>CM042422.1:2501666-3752500 GCA_023634145.1 Thymallus thymallus
ATCAGGGGTATTCAGGTTGGTATGGCCGTAAGCCATGGAATGATATTAGGATAGACTTTTTCAAGTTCATGTAACTCAAAAAACGTGGATGAACTAAATTAGCAATTCCCTTTTATATCGTCCTTTATATGATTACTGTGTTTAGAAGAGTATGCTAAACTGGTCAAAAGCTTACAGCACCTGGTATTCCCAAGTAGTCTCCTGACCAAGTACTAACCAAGCCTGACACTGCTTAGCTTCTGAGATCGGACGAGATCAGGCGTATTCAGGTTGGTATGGCCGTAAGCCATGGAATGATATTAGGATAGACTTTTTCAAGTTCATGTAACTCAAAAAAGGTGGATGAAATTCCATTTTATATCGTCCTTTATATGATTACTGTGTTTACAAGAGTATGCTAAACTGGTCAAAAGCTTACAGCACCTGGTATTCCCAAATAGTCTCCTAACCAAGTACTAACCAAGCCTGACCCTGCTTAGCTTCTGAGATCAGACGTATTCAGGTTGGTATGGCCGTAAGCCATGGAATGATATTAGGATAGACATTTTCAAGTTCATGTAACTCAAAAAACGTGGATGAACTAAATTAGAAATTCCATTTTATATCGTCCTTTATATGATTACTGTGTTTACAAGAATATGCTAAACTGGTCAAAAGCTTACAGCACCTGGTATTCCCAAGTAGTCTCCTAACCAAGTACTAACCAAGCCTAACCCTGCTTAGCTTCTGAGATCGGACGAGATCAGGCGTATTCAGGTTGGTATGGCCGTAAGCCATGGAATGATATTAGGATAGACTTTTTCAAGTTCATGTAACTCAAAAAACGTGGATAAACTAAATTAGCAATTCCATTTTATATCGTCCTTTATATGATTACTGTGTTTACAAGAGTATGCTAAACTGGTCAAAAGCTTACAGCACCTGGTATTCCCAAGTAGTCTCCTAACAAAGTACTAACCAAGCCTGACCCTGCTTAGCTTCTGAGATTGGACGAGATCAGGCGTATTCAGGTTGGTATGGCCGTAAGCCATGGAATGATATTAGGATAGACTTTTTCAAGTTCATGTAACTCAAAAAACGTGGATGAACTAAATTAGAAATTCCATTTTATATCGTCCTTTATATGATTACTGTGTTTACAAGAATATGCTAAACTGGTAAAAAGCTTACAGCACCTGGTATTCCCAAGTAGTCTCCTAACCAAGTACTAACCAAGCCTAACCCTGCTTAGCTTCTGAGATCGGACGAGATCAGGCGTATTCAGGTTGGTATGGCCGTACGCCTTGGAATGATATTAGGATAGACTTTTTCAAGTTCATGTAACTCAAAAAACGTGAATGAACTAAATTATCAATTCCATTTTATATCGTCCTTTATATCATTACTGTGTTTACAAGAGTATGCTAAACTGGTCAAAAGCTTACAGCACCTGGTATTCCCAAGTAGTCTCCTAACCAAGTACTAACCAAGCCTGACCCTGCTTAGCTTCTGAGATCAGACGAGATCAGGCGTATTCAGGTTGGTATGGCCGTAAGCCACGGAATGATATTAGGATAGACTTTTTCAAGTTCATGTAACTCAAAAAACGTGGATGAACTAAATTAGCAATTCCATTTTATATCGTCCTTTATATGATTACTGTGTTTACAAGAGTATGCTAAACTGGTCAAAAGCTTACAGCACCTGGTATTCCCAAGTAGTCTCCTAACCAAGTACTAACCAAGCCTGACCCTGCTTAGCTTCTGAGATCGGACGAGATCAGGCGTATTCAGGTTGGTATGGCCGTAAGCCATGGAATGATATTAGGATAGACTTTTTCAAGTTCATGTAACTCAAAAAACGTGGATGAACTAAATTAGAAATTCCATTTTATATCGTCCTTTATATGATTACTGTGTTTACAAGAGTATGCTAAACTGGTCAAAAGCTTACAGCACCTGGTATTCCCAAGTAGTCTCCTAACCAAGTACTAACCAAGCCTGACCCTGCTTAGCTTCTGAGATCGGACGAGATCAGGCGTATTCAGGTTGGTATGGCCGTAAGCCATGGAATGATATTAGGATAGACTTTTTCAAGTTCATGTAACTCAAAAAAGGTGGATGAAATTCCATTTTATATCGTCCTTTATATGATTACTGTGTTTACAAGAGTATGCTAAACTGGTCAAAAGCTTACAGCACCTGGTATTCCCAAATAGTCTCCTAACCAAGTACTAACCAAGCCTGACCCTGCTTAGCTTCTGAGATCAGACGTATTCAGGTTGGTATGGCCGTAAGCCATGGAATGATATTAGGATAGACATTTTCAAGTTCATGTAACTCAAAAAACGTGGATGAACTAAATTAGAAATTCCATTTTATATCGTCCTTTATATGATTACTGTGTTTACAAGAATATGCTAAACTGGTCAAAAGCTTACAGCACCTGGTATTCCCAAGTAGTCTCCTAACCAAGTACTAACCAAGCCTAACCCTGCTTAGCTTCTGAGATCGGACGAGATCAGGCGTATTCAGGTTGGTATGGCCTTAAGCCATGGAATGATATTAGGATAGACTTTTTCAAGTTCATGTAACTCAAAAAACGTGGATAAACTAAATTAGCAATTCCATTTTATATCGTCCTTTATATGATTACTGTGTTTACAAGAGTATGCTAAACTGGTCAAAAGCTTACAGCACCTGGTATTCCCAAGTAGTCTCCTAACAAAGTACTAACCAAGCCTGACCCTGCTTAGCTTCTGAGATCGGACGAGATCAGGCGTATTCAGGTTGGTATGGCCGTAAGCCATGGAATGATATTAGGATAGACTTTTTCAAGTTCATGTAACTCAAAAAACGTGGATGAACTAAATTAGAAATTCCATTTTATATCGTCCTTTATATGATTACTGTGTTTACAAGAGTATGCTAAACTGGTCAAAAGCTTACAGCACCTGGTATTCCCAAGTAGTCTCCTAACAAAGTACTAACCAAGCCTGACCCTGCTTAGCTTCTGAGATCGGACGAGATCAGGCGTATTCAGGTTGGTATGGCCGTAAGCCATGGAATGATATTAGGATAGACATTTTCAAGTTCATGTAACTCAAAAAACGTGGATGAACTAAATTAGAAATTCCATTTTATATCGTCCTTTATATGATTACTGTGTTTACAAGAATATGCTAAACTGGTCAAAAGCTTACAGCACCTGGTATTCCCAAGTAGTCTCCTAACCAAGTACTAACCAAGCCTAACCCTGCTTAGCTTCTGAGATCGGATGAGATCAGGCGTATTCAGGTTGGTATGGCCGTAAGCCATGGAATGATATTAGGATAGACTTTTTCAAGTTCATGGAACTCAAAAAACGTGGATGAACTAAATTAGCAATTCCATTTTATATCGTCCTTTATATGATTACTGTGTTTACAAGAATATGCTAAACTGGTCAAAAGCTTTCAGCACCTGGTATTCCCAAGTAGTCTCCTAACCAAGTACTAACCAAGCCTGACCCTGCTTAGCTTCTGAGATCAGACGAGATCAGGCGTATACAGGTTGGTATGGCCGTAAGCCATGGAATGTTATTAGGATAGACATTTTTAAGTTCATGTAACTCAAAAAACGTGGATGAACTAAATTAGAAATTCCATTTTATATCGTCCTTTATATGATTACTGTGTTTACAAGAATATGCTAAACTGGTCAAAAGCTTTCAGCACCTGGTATTCCCAAGTAGTCTCCTAACCAAGTACTAACCAAGCCTGACCCTGCTTAGCTTCTGAGATCGGACGAGATCAGGCGTATTCAGGTTGGTATGGCCGTAAGCCATGGAATGATATTAGGATAGACTTTTTCAAGTTCATGTAACTCAAAAAACGTGGATGAACTAAATTAGCAATTCCATTTTATATCGTCCTTTATATGATTACTGTGTTTACAAGAGTATGCTAAACTGGTCAAAAGCTTACAGCACCTGGTATTCCCAAGTAGTCTCCTAACCAAGTACTAACCAAGCCTGACCCTGCTTAGCTTCTGAGATCGGACGAGATCAGGCGTATTCAGGTTGGTATGGCCGTAAGCCATGGAATGATATTAGGATAGACTTTTTCAAGTTCATGTAACTCAAAAAACGTGGATGAACTAAATTAGAAATTCCATTTTATATCGTCCTATATATGATTACTGTGTTTACAAGAATATGCTAAACTGGTAAAAAGCTTACAGCACCTGGTATTCCCAAGTAGTCTCCTAACCAAGTACTAACCAAGCCTAACCCTGCTTAGCTTCTGAGATCGGACGAGATCAGGCGTATTCAGGTTGGTATGGCCGTAAGCCATGGAATGATATTAGGATAGACTTTTTCAAGTTCATGTAACTCAAAAAACGTGGATGAACTAAATTAGCAATTCCATTTTATATTGTCCTTTATATGATTACTGTGTTTACAAGAGTATGCTAAACTGGTCAAAAGCTTACAGCACCTGGTATTCCCAAGTAGTCTCCTAACCAAGTACTAACCAAGCCTGACCCTGCTTAGCTTCTGAGATCGGATGAGATCAGGCGTATTCAGGTTGGTATGGCCGTAAGCCATGGAATGATATTAGGATAGACTTTTTCAAGTTCATGTAACTCAAAAAACGTGGATGAACTAAATTAGCAATTCCATTTTATATCGTCCTTTATATGATTACTGTGTTTACAAGAGTATGCTAAACTGGTCAAAAGCTTACAGCACCTGGTATTCCCAAGTAGTCTCCTAACCAAGTACTAACCAAGCCTGACCCTGCTTAGCTTCTGAGATCGGACAAGATCAGGCGTATTCAGGTTGGTATGGCCGTAAGCCATGGAATGATATTAGGATAGACTTTTTCAAGTTCATGTAACTCAAAAAAGGTGGATGAACTAAATTAGAAATTCCATTTTATATCGTCCTTTATATGATTACTGTGTTTACAAGAGTATGCTAAACTGGTCAAAAGCTTACAGCACCTGGTATTCCCAAATAGTCTCCTAACCAAGTACTAACCAAGCCTGACCCTGCTTAGCTTCTGAGATCAGACGATATCAGGAGTATTCAGGTTGGTACGGCCGTAAGCCATGGAATGATATTAGGATAGACATTTTCAAGTTCATGTAACTCAAAAAACGTGGATGAACTAAATTAGAAATTCCATTTTATATCGTCCTTTATATGATTACTGTGTTTACAAGAATATGCTAAACTGGTCAAAAGCTTACAGCACCTGGTATTCCCAAGTAGTCTCTTAACCAAGTACTAACCAAGCCTGACCCTGCTTAGCTTCTGAGATCGGACGAGATCAGGCGTATTCAGGTTGGTATGGCCGTAAGCCATGGAATGATATTAGGATAGACTTTTTCAAGTTCATGTAACTCAAAAAACGTGGATGAACTAAATTAGAAATTCCATTTTATATCGTCCTATATATGATTACTGTGTTTACAAGAATATGCTAAACTGGTAAAAAGCTTACAGCACCTGGTATTCCCAAGTAGTCTCCTAACCAAGTACTAACCAAGCCTAACCCTGCTTAGCTTCTGAGATCGGACGAGATCAGGGGTATTCAGGTTGGTATGGCCGTAAGCCATGGAATGATATTAGGATAGACTTTTTCAAGTTCATGTAACTCAAAAAACGTGGATGAACTAAATTAGCAATTCCATTTTATATTGTCCTTTATATGATTACTGTGTTTACAAGAGTATGCTAAACTGGTCAAAAGCTTACAGCACCTGGTATTCCCAAGTAGTCTCCTAACCAAGTACTAACCAAGCCTGACCCTGCTTAGCTTCTGAGATCGGACGAGATCAGGCGTATTCAGGTTGGTATGGCCGTAAGCCATGGAATGATATTAGGATAGACTTTTTCAAGTTCATGTAACTCAAAAAACGTGGATGAACTAAATTAGCAATTCCATTTTATATCGTCCTTTATATGATTACTGTGTTTACAAGAGTATGCTAAACTGGTCAAAAGCTTACAGCACCTGGTATTCCCAAATAGTCTCCTAACCAAGTACTAACCAAGCCTGACCCTGCTTAGCTTCTGAGATCAGACGATATCAGGAGTATTCAGGTTGGTACGGCCGTACGGCATGGAATGATATTAGGATAGACATTTTCAAGTTCATGTAACTCAAAAAACGTGGATGAACTAAATTAGAAATTCCATTTCATATCGTCCTTTATATGATTACTGTGTTTACAAGAATATGCTAAACTGGTCAAAAGCTTACAGCACCTGGTATTCCCAAGTAGCCTCCTAACCAAGTACTAACCAAGCCTGACCCTGCTTAGCTTCTGAGATCGGACGAGATCAGGCGTATTCAGGTTGGTATGGCCGTAAGCCATGGAATGATATTAGGATAGACTTTTTCAAGTTCATGTAACTCAAAAAACGTGGATGAACTAAATTAGCAATTCCATTTTATATCGTCCTTTATATGATTACTGTGTTTACAAGAGTATGCTAAACTTGTCAAAAGCTTACAGCACCTGGTATTCCCAAGTAGTCTCCTAACCAAGTACTAACCAAGCCTGACCCTGCTTAGCTTCTGAGATCGGACGAGATCAGGCGTATTCAGGTTGGTATGGCTGTAAGCCATGGAATGATATTAGGATAGACATTTTCAAGTTCATGTAACTCAAAAAACGTGGATGAACTAAATTAGAAATTCCATTTTATATCGTCCTTTATATGATTACTGTGTTTACAAGAATATGCTAAACTGGTCAAAAGCTTTCAGCACCTGGTATTCCCAAGTAGTCTCCTAACCAAGTACTAACCAAGCCTGACCCTGCTTAGCTTCTGAGATCGGACGAGATCAGGCGTATTCAGGTTGGTAGGGCCGTAAGCCATGGAATGATATTAGGATAGACTTTTTCAAGTTCATGTAACTCAAAAAAGGTGGATGAACTAAATTAGAAATTCCATTTTATATCGTCCTTTATATGATTACTGTGTGTACAAGAGTATGCTAAACTGGTCAAAAGCTTACAGCACCTGGTATTCCCAAATAGTCTCCTAACCAAGTACTAACCAAGCCTGACCCTGCTTAGCTTCTGAGATCAGACGAGATCAGGCGTATACAGGTTGGTATGGCCGTAAGCCATGGAATGTTATTAGGATAGACATTTTCAAGTTCATGTAACTCAAAAAACGTGGATGAACTAAATTAGAAATTCCATTTTATATCGTCCTTTATATGATTACTGTGTTTACAAGAATATGCTAAACTGGTCAAAAGCTTTCAGCACCTGGTATTCCCAAGTAGTCTCCTAACCAAGTACTAACCAAGCCTGACCCTGCTTAGCTTCTGAGATCGGGCGTATTCAGGTTGGTATGGCCGTAAGCCATGGAATGATATTAGGATAGACTTTTTCAAGTTCATGTAACTCAAAAAACGTGGATGAACTAAATTAGAAATTCCATTTTATATCGTCCTTTATATGATTACTGTGTTTACAAGAATATGCTAAACTGGTAAAAAGCTTACAGCACCTGGTATTCCCAAGTAGTCTCCTAACCAAGTACTAACCAAGCCTAACCCTGCTTAGCTTCTGAGATCGGACGAGATCAGGCGTATTCAGGTTGGTATGGCCGTAAGCCATGGAATGATATTAGGATAGACTTTTTCAAGTTCATGTAACTCAAAAAACGTGGATGAACTAAATTAGAAATTCCATTTTATATCGTCCTTTATATGATTACTGTGTTTACAAGAATATGCTAAACTGGTAAAAAGCTTACAGCACCTGGTATTCGCAAGTAGTCTCCTAACCAAGTACTAACCAAGCCTAACCCTGCTTAGCTTCTGAGATCGGACGAGATCAGGCGTATTCAGGTTGGTATGGCCGTAAGCCATGGAATGATATTAGGATAGACTTTTTCAAGTTCATGTAACTCAAAAAACGTGGATGAACTAAATTAGAAATTCCATTTTATATCGTCCTTTATATGATTACTGTGTTTACAAGAGTATGCTAAACTGGTCAAAAGCTTACAGCACCTGGTATTCCCAAGTAGTCTCCTAACCAAGTACTAACCAAGCCTGACCCTGCTTAGCTTCTGTGATCGGACGAGATCAGGCGTATTCAGGTTGGTATGGCCGTAAGCCATGGAATGATATTAGGATAGACTTTTTCAAGTTCATGTAACTCAAAAAACGTGGATGAAATAAATTAGCAATTCCATTTTATATCGTCCTTTATATGATTACTGTGTTTACAAGAGTATGCTAAACTGGTCAAAAGCTTACAGCACCTGGTATTCCCAAGTAGTCTCCTAACCAAGTACTAACCAAGCCTGACCCTGCTTAGCTTCTGAGATCGGACGAGATCAGGCTTATTCAGGTTGGTATGGCCGTAAGCCATGGAATGATATTAGGATAGACTTTTTCAAGTTCATGTAACTCAAAAATGTGGATGAACTAAATTAGAAATTCCATTTTATATCGTCCTTTATATGATTACTGTGTTTACAAGAGTATGCTAAACTGGTCAAAAGCTTACAGCACCTGGTATTCCCAAATAGTCTCCTAACCAAGTACTAACCAAGCCTGACCCTGCTTAGCTTCTGAGATCAGACGAGATCAGGCGTATTCAGGTTGGTATGGCCGTAAGCCATGGAATGATATTAGGATAGACATTTTCAAGTTCATGTAACTCAAAAAACGTGGATGAACTAAATTAGAAATTCCATTTTATATCGTCCTTTATATGATTACTGTGTTTACAAGAATATGCTTAACTGGTCAAAAGCTTACAGCACCTGGTATTCCCAAGTAGTCTCCTAACCAAGTACTAACCAAGCCTGACCCTGCTTAGCTTCTGAGATCGGACGAGATCAGGCGTATTCAGGTTGGTATGGCCGTAAGCCATGGAATGATATTAGGATAGACTTTTTCAAGTTCATGTAACTCAAAAAACGTGGATGAACTAAATTAGCAATTCCATTTTATATCGTCCTTTATATGATTACTGTGTTTACAAGAGTATGCTAAACTGGTCAAAAGCTTACAGCACCTGGTATTCCCAAGTAGTCTCCTAACCAAGTACTAACCAAGCCTGACCCTGCTTAGCTTCTGAGATCGGACGAGATCAGGCGTATTCAGGTTGGTATGGCCGTAAGCCATGGAATGATATTAGGATAGACTTTTTCAAGTTCATGTAACTCAAAAAACGTGGATGAACTAAATTAGCAATTCCATTTTATATCGTCCTTTATATGATTACTGTGTTTACAAGAGTATGCTAAACTTGTCAAAAGCTTACAGCACCTGGTATTCCCAAGTAGTCTCCTAACCAAGTACTAACCAAGCCTGACCCTGCTTAGCTTCTGAGATCGGACGAGATCAGGCGTATTCAGGTTGGTATGGCCGTAAGCCTTGGAATGATATTAGGATAGACTTTTTCAAGTTCATGTAACTCAAAAAAGGTGGATGAACTAAATTAGAAATTCCATTTTATATCGTCCTTTATATGATTACTGTGTTTAAAAGAGTATGCTAAACTGGTCAAAAGCTTACAGCACCTGGTATTCCCAAATAGTCTCCTAACCAAGTACTAACCAAGCCTGACCCTGCTTAGCTTCTGAGATCAGACGAGATCAGGCGTATACAGGTTGGTATGGCCGTAAGCCATGGAATGTTATTAGGATAGACATTTTCAAGTTCATGTAACTCAAAAAACGTGGATGAACTAAATTAGAAATTCCATTTTATATCGTCCTTTATATGATTACTGTGTTTACAAGAATATGCTAAACTGGTCAAAAGCTTTCAGCACCTGGTATTCCCAAGTAGTCTCCTAACCAAGTACTAACCAAGCCTGACCCTGCTTAGCTTCTGAGATCGGACGAGATCAGGCGTATTCAGGTTGGTATGGCCGTAAGCCATGGAATGATATTAGGATAGACTTTTTCAAGTTCATGTAACTCAAAAAACGTGGATGAACTAAATTAGAAATTCCATTTTATATCGTCCTTTATATGATTACTGTGTTTACAAGAATATGCTAAACTGGTAAAAAGCTTACAGCACCTGGTATTCCCAAGTAGTCTCCTAACCAAGTACTAACCAAGCCTAACCCTGCTTAGCTTCTGAGATCAGACGAGATCAGGCGTATTCAGGTTGGTATGGCCGTAAGCCATGGAATGATATTAGGATAGACTTTTTCAAGTTCATGTAACTCAAAAAACGTGGATGAACTAAATTAGAAATTCCATTTTATATCGTCCTTTATATGATTACTGTGTTTACAAGAATATGCTAAACTGGTAAAAAGCTTACAGCACCTGGTATTCGCAAGTAGTCTCCTAACCAAGTACTAACCAAGCCTAACCCTGCTTAGCTTCTGAGATCGGACGAGATCAGGGGTATTCAGGTTGGTATGGCCGTAAGCCATGGAATGATATTAGGATAGACTTTTTCAAGTTCATGTATCTCAAAAAACGTGGATGAACTAAATTAGAAATTCCATTTTATATCGTCCTTTATATGATTACTGTGTTTACAAGAGTATGCTAAACTGGTCAAAAGCTTACAGCACCTGGTATTCCCAAGTAGTCTCCTAACCAAGTACTAACCAAGCCTGACCCTGCTTAGCTTCTGTGATCGGACGAGATCAGGCGTATTCAGGTTGGTATGGCCGTAAGCCATGGAATGATATTAGGATAGACTTTTTCAAGTTCATGTAACTCAAAAAACGTGGATGAACTAAATTAGCAATTCCATTTTATATCGTCCTTTATATGATTACTGTGTTTACAAGAGTATGCTAAACTGGTCAAAAGCTTACAGCACCTGGTATTCCCAAGTAGTCTCCTAACCAAGTACTAACCAAGCCTGACCCTGCTTAGCTTTTGAGATCGGACGAGATCAGGCGTATTCAGGTTGGTATGGCCGTAAGCCATGGAATGATATTAGGATAGACTTTTTCAAGTTCATGTAACTCAAAAAACGTGGATGAACTAAATTAGCAATTCCATTTTATATCGTCCTTTATATGATTACTGTGTTTACAAGAGTATGCTAAACTGGTCAAAAGCTTACAGCACCTGGTATTCCCAAGTAGTCTCCTAACCAAGTACTAACCAAGCCTGACCCTGCTTAGCTTCTGAGATCGGACGAGATCAGGCGTATTCAGGTTGGTATGGCCGTAAGCCATGGAATGATATTAGGATAGACTTTTTCAAGTTCATGTAACTCAAAAAACGTGGATGAACTAAATTAGCAATTCCATTTTATATCGTCCTTTATATGATTACTGTGTTTACAAGAGTATGCTAAACTTGTCAAAAGCTTACAGCACCTGGTATTCCCAAGTAGTCTCCTAACCAAGTACTAACCAAGCCTGACCCTGCTTAGCTTCTGAGATCGGACGAGATCAGGCGTATTCAGGTTGGTATGGCCGTAAGCCATGGAATGATATTAGGATAGACTTTTTCAAGTTCATGTAACTCAAAAAACGTGGATGAACTAAATTAGAAATTCCATTTTATATCGTCCTTTATATGATTACTGTGTTTACAAGAATATGCTAAACTGGTAAAAAGCTTACAGCACCTGGTATTCCCAAATAGTCTCCTAACCAAGTACTAACCAAGCCTGACCCTGCTTAGCTTCTGAGATCAGACGAGATCAGGCGTATTCAGGTTGGTATGGCCGTAAGCCATGGAACGATATTAGGATAGACATTTTCAAGTTCATGTAACTCAAAAAACGTGGATGAACTAAATTAGAAATTCCATTTTATATCGTCCTTTATATGATTACTGTTTTTACAAGAATATGCTTAACTGGTAAAAAGCTTACAGCACCTGGTATTCCCAAGTAGTCTCCTAACCAAGTACTAACCAAGCCTAACCCTGCTTAGCTTCTGAGATCGGACGAGATCAGGCGTATTCAGGTTGGTATGGCCGTAAGCCATGGAATGATATTAGGATAGACTTTTTCAAGTTCATGTAACTCAAAAAACGTGGATGAACTAAATTAGCAATTCCATTTTATATTGTCCTTTATATGATTACTGTGTTTACAAGAGTATGCTAAACTGGTCAAAAGCTTACAGCACCTGGTATTCCCAAGTAGTCTCCTAACCAAGTACTAACCAAGCCTGACCCTGCTTAGCTTCTGAGATCGGACGAGATCAGGCGTATTCAGGTTGGTATGGCCGTAAGCCATGGAATGATATTAGGATAGACTTTTTCAAGTTCATGTAACTCAAAAAACGTGGATGAACTAAATTAGCAATTCCATTTTATATCGTCCTTTATATGATTACTGTGTTTACAAGAGTATGCTAAACTGGTCAAAAGCTTACAGCACCTGGTATTCCCAAGTAGTCTCCTAACCAAGTACTAACCAAGCCTGACCCTGCTTAGCTTCTGAGATCGGACGAGATCAGGCGTATTCAGGTTGGAATGGCCGTAAGCCATGGAAAGATATTAGGATAGACTTTTTCAAGTTCATGTAACTCAAAAAAGGTGGATGAACTAAATTAGCAATTCCATTTTATATCGTCCTTTATATGATTACTGTGTTTACAAGAGTATGCTAAACTGGTCAAAAGCTTACAGCACCTGGTATTCCCAAGTAGTCTCCTAACCAAGTACTAACCAAACCTGACCCTGCTTAGCTTCTGAGATCGGACGAGATCAGGCTTATTCAGGTTGGTATGGCCGTAAGCCATGGAATGATATTAGGATAGACTTTTTCAAGTTCATGTAACTCAAAAAAGGTGGATGAACTGAATTAGAAATTCCATTTTATATCGTCCTTTATATGATTACTGTGTTTACAAGAGTATGCTAAACTGGTCAAAAGCTTACAGCACCTGGTATTCCCAAATAGTCTCCTAACCAAGTACTAACCAAGCCTGACCCTGCTTAGCTTCTGAGATCAGACGAGATCAGGCGTATTCAGGTTGGTATGGCCGTAAGCCATGGAATGATATTAGGATAGACATTTTCAAGTTCATGTAACTCAAAAAACGTGGATGAACTAAATTAGAAATTCCATTTTATATCGTCCTTTATATGATTACTGTGTTTACAAGAATATGCTAAACTGGTCAAAAGCTTACAGCACCTGGTATTCCCAAGTAGTCTCCTAACCAAGTACTAACCAAGCCTGACCCTGCTTAGCTTCTGAGATCGGACGAGATCAGGCGTATTCAGGTTGGTATGGCCGTAAGCCATGGAATGAAATTAGGATAGACTTTTTCAAGTTCATGTAACTCAAAAAACGTGGATGAACTAAAATAGCAATTCCATTTTATATCGTCCTTTATATGATTACTGTGTTTACAAGAGTATGCTAAACTTGTCAAAAGCTTACAGCACCTGGTATTCCCAAGTAGTCTCCTAACCAAGTACTAACCAAGCCTGACTCTGCTTAGCTTCTGAGATCGGACGAGATCAGGCGTATTCAGGTTGGTATGGCCGTAAGCCATGGAATGGTATTAGGATAGACTTTTTCATGTTCATGTAACTCAAAAAACGTGGATGAACTAAATTAGAAATTCCATTTTATATCGTCCTTTATATGATTACTGTGTTTACAAGAATATGCTAAACTGGTAAAAAGCTTACAGCACCTGGTATTCCCAAGTAGTCTCCTAACCAAGTACTAACCAAGCCTAACCCTGCTTAGCTTCTGAGATCGGACGAGATCAGGCGTATTCAGGTTGGTATGGCCGTAAGCCATGGAATGATATTAGGATAGACTTTTTCAAGTTCATGTAACTCAAAAAAAGTGGATGAACTAAATTAGCAATTCCATTTTATATTGTCCTTTATATGATTACTGTGTTTACAAGAGTATGTTAAACTGGTCAAAAGCTTACAGCACCTGGTATTCCCAAGTAGTCTCCTAACCAAGTACTAACCAAGCCTGACCCTGCTTAGCTTCTGAGATCGGACGAGATCAGGCGTATTCAGGTTGGTATAGCCATAAGCCATGGAATGATATTAGGATGGACTTTTTCAAGTTCATGTAACTCAAAAAACGTGGTTGAACTAAATTAGCAATTCCATTTTATATCGTCCTTTATATGATTACTGTGTTTACAAGAGTATGCTAAACTGGTCAAAAGCTTACGGCACCTGGTATTCCCAAGTAGTCTCCTTACCAAGTACTAACCAAGCCTGACCCTGCTTAGCTTCTGAGATCGGACGAGATCAGGCGTATTCAGGTTGGTATGGCCGTAAGCCATGGAATGATATTAGGATAGACTTTTTCAAGTTCATGTAACTCAAAAAACGTGGATGAACTAAATTAGCAATTCCATTTTATATCGTCCTTTATATGATTACTGTGTTTACAAGAGTATGCTAAACTGGTCAAAAGCTTACAGCACCTGGTATTCCCAAGTAGTCTCCTAACCAAGTACTAACCAAGCCTGACCCTGCTTAGCTTCTGAGATCGGACGAGATCAGGCGTATTCAGGTTGGTATGGCCGTAAGCCATGGAATGATATTAGGATAGACTTTTTCAAGTTCATGTAACTCAAAAAACGTGGTTGAACTAAATTAGCAATTCCATTTTATATCGTCCTTTATATGATTACTGTGTTTACAAGAGTATGCTAAACTGGTCAAAAGCTTACAGCACCTGGTATTCCCAAGTAGTCTCCTAACCAAGTACTAACCAAGCCTGACCCTGCTTAGCTTCTGAGATCGGACGAGATCAGGCTTATTCAGGTTGGTATGGCCGTAAGCCATGGAATGATATTAGGATAGACTTTTTCAAGTTCATGTAACTCAAAAAAGGTGGATGAACTAAATTAGAAATTCCATTTTATATCGTCCTTTATATGATTACTGTGTTTACAAGAGTATGCTAAACTGGTCAAAAGCTTACAGCACCTGGTATTCCCAAATAGTCTCCTAACCAAGTACTAACCAAGCCTGACCCTGCTTAGCTTCTGAGATCAGACGAGATCAGGCGTATTCAGGTTGGTATGGCCGTAAGCCATGGAATGATATTAGGATAGACATTTTCAAGTTCATGTAACTCAAAAAACGTGGATGAACTAAATTAGAAATTCCATTTTATATCGTCCTTTATATGATTACTGTGTTTACAAGAATATGCTAAACTGGTCAAAAGCTTACAGCACCTGGTATTCCCAAGTAGTCTCCTAACCAAGTACTAACCAAGCCTGACCCTGCTTAGCTTCTGAGATCGGACGAGATCAGGCGTATTCAGGTTGGTATGGCCGTAAGCCATGGAATGATATTAGGATAGACTTTTTCAAGTTCATGTAACTCAAAAAACGTGGATGAACTAAATTAGCAATTCCATTTTATATCGTCCTTTATATGATAACTGTGTTTACAAGAGTATGCTAAACTGGTCAAAAGCTTACAGCACCTGGTATTCCCAAGTAGTCTCCTAACCAAGTACTAACCAAGCCTGACCCTGCTTAGCTTCTGAGATCGGACGAGATCAGGCGTATTCAGGTTGGTATGGCCGTAAGCCATGGAATGATATTAGGATAGACTTTTTCAAGTTCATGTAACTCAAAAAACGTGGATGAACTAAATTAGAAATTCCATTTTATATCGTCCTTTATATGATTACTGTGTTTACAAGAATATGCTAAACTGGTAAAAAGCTTACAGCACCTGGTATTCCCAAGTAGTCTCCTAACCAAGTACTAACCAAGCCTAACCCTGCTTAGCTTCTGAGATCGGGCGTATTCAGGTTGGTATGGCCGTAAGCCATGGAATGATATTAGGATAGACTTTTTCAAGTTCATGTAACTCAAAAAACGTGGATGAACTAAATTAGCAATTCCATTTTATATTGTCCTTTATATGATTACTGCGTTTACAAGAGTATGCTAAACTGGTCAAAAGCTTACAGCACCTGGTATTCCCAAGTAGTCTCCTAACCAAGTACTAACCAAGCCTGACCCTGCTTAGCTTCTGAGATCGGACGAGATCAGGCGTATTCAGGTTGGTATGGCCGTAAGCCATGGAATGATATTAGGATAGACTTTTTCAAGTTCATGTAACTCAAAAAACGTGGATGAACTAAATTAGCAATTCCCTTTTATATCGTCCTTTATATGATTACTGTGTTTACAAGAGTATGCTAAACTGGTCAAAAGCTTACAGCACCTGGTTTTCCCAAGTAGTCTCCTAACCAAGTACTAACCAAGCCTGACACTGCTTAGCTTCTGAGATCGGACGAGATCAGGCGTATTCAGGTTGGTATGGCCGTAAGCCATGGAATGATATTAGGATAGACTTTTTCAAGTTCATGTAACTCAAAAAAGGTGGATGAACTAAATTAGAAATTCCATTTTATATCGTCCTTTATATGATTACTGTGTTTACAAGAGTATGCTAAACTGGTCAAAAGCTTACAGCACCTGGTATTCCCAAATAGTCTCCTAACCA
Source organism: Thymallus thymallus (assembly GCA_023634145.1). NCBI lineage: Eukaryota > Metazoa > Chordata > Actinopteri > Salmoniformes > Salmonidae > Thymallus > Thymallus thymallus. The sequence goes on from CM042422.1 coordinate 2,518,068, forward strand.
AGTACTAACCAAGCCTGACCCTGCTTAGCTTCTGAGATCAGACGAGATCAGGCGTATTCAGGTTGGTATGGCCGTAAGCCATGGAATGATATTAGGATAGACATTTTCAAGTTCATGTAACTCAAAAAACGTGGATGAACTAAATTAGAAATTCCATTTTATATCGTCCTTTATATGATTACTGTGTTTACAAGAATATGCTAAACTGGTCAAAAGCTTACAGCACCTGGTATTCCCAAGTAGTCTCCTAACCAAGTACTAACCAAGCCTGACCCTGCTTAGCTTCTGAGATCGGACGAGATCAGGCGTATTCAGGTTGGTATGGCCGTAAGCCATGGAATGATATTAGGATAGACTTTTTCAAGTTCATGTAACTCAAAAAACGTGGATGAACTAAATTAGCAATTCCATTTTATATCGTCCTTTATATGATTACTGTGTTTACAAGAGTATGCTAAACTGGTCAAAAGCTTACAGCACCTGGTATTCCCAAGTAGTCTCCTAACCAAGTACTAACCAAGCCTGACCCTGCTTAGCTTCTGAGAACGGACGAGATCAGGCGTATTCAGGTTGGTATGGCCGTAAGCCATGGAATGATATTAGGATAGACTTTTTCAAGTTCATGTAACTCAAAAAACGTGGATGAACTAAATTAGCAATTCCCTTTTATATCGTCCTTTATATGATTACTGTGTTTACAAGAGTATGCTAAACTGGTCAAAAGCTTACAGCACCTGGTATTCCCAAGTAGTCTCCTAACCAAGTACTAACCAAGCCTGACCCTGCTTAGCTTCTGAGATCAGACGAGATCAGGCGTATTCAGGTTGGTATGGCCGTAAGCCATGGAATGATATTAGGATAGACATTTTCAAGTTCATGTAACTCAAAAAACGTGGATGAACTAAATTAGAAATTCCATTTTATATCGTCCTTTATATGATTACTGTGTTTACAAGAATATGCTAAACTGGTCAAAAGCTTACAGCACCTGGTATTCCCAAGTAGTCTCCTAACCAAGTACTAACCAAGCCTGACCCTGCTTAGCTTCTGAGATCGGACGAGATCAGGCGTATTCAGGTTGGTATGGCCGTAAGCCATGGAATGATATTAGGATAGACTTTTTCAAGTTCATGTAACTCAAAAAACGTGGATGAACTAAATTAGCAATTCCATTTTATATCGTCCTTTATATGATTACTGTGTTTACAAGAGTATGCTAAACTGGTCAAAAGCTTACAGCACCTGGTATTCCCAAGTAGTCTCCTAACCAAGTACTAACCAAGCCTGACCCTGCTTAGCTTCTGAGAACGGACGAGATCAGGCGTATTCAGGTTGGTATGGCCGTAAGCCATGGAATGATATTAGGATAGACTTTTTCAAGTTCATGTAACTCAAAAAACGTGGATGAACTAAATTAGCAATTCCCTTTTATATCGTCCTTTATATGATTACTGTGTTTACAAGAGTATGCTAAACTGGTCAAAAGCTTACAGCACCTGGTATTCCCAAGTAGTCTCCTAACCAAGTACTAACCAAGCCTGACCCTGCTTAGCTTCTGAGATCGGACGAGATCAGGCGTATTCAGGTTGGTATGGCCGTAAGCCATTGAATGATATTAGGATAGACTTTTTCAAGTTCATGTAACTCAAAAAAGGTGGATGAACTAAATTAGAAATTCCATTTTATATCGTCCTTTATATGATTACTGTGTTTACAAGAGTATGCTAAACTGGTCAAAAGCTTACAGCACCTGGTATTCCCAAATAGTCTCCTAACCAAGTACTAACCAAGCCTGACCCTGCTTAGGTTCTGAGATCAGACGAGATCAGGCGTATTCAGGTTGGTATGGCCGTAAGCCATGGAATGATATTAGGATAGACATTTTCAAGTTCATGTAACTCAAAAAACGTGGATGAACTAAATTAGAAATTCCATTTTATATCGTCCTTTATATGATTACTGTGTTTACAAGAGTATGCTAAACTGGTCAAAAGCTTACAGCACCTGGTATTCCCAAATAGTCTCCTAACCAAGTACTAACCAAGCCTGACCCTGCTTAGCTTCTGAGATCGGACGAGATCAGGCGTATTCAGGTTGGTATGGCCGTAAGCCATGGAATGATATTAGGATAGACTTTTTCAAGTTCATGTAACTAAAAAAACGTGGATGAACTAAATTAGAAATTCCATTTTATATCGTCCTTTATATGATTACTGTGTTTACAAGAGTATGCTAAACTGGTCAAAAGCTTACAGCACCTGGTATTCCCAAGTAGTCTCATAACCAAGTACTAACCAAGCCTGACCCTGCTTAGCTTCTGAGATCGGACGAGATCAGGCGTATTCAGGTTGGTATGGCCGTAAGCCATGGAATGATATTAGGATAGACTTTTTCAAGTTCATATAACTAAAAAAACGTGGATGAACTAAATTAGCAATTCCCTTTTATATCGTCCTTTATATGATTACTGTGTTTACAAGAGTATGCTAAACTGGTCAAAAGCTTACAGCACCTGGTATTCCTAAGTAGTCTCCTGACCAAGTACTAACCAAGCCTGACCCTGCTTAGCTTCTGAGATCGGACGAGATCAGGCGTATTCAGGTTGGTATGGCCGTAAGCCATGGATTGATATTAGGATAGACTTTTTCAAGTTCATGTAACTCAAAAAAGGTGGATGAAATTCCATTTTATATCGTCCTTTATATGATTACTGTGTTTACAAGAGTATGCTAAACTGGTCAAAAGCTTACAGCACCTGGTATTCCCAAATAGTCTCCTAACCAAGTACTAACCAAGCCTGACCCTGCTTAGCTTCTGAGATCAGACGTATTCAGGTTGGTATGGCCGTAAGCCATGGAATGATATTAGGATAGACATTTTCAAGTTCATGTAACTCAAAAAACGTGGATGAACTAAATTAGAAATTCCATTTTATATCGTCCTTTATATGATTACTGTGTTTACAAGAATATGCTAAACTGGTCAAAAGCTTACAGCACCTGGTATTCCCAAGTAGTCTCCTAACCAAGTACTAACCAAGCCTAACCCTGCTTAGCTTCTGAGATCGGACGAGATCAGGCATATTCAGGTTGGTATGGCCGTAAGCCATGGAATGATATTAGGATAGACTTTTTCAAGTTCATGTAACTCAAAAAACGTGGATGAACTAAATTAGAAATTCCATTTTATATCGTCCTTTATATGATTACTGTGTTTACAAGAATATGCTAAACTGGTAAAAAGCTTACAGCACCTGGTATTCCCAAGTAGTCTCCTAACCAAGTACTAACCAAGCCTAACCCTGCTTAGCTTCTGAGATCGGACGAGATCAGGCGTATTCAGGTTGGTATGGCCGTAAGCCATGGAATGATATTAGGATAGACTTTTTCAAGTTCATGTAACTCAAAAAACGTGGATGAACTAAATTAGCAATTCCATTTTATATCGTCCTTTATATGATTACTGTGTTTACAAGAGTATGCTAAACTGGTCAAAAGCTTACAGCACCTGGTATTCCCAAGTAGTCTCCTAACCAAGTACTAACCAAGCCTGACCCTGTTTAGCTTCTGAGATCGGACGAGATCAGGCATATTCAGGTTGGTATGGCCGTAAGCCACGGAATGATATTAGGATAGACTTTTTCAAGTTCATGTAACTCAAAAAACGTGGATGAACTAAATTAGCAATTCCATTTTATATCGTCCTTTATATGATTACTGTGTTTACAAGAGTATGCTAAACTGGTCAAAAGCTTACAGCACCTGGTATTCCCAAGTAGTCTCCTAACCAAGTACTAACCAAGCCTGACCCTGCTTAGCTTCTGAGATCGGACGAGATCAGGCGTATTCAGGTTGGTATGGCCGTAAGCCATGGAATGATATTAGGATAGACTTTTTCAAGTTCATGTAACTCAAAAAACGTGGATGAACTAAATTAGAAATTCCATTTTATATCGTCCTTTATATGATTACTGTGTTTACAAGAATATGCTAAACTGGTAAAAAGCTTACAGCACCTGGTATTCCCAAGTAGTCTCCTAACCAAGTACTAACCAAGCCTAACCCTGCTTAGCTTCTGAGATCGGACGAGATCAGGCGTATTCAGGTTGGTATGGCCGTAAGCCATGGAATGATATTAGGATAGACTTTTTCAAGTTCATGTAACTCAAAAAACGTGGATGAACTAAATTAGCAATTCCATTTTATATCGTCCTTTATATGATTACTGTGTTTACAAGAGTATGCTAAACTGGTCAAAAGCTTACAGAACCTGGTATTCCCAAGTAGTCTCCTAACCAAGTACTAACCAAGCCTGACCCTGCTTAGCTTCTGAGATCGGACGAGATCAGGCGTATTCAGGTTGGTATGGCCGTAAGCCACGGAATGATATTAGGATAGACTTTTTCAAGTTCATGTAACTCAAAAAACGTGGATGAACTAAATTAGCAATTCCATTTTATATCGTCCTTTATATGATTACTGTGTTTACAAGAGTATGCTAAACTGGTCAAAAGCTTACAGCACCTGGTATTCCCAAGTAGTCTCCTAACCAAGTACTAACCAAGCCTGACCCTGCTTAGCTTCTGAGATCGGACGAGATCAGGCGTATTCAGGTTGGTATGGCCGTAAGCCATGGAATGATATTAGGATAGACTTTATCAAGTTCATGTAACTAAAAAAACGTGGATGAACTAAATTAGCAATTCCATTTTATATCGTCCTTTATATGATTACTGTGTTTACAAGAGTATGCTTAACTGGTCAAAAGCTTACAGCACCTGGTATTCCCAAGTAGTCTCCTAACCAAGCATTAACCAAGCCTGACCCTGCTTAGCTTCTGAGATCAGACGAGATCAGTTGTATTCAGGTTGGTTTGGCCGTAAGCCATGGAGTCATATTAGGATAGACTTTTTCAAGTTCATGTAACTAAAAAAACGTGGATGAACTAAATTAGCAATTCCATTTTATATCGTCCTTTATATGATTACTGTGTTTACAAGAGTATGCTAAACTGGTCAAAAGCTTACAGTACCTGGTATTCCCAAGTAGTCTCCTAACCAAGTACTACCCAAGCCTGACCCTGCTTAGCTTCTGAGAACGGACGAGATCAGGCGTATTCAGGTTGGTATGGCCGTAAGCCATGGAGTCATATTAGGATAGACTTTTTCAAGTTCATGTAACTAAAAAAACGTGGATGAACTAAATTAGAAATTCCATTTTATATCGTCCTTTATATGATTACTGTGTTTAAAAGAGTATGCTAAACTGGTCAAAAGCTTACAGCACCTGGTATTCCCAAGTAGTCTCCTAACCAAGTACTAACCAAGCCTGACCCTGCTTAGCTTCTGAGATGGGACGAGATCAGGCGTATTCAGGTTGGTATGGCCGTAAGCCATGGAATGATATTAGGATAGACTTTTTCAAGTTCATATAACTAAAAAAACGTGGATGAACTAAATTAGCAATTCCATTTTATATCGTCCTTTATATGATTACTGTGTTTACAAGAGTATGCTAAACTGGTCAAAAGCTTACAGCACCTGGTATTCCCAAGTAGTCTCCTAACCAAGTACTAACCAAGCCTGACCATGCTTAGCTTCTGAGATCAGACGAGATCAGGCATATTCAGGTTGGTATGGCCATAAGCCATGGAATGATATTAGGATAGACTTTTTCAAGTTCATGTAACTCAAAAAACGTGGATGAACTAAATTAGCAATTCCCTTTTATATCGTCCTTTATATGATTACTGTGTTTACAAGAGTATGCTAAACTGGTCAAAAGCTTACAGCACCTGGTATTCCCAAGTAGTCTCCTAACCAAGTACTAACCAAGCCTGACCCTGCTTAGCTTCTGAGATGGGACGAGATCAGGCGTATTCAGGTTGGTATGGCCGTAAGCCATGGAATGATATTAGGATAGACTTTTTCAAGTTCATATAACTAAAAAAACGTGGATGAACTAAATTAGCAATTCCATTTTATATCGTCCTTTATATGATTACTGTGTTTACAAGAGTATGCTAAACTGGTCAAAAGCTTACAGCACCTGGTATTCCCAAGTAGTCTCCTAACCAAGTACTAACCAAGCCTGACCCTGCTTAGCTTCTGAGATCAGACGAGATCAGGCGTATTCAGGTTGGTATGGCCGTAAGCCATGGAATGATATTAGGATAGACTTTTTCAAGTTCATGTAACTCAAAAAACGTGGATGAACTAAATTAGCAATTCCCTTTTATATCGTCCTTTATATTATTACTGTGTTTACAAGAGTATGCTAAACTGGTCAAAAGCTTACAGCACCTGGTATTCCTAAGTAGTCTCCTAACCAAGTACTAACCAAGCCTGACCCTGCTTAGCTTCTGAGATCGGACGAGATCAGGCGTATTCAGGTTGGTATGGCCGTAAGCCATGGAATGATATTAGGATAGACTTTTTCAAGTTCATGTAACTCAAAAAAGGTGGATGAACTAAATTAGAAATTCCATTTTATATCGTCCTTTATATGATTACTGTGTTTACAAGAGTATGCTAAACTGGTCAAAAGCTTACAGCACCTGGTATTCCCAAGTAGTCTCCTAACCAAGTACTAACCAAGCCTGACCCTGCTTAGCTTCTGAGATCGGACGAGATCAGGGGTATTCAGGTTGGTATGGCCGTAAGCCATGGAATGATATTAGGATAGACTTTTTCAAGTTCATATAACTAAAAAAACGTGGATGAACTAAATTAGCAATTCCATTTTATATCGTCCTTTATATGATTACTGTGTTTACAAGAGTATGCTAAACTGGTCAAAAGCTTACAGCACCTGGTATTCCCAAGTAGTCTCCTAACCAAGTACTAACCAAGCCTGACCATGCTTAGCTTCTGAGATCAGACGAGATCAGGCGTATTCAGGTTGGTATGGCCATAAGCCATGGAATGATATTAGGATAGACTTTTTCAAGTTCATGTAACTCAAAAAACGTGGATGAACTAAATTAGCAATTCCCTTTTATATCGTCCTTTATATGATTACTGTGTTTACAAGAGTATGCTAAACTGGTCAAAAGCTTACAGCACCTGGTATTCCCAAGTAGTCTCCTAACCAAGTACTAACCAAGCCTGACCCTGCTTAGCTTCTGAGATGGGACGAGATCAGGCGTATTCAGGTTGGTATGGCCGTAAGCCATGGAATGATATTAGGATAGACTTTTTCAAGTTCATATAACTAAAAAAACGTGGATGAACTAAATTAGCAATTCCATTTTATATCGTCCTTTATATGATTACTGTGTTTACAAGAGTATGCTAAACTGGTCAAAAGCTTACAGCACCTGGTATTCCCAAGTAGTCTCCTAACCAAGTACTAACCAAGCCTGACCCTGCTTAGCTTCTGAGATCAGACGAGATCAGGCGTATTCAGGTTGGTATGGCCGTAAGCCATGGAATGATATTAGGATAGACTTTTTCAAGTTCATGTAACTCAAAAAACGTGGATGAACTAAATTAGCAATTCCCTTTTATATCGTCCTTTATATTATTACTGTGTTTACAAGAGTATGCTAAACTGGTCAAAAGCTTACAGCACCTGGTATTCCTAAGTAGTCTCCTAACCAAGTACTAACCAAGCCTGACCCTGCTTAGCTTCTGAGATCGGACGAGATCAGGCGTATTCAGGTTGGTATGGCCGTAAGCCATGGAATGATATTAGGATAGACTTTTTCAAGTTCATGTAACTCAAAAAAGGTGGATGAACTAAATTAGAAATTCCATTTTATATCGTCCTTTATATGATTACTGTGTTTACAAGAGTATGCTAAACTGGTCAAAAGCTTACAGCACCTGGTATTCCCAAGTAGTCTCCTAACCAAGTACTAACCAAGCCTGACCCTGCTTAGCTTCTGAGATCGGACGAGATCAGGGGTATTCAGGTTGGTATGGCCGTAAGCCATGGAATGATATTAGGATAGACATTTTCAAGTTCATGTAACTCAAAAAACGTGGATGAACTAAATTAGAAATTCCATTTTATATCGTCCTTTATATGATTACTGTGTTTACAAGAATATGCTAAACTGGTAAAAAGCTTACAGCACCTGGTATTCCCAAGCAGTCTCCTAACCAAGTACTAACCAAGCCTGACCCGGCTTAGCTTCTGAGATCGGACGAGATCAGGCGTATTCAGGTTGGTATGGCCGTAAGCCACGGAATGATATTAGGATAGACTTTTTCAAGTTCATGTAACTCAAAAAACGTGGATGAACTAAATTAGCAATTCCATTTTATATCGTCCTTTATATGATTACTGTGTTTACAAGAGTATGCTAAACTGGTCAAAAGCTTACAGCACCTGGTATTCCCAAGTAGTCTCCTAACCAAGTCTGACCCTGCTTAGCTTCTGAGATCGGACGAGATCAGGGGTATTCAGGTTGGTATGGCCGTAAGCCATGGAATGATATTAGGATAGACTTTTTCAAGTTCATGTAACTCAAAAAACCTGGATGAACTAAATTAGCAATTCCATTTTATATTGTCCTTTATATGATTACAAGAGTATGCTAAACTGGTCAAAAGCTTACAGCACCTGGTATTCCCAAGTAGTCTCCTAACCAAGTACTAACCAAGCCTGACCCTGCTTAGCTTCTGAGATCGGACAAGATCAGGGGTATTCAGGTTGGTATGGCCGTATGCCATGGAATGATATTAGGATAGACTTTTTCAAGCTCATGTTACTAAAAAAACGTGGATGAACTAAATTAGCAATTCCATTTTAAATCGTCCTTTATATGATTACTGTGTTTACAAGAGTATGCTAAACTGGTCAAAAGCTTACAGCACCTGGTATTCCCAAGTAGTCTCCTAACCAAGTCTGACCCTGCTTAGCTTCTGAGATTGGACGAGATCAGGCGTATTCATGTTGGTATGGCCGTAAGCCAAGGAATGATATTAGGATAGACTTTTTCAAGTTCATGTAACTCAAAAAACGTGGATGAACTAAATTAGAAATTCCATTTTATATCGTCCTTTATATGATTACTGTGTTTAGAAGAATATGCTAAACTGGTAAAAAGCTTACAGCACCTGGTATTCCCAAATAGTCTCCTAACCAAGTACTAACCAAGCCTGACCCCGCTTAGCTTCTGAGATCAGACAAGATCAGGCGTATTCAGGTTGGTATGGCCGTAAGCCATGGAATGATATTAGGATAGACTTTTTCAAGTTCATGTAACTCAAAAAACGTGGATGAACTAAATTAGCAATTCCATTTTATATCGTCCTTTATATGATTACTGTGTTTACAAGAGTATGCTAAACTGGTCAAAAGCTTACAGCACCTGGTATTCCCAAGTAGTCTCCTAACCAAGTACTAACCAAGCCTGACCCTGCTTAGCTTCTGAGATCGGACGAGATCAGGCGTATTCAGGTTGGTATGGCCGTAAGCCATGGAATGATATTAGGATAGACTTTTTCAAGTTCATGTAACTCAAAAAAGGTGGATAAACTAAATTAGAAATTCCATTTTATATCGTCCTTTATATGATTACTGTGTTTACAAGAGTATGCTAAACTGGTCAAAAGCTTACAGCACCTGGTATTCCCAAATAGTCTCCTAACCAAGTACTGACCAAGCCTGACCCTGCTTAGCTTCTGAGATCAGACGAGATCAGGCGTATTCAGGTTGGTATGGCCGTAAGCCATGGAATGATATTAGGATAGACATTTTCAAGTTCATGTAACTCAAAAAACGTGGATGAACTAAATTAGAAATTCCATTTTATATCGTCCTTTATATGATTACTGTGTTTACAAGAATATGCTAAACTGGTCAAAAGCTTACAGCACCTGGTATTCCCAAGTAGTCTCCTAACCAAGTACTAACCAAGCCTGACCCTGCTTAGCTTCTGAGATCGGACGAGATCAGGCGTATTCAGGTTGGTATGGCCGTAAGCCATGGAATGATATTAGGATAGACTTTTTCAAGTTCATGTAACTCAAAAAACGTGGATGAACTAAATTAGCAATTCCATTTTATATCGTCCTTTATATGATTACTGTGTTTACAAGAGTATGCTAAACTGGTCAAAAGCTTACAGCACCTGGTATTCCCAAATAGTCTCCTAACCAAGTACTAACCAAGCCTGACCCTGCTTAGCTTCTGAGATCGGACGAGATCAGGCGTATTCAGGTTGGTATGGCCGCAAGCCATGGAATGATATTAGGATAGACTTTTTCAAGTTCATGTAACTAAAAAAACGTGGATGAACTAAATTAGAAATTCCATTTTATATCGTCCTATATATGATTACTGTGTTTACAAGAATATGCTAAACTGGTAAAAAGCTTACAGCACCTGGTATTCCCAAGTAGTCTCCTAACCAAGTACTAACCAAGCCTGACCCTGCTTAGCTTCTGAGATCGGACGAGATCAGGCGTATTCAGGTTGGTATGGCCGTAAGCCATGGAATGATATTAGGATAGACTTTTTCAAGTTCATGTAACTAAAAAAACGTGGATGAACTAAATTAGCAATTCCATTTTATATCGTCCTTTATATGATTACTGTGTTTACAAGAGTATGCTAAACTGGTCAAAAGCTTACAGCACCTGGTATTCCCAAGTAGTCTCCTAACCAAGTAATAACCAAGCCTGACCCTTTCTTAGCTTCTGAGATCGGACGAGATCAGGCGTATTCAGGTTGGTATGGCCGTAAGCCATGGAATGATACTAGGATAGACTTTTTCAAGTTCATGTAACTCAAAAAACGTGGATGAACTAAAATAGCAATTCCATTTTATATCGTCCTTTATATGATTACTGTGTTTACAAGAGTATGCTAAACTGGTCAAAAGCTTACAGCACCTGGTATTCCCAAGTAGTCTCCTAACCAAGTACTAACCAAGCCTGACCCTTCTTAGCTTCTGAGATCGGACAAGATCAGGCGTATTCAGGTTGGTATGGCCGCAAGCCATGGAAAGATATTAGGATAGACTTTTTCAAGTTCATGTAACTCAAAAAATGTGGATGAAATAAATTAGCAATTCCATTTTATATCGTCCTTTATATGATTACTGTGTTTACAAGAGTATGCTAAACTGGTCAAAAGCTTACAGCACCTGGTATTCCCAAGTAGTCTCCTAACCAAGTACTAACCAAGCCTGACCCTGCTTAGCTTCTGAGATAGGACGTATTCAGGTTGGTATGGCTGTAAGCCATGCAATGATATTAGGATAGACTTTTTCAAGTTCATGCAACTCAAAAAACGTGGATGAACAAAATTAGCAATTCCATTTTATATCGTCCTTTATATGATTACTGTGTTTACAAGAATATGCTAAACTGGTAAAAAGCTTACAGCACCTGATATTCCCAAGTAGTCTCCTAACCAAGTACTAACCAAGCCTGACCCTGCTTAGCTTCTGAGATCGGACGAGATCAGGCGTATTCAGGTTGGTATGGCCGTAAGCCATGGAATGATATTAGGATAGACTTTTTCAAGTTCATGTAACTAAAAAAACGTGGATGAACTAAATTAGAAATTCCATTTTATATCGTCCTATATATGATTACTGTGTTTACAAGAATATGCTAAACTGGTAAAAAGCTTACAGAACCTGGTATTCCCAAGTAGTCTCCTAACCAAGTACTAACCAAGCCTGACCCTGCTTAGCTTCTGAGATCGGACGACATCAGGCGTATTCAGGTTGGTATGGCCGTAAGCCATGGAATGATATTAGGATAGACTTTTTCAAGTTCATGTAACTAAAAAAACGTGGATGAACTAAATTAGCAATTCCATTTTATATCGTCCTTTATATGATTACTGTGTTTACAAGAGTATGCTAAACTGGTCAAAAGCTTACAGCACCTGGTATTCCCAAGTAGTCTCCTAACCAAGTACTAACCAAGCCTGACCCTGCTTAGCTTCTGAGATCGGACGAGATCAGGCGTATTCAGGTTGGTATGGCCGCAAGCCATGGAACGATATTAGGATAGACTTTTTCAAGTTCATGTAACTCAAAAAACGTGGATGAACTAAATTAACAATTCCATTTTATATCGTCGTTTATATGATTACTGTGTTTACAAGAGTATGCTAAACTGGTCAAAAGCTTACAGCACCTGGTATTCCCAAGTAGTCTCCTAACCAAGTACTAACCAAGCCTGACCCTGCTTAGCTTCTGAGATCGGACGAGATCAGGCGTATTCAGGTTGGTATGGCCGTAAGCCATGGAATGATATTAGGATAGACTTTTTCAAGTTCATGTAACTCAAAAAACGTGGATGAACTAAATTAGCAATTCCATTTTATATCGTCCTTTATATGATTACTGTGTTTACAAGAGTATGCTAAACTGGTCAAAAGCTTACAGCACCTGGTATTCCCAAGAAGTCTCCTAACTAAGTACTAATCAAGCCTGACCCTGCTTAGCTTCTGAGATCGGACGAGATCAGGCGTATTCAGGTTGGTATGGCCGTAAGCCATGGAATGATATTAGGATAGACTTTTTCAAGTTCATGTAACTAAAAAAACGTGGATGAACTAAATTAGCAATTCCATTTTATATCGTCCTTTATATGATTACTGTGTTTACAAGAGTATGCTAAACTGGTCAAAAGCCTACAGCAGCTGGTATTCCCAAGTAGTCTCCTAACCAAGTACTAACCAAGCCTGACCCTGCTTAGCTTATGAGATCGGACGAGATAAGGCGTATTCAGGTTGGTATGGCCGTAAGCCACGGAATGATGTTAGGATAGACTTTTTCAAGTTCATGTAACTCAAAAAACGTGGATGAACTAAATTAGCAATTCCATTTTATATCGTCCTTTATATGATTACTGTGTTTACAAGAGTATGCTAAACTGGTCAAAAGCTTACAGCACCTGGTATTCCCAAGAAGTCTCCTAACTAAGTACTAATCAAGCCTGACCCTGCTTAGCTTCTGAGATCGGACGAGATCAGGCGTATTCAGGTTGGTATGGCCGTAAGCCATGGAATGATATTAGGATAGACTTTTTCAAGTTCATGTAACTAAAAAAACGTGGATGAACTAAATTAGCAATTCCATTTTATATCGTCCTTTATATGATTACTGTGTTTACAAGAGTATGCTAAACTGGTCAAAAGCCTACAGCAGCTGGTATTCCCAAGTAGTCTCCTAACCAAGTACTAACCAAGCCTGACCCTGCTTAGCTTATGAGATCGGACGAGATAAGGCGTATTCAGGTTGGTATGGCCGTAAGCCACGGAATGATGTTAGGATAGACTTTTTCAAGTTCATGTAACTAAAAAAACGTGGATGAACTAAATTAGAAATTCCATTTTATATCGTCCTTTATATTATTACTGTGTTTACAAGAGTATGCTAAACTGGTCAAAAGCTTACAGCACCCTGTATTCCCAAGTAGTCTCCTAACCAAGTACTAACCAAGCCTGACCCTGCTTAGCTTCTGAGATCGGACGAGATCAGGCGTATTCAGGTTGGTATGGCCGTAAGCCATGCAATGATATTAGGATAGACTTTTTCAAGTTCATGTAACTCAAAAAACGTGGATGAACAAAATTAGCAATTCCATATCGTCCTTTATATGATTACTGTGTTTACAAGAATATGCTAAACTGGTAAAAAGCTTACAGCACCTGATATTCCCAAGTAGTCTCCTAACCAAGTACTAACCAAGCCTGACCCTGCTTAGCTTCTGAGATCGGACGAGATCAGGCGTATTCAGGTTGGTATGGCCGTAAGCCATGGAATGATATTAGGATAGACTTTTTCATGTTCATGTAACTAAAAAAACGTGGATGAACTAAATTAGAAATTCCATTTTATATCGTCCTATATATGATTACTGTGTTTACAAGAATATGCTAAACTGGTAAAAAGCTTACAGCACCTGGTATTCCCAAGTAGTCTCCTAACCAAGTACTAACCAAGCCTGACCCTGCTTAGCTTCTGAGATCTGACGACATCAGGCATATTCAGGTTGGTATGGAATGATATTAGGATAGACTTTTTCAAGTTCATGTAACTAAAAAAACGTGGATGAACTAAATTAGCAATTCCATTTTATATCGTCCTTTATATGATTACTGTGTTTACAAGAGTATGCTAAACTGGTCAAAAGCTTACAGCACCTGGTATTCCCAAGTAGTCTCCTAACCAAGTAATAACCAAGCCTGACCCTTTCTTAGCTTCTGAGATCGGACGAGATCAGGCGTATTCAGGTTGGTATGGCCGTAAGCCATGGAATGATACTAGGATAGACTTTTTCAAGTTCATGTAACTCAAAAAACGTGGATGAACTAAAATAGCAATTCCATTTTATATCATCCTTTATATGATTACTGTGTTTACAAGAGTATGCTAAACTGGTCAAAAGCTTACAGCACCTGGTATTCCCAAGTAGTCTCCTAACCAAGTACTAACCAAGCCTGACCCTGCTTAGCTTCTGAGATCGGACGAGATCAGGCGTATTCAGGTTGGTATGGCCGCAAGCCATGGAACGATATTAGGATAGACTTTTTCAAGTTCATGTAACTCAAAAAACGTGGATGAACTAAATTAGCAATTCCATTTTATATCGTCCTTTATATGATTACTGTGTTTACAAGAGTATGCTAAACTGGTCAAAAGCTTACAGCACCTGGTATTCCCAAGTAGTCTCCTAACCAAGTATTAACCAAGCCTGACCCTGCTTAGCTTCTGAGATCGGACGAGATCAGGGGTATTGAGGTTGGTATGGCCGTAAGCCATGGAATGATATAAGGATAGACTTTTTCAAGTTCATGTAACTAAAAAAACTTGGATGAAATAAATTAGCAATTCCATTTTATATCGTCCTTTATATGATTACTGTGTTTACAAGAATATGCTAAACTGGTAAAAAGCTTACAGCACCTGGTATTCCCAAGTAGTCTCCTAACCAAGTACTAACCAAGCCTGACCCTGCTTAGCTTCTGAGATCGGACGAGATCAGGCGTATTCAGGTTGGTATGGCCGTAAGCCATGGAATGATATTAGGATAGACTTTTTCAAGTTCATGTAACTCAAAAAACGTGGATGAACTAAATCAGCAATTCCATTTTATATCGTCCTTTATATGATTACTGTGTTTACAAGAGTATGCTAAACTGGTCAAAAGCTTACAGCACCTGGTATTCCCAAGTAGTCTCCTAACCAAGTACTAACCAAGCCTGACCCTGCTTAGCTTCTGAGATCGGACGAGATCAGGCGTATTCAGGTTGGTATGGCCGTAAGCCATGGAATGATATTAGGATAGACTTTTTCAAGTTCATGTAACTCAAAAAACGTGGATGAACTAAATTAGCAATTCCATTTTATATCGTCCTTTATATGATTACTGTGTTTACAAGAGTATGCTAAACTGGTAAAAAGCTTACAGCACCTGGTATTCCCAAATAGTCTCCTAACCAAGTACTAACCAAGCCTGACCCTGCTTAGCTTCTGAGATCGGAAGAGATCAGGCGTATTCAGTTTGGTATGGCCGTAAGCCATGGAATGATATTAGGATAGACTTTTTCAAGTTCATGTAACTAAAAAAAAGTGGATGAACTAAATTAGAAATTCCATTTTATATCGTCCTATATATGATTACTGTGTTTACAAGAATATGCTAAACTGGTAAAAAGCTTACAGCACCTGGTATTCCCAAGTAGTCTCCTAACCAAGTACTAACCAAGCCTGACCCTGCTTAGCTTCTGAGATCGGACGACATCAGGCGTATTCAGGTTGGTATGGAATGATATTAGGATAGACTTTTTCAAGTTCATGTAACTAAAAAAACGTGGATGAACTAAATTAGCAATTCCATTTTATATCGTCCTTTATATGATTACTGTGTTTACAAGAGTATGCTAAACTGGTCAAAAGCTTACAGCACCTGGTATTCCCAAGTAGTCTCCTAACCAAGTAATAACCAAGCCTGACCCTTTCTTAGCTTCTGAGATCGGACGAGATCAGGCGTATTCAGGTTGGTATGGCCGTAAGCCATGGAATGATACTAGGATAGACTTTTTCAAGTTCATGTAACTCAAAAAACGTGGATGAACTAAAATAGCAATTCCATTTTATATCGTCCTTTATATGATTACTGTGTTTACAAGAGTATGCTAAACTGGTCAAAAGCTTACAGCACCTGGTATTCCCAAGTAGTCTCCTAACCAAGTACTAACCAAGCCTGACCCTGCTTAGCTTCTGAGATCTCACGAGATCAGGCGTATTCAGGTTGGTATGGCCGCAAGCCATGGAACGATATTAGGATAGACTTTTTCAAGTTCATGTAACTCAAAAAACGTGGATGAACTAAATTAGCAATTCCATTTTATATCGTCCTTTATATGATTACTGTTTTTACAAGAGTATGCTAAACTGGTCAAAAGCTTACAGCACCTGGTATTCCCAAGTAGTCTCCTAACCAAATATTAACCAAGCCTGACCCTGCTTAGCTTCTGAGATTGGACGAGATCAGGGGTATTGAGGTTGGTATGGCCGTAAGCCATGGAATGATATTAGGATAGACTTTTTCAAGTTCATGTAACTAAAAAAACGTGGATGAAATAAATTAGCAATTCCATTTTATATCGTCCTTTATATGATTACTGTGTTTACAAGAATATGCTAAACTGGTAAAAAGCTTACAGCACCTGGTATTCCCAAGTAGTCTCCTAACCAAGTACTAACCAAGCCTGACCCTGCTTAGCTTCTGAGATCGGACGAGATCAGGCGTATTCAGGTTGGTATGGCCGTAAGCCATGGAATGATATTAGGATAGACTTTTTCAAGTTCATGTAACTCAAAAAACGTGGATGAACTAAATTGGAAATTCCATTTTATATCGTCCTTTATATGATTACTGTGTTTACAAGAATATGCTAAACTGGTAAAAAGCTATCAGCACCTGGTATTCCCAAGTAGTCTCCTAACCAAGTACTAACCAAGCCTGACCCTGCTTAGCTTCTGAGATCAGGCGTATTCAGGTTGGTATGGCCGTAAGCCATGGAATGATATTAGGATAGACTTTTTCAAGTTCATGTAACTAAAAAAACGTGGATGAACTAAATCAGCAATTCCATTTTATATCGTCCTTTATATGATTACTGTGTTTACAAAAGTATGCTAAACTGGTCAAAAGCTTACAGCACCTGGTATTCCCAAGTAGTCTCCTAACCAAGTACTAACCAAGCCTGACCCTGCTTAGCTTCTGAGATCGGACGAGATCAGGCGTATTCAGGTTGGTATGGCCGTAAGCCATGGAATGATATTAGGATAGACTTTTTCAAGTTCATGTAACTCAAAAAACGTGGATGAACTAAATTAGCAATTCCATTTTATATCGTCCTTTATATGATTACTGTGTTTACAAGAGTATGCTAAACTGGTAAAAAGCTTACAGCACCTGGTATTCCCAAATAGTCTCCTAACCAAGTACTAACCAAGCCTGACCCTGCTTAGCTTCTGAGATCGGACGAGATCAGGCGTATTCAGGTTGGTATGGCCGTAAGCCATGGAATGATATTAGGATAGACTTTTTCAAGTTCATGTAACTAAAAAAACGTGGATGAACTAAATTAGAAATTCCATTTTATATCGTCCTATATATGATTACTGTGTTTACAAGAATATGCTAAACTGGTAAAAAGCTTACAGCACCTGGTATTCCCAAGTAGTCTCCTAACCAAGTACTAACCAAGCCTGACCCTGCTTAGCTTCTGAGATCGGACGACATCAGGCGTATTCAGGTTGGTATGGCCGTAAGCCATGGAATGATATTAGGATAGACTTTTTCAAGTTCATGTAACTAAAAAAACGTGGATGAACTAAATTAGCAATTCCATTTTATATCGTCCTTTATATGATTACTGTGTTTACAAGAGTATGCTAAACTGGTCAAAAGCTTACAGCACCTGGTATTCCCAAGTAGTCTCCTAACCAAGTACTAACCAAGCCTGACCCTGCTTAGCTTCTGAGATCGGACGAGATCAGGCGTATTCAGGTTGGTATGGCCGCAAGCCATGGAACGATATTAGGATAGACTTTTTCAAGTTCATGTAACTCAAAAAACGTGGATGAACTAAATTAACAATTCCATTTTATATCGTCCTTTATATGATTACTGTGTTTACAAGAGTATGCTAAACTGGTCAAAAGCTTACAGCACCTGGTATTCCCAAGTAGTCTCCTAACCAAGTACTAACCAAGCCTGACCCTGCTTAGCTTCTGAGATCGGACGAGATCAGGCGTATTCAGGTTGGTATGGCCGTAAGCCATGGAATGATATTAGGATAGACTTTTTCAAGTTCATGTAACTCAAAAAACGTGGATGAACTAAATTAGCAATTCCATTTTATGTCGTCCTTTATATGATTACTGTGTTTACAAGAGTATGCTAAACTGGTCAAAAGCTTACAGCACCTGGTATTCCCAAGAAGTCTCCTAACTAAGTACTAATCAAGCCTGACCCTGCTTAGCTTCTGAGATCGGACGAGATCAGGCGTATTCAGGTTGGTATGGCCGTAAGCCATGGAATGATATTAGGATAGACTTTTTCAAGTTCATGTAACTAAAAAAACGTGGATGAACTAAATTAGCAATTCCATTTTATATCGTCCTTTATATGATTACTGTGTTTACAAGAGTATGCTAAACTGGTCAAAAGCCTACAGCAGCTGGTATTCCCAAGTAGTCTCCTAACCAAGTACTAACCAAGCCTGACCCTGCTTAGCTTCTGAGATCGGACGAGATCAGGCGTATTCAGGTTGGTATGGCCGTAAGCCATGCAATGATATTAGGATAGACTTTTTCAAGTTCATGTAACTCAAAAAACGTGGATGAACAAAATTAGCAATTCCATATCGTCCTTTATATGATTACTGTGTTTACAAGAATATGCTAAACTGGTAAAAAGCTTACAGCACCTGATATTCCCAAGTAGTCTCCTAACCAAGTACTAACCAAGCCTGACCCTGCTTAGCTTCTGAGATCGGACGAGATCAGGCGTATTCAGGTTGGTATGGCCGTAAGCCATGGAATGATATTAGGATAGACTTTTTCAAGTTCATGTAACTCAAAAAACGTGGATGAACTAAATTAGCAATTCCATTTTATATCGTCCTTTATATGATTACTGTGTTTACAAGAGTATGCTAAACTGGTAAAAAGCTTACAGCACCTGGTATTCCCAAATAGTCTCCTAACCAAGTACTAACCAAGCCTGACCCTGCTTGGCTTCTGAGATCGGACGAGATCAGGCGTATTCAGGTTGGTATGGCCGTAAGCCATGGAATGATATTAGGATAGACTTTTTCAAGTTCATGTAACTAAAAAAACGTGGATGAACTAAATTAGAAATTCCATTTTATATCGTCCTATATATGATTACTGTGTTTACAAGAATATGCTAAACTGGTAAAAAGCTTACAGCACCTGGTATTCCCAAGTAGTCTCCTAACCAAGTACTAACCAAGCCTGACCCTGCTTAGCTTCTGAGATCTGACGACATCAGGCATATTCAGGTTGGTATGGAATGATATTAGGATAGACTTTTTCAAGTTCATGTAACTAAAAAAACGTGGATGAACTAAATTAGCAATTCCATTTTATATCGTCCTTTATATGATTACTGTGTTTACAAGAGTATGCTAAACTGGTCAAAAGCTTACAGCACCTGGTATTCCCAAGTAGTCTCCTAACCAAGTAATAACCAAGCCTGACCCTTTCTTAGCTTCTGAGATCGGACGAGATCAGGCGTATTCAGGTTGGTATGGCCGTAAGCCATGGAATGATACTAGGATAGACTTTTTCAAGTTCATGTAACTCAAAAAACGTGGATGAACTAAAATAGCAATTCCATTTTATATCGTCCTTTATATGATTACTGTGTTTACAAGAGTATGCTAAACTGGTCAAAAGCTTACAGCACCTGGTATTCCCAAGTAGTCTCCTAACCAAGTACTAACCAAGCCTGACCCTGCTTAGCTTCTGAGATCGGACGAGATCAGGCGTATTCAGGTTGGTATGGCCGCAAGCCATGGAACGATATTAGGATAGACTTTTTCAAGTTCATGTAACTCAAAAAACGTGGATGAACTAAATTAGCAATTCCATTTTATATCGTCCTTTATATGATTACTGTGTTTACAAGAGTATGCTAAACTGGTCAAAAGCTTACAGCACCTGGTATTCCCAAGTAGTCTCCTAACCAAGTATTAACCAAGCCTGACCCTGCTTAGCTTCTGAGATCGGACGAGATCAGGCGTATTGAGGTTGGTATGGCCGTAAGCCATGGAATGATATTAGGATAGACTTTTTCAAGTTCATGTAACTAAAAAAACGTGGATGAAATAAATTAGCAATTCCATTTTATATCGTCCTTTATATGATTACTGTGTTTACAAGAATATGCTAAACTGGTAAAAAGCTTACAGCACCTGGTATTCCCAAGTAGTCTCCTAACCAAGTACTAACCAAGCCTGACCCTGCTTAGCTTCTGAGATCGGACGAGATCAGGCGTATTCAGGTTGGTATGGCCGTAAGCCATGGAATTATATTAGGATAGACTTTTTCAAGTTCATGTAACTCAAAAAACGTGGATGAACTAAATTAGAAATTCCATTTTATATCGTCCTTTATATGATTACTGTGTTTACAAGAATATGCTAAACTGGTAAAAAGCTTACAGCACCTGGTATTCCCAAGTAGTCTCCTAACCAAGTACTAACCAAGCCTGACCCTGCTTAGCTTCTGAGATCGGACAAGATCAGGCGTATTCAGGTTGGTATGGCCGTAAGCCATGGAATGATATTAGGATAGACTTTTTCAAGTTCATGTAACTCAAAAAACGTGGATGAACTAAATTAGCAATTCCATTTTATATCGTCCTTTATATGATTACTGTGTTTACAAGAGTATGCTAAACTGGGCAAAAGCCTACAGCAGCTGGTATTCCCAAGTAGTCTCCTAACCAAGTACTAACCAAGCTTAGCTTCTGAGATCGGACGAGATAAGGCGTATTCAGGTTGGTATGGCCGTAAGCCATGGAATGATGTTAGGATAGACTTTTTCAAGTTCATGTAACTAAAAAAACGTGGATGAACTAAATTAGCAATTCCATTTTATATCATCCTTTATATGATTACTGTGTTTACAAGAGTATGCTAAACTGGTCAAAAGCTTACAGCACCTGGTATTCCCAAGTAGTCTCCTAACCAAGTACTAACCAAGCCTGACCCTGCTTAGCTTCTGAGATTGGACGAGATCAGGCGTATTCAGGTTGGTATGGCCGTAAGCCATGGAATGATATTAGGATAGACTTTTTCAAGTTCATGTAACTCAAAAAACGTGGATGAACTAAATTAGCAATTCCATTTTATATTGTCCTTTATATGATTACTGTGTTTACAAGAGTATGCTAAACTGGTCAAAAGCTTACAGCACCTGGTATTCCCAAGTAGTCTCCTAACCAAGTACTAACCAAGCCTGCCCCTGCTTAGCTTCTGAGATCGGACGAGATCAGGCGTATTCAGGTTGGTATGGCCGTAAGCCATGGAATGATATTAGGATAGACTTTTTCAAGTTCATGTAACTCAAAAAACGTGGATGAACTAAATTAGAAATTCCATTTTATATCGTCCTTTATATGATTACTGTGTTTACAAGAGTATGCTAAACTGGTCAAAAACTTACAGCACCTGGTATTCCCAAGTAGTCTCCTAACCAAGTACTAACCAAGCATGACCCTGCTTAGCTTCTGAGATCGGACAAGATCAGGCGTATTCAGGTTGGTATGGCCGTAAGCCACGGAATGATATTAGGATAGACTTTATCAAGTTCATGTAACTAAAAAAACGTGGATGAAGTAAATTAGCAATTCCATTTTATATCGTCCTTTATATGATTACTGTGTTTACAAGAGTATGCTAAACTGGTCAAAAGCTTACAGCACCTGGTATTCCCAAGTAGTCTCCTAACCAAGTATTAACCAAGCCTGACCCTGCTTAGCTTCTGAGATCAGACGAGATCAGGTGTATTCAGGTTGGTTTGGCCGTAAGCCATGGAATCATATTAGGATAGACTTTTTCAAGTTCATGTAACTAAAAAAACGTGGATGAACTAAATTAGCAATTCCATTTTATATCGTCCTTTATATGATTACTGTGTTTACAAGAGTATGCTCAACTGGTCAAAAGCTTACAGCACCTGGTATTCCCAAGTAGTCTCCTAACCAAGTACTAACCAAGCCTGACCCTGCTTAGCTTCTGAGATCGGACGAGATCAGGCGTATTCAGGTTGGTATGGCCATAAGCCACGGAATGATATTAGGATAGACTTTTTCAAGTTCATGTAACTCAAAAAACGTGGATGAACTAAATTAGCAATTCCATTTTATATCGTCCTTTATATGATTACTGTGTTTACAAGAGTATGCTAAACTGGTCAAAAGCTTACAGCACCTGGTATTCCCAAGTAGTCTCCTAACCAAGTACTAACCAAGCCTGACCCTGCTTAGCTTCTGAGATCGGACGAGATCAGGCGTATTCAGGTTGGTATGGCCGTAAGCCATGGAATGATATTAGGATAGACTTTTTCAAGTTCATGTAACTAAAAAAACGTGGATGAACTAAATTAGAAATTCCATTTTATATCGTCCTTTATATGATTACTGTGTTTACAAGAGTATGCTAAACTGGTCAAAAGCTTACAGCACCTGGTATTCCAAAGTAGTCTCCTAACCAAGTACTAACCAAGCCTGACCCTGCTTAGCTTCTGAGATCGGACGAGATCAGGCGTATTCAGGTTGGTATGGCCGTAAGCCATGGAATGATATTAGGATAGACTTTTTCAAGTTCATGTAACTCAAAAAACGTGGATGAACTAAATTAGCAATTCCCTTTTATATCGTCCTTTATATGATTACTGTGTTTACAAGAGTATGCTAAACTGGTCAAAAGCTTACAGCACCTGGTATTCCCAAGTAGTCTCCTAACCAAGTACTAACCAAGCCTGACCCTGCTTAGCTTCTGAGATCGGACGAGATCAGGCGTATTCAGGTTGGTATGGCCGTAAGCCACGGAATGATATTAGGATAGACTTTTTCAAGTTCATGTAACTCAAAAAAGGTGGATGAACTAAATTAGAAATTCCATTTTATATCGTCCTTTATATGATTACTGTGTTTACAAGAGTATGCTAAACTGGTCAAAAGCTTACAGCACCTGGTATTCCCAAATAGTCTCCTAACCAAGTACTAACCAAGCCTGACCCTGCTTAGCTTCTGAGATCAGACGAGATCAGGCGTATTCAGGTTGGTATGGCCGTAAGCCATGGAATGATATTAGGATAGACATTTTCAAGTTCATGTAACTCAAAAAACGTGGATGAACTAAATTAGATATTCCATTTTATATCGTCCTTTATATGATTACTGTGTTTACAAGAGTATGCTAAACTGGTCAAAAGCTTACAGCACCTGGTATTCCCAAATAGTCTCCTAACCAAGTACTAACCAAGCCTGACCCTGCTTAGCTTCTGAGATCAGACGTATTCAGGTTGGTATGGCCGTAAGCCATGGAATGATATTAGGATAGACATTTTCAAGTTCATGTAACTCAAAAAACGTGGATGAACTAAATTAGAAATTCCATTTTATATCGTCCTTTATATGATTACTGTGTTTACAAGAATATGCTAAACTGGTCAAAAGCTTACAGCACCTGGTATTCCCAAGTAGTCTCCTAACCAAGTACTAACCAAGCCTAACCCTGCTTAGCTTCTGAGATTGGACGAGATCAGGCGTATTCAGGTTGGTATGGCCGTAAGCCATGGAATGATATTAGGATAGACTTTTTCAAGTTCATGTAACTCAAAAAACGTGGATGAACTAAATTAGCAATTCCATTTTATATCGTCCTTTATATGATTACTGTGTTTACAAGAGTATGCTAAACTGGTCAAAAGCTTACAGCACCTGGTATTCCCAAGTAGTCTCCTAACCAAGTACTAAACAAGCCTGACCCTGCTTAGCTTCTGAGATCGGACGAGATCAGGGGTATTCAGGTTGGTATGGCCGTAAGCCATGGAATGATATTAGGATAGACTTTTTCAAGTTCATGTAACTCAAAAAACGTGGATGAACTAAATTAGCAATTCCATTTTATATCGTCCTTTATATGATTACTGTGTTTACAAGAATATGCTAAACTGGTAAAAAGCTTACAGCACCTGGTATTCCCAAGTAGTCTCCTAACCAAGCACTAACCAAGCCTAACCCTGCTTAGCTTCTGAGATCGGACGAGATCAGGCGTATTCAGGTTGGTATGGCCGTAAGCCACGGAATGATATTAGGATAGACTTTTTCAAGTTCATGTAACTAAAAAAACGTGGATGAACTAAATTAGCAATTCCATTTTATATCGTCCTTTATATGATAACTGTGTTTACAAGAGTATGCTAAACTGGTCAAAAGCTTACAGCACCTGGTATTCCCAAGTAGTCTCCTAACCAAGTACTACCCAAGCCTGACCCTGCTTAGCTTCTGAGAACGGACGAGATCAGGCGTATTCAGGTTGGTATGGCCGTAAGCCATGGAATGATATTAGGATAGACTTTTTCAAGTTCATGTAACTAAAAAAACGTGGATGAACTAAATTAGAAATTCCATTTTATATCGTCCTTTATATGATTACTGTGTTTACAAGAGTATGCTAAACTGGTCAAAAGCTTACAGCACCTGGTACTCCCAAGTAGTCTCCTAACCAAGTACTAACCAAGCCTGACCCTGCTTAGCTTCTGAGATGGGACGAGATCAGGCGTATTCAGGTTGGTATGGCCGTAAGCCATGGAAAGATATTAAGATAGACTTTTTCAAGTTCATATAACAAAAAAAACGTGGATGAACTAAATTAGCAATTCCATTTTATATCGTCCTTTATATGATTACTGTGTTTACAAGAGTATGCTAAACTGGTCAAAAGCTTACAGCACCTGGTATTCCCAAGTAGTCTCCTAACCAAGTACTAACCAAGCCTGACCCTGCTTAGCTTCTGAGATCGGACGAGATCAGGCGTATTCAGGTTGGTATGGCCGTAAGCCATGGAATGATATTAGGATAGACTTTTTCAAGTTCATGTAACTCAAAAAACGTGGATGAATTAAATTAGCAATTCCCTTTTATATCGTCCTTTATATGATTACTGTGTTTACAAGAGTATGCTAAACTGGTCAAAAGCTTACAGCACCTGGTATTCCCAAGTAGTCTCCTAACCAAGTACTAACCAAGCCTGACCCTGCTTAGCTTCTGAGATCGGACGAGATCAGGCGTATTCAGGTTGGTATGGCCGTAAGCCGTGGAATGATATTAGGATAGACTTTATCAAGTTCATGTAACTAAAAAAACGTGGATGAACTAAATTAGCAATTCCATTTTATATCGTCCTTTATATGATTACTGTGTTTACAAGAGTATGCTAAACTGGTCAAAAGCTTACAGCACCTGGTATTCCCAAGTAGTCTCCTAACCAAGTATTAACCAAGCCTGACCCTGCTTAGCTTCTGAGATCAGACGAGATCAGGTGTATTCAGGTTGGTTTGGCCGTAAGCCATGGAATCATATTAGGATAGACTTTTTCAAGTTCATGTAACTAAAAAAACGTGGATGAACTAAATTATCAATTCCATTTTATATCGTCCTTTATATGATTACTGTGTTTACAAGAGTATGCTAAACTGGTCAAAAGCTTACAGCACCTGGTATTCCCAAGTAGTCTCCTAACCAAGTACTACCCAAGCCTGACCCTGCTTAGCTTCTGAGAACGGACGAGATCAGGCGTATTCAGGTTGGTATGGCTGTAAGACATGGAATGATATTAGGATAGACTTTTTCAAGTTCATGTAACTAAAAAAACGTGGATGAACTAAATTAGAAATTCCATTTTATATCGTCCTTTATATGATTACTGTGTTTACAAGAATATGCTAAACTGGTAAAACGCTTACAGCACCTGGTATTCCAAAGTAGTCTCCTAACCAAGTACTTACCAAGCCTGACCCTGCTTAGCTTCTGAGATCGGACGAGATCAGGCGTATTCAGGTTGGTATGGCCGTAAGCCATGGAATGATATTAGGATAGACTTTTTCAAGTTCATGTAACTCAAAAAACGTGGATGAACTAAATTAGCAATTCCATTTTATATCGTCCTTTATATGATTACTGTGTTTACAAGAGTATGCTAAACTGGTAAAAAGCTTACAGCACCTGGTATTCCCAAGTAGTCTCCTAACCAAGTACTAACCAAGCCTGACCCTGCTTAGCTTCTGAGATCAGACAAGATCAGGCGTATTCAGGTTGGTATGGCCGTAAGCCAAGGAATGATATTAGGATAGACTTTTTCAAGTTCATGTAACTCAAAAAACGTGTATGAACTAAATTAGAAATTCCATTTTATATCGTCCTTTATATGATTACTGTGTTTACAAGAGTATGCTAAACTGGTAAAAAGCTTACAGTACCTGGTATTCCCAAGTAGTCTCCTAACCAAGTACTAACCAAGCCAGACCCTGCTTAGCTTCTGAGATTGGACGAGATCAGGCGTATTCAGGTTGGTATGGCCGTAAGCCATGGAATGATATTAGGATAGACTTTTTCAAGTTCATGTTACTAAAAAAACGTGGATGAACTAAATTAGCAATTCCATTATATATCGTCCTTTATATGATTACTGTGTTTACAAGAGTATGCTAAACTGGTCAAAAGCTTACAGCACCTGGTATTCCCAAGTAGTCTCCTAACCAAGTCTGACCCTGCTTAGCTTCTGAGATTGGACGAGATCAGGCGTATTCATGTTGGTATGGCCGTAAGCCATGGAATGATATTAGGATAGACTTTTTCAAGTTCATGTAACTCAAAAAACGTGGATGAACTAAATTAGCAATTCCATTTTATATCGTCCTTTATATGATTACTGTGTTTACAAGAGTATGCTAAACTGGTCAAAAGCTTACAGCACCTGGTATTCCCAAGTAGTCTCCTAACCAAGTACTAACCAAGCCTGACCCTGCTTAGCTTCTGAGATCGGACGAGATCAGTCGTATTCAGGTTGGTATGGCCGTAAGCCATTGAATGTTATTAGGATAGACTTTTTCAAGTTCATGTAACTAAAAAAACGTGGATGAACTAAATTAGCAATTCCATTTTATATCGTCCTTTATATGATTACTGTGTTTACAAGAGTATGCTAAACTGGTCAAAAGCTTACAGCACCTGGTATTCCCAAGTAGTCTCCTAACTAAGTACTAACCAAGGCAGACCCTGCTTAGCTTCTGAGATCGGACGAGATCAGGCGTATTCAGGTTGGTATGGCCGTAAGCCATAGAATGATATTAGGATAGACTTTTTCAAGTTCATGTAACTAAAAAAACGTGGATGAACTAAATTAGCAATTCCATTTTATATCGTCCTTTATATGATTACTGTGTTTACAAGAGTATGCTAAACTGGTCAAAAGCTTACAGCACCTGGTATTCCCAAGTAGTCTCCTAACCAAGTACTTACGAAGCCTGACCCTGCTTAGCTTCTGAGATCGGACGAGATCAGGCGTATTCAGGTTGGTATGGCCGTAAGCCATGGAATGATATTAGGATAGACTTTTTCAAGTTCATGTAACTAAAAAAACGTGGATGAACTAAATTAGCAATTCCATTATATATCGTCCTTTATATGATTACTGTGTTTACAAGAGTATGCTAAACTGGTCAAAAGCTTACAGCACCTGGTATTCCCAAGTAATCTCCTAACCAAGTCTGACCCTGCTTAGCTTCTGAGATCAGACGAGATCAGGCGTATTCATGTTGGTATGGCCGTAAGCCATGGAATGATATTAGGATAGACTTTTTCAAGTTCATGTAACTCAAAAAACGTGGATGAACTAAATTAGCAATTCCATTTTATATCGTCCTTTATATGATTACTGTGTTTACAAGAGTATGCTAAACTGGTCAAAAGCTTACAGCACCTGGTATACCCAAGTAGTCTCCTAACCAAGTACTAACCAAGCCTGACCCTGCTTAGCTTCTGAGATCGGACGAGATCAGGCGTATTCAGGTTGGTATGGCCGTAAGCCATGGAATGATATTAGGATAGACTTTTTCAAGTTCATGTAACTCAAAAAACGTGGATGAACTAAATTAGAAATTCCATTTTATATCGTCCTTTATATGATTACTGTGTTTACAAGAGTATGCTAAACTGGTAAAAAGCTTACAGCACCTGGTATTCCCAAGTAGTCTCCTAACCAAGTACTAACCAAGCCAGACCCTGCTTAGCTTCTGAGATCGGACGAGATCAGGCGTATTCAGGTTGGTATGGCCGTAAGCCATGGAATGATATTAGGATAGACTTTTTCAAGTTCATGTAACTAAAAAAACGTGGATGAACTAAATTAGCAATTCCATTTTATATCGTCCTTTATATGATTACTGTGTTTACAAGAGTATGCTAAACTGGTCAAAAGCTTACAGCACCTGGTATTCCCAAGTAGTCTCCTAACCAAGTACTTACGAAGCCTGACCCTGCTTAGCTTCTGAGATCGGACGAGATCAGGCGTATTCAGGTTGGTATGGCCGTAAGCCATGGAATGATATTAGGATAGACTTTTTCAAGTTCATGTAACTAAAAAAACGTGGATGAACTAAATTAGCAATTCCATTATATATCGTCCTTTATATGATTACTGTGTTTACAAGAGTATGCTAAACTGGTCAAAAGCTTACAGCACCTGGTATTCCCAAGTAGTCTCCTAACCAAGTCTGACCCTGCTTAGCTTCTGAGATCAGACGAGATCAGGTGTATTCATGTTGGTATGGCCGTAAGCCATGGAATGATATTAGGATAGACTTTTTCAAGTTCATGTAACTCAAAAAACGTGGATGAACTAAATTAGCAATTCCATTTTATATCGTCCTTTATATGATTACTGTGTTTACAAGAGTATGCTAAACTGGTCAAAAGCTTACAGCACCTGGTATTCCCAAGTAGTCTCCTAACCAAGTACTAACCAAGCCTGACCCTGCTTAGCTTCTGAGATCAGACGAGATCAGGCGTATTCATGTTGGTATGGCCGTAAGCCATGGAATGATATTAGGATAGACTTTTTCAAGTTCATGAAACTCAAAAAACGTGGATGAACTAAATTAGCAATTCCATTTTATATCGTCCTTTATATGATTACTGTGTTTACAAGAGTATGCTAAACTGGTCAAAAGCTTACAGCACCTGGTATTCCCAAGTAGTCTCCTAACCAAGTACTAACCAAGCCTGACCCTGCTTAGCTTCTGAGATCGGACGAGATCAGGCGTATTCAGGTTGGTATGGCCGTAAGCCACAGAATGATATTAGGATAGACTTTATCAAGTTCATGTAACTAAAAAAACGTGGATGAACTAAATTAGCAATTCCATTTTATATCGTCCTTTATATGATTACTGTGTTTACAAGAGTATGCTAAACTGGTCAAAAGCTTACAGCACCTGGTATTCCCAAGTAGTCTCCTAACCAAGTACTACCCAAGCCTGACCCTGCTTAGCTTCTGAGAACGGACGAGATCAGGCGTATTCAGGTTGGTATGGCCGTAAGCCATGGAATGATATTAGGATAGACTTTTTCAAGTTCATGTAACTCAAAAAACGTGGATGAACTAAATTAGCAATTCCATTTTATATCGTCCTTTATATGATTACTGTGTTTACAAGAGTATGCTAAACTGGTCAAAAGCTTACAGCACCTGGTATTCCCAAGTAGTCTCCTAACCAAGTACTAACCAAGCCTGACCCTGCTTAGCTTCTGAGATCGGACGAGATCAGGCGTATTCAGGTTGGTATGGCCGTAAGCCATGGAATGATATTAGGATAGACTTTTTCAAGTTCATGTAACTAAAAAAACGTGGATGAACTAAATTAGCAATTCCATTTTATATCGTCCTTTATATGATTACTGTGTTTACAAGAGTATGCTAAACTGGTCAAAAGCTTACAGCACCTGGTATTCCCAAGTAGTCTCCTAACCAAGTACTTACGAAGCCTGACCCTGCTTAGCTTCTGAGATCGGACGAGATCAGGCGTATTCAGGTTGGTATGGCCGTAAGCCATGGAATGATATTAGGATAGACTTTTTCAAGTTCATGTAACTCAAAAAACGTGGATGAACTAAATTAGCAATTCCATTTTATATCGTCCTTTATATGATTACTGTGTTTACAAGAGTATGCTAAACTGGTAAAAAGCTTACAGCACCTGGTATTCCCAAGTAGTCTCCTAACCAAGTACTAACCAAGCCTGACCCTGCTTAGCTTCTGAGATCAGACAAGATCAGGCGTATTCAGGTTGGTATGGCCGTAAGCCAAGGAATGATATTAGGATAGACTTTTTCAAGTTCATGTAACTCAAAAAACGTGTATGAACTAAATTAGAAATTCCATTTTATATCGTCCTTTATATGATTACTGTGTTTACAAGAGTATGCTAAACTGGTAAAAAGCTTACAGTACCTGGTATTCCCAAGTAGTCTCCTAACCAAGTACTAACCAAGCCAGACCCTGCTTAGCTTCTGAGATTGGACGAGATCAGGCGTATTCAGGTTGGTATGGCCGTAAGCCATGGAATGATATTAGGATAGACTTTTTCAAGTTCATGTTACTAAAAAAACGTGGATGAACTAAATTAGCAATTCCATTATATATCGTCCTTTATATGATTACTGTGTTTACAAGAGTATGCTAAACTGGTCAAAAGCTTACAGCACCTGGTATTCCCAAGTAGTCTCCTAACCAAGTCTGACCCTGCTTAGCTTCTGAGATTGGACGAGATCAGGCGTATTCATGTTGGTATGGCCGTAAGCCATGGAATGATATTAGGATAGACTTTTTCAAGTTCATGTAACTCAAAAAACGTGGATGAACTAAATTAGCAATTCCATTTTATATCGTCCTTTATATGATTACTGTGTTTACAAGAGTATGCTAAACTGGTCAAAAGCTTACAGCACCTGGTATTCCCAAGTAGTCTCCTAACCAAGTACTAACCAAGCCTGACCCTGCTTAGCTTCTGAGATCGGACGAGATCAGTCGTATTCAGGTTGGTATGGCCGTAAGCCATTGAATGTTATTAGGATAGACTTTTTCAAGTTCATGTAACTAAAAAAACGTGGATGAACTAAATTAGCAATTCCATTTTATATCGTCCTTTATATGATTACTGTGTTTACAAGAGTATGCTAAACTGGTCAAAAGCTTACAGCACCTGGTATTCCCAAGTAGTCTCCTAACTAAGTACTAACCAAGGCAGACCCTGCTTAGCTTCTGAGATCGGACGAGATCAGGCGTATTCAGGTTGGTATGGCCGTAAGCCATAGAATGATATTAGGATAGACTTTTTCAAGTTCATGTAACTAAAAAAACGTGGATGAACTAAATTAGCAATTCCATTTTATATCGTCCTTTATATGATTACTGTGTTTACAAGAGTATGCTAAACTGGTCAAAAGCTTACAGCACCTGGTATTCCCAAGTAGTCTCCTAACCAAGTACTTACGAAGCCTGACCCTGCTTAGCTTCTGAGATCGGACGAGATCAGGCGTATTCAGGTTGGTATGGCCGTAAGCCATGGAATGATATTAGGATAGACTTTTTCAAGTTCATGTAACTAAAAAAACGTGGATGAACTAAATTAGCAATTCCATTATATATCGTCCTTTATATGATTACTGTGTTTACAAGAGTATGCTAAACTGGTCAAAAGCTTACAGCACCTGGTATTCCCAAGTAATCTCCTAACCAAGTCTGACCCTGCTTAGCTTCTGAGATCAGACGAGATCAGGCGTATTCATGTTGGTATGGCCGTAAGCCATGGAATGATATTAGGATAGACTTTTTCAAGTTCATGTAACTCAAAAAACGTGGATGAACTAAATTAGCAATTCCATTTTATACCGTCCTTTATATGATTACTGTGTTTACAAGAGTATGCTAAACTGGTCAAAAGCTTACAGCACCTGGTATACCCAAGTAGTCTCCTAACCAAGTACTAACCAAGCCTGACCCTGCTTAGCTTCTGAGATCGGACGAGATCAGGCGTATTCAGGTTGGTATGGCCGTAAGCCATGGAATGATATTAGGATAGACTTTTTCAAGTTCATGTAACTCAAAAAACGTGGATGAACTAAATTAGAAATTCCATTTTATATCGTCCTTTATATGATTACTGTGTTTACAAGAGTATGCTAAACTGGTAAAAAGCTTACAGCACCTGGTATTCCCAAGTAGTCTCCTAACCAAGTACTAACCAAGCCAGACCCTGCTTAGCTTCTGAGATCGGACGAGATCAGGCGTATTCAGGTTGGTATGGCCGTAAGCCATGGAATGATATTAGGATAGACTTTTTCAAGTTCATGTAACTAAAAAAACGTGGATGAACTAAATTAGCAATTCCATTTTATATCGTCCTTTATATGATTACTGTGTTTACAAGAGTATGCTAAACTGGTCAAAAGCTTACAGCACCTGGTATTCCCAAGTAGTCTCCTAACCAAGTACTTACGAAGCCTGACCCTGCTTAGCTTCTGAGATCGGACGAGATCAGGCGTATTCAGGTTGGTATGGCCGTAAGCCATGGAATGATATTAGGATAGACTTTTTCAAGTTCATGTAACTAAAAAAACGTGGATGAACTAAATTAGCAATTCCATTATATATCGTCCTTTATATGATTACTGTGTTTACAAGAGTATGCTAAACTGGTCAAAAGCTTACAGCACCTGGTATTCCCAAGTAGTCTCCTAACCAAGTCTGACCCTGCTTAGCTTCTGAGATCAGACGAGATCAGGTGTATTCATGTTGGTATGGCCGTAAGCCATGGAATGATATTAGGATAGACTTTTTCAAGTTCATGTAACTCAAAAAACGTGGATGAACTAAATTAGCAATTCCATTTTATATCGTCCTTTATATGATTACTGTGTTTACAAGAGTATGCTAAACTGGTCAAAAGCTTACAGCACCTGGTATTCCCAAGTAGTCTCCTAACCAAGTACTAACCAAGCCTGACCCTGCTTAGCTTCTGAGATCAGACGAGATCAGGCGTATTCATGTTGGTATGGCCGTAAGCCATGGAATGATATTAGGATAGACTTTTTCAAGTTCATGAAACTCAAAAAACGTGGATGAACTAAATTAGCAATTCCATTTTATATCGTCCTTTATATGATTACTGTGTTTACAAGAGTATGCTAAACTGGTCAAAAGCTTACAGCACCTGGTATTCCCAAGTAGTCTCCTAACCAAGTACTAACCAAGCCTGACCCTGCTTAGCTTCTGAGATCGGACGAGATCAGGCGTATTCAGGTTGGTATGGCCGTAAGCCACAGAATGATATTAGGATAGACTTTATCAAGTTCATGTAACTAAAAAAACGTGGATGAACTAAATTAGCAATTCCATTTTATATCGTCCTTTATATGATTACTGTGTTTACAAGAGTATGCTAAACTGGTCAAAAGCTTACAGCACCTGGTATTCCCAAGTAGTCTCCTAACCAAGTACTACCCAAGCCTGACCCTGCTTAGCTTCTGAGAACGGACGAGATCAGGCGTATTCAGGTTGGTATGGCCGTAAGCCATGGAATGATATTAGGATAGACTTTTTCAAGTTCATGTAACTCAAAAAACGTGGATGAACTAAATTAGCAATTCCATTTTATATCGTCCTTTATATGATTACTGTGTTTACAAGAGTATGCTAAACTGGTCAAAAGCTTACAGCACCTGGTATTCCCAAGTAGTCTCCTAACCAAGTACTAACCAAGCCTGACCCTGCTTAGCTTCTGAGATCGGACGAGATCAGGCGTATTCAGGTTGGTATGGCCGTAAGCCATGGAATGATATTAGGATAGACTTTTTCAAGTTCATGTAACTAAAAAAACGTGGATGAACTAAATTAGAAATTCCATTTTATATCGTCCTTTATATGATTACTGTGTTTACAAGAGTATGCTAAACTGGTCAAAAGCTTACAGCACCTGGTATTCCCAAGTAGTCTCCTAACCAAGTACTAACCAAGCCTGACCCTGCTTAGCTTCTGAGATCGGACAAGATCAGGCGTATTCAGGTTGGTATGGCCGTAAGCCATGGAATGATATTAGGATAGACTTTTTCAAGTTCATGTAACTCAAAAAAGGTGGATGAACTAAATTAGAAATTCCATTTTATATCGTCCTTTATATGATTACTGTATTTACAAGAGTATGCTAAACTGGTCAAAAGCTTACAGCACCTGGTATTCCCAAATAGTCTCCTAACCAAGTACTAACCAAGCCTGACCCTGCTTAGCTTCTGAGATCAGACGAGATCAGGCGTATTCAGGTTGGTATGGCCGTAAGCCATGGAATGATATTAGGATAGACATTTTCAAGTTCATGTAACTCAAAAAACGTGGATGAACTAAATTAGAAATTCCATTTTATATCGTCCTTTATATGATTACTGTGTTTACAAGAGTATGCTAAACTGGTCAAAAGCTTACAGCACCTGGTATTCCCAAATAGTCTCCTAACCAAGTACTAACCAAGCCTGACCCTGCTTAGCTTCTGAGATCAGACGTATTAAGGTTGGTATGGCCGTAAGCCATGGAATGATATTAGGATAGACATTTTCAAGTTCATGTAACTCAAAAAACGTGGATGAACTAAATTAGAAATTCCATTTTATATCGTCCTTTATATGATTACTGTGTTTACAAGAATATGCTAAACTAGTCAAAAGCTTACAGCACCTGGTATTCCCAAGTAGTCTCCTAACCAAGTACTAACCAAGCCTGACCCTGCTTAGCTTCTGAGATCGGACGAGATCAGGTGTATTCAGGTTGGTATGGCCGTAAGCCATGGAATGATATTAGGATAGACTTTTTCAAGTTCATGTAACTAAAAAAACGTGGATGAACTAAATTAGAAATTCCATTTTATATCGTCCTTTATATGATTACTGTGTTTACAAGAGTATGCTAAACTGGTCAAAAGCTTACAGCACCTGGTATTCCCAAGTAGTCTCCTAACCAAGTACTAACCAAGCCTGACCCTGCTTAGCTTCTGAGATCGGACAAGATCAGGCGTATTCAGGTTGGTATGGCCGTAAGCCATGGAATGATATTAGGATAGACTTTTTCAAGTTCATGTAACTCAAAAAAGGTGGATGAACTAAATTAGAAATTCCATTTTATATCGTCCTTTATATGATTACTGTGTTTACAAGAGTATGCTAAACTGGTCAAAAGCTTACAGCACCTGGTA
The DNA here is from genome assembly GCA_023634145.1 of Thymallus thymallus. Lineage (NCBI taxonomy): Eukaryota > Metazoa > Chordata > Actinopteri > Salmoniformes > Salmonidae > Thymallus > Thymallus thymallus. The sequence goes on from CM042422.1 coordinate 2,553,393, forward strand.
TTCCCAAATAGTCTCCTAACCAAGTACTAACCAAGCCTGACCCTGCTTGGCTTCTGAGATCAGACGAGATCAGGCGTATTCAGGTTGGTATGGCCGTAAGCCATGGAATGATATTAGGATAGACATTTTCAAGTTCATGTAACTCAAAAAACGTGGATGAACTAAATTAGAAATTCCATTTTATATCGTCCTTTATATGATTACTGTGTTTACAAGAGTATGCTAAACTGGTCAAAAGCTTACAGCACCTGGTATTCCCAAATAGTCTCCTAACCAAGTACTAACCAAGCCTGACCCTGCTTAGCTTCTGAGATCAGACGTATTAAGGTTGGTATGGCCGTAAGCCATGGAATGATATTAGGATAGACATTTTCAAGTTCATGTAACTCAAAAAACGTGGATGAACTAAATTAGAAATTCCATTTTATATCGTCCTTTATATGATTACTGTGTTTACAAGAATATGCTAAACTAGTCAAAAGCTTACAGCACCTGGTATTCCCAAGTAGTCTCCTAACCAAGTACTAACCAAGCCTGACCCTGCTTAGCTTCTGAGATCGGACGAGATCAGGGGTATTCAGTTTGGTACGGCCGTAAGCCATGGAATGATATTAGGATAGACTTTTTCAAGTTCATGTAACTCAAAAAACGTGGATGAACTAAATTAGCAATTCCATTTTATATCGTCCTTTATATCATTACTGTGTTTACAAGAATATGCTAAACTGGTAAAAAGCTTACAGCACCTGGTATTCCCAAGTAGTCTCCTAACCAAGTACTAACCAAGCCTAACCCTGCTTAGCTTCTGAAATCAGACGAGATCAGGCGTATTCAGGTTGGTATGGCCGTAAGCCATGGAATGATATTAGGATAGACTTTTTCAAGTTCATGTAACTCAAAAAACGTGGATGAACTAAATTAGCAATTCCATTTTATATCGTCCTTTATATGATTACTGTGTTTACAAGAGTATGCTAAACTGGTCAAAAGCTTACAGCACCTGGTATTCCCAAGTAGTCTCCTAACCAAGTACTAACCAAGCCTGACCCTGCTTAGCTTCTGAGATCGGACAAGATCAGGCGTATTCAGGTTGGTATGGCCGTAAGCCACGGAATGATATTAGGATAGACTTTTTCAAGTTCATGTAACTCAAAAAACGTGGATGAACTAAATTAGCAATTCCATTTTATATCGTCCTTTATATGATTACTGTGTTTACAAGAGTATGCTAAACTGGTCAAAAGCTTACAGCACCTGGTATTCCCAAGTAGTCTCCTAACCAAGTACTAACCAAGCCTGACCCTGCTTAGCTTCTGAGATCGGACGAGAACAGGCGTATTCAGGTTGGTATGGCCGTAAGCCGTGGAATGATATTAGGATAGACTTTATCAAGTTCATGTAACTAAAAAAACGTGGATGAACTAAATTAGCAATTCCATTTTATATCGTCCTTTATATGATTACTGTGTTTACAAGAGTATGCTAAACTGGTCAAAAGCTTACAGCACCTGGTATTCCCAAGTAGTCTCCTAACCAAGTATTAACCAAGCCTGACCCTGCTTAGCTTCTGAGATCAGACGAGATCAGGTGTATTCAGGTTGGTTTGGCCGTAAGCCATGGAATCATATTAGGATAGACTTTTTCAAGTTCATGTAACTAAAAAAACGTGGATGAACTAAATTAGCAATTCCATTTTATATCGTCCTTTATATGATTACTGTGTTTACAAGAGTATGCTAAACTGGTCAAAAGCTTACAGTACCTGGTATTCCCAAGTAGTCTCCTAACCAAGTACTACCCAAGCCTGACCCTGCTTAGCTACTGAGAACGGACGAGATCAGGCGTATTCAGGTTGGTATGGCCGTAAGCCATGGAATGATATTAGGATAGACTTTTTCAAGTTCATGTAACTAAAAAAACGTGGATGAACTAAATTAGAAATTCCATTTTATATCGTCCTTTATATGATTACTGTGTTTACAAGAGTATGCTAAACTGGTCAAAAGCTTACAGCACCTGGTATTCCCAAGTAGTCTCCTAACCAAGTACTAACCAAGCCTGACCCTGCTTAGCTTCTGAGATCGGACGAGATCAGGCGTATTTTTTATTTATTTTTTATTTTATTTTATTTTTTTATTTTATTTTATGAAAAACATATATTTCCAATGACAAACATAATTATAGACAAAAATATATACATAATAATATACAGGTGAACCTTTCACCCCCTTCCACACCTTTTAACAAGAAAACCAACTAATATGTCTAAACTCCAAGCTATCAAATTAATAGTTAAACACTAGTTTGCCATTCGACATTATTTCAATAAAAGTACTTCCCCACAGAAACATTTTCTCAAATTCCCCTCCTCCATATTTATAGACCAACTTAACATCCTTCTCTAATATATTTCTAAATATTACCCCAATTTCCACAATTTTCCTTTCATAATGTGCAAGATTTCTCCTTAATCTCACGGCATTACGTGCATGACTAATCACATAATTCACCAAATTCAGGTTTATATATTTACTTTTCCCATTTATCCCAAACAGAAAAAGCCTTCTCCACTCCACTCCCTCAGTAAGGTTTCCCCCCCAGTGTTTTACTAATAAACCCTTCAAACTATCATGAAAACCATTTAACATCTTACATTCTATGAACAGGTGCATGAAGTTCTCCGGTTCCACACCACAAATGTCACACTCTCTTTTAATATCATGATTTATCTGATGCATTATCACATTCGTAAAAATCCTATTATGTTTTATCTTGAAGTCATTGTCTTCACATTCCAAAGTATTGTATTTTATATTTGTATTCTTCCAAATTGATTTCACATCCATATTTACAAAAACTCTAGACCATACCTTCTCTGATGCTGGTGCTTTTATCTCTCTAGTAACACAATGTTTATATATATTTTTAACCGTTATACTGGACATTTGGTACTTTTCCCCATTCCTTTTAACATACAAGTCTGGTAATCTCCTTACTCTTTTCTCTTCCTTTAAATTGTTTATTAAACTAATCCAGTCCCCAGGAATGCTTTCTATTATTTTCTTCAACATATTTTCCACTTCTGTTCTACTTACATCCTCATTCACCTCCGTCACACTATCATACATTGCCTGTGACGTAAGAAACCCTGGAATTACCTCATAAACTATGTCACCAATCTGTCTAAGCCCAGCCCTCATATAGTTCTTACAATACAACATCATATTTTTAAATTTTATCTTTGGGTTCAAAAATATAGGCTGGTTTAGTACATTTTCCCGTGTATTGCATTCATAGTCGATGCTCGGCAGAAACTGTCCCCAAGCCTCAAACACCTCTCTGTAGATCGAAGGTATGTTACTTAACATTTCCTTTTTCATACACATCAACAGTCCGTTCACCCCCATCTTCCCAACCTCCTGTAAGTACTCTTTGAAAAAGTTTTTCCATCCATAATCCATTTCACCATACAAGTATTTCCTTACAGTTTTCACTCTAATTGATGTTTTCCTTACATTTAGATCCACAAGATTTAAACCCCCTTCCTCATATCCAGCAATCAAAGTTTTAAGAGCTATTTTCACTCCCTTTCCTTCCCACAGAAAGTCAACTATAATCTTGTTCACTTCCGTTAATACCCATTCTGGCACATCTAATACATTCATCACATAAATAAAGATTGACAGCAATAGTGAGTTTATAACAATCACTTTTCCTTTTAATTTCAGTGACCTCCCTTTCCACGTACTAACCACCTTTCTGACTTTGTTTATAACTCCACTCCAAGTAAGATCCCTGGCTTCCTTTTCCTTTACCCCCAGATACACTCCTAACACCTTTATGTGATCTTTGGCCACCTTAAAAGGAAAGTTACCCTCAATAACCTCCCCAATATACATCACTTCAGATTTCTCCATATTAACCCTGGCACCTGAGGCCCTTCCATATACTTCAAACATCTCTATCACCCTTTTCACACTTCCTTCATCTTGGACTGTTATTGTCGTGTCATCTGCGTAATGGTGAATCAAACTGAACCCTCCCTGGGGAATTTCTACACTATTTATGATTGTGTCTTTTTTTTAGCATTGCTGCTAACGGTTCAACTGACATTACATACAACAATGCTGACATGGGGCAGCCTTGTCTCACTGACCTCTCCAAGGGAAATGAGTCCGTCAAAACCCCATTGCACTTTACCCTGCTTTTTGCCTTCTCATATAATAATTTGATCCATGCTATTATCCTTTTCCCAAAACCATACTTTTCCAACACCCTAAACAAAAAACTGTGTTCTACACGGTCGAATGCTTTATTTAAATCAATACTTAAAACTATTCCTCCTTTCTTGTCCCCCTTCATTTTATTAATAACATCTCTGATTGTACTTATTGTATCTGCTATGTCTCTTCCAGGTATGCTATAATTTTGTGTAGGTGCTATAATACTATTTATTACTTTCTTCATTCTATTTGCAAGTATTTTAGCTAGTATCTTATAATCCGTATTCAATAAGCTAATAGGCCTATAATTTCCCAGTTTTAACTTGCTACCTTTGTTTTTATATAGTATTGTTATCAGCCCTGTCACCATTGAGTCTGCTACTCTGTTATTTTCTTCCATATATTGATAGACTTCTAACAACATTGGTGCTACTAGACTTCCATATATTTGATAAAACTCTGCGATTATACCATCCGTTCCTGGGCTCTTTTTTATTTGCAAACCCTTGATTGCATCTTGTACTTCTTCAATTGTTATATTCCCATCACACATTAGTTTGTCTTCCTCATCTATTTTCATCTCCACACTATCCACAACCTCCTTCACGCACCCCTCATCCACCTCACTTTTCTTAAACAAATCCTCATAGAAAGACTGCACTGTTTCCAGTATCTCTACATAATCGGTCACCACTTCTCCTTTTACGTTTTCTATCTCTTTAATATATGTTCTCCTTTGTTTACTCTTCTCCAGTCCCAGAAAGAAGGAAGTACATTTCTCCCCCTCCAAAGCATACCTAGCCTTACTTCTGATAATTGCACCTTTACACTTTTCCATTTCATATTTATTCAGTTTTGCTTGTAGTTTCAAATAATGTTCTATATTATAATTAGGTTCACTCTCACATTTTTCCATTTCTTCTTTCAGCTCTGCTCTCAACTCATTCTCTTCTCTTTTCATCATAACAGTCCTCTTCCTTGCGTATCTAATACTAAGGCTTTTTATTTTTTCTTTCACATTTTCCCACCATTGACTTTTGTCGTTATTCTTATTTTCCTTTTCGTGTTCTATCAGTAATGTAACTTGTTTTCTATATTCCTCCTCTCCTAAATACCTTGCGTTCATGCACCATACTCCTCCTCCATTCCCCGTCATGTCAAATCCCATGGAGAATATTAAGGCTGCATGATCACTAAAAGTTGTAAATACGTACTTAATGTCTTTCATATATTTCCTTAACCCTTCTTTTACCAGTACCAGATCTATCCTCGTTTGTTTTAATTCTCCTAACACCACCTGTCTTCTGGAAAATTCTCTTTTATTTGGATTTTCATCCCTCCATGCATCTATAATCCCTTTCTCAGACATCAATTCGAGTAGAGTTTTCCTAGAAGAATCACATCTAAACTTGGCTCCTCTCGTCATATCCAGTCTATCAAATTTGACGTTAAAATCGCCAACCAAGATACAATTCCCCTCACATAATTGTCCAAGTTCCATAAATAAATTCCTCCTTTCCATTTCATTATTGGGCGCATATATATTAATAATTCTCAATCTCATCCCCATATATTCACATTCTATGATTAATATTCTCCCATTCTTGTCTGCATATATTTGTGTTACATTCTCCACTGCATCCTTCTTCAGCAATATTGCAACCCCACATGAGTTTCCCATACCATTATTTATAAAGATATAGTCACTCCATCTTTTTTTAACCTCCATCACACATTTGTTATCCCAATGTGTTTCTTGTATACACAAAATATCAGTCTTCTCCATATTAACTACTCTGTGAAATGTTTCCATATTTCTCAGTCCATTAGCATTGAGAGACATTATATTAATCATTGCTTGAATTAATAGCGGTAAAAGTTGTATCTTCCTTACCATCTACCTGTCTTCATGTCTTTTCCTTCTTCCCTCCTTCTTCAGGTCTGCAGCCGCCTTCCTCTTCCTGTAACTCCTTCCCCATCTATCCAACATGTCAGTGTCCTCCGAGTCAGAAATAGACCCTACTTCCATCTCCTCCATCCAACTTGTTTGTTTGATCGCCATGTCCTGTGTGCTGCCTGTGTCGGACACAGATTCTTGTACAGTTGCTGTCATCCCTTCTCCTTCTGTCCTCAATCTCCCATCCGTCTCTCTGCCTTCAGAAGTACTCACGTGATCTAAACTTCTCCCCGGTGCCATGAGTATGATTAAGATGAATATCATGTCCATCATCGCACCTCAGTCTTTTTCCTCTTCACCATTTTTTTTCTCTTTTCTTTCTCTCCTTTCCTTACTCTCTGGACTTCACCTGATGACACATCCCCACCAGAGTCTTTCCTCTTCGAACAATCACCCTTCACTTCTGAGTCCTCAGGGGTAGTAGCAGGAGTATCACCCCCAACACCTGCAGACGGACCTGGGGCCAAACCTCCTCCTCCTTCTCCCATCTTCTCCTTTCCATCGGCAAATACACCTTCCAAAAACTCCCGATCTAGGCTAGGCCCGATACCATCTCCATCCTCCTCTCCAGGTTCACCACCCTCTTCTCCTTCCTGGTCTTCTTGGCCCTCACCCTCCATTTCAATCTCCTTCTCCAACTCTTCCTTCTCCAAATCCTCCATACTTTCCTCCACCATCTCCACCTCGTCCTCCTCTTCCTCCTCCTCCTCTTCCTCCTCCCCTCGTTGCTCTGCATCATCTCCAACATCATTCCTCGTACACGTACAGTGAACTCCCCTTCCTCCACAATGATGGCAAGGTCTTTCAGCTTTCCCAACACACTCCCTTGCGTAATGGCCTTGTTCCCCGCACCTCAGGCACAAAAATTCAGGACAGTCGCGGACAATGTGACCAGGCTGAATACAAACACGGCATACCTTCACTTGCCTGTCATGTATGACACGAAAATATTCAGTCCCCTCCAACGTCTCAAACTTTGTAGAATACGGGAGGGAGCGCACTTTGTCCGTAAACCGGACTCTGCAGAACCTTGTGCCATCTGCGATATCTGTACCTGGCCAATGTCGTCTTTTAATCGGGGAAACCGCCGACACTCCCCAACCTTCTAGTTTTGCTATAATAACCTCATCACCAATGTATACGGGTAAATTCATGAATGACACCACCATTTCGTCGGATGAAATGTCCCTCACCATCACCGTACATGATTTTATTTTCAGACCATCCATTAGTCTCTCCTTCCCATGAACATGCGACATTGTGATTTCGTATTTTTGGTCTCCTTTGAATCTGCAGCCTGTCACTGTGCCGCACGCCTCCTTTATCCCACGTAGCAACTCCATGATTGTTAATTTCTGGTCCCCGGATATATCAACCGCCACTGTACAATCACTATTATAGGACTTCTCCTTTGGAAGGGGAGCACCAGGGACAGTTCCTCCATGTTCCATATTCGTCGTCGTTTTCCTCGCGTTAGTCATTGTAGCCATTTAAATCAGTCCGATAAAACAGGAAAGAAACAAAAAGTATCTGTCCCCCAAACGGCCGATGCCGCCGGGGCACAAAACTTATTAATACAAAAAAAACTAAATCCACTAATCAACAAAAGAGAAGAACAGAGAGAGAAAAAAGTCACTCTCTACTACAAACACTCCAACTCTCAATCAGAACAATCAGCACCACCTGTCTCACACTCCAAACCAACAGAGGGCGTATTCAGGTTGGTATGGCCATAAGCCATGCAATGATATTAGGATAGACTTTTTCAAGTTCATGTAACTCAAAAAACGTGGATGAACAAAATTAGCAATTCCATATCGTCCTTTATATGATTACTGTGTTTACAAGAATATGCTAAACTGGTAAAAAGCTTACAGCACCTGATATTCCCAAGTAGTCTCCTGACCAAGTACTAACCAAGCCTGACCCTGCTTAGCTTCTGAGATCGGACGAGATCAGGCGTATTCAGGTTGGTATGGCTGTAAGCCATGCAATGATATTAGGATAGACTTTTTCAAGTTCATGTAACTCAAAAAACGTGGATGAACAAAATTAGCAATTCCATTTTATATCGTCCTTTATATGATTACTGTGTTTACAAGAATATGCTAAACTGGTAAAAAGCTTACAGCACCTGATATTCCCAAGTAGTCTCCTAACCAAGTACTAACCAAGCCTGACCCTGCTTAGCTTCTGAGATCGGACAAGATCAAACGTATTCAGGTTGGTATGGCCGTAAGCCATGGAATGATATTAGGATAGACTTTTTCAAGTTCATGTAACTCAAAAAACGTGGATGAACTAAATTAGCAATTCCATTTTATATCGTCCTTTATATGATTACTGTGTTTACAAGAGTATGCTAAACTGGTAAAAAGCTTACAGCACCTGGTATTCCCAAATAGTCTCCTAACCAAGTACTAACCAAGCCTGACCCTGCTTAGCTTCTGAGATCGGACGAGATCAGGCGTATTCAGGTTGGTATGGCCGTAAGCCATGGAATGATATTAGGATAGACTTTTTCAAGTTCATGTAACTAAAAAAACGTGGATGAACTAAATTAGAAATTCCATTTTATATCGTCCTATATATGATTACTGTGTTTACAAGAATATGCTAAACTGGTAAAAAGCTTACAGCACCTGGTATTCCCAAGTAGTCTCCTAACCAAGTACTAACCAAGCCTGACCCTGCTTAGCTTCTGAGATCGGACGACATCAGGCGTATTCAGGTTGGTATGGCCGTAAGCCATGGAATGATATTAGGATAGACTTTTTCAAGTTCATGTAACTAAAAAAACGTGGATGAACTAAATTAGCAATTCCATTTTATATCGTCCTTTATATGATTACTGTGTTTACAAGAGTATGCTAAACTGGTCAAAAGCTTACAGCACCTGCTATTCCCAAGTAGTCTCCTAACCAAGTACTAACCAAGCCTGACCCTGCTTAGCTTCTGAGATCGGACGAGATCAGGCGTATTCAGGTTGGTATGGCCGCAAGCCATGGAACGATATTAGGATAGACTTTTTCAAGTTCATGTAACTCAAAAAACGTGGATGAACTAAATTAACAATTCCATTTTATATCGTCCTTTATATGATTACTGTGTTTACAAGAGTATGCTAAACTGGTCAAAAGCTTACAGCACCTGGTATTCCCAAGTAGTCTCCTAACCAAGTACTAACCAAGCCTGACCCTGCTTAGCTTCTGAGATCGGACGAGATCAGGCGTATTCAGGTTGGTATGGCCGTAAGCCATGGAATGATATTAGGATAGACTTTTTCAAGTTCATGTAACTCAAAAAACGTGGATGAACTAAATTAGCAATTCCATTTTATATCGTCCTTTATATGATTACTGTGTTTACAAGAGTATGCTAAACTGGTCAAAAGCTTACAGCACCTGGTATTCCCAAGAAGTCTCCTAACTAAGTACTAATCAAGCCTGACCCTGCTTAGCTTCTGAGATCGGACGAGATCAGGCGTATTCAGGTTGGTATGGCCGTAAGCCATTGAATGATATTAGGATAGACTTTTTCAAGTTCATGTAACTAAAAAAACGTGGATGAACTAAATTAGCAATTCCATTTTATATCGTCCTTTATATGATTACTGTGTTTACAAGAGTATGCTAAACTGGTCAAAAGCCTACAGCAGCTGGTATTCCCAAGTAGTCTCCTAACAAAGTACTAACCAAGCCTGACCCTGCTTAGCTTATGAGATCGGACGAGTTAAGGCGTATTCAGGTTGGTATGGCCGTAAGCCACGGAATGATGTTAGGATAGACTTTTTCAAGTTCATGTAACTAAAAAAACGTGGATGAACTAAATTAGAAATTCCATTTTATATCGTCCTTTATATGATTACTGTGTTTACAAGAGTATGCTAAACTGGTCAAAAGCTTACAGCACCTGGTATTCCCAAGTAGTCTCCTAACCAAGTACTAACAAAGCCTGACCCTGCTTAGCTTCTGAGATCGGACAAGATCAGGCGTATTCAGGTTGGTATGGCAGTAAGCCATGCAATGATATTAGGATAGACTTTTTCAAGTTCATGTAACTCAAAAAACGTGGATGAACAAAATTAGCAATTCCATATCGTCCTTTATATGATTACTGTGTTTACAAGAATATGCTAAACTGGTAAAAAGCTTACAGCACCTGATATTCCCAAGTAGTCTCCTAACCAAGTACTAAACAAGCCTGACCCTGCTTAGCTTCTGAGATCGGACGAGATCAGGCGTATTCAGGTTGGTATGGCCGTAAGCCATGGAATGATATTAGGATAGACTTTTTCAAGTTCATGTAACTCAAAAAACGTGGATGAACTAAATTAGCAATTCCATTTTATATCGTCCTTTATATGATTACTGTGTTTACAAGAGTATGCTAAACTGGTAAAAAGCTTACAGCACCTGGTATTCCCAAATAGTCTCCTAACCAAGTACTAACCAAGCCTGACCCTGCTTGGCTTCTGAGATCGGACGAGATCAGGCGTATTCAGGTTGGTATGGCCGTAAGCCATGGAATGATATTAGGATAGACTTTTTCAAGTTCATGTAACTAAAAAAACGTGGATGAACTAAATTAGAAATTCCATTTTATATCGTCCTATATATGATTACTGTGTTTACAAGAATATGCTAAACTGGTAAAAAGCTTACAGCACCTGGTATTCCCAAGTAGTCTCCTAACCAAGTACTAACCAAGCCTGACCCTGCTTAGCTTCTGAGATCTGACGACATCAGGCATATTCAGGTTGGTATGGAATGATATTAGGATAGACTTTTTCAAGTTCATGTAACTAAAAAAACGTGGATGAACTAAATTAGCAATTCCATTTTATATCGTCCTTTATATGATTACTGTGTTTACAAGAGTATGCTAAACTGGTCAAAAGCTTACAGCACCTGGTATTCCCAAGTAGTCTCCTAACCAAGTAATAACCAAGCCTGACCCTTTCTTAGCTTCTGAGATCGGACGAGATCAGGCGTATTCAGGTTGGTATGGCCGTAAGCCATGGAATGATACTAGGATAGACTTTTTCAAGTTCATGTAACTCAAAAAACGTGGATGAACTAAAATAGCAATTCCATTTTATATCGTCCTTTATATGATTACTGTGTTTACAAGAGTATGCTAAACTGGTCAAAAGCTTACAGCACCTGGTATTCCCAAGTAGTCTCCTAACCAAGTACTAACCAAGCCTGACCCTGCTTAGCTTCTGAGATCGGACGAGATCAGGCGTATTCAGGTTGGTATGGCTGCAAGCCATGGAACGATATTAGGATAGACTTTTTCAAGTTCATGTAACTCAAAAAACGTGGATGAACTAAATTAGCAATTCCATTTTATATCGTCCTTTATATGATTACTGTGTTTACAAGAGTATGCTAAACTGGTCAAAAGCTTACAGCACCTGGTATTCCCAAGTAGTCTCCTAACCAAGTATTAACCAAGCCTGACCCTGCTTAGCTTCTGAGATCGGACGAGATCAGGCGTATTGAGGTTGGTATGGCCGTAAGCCATGGAATGATATTAGGATAGACTTTTTCAAGTTCATGTAACTAAAAAAACGTGGATGAAATAAATTAGCAATTCCATTTTATATCGTCCTTTATATGATTACTGTGTTTACAAGAATATGCTAAACTGGTAAAAAGCTTACAGCACCTGGTATTCCCAAGTAGTCTCCTAACCAAGTACTAACCAAGCCTGACCCTGCTTAGCTTCTGAGATCGGACGAGATCGGGCATATTCAGGTTGGTATGGCCGTAAGCCATGGAATGATATTAGGATAGACTTTTTCAAGTTCATGTAACTCAAAAAACGTGGATGAACTAAATTAGAAATTCCATTTTATATCGTCCTTTATATGATTACTGTGTTTCAAGAGTATGCTAAACTGGTCAAAAGCTTACAGCACCTGGTATTCCCAAGTAGTCTCCTAACCAAGTACTAACCAAGCCTGACCCTGCTTAGCTTCGGAGATCAGGCGTATTCAGGTTGGTATGGCCATAAGCCATGGAATGATATTAGGATAGACTTTTTCAAGTTCATGTAACTAAAAAAACGTGGATGAACTAAATCAGCAATTCCATTTTATATCGTCCTTTATATGATTACTGTGTTTACAAGAGTATGCTAAACTGGTCAAAAGCTTACAGCACCTGGTATTCCCAAATAGTCTCCTAACCAAGTACTAACCAAGCCTGACCCTGCTTAGCTTCTGAGATCGGACAAGATCAGGCGTATTCAGGTTGGTATGGCCGTAAGCCATGGAATGATACTAGGATAGACTTTTTCAAGTTCATGTAACTCAAAAAACGTGGATGAACTAAAATAGCAATTCCATTTTATATCGTCCTTTATATGATTACTGTGTTTACAAGAGTATGCTAAACTGGTCAAAAGCTTACAGCACCTGGTATTCCCAAGTAGTCTCCTAACCAAGTACTAACCAAGCCTGACCCTGCTTAGCTTCTGAGATCGGACGAGATCAGGCGTATTCAGGTTGGTATGGCCGCAAGCCATGGAACGATATTAGGATAGACTTTTTCAAGTTCATGTAACTCAAAAAACGTGGATGAACTAAATTAGCAATTCCATTTTATATCGTCCTTTATATGATTACTGTGTTTACAAGAGTATGCTAAACTGGTCAAAAGCTTACAGCACCTGGTATTCCCAAGTAGTCTCCTAACCAAGTATTAACCAAGCCTGACCCTGCTTAGCTTCTGAGATCGGACGAGATCAGGCGTATTGAGGTTGGTATGGCCGTAAGCCATGGAATGATATTAGGATAGACTTTTTCAAGTTCATGTAACTAAAAAAACGTGGATGAAATAAATTAGCAATTCCATTTTATATCGTCCTTTATATGATTACTGTGTTTACAAGAATATGCTAAACTGGTAAAAAGCTTACAGCACCTGGTATTCCCAAGTAGTCTCCTAACCAAGTACTAACCAAGCCTGACCCTGCTTAGCTTCTGAGATCGGACGAGATCGGGCATATTCAGGTTGGTATGGCCGTAAGCCATGGAATGATATTAGGATAGACTTTTTCAAGTTCATGTAACTCAAAAAACGTGGATGAACTAAATTAGAAATTCCATTTTATATCGTCCTTTATATGATTACTGTGTTTCAAGAGTATGCTAAACTGGTCAAAAGCTTACAGCACCTGGTATTCCCAAGTAGTCTCCTAACCAAGTACTAACCAAGCCTGACCCTGCTTAGCTTCGGAGATCAGGCGTATTCAGGTTGGTATGGCCATAAGCCATGGAATGATATTAGGATAGACTTTTTCAAGTTCATGTAACTAAAAAAACGTGGATGAACTAAATCAGCAATTCCATTTTATATCGTCCTTTATATGATTACTGTGTTTACAAGAGTATGCTAAACTGGTCAAAAGCTTACAGCACCTGGTATTCCCAAATAGTCTCCTAACCAAGTATTAACCAAGCCTGACCCTGCTTAGCTTCTGAGATCGGACAAGATCAGGCGTATTCAGGTTGGTATGGCCGTAAGGCATGGAATGATATTAGGATAGACTTTTTCAAGTTCATGTAACTCAAAAAACGTGGATGAACTAAATTAGCAATTCCATTTTATATCGTCCTTTATATGATTACTGTGTTTACAAGAGTATGCTAAACTGGTAAAAAGCTTACAGCACCTGGTATTCCCAAATAGTCTCCTAACCAAGTACTAACCAAGCCTGACCCTGCTTAGCTTCTGAGATCGGACGAGATCAGGCGTATTCAGGTTGGTATGGCCGTAAGCCACGGAATGATATTAGGATAGACTTTTTCAAGTTCATGTAACTAAAAAAACGTGGATGAACTAAATTAGCAATTCCATTTTATATCGTCCTTTATATGATTACTGTGTTTACAAGAGTATGCTAAACTGGTCAAAAGCTTACAGCACCTGGTACTCCCAAGTAGGCTCCTAACCAAGTACTAACCAAGCCTGACCCTGCTTAGCTTCTGAGATCGGACGAGATCAGGCGTATTCAGGTTGGTATGGCCGTAAGCCATGGAATGATATTAGGATAGACTTTTTCAAGTTCATGTAACTCAAAAAACGTGGATGAACTAAATTAGAAATTCCATTTTATATCGTCCTTTATATGATTACTGTGTTTACAAGAATATGCTAAACTGGTAAAAAGCTTACAGCAACTGGTATTCCCAAGTAGTCTCCTAACCAAGTACTAACCAAGCCTGACCCTGCTTAGCTTCTGAGATTGGACGAGATCAGGCGTATTCAGGTTGGTATGGCCGTAAGCCATGGAATGATATTAGGATAGACTTTTTCAAGTTCATGTAACTCAAAAAACGTGGATGAACTAAATTAGAAATTCCATTTTATATCGTCCTTTATATGATTACTGTGTTTACAAGAATATGCTAAACTGGTAAAAAGCTTACAGCACCTGGTATTCCCAAGTAGTCTCCTAACCAAGTACTAACCAAGCCTAACCCTGCTTAGCTTCTGAGATCGGACGAGATCAGGCGTATTCAGGTTGGTATGGCCGTAAGCCATGGAATGATATTAGGATAGACTTTTTCAAGTTCATGTAACTCAAAAAACGTGGATGAACTAAATTAGCAATTCCATTTTATATTGTCCTTTATATGATTACTGTGTTTACAAGAGTATGCTAAACTGGTCAAAAGCTTACAGCACCTGGTATTCCCAAGTAGTCTCCTAACCAAGTACTAACCAAGCCTGCCCCTGCTTAGCTTCTGAGATCGGACGAGATCAGGCATATTCAGGTTGGTATGGCCGTAAGCCATGGAATGATATTAGGATAGACTTTTTCAAGTTCATGTAACTCAAAAAAGGTGGATGAACTAAATTAGAAATTCCATTTTATATCGTCCTTTATATGATTACTGTGTTTACAAGAGTATGCTAAACTGGTCAAAAGCTTACAGCACCTGGTATTCCCAAATAGTCTCCTAACCAAGTACTAACCAAGCCTGACCCTGCTTAGCTTCTGAGATCAGACGTATTCAGGTTGGTATGGCCGTAAGCCATGGAATAATATTAGGATAGACATTTTCAAGTTCATGTAACTCAAAAAACGTGGATGAACTAAATTAGAAATTCCATTTTATATCGTCCTTTATATGATTACTGTGTTTACAAGAATATGCTAAACTGGTCAAAAGCTTACAGCACCTGGTATTCCCAAGTAGTCTCCTAACCAAGTACTAACCAAGCCTGACCCTGCTTAGCTTCTGAGATCGGACGAGATCAGGCGTATTCAGGTTGGTATGGCCGTAAGCCATCGAATGATATTAGGATAGACTTTTTCAAGTTCATGTAACTCAAAAAACGTGGATGAACTAAATTAGCAATTCCATTTTATATCGTCCTTTATATGATTACTGTGTTTACAAGAGTATGCTAAACTGGTCAAAAGCTTACAGTACCTGGTATTCCCAAATAGTCTCCTAACCAAGTACTAACCAAGCCTGACCCTGCTTAGCTTCTGAGATCGGACGAGATCAGGCGTATTCAGGTTGGTATGGCCGTAAGCCATGGAATGATATTAGGATAGACTTTTTCAAGTTCATGTAACTCAAAAAACGTGGATGAACTAAATTAGAAATTCCATTTTATATCGTCCTTTATATGATTACTGTGTTTACAAGAATATGCTAAACTGGTAAAAAGCTTACATCACCTGGTATTCCCAAGTAGTCTCCTAACCAAGTACTAACCAAGTCTAACCCTGCTTAGCTTCTGAGATCGGACGAGATCAGGCGTATTCAGGTTGGTATGGCCGTAAGCCATGGAATGATATTAGGATAGACTTTTTCAAGTTCATGTAACTCAAAAAACGTGGATGAACTAAATTAGAAATTCCATTTTATATCGTCCTTTATATGATTACTGTGTTTACAAGAATATGCTAAACTGGTAAAAAGCTTACATCACCTGGTATTCCCAAGTAGTCTCCTAACCAAGTACTAACCAAGTCTAACCCTGCTTAGCTTCTGAGATCGGACGAGATCAGGCGTATTCAGGTTGGTATGGCCGTAAGCCATGGAATGATATTAGGATAGACTCTTTCAAGTTCATGTAACTCAAAAAACGTGGATGAACTAAATTAGCAATTCCATTTTATATTGTCCTTTATATGATTACTGTGTTTACAAGAGTATGCTAAACTGGTCAAAAGCTTACAGCACCTGGTATTCCCAAGTAGTCTCCTAACCAAGTACTAACCAAGCCTGACCCTGCTTAGCTTCTGAGATCGGACGAGATCAGGCGTATTCAGGTTGGTATGGCCGTAAGCCATGGAATGATATTAGGATAGACTTTTTCAAGTTCATGTAACTCAAAAAACGTGGATGAACTAAATTAGCAATTCCATTTTATATCGTCCTTTATATGATTACTGTGTTTACAAGAGTATGCTAAACTGGTCAAAAGCTTACAGCACCTGGTATTCCCAAGTAGTCTCCTAACCAAGTACTAACCAAGCCTGACCCTGCTTAGCTTCTGAGATCGGACGAGATCAGGCGTATTCAGGTTGGTATGGCCGTAAGCCATGGAATGATATTAGGATAGACATTTTCAAGTTCATGTAACTCAAAAAACGTGGATGAACTAAATTAGAAATTCCATTTTATATCGTCCTTTATATGATTACTGTGTTTACAAGAATATGCTAAACTGGTCTAAAGCTTACAGCACCTGGTATTCCCAAGTAGTCTCCTAACCAAGTACTAACCAAGCCTGACCCTGCTTAGCTTCTGAGATCGGACGAGATCAGGCGTATTCAGGTTGGTATGGCCGTAAGCCATGGAATGATATTAGGATAGACTTTTTCAAGTTCATGTAACTCAAAAAACGTGGATGAACTAAATTAGCAATTCCATTTTATATCGTCCTTTATATGATTACTGTGTTTACAAGAGTATGCTAAACTGGTCAAAAGCTTACAGCACCTGGTATTCCCAAGTAGTCTCCTAACCAAGTACTAACCAAGCCTGACCCTGCTTAGCTTCTGAGATCGGACGAGATCAGGCATATTCAGGTTGGTATGGCCGTAAACCATGGAATGATATTAGGATAGACTTTTTCAAGTTCATGTAACTCAAAAAACGTGGATGAACTAAATTAGAAATTCCATTTTATATCATCCTTTATATGATAACTGTGTTTACAAGAATATGCTAAACTGGTAAAGAGCTTACAGCACCTGGTATTCCCAAGTAGTCTCCTAACCAAGTACTAACCAAGCCTAACTCTGCTTAGCTTCTGAGATCGGACGAGATCAGGCGTATTCAGGTTGGTATGGCCGTAAGTCATGGAATGATATTAGGATAGACTTTTTCAAGTTCATGTAACTCAAAAAACGTGGATGAACTAAATTAGCAATTCCATTTTATATCGTCCTTTATATGATTACTGTGTTTACAAGAGTATGCTAAACTGGTCAAAAGCTTACAGCACCTGATATTCCCAAGTAGTCTCCTAACCAAGTACTAACCAAGCCTGACCCTGCTTAGCTTCTAAGATCGGACGAGATCAGGCGTATTCAGGTTGGTATGGCCGTAAGCCACGGAATGATATTAGGATAGACTTTTTCAAGTTCATGTAACTCAAAAAACGTGGATGAACTAAATTAGCAATTCCATTTTATATCGTCCTTTATATGATTACTGTGTTTACAAGAGTATGCTAAACTGGTCAAAAGCTTACAGCACCTGGTATTCCCAAGTAGTCTCCTAACCAAGTACTAACCAAGCCTGATCCTGCTTAGCTTCTGAGATCGGACGAGATCAGGCGTATTCAGGTTGGTATGGCCGTAAGCTATGGAATGATATTAGGATAGACTTTTTCAAGTTCATGTAACTAAAAAAACGTGGATGAACTAAATTAGAAATTCCATTTTATATCGTCCTTTATATGATTACTGTGTTTACAAGAGTATGCTAAACTGGTCAAAAGCTTACAGCACCTGGTATTCCCAAGTAGTCTCCTAACCAAGTACTAACCAAGCCTGACGCTGCTTAGCTTCTGAGATCGGACGAGATCAGGCGTATTCAGGTTGGTATGGCCGTAAGCCATGGAATGATATTAGGATAGACTTTTTCAAGTTCATATAACTAAAAAAACGTGGATGAACTAAATTAGCAATTCCATTTTATATCGTCCTTTATATGATTACTGTGTTTACAAGAGTATGCTAAACTGGTCAAAAGCTTACAGCACCTGGTATTCCCAAGTAGTCTCCTAACCAAGTACTAACCAAGCCTGACCCTGCTTAGCTTCTGAGATCGGACGAGATCAGGCGTATTCAGGTTGGTATGGCCGTAAGCCATGGAATGATATTAGGATAGACTTTTTCAAGTTCATGTAACTCAAAAAACGTGGATTAACTAAATTAGCAATTCCCTTTTATATCGTCCTTTATATGATTACTGTGTTTACAAGAGTATGCTAAACTGGTCAAAAGCTTACAGCACCTGGTATTCCCAAGTAGTCTCCTAACTAAGTACTAACCAAGCCTGACCCTGCTTAGCTTCTGAGATCGGACGAGATCAGGCGTATTCAGGTTGGTATGGCCGTAAGCCATGGAATGATATTAGGATAGACTTTTTCAAGTTCATGTAACTCAAAAAAGGTGGAAGAACTAAATTAGAAATTCCATTTTATATCGTCCTTTATATGATTACTGTGTTTACAAGAGTATGCTAAACTGGTCAAAAGCTTACAGCACCTGGTATTCCCAAATAGTCTCCTAACCAAGTCTGACCCTGCTTAGCTTCTGAGATCAGACGAGATCAGGCGTATTCAGGTTGGTATGGCCGTAAGCCATGGAATGATATTAGGATAGACATTTTCAAGTTCATGTAACTCAAAAAACGTGGATGAACTAAATTAGAAATTCCATTTTATATCGTCCTTTATATGATTACTGTGTTTACAAGAGTATGCTAAACTGGTCAAAAGCTTACAGCACCTGGTATTCCCAAATAGTCTCCTAACCAAGTACTAACCAAGCCTGACCCTGCTTAGCTTCTGAGATCGGACGAGATCAGGCGTATTCAGGTTGGTATGGCCGTAAGCCATGGAATGATATTAGGATAGACTTTTTCAAGTTCATATAACTAAAAAAACGTGGATGAACTAAATTAGCAATTCCATTTTATATCGTCCTTTATATGATTACTGTGTTTACAAGAGTATGCTAAACTGGTCAAAAGCTTACAGCACCTGGTATTCCCAAGTAGTCTCCTAACCAAGTACTAACCAAGCCTGACCCTGCTTAGCTTCTGAGATCGGACGAGATCAGGCGTATTCAGGTTGGTATGGCCGTAAGCCATGGAATGATATTAGGATAGACTTTTTCAAGTTCATGTAACTCAAAAAACGTGGATTAACTAAATTAGCAATTCCCTTGTATATCGTCCTTTATATGATTACTGTGTTTACAAGAGTATGCTAAACTGGTCAAAAGCTTACAGCACCTGGTATTCCCAAGTAGTCTTCTAACCAAGTACTAACCAAGCCTGACCCTGCTTAGCTTCTGAGATCGGACGAGATCAGGCGTATTCAGGTTGGTATGGCCGTAAGCCATGGAATGATATTAGGATAGACTTTTTCAAGTTCATGTAACTCAAAAAAGGTGGATGAACTAAATTAGAAATTCCATTTTATATCGTCCTTTATATGATTACTGTGTTTACAAGAGTATGCTAAACTGGTCAAAAGCTTACAGCACCTGGTATTCCCAAATAGTCTCCTAACCAAGTACTAACCAAGCCTGACCCTGCTTAGCTTCTGAGATCAGACGAGATCAGGCGTATTCAGGTTGGTATGGCCGTAAGCCATGGAATGATATTAGGATAGACATTTTCAAGTTCATGTAACTCAAAAAACGTGGATGAACTAAATTAGCAATTCCATTTTATATCGTCCTTTATATGATTACTGTGTTTACAAGAATATGCTAAACTGGTCAAAAGCTTACAGCACCTGGTATTCCCAAGTAGTCTCCTAACCAAGTACTAACCAAGCCTGACCCTGCTTAGCTTCTGAGATCGGACGAGATCAGGCGTATTCAGGTTGGTATGGCCGTAAGCCATCAAATGATATTAGGATAGACTTTTTCAAGTTCATGTAACTCAAAAAAGGTGGATGAACTAAATTAGAAATTCCATTTTATATCGTCCTTTATATGATTACTGTGTTTACAAGAGTATGCTAAACTGGTCAAAAGCTTACAGCACCTGGTATTCCCAAATAGTCTCCTAACCAAGTACTAACCAAGCCTGACCCTGCTTAGCTTCTGAGATCGGACGAGATCAGGCGTATTCAGGTTGGTATGGCCGTAAGCCATGGAATGATATTAGGATAGACTTTTTCAAGTTCATGTAACTCAAAAAACGTGGATGAACTAAATTAGAAATTCCATTTTATATCGTCCTTTATATGATTACTGTGTTTACAAGAATATGCTAAACTGGTAAAAAGCTTACAGCACCTGGTATTCCCAAGTAGTCTCCTAACCAAGTACTAACCAAGCCTAACCCTGCTTAGCTTCTGAGATCGGACGAGATCAGGCGTATTCAGGTTGGTATGGCCGTAAGCCATGGAATAATATTAGGATAGACTTTTTCAAGTTCATGTAACTCAAAAAACGTGGATGAACTAAATTAGCAATTCCCTTTTATATCGTCCTTTATATGATTACTGTGTTTACAAGAGTATGCTAAACTGGTCAAAAGCTTACAGCACCTGGTATTCCCAAGTAGTCTCCTAACCAAGTACTAACCAAGCCTGACCCTGCTTAGCTTCTGAGATCGGACGAGATCAGGCGTATTCAGGTTGGTATGGCCGTAAGCCATGGAATGATATTAGGATAGACTTTTTCAAGTTCATGTAACTCAAAAAAGGTGGATGAACTAAATTAGAAATTCCATTTTATATCGTCCTTTATATGATTACTGTGTTTACAAGAGTATGCTAAACTGGTCAAAAGCTTACAGCACCTGGTATTCCCAAATAGTCTCCTAACCAAGTACTAACCAAGCCTGACCCTGCTTAGCTTCTGAGATCAGACGAGATCAGGCGTATTCAGGTTGGTATGGCCGTAAGCCATGGAATGATATTAGGATAGACATTTTCAAGTTCATGTAACTCAAAAAACGTGGATGAACTAAATTAGCAATTCCATTTTATATCGTCCTTTATATGATTACTGTGTTTACAAGAATATGCTAAACTGGTCAAAAGCTTACAGCACCTGGTATTCCCAAGTAGTCTCCTAACCAAGTACTAACCAAGCCTGACCCTGCTTAGCTTCTGAGATCGGACGAGATCAGGCGTATTCAGGTTGGTATGGCCGTAAGCCATCAAATGATATTAGGATAGACTTTTTCAAGTTCATGTAACTCAAAAAAGGTGGATGAACTAAATTAGAAATTCCATTTTATATCGTCCTTTATATGATTACTGTGTTTACAAGAGTATGCTAAACTGGTCAAAAGCTTACAGCACCTGGTATTCCCAAATAGTCTCCTAACCAAGTACTAACCAAGCCTGACCCTGCTTAGCTTCTGAGATCGGACGAGATCAGGCGTATTCAGGTTGGTATGGCCGTAAGCCATGGAATGATATTAGGATAGACTTTTTCAAGTTCATGTAACTCAAAAAACGTGGATGAACTAAATTAGAAATTCCATTTTATATCGTCCTTTATATGATTACTGTGTTTACAAGAATATGCTAAACTGGTAAAAAGCTTACAGCACCTGGTATTCCCAAGTAGTCTCCTAACCAAGTACTAACCAAGCCTAACCCTGCTTAGCTTCTGAGATCGGACGAGATCAGGCGTATTCAGGTTGGTATGGCCGTAAGCCATGGAATAATATTAGGATAGACTTTTTCAAGTTCATGTAACTCAAAAAACGTGGATGAACTAAATTAGCAATTCCATTTTATATTGTCCTTTATATGATTACTGTGTTTACAAGAGTATGCTAAACTGGTAAAAAGCTTACAGCACCTGGTATTCCCAAGTAGTCTCCTAAGCAAGTACTAACCAAGCCTGCCCCTGCTTAGCTTCTGAGATCGGACGAGATCAGGCGTATTCAGGTTGGTATGGCCGTAAGCCATGGAATGATATTAGGATAGACTTTTTCAAGTTCATGTAACTCAAAAAAGGTGGATGAACTAAATTAGAAATTCCATTTTATATCGTCCTTTATATGATTACTGTGTTTACAAGAGTATGCTAAACTGGTCAAAAGCTTACAGCACCTGGTATTCCCAAATAGTCTCCTAACCAAGTACTAACCAAGCCTGACCCTGCTTAGCTTCTGAGATCAGACGAGATCAGGCGTATTCAGGTTGGTATGGCCGTAAGCCATGGAATGATATTAGGATAGACATTTTCAAGTTCATGTAACTCAAAAAACGTGGATGAACTAAATTAGAAATTCCATTTTATATCGTCCTTTATATGATTACTGTGTTTACAAGAATATGCTAAACTGGTCAAAAGCTTACAGCACCTGGTATTCCCAAGTAGTCTCCTAACCAAGTACTAACCAAGCCTGACCCTGCTTAGCTTCTGAGATCGGACGAGATCAGGCGTATTCAGGTTGGTATGGCCGTAAGCCATCGAATGATATTAGGATAGACTTTTTCAAGTTCATGTAACTCAAAAAACGTGGATGAACTAAATTAGAAATTCCATTTTATATCGTCCTTTATATGATTACTGTGTTTACAAGAATATGCTAAACTGGTAAAAAGCTTACAGCACCTGGTATTCCCAAGTAGTCTCCAACCAAGTACTAACCAAGCCTAACCCTGCTTAGCTTCTGAGATCGGACGAGATCAGGCGTATTCAGGTTGGTATGGCCGTAAGCCATGGAATGATATTAGGATAGACTTTTTCAAGTTCATGTAACTCAAAAAACGTGGATGAACTAAATTAGCAATTCCATTTTATATTGTCCTTTATATGATTACTGTGTTTACAAGAGTATGCTAAACTGGTCAAAAGCTTACAGCACCTGGTATTCCCAAGTAGTCTCCTAACCAAGTACTAACCAAGCCTGACCCTCTTAGCTTCTGAGATCGGACGAGATCAGGCGTATTCAGGTTGGTATGGCCGTAAGCCATGGAATGATATTAGGATAGACTTTTTCAAGTTCATGTAACTCAAAAAACGTGGATGAACTAAATTAGCAATTCCATTTTATATCGTCCTTTATATGATTACTGTGTTTACAAGAGTATGCTAAACTGGTCAAAAGCTTACAGCACCTGGTATTCCCAAGTAGTCTCCTAACCAAGTACTAACCAAGCCTGACCCTGCTTAGCTTCTGAGATCGGACGAGATCAGGCGTATTCAGGTTGGTATGGCCGTAAGCTATGGAATGATATTAGGATAGACTTTTTCAAGTTCATGTAACTAAAAAAACGTGGATGAACTAAATTAGAAATTCCATTTTATATCGTCCTTTATATGATTACTGTGTTTACAAGAGTATGCTAAACTGGTCAAAAGCTTACAGCACCTGGTATTCCCAAGTAGTCTCCTAACCAAGTACTAACCAAGCCTGACGCTGCTTAGCTTCTGAGATCGGACGAGATCAGGCGTATTCAGGTTGGTATGGCCGTAAGCCATGGAATGATATTAGGATAGACTTTTTCAAGTTCATATAACTAAAAAAACGTGGATGAACTAAATTAGCAATTCCATTTTATATCGTCCTTTATATGATTACTGTGTTTACAAGAGTATGCTAAACTGGTCAAAAGCTTACAGCACCTGGTATTCCCAAGTAGTCTCCTAACCAAGTACTAACCAAGCCTGACCCTGCTTAGCTTCTGAGATCGGACGAGATCAGGCGTATTCAGGTTGGTATGGCCGTAAGCCATGGAATGATATTAGGATAGACTTTTTCAAGTTCATGTAACTCAAAAAACGTGGATGAACTAAATTAGAAATTCCATTTTATATCGTCCTTTATATGATTACTGTGTTTACAAGAGTATGCTAAACTGGTCAAAAGCTTACAGCACCTGGTATTCCCAAATAGTCTCCTAACCAAGTCTGACCCTGCTTAGCTTCTGAGATCAGACGAGATCAGGCGTATTCAGGTTGGTATGGCCGTAAGCCATGGAATGATATTAGGATAGACATTTTCAAGTTCATGTAACTCAAAAAACGTGGATGAACTAAATTAGAAATTCCATTTTATATCGTCCTTTATATGATTACTGTGTTTACAAGAGTATGCTAAACTGGTCAAAAGCTTACAGCACCTGGTATTCCCAAATAGTCTCCTAACCAAGTACTAACCAAGCCTGACCCTGCTTAGCTTCTGAGATCGGACGAGATCAGGCGTATTCAGGTTGGTATGGCCGTAAGCCATGGAATGATATTAGGATAGACTTTTTCAAGTTCATATAACTAAAAAAACGTGGATGAACTAAATTAGCAATTCCATTTTATATCGTCCTTTATATGATTACTGTGTTTACAAGAGTATGCTAAACTGGTCAAAAGCTTACAGCACCTGGTATTCCCAAGTAGTCTCCTAACCAAGTACTAACCAAGCCTGACCCTGCTTAGCTTCTGAGATCGGACGAGATCAGGCGTATTCAGGTTGGTATGGCCGTAAGCCATGGAATGATATTAGGATAGACTTTTTCAAGTTCATGTAACTCAAAAAACGAGGATTAACTAAATTAGCAATTCCCTTATATATCGTCCTTTATATGATTACTGTGTTTACAAGAGTATGCTAAACTGGTCAAAAGCTTACAGCACCTGGTATTCCCAAGTAGTCTCCTAACCAAGTACTAACCAAGCCTGACCCTGCTTAGCTTCTGAGATCGGACGAGATCAGGCGTATTCAGGTTGGTATGGCCGTAAGCCATGGAATGATATTAGGATAGACTTTTTCAAGTTCATGTAACTCAAAAAAGGTGGATGAACTAAATTAGAAATTCCATTTTATATCGTCCTTTATATGATTACTGTGTTTACAAGAGTATGCTAAACTGGTCAAAAGCTTACAGCACCTGGTATTCCCAAATAGTCTCCTAACCAAGTACTAACCAAGCCTGACCCTGCTTAGCTTCTGAGATCGGACGAGATCAGGCGTATTCAGGTTGGTATGGCCGTAAACCATGGAATGATATTAGGATAGACTTTTTCAAGTTCATGTAACTCAAAAAATGTGGATGAACTAAATTAGCAATTCCATTTTATATCGTCCTTTATATGATTACTGTGTTTACAAGAGTATGCTAAACTGGTCAAAAGCTTACAGCACCTGGTATTCCCAAGTAGTCTCCTAACCAAGTACTAACCAAGCCTGACCCTGCTTAGCTTCTAAGATCGGACGAGATCAGGCGTATTCAGGTTGGTATGGCCGTAAGCCACAGAATGATATTAGGATAGACTTTTTCAAGTTCATGTAACTCAAAAAACGTGGATGAACTAAATTAGCAATTCCATTTTATATCGTCCTTTATATGATTACTGTGTTTACAAGAGTATGCTAAACTGGTCAAAAGCTTACAGCACCTGGTATTCCCAAGTAGTCTCCTAACCAAGTACTAACCAAGCCTGACCCTGCTTAGCTTCTGAGATCGGACGAGATCAGGCGTATTCAGGTTGGTATGGCCGTAAGCTATGGAATGACATTAGGATAGACTTTTTCAAGTTCATGTAACTAAAAAAACGTGGATGAACTAAATTAGCAATTCCCTTTTATATCGTCCTTTATATGATTACTGTGTTTGCAAGAGTATGCTAAACTGGTCAAAAGCTTACAGCACCTGGTATTCCCAAGTAGTCTCCTAACCAAGTACTAACCAAGCCTGACCCTGCTTAGCTTCTGAGATCGGACGAGATCAGGCGTATTCAGGTTGGTATGGCCGTAAGCCATGGAATGATATTAGGATAGACTTTTTCAAGTTCATGTAACTCAAAAAACGTGGATGAACTAAATTAGCAATTCCATTTTATATTGTCCTTTATATGATTACTGTGTTTACAAGAGTATGCTAAACTGGTCAAAAGCTTACAGCACCTGGTATTCCCAAGTAGTCTCCTAACCAAGTACTAACCAAGCCTGACCCTCTTAGCTTCTGAGATCGGACGAGATCAGGCGTATTCAGGTTGGTATGGCCGTAAGCCATGGAATGATATTAGGATAGACTTTTTCAAGTTCATGTAACTCAAAAAACGTGGATGAACTAAATTAGCAATTCCATTTTATATCGTCCTTTATATGATTACTGTGTTTACAAGAGTATGCTAAACTGGTCAAAAGCTTACAGCACCTGGTATTCCCAAGTAGTCTCCTAACCAAGTACTAACCAAGCCTGACCCTGCTTAGCTTCTGAGATCGGACGAGATCAGGCGTATTCAGGTTGGTATGGCCGTAAGCTATGGAATGATATTAGGATAGACTTTTTCAAGTTCATGTAACTAAAAAAACGTGGATGAACTAAATTAGAAATTCCATTTTATATCGTCCTTTATATGATTACTGTGTTTACAAGAGTATGCTAAACTGGTCAAAAGCTTACAGCACCTGGTATTCCCAAGTAGTCTCCTAACCAAGTACTAACCAAGCCTGACGCTGCTTAGCTTCTGAGATCGGACGAGATCAGGCGTATTCAGGTTGGTATGGCCGTAAGCCATGGAATGATATTAGGATAGACTTTTTCAAGTTCATATAACTAAAAAAACGTGGATGAACTAAATTAGCAATTCCATTTTATATCGTCCTTTATATGATTACTGTGTTTACAAGAGTATGCTAAACTGGTCAAAAGCTTACAGCACCTGGTATTCCCAAGTAGTCTCCTAACCAAGTACTAACCAAGCCTGACCCTGCTTAGCTTCTGAGATCGGACGAGATCAGGCGTATTCAGGTTGGTATGGCCGTAAGCCATGGAATGATATTAGGATAGACTTTTTCAAGTTCATGTAACTCAAAAAACGTGGATGAACTAAATTAGAAATTCCATTTTATATCGTCCTTTATATGATTACTGTGTTTACAAGAGTATGCTAAACTGGTCAAAAGCTTACAGCACCTGGTATTCCCAAATAGTCTCCTAACCAAGTCTGACCCTGCTTAGCTTCTGAGATCAGACGAGATCAGGCGTATTCAGGTTGGTATGGCCGTAAGCCATGGAATGATATTAGGATAGACATTTTCAAGTTCATGTAACTCAAAAAACGTGGATGAACTAAATTAGAAATTCCATTTTATATCGTCCTTTATATGATTACTGTGTTTACAAGAGTATGCTAAACTGGTCAAAAGCTTACAGCACCTGGTATTCCCAAATAGTCTCCTAACCAAGTACTAACCAAGCCTGACCCTGCTTAGCTTCTGAGATCGGACGAGATCAGGCGTATTCAGGTTGGTATGGCCGTAAGCCATGGAATGATATTAGGATAGACTTTTTCAAGTTCATATAACTAAAAAAACGTGGATGAACTAAATTAGCAATTCCATTTTATATCGTCCTTTATATGATTACTGTGTTTACAAGAGTATGCTAAACTGGTCAAAAGCTTACAGCACCTGGTATTCCCAAGTAGTCTCCTAACCAAGTACTAACCAAGCCTGACCCTGCTTAGCTTCTGATATCGGACGAGATCAGGCGTATTCAGGTTGGTATGGCCGTAAGCCATGGAATGATATTAGGATAGACTTTTTCAAGTTCATGTAACTCAAAAAACGAGGATTAACTAAATTAGCAATTCCCTTATATATCGTCCTTTATATGATTACTGTGTTTACAAGAGTATGCTAAACTGGTCAAAAGCTTACAGCACCTGGTATTCCCAAGTAGTCTCCTAACCAAGTACTAACCAAGCCTGACCCTGCTTAGCTTCTGAGATCGGACGAGATCAGGCGTATTCAGGTTGGTATGGCCGTAAGCCATGGAATGATATTAGGATAGACTTTTTCAAGTTCATGTAACTCAAAAAAGGTGGATGAACTAAATTAGAAATTCCATTTTATATCGTCCTTTATATGATTACTGTGTTTACAAGAGTATGCTAAACTGGTCAAAAGCTTACAGCACCTGGTATTCCCAAATAGTCTCCTAACCAAGTACTAACCAAGCCTGACCCTGCTTAGCTTCTGAGATCGGACGAGATCAGGCGTATTCAGGTTGGTATGGCCGTAAACCATGGAATGATATTAGGATAGACTTTTTCAAGTTCATGTAACTCAAAAAATGTGGATGAACTAAATTAGCAATTCCATTTTATATCGTCCTTTATATGATTACTGTGTTTACAAGAGTATGCTAAACTGGTCAAAAGCTTACAGCACCTGGTATTCCCAAGTAGTCTCCTAACCAAGTACTAACCAAGCCTGACCCTGCTTAGCTTCTAAGATCGGACGAGATCAGGCGTATTCAGGTTGGTATGGCCGTAAGCCACAGAATGATATTAGGATAGACTTTTTCAAGTTCATGTAACTCAAAAAACGTGGATGAACTAAATTAGCAATTCCATTTTATATCGTCCTTTATATGATTACTGTGTTTACAAGAGTATGCTAAACTGGTCAAAAGCTTACAGCACCTGGTATTCCCAAGTAGTCTCCTAACCAAGTACTAACCAAGCCTGACCCTGCTTAGCTTCTGAGATCGGACGAGATCAGGCGTATTCAGGTTGGTATGGCCGTAAGCTATGGAATGACATTAGGATAGACTTTTTCAAGTTCATGTAACTAAAAAAACGTGGATGAACTAAATTAGCAATTCCCTTTTATATCGTCCTTTATATGATTACTGTGTTTGCAAGAGTATGCTAAACTGGTCAAAAGCTTACAGCACCTGGTATTCCCAAGTAGTCTCCTAACCAAGTACTAACCAAGCCTGACCCTGCTTAGCTTCTGAGATCGGACGAGATCAGGCGTATTCAGGTTGGTATGGCCGTAAGCCATGGAATGATATTAGGATAGTCTTTTTCAAGTTCATGTAACTCAAAAAACGTGGATGAACTAAATTAGCAATTCCCTTTTATATCGTCCTTTATATGATTACTGTGTTTACAAGAGTATGCTAAACTGGTCAAAAGGTTAAAGCACCTGGTATTCCCAAGTAGTCTCCTAACCAAGTACTAACCAAGCCTGAGCCTGCTTAGCTTCTGAGATCGGACGAGATCAGGCGTATTCAGGTTGGTATGGGCGTAAGCCATGGAATGATATTAGGATAGACTTTTTCAAGTTCATGTAACTCAAAAAAGGTGGATGAACTAAATTAGAAATTCCATTTTATATCGTCCTTTATATGATTACTGTGTTTACAAGAGTATGCTAAACTGGTCAAAAGCTTACAGCACCTGGTATTCCCAAATAGTCTCCTAACCAAGTACTAACCAAGCCTGACCCTGCTTAGCTTCTGAGATCAGACGAGATCAGGCGTATTCAGGTTGGTATGGCTGTAAGCCATGGAATGATATTAGGATAGACTTTTTCAAGTTCATGTAACTAAAAAAACGTGAATGAACTAAATTAGAAATTCCATTTTATATCGTCCTTTATATGATTACTGTGTTTACAAGAGTATGCTAAACTGGTCAAAAGCTTACAGCACCTGGTATTCCCAAGTAGTCTCCTAACCAAGTACTAACCAAGCCTGACCCTGCTTAGCTTCTGAGATCGGACGAGATCAGGCGTATTCAGGTTGGTATGGCCGTAAGCCATGGAATGATATTAGGATAGACTTTTTCAAGTTCATATAACTAAAAAAACGTGGATGAACTAAATTAGCAATTCCATTTTATATCGTCCTTTATATGATTACTGTGTTTACAAGAGTATGCTAAACTGGTCAAAAGCTTACAGCACCTGGTATTCCCAAGTAGTCTCCTAACCAAGTACTAACCAAGCCTGACCCTGTTTAGCTTCTGAGATTGGACGAGATCAGGCGTATTCAGGTTGGTATGGCCGTAAGCCATGGAATGATATTAGGATAGACTTTTTCAAGTTCATGTAACTCAAAAAACGTGGATGAACTAAATTAGCAATTCCCTTTTATATCGTCCTTTTTATGATTACTGTGTTTACAAGAGTATGCTAAACTGGTCAAAAGCTTACAGCACCTGGTATTCCCAAGTAGTCTCCTAAACAAGTACTAACCAAGCCTGACCCTGCTTAGCTTCTGAGATCGGACGAGATCAGGCGTATTCAGGTTGGTATGGCCGTAAGCCATGGAATGATATTAGGATAGACTTTTTCAAGTTCATGTAACTAAAAAAACGTGGATGAACTAAATTAGCAATTCCATTTTATATCGTCCTTTATATGATTACTGTGTTTACAAGAGTATGCTAAACTGGTCAAAAGCTTACAGCACCTGGTATTCCCAAGTAGTCTCCTAACCAAGTACTAACCAAGCCTGACCCTGCTTAGCTTCTGAGATCGGACGAGATCAGGCGTATTCAGGTTGGTATGGCCGTAAGCCATGGAATGATATTAGGATAGACTTTTTCAAGTTCATGTAACTCAAAAAACGTGGATGAACTAAATTAGCAATTCCCTTTTATATCGTCCTTTATATGATTACTGTGTTTACAAGAGTATGCTAAACTGGTCAAAAGCTTACAGCACCTGGTATTCCCAAGTAGTCTCCTAACCAAGTACTAACCAAGCCTGACCCTGCTTAGCTTCTGAGATCAGACGAGATCAGGCGTATTCAGGTTGGTATGGCCGTAAGCCATGGAATGATATTAGGATAGACATTTTCAAGTTCATGTAACTCAAAAAACGTGGATGAACTAAATTAGAAATTCCATTTTATATCGTCCTTTATATGATTACTGTGTTTACAAGAGTATGCTAAATTGGTCAAAAGCTTACAGCACCTGGTATTCCCAAATAGTCTCCTAACCAAGTACTAACCAAGCCTGACCCTGCTTAGCTTCTGAGATCGGACGAGATCAGGCGTATTCAGGTTGGTATGGCCGTAAGCCATGGAATGATATTAGGATAGACTTTTTCAAGTTCATGTAACTAAAAAAACGTGGATGAACTAAATTAGAAATTCCATTTTATATCGTCCTTTATATGATTACTCTGTTTACAAGAGTATGCTAAACTGGTCAAAAGCTTACAGCACCTGGTATTCCCAAGTAGTCTCCTAACCAAGTACTAACCAAGCCTGACCCTGTTTAGCTTCTGAGATTGGACGAGATCAGGCGTATTCAGGTTGGTATGGCCGTAAGCCATGGAATGATATTAGGATAGACTTTTTCAAGTTCATGTAACTCAAAAAACGTGGATGAACTAAATTAGCAATTCCCTTTTATATCGTCCTTTTTATGATTACTGTGTTTACAAGAGTATGCTAAACTGGTCAAAAGCTTACAGCACCTGGTATTCCCAAGTAGTCTCCTAAACAAGTACTAACCAAGCCTGACCCTGCTTAGCTTCTGAGATCGGACGAGATCAGGCGTATTCAGGTTGGTATGGCCGTAAGCCATGGAATGATATTAGGATAGACTTTTTCAAGTTCATGTAACTAAAAAAACGTGGATGAACTAAATTAGCAATTCCATTTTATATCGTCCTTTATATGATTACTGTGTTTACAAGAGTATGCTAAACTGGTCAAAAGCTTACAGCACCTGGTATTCCCAAGTAGTCTCCTAACCAAGTACTAACCAAGCCTGACCCTGCTTAGCTTCTGAGATCGGACGAGATCAGGCGTATTCAGGTTGGTATGGCCGTAAGCCATGGAATGATATTAGGATAGACTTTTTCAAGTTCATGTAACTCAAAAAACGTGGATGAACTAAATTAGCAATTCCCTTTTATATCGTCCTTTATATGATTACTGTGTTTACAAGAGTATGCTAAACTGGTCAAAAGCTTACAGCACCTGGTATTCCCAAGTAGTCTCCTAACCAAGTACTAACCAAGCCTGACCCTGCTTAGCTTCTGAGATCAGACGAGATCAGGCGTATTCAGGTTGGTATGGCCGTAAGCCATGGAATGATATTAGGATAGACATTTTCAAGTTCATGTAACTCAAAAAACGTGGATGAACTAAATTAGAAATTCCATTTTATATCGTCCTTTATATGATTACTGTGTTTACAAGAGTATGCTAAATTGGTCAAAAGCTTACAGCACCTGGTATTCCCAAATAGTCTCCTAACCAAGTACTAACCAAGCCTGACCCTGCTTAGCTTCTGAGATCGGACGAGATCAGGCGTATTCAGGTTGGTATGGCCGTAAGCCATGGAATGATATTAGGATAGACTTTTTCAAGTTCATGTAACTAAAAAAACGTGGATGAACTAAATTAGAAATTCCATTTTATATCGTCCTTTATATGATTACTCTGTTTACAAGAGTATGCTAAACTGGTCAAAAGCTTACAGCACCTGGTATTCCCAAGTAGTCTCCTAACCAAGTACTAACCAAGCCTGACCCTGCTTAGCTTCTGAGATCGGACGAGATGAGGCGTATTCAGGTTGGTATGGCCGTAAGCCATGGAATGATATTAGGATAGACTTTTTCAAGTTCATGTAACTAAAAAAAGTAAATGAACTAAATTAGAAATTCCATTTTATATCGTCCTTTATATGATTACTGTGTTTACAAGAGTATGCTAAACTGGTCAAAAGCTTACAGCACCTGGTATTCCCAAGTAGTCTCCTAACCAAGTACTAACCAAGCCTGACCCTGCTTAGCTTCTGAGATCGGACGAGATCAGGCGTATTCAGGTTGGTATGGCCGTAAGCCCTGGAATAATATTAGGATAGACTTTTTCAAGTTCATATAACTAAAAAAACCTGGATGAACTAAATTAGCAATTCCATTTTATATCGTCCTTTATATGATTACTGTGTTTACAAGAGTATGCTAAACTGGTCAAAAGCTTACAGCAACTGGTATTACCAAGTAGTCTCCTAACCAAGTACTAACCAAGCCTGACCCTGCTTAGCTTCTGAGATCGGACGAGATCAGGCGTATTCAGGTTGGTATGGCCGTAAGCCATGGAATGATATTAGGATAGACTTTTTCAAGTTCATGTAACTAAAAAAACGTGGATGAACTAAATTAGAAATTCCATTTTATATCGTCCTTTATATGATTACTGTGTTTACAAGAGTATGCTAAACTGGTCAAAAGCTTACAGCACCTGGTATTCACAAGTAGTCTCCTAACCAAGTCTGACCCTGCTTAGCTTCTGAGATCGGACGAGATCAGGCGTATTCAGGTTGGTATGGCCGTAAGCCATGGAGTGATATTAGGATAGACTTTTTCAAGTTCATGTAACTCAAAAAAGGTGGATGAACTAAATTAGAAATTCCATTTTATATCGTCCTTTATATGATTACTGTGTTTACAAGAGTATGCTTAACTGGTCAAAAGCTTACAGCACCTGGTATTCCCAAATAGTCTCCTAACCAAGTACTAACCAAGCCTGACCCTGCTTAGCTTCTGAGATCAGACGAGATCAGGCGTATTCAGGTTGGTATGGCCGTAAGCCATGGAATGATATTAGGATAGACATTTTCAAGTTCATGTAACTCAAAAAACGTGGATGAACTAAATTAGAAATTCCATTTTATATCGTCCTTTATATGATTACTGTGTTTACAAGAATATGCTAAACTGGTCAAAAGCTTACAGCACCTGGTATTCCCAAGTAGTCTCCTAACCAATTACTAACCAAGCCTGACCCTGCTTAGCTTCTGAGATCGGGCGTATTCAGGTTGGTATGGCCGTAAGCCATGGAATGATATTAGGATAGACTTTTTCAAGTTCATGTAACTCAAAAAACGTGGATGAACTAAATTAGCAATTCCATTTTATATCGTCCTTTATATGATTACTGTGTTTACAAGAGTATGCTCAACTGGTCAAAAGCTTACAGCACCTGGTATTCCCAAGTAGTCTCCTAACCAAGTACTACCCAAGCCTGACCCTGCTTAGCTTCTGAGAACAGACGAGATCAGGCGTATTCAGGTTGGTATGGCCGTAAGCCATGGAATGATATTAGGATAGACATTTTCAAGTTCATGTAACTCAAAAAACGTGGATGAACTAAATTAGAAATTCCATTTTATATCGTCCTTTATATGATTACTGTGTTTACAAGAATATGCTAAACTGGTCAAAAGCTTACAGCACCTGGTATTCCCAAGTAGTCTCCTAACCAATTACTAACCAAGCCTGACCCTGCTTAGCTTCTGAGATCGGGCGTATTCAGGTTGGTATGGCCGTAAGCCATGGAATGATATTAGGATAGACTTTTTCAAGTTCATGTAACTCAAAAAACGTGGATGAACTAAATTAGCAATTCCATTTTATATCGTCCTTTATATGATTACTGTGTTTACAAGAGTATGCTAAACTGGTCAAAAGCTTACAGCACCTGGTATTCCCAAGTAGTCTCCTAACCAAGTACTAACCAAGCCTGACCATGCTTAGCTTCTGAGATCGGACGAGATCAGGCGTATTCAGGTTGGTATGGCCGTAAGCCATTGAATGATATTAGGATAGACTTTTTCAAGTTCATGTAACTCAAAAGACGTGGATGAACTAAATTAGAAATTCCATTTTATATCGTCCTTTATATGATTACTGTGTTTACAAGAATATGCTAAACTGGTAAAAAGCTTACAGCACCTGGTATTCCCAAGTAGTCTCCTAACCAAGTACTAACCAAGCCTAACCCTGCTTAGCTTCTGAGATCGGACGAGATCAGGCGTATTCAGGTTGGTATGGCCGTAAGCCATGGAATGCTATTAGGATAGACTTTTTCAAGTTCATGTAACTCAAAAAACGTGGATGAACTAAATTAGCAATTCCATTTTATATCGTCCTTTATATGATTACTGTGTTTACAAGAGTATGCTAAACTGGTCAAAAACTTACAGCACCTGGTATTCCAAAGTAGTCTCCTAACCAAGTACTAACCAAGCCTGACCCTGCTTAGCTTCTGAGATCGGACAAGATCAGGCGTATTCAGGTTGGTATGGCCGTAAGCCACGGAATGATATTAGGATAGACTTTATCAAGTTCATGTAACTAAAAAAACGTGGATGAACTAAATTAGCAATTCCATTTTATATCGTCCTTTATATGATTACTGTGTTTACAAGAGTATGCTAAACTGGTCAAAAGCTTACAGCACCTGGTATTCCCAAGTAGTCTCCTAACCAAGTATTAACCAAGCCTGACCCTGCTTAGCTTCTGAGATCAGACGAGATCAGGCGTATTCAGGTTGGTTTGGCCGTAAGCCATGGAATCATATTAGGATAGACTTTTTCAAGTTCATGTAACTAAAAAAACGTGGATGAACTAAATTAGCAATTCCATTTTATATCGTCCTTTATATGATTACTGTGTTTACAAGAGTATGCTCAACTGGTCAAAAGCTTACAGCACCTGGTATTCCCAAGTAGTCTCCTAACCAAGTACTACCCAAGCCTGACCCTGCTTAGCTTCTGAGAACAGACGAGATCAGGCGTATTCAGGTTGGTATGGCCGTAAGCCATGGAATGATATTAGGATAGACTTTTTCAAGTTCATGTAACTCAAAAAACGTGGATGAACTAAATTAGCAATTCCATTTTATATCGTCCTTTATATGATTACTGTGTTTACAAGAGTATGCTAAACTGGTCAAAAGCTTACAGCACCTGGTATTCCCAAGTAGTCTCCTAACCAAGTACTAACCAAGCCTGACCCTGCTTAGCTTCTGAGATCGGACGAGATCAGGCGTATTCAGGTTGGTATGGCCGTAAGCCATGGAATGATATTAGGATAGACTTTTTCAAGTTCATGTAACTAAAAAAACGTGGATGAACTAAATTAGAAATTCCATTTTATATCGTCCTTTATATGATTACTGTGTTTACAAGAGTATGCTAAACTGGTCAAAAGCTTACAGCACCTGGTATTCCAAAGTAGTCTCCTAACCAAGTACTAACCAAGCCTGACCCTGCTTAGCTTCTGAGATCGGACTAGATCAGGCGTATTCAGGTTGGTATGGCCGTAAGCCATGGAATGATATTAGGATAGACTTTTTCAAGTTCATGTAACTCAAAAAACGTGGATGAACTAAATTAGCAATTCCCTTTTATATCGTCCTTTATATGATTACTGTGTTTACAAGAGTATGCTAAACTGGTCAAAAGCTTACAGCACCTGGTATTCCCAAGTAGTCTCCTAACCAAGTACTAACCAAGCCTGACCCTGCTTAGCTTCTGAGATCGGACGAGATCAGGCGTATTCAGGTTGGTATGGCCGTAAGCCATGGAATGATATTAGGATAGACTTTTTCAAGTTCATGTAACTCAAAAAACGTGGATGAACTAAATTAGCAATTCCATTTTATATCGTCCTTTATATGATTACTGTGTTTACAAGAGTATGCTAAACTGGTCAAAAGCTTACAGCACCTGGTATTCCCAAGTAGTCTCCTAACCAAGTACTAACCAAGCCTGACCCTGCTTAGCTTCTGAGATCGGACGAGATCAGGGGTATTCAGGTTGGTATGGCCGTAAGCCATGGAATGATATTAGGATAGACTTTTTCAAGTTCATGTAACTCAAAAAACGTGGATGAACTAAATTAGCAATTCCATTTTATATCGTCCTTTATATGATTACTGTGTTTACAAGAATATGCTAAACTGGTAAAAAGCTTACAGCACCTGGTATTCCCAAGTAGTCTCCTAACCAAGCACTAACCAAGCCTAACCCTGCTTAGCTTCTGAGATCGGACGAGATCAGGCGTATTCAGGTTGGTATGGCCGTAAGCCACGGAATGATATTAGGATAGACTTTTTCAAGTTCATGTAACTCAAAAAACGTGGATGAACTAAATTAGCAATTCCATTTTATATCGTCCTTTATATGATTACTGTGTTTACAAGAGTATGCTAAACTGGTCAAAAGCTTACAGCACCTGGTATTCCCAAGTAGTCTCCTAACCAAGTACTAACCAAGCCTGACCCTGCTTAGCTTCTGAGATCGGACGAGATCAGGCGTATTCAGGCTGGTATGGCCGTAAGCCACGGAATGATATTAGGATAGACTTTTTCAAGTTCATGTAACTCAAAAAACGTGGATGAACTAAATTAGCAATTCCATTTTATATCGTCCTTTATATGATTACTGTGTTTACAAGAGTATGCTAAACTGGTCAAAAGCTTACAGCACCTGGTATTCCCAAGTAGTCTCCTAACCAAGTACTAACCAAGCCTGACCCTGCTTAGCTTCTGAGATCGGACGAGATCAGGCGTATTCAGGTTGGTATGGCCGTAAGCCGTGGAATGATATTAGGATAGACTTTATCAAGTTCATGTAACTAAAAAAACGTGGATGAACTAAATTAGCAATTCCATTTTATATCGTCCTTTATATGATTACTGTGTTTACAAGAGTATGCTAAACTGGTCAAAAGCTTACAGCACCTGGTATTCCCAAGTAGTCTCCTAACCAAGTACTACCCAAGCCTGACCCTGCTTAGCTTCTGAGAACGGACGAGATCAGGCGTATTCAGGTTGGTATGGCCGTAAGCCATGGAATGATATTAGGATAGACTTTTTAAAGTTCATGTAACTAAAAAAACGTGGATGAACTAAATTAGAAATTCCATTTTATATCGTCCTTTATATGATTACTGTGTTTACAAGAGTATGCTAAACTGGTCAAAAACTTACAGCACCTGGTATTCCAAAGTAGTCTCCTAACCAAGTACTAACCAAGCCTGACCCTGCTTAGCTTCTGAGATCGGACAAGATCAGGCGTATTCAGGTTGGTATGGCCGTAAGCCACGGAATGATATTAGGATAGACTTTATCAAGTTCATGTAACTAAAAAAACGTGGATGAACTAAATTAGCAATTCCATTTTATATCGTCCTTTATATGATTACTGTGTTTACAAGAGTATGCTAAACTGGTCAAAAGCTTACAGCACCTGGTATTCCCAAGTAGTCTCCTAACCAAGTATTAACCAAGCCTGACCCTGCTTAGCTTCTGAGATCAGACGAGATCAGGCGTATTCAGGTTGGTTTGGCCGTAAGCCATGGAATCATATTAGGATAGACTTTTTCAAGTTCATGTAACTAAAAAAACGTGGATGAACTAAATTAGCAATTCCATTTTATATCGTCCTTTATATGATTACTGTGTTTACAAGAGTATGCTCAACTGGTCAAAAGCTTACAGCACCTGGTATTCCCAAGTAGTCTCCTAACCAAGTACTACCCAAGCCTGACCCTGCTTAGCTTCTGAGAACAGACGAGATCAGGCGTATTCAGGTTGGTATGGCCGTAAGCCATGGAATGATATTAGGATAGACTTTTTCAAGTTCATGTAACTCAAAAAACGTGGATGAACTAAATTAGCAATTCCATTTTATATCGTCCTTTATATGATTACTGTGTTTACAAGAGTATGCTAAACTGGTCAAAAGCTTACAGCACCTGGTATTCCCAAGTAGTCTCCTAACCAAGTACTAACCAAGCCTGACCCTGCTTAGCTTCTGAGATCGGACGAGATCAGGCGTATTCAGGTTGGTATGGCCGTAAGCCATGGAATGATATTAGGATAGACTTTTTCAAGTTCATGTAACTAAAAAAACGTGGATGAACTAAATTAGAAATTCCATTTTATATCGTCCTTTATATGATTACTGTGTTTACAAGAGTATGCTAAACTGGTCAAAAGCTTACAGCACCTGGTATTCCAAAGTAGTCTCCTAACCAAGTACTAACCAAGCCTGACCCTGCTTAGCTTCTGAGATCGGACTAGATCAGGCGTATTCAGGTTGGTATGGCCGTAAGCCATGGAATGATATTAGGATAGACTTTTTCAAGTTCATGTAACTCAAAAAACGTGGATGAACTAAATTAGCAATTCCCTTTTATATCGTCCTTTATATGATTACTGTGTTTACAAGAGTATGCTAAACTGGTCAAAAGCTTACAGCACCTGGTATTCCCAAGTAGTCTCCTAACCAAGTACTAACCAAGCCTGACCCTGCTTAGCTTCTGAGATCGGACGAGATCAGGCGTATTCAGGTTGGTATGGCCGTAAGCCATGGAATGATATTAGGATAGACTTTTTCAAGTTCATGTAACTCAAAAAACGTGGATGAACTAAATTAGCAATTCCATTTTATATCGTCCTTTATATGATTACTGTGTTTACAAGAGTATGCTAAACTGGTCAAAAGCTTACAGCACCTGGTATTCCCAAGTAGTCTCCTAACCAAGTACTAACCAAGCCTGACCCTGCTTAGCTTCTGAGATCGGACGAGATCAGGGGTATTCAGGTTGGTATGGCCGTAAGCCATGGAATGATATTAGGATAGACTTTTTCAAGTTCATGTAACTCAAAAAACGTGGATGAACTAAATTAGCAATTCCATTTTATATCGTCCTTTATATGATTACTGTGTTTACAAGAATATGCTAAACTGGTAAAAAGCTTACAGCACCTGATATTCCCAAGTAGTCTCCTAACCAAGCACTAACCAAGCCTAACCCTGCTTAGCTTCTGAGATCGGACGAGATCAGGCGTATTCAGGTTGGTATGGCCGTAAGCCATGGAATGATATTAGGATAGACTTTTTCAAGTTCATGTAACTCAAAAAACGTGGATGAACTAAATTAGCAATTCCCTTTTATATCGTCCTTTATATGATTACTGTGTTTACAAGAGTATGCTAAACTGGTCAAAAGCTTACAGCACCTGGTATTCCCAAGTAGTCTCCTAACCAAGTACTAACCAAGCCTGACCCTGCATAGCTTCTGAGATCGGACGAGATCAGGAGTATTCAGGTTGGTATGGCCGTAAGCCGTGGAATGATATTAGGATAGACTTTATCAAGTTCATGTAACTAAAAAAACGTGGATGAACTAAATTAGCAATTCCATTTTATATCGTCCTTTATATGATTACTGTGTTTACAAGAGTATGCTAAACTGGTCAAAAGCTAACAGCACCTGGTATTCCCAAGTAGTCTCCTAACCAAGTATTAACCAAGCCTGACCCTGCTTAGCTTCTGAGATCAGACGAGATCATGTGTATTCAGGTTGGTTTGGCCGTAAGCCATGGAATCATATTAGGATAGACTTTTTCAAGTTCATGTAACTAAAAAAACGTGGATGAACTAAATTAGCAATTCCATTTTATATCGTCCTTTATATGATTACTGTGTTTACAAGAGTATGCTAAACTTGTCAAAAGCTTACAGCACCTGGTATTCCCAAGTAGTCTCCTAACCAAGTACTACCCAAGCCTGACCCTGCTTAGCTTCTGAGAACGGACGAGATCAGGCGTATTCAGGTTGGTATGGCTGTAAGCCATGGAATGATATTAGGATAGACTTTTTCAAGTTCATGTAACTAAAAAAACGTGGATGAACTAAATTAGAAATTCCATTTTATATCGTCCTTTATATGATTACTGTGTTTACAAGAATATGCTAAACTGGTAAAATGCTTACAGCACCTGGTATTCCAAAGTAGTCTCCTAACCAAGTACTTACCAAGCCTGACCCTGCTTAGCTTCTGAGATCGGACGAGATCAGGCGTATTCAGGTTGGTATGGCCGTAAGCCATTGAATGATATTAGGATAGACTTTTTCAAGTTCATGTAACTCAAAAAACGTGGATGAACTAAATTAGCAATTCCATTTTATATCGTCCTTTATATGATTACTGTGTTTACAAGAGTATGCTAAACTGGTAAAAAGCTTACAGCACCTGGTATTCCCAAGTAGTCTCCTAACCAAGTACTAACCAAGCCTGACCCTGCTTAGCTTCTGAGATCGGACGAGATCAGGCGTATTCAGGTTGGTATGGCCGTAAGCCATGGAATGATATTAGGATAGACTTTTTCAAGTTCATGTTACTAAAAAAACGTGGATGAACTAAATTAGCAATTCCATTTTATATCGTCCTTTATATGATTACTGTGTTTACAAGAGTATGCTAAACTGGTCAAAAGCTTACAGCACCTGGTATTCCCAAGTAGTCTCCTAACCAAGTCTGACCCTGCTTAGCTTCTGAGATTGGACGAGATCAGGCGTATTCATGTTGGTATGGCCGTAAGCCATGGAATGATATTAGGATAGACTTTTTCAAGTTCATGTAACTCAAAAAACGTGGATGAACTAAATTAGCAATTCCATTTTATATCGTCCTTTATATGATTACTGTGTTTACAAGAGTATGCTAAACTGGTCAAAAGCTTACAGCACCTGGTATTCCCAAGTAGTCTCCTAACCAAGTACTAACCAAGCCTGACCCTGCTTAGCTTCTGAGATTGGACGAGATCAGTCGTATTCAGGTTGGCATGGCCGTAAGCCATGGAATGTTATTAGGATAGACTTTTTCAAGTTCATGTAACTAAAAAAACGTGGATGAACTAAATTAGCAATTCCATTTTATATCGTCCTTTATATGATTACTGTGTTTACAAGAGTATGCTAAACTGGTCAAAAGCTTACAGCACCTGGTATTCCCAAGTAGTCTCCTAACCAAGTCTGACCCTGCTTAGCTTCTGAGATCGGACGAGATCAGGCGTATTCAGGTTGGTATGGCCGTAAGCCATGGAATGATATTAGGATAGACTTTTTCAAGTTCATGTAACTCAAAAAACGTGTATGAACTAAATTAGAAATTCCATTTTATATCGTCCTTTATATGATTACTGTGTTTACAAGAGTATGCTAAACTGGTAAAAAGCTTACAGCACCTGGTATTCCCAAGTAGTCTCCTAACTAAGTACTAACCAAGCCAGACCCTGCTTAGCTTCTGAGATCGGACGAGATCAGGCGTATTCAGGTTGGTATGGCCGTAAGCCATGGAATGATATTAGGATAGACTTTTTCAAGTTCATGTAACTAAAAAAACGTGGATGAACTAAATTAGCAATTCCATTTTATATCGTCCTTTATATGATTACTGTGTTTACAAGAGTATGCTAAACTGGTCAAAAGCTTACAGCACCTGGTATTCCCAAGTAGTCTCCTAACCAAGTACTTACGAAGCCTGACCCTGCTTAGCTTCTGAGATCGGACGAGATCAGGCGTATTCAGGTTGGTATGGCCGTAAGCCATGGAATGATATTAGGATAGACTTTTTCAAGTTCATGTAACTAAAAAAACGTGGATGAACTAAATTAGCAATTCCATTATATATCGTCCTTTATATGATTACTGTGTTTACAAGAGTATGCTAAACTGGTCAAAAGCTTACAGCACCTGGTATTCCCAAGTAGTCTCCTAACCAAGTCTGACCCTGCTTAGCTTCTGAGATCAGACGAGATCAGGCGTATTCATGTTGGTATGGCCGTAAGCCATGGAATGATATTAGGATAGACTTTTTCAAGTTCATGTAACTCAAAAAACGTGGATGAACTAAATTAGCAATTCCATTTTATATCGTCCTTTATATGATTACTGTGTTTACAAGAATATGCTAAACTGGTCAAAAGCTTACAGCACCTGGTATTCCCAAGTAGTCTCCTAACCAAGTACTAACCAAGCCTGACCCTGCTTAGCTTCTGAGATCAGACGAGATCAGGCTTATTCATGTTGGTATGGCCGTAAGCCATGGAATGATATTAGGATAGACTTTTTCAAGTTCATGTAACTCAAAAAACGTGGATGAACTAAATTAGCAATTCCATTTTATATCGTCCTTTATATGATTACTGTGTTTACAAGAGTATGCTAAACTGGTCAAAAGCTTACAGCACCTGGTATTCCCAAGTAGTCTCCTAACCAAGTACTAACCAAGCCTGACCCTGCTTAGCTTCTGAGATCGGACGAGATCAGGCGTATTCAGGTTGGTATGGCCGTAAGCCATGGAATGATATTAGGATAGACTTTTTCAAGTTCATGTAACTCAAAAAACGTGTATGAACTAAATTAGAAATTCCATTTTATATCGTCCTTTATATGATTACTGTGTTTACAAGAGTATGCTAAACTGGTAAAAAGCTTACAGCACCTGGTATTCCCAAGTAGTCTCCTAACCAAGTACTAACCAAGCCAGACCCTGCTTAGCTTCTGAGATCAGACGAGATCAGGCGTATTCAGGTTGGTATGGCCGTAAGCCATGGAATGATATTAGGATAGACTTTTTCAAGTTCATGTAACTAAAAAAACGTGGATGAACTAAATTAGCAATTCCATTTTATATCGTCCTTTATATGATTACTGTGTTTACAAGAGTATGCTAAACTGGTCAAAAGCTTACAGCACCTGGTATTCCCAAGTA
This sequence comes from Thymallus thymallus, assembly GCA_023634145.1. Classification (NCBI taxonomy): domain Eukaryota; kingdom Metazoa; phylum Chordata; class Actinopteri; order Salmoniformes; family Salmonidae; genus Thymallus; species Thymallus thymallus. The sequence continues at coordinate 2,596,879 of CM042422.1, forward strand.
GTCTCCTAACCAAGTACTTACGAAGCCTGACCCTGCTTAGCTTCTGAGATCGGACGAGATCAGGCGTATTCAGGTTGGTATGGCCGTAAGCCATATAACGATATTAGGATAGACTTTTTCAAGTTCATGTAACTAAAAAAACGTGGATGAACTAAATTAGCAATTCCATTATATATCGTCCTTTATATGATTACTGTGTTTACAAGAGTATGCTAAACTGGTCAATAGCTTACAGCACCTGGTATTCCCAAGTAGTCTCCTAACCAAGTCTGACCCTGCTTAGCTTCTGAGATCAGACGAGATCAGGTGTATTCATGTTGGTATGGCCGTAAGCCATGGAATGATATTAGGATAGACTTTTTCAAGTTCATGTAACTCAAAAAACGTGGATGAACTAAATTAGCAATTCCATTTTATATCGTCCTTTATATGATTACTGTGTTTACAAGAGTATGCTAAACTGGTCAAAAGCTTACAGCACCTGGTATTCCCAAGTAGTCTCCTAACCAAGTTCTAACCAAGCCTGACCCTGCTTAGCTTCTGAGATCAGACGAGATCAGGCGTATTCATGTTGGTATGGCCGTAAGCCATGGAATGATATTAGGATAGACTTTTTCAAGTTCATGTAACTCAAAAAACGTGGATGAACTAAATTAGCAATTCCATTTTATATCGTCCTTTATATGATTACTGTGTTTACAAGAGTATGCTAAACTGGTCAAAAGCTTACAGCACCTGGTATTCCCAAGTAGTCTCCTAACCAAGTACTAACCAAGCCTGACCCTGCTTAGCTTCTGAGATCGGACGAGATCAGGCGTATTCAGGTTGGTATGGCCGTAAGCCATGGAATGATATTAGGATAGACTTTTTCAAGTTCATGTAACTCAAAAAACGTGGATGAACTAAATTAGCAATTCCATTTTATATCGTCCTTTATATGATTACTGTGTTTACAAGAGTATGCTAAACTGGTCAAAAGCTTACAGCACCTGGTATTCCCAAGTAGTCTCCTAACCAAGTACTTACGAAGCCTGACCCTGCTTAGCTTCTGAGATCGGACGAGATCAGGCGTATTCAGGTTGGTATGGCCGTAAGCCATGGAATGATATTAGGATAGACTTTTTCAAGTTCATGTAACTAAAAAAACGTGGATGAACTAAATTAGCAATTCCATTATATATCGTCCTTTATATGATTACTGTGTTTACAAGAGTATGCTAAACTGGTCAAAAGCTTACAGCACCTGGTATTCCCAAGTAGTCTCCTAACCAAGTACTTACGAAGCCTGACCCTGCTTAGCTTCTGAGATCGGACGAGATCAGGCGTATTCAGGTTGGTATGGCCGTAAGCCATATAATGATATTAGGATAGACTTTTTCAAGTTCATGTAACTAAAAAAACGTGGATGAACTAAATTAGCAATTCCATTATATATCGTCCTTTATATGATTACTGTGTTTACAAGAGTATGCTAAACTGGTCAAAAGCTTACAGCACCTGGTATTCCCAAGTAGTCTCCTAACCAAGTCTGACCCTGCTTAGCTTCTGAGATCAGACGAGATCAGGTGTATTCATGTTGGTATGGCCGTAAGCCATGGAATGATATTAGGATAGACTTTTTCAAGTTCATGTAACTCAAAAAACGTGGATGAACTAAATTAGCAATTCCATTTTATATCGTCCTTTATATGATTACTGTGTTTACAAGAGTATGCTAAACTGGTCAAAAGCTTACAGCACCTGGTATTCCCAAGTAGTCTCCTAACCAAGTTCTAACCAAGCCTGACCCTGCTTAGCTTCTGAGATCAGACGAGATCAGGCGTATTCATGTTGGTATGGCCGTAAGCCATGGAATGATATTAGGATAGACTTTTTCAAGTTCATGTAACTCAAAAAACGTGGATGAACTAAATTAGCAATTCCATTTTATATCGTCCTTTATATGATTACTGTGTTTACAAGAGTATGCTAAACTGGTCAAAAGCTTACAGCACCTGGTATTCCCAAGTAGTCTCCTAACCAAGTACTAACCAAGCCTGACCCTGCTTAGCTTCTGAGATCGGACGAGATCAGGCGTATTCAGGTTGGTATGGCCGTAAGCCACGGAATGATATTAGGATAGACTTTATCAAGTTCATGTAACTAAAAAAACGTGGATGAACTAAATTAGCAATTCCATTTTATATCGTCCTTTATATGATTACTGTGTTTACAAGAGTATGCTAAACTGGTCAAAAGCTTACAGCACCTGGTATTCCCAAGTAGTCTCCTAACCAAGTACTACCCAAGCCTGACCCTGCTTAGCTTCTGAGAACGGACGAGATCAGGCGTATTCAGGTTGGTATGGCCGTAAGCCACGGAATGATATTAGGATAGACTTTTTCAAGTTCATGTAACTCAAAAAACGTGGATGAACTAAATTAGCAATTCCATTTTATATCGTCCTTTATATGATTACTGTGTTTACAAGAGTATGCTAAACTGGTCAAAAGCTTACAGCACCTGGTATTCCCAAGTAGTCTCCTAACCAAGTACTAACCAAGCCTGATCCTGCTTAGCTTCTGAGATCGGACGAGATCAGGCGTATTCAGGTTGGTATGGCCGTAAGCCATGGAATGATATTAGGATAGACTTTTTCAAGTTCATGTAACTAAAAAAACGTGGATGAACTAAATTAGAAATTCCATTTTATATCGTCCTTTATATGATTACTGTGTTTACAAGAGTATGCTAAACTGGTCAAAAGCTTACAGCACCTGGTATTCCCAAGTAGTCTCCTAACCAAGTACTAACCAAGCCTGTCCCTGCTTAGCTTCTGAGATCGGACGAGATCAGGCGTATTCAGGTTGGTATGGCCGTAAGCCATGGAATGATATTAGGATAGACTTTTTCAAGTTCATGTAACTCAAAAAAGGTGGATGAACTAAATTAGAAATTCCATTTTATATCGTCCTTTATATGATTACTGTGTTTACAAGAGTATGCTAAACTGGTCAAAAGCTTACAGCACCTGGTATTCCCAAATAGTCTCCTAACCAAGTACTAACCAAGCCTGACTCTGCGTAGCCTCTGAGATGAGACGAGATCAGGCGTATTCAGGTTGGTATGGCCGTAAGCCATGGAATGATATTAGGATAGACATTTTCAAGTTCATGTAACTCAAAAAACGTGGATGAACTAAATTAGAAATTCCATTTTATATCGTCCTTTATATGATTACTGTGTTTACAAGAGTATGCTAAACTGGTCAAAAGCTTACAGCACCTGGTATTCCCAAATAGTCTCCTAACCAAGTACTAACCAAGCCTGACCCTGCTTAGCTTCTGAGATCAGACGTATTAAGGTTGGTATGGCCGTAAGCCATGGAATGATATTAGGATAGACATTTTCAAGTTCATGTAACTCAAAAAACGTGGATGAACTAAATTAGAAATTCCATTTTATATCGTCCTTTATATGATTACTGTGTTTACAAGAATATGCTAAACTAGTCAAAAGCTTACAGCACCTGGTATTCCCAAGTAGTCTCCTAACCAAGTCCTAACCAAGCCTGACCCTGCTTAGCTTCTGAGATCGGACGAGATCAGGGGTATTCAGGTTGGTATGGCCGTAAGCCATGGAATGATATTAGGATAGACTTTTTCAAGTTCATGTAACTCAAAAAACGTGGATGAACTAAATTAGCAATTCCATTTTATATCGTCCTTTATATCATTACTGTGTTTACAAGAATATGCTAAACTGGTAAAAAGCTTACAGCACCTGGTATTCCCAAGTAGTCTCCTAACCAAGTACTAACCAAGCCTAACCCTGCTTAGCTTCTGAAATCAGACGAGATCAGGCGCATTCAGGTTGGTATGGCCGTAAGCCATGGAATGATATTAGGATAGACTTTTTCAAGTTCATGTAACTCAAAAAACGTGGATGAACTAAATTAGCAATTCCATTTTATATCGTCCTTTATATGATTACTGTGTTTACAAGAGTATGCTAAACTGGTCAAAAGCTTACAGCACCTGGTATTCCCAAGTAGTCTCCTAACCAAGTACTAACCAAGCCTGACCCTGCTTAGCTTCTGAGATCGGACAAGATCAGGCGTATTCAGGTTGGTATGGCCGTAAGCCACGGAATGATATTAGGATAGACTTTTTCAAGTTCATGTAACTCATAAAACGTGGATGAACTAAATTAGCAATTCCATTTTATATCGTCCTTTATATGATTACTGTGTTTACAAGAGTATGCTAAACTGGTCAAAAGCTTACAGCACCTGGTATTCCCAAGTAGTCTCCTAACCAAGTACTAACCAAGCCTGACCCTGCTTAGCTTCTGAGATCGGACTAGATCAGGCGTATTCAGGTTGGTATGGCCGTAAGCCGTGGAATTATATTAGGATAGACTTTATCAAGTTCATGTAACTAAAAAAACGTGGATGAACTAAATTAGCAATTCCATTTTATATCGTCCTTTATATCATTACTGTGTTTACAAGAATATGCTAAACTGGTAAAAAGCTTACAGCACCTGGTATTCCCAAGTAGTCTCCTAACCAAGTACTAACCAAGCCTAACCCTGCTTAGCTTCTGAAATCAGACGAGATCAGGCGCATTCAGGTTGGTATGGCCGTAAGCCATGGAATGATATTAGGATAGACTTTTTCAAGTTCATATAACTAAAAAAACCTGGATGAACTAAATTAGCAATTCCATTTTATATCGTCCTTTATATGATTACTGTGTTTACAAGAGTATGCTAAACTGGTCAAAAGCTTACAGCACCCGGTATTCCCAAGTAGTCTCCTAACCAAGTACTACCCAAGCCTGACCCTGCTTAGCTTCTGAGAACGGACGAGATCAGGCGTATTCAGGTTGGTATGGCCGTAAGCCATGGAAAGATATTAGGATAGACTTTTTCAAGTTCATGTAACTAAAAAAACGTGGATGAACTAAATTAGAAATTCCATTTTATATCGTCCTTTATATGATTACTGTGTTTACAAGAGTATGCTAAACTGGTAAAAAGCTTACAGCACCTGGTATTCCCAAGTAGTCTCCTAACCAAGTACTAACCAAGCCTGACCCTGCTTAGCTTCTGAGATCGGATGAGATCAGGTGTATTCAGGTTGGTATGGCCGTAAGCCATGGAATGATATTAGGATAGACTTTTTCAAGTTCATGTAACTCAAAAAACGTGTATGAACTAAATTAGAAATTCCATTTTATATCGTCCTTTATATGATTACTGTGTTTACAAGAGTATGCTAAACTGGTAAAAAGCTTACAGTACCTGGTATTCCCAAGTAGTCTCCTAACCAAGTACTAACCAAGCTAGACCCTGCTTAGCTTCTGAGATCGGACGAGATCAGGCGTATTCAGGTTGGTATGGCCGTAAGCCATGGAATGATATTAGGATAGACTTTTTCAAGTTCATGTAACTAAAAAAACGTGGATAAACTAAATTAGCAATTCCATTTTATATCGTCCTTTATATGATTACTGTGTTTACAAGAGTATGCTAAACTGGTCAAAAGCTTACAGCACCTGGTATTCCCAAGTAGTCTCCTAACCAAGTACTAACCAAGCCTGACCAAGCTTAGCTTCTGAGATTGGACGAGATCAGGCGTATTCAGGTTGGTATGGCCGTAAGCCATGGAATGATATTAGGATAGACTTTTTCAAGTTCATGTAACTAAAAAAACGTGGATGAACTAAATTAGAAATTCCATTTTATATCGTCCTTTATATGATTACTGTGTTTACAAGAATATGCTAAACTGGTAAAAAGCTTACAGCACCTGGTATTCCCAAGTAGTCTCCTAACCAAGTACTTACGAAGCCTGACCCTGCTTAGCTTCTGAGATCGGACGAGATCAGGCGTATTCAGGTTGGTATGGCCGTAAGCCATGGAATGATATTAGGATAGACTTTTTCAAGTTCATGTAACTAAAAAAACGTGGATGAACTAAATTAGCAATTCCATTTTATATCGTCCTTTATATGATTACTGTGTTTACAAGAGTATGCTAAACTGGTCAAAAGCTTACAGCACCTGGTATTCCCAAGTAGTCTCCTAACCAAGTACTAACCAAGGCTGACCCTGCTTAGCTTCTGAGATCGGACAAGATCAGGCGTATTCAGGTTGGTATGGCCGTAAGCCATTGAATGATATTAGGATAGACTTTTTCAAGTTCATGTAACTCAAAAAACCTGGATGAACTAAATTAGCAATTCCATTTTATATTGTCCTTTATATGATTACAAGAGTATGCTAAACTGGTCAAAAGCTTACAGCACCTGGTATTCCCAAGTAGTCTCCTAACCAAGTCTGACCCTGCTTAGCTTCTGAGATTGGACGAGATCAGTCGTATTCAGGTTGGTATGGCCGTAAGCCATGGAATGTTATTAGGATAGACTTTTTCAAGTTCATGTAACTAAAAAAACGTGGATGAACTAAATTAGCAATTCCATTTTATATCGTCCTTTATATGATTACTGTGTTTACAAGAGTATGCTAAACTGGTCAAAAGCTTACAGCACCTGGTATTCCCAAGTAGTCTCCTAACCAAGTCTGACCCTGCTTAGCTTCTGAGATCAGACGAGATCAGGCGTATTCATGTTGGTATGGCCGTACGCCACGGAATGATATTAGGATAGACTCTTTCAAGTTCATGTAACTCAAAAAACGTGGATGAACTAAATTAGCAATTCCATTTTATATCGTCCTTTATATGATTACTGTGTTTACAAGAGTATGCTAAACTGGTAAAAAGCTTACAGCACCTGGTATTCCCAAGTAGTCTCCTAACCAAGTACTAACCAAGCCTGACCCTGCTTAGCTTCTGAGATCGGACGAGATCAGGCGTATTCAGGTTGGTATGGCCGTAAGCCATGGAATGATATTAGGATAGACTTTTTCAAGTTCATGTAACTCAAAAAACGTGTATGAACTAAATTAGAAATTCCATTTTATATCGTCCTTTATATGATTACTGTGTTTACAAGAGTATGCTAAACTGGTAAAAAGCTTACAGCACCTGGTATTCCCAAGTAGTCTCCTAACCAAGTACTAACCAAGCCAGACCCTGCTTAGCTTCTGAGATCGGACGAGATCAGGCGTATTCAGGTTGGTATGGCCGTAAGCCATGGAATGATATTAGGATAGACTTTTTCAAGTTCATGTAACTAAAAAAACGTGGATGAACTAAATTAGCAATTCCATTTTATATCGTCCTTTATATGATTACTGTGTTTACAAGAGTATGCTAAACTGGTCAAAAGCTTACAGCACCTGGTATTCCCAAGTAGTCTCCTAACCAAGTACTTACGAAGCCTGACCCTGCTTAGCTTCTGAGATCGGACGAGATCAGGCGTATTCAGGTTAGTATGGCCGTAAGCCATGGAATGATATTAGGATAGACTTTTTCAAGTTCATTTAACTCAAAAAACGTGGATGAACTAAATTAGCAATTCCATTTTATATCGTCCTTTATATGATTACTGTGTTTACAAGAATATGCTAAACTGGTAAAAAGCTTACAGCACCTGGTATTCCCAAGTAGTCTCCTAACCAAGTACTTACGAAGCCTGACCCTGCTTAGCTTCTGAGATCGGACGAGATCAGGCGTATTCAGGTTGGTATGGCCGTAAGCCATGGAATGTTATTAGGATAGACTTTTTCAAGTTCATGTAACTAAAAAAACGTGGATGAACTAAATTAGCAATTCCATTATATATCGTCCTTTATATGATTACTGTGTTTACAAGAGTATGCTAAACTGGTCAAAAGCTTACAGCACCTGGTATTCCCAAGTAGTCTCCTAACCAAGTCTGACCCTGCTTAGCTTCTGAGATCAGACGAGATCAGGCGTATTCATGTTGGTATGGCCGTAAGCCATGGAATGATATTAGGATAGACTCTTTCAAGTTCATGTAACTCAAAAAACGTGGATGAACTAAATTAGAAATTCCATTTTATATCGTCCTTTATATGATTACTGTGTTTACAAGAATATGCTAAACTGGTCAAAAGTTTACAGCACCTGGTATTCCCAAGTAGTCTCCTAACCAAGTACTAACCAAGCCTGACCCGGCTTAGCTTCTGAGATCGGACGAGATCAGGCGTATTCAGGTTGGTATGGCCGTAAGCCATGGAATGATACTAGGATAGACTTTTTCAAGTTCATGTAACCAAAAAAACGTTGATGAACTAAATTAGCAATTCCATTTTATATCGTCCTTTATATGATTACTGTGTTTACAAGAGTATGCTAAACTGGTCAAAAGCTTACAGCACCTGGTATTCCCAAGTAGTCTCCTAACCAAGTACTAACCAAGGCTGACCCTGCTTAGCTTCTGAGATCGGACGAGCTCAGGCGTATTCAGGTTGGTATGGCCGTAAGCCATTGAATGATATTAGGATAGACTTTTTCAAGTTCATGTAACTCAAAAAACCTGGATGAACTAAATTAGCAATTCCATTTTATATTATCCCTTTATATGATTACAAGAGTATGCTAAACTGGTCAAAAGCTTACAGCACCTGGTATTCCCAAGTAGTCTCCTAACCAAGTACTAACCAAGCCTGACCCTGCTTAGCTTCTGAGATCGGACGAGATCAGGCGTATTCAGGTTGGTATGGCCGTAAGCCATCGAATGATATTAGGATAGACTTTTTCAAGTTCATGTAACTCAAAAAACGTGTATGAACTAAATTAGAAATTCCATTTTATATCGTCCTTTATATGATTACTGTGTTTACAAGAGTATGCTAAACTGGTAAAAAGCTTACAGCACCTGGTATTCCCAAGTAGTCTCCTAACCAAGTACTAACCAAGCCTGACCCTGCTTAGCTTCTGAGATCAGACGAGATCAGGCGTATTCAGGTTGGTATGGCCGTAAGCCATGGAATGATATTAGGATAGACTTTTTCAAGTTCATGTAACTAAAAAAACGTGGATGAACTAAATTAGAAATTCCATTTTATATCGTCCTTTATATGATTACTGTGTTTACAAGAATATGCTAAACTGGTAAAAAGCTTACAGCACCTGGTATTCCCAAGTAGTCTCCTAACCAAGTACTTACGAAGCCTGACGCTGCTTAGCTTCTGAGATCGGACGAGATCAGGCGTATTCAGGTTGGTATGGCCGTAAGCCATGGAATGATATTAGGATAGACTTTTTCAAGTTCATGTAACTCAAAAAACGTGGATGAACTAAATTAGCAATTCCATTTTATATCGTCCTTTATATGATTACTGTGTTTACAAGAGTATGCTAAACTGGTTAAAAGCTTACAGCACCTGGTATTCCCAAGTAGTCTCCTAACCAAGTACTAACCAAGCCTGACCCTGCTTAGCTTCTGAGATCGGACGAGATCAGGCGTATTCAGGTTGGTATGGCCGTAAGCCATGGATTGATATTAGGATAGACTTTTTCAAGTTCATGTAACTCAAAAAACGTGGATGAACTAAATTAGCAATTCCATTTTATATCGTCCTTTATATGATTACTGTGTTTACAAGAGTATGCTAAACTGGTAAAAAGCTTACAGCACCTGGTATTCCCAAGTAGTCTCCTAACCAAGTACTAACCAAGCCTGACCCTGCTTAGCTTCTGAGATCGGACGAGATCAGGCGTATTCAGGTTGGTATGGCCGTAAGCCATGGAATGATATTAGGATAGACTTTTTCAAGTTCATGTAACTAAAAAAACGTGGATGAACTAAATTAGAAAATCCATTTTATATCGTCCTTTATATGATTACTGTGTTTACAAGAATATGCTAAACTGGTAAAAAGCTTACAGCACCTGGTATTCCCAAGTAGTCTCCTAACCAAGTACTTACGAAGCCTGACCCTGCTTAGCTTCTGAGATCGGACGAGATCAGGCGTATTCAGGTTGGTATGGCCGTAAGCCATGGAATGATATTAGGATAGACTTTTTCAAGTTCATGTAACTCAAAAAACGTGGATGAACTAAATTAGCAATTCCATTTTATATCGTCCTTTATATGATTACTGTGTTTACAAGAGTATGCTAAACTGGTAAAAAGCTTACAGCACCTGGTATTCCCAAGTAGTCTTCTAACCAAGTACTAACCAAGCCTGACCCTGCTTAGCTTCTGAGATCGGACGAGATCAGGCGTATTCAGGTTGGTATGGCCGTAAGCCATGGAATGATATTAGGATAGACTTTTTCAAGTTCATGTAACTCAAAAAACGTGTATGAACTAAATTAGAAATTCCATTTTATATCGTCCTTTATATGATTACTGTGTTTACAAGAGTATGCTAAACTGGTAAAAAGCTTACAGCACCTGGTATTCCCAAGTAGTCTCCTAACCAAGTACTAACCAAGCCTGACCCTGCTTAGCTTCTGAGATCAGACGAGATCAGGCGTATTCAGGTTGGTATGGCCGTAAGCCATGGAATGATATTAGGATAGACTTTTTCAAGTTCATGTAACTAAAAAAACGTGGATGAACTAAATTAGAAATTCCATTTTATATCGTCCTTTATATGATTACTGTGTTTACAAGAATATGCTAAACTGGTAAAAAGCTTACAGCACCTGGTATTCCCAAGTAGTCTCCTAACCAAGTACTTACGAAGCCTGACGCTGCTTAGCTTCTGAGATCGGACGAGATCAGGCGTATTCAGGTTGGTATGGCCGTAAGCCATGGAATGATATTAGGATAGACTTTTTCAAGTTCATGTAACTCAAAAAACGTGGATGAACTAAATTAGCAATTCCATTTTATATCGTCCTTTATATGATTACTGTGTTTACAAGAGTATGCTAAACTGGTAAAAAGCTTACAGCACCTGGTATTCCCAAGTAGTCTCCTAACCAAGTACTAACCAAGCCTGACCCTGCTTAGCTTCTGAGATCGGACGAGATCAGGCGTATTCAGGTTGGTATGGCCGTAAGCCATGGATTGATATTAGGATAGACTTTTTCAAGTTCATGTAACTCAAAAAACGTGGATGAACTAAATTAGCAATTCCATTTTATATCGTCCTTTATATGATTACTGTGTTTACAAGAGTATGCTAAACTGGTAAAAAGCTTACAGCACCTGGTATTCCCAAGTAGTCTCCTAACTAAGTACTAATCAAGCCTGACCCTGCTTAGCTTCTGAGATCGGACGAGATCAGGCGTATTCAGGTTGGTATGGCCGTAAGCCATGGAATGATATTAGGATAGACTTTTTCAAGTTCATGTAACTCAAAAAACGTGTATGAACTAAATTAGAAATTCCATTTTATATCGTCCTTTATATGATTACTGTGTTTACAAGAGTATGCTAAACTGGTAAAAAGCTTACAGCACCTGGTATTCCCAAGTAGTCTCCTAACCAAGTACTAACCAAGCCAGACCCTGCATAGCTTCTGAGATCGGACGAGATCAGGCGTATTCAGGTTGGTATGGCCGTAAGCCATGGAATGATATTAGGATAGACTTTTTCAAGTTCATGTAACTCAAAAAACGTGGATGAACTAAATTAGCAATTCCATTTTATATCGTCCTTTATATGATTACTGTGTTTACAAGAATATGCTAAACTGGTAAAAAGCTTACAGCACCTGGTATTCCCAAGTAGTCTCCTAACCAAGTACTAACCAAGCCTGACCCTGCTTAGCTTCTGAGATCGGACGAGATCAGGCGTAATCAGGTTGGTATGGCCGTAAGCCATGGAATGATATTAGGATAGACTTTTTCAAGTTCATGTAACTAAAAAAACGTGGATGAACTAAATTAGCAATTCCATTTTATATCGTCCTTTATATGATTACTGTGTTTACAAGAGTATGCTAAACTGGTAAAAAGCTTACAGCACCTGGTATTCCCAAGTAGTCTCCTAACCAAGTACTAACCAAGCCTGACCCTGCTTAGCTTCTGAGATCAGACGAGATCAGGCGTATTCAGGTTGGTATGGCCGTAAGCCATGGAATGATATTAGGATAGACTTTTTCAAGTTCATGTAACTAAAAAAACGTGGATGAACTAAATTAGAAATTCCATTTTATATCGTCCTATATATGATTACTGTGTTTACAAGAATATGCTAAACTGGTAAAAAGCTTACAGCACCTGGTATTCCCAAGTAGTCTCCTAACCAAGTACTAACCAAGCCTGACCCTGTTTAGCTTCTGAGATCGGACGAGATCAGGCGTATTCAGGTTGGTATGGCCGTAAGCCATGGAATGATATTAGGATAGACTTTTTCAAGTTCATGTAACTAAAAAAACGTGGATGAATTAAATTAGCAATTCCATTTTATATCGTCCTTTATATGATTACTGTGTTTACAAGAGTATGCTAAACTGGTCAAAAGCTTACAGCACCTGGTATTCCCAAGTATTCTCCTAACCAAGCACTAACCAAGCCTGACCCTGCTTAGCTTCTGAAATCGGACGAGATCAGGCGTATTCAGGTTGGTATGGCCGTAAGCCATGGAATGATATTAGGATAGACATTTTCAAGTTCATGTAACTAAAAAAACGTGGATGAACTAAATTAGCAATTCCATTTTATATCGTCCTTTATATGATTACTGTGTTTACAAGAGTATGCTAAACTGGTCAAAAGCTTACAGCACCTGGTATTCCCAAGTAGTCTCCTAACTAAGTACTAATCAAGCCTGACCCTGCTTAGCTTCTGAGATCGGACGAGATCAGGCGTATTCAGGTTGGTATGGCCGTAAGCCATGGAATGATATTAGGATAGACTTTTTCAAGTTCATGTAACTAAAAAAACGTGGATGAACTAAATTAGCAATTCCATTTTATATCGTCCTTTATATGATTACTGTGTTTACAAGAGTATGCTAAACTGGTCAAAAGCTTACAGCACCTGGTATTCCCAAGTAGTCTCCTAACCAAGTACTAACAAAGCCTGACCCTGCTTAGCTTCTGAGATCGGACGAGATCAGGCGTATTCAGGTTGGTATGGCCGTAAGCCACGGAATGATATTAGGATAGACTTTTTCAAGTTCATGTAACTCAAAAAACGTGGATGAACTAAATTAGCAATTCCATTTTATATCGTCCTTTATATGATTACTGTGTTTACAAGAGTATGCTAAACTGGTCAAAAGCTTACAGCACCTGGTATTCCCAAGTAGTCTCCTAACCAAGTACTAACCAAGCCTGACCCTGCTTAGCTTCTGAGATCAGGCGTATTCAGGTTGGTATGGCCGTAAGCCATGGAATGATATTAGAATAGACTTTTTCAAGTTCATGTAACTAAAAAAACGTGGATGAACTAAATTAGCAATTCCATTTTATATCGTCCTTTATATGATTACTGTGTTTACAAGAGTATGCTAAACTGGTCAAAAGCCTACAGCAGCTGGTATTCCCAAGTAGTCTCCTAACCAAGTACTAACCAAGCCTGACCCTGCTTAGCTTCTGAGATCGGACGAGATAAGGCGTATGCAGGTTGGTATGGCCGTAAGCCATGGAATGATGTTAGGATAGACTTTTTCAAGTTCATGTAACTAAAAAAACGTGGATGAACTAAATTAGAAATTCCATTTTATATCGTCCTTTATATGATTACTGTGTTTACAAGAGTATGCTAAACTGGTCAAAAGCTTACCGCACCTGGTATTCCCAAGTAGTCTCCTAACCAAGTACTAACCAAGCCTGACCCTGCTTAGCTTCTGAGATCGGACGAGATCAGGCGTTTTCAGGTTGGTATGGCCATAAGCCATGGAATAATATTAGGATAGACTTTTTCATGTTCATGTAACTCAAAAAACGTGGATGAACTAAATTAGCAATTCCATTTTATATCGTCCTTTATATGATTACTGTGTTTACAAGAGTATGCTAACTGGTAAAATGCTTACAGCACCTGGTATTCGCAAGTAGTCTCCTAACCAAGTACTAACCAAGCCTGACCCTGCTTAGCTTCTGAGATCGGACGAGATCAGGCGTATTCAGGTTGGTATGGCCGTAAGCCATGGAGTGCTTTAGGATAGACTTTTTCATGTTCATGTAACTCAAAAAACGTGGATGAACTAAATTAGCAATTCCATTTTATATCGTCCTTTATATGATTACTGTGTTTACAAGAGTATGCTAAACTGGTAAAAAGCTTAGAGCACCTGGTATTCCCAAGTAGTCTCCTGACCAAGTACTAACCAAGCCTGGCCCTGCTTAGCTTCTGAGATCGGACGAGATCAGGCGTATTCAGGTAGGTATGGCCGTAAGCCGTAGAAAGACATTTGGATAGACTCTTTCATGTTCATGTAACTAAAAAAACGTGGATGAACTAAATTAGCAATTCCATTTTATATCGTCCTTTATATGATTACTGTGTTTACAAGAGTATGCTAAACTGGTAAAAAGCATACAGCACCTGGTATTCCCAAGTAATCTCCTAACCAAGTACTAACCAAGCCTGACCCTGCTTAGTTTCTGAGATCGGACCAGATCAGGCGTAATCAGGTTGGTATGGTCGTAAGCCATGTAATGATATTAGGATAGACTTTTTCAAGTTCATGTAACTCAAAAAACGTGGATGAACTAAATTAGCAATTCCAATTTATATTGTCCTTTATATCATCACTGTGTTTACAAGAGTATGCTAAACTGGTAAAAAGCTTACAGCATATGGTATTCCCAAGTAGTCTCCTAACCAAGTACTAACCAAGCCTGACCCTGATTAGCTTCTGAGATCGGACGAAATCAGGCGTATTTAGGTTGGTATGGCCGTAAACCATGGAATGATATTAGGATAGACTTTTTCAAGTTCATGTAACTCAAAAAACGTGGATGAACTAAATTAGCAATTCCATTTTATATCGTCCTTTATATCATTACTGTGTTTACAAGAGTATGCTAAATGGGCAAAAAGCTTACAGCACCTGGTATTCCCAAGTAGTCTCCTAACCAAGTACTAACCAAGCCTGACCCTGCTTAGCTTCTGAGATCGGACGAGATCAGGCATATTCAGATTGGTATGGCCATAAGCCATGTAGAGATATTAGGATAGACTTTTTCATGTTCATGTAACTCAAAAAACGTGGATGAACTAAATTAGCAATTCCATTTTATATCGTCCTTTATATGATTACTGTGTTTACAAGAGTATGCTAATCTGGTAAAAATCTTACAGCACCTGGTATTCCCAAGTAGTCTCCTGACCAAGTACTAACCAAGCCTGGCCCTGCTTAGCTTCGGAGATCGGACGAGATCAGGCGTATTCAGGAAGGTATGGCCGTAAGCCGTAGAAAGACATTTGGATAGACTCTTTCATGTTCATGTAACTCAAAAAACGTGGATGAACTAAATTAGCAATTCCATTTTATATCGTCCTTTATATGATTACTCTGTTGACAAGAGTATGCTAAACTGGTAAAAAGCTTACAGCACCTGGTATTCCCAAGTAGTCTCCTAACCAAGTACTAACCAAGCCTTACCCTGCTTAGCTTCTGAGATCGGATGAGATCAGGCGTTTTCAGGTTGGTATGGCCATAAGCCATGGACTAATATTAGGATAGACTTTTTCATGTTCATGTAACTCAAAAAACGTGGATGAACTAAATTAGCAATTCCATTTTATATCGTCCTTTATATGATTACTGTGTTTACAAGAGTATGCTAAACTGGTAAAAAGCTTACAGCACCTGGTATTCCCAAGTAATCTCCTAACCAAGTACTCACCAAGCCTGACCCTGCTTAGTTTCTGAGATCGGACCAGATCAGGCGTATTCAGGTTGGTATGGTCGTAAGCCATGGAATGATATTAGGATAGACTTTTTCAAGTTCATGTAACTCAAAAAACGTGGATGAACTATATTAGCAATTCCATTTTATATTGTCCTTTATATCATTACTGTGTTTACAAGAGTATGCTAAACTGGTCAAAAGCTTACAGCACCTGGTATTCCCAAATAGTCTCCTAACCAAGTACTAACCAAGCCTGACTCTGCGTAGCTTCTGAGATCAGACGAGATCAGGCATATTCAGGTTGGTATGGCCGTAAGCCATGGAATGATATTAGGATAGACATTTTCAAGTTCATGTAACTCAAAAAACGTGGATGAACTAAATTAGAAATTCCATTTTATATCGTCCTTTATATGATTACTGTGTTTACAAGAGTATGCTAAACTGGTCAAAAGCTTACAGCACCTGGTATTCCCAAATAGTCTCCTAACCAAGTACTAACCAAGCCTGACCCTGCTTAGCTTCTGAGATCAGACGTATTAAGGTTGGTATGGCCGTAAGCCATGGAATGATATTAGGATAGACATTTTCAAGTTCATGTAACTCAAAAAACGTGGATGAACTAAATTAGAAATTCCATTTTATATCGTCCTTTATATGATTACTGTGTTTACAAGAATATGCTAAACTAGTCAAAAGCTTACAGCACCTGGTATTCCCAAGTAGTCTCCTAACCAAGTCCTAACCAAGCCTGACCCTGCTTAGCTTCTGAGATCGGACGAGATCAGGGGTATTCAGGTTGGTATGGCCGTAAGCCATGGAATGATATTAGGATAGACTTTTTCAAGTTCATGTAACTCAAAAAACGTGGATGAACTAAATTAGCAATTCCATTTTATATCGTCCTTTATATCATTACTGTGTTTACAAGAATATGCTAAACTGGTAAAAAACTTACAGCACCTGGTATTCCCAAGTAGTCTCCTAACCAAGTACTAACCAAGCCTAACCCTGCTTAGCTTCTGAAATCAGACGAGATCAGGCGCATTCAGGTTGGTATGGCCGTAAGCCATGGAATGATATTAGGATAGACTTTTTCAAGTTCATGTAACTCAAAAAACGTGGATGAACTAAATTAGCAATTCCATTTTATATCGTCCTTTATATGATTACTGTGTTTACAAGAGTATGCTAAACTGGTCAAAAGCTTACAGCACCTGGTATTCCCAAGTAGTCTCCTAACCAAGTACTAACCAAGCCTGACCCTGCTTAGCTTCTGAGATCGGACAAGATCAGGCGTATTCAGGTTGGTATGGCCGTAAGCCACGGAATGATATTAGGATAGACTTTTTCAAGTTCATGTAACTCATAAAACGTGGATGAACTAAATTAGCAATTCCATTTTATATCGTCCTTTATATGATTACTGTGTTTACAAGAGTATGCTAAACTGGTCAAAAGCTTACAGCACCTGGTATTCCCAAGTAGTCTCCTAACCAAGTACTAACCAAGCCTGACCCTGCTTAGCTTCTGAGATCGGACTAGATCAGGCGTATTCAGGTTGGTATGGCCGTAAGCCGTGGAATGATATTAGGATAGACTTTATCAAGTTCATGTAACTAAAAAAACGTGGATGAACTAAATCAGCAATTCCATTTTATATCGTCCTTTATATGATTACTGTGTTTACAAGAGTATGCTAAACTGGTCAAAAGCTTACAGCACCTGGTATTCCCAAGTAGTCTCCTAACCAAGTATTAACCAAGCCTGACCCTGCTTAGCTTCTGAGATCAGACGAGATCAGGTGTATTCAGGTTGGTTTGGCCGTAAGCCATGGAATTATATTAGGATAGACTTTTTCAAGTTCATGTAACTAAAAAAACGTGGATGAACTAAATTAGCAATTCCATTTTATATCGTCCTTTATATGATTACTGTGTTTACAAGAGTATGCTAAACTGGTCAAAAGCTTACAGTACCTGGTATTCCCAAGTAGTCTCCTAACCAAGTACTACCCAAGCCTGACCCTGCTTAGCTTCTGAGAACGGACGAGATCAGGCGTATTCAGGTTGGTATGGCCGTAAGCCATGGAATGATATTAGGATAGACTTTTTCAAGTTCATGTAACTCAAAAAACGTGGATGAACTAAATTAGCAATTCCCTTTTATATCGTCCTTTATATGATTACTGTGTTTACAAGAGTATGCTAAACTGGTCAAAAGCTTACAGCACCTGGTATTCCCAAGTAGTCTCCTAACCAAGTATTAACCAAGCCTGACCCTGCTTAGCTTCTGAGATCAGACGAGATCAGGTGTATTCAGGTTGGTTTCGCCGTAAGCCATGGAATCATATTAGGATAGACTTTTTCAAGTTCATGTAACTAAAAAAACGTGGATGAACTAAATTAGCAATTCCATTTTATATCGTCCTTTATATGATTACTGTGTTTACAAGAGTATGCTAAACTGGTCAAAAGCTTACAGCACCCGGTATTCCCAAGTAGTCTCCTAACCAAGTACTACCCAAGCCTGACCCTGCTTAGCTTCTGAGAACGGACGAGATCAGGCGTATTCAGGTTGGTATGGCCGTAAGCCATGGAAAGATATTAGGATAGACTTTTTCAAGTTCATGTAACTAAAAAAACGTGGATGAACTAAATTAGAAATTCCATTTTATATCGTCCTTTATATGATTACTGTGTTTACAAGAGTATGCTAAACTGGTAAAAAGCTTACAGCACCTGGTATTCCCAAGTAGTCTCCTAACCAAGTACTAACCAAGCCTGACCCTGCTTAGCTTCTGAGATCGGACGAGATCAGGCGTATTCAGGTTGGTATGGCCGTAAGCCATGGAATGATATTAGGATAGACTTTTTCAAGTTCATGTAACTCAAAAAACGTGTATGAACTAAATTAGAAATTCCATTTTATATCGTCCTTTATATGATTACTGTGTTTACAAGAGTATGCTAAACTGGTAAAAAGCTTACAGTACCTGGTATTCCCAAGTAGTCTCTTAACCAAGTACTAACCAAGCTAGACCCTGCTTAGCTTCTGAGATCGGACGAGATCAGGCGTATTCAGGTTGGTATGGCCGTAAGCCATGGAATGATATTAGGATAGACTTTTTCAAGTTCATATAACTAAAAAAACCTGGATGAACTAAATTAGCAATTCCATTTTATATCGTCCTTTATATGATTACTGTGTTTACAAGAGTATGCTAAACTGGTCAAAAGCTTACAGCACCCGGTATTCCCCTAACCAAGTACTACCCAAGCCTGACCCTGCTTAGCTTCTGAGAACGGACGAGATCAGGCGTATTCAGGTTGGTATGGCCGTAAGCCATGGAAAGATATTAGGATAGACTTTTTCAAGTTCATGTAACTAAAAAAACGTGGATGAACTAAATTAGAAATTCCATTTTATATCGTCCTTTATATGATTACTGTGTTTACAAGAGTATGCTAAACTGGTAAAAAGCTTACAGCACCTGGTATTCCCAAGTAGTCTCCTAACCAAGTACTAACCAAGCCTGACCCTGCTTAGCTTCTGAGATCGGACGAGATCAGGTGTATTCAGGTTGGTATGGCCGTAAGCCATGGAATGATATTAGGATAGACTTTTTCAAGTTCATGTAACTCAAAAAACGTGTATGAACTAAATTAGAAATTCCATTTTATATCGTCCTTTATATGATTACTGTGTTTACAAGAGTATGCTAAACTGGTAAAAAGCTTACAGTACCTGGTATTCCCATGTAGTCTGCTAACCAAGTACTAACCAAGCTAGACCCTGCTTAGCTTCTGAGATCGGACGAGATCAGGCGTATTCAGGTTGGTATGGCCGTAAGCCATGGAATGATATTAGGATAGACTTTTTCAAGTTCATGTAACTAAAAAAACGTGGATAAACTAAATTAGCAATTCCATTTTATATCGTCCTTTATATGATTACTGTGTTTACAAGAGTATGCTAAACTGGTCAAAAGCTTACAGCACCTGGTATTCCCAAGTAGTCTCCTAACCAAGTACTAACCAAGCCTGACCAAGCTTAGCTTCTGAGATTGGACGAGATCAGGCGTATTCCGGTTGGTATGGCCGTAAGCCATGGAATAATATTAGGATAGACTTTTTCAAGTTCATGTAACTAAAAAAACGTGGATGAACTAAATTAGAAATTCCATTTTATATCGTCCTTTATATGATTACTGTGTTTACAAGAATATGCTAAACTGGTAAAAAGCTTACAGCACCTGGTATTCCCAAGTAGTCTCCTAACCAAGTACTTACGAAGCCTGACCCTGCTTAGCTTCTGAGATCGGACGAGATCAGGCGTATTCAGGTTGGTATGGCCGTAAGCCATGGAATGATATTAGGATAGACTTTTTCAAGTTCATGTAACTAAAAAAACGTGGATGAACTAAATTAGCAATTCCATTTTATATCGTCCTTTATATGATTACTGTGTTTACAAGAGTATGCTAAACTGGTCAAAAGCTTACAGCACCTGGTATTCCCAAGTAGTCTCCTAACCAAGTACTAACCAAGGCTGACCCTGCTTAGCTTCTGAGATCGGACAAGATCAGGCGTATTCAGGTTGGTATGGCCGTAAGCCATTGAATGATATTAGGATAGACTTTTTCAAGTTCATGTAACTCAAAAAACCTGGATGAACTAAATTAGCAATTCCATTTTATATTGTCCTTTATATGATTACAAGAGTATGCTAAACTGGTCAAAAGCTTACAGCACCTGGTATTCCCAAGTAGTCTCCTAACCAAGTCTGACCCTGCTTAGCTTCTGAGATTGGACGAGATCAGTCGTATTCAGGTTGGTATGGCCGTAAGCCATGGAATGTTATTAGGATAGACTTTTTCAAGTTCATGTAACTAAAAAAACGTGGATGAACTAAATTAGCAATTCCATTTTATATCGTCCTTTATATGATTACTGTGTTTACAAGAGTATGCTAAACTGGTCAAAAGCTTACAGCACCTGGTATTCCCAAGTAGTCTCCTAACCAAGTCTGACCCTGCTTAGCTTCTGAGATCAGACGAGATCAGGCGTATTCATGTTGGTATGGCCGTACGCCATGGAATGATATTAGGATAGACTCTTTCAAGTTCATGTAACTCAAAAAACGTGGATGAACTAAATTAGCAATTCCATTTTATATCGTCCTTTATATGATTACTGTGTTTACAAGAGTATGCTAAACTGGTCAAAAGCTTACAGCACCCGGTATTCCCCTAACCAAGTACTACCCAAGCCTGACCCTGCTTAGCTTCTGAGAACGGACGAGATCAGGCGTATTCAGGTTGGTATGGCCGTAAGCCATGGAAAGATATTAGGATAGACTTTTTCAAGTTCATGTAACTAAAAAAACATGGATGAACTAAATTAGAAATTCCATTTTATATCGTCCTTTATATGATTACTGTGTTTACAAGAGTATGCTAAACTGGTAAAAAGCTTACAGCACCTGGTATTCCCAAGTAGTCTCCTAACCAAGTACTAACCAAGCCTGACCCTGCTTAGCTTCTGAGATCGGACGAGATCAGGTGTATTCAGGTTGGTATGGCCGTAAGCCATGGAATGATATTAGGATAGACTTTTTCAAGTTCATGTAACTCAAAAAACGTGTATGAACTAAATTAGAAATTCCATTTTATATCGTCCTTTATATGATTACTGTGTTTACAAGAGTATGCTAAACTGGTAAAAAGCTTACAGTACCTGGTATTCCCATGTAGTCTGCTAACCAAGTACTAACCAAGCTAGACCCTGCTTAGCTTCTGAGATCGGACGAGATCAGGCGTATTCAGGTTGGTATGGCCGTAAGCCATGGAATGATATTAGGATAGACTTTTTCAAGTTCATGTAACTAAAAAAACGTGGATAAACTAAATTAGCAATTCCATTTTATATCGTCCTTTATATGATTACTGTGTTTACAAGAGTATGCTAAACTGGTCAAAAGCTTACAGCACCTGGTATTCCCAAGTAGTCTCCTAACCAAGTACTAACCAAGCCTGACCAAGCTTAGCTTCTGAGATTGGACGAGATCAGGCGTATTCCGGTTGGTATGGCCGTAAGCCATGGAATAATATTAGGATAGACTTTTTCAAGTTCATGTAACTAAAAAAACGTGGATGAACTAAATTAGAAATTCCATTTTATATCGTCCTTTATATGATTACTGTGTTTACAAGAATATGCTAAACTGGTAAAAAGCTTACAGCACCTGGTATTCCCAAGTAGTCTCCTAACCAAGTACTTACGAAGCCTGACCCTGCTTAGCTTCTGAGATCGGACGAGATCAGGCGTATTCAGGTTGGTATGGCCGTAAGCCATGGAATGATATTAGGATAGACTTTTTCAAGTTCATGTAACTAAAAAAACGTGGATGAACTAAATTAGCAATTCCATTTTATATCGTCCTTTATATGATTACTGTGTTTACAAGAGTATGCTAAACTGGTCAAAAGCTTACAGCACCTGGTATTCCCAAGTAGTCTCCTAACCAAGTACTAACCAAGGCTGACCCTGCTTAGCTTCTGAGATCGGACAAGATCAGGCGTATTCAGGTTGGTATGGCCGTAAGCCATTGAATGATATTAGGATAGACTTTTTCAAGTTCATGTAACTCAAAAAACCTGGATGAACTAAATTAGCAATTCCATTTTATATTGTCCTTTATATGATTACAAGAGTATGCTAAACTGGTCAAAAGCTTACAGCACCTGGTATTCCCAAGTAGTCTCCTAACCAAGTCTGACCCTGCTTAGCTTCTGAGATTGGACGAGATCAGTCGTATTCAGGTTGGTATGGCCGTAAGCCATGGAATGTTATTAGGATAGACTTTTTCAAGTTCATGTAACTAAAAAAACGTGGATGAACTAAATTAGCAATTCCATTTTATATCGTCCTTTATATGATTACTGTGTTTACAAGAGTATGCTAAACTGGTCAAAAGCTTACAGCACCTGGTATTCCCAAGTAGTCTCCTAACCAAGTCTGACCCTGCTTAGCTTCTGAGATCAGACGAGATCAGGCGTATTCATGTTGGTATGGCCGTACGCCATGGAATGATATTAGGATAGACTCTTTCAAGTTCATGTAACTCAAAAAACGTGGATGAACTAAATTAGCAATTCCATTTTATATCGTCCTTTATATGATTACTGTGTTTACAAGAGTATGCTAAACTGGTAAAAAGCTTACAGCACCTGGTATTCCCAAGTAGTCTCCTAACCAAGTACTAACCAAGCCTGACCCTGCTTAGCTTCTGAGATCGGACGAGATCAGGCGTATTCAGGTTGGTATGGCCGTAAGCCATGGAATGATATTAGGATAGACTTTTTCAAGTTCATGTAACTCAAAAAACGTGTATGAACTAAATTAGAAATTCCATTTTATATCGTCCTTTATATGATTACTGTGTTTACAAGAGTATGCTAAACTGGTAAAAAGCTTACAGCACCTCGTATTCCCAAGTAGTCTCCTAACCAAGTACTAACCAAGCCAGACCCTGCTTAGCTTCTGAGATCGGACGAGATCAGGCGTATTCAGGTTGGTATGGCCGTAAGCCATGGAATGATATTAGGATAGACTTTTTCAAGTTCATGTAACTAAAAAAACGTGGATGAACTAAATTAGCAATTCCATTTTATATCGTCCTTTATATGATTACTGTGTTTACAAGAGTATGCTAAACTGGTCAAAAGCTTACAGCACCTGGTATTCCCAAGTAGTCTCCTAACCAAGTACTTACGAAGCCTGACCCTGCTTAGCTTCTGAGATCGGACGAGATCAGGCGTATTCAGGTTAGTATGGCCGTAAGCCATGGAATGATATTAGGATAGACTTTTTCAAGTTCATTTAACTCAAAAAACGTGGATGAACTAAATTAGCAATTCCATTTTATATCGTCCTTTATATGATTACTGTGTTTACAAGAATATGCTAAACTGGTAAAAAGCTTACAGCACCTGGTATTCCCAAGTAGTCTCCTAACCAAGTACTTACGAAGCCTGACCCTGCTTAGCTTCTGAGATCGGACGAGATCAGGCGTATTCAGGTTGGTATGGCCGTAAGCCATGGAATGTTATTAGGATAGACTTTTTCAAGTTCATGTAACTAAAAAAACGTGGATGAACTAAATTAGCAATTCCATTATATATCGTCCTTTATATGATTACTGTGTTTACAAGAGTATGCTAAACTGGTCAAAAGCTTACAGCACCTGGTATTCCCAAGTAGTCTCCTAACCAAGTCTGACCCTGCTTAGCTTCTGAGATCAGACGAGATCAGGCGTATTCATGTTGGTATGGCCGTAAGCCATGGAATGATATTAGGATAGACTCTTTCAAGTTCATGTAACTCAAAAAACGTGGATGAACTAAATTAGAAATTCCATTTTATATCGTCCTTTATATGATTACTGTGTTTACAAGAATATGCTAAACTGGTCAAAAGTTTACAGCACCTGGTATTCCCAAGTAGTCTCCTAACCAAGTACTAACCAAGCCTGACCCGGCTTAGCTTCTGAGATCGGACGAGATCAGGCGTATTCAGGTTGGTATGGCCGTAAGCCATGGAATGATACTAGGATAGACTTTTTCAAGTTCATGTAACCAAAAAAACGTGGATGAACTAAATTAGCAATTCCATTTTATATCGTCCTTTATATGATTACTGTGTTTACAAGAGTATGCTAAACTGGTCAAAAGCTTACAGCACCTGGTATTCCCAAGTAGTCTCCTAACCAAGTACTAACCAAGGCTGACCCTGCTTAGCTTCTGAGATCGGACGAGCTCAGGCGTATTCAGGTTGGTATGGCCGTAAGCCATTGAATGATATTAGGATAGACTTTTTCAAGTTCATGTAACTCAAAAAACCTGGATGAACTAAATTAGCAATTCCATTTTATATTATCCCTTTATATGATTACAAGAGTATGCTAAACTGGTCAAAAGCTTACAGCACCTGGTATTCCCAAGTAGTCTCCTAACCAAGTACTAACCAAGCCTGACCCTGCTTAGCTTCTGAGATCGGACGAGATCAGGCGTATTCAGGTTGGTATGGCCGTAAGCCATCGAATGATATTAGGATAGACTTTTTCAAGTTCATGTAACTCAAAAAACGTGTATGAACTAAATTAGAAATTCCATTTTATATCGTCCTTTATATGATTACTGTGTTTACAAGAGTATGCTAAACTGGTAAAAAGCTTACAGCACCTGGTATTCCCAAGTAGTCTCCTAACCAAGTACTAACCAAGCCTGACCCTGCTTAGCTTCTGAGATCAGACGAGATCAGGCGTATTCAGGTTGGTATGGCCGTAAGCCATGGAATGATATTAGGATAGACTTTTTCAAGTTCATGTAACTAAAAAAACGTGGATGAACTAAATTAGAAATTCCATTTTATATCGTCCTTTATATGATTACTGTGTTTACAAGAATATGCTAAACTGGTAAAAAGCTTACAGCACCTGGTATTCCCAAGTAGTCTCCTAACCAAGTACTTACGAAGCCTGACGCTGCTTAGCTTCTGAGATCGGACGAGATCAGGCGTATTCAGGTTGGTATGGCCGTAAGCCATGGAATGATATTAGGATAGACTTTTTCAAGTTCATGTAACTCAAAAAACGTGGATGAACTAAATTAGCAATTCCATTTTATATCGTCCTTTATATGATTACTGTGTTTACAAGAGTATGCTAAACTGGTTAAAAGCTTACAGCACCTGGTATTCCCAAGTAGTCTCCTAACCAAGTACTAACCAAGCCTGACCCTGCTTAGCTTCTGAGATCGGACGAGATCAGGCGTATTCAGGTTGGTATGGCCGTAAGCCATGGATTGATATTAGGATAGACTTTTTCAAGTTCATGTAACTCAAAAAACGTGGATGAACTAAATTAGCAATTCCATTTTATATCGTCCTTTATATGATTACTGTGTTTACAAGAGTATGCTAAACTGGTAAAAAGCTTACAGCACCTGGTATTCCCAAGTAGTCTCCTAACCAAGTACTAACCAAGCCTGACCCTGCTTAGCTTCTGAGATCGGACGAGATCAGGCGTATTCAGGTTGGTATGGCCGTAAGCCATGGAATGATATTAGGATAGACTTTTTCAAGTTCATGTAACTAAAAAAACGTGGATGAACTAAATTAGAAAATCCATTTTATATCGTCCTTTATATGATTACTGTGTTTACAAGAATATGCTAAACTGGTAAAAAGCTTACAGCACCTGGTATTCCCAAGTAGTCTCCTAACCAAGTACTTACGAAGCCTGACCCTGCTTAGCTTCTGAGATCGGACGAGATCAGGCGTATTCAGGTTGGTATGGCCGTAAGCCATGGAATGATATTAGGATAGACTTTTTCAAGTTCATGTAACTCAAAAAACGTGGATGAACTAAATTAGCAATTCCATTTTATATCGTCCTTTATATGATTACTGTGTTTACAAGAGTATGCTAAACTGGTAAAAAGCTTACAGCACCTGGTATTCCCAAGTAGTCTTCTAACCAAGTACTAACCAAGCCTGACCCTGCTTAGCTTCTGAGATTGGACGAGATCAGGCGTATTCAGGTTGGTATGGCCGTAAGCCATGGAATGATATTAGGATAGACTTTTTCAAGTTCATGTAACTCAAAAAACGTGTATGAACTAAATTAGAAATTCCATTTTATATCGTCCTTTATATGATTACTGTGTTTACAAGAGTATGCTAAACTGGTAAAAAGCTTACAGCACCTGGTATTCCCAAGTAGTCTCCTAACCAAGTACTAACCAAGCCTGACCCTGCTTAGCTTCTGAGATCAGACGAGATCAGGCGTATTCAGGTTGGTATGGCCGTAAGCCATGGAATGATATTAGGATAGACTTTTTCAAGTTCATGTAACTAAAAAAACGTGGATGAACTAAATTAGAAATTCCATTTTATATCGTCCTTTATATGATTACTGTGTTTACAAGAATATGCTAAACTGGTAAAAAGCTTACAGCACCTGGTATTCCCAAGTAGTCTCCTAACCAAGTACTTACGAAGCCTGACGCTGCTTAGCTTCTGAGATCGGACGAGATCAGGCGTATTCAGGTTGGTATGGCCGTAAGCCATGGAATGATATTAGGATAGACTTTTTCAAGTTCATGTAACTCAAAAAACGTGGATGAACTAAATTAGCAATTCCATTTTATATCGTCCTTTATATGATTACTGTGTTTACAAGAGTATGCTAAACTGGTAAAAAGCTTACAGCACCTGGTATTCCCAAGTAGTCTCCTAACCAAGTACTAACCAAGCCTGACCCTGCTTAGCTTCTGAGATCGGACGAGATCAGGCGTATTCAGGTTGGTATGGCCGTAAGCCATGGATTGATATTAGGATAGACTTTTTCAAGTTCATGTAACTCAAAAAACGTGGATGAACTAAATTAGAAAATCCATTTTATATCGTCCTTTATATGATTACTGTGTTTACAAGAGTATGCTAAACTGGTAAAAAGCTTACAGCACCTGGTATTCCCAAGTAGTCTCCTAACCAAGTACTAACCAAGCCTGACCCTGCTTAGCTTCTGAGATCGGAGGAGATCAGGCGTATTCAGGTTGGTATGGCCGTAAGCCATGGAATGATATTAGGATAGACTTTTTCAAGTTCATGTAACTAAAAAAACGTGGATGAACTAAATTAGAAAATCCATTTTATATCGTCCTTTATATGATTACTGTGTTTACAAGAATATGCTAAACTGGTAAAAAGCTTACAGCACCTGGTATTCCCAAGTAGTCTCCTAACCAAGTACTTACGAAGCCTGACCCTGCTTAGCTTCTGAGATCGGACGAGATCAGGCGTATTCAGGTTGGTATGGCCGTAAGCCATGGAATGATATTAGGATAGACTTTTTCAAGTTCATGTAACTCAAAAAACGTGGATGAACTAAATTAGCAATTCCATTTTATATCGTCCTTTATATGATTACTGTGTTTACAAGAGTATGCTAAACTGGTAAAAAGCTTACAGCACCTGGTATTCCCAAGTAGTCTTCTAACCAAGTACTAACCAAGCCTGACCCTGCTTAGCTTCTGAGATCGGACGAGATCAGGCGTATTCAGGTTGGTATGGCCGTAAGCCATGGAGTGATATTAGGATAGACTTTTCAAGTTCATGTAACTAAAAAAACGTGGATGAACTAAATTAGCAATTCCATTTTATATCGTCCTTTATATGATTACTGTGTTTACAAGAGTATCCTAAACTGGTCAAAAGCTTACAGCACCTGGTATTCCCAAGTAGTCTCCTAACCAAGTACTAACCAAGCCTGACCCTGCTTAGCTTCTGAGATCGGACGAGATCAGGCGTATTCAGGTTGGTATGGCCATAAGCCATGGAATGATATTAGGATAGACTTTTTCAAGTTCATGTAACTCAAAAAATTTGGATGAACTAAATTAGCAATTCCATTTTATATCGTCCTTTATATGATTACTGTGTTTACAAGAGTATGCTAAACTGGTCAAAAGCTTACAGCACCTGGTATTCCCAAGTAGTCTCCTAACTAAGTACTAATCAAGCCTGACCCTGCTTAGCTTCTGAGATCGGACGAGATCAGGCGTATTCAGGTTGGTATGGCCGTAAGCCATGGAATGATATTAGGATAGACTTTTTCAACTTCATGTAACTCAAAAAACGTGTATGAACTAAATTAGAAATTCCATTTTATATCGTCCTTTATATGATTACTGTGTTTACAAGAGTATGCTAAACTGGTAAAAAGCTTACAGCACCTGGTATTCCCAAGTAGTCTCCTAACCAAGTACTAACCAAGCCAGACCCTGCATAGCTTCTGAGATCGGACGAGATCAGGCGTATTCAGGTTGGTATGGCCGTAAGCCATGGAATGATATTAGGATAGACTTTTTCAAGTTCATGTAACTCAAAAAACGTGGATGAACTAAATTAGCAATTCCATTTTATATCGTCCTTTATATGATTACTGTGTTTACAAGAATATGCTAAACTGGTAAAAAGCTTACAGCACCTGGTATTCCCAAGTAGTCTCCTAACCAAGTACTAACCAAGCCTGACCCTGCTTAGCTTCTGAGATCGGACGAGATCAGGCGTAATCAGGTTGGTATGGCCGTAAGCCATGGAATGATATTAGGATAGACTTTTTCAAGTTCATGTAACTAAAAAAACGTGGATGAACTAAATTAGCAATTCCATTTTATATCGTCCTTTATATGATTACTGTGTTTACAAGAGTATGCTAAACTGGTAAAAAGCTTACAGCACCTGGTATTCCCAAGTAGTCTCCTAACCAAGTACTAACCAAGCCTGACCCTGCTTAGCTTCTGAGATCAGACGAGATCAGGCGTATTCAGGTTGGTATGGCCGTAAGCCAGGGAAAGATATTAGGATAGACTTTTTCAAGTTCATGTAACTAAAAAAACGTGGATGAACTAAATTAGCAATTCCATTTTATATCGTCCTTTATATGATTACTGTGTTTACAAGAGTATGCTAAACTGGTAAAAAGGTTACAGCACCTAGTATTCCCAAGTAGTCTCCTAACCAAGTACTAACCATGCCTGACCCTGCTTAGCTTCTGAGATCGGACGAGATCAGGCATATTCAGGTTGGTATGGCCGTAAGCCATGGAGTGCTTTAGGATAGACTTTTTCATGTTCATGTAACTCAAAAAACGTGGATGAACTAAATTAGCAATTCCATTTTATATCGTCCTTTATATGATTACTGTGTTTACAAGAGTATGCTAAACTGGTAAAAAGCTTAGAGCACCTGGTATTCCCAAGTAGTCTCCTGACCAAGTACTAACCAAGCCTGGCCCTGCTTAGCTTCTGAGATCGGACGAGCTCAGGCGTATTCAGGTAGGTATGGCCGTAAGCCGTAGAAAGACATTTGGATAGACTCGTTCATGTTCATGTAACTAAAAAAACGTGGATGAACTAAATTAGCAATTCCATTTTATATCGTCCTTTATATGATTACTGTGTTTACAAGAGTATGCTAAACTGGTAAAAAGCTTACAGCATATGGTATTCCCAAGTAGTCTCCTAACCAAGTACTAACCAAGCCTGACCCTGATTAGCTTCTGAGATCGGACGAAATCAGGCGTATTTAGGTTGGTATGGCCGTAAACCATGGAATGATATTAGGATAGACTTTTTCAAGTTCATGTAACTCAAAAAACGTGGATGAACTAAATTAGCAATTCCATTTTATATCGTCCTTTATATGATTACTGTGTTTACAAGAGTATGCTAATCTGGTAAAAATCTTACAGCACCTGGTATTCCCAAGTAGTCTCCTGACCAAGTACTAACCAAGCCTGGCCCTGCTTAGCTTCGGAGATCGGACGAGATCAGGCGTATTCAGGAAGGTATGGCCGTAAGCCGTAGAAAGACATTTGGATAGACTCTTTCATGTTCATGTAACTCAAAAAACGTGGATGAACTAAATTAGCAATTCCATTTTATATCGTCCTTTATATGATTACTCTGTTGACAAGAGTATGCTAAACTGGTAAAAAGCTTACAGCACCTGGTATTCCCAAGTAGTCTCCTAACCAAGTACTAACCAAGCCTTACCCTGCTTAGCTTCTGAGATCGGATGAGATCAGGCGTTTTCAGGTTGGTATGGCCATAAGCCATGGACTAATATTAGGATAGACTTTTTCATGTTCATGTAACTCAAAAAACGTGGATGAACTAAATTAGCAATTCCATTTTATATCGTCCTTTATATGATTACTGTGTTTACAAGAGTATGCTAAACTGGTAAAAAGCTTACAGCACCTGGTATTCCCAAGTAATCTCCTAACCAAGTACTCACCAAGCCTGACCCTGCTTAGTTTCTGAGATCGGACCAGATCAGGCGTATTCAGGTTGGTATGGTCGTAAGCCATGGAATGATATTAGGATAGACTTTTTCAAGTTCATGTAACTCAAAAAACGTGGATGAACTATATTAGCAATTCCATTTTATATTGTCCTTTATATCATTACTGTGTTTACAAGAGTATGCTAAACTGGTCAAAAGCTTACAGCACCTGGTATTCCCAAGTAGTCTCCTAACCAAGTACTAACCAAGCCTGACCCTGCTTAGCTTCTGAGATCGGGCGTATTCAGGTTGGTATGGCCGTAAGCCATGGAATGATATTAGGATAGACTTTTTCAAGTTCATGTAACTAAAAAAACGTGGATGAACTAAATTAGCAATTCCATTTTATATCGTCCTTTATATGATTACTGTGTTTACAAGAGTATGCTAAACTGGTCAAAATCCTACAGCAGCTGGTATTCCCAAGTAGTCTCCTAACCAAGTACTAACCAAGCCTGACCCTGCTTAGCTTCTGAGATCGGACGAGATAAGGCGTATTCAGGTTGGTATGGCCGTAAGCCATGGAATGATGTTAGGATAGACTTTTTCAAGTTCATGTAACTAAAAAAACGTGGATGAACTAAATTAGAAATTCCATTTTATATCGTCCTTTATATGATTACTGTGTTTACAAGAGTATGCTAAACTGGTCAAAAGCTTACAGCACCTGGTATTCCCAAGTAGTCTCCTAACCAAGTACTAACCAAGCCTGGCCCTGCTTAGCTTCTGAGATCGGACTAGATCAGGCGTATTCAGGAAGGTATGGCCGTAAGCCGTAGAAAGACATTTGGATAGACTCTTTCATGTTCATGTAACTCAAAAAACGTGGATGATATAAATTAGAAATTCCATTTTATATCGTCCTTTATATGATTACTCTGTTGACAAGAGTATGCTAAACTGGTAAAAAGCTTACACTACCTGGTATTCCCAAGTAGTCTCCTAACCAAGTACTAACCAAGCATGACCCTGCTTAGCTTCTGAGATCGGAAGAGATCAGGCGTATTCAGGTTGGTATGGCCGTAAGCCAGGGAAAGATATTAGGATAGACTTTTTCAAGTTCATGTAACTAAAAAAACGTGGATGAACTAAATTAGCAATTCCATTTTATATCGTCCTTTATATGATTACTGTGTTTACAAGAGTATGCTAAACTGGTAAAAAGGTTACAGCGCCTAGTATTCCCAAGTAGTCTCCTAACCAAGTACTAACCATGCCTGACCCTGCTTAGCTTCTGAGATCGGACGAGATCAGGCATATTCAGGTTGGTATGGCCGTAAGCCATGGAGTGCTTTAGGATAGACTTTTTCATGTTCATGTAACTCAAAAAACGTGGATGAACTAAATTAGCAATTCCATTTTATATCGTCCTTTATATGATTACTGTGTTTACAAGAGTATGCTAAACTGGTAAAAAGCTTAGAGCACCTGGTATTCCCAAGTAGTCTCCTGACCAAGTACTAACCAAGCCTGGCCCTGCTTAGCTTCTGAGATCGGACGAGCTCAGGCGTATTCAGGTAGGTATGGCCGTAAGCCGTAGAAAGACATTTGGATAGACTCGTTCATGTTCATGTAACTAAAAAAACGTGGATGAACTAAATTAGCAATTCCATTTTATATCGTCCTTGATATGATTACTGTGTTTACAAGAGTATGCTAAACTGGTAAAAAGCATACAGCACCTGGTATTCCCAAGTAATCTCCTAACCAATTACTAACCAAGCCTGACCCTGCTTAGCTTCTGAGATCGGACGAGAACAGGCATATTCAGGTTGGTATGGCCGTAAGCCATGTAGTGATATTAGGATAGACTTTTTCATGTTCATGTAACTCAAAAAACGTGGATGAACTAAATTAGCAATTCCAATTTATATTGTCCTTTATATCATCACTGTGTTTACAAGAGTATGCTAAACTGGTAAAAAGCTTACAGCATATGGTATTCCCAAGTAGTCTCCTAACCAAGTACTAACCAAGCCTGACCCTGCTTAGCTTCTGAGACCGGACGAGATCAGGCATATTCAGGTTGGTATGGCCATAAGCCATGTAGAGATATTAGGATAGACTTTTTCATGTTCATGTAACTCAAAAAACGTGGATGAACTAAATTAGCAAATCCATTTTATATCGTCCTTTATATGATTACTGTGTTTACAAGAGTATGCTAATCTGGTAAAAAGCTTACAGCACCTGGTATTCCCAAGTATTCTCCTGACCAAGTACTAACCAAGCCTGGCCCTGCTTAGCTTCTGAGATCGGACGAGATCAGGCGTATTCAGGAAGGTATGGCCGTAAGCCGTAGAAAGACATTTGGATAGAATCTTTCATGTTCATGTAACTCAAAAAACGTGGATGAACTAAATTAGCAATTCCATTTTATATCGTCCTTTATATGATTACTGTTTTTACAAGAGTATGCTAAACTGGTAAAAAGCTTACAGCACCTGGTATTCCCAAGTAATCTCCTAACCAAGCCTGACCCTGTTTAGCTTCTGAGATCGGACGAGAACAGGCATATTCAGGTTGGTATGGCCGTAAGCCATGTAGTGATATTAGGATAGACTTTTTCATGTTCATGTAACTCAAAAAACGTGGATGAACTAAATTAGCAATTCCATTTTATATCGTCCTTTATATGATTACTGTGTTTACAAGAGTATGCTAAACTGGTAAAAAGCTTACAGCACCTGGTATTCCCAAGTAATCTCCTAACCAATTACTAACCAAGCCTGACCCTGCTTAGCTTCTGAGATCGGACGAGAACAGGCATATTCAGGTTGGTATGGCCGTAAGCCATGTAGTGATATTAGGATAGACTTTTTCATGTTCATGTAACTCAAAAAACGTGGATGAACTAAATTAGCAATTCCATTTTATATCGTCCTTTATATGATTACCGTGTTTACAACAGTATGCTAAACTGGTAAAAAGCTTACAGCACCTGGTATTCCCAAGTAGTATCCTAACCAAGTACTAACCAAGCATGACCCTGCTTAGCTTCTGAGATCGGACGAGATCAGGTTGGTATGGCCGTAAGCCATGGAATGATAATAGGATAAACTTTTTCAAGTTCATGTAACTAAAAAAACGTGGATGAACTAAATTAGCAATTCCATTTTATATCGTCCTTTATATGATTACTGTGTTTACAAGAGTATGCTAATCTGGTAAAAAGCTTACAGCACCTGGTATTCCCAAGTAGTCTCCTGACCAAGTACTAACCAAGCCTGGCCCTGCTTAGCTTCTGAGATCGGACGAGATCAGGCGTATTCAGGAAGGTATGGCCGTAAGCCGTAGAAAGACATTTGGATAGACTCTTTCATGTTCATGTAACTCAAAAAACGTGGATGATATAAATTAGAAATTCAATTTTATATCGTCCTTCATATGATTACTGTGTTTACAAGAGTATGCTAAACCGGTAAAAATCTTACAGCACCTGGTATTCCCAAGTAGTCTCCTAACCAAGTACTAACCAAGCCTGACCCTGCTTAGCTTCTGAGATCGGACGAGATCAGGCGTTTTCAGGTTGGTATGGCCATAAGCCATGGAATAATATTAGGATAGACTTTTTCATGTTCATGTAACTCAAAAAACGTGGATGAACTAAATAAGCAATTCCATTTTATATCGTCCTTTATATCATTACTGGGTTTACAAGAGTATGCTAAATGGGCAAAAAGCTTACAGCACCTGGTATTCCCAAGTAGTCTACTAACCAAGTACTAACCAAGCCTGACCCTGCTTAGCTTCTGAGATCGGACGAGATCAGGCGTTTTCAGGTTGGTATGGCCATAAGCCATGGAATAATATTAGGATAGACTTTTTCATGTTCATGTAACTCAAAAAACGTGGATGAACTAAATTAGCAATTCCATTTTATATTGTCCTTTATATCATTACTGTTTTTACAAGAGTATGCTAAACTGGTAAAAAGCTTAAAGCACCTGGTATTCCCAAGTAGTCTCCTAACCAAGTACTAACCAAGCCTGGCCCTGCTTAGCTTCTGAGATCAGACGAGATCAGGCGTATTCAGGAAGGTATGGCCGTAAGCCGTAGAAAGACATTTGGATAGACTCTTTCATGTTCATGTAACTCAAAAAACGTGGATGATATAAATTAGAAATTCCATTTTATATCGTCCTTTATATGATTACTCTGTTGACAAGAGTATGCTAAACTGGTAAAAAGCTTACACTACCTGGTATTCCCAAGTAGTCTCCTGACCAAGTACTAACCAAGCCTGGACCTGCTTAGCTTCTGAGATCGGACGAGATCAGGCGTATTCAGGGAGGTATGGCCGTAAGCAATAGAAAGACATTTGGATAGACTCTTTCATGTTCATGTAACTCAAAAAACGTGGATGATATAAATTAGAAATTCCATTTTATATCGTCCTTTATATGATTACCGTGTTTACAAGAGTATGCTAAACTGGTAAAAAGCTTACAGCACCTGGTATTCCCAAGTAGTCTCCTAACCAAGTACTAACCAAGCATGACCCTGCTTAGCTTCTGAGATCGGACGAGATCAGGCATATTCAGGTTGGTATGGCCGTAAGCCATGGAATGATATTAGGATAGACTTTTTCAAGTTCATGTAACTAAAAAAACGTGGATGAACTAAATTAGCAATTCCATTTTATATCGTCCTTTATATGATTACTGTGTTTACAAGAGTATGCTAAACTGGTAAAAAGGTTACAGCACCTAGTATTCCCAAGTAGTCTCGTAACCAAGTACTAACCAAGCCTGACCCTGATTAGCTTCTGAGATCGGACGAAATCAGGCGTATTTAGGTTGGTATGGCCGTAAACCATGGAATGATATTAGGATAGACTTTTTCAAGTTCATGTAACTCAAAAAACGTGGATGAACTAAATTAGCAATTCCATTTTATATCGTCCTTTATATCATTACTGTGTTTACAAGAGTATGCTGAATGGGCAAAAAGCTTACAGCACCTGGTATTCCCAAGTAGTCTCCTAACCAAGTACTAACCAAGCCTGACCCTGCTTAGCTTCTGAGATCGGACGAGATCAGGCATATTCAGGATGGTATGGCCATAAGCCACGTAGAGATATTAGCATAGACTTTTTCATGTTCATGTAACTCAAAAAACGTGGATGAACTAAATTAGCAATTCCATTTTATATCGTCCTTTATATGATTACTTTGTTTACAAGAGTATGCTAATCTGGTAAAAAGCTTACAGCACCTGGTATTCCCAAGTAGTCTCCTGACCAAGTACTAACCAAGCCTGGCCCTGCTTAGCTTCTGAGATCGGACGAGATCAGGCGTATTCAGGAAGGTATGGCCGTAAGCCGTAGAAAGACATTTGGATAGACTCTTTCATGTTCATGTAACTCAAAAAACGTGGATGATATAAATTAGAAATTCCATTTTATATCGTCCTTTATATGATTACTCTGTTGACAAGAGTATGCTAAACTGGTAAAAAGCTTACACTACCTGGTATTCCCAAGTAGTCTCCTGACCAAGTACTAACCAAGCCTGGACCTGCTTAGCTTCTGAGATCGGACGAGATCAGGCGTATTCAGGGAGGTATGGCCGTAAGCAATAGAAAGACATTTGGATAGACTCTTTCATGTTCATGTAACTCAAAAAACGTGGATGATATAAATTAGAAATTCCATTTTATATCGTCCTTTATATGATTACCGTGTTTACAAGAGTATGCTAAACTGGTAAAAAGCTTACAGCACCTGGTATTCCCAAGTAGTCTCCTAACCAAGTACTAACCAAGCATGACCCTGCTTAGCTTCTGAGATCGGACGAGATCAGGCATATTCAGGTTGGTATGGCCGTAAGCCATGGAATGATATTAGGATAGACTTTTTCAAGTTCATGTAACTAAAAAAACGTGGATGAACTAAATTAGCAATTCCATTTTATATCGTCCTTTATATGATTACTGTGTTTACAAGAGTATGCTAAACTGGTAAAAAGGTTACAGCACCTAGTATTCCCAAGTAGTCTCGTAACCAAGTACTAACCAAGCCTGACCCTGATTAGCTTCTGAGATCGGACGAAATCAGGCGTATTTAGGTTGGTATGGCAGTAAACCATGGAATGATATTAGGATAGACTTTTTCAAGTTCATGTAACTCAAAAAACGTGGATGAACTAAATTAGCAATTCCATTTTATATCGTCCTTTATATCATTACTGTGTTTACAAGAGTATGCTGAATGGGCAAAAAGCTTACAGCACCTGGTATTCCCAAGTAGTCTCCTAACCAAGTACTAACCAAGCCTGACCCTGCTTAGCTTCTGAGATCGGACGAGATCAGGCATATTCAGGATGGTATGGCCATAAGCCATGTAGAGATATTAGCATAGACTTTTTCATGTTCATGTAACTCAAAAAACGTGGATGAACTAAATTAGCAATTCCATTTTATATCGTCCTTTATATGATTACTTTGTTTACAAGAGTATGCTAATCTGGTAAAAAGCTTACAGCACCTGGTATTCCCAAGTAGTCTCCTGACCAAGTACTAACCAAGCCTGGCCCTGCTTAGCTTCTGAGATCGGACGAGATCAGGCGTATTCAGGAAGGTATGGCCGTAAGCCGTAGAAAGACATTTGGATAGACTCTTTCATGTTCATGTAACTCAAAAAACGTGGATGATATAAATTAGAAATTCCATTTTATATCGTCCTTTATATGATTACTCTGTTGACAAGAGTATGCTAAACTGGTAAAAAGCTTACACTACCTGGTATTCCCAAGTAGTCTCCTAACCAAGTACTAACCAAGCCTTACCCTGCTTAGCTTCCGAGATCGGACGAGATCAGGCGTTTTCAGGTTGGCATGGCCATAAGCCATGGACTAATATTAGGATAGACTTTTTCATGTTCATGTAACTCAAAAAACGTGGATGAACTAAATTAGCAATTCCATTTTATATTGTCCTTTATATGATTACTGTGTTTACAAGAATATGCTAAACTGGTAAAAAGCTTACAGCACCTGGTATTCCCAAGTAATCTCCTAACCAAGTACTCACCAAGCCTGACCCTGCTTAGTTTCTGAGATCGGACCAGATCAGGCGTATTCAGGTTGGTATGGTCGTAAGCCATGGAATGATATTAGGATAGACTTTTTCAAGTTCATGTAACTCAAAAAACGTGGATGAACTATATTAGCAATTCCATTTTATATCGTCCTTTATATCATTACTGTGTTTACAAGAGTATGCTGAATGGGCAAAAAGCTTACAGCACCTGGTATTCCCAAGTAGTCTCCGAACCAAGTACTAACCAAGCCTGACCCTGCTTAGCTTCTGAGATCAGACGAGATCAGGCATATTCAGGTTGGTATGGCCATAAGCCATGTAGAGATATTAGCATAGACTTTTTCATGTTCATGTAACTCAAAAAACGTGGATGAACTAAATTAGCAATTCCATTTTATATCGTCCTTTATATGATTACTTTGTTTACAAGAGTATGCTAATCTGGTAAAAAGCTTACAGCACCTGGTATTCCCAAGTAGTCTCCTGACCAAGTACTAACCAAGCCTGACCCTGCTTAGTTTCTGAGATCGGACCAGATCAGGCGTAATCAGGTTGGTATGGTCGTAAGCCATGGAATGATATTAGGATAGACTTTTTCAAGTTCATGTAACTAAAAAAACGTGGATGAACTAAATTAGCAATTCCATTTTATATCGTCCTTTATATGATTACTGTGTTTACAAGAGTATGCTAAACTGGTAAAAAGGTTACAGCACCTAGTATTCCCAAGTAGTCTCCTAACCAAGTACTAACCAAGCCTGACCCTGATTAGCTTCTGAGATCGGACGAAATCAGGCGTATTTAGGTTGGTATGGCCGTAAACCATGGAATGATATTAGGATAGACTTTTTCAAGTTCATGTAACTCAAAAAACGTGGATGAACTAAATTAGCAATTCCATTTTATATCGTCCTTTATATCATTACTGTGTTTACAAGAGTATGCTGAATGGGCAAAAAGCTTACAGCACCTGGTATTCCCAAGTAGTCTCCTAACCAAGTACTAACCAAGCCTGACCCTGCTTAGCTTCTGAGATCGGACGAGATCAGGCATATTCAGGTTGGTATGGCCATAAGCCATGTAGAGATATTAGCATAGACTTTTTCATGTTCATGTAACTCAAAAAACGTGGATGAACTAAATTAGCAATTCCATTTTATATCGTCCTTTATATGATTACTTTGTTTACAAGAGTATGCTAATCTGGTAAAAAGCTTACAGCACCTGGTATTCCCAAGTAGTCTCCTGACCAAGTACTAACCAAGCCTGGCCCTGCTTAGCTTCTGAGATCGGACGAGATCAGGCGTATTCAGGAAGGTATGGCCGTAAGCCGTAGAAAGACATTTGGATAGACTCTTTCATGTTCATGTAACTCAAAAAACGTGGATGATATAAATTAGAAATTCCATTTTATATCGTCCTTTATATGATTACTCTGTTGACAAGAGTATGCTAAACTGGTAAAAAGCTTACACTACCTGGTATTCCCAAGTAGTCTCCTAACCAAGTACTAACCAAGCCTTACCCTGCTTAGCTTCTGAGATCAGACGAGATCAGGCGTTTTCAGGTTGGTATGGCCATAAGCCATGGACTAATATTAGGATAGACTTTTTCATGTTCATGTAACTCAAAAAACGTGGATGAACTAAATTAGCAATTCCATTTTATATTGTCCTTTATATGATTACTGTGTTTACAAGAATATGCTAAACTGGTAAAAAGCTTACAGCACCTGGTATTCCCAAGTAATCTCCTAACCAAGTACTCACCAAGCCTGACCCTGCTTAGTTTCTGAGATCGGACCAGATCAGGCGTATTCAGGTTGGTATGGTCGTAAGCCATGGAATGATATTAGGATAGACTTTTTCAAGTTCATGTAACTCAAAAAACGTGGATGAACTATATTAGCAATTCCATTTTATATCGTCCTTTATATCATTACTGTGTTTACAAGAGTATGCTGAATGGGCAAAAAGCTTACAGCACCTGGTATTCCCAAGTAGTCTCCTAACCAAGTACTAACCAAGCCTAACCCTGCTTAGCTTCTGAGATCGGACGAGATCAGGCATATTCAGGTTGGTATGGCCATAAGCCATGTAGAGATATTAGCATAGACTTTTTCATGTTCATGTAACTCAAAAAACGTGGATGAACTAAATTAGCAATTCCATTTTATATCGTCCTTTATATGATTACTTTGTTTACAAGAGTATGCTAATCTGGTAAAAAGCTTACAGCACCTGGTATTCCCAAGTAGTCTCATGACCAAGTACTAACCAAGCCTGACCCTGCTTAGTTTCTGAGATCGGACCAGATCAGGCGTAATCAGGTTGGTATGGTCGTAAGCCATGGAATGATATTAGGATAGACTTTTTCAAGTTCATGTAACTCAAAAAACGTGGATGAACTAAATTAGCAATTCCAATTTATATTGTCCTTTATATCATCACTGTGTTTACAAGAGTATGCTAAACTGGTAAAAAGCTTACAGCATATGGTATTCCCAAGTAGTCTCCTAACCAAGTACTAACCAAGCCTGACCCTGATTAGCTTCTGAGATCGGACGAAATCAGGCGTATTTAGGTTGGTATGGCCGTAAACCATGGAATGATATTAGGATAGACTTTTTCAAGTTCATGTAACTCAAAAAACGTGGATGAACTAAATTAGCAATTCCATTTTATATCGTCCTTTATATCATTACTGTGTTTACAAGAGTATGCTAAATGGGCAAAAAGCTTACAGCACCTGGTATTCCCAAGTAGTCTCCTAACCAAGTACTAACCAAGCCTGACCCTGCTTAGCTTCTGAGATCGGACGAGATCAGGCATATTCAGGTTGGTATGGCCATAAGCCATGTAGAGATATTAGGATAGACTTTTTCATGTTCATGTAACTCAAAAAACGTGGATGAACTAAATTAGCAATTCCATTTTATATCGTCCTTTATATGATTACTGTGTTTACAAGAGTATGCTAATCTGGTAAAAAGCTTACAGCACCTGGTATTCCCAAGTATTCTCCTGACCAAGTACTAACCAAGCCTGGCCCTGCTTAGCTTCTGAGATCGGACGAGATCAGGCGTATTCAGGAAGGTATGGCCGTAAGCCGTAGAAAGACATTTGGATAGAATCTTTCATGTTCATGTAACTCAAAAAACGTGGATGAACTAAATTAGCAATTCCATTTTATATCGTCCTTTATATGATTACTCTGTTGACAAGAGTATGCTAAACTGGTAAAAAGCTTACACTACCTGGTATTCCCAAGTAGTCTCCTAACCAAGTACTAACCAAGCCTTACCCTGCTTAGCTTCTGAGATCGGACGAGATCAGGCGTTTTCAGGTTGGTATGGCCATAAGCCATGGACTAATATTAGGATAGACTTTTTCATGTTCATGTAACTCAAAAAACGTGGATGAACTAAATTAGCAATTCCATTTTATATTGTCCTTTATATGATTACTGTGTTTACAAGAATATGCTAAACTGGTAAAAAGCTTACAGCACCTGGTATTCCCAAGTAATCTCCTAAACAAGTACTCACCAAGCCTGACCCTGCTTAGTTTCTGAGATCGGACCAGATCAGGCGTATTCAGGTTGGTATGGTCGTAAGCCATGGAATGATATTAGGATAGACTTTTTCAAGTTCATGTAACTCAAAAAACGTGGATGAACTATATTAGCAATTCCATTTTATATTGTCCTTTATATCATTACTGTGTTTACAAGAGTATGCTAAACTGGTAAAAAGCATACAGCATATGGTATTCCCAAGTAGTCTCCTAACCAAGTACTAACCAAGCCTGACCCTGATTAGCTTCTGAGATCGGACGAAATCAGGCGTATTTAGGTTGGTATGGCCGTAAACCATGGAATGATATTAGGATAGACTTTTTCAAGTTCATGTAACTCAAAAAACATGGATGAACTAAATTAGCAATTCCATTTTATATCGTCCTTTATATCATTACTGTGTTTACAAGAGTATGCTAAATGGGCAAAAAGCTTACAGCACCTGGTATTCCCAAGTAGTCTCCTAACCAAGTACTAACCCAGCCTAGCTTCTGAGATCGGACGAGATCAGGCATGTTTAGGTTGGTATGGCCGTAAGCGATGTAGTGATATTAGGATAGACTTTTTCATGTTCATGTAACTCAAAAAACGTGGATGAACTAAATTAGCAATTCCATTTTATATCGTCCTTTATATGATTACTGTGTTTACAAGAGTATGCTAATCTGGTAAAAAGCTTACAGCACCTGGTATTCCCAAGTATTCTCCTGACCAAGTACTAACCAAGCCTGGCCCTGCTTAGCTTCTGAGATCGGACGAGATCAGGCATATTCAGGAAGGTATGACCGTAAGCCGTAGAAAGACATTTGGATAGACTCTTTCATGTTCATGTAACTCAAAAAACGTGGATGAACTAAATTAGCAATTCCATTTTATATCGTCCTTTATATGATTACTGTGTTTACAAGAGTATGCTAAACTGGTAAAAAGCTTACAGCACCTGGTATTCCCAAGTAATCTCCTAACCAATTACTAACCAAGACTGACCCTGCTTAGCTTCTGAGATCGGACGAGAACAGGCATATTCAGGTTGGTATGGCCGTAAGCCATGTAGTGATATTAGGATAGACTTTTTCATGTTCATGTAACTCAAAAAACGTGGATGAACTAAATTAGCAATTCCATTTTATATCGTCCTTTATATGATTACCGTGTTTACAAGAGTATGCTAAACTGGTAAAAAGCTTACAGCACCTGGTATTCCCAAGTAGTATCCTAACCAAGTACTAACCAAGCATGACCCTGCTTAGCTTCTGAGATCGGACGAGATCAGGCGTATTCAGGTTGGTATGGCCGTAAGCCATGGAATGATAATAGGATAAACTTTTTCAAGTTCATGTAACTAAAAAAACGTGGATGAACTAAATTAGCAATTCCATTTTATATTGTCCTTTATATGATTACTGTGTTTACAAGAGTATGCTAATCTGGTAAAAAGCTTACAGCACCTGGTATTCCCAAGTAGTCTCCTGACCAAGTACTAACCAAGCCTGGCCCTGCTTAGCTTCTGAGATCGGACGAGATCAGGCGTATTCAGGAAGGTATGGCCGTAAGCCGTAGAAAGACATTTGGATAGACTCTTTCATGTTCATGTAACTCAAAAAACGTGGATGATATAAATTAGAAATTCAATTTTATATCGTCCTTCATATGATTACTGTGTTTACAAGAGTATGCTAAACCGGAAAAAAGCTTACAGCACCTGGTATTCCCAAGTAGTCTCCTAACCAAGTACTAACCAAGCCTGACCCTGCTTAGCTTCTGAGATCGGATGAGATCAGGCGTTTTCAGGTTGGTATGGCCATAAGCCATGGAATAATATTAGGATAGACTTTTTCATGTTCATGTAACTCAAAAAACGTGGATGAACCAAATAAGCAATTCCATTTTATATCGTCCTTTATATCATTACTGTGTTTACAAGACTATGCTAAATGGGCAAAAAGCTTACAGCACCTGGTATTCCCAAGTAGTCTCCTAACCAAGTACTAACCAAGCCTGACCCTGCTTAGCTTCTGAGATCGGACGAGATCAGGCGTATTCAGGAAGGTATGGCCGTAAGCCGTAGAAAGACATTTGGATAGACTCTTTCATGTTCATGTAACTCAAAAAACGTGGATGATATAAATTAGAAATTCAATTTTATATCGTCCTTCATATGATTACTGTGTTTACAAGAGTATGCTAAACCGGAAAAAAGCTTACAGCACCTGGTATTCCCAAGTAGTCTCCTAACCAAGTACTAACCAAGCCTGACCCTGCTTAGCTTCTGAGATCGGACGAGATCAGGCGTATTCAGGAAGGTACGGCCGGAAGCCGTAGAAAGACATTTGGATAGACTCTTTCATGTTCATGTAACTCAAAAAACGTGGATGATATAAATTAGAAATTCCATTTTATATCGTCCTTTATATGATTACTGTGTTTACAAGAGTATGCTAAACTGGTAAAAAGCTTACAGCACCTGGTATTCCCAAGTAATCTCCTAACCAAGTACTAGCCAAGCCTGACCCTGCTTAGTTTCTGAGATCGGACCAGATCAGGCGTATTCAGGTTGGTATGGTCGTAAGCCATGGAATGATATTAGGATAGACTTTTTCAAGTTCATGTAACTCAAAAAACTTGGATGAACTAAATTAGCAATTCCATTTTATATTGTCCTTTATATCATTACTGTGTTTACAAGAGTATGCTAAACTGGTAAAAAGCTTACAGCATACGGTATTCCCAAGTAGTCTCCTAACCAAGTACTAACCAAGCCTGACCCTGATTAGCTTCTGAGATCGGACGAAATCAGGCGTATTTAGGTTGGTATGGCCGTAAACCATGGAATGATATTAGGATAGACTTTTTCAAGTTCATGTAACTCAAAAAAAGTGGATGAACTAAATTAGCAATTCCATTTTATATCGTCCTTTATATCATTACTGTGTTTACAAGAGTATGCTAAATGGGCAAAAAGCTTACAGCACCTGGTATTCCCAAGTAGTCTCCTAAACAAGTACTAACCAAGCCTGACCCTGCTTAGCTTCTGAGATCGGACAAGATCAGGCATATTCAGGTTGGTATGGCCATAAGCCATGTAGTGATATTAGGATAGACTTTTTCATGTTCATGTAACTCAAAAAACGTGGATGAACTAAATTAGCAATTCCATTTTATATCGTCCTTTATATGATTACTGTGTTTACAAGAGTATGCTAATCTGGTAAAAAGCTTACAGCACCTGGTATTCCCAAGTAGTCTCCTGACCAAGTACTAACCAAGCCTGGCCCTGCTTAGCTTCTGAGATCTGACGAGATCAGGCGTATTCAGGAAGGTATGGCCGTAAGCCGTAGAAAGACATTTGGATAGACTCTTTCATGTTCATGTAACTCAAAAAACGTGGATGAACTAAATTAGCAATTCCATTTTATATCGTCCTTTATATGATTACCGTGTTTACAAGAGTATGCTAAACTGGTAAAAAGCTTACAGCACCTGGTATTCCCAAGTAGTATCCTAACCAAGTACTAACCAAGCATGACCCTGCTTAGCTTCTGAGATCGGACGAGATCAGGCGTATTCAGGTTGGTATGGCCGTAAGCCATGGAATGATAATAGGATAAACTTTTTCAAGTTCATGTAACTAAAAAAACGTGGATGAACTAAATTAGCAATTCCATTTTATATCGTCCTTTATATGATTACTGTGTTTACAAGAGTATGCTAATCTGGTAAAAAGCTTACAGCACCTGGT
The DNA here is from genome assembly GCA_023634145.1 of Thymallus thymallus. NCBI lineage: Eukaryota > Metazoa > Chordata > Actinopteri > Salmoniformes > Salmonidae > Thymallus > Thymallus thymallus. The sequence continues at coordinate 2,641,831 of CM042422.1, forward strand.
ATTCCCAAGTAGTCTCCTGACCAAGTACTAACCAAGCCTGGCCCTGCTTAGCTTCTGAGATCGGACGAGATCAGGCGTATTCAGGAAGGTATGGCCGTAAGCCGTAGAAAGACATTTGGATAGACTCTTTCATGTTCATGTAACTCAAAAAACGTGGATGAACTAAATAAGCAATTCCATTTTATATCGTCCTTTATATCATTACTGTGTTTACAAGAGTATGCTAAATGGGCAAAAAGCTTACAGCACCTGGTATTCCCAAGTAGTCTCCTAACCAAGTACTAACCAAGCCTGACCCTGCTTAGCTTCTGAGATCGGACGAGATCAGGCGTTTTCAGGTTGGTATGGCCATAAGCCATGGAATAATATTAGGATAGACTTTTTCATGTTCATGTAACTCAAAAAACGTGGATGAACTAAATTAGCAATTCCATTTTATATTGTCCTTTATATCATTACTGTTTTTACAAGAGTATGCTAAACTGGTAAAAAGCTTACAGCACCTGGTATTCCCAAGTAGTCTCCTTACCAAGTTCTAACCAAGCCTGGCCCTGCTTAGCTTCTGAGATCGGACGAGATCAGGCGTATTCAGGAAGGTATGGCCGTAAGCCGTAGAAAGACATTTGGATAGACTCTTTCATGTTCATGTAACTCAAAAAACGTGGATGATATAAATTAGAAATTCCATTTTATATCGTCCTTTATATGATTACTCTGTTGACAAGAGTATGCTAAACTGGTAAAAAGCTTACAGCATATGGTATTCCCAAGTAGTCTCCTAACCAAGTACTAACCAAGCCTGACCCTGATTAGCTTCTGAGATCGGACGAAATCAGGCGTATTTAGGTTGGTATGGCCGTACACCATGGAATGATATTAGGATAGACTTTTTCAAGTTCATGTAACTCAAAAAACGTGGATGAACTAAATTAGCAATTCCATTTTATATCGTCCTTTATATCATTACTGTGTTTACAAGAGTATGCTAAATGGGCAAAAAGCTTACAGCACCTGGTATTCCCAAGTAGTCTCCTAAACAAGTACTAACCAAGCCTGACCCTGCTTAGCTTCTGAGATCGGACGAGATCAGGCATATTCAGGTTGGTATGGCCATAAGCCATGTAGTGATATTAGGATAGACTTTTTCATGTTCATGTAACTCAAAAAACGTGGATGAACTAAATTAGCAATTCCATTTTATATCGTCCTTTATATGATTACTGTGTTTACAAGAGTATGCTAATCTGGTAAAAAGCTTACAGCACCTGGTATTCCCAAGTAGTCTCCTGACCAAGTACTAACCAAGCCTGGCCCTGCTTAGCTTCTGAGATCGGACGAGATCAGGCGTATTCAGGAAGGTATGGCCGTAAGCCGTAGAAAGACATTTGGATAGACTCTTTCATGTTCATGTAACTCAAAAAACGTGGATGAACTAAATTAGCAATTCCATTTTATATCGTCCTTTATATGATTACTGTGTTTACAAGAGTATGCTAAACTGGTAAAAAGCTTACAGCACCTGGTATTCCCAAGTAATCTCCTAACCAATTACTAACCAAGCCTGACCCTGCTTAGCTTCTGAGATCGGACGAGAACAGGCATATTCAGGTTGGTATGGCCGTAAGCCATGTAGTGATATTAGGATAGACTTTTTCATGTTCATGTAACTCAAAAAACGTGGATGAACTAAATTAGCAATTCCATTTTATATCGTCCTTTATATCATTAATGTGTTTACAAGAGTATGCTAAATGGGCAAAAAGCTTACAGCACCTGGTATTCCCAAGTAGTCTCCTAAACAAGTACTAACCAAGCCTGACCCTGCTTAGCTTCTGAGATCGGACAAGATCAGGCATATTCAGGTTGGTATGGCCATAAGCCATGTAGTGATATTAGGATAGACTTTTTCATGTTCATGTAACTCAAAAAACGTGGATGAACTAAATTAGCAATTCCATTTTATATCGTCCTTTATATGATTACTGTGTTTACAAGAGTATGCTAATCTGGTAAAAAGCTTACAGCACCTGGTATTCCCAAGTAGTCTCCTGACCAAGTACTAACCAAGCCTGGCCCTGCTTAGCTTCTGAGATCTGACGAGATCAGGCGTATTCAGGAAGGTATGGCCGTAAGCCGTAGAAAGACATTTGGATAGACTCTTTCATGTTCATGTAACTCAAAAAACGTGGATGAACTAAATTAGCAATTCCATTTTATATCGTCCTTTATATGATTACCGTGTTTACAAGAGTATGCTAAACTGGTAAAAAGCTTACAGCACCTGGTATTCCCAAGTAGTATCCTAACCAAGTACTAACCAAGCATGACCCTGCTTAGCTTCTGAGATCGGACGAGATCAGGCGTATTCAGGTTGGTATGGCCGTAAGCCATGGAATGATAATAGGATAAACTTTTTCAAGTTCATGTAACTAAAAAAACGTGGATGAACTAAATTAGCAATTCCATTTTATATCGTCCTTTATATGATTACTGTGTTTACAAGAGTATGCTAATCTGGTAAAAAGCTTACAGCACCTGGTATTCCCAAGTAGTCTCCTGACCAAGTACTAACCAAGCCTGGCCCTGCTTAGCTTCTGAGATCGGACGAGATCAGGCGTATTCAGGAAGGTATGGCCGTAAGCCGTAGAAAGACATTTGGATAGACTCTTTCATGTTCATGTAACTCAAAAAACGTGGATGAACTAAATAAGCAATTCCATTTTATATCGTCCTTTATATCATTACTGTGTTTACAAGAGTATGCTAAATGGGCAAAAAGCTTACAGCACCTGGTATTCCCAAGTAGTCTCCTAACCAAGTACTAACCAAGCCTGACCCTGCTTAGCTTCTGAGATCGGACGAGATCAGGCGTTTTCAGGTTGGTATGGCCATAAGCCATGGAATAATATTAGGATAGACTTTTTCATGTTCATGTAACTCAAAAAACGTGGATGAACTAAATTAGCAATTCCATTTTATATTGTCCTTTATATCATTACTGTTTTTACAAGAGTATGCTAAACTGGTAAAAAGCTTACAGCACCTGGTATTCCCAAGTAGTCTCCTTACCAAGTTCTAACCAAGCCTGGCCCTGCTTAGCTTCTGAGATCGGACGAGATCAGGCGTATTCAGGAAGGTATGGCCGTAAGCCGTAGAAAGACATTTGGATAGACTCTTTCATGTTCATGTAACTCAAAAAACGTGGATGATATAAATTAGAAATTCCATTTTATATCGTCCTTTATATGATTACTCTGTTGACAAGAGTATGCTAAACTGGTAAAAAGCTTACAGCATATGGTATTCCCAAGTAGTCTCCTAACCAAGTACTAACCAAGCCTGACCCTGATTAGCTTCTGAGATCGGACGAAATCAGGCGTATTTAGGTTGGTATGGCCGTACACCATGGAATGATATTAGGATAGACTTTTTCAAGTTCATGTAACTCAAAAAACGTGGATGAACTAAATTAGCAATTCCATTTTATATCGTCCTTTATATCATTACTGTGTTTACAAGAGTATGCTAAATGGGCAAAAAGCTTACAGCACCTGGTATTCCCAAGTAGTCTCCTAAACAAGTACTAACCAAGCCTGACCCTGCTTAGCTTCTGAGATCGGACGAGATCAGGCATATTCAGGTTGGTATGGCCATAAGCCATGTAGTGATATTAGGATAGACTTTTTCATGTTCATGTAACTCAAAAAACGTGGATGAACTAAATTAGCAATTCCATTTTATATCGTCCTTTATATGATTACTGTGTTTACAAGAGTATGCTAATCTGGTAAAAAGCTTACAGCACCTGGTATTCCCAAGTAGTCTCCTGACCAAGTACTAACCAAGCCTGGCCCTGCTTAGCTTCTGAGATCGGACGAGATCAGGCGTATTCAGGAAGGTATGGCCGTAAGCCATAGAAAGACATTTGGATAGACTCTTTCATGTTCATGTAACTCAAAAAACGTGGATGAACTAAATTAGCAATTCCATTTTATATCGTCCTTTATATGATTACTGTGTTTACAAGAGTATGCTAAACTGGTAAAAAGCTTACAGCACCTGGTATTCCCAAGTAATCTCCTAACCAATTACTAACCAAGCCTGACCCTGCTTAGCTTCTGAGATCGGACGAGAACAGGCATATTCAGGTTGGTATGGCCGTAAGCCATGTAGTGATATTAGGATAGACTTTTTCATGTTCATGTAACTCAAAAAACGTGGATGAACTAAATTAGCAATTCCATTTTATATTGTCCTTTATATGATTACTGTGTTTACAAGAGTATGCTAATCTGGTAAAAAGCTTACAGCACCTGGTATTCCCAAGTAGTCTCCTGACCAAGTACTAACCAAGCCTGGCCCTGCTTAGCTTCTGAGATCGGACGAGATCAGGCGTATTCAGGAAGGTATGGCCGTAAGCCGTAGAAAGACATTTGGATAGACTCTTTCATGTTCATGTAACTCAAAAAACGTGGATGATATAAATTAGAAATTCCATTTTATATCGTCCTTTATATGATTACTGTGTTTACAAGAGTATGCTAAACTGTTAAAAAGCTTACAGCACCTGGTATTCCCAAGTAATCTCCTAACCAAGTACTAGCCAAGCCTGACCCTGCTTAGTTTCTGAGATCGGACCAGATCAGGCATATTCAGGTTGGTATGGTCGTAAGCCATGGAATGATATTAGGATAGACTTTTTCAAGTTCATGTAACTCAAAAAACGTGGATGAACTAAATTAGCAATTCCATTTTATATTGTCCTTTATATCATTACTGTGTTTACAAGAGTATGCTAAACTGGTAAAAAGCTTACAGCATATGGTATTCCCAAGTAGTCTCCTAACCAAGTACTAACCAAGCCTGACCCTGATTAGCTTCTGAGATCGGACGAAATCAGGCGTATTTAGGTTGGTATGGCCGTAAACCATGGAATGATATTAGGATAGACTTTTTCAAGTTCATGTAACTCAAAAAAAGTGGATGAACTAAATTAGCAATTCCATTTTATATCGTCCTTTATATCATTAATGTGTTTACAAGAGTATGCTAAATGGGCAAAAAGCTTACAGCACCTGGTATTCCCAAGTAGTCTCCTAAACAAGTACTAACCAAGCCTGACCCTGCTTAGCTTCTGAGATCGGACGAGATCAGGCATATTCACGTTGGTATGGCCATAAGCCATGTAGTGATATTAGGATAGACTTTTTCATGTTCATGTAACTCAAAAAACGTGGATGAACTAAATTAGCAATTCCATTTTATATCGTCCTTTATATGATTACTGTGTTTACAAGAGTATGCTAATCTGGTAAAAAGCTTACAGCACCTGGTATTCCCAAGTAGTCTCCTGACCAAGTACTAACCAAGCCTGGCCCTGCTTAGCTTCTGAGATCGGACGAGATCAGGCGTATTCAGGAAGGTATGGCCGTAAGCCGTAGAAAGACATTTGGATAGACTCTTTCATGTTCATGTAACTCAAAAAACGTGGATGAACTAAATTAGCAATTCCATTTTATATCGTCCTTTATATGATTACTGTGTTTACAAGAGTATGCTAAACTGGTAAAAAGCTTACAGCACCTGGTATTCCCAAGTAATCTCCTAACCAATTACTAACCAAGCCTGACCCTGCTTAGCTTCTGAGATCGGACGAGAACAGGCATATTCAGGTTGGTATGGCCGTAAGCCATGTAGTGATATTAGGATAGACTTTTTCATGTTCATGTAACTCAAAAAACGTGGATGAACTAAATTAGCAATTCCATTTTATATTGTCCTTTATATGATTACTGTGTTTACAAGAGTATGCTAATCTGGTAAAAAGCTTACAGCACCTGGTATTCCCAAGTAGTCTCCTGACCAAGTACTAACCAAGCCTGGCCCTGCTTAGCTTCCGAGATCGGACGAGATCAGGCGTATTCAGGAAGGTATGGCCGTAAGCCGTAGAAAGACATTTGGATAGACTCTTTCATGTTCATGTAACTCAAAAAACGTGGATGATATAAATTAGAAATTCCATTTTATATCGTCCTTTATATGATTACCGTGTTTACAAGAGTATGCTAAACTGGTAAAAAGCTTACAGCACCTGGTATTCCCAAGTAGTCTCCTAACCAAGTACTAACCAAGCCTGACCCTGATTAGCTTCTGAGATCGGACGAAATCAGGCGTATTTAGGTTGGTATGGCCGTAAAACATGGAACGATATTAGGATAGACTTTTTCAAGTTCATGTAACTCAAAAAAAGTGGATGAACTAAATTAGCAATTCCATTTTATATCGTCCTTTATATCATTACTGTGTTTACAAGAGTATGCTAAATGGGCAAAAAGCTTACAGCACCTGGTATTCCTAAGTAATCTCCTAACCAAGTACTAACCAAGCCTGACCCTGCTTAGCTTCTGAGATCGGACGAGATCAGGCGTATTCAAGTTGGTATGGCCGTAAACCATGGAATGATATTAGGATAGACTTTTTCAAGTTCATGTAACTCAAAAAACGTGGATGAACTAAATAAGCAATTCCATTTTATATCGTCCTTTATATCATTACTGTGTTTACAAAAGTATGCTAAATGGGCAAAAAGCTTACAGCACCTGGTATTCCTGAGTAGTCTCCTAACCAAGTACTAACCAAGCCTGACCCTGCTTAGCTTCTGAGATCAGACGAGATCAGGCGTTTTCAGGTTGGTATGGCCATAAGCCATGGAATAATATTAGGATAGACTTTTTCATGTTCATGTAACTCAAAAAACGTGGATGAACTAAATTAGCAATTCCATTTTATATCGTCCTTTATATGATTACTGTGTTTACAAGAGTATGCTAAACTGGTAAAAAGCTTAAAGCACCTGGTATTCCCAAATAGTCTCCTGACCAAGTACTAACCAAGCCTGGCCCTGCTTAGCTTCTGAGATCGGACGAGATCAGGCGTATTCAGGGAGGTATGGCCGTAAGCAATAGAAAGACATTTGGATAGACTCTTTCATGTTCATGTAACTCAAAAAACGTGGATGATATAAATTAGAAATTCCATTTTATATCATCCTTTATATGATTACCGTGTTTACAAGAGTATGCTAAACTGGTAAAAAGCTTACAGCACCTGGAATTCCCAAGTAGTCTCCTAACCAAGTACTAACCAAGCATGACCCTGCTTAGCTTCTGAGATCGGACGAGATCAGGCGTATTCAGGTTGGTATGGCCGTAAGCCATGGAACGATATTAGGATAGACTTTTTCAAGTTCATGTAACTAAAAAAACATGGATGAACTAAATTAGCAATTCCATTTTATATCGTCCTTTATATGATTACTGTGTTTACAAGAGTATGCTAAACTGGTAAAAAGCTTACAGCACCTGGTATTCCCAAGTAGTCTCCTAACCAAGTACTAACCAAGCCTGACCCTGCTTAGCTTCTGAGATCGGACGAGATCAGGCGTATTCAGGTTGGTATGGCCGTAAATCACGGAATGATATTAGGATAGACTTTTTCAAGTTCATGTAACTCAAAAAACGTGGATGAACTAAATAAGCAATTCCATTTTATATCGTCCTTTATATGATTACTGTGTTTACAAGAGTATGCTAAATGGGCAAAAAGCTTACAGCACCTGGTATTCCTAAGTAATCTCCTAACCAAGTACTAACCAAGCCTGACCCTGCTTAGCTTCTGAGATCGGACGAGATCAGGCGTATTCAAGTTGGTATGGCCGTAAACCATGGAATGATATTAGGATAGACTTTTTCAAGTTCATGTAACTCAAAAAACGTGGATGAACTAAATAAGCAATTCCATTTTATATCGTCCTTTATATCATTACTGTGTTTACAAAAGTATGCTAAATGGGCAAAAAGCTTACAGCACCTGGTATTCCTGAGTAGTCTCCTAACCAAGTACTAACCAAGCCTGACCCTGCTTAGCTTCTGAGATCAGACGAGATCAGGCGTTTTCAGGTTGGTATGGCCATAAGCCATGGAATAATATTAGGATAGACTTTTTCATGTTCATGTAACTCAAAAAACGTGGATGAACTAAATTAGCAATTCCATTTTATATCGTCCTTTATATGATTACTGTGTTTACAAGAGTATGCTAAACTGGTAAAAAGCTTAAAGCACCTGGTATTCCCAAATAGTCTCCTGACCAAGTACTAACCAAGCCTGGCCCTGCTTAGCTTCTGAGATCGGACGAGATCAGGCGTATTCAGGGAGGTATGGCCGTAAGCAATAGAAAGACATTTGGATAGACTCTTTCATGTTCATGTAACTCAAAAAACGTGGATGATATAAATTAGAAATTCCATTTTATATCGTCCTTTATATGATTACCGTGTTTACAAGAGTATGCTAAACTGGTAAAAAGCTTACAGCACCTGGAATTCCCAAGTAGTCTCCTAACCAAGTACTAACCAAGCATGACCCTGCTTAGCTTCTGAGATCGGACGAGATCAGGCGTATTCAGGTTGGTATGGCCGTAAGCCATGGAATGATATTAGGATAGACTTTTTCAAGTTCATGTAACTAAAAAAACATGGATGAACTAAATTAGCAATTCCATTTTATATCGTCCTTTATATGATTACTGTGTTTACAAGAGTATGCTAAACTGGTAAAAAGCTTACAGCACCTGGTATTCCCAAGTAGTCTCCTAACCAAGTACTAACCAAGCCTGACCCTGCTTAGCTTCTGAGATCGGACGAGATCAGGCGTATTCAGGTTGGTATGGCCGTAAATCACGGAATGATATTAGGATAGACTTTTTCAAGTTCATGTAACTCAAAAAACGTGGATGAACTAAATAAGCAATTCCATTTTATATCGTCCTTTATATGATTACTGTGTTTACAAGAGTATGCTAAATGGGCAAAAAGCTTACAGCACCTGGTATTCCTAAGTAATCTCCTAACCAAGTACTAACCAAGCCTGACCCTGCTTAGCTTCTGAGATCGGACGAGATCAGGCGTATTCAAGTTGGTATGGCCGTAAACCATGGAATGATATTAGGATAGACTTTTTCAAGTTCATGTAACTCAAAAAACGTGGATGAACTAAATAAGCAATTCCATTTTATATCGTCCTTTATATCATTACTGTGTTTACAAAAGTATGCTAAATGGGCAAAAAGCTTACAGCACCTGGTATTCCTGAGTAGTCTCCTAACCAAGTACTAACCAAGCCTGACCCTGCTTAGCTTCTGAGATCAGACGAGATCAGGCGTTTTCAGGTTGGTATGGCCATAAGCCATGGAATAATATTAGGATAGACTTTTTCATGTTCATGTAACTCAAAAAACGTGGATGAACTAAATTAGCAATTCCATTTTATATCGTCCTTTATATGATTACTGTGTTTACAAGAGTATGCTAAACTGGTAAAAAGCTTAAAGCACCTGGTATTCCCAAATAGTCTCCTGACCAAGTACTAACCAAGCCTGGCCCTGCTTAGCTTCTGAGATCGGACGAGATCAGGCGTATTCAGGGAGGTATGGCCGTAAGCAATAGAAAGACATTTGGATAGACTCTTTCATGTTCATGTAACTCAAAAAACGTGGATGATATAAATTAGAAATTCCATTTTATATCGTCCTTTATATGATTACCGTGTTTACAAGAGTATGCTAAACTGGTAAAAAGCTTACAGCACCTGGAATTCCCAAGTAGTCTCCTAACCAAGTACTAACCAAGCATGACCCTGCTTAGCTTCTGAGATCGGACGAGATCAGGCGTATTCAGGTTGGTATGGCCGTAAGCCATGGAATGATATTAGGATAGACTTTTTCAAGTTCATGTAACTAAAAAAACATGGATGAACTAAATTAAAAATTCCATTTTATATCGTCCTTTATATGATTACTGTGTTTACAAGAGTATGCTAAACTGGTAAAAAGCTTACAGCACCTAGTATTCCCAAGTAGTCTCCTAACCAAGTACTGACCAAGCCTGACCCTGCTTAGCTTCTGAGATCGGGCATATTCAGGTTGGTATGGCCGTAAGCCATGGAGTGATATTAGGATAGACTTTTTCAAGTTCATGTAACTAAAAAAACGTGGATAAACTAAATTAGCAATTCCATTTTATATCGTCCTTTATATGATTACTGTGTTTACAAGAGTATGCTAAACTGGTAAAAAGCTTAAAGCACCTGGTATTCCCAAGTAGTCTCCAGACCAAGTAATAACCAAGCATGACCCTGCTTAGCTTCTGAGATCGGACGAGATCAAGCATATTCAGGTTGGTATGGCCGTAAGCCATGGAATGATATTAGGATAGACTTTTTCAAGTTCATGTAACTCAAAAAACGTGGATGATCTAAATTAGAAATTCCATTTTATATCGTCCTTTATATGATTACTGTGTTTACAAGAGTATGCTAAACTGGTAAAAAGCTTACAGCACCTGGTATTCCCAAGTAGTCTCCTGACCAAGTACTAACCAAGCCTGGCCCTGCTTAGCTTCTGAGATCGGACGAGATCAGGCGTATTCAGGAAGGTAAGGCCGTAAGCAGTAGAAAGACATTTGGATAGACTCTTTCATGTTCATGTAACTCAAAAAACGTGGATGATATAAATTAGAAATTCCATTTTATATCTTCCTTTATATGATTACTCTGTTTACAAGAGTATGCTAAACTGGTAAAAAGCTTACACTACCTGGTATTCCCAAGTAGTCTCCTAACCAAGTACTAACCAAGCCTGACCCTGCTTAGCTTCTGAGATCGGACGAGATCAGGCGTATTCAGGTTGGTATGGCCGTAAATCACGGAATGATATTAGGATAGACTTTTTCAAGTTCATGTAACTCAAAAAACGTGGATGAACTAAATAAGCAATTCCATTTTATATCGTCCTTTATATGATTACTGTGTTTACAAGAGTATGCTAAATGGGCAAAAAGCTTACAGCACCTGGTATTCCTAAGTAATCTCCTAACCAAGTACTAACCAAGCCTGACCCTGCTTAGCTTCTGAGATCGGACGAGATCAGGCGTATTCAAGTTGGTATGGCCGTAAACCATGGAATGATATTAGGATAGACTTTTTCAAGTTCATGTAACTCAAAAAACGTGGATGAACTAAATAAGCAATTCCATTTTATATCGTCCTTTATATCATTACTGTGTTTACAAAAGTATGCTAAATGGGCAAAAAGCTTACAGCACCTGGTATTCCTGAGTAGTCTCCTAACCAAGTACTAACCAAGCCTGACCCTGCTTAGCTTCTGAGATCGGACGAGATCAGGCATATTCAGGTTGGTATGGCCGTAAGCCATGGAGTGATATTAGGATAGACTTTTTCAAGTTCATGTAACTAAAAAAACGTGGATAAACTAAATTAGCAATTCCATTTTATATCGTCCTTTATATGATTACTGTGTTTACAAGAGTATGCTAAACTGGTAAAAAGCTTACAGCACCTGGTATTCCCAAGTAATCTCCTAACCAAGTACTAACCAAGCCTGACCCTGCTTAGTTTCTGAGATCGGACGAGATCAGGCGTATTCAGGTTGGTATGGTCGTGAGCCATGGAATGATATTAGGATAGACTTTTTCAAGTTCATGTAACTCAAAAAACGTGGATGAACTAAATTAGCAATTCCATTTTATATTGTCCTTTATATCATTACTGTGTTTACAAGAGTATGCTAAACTGGTAAAAAGCTTACAGCACCTGGTATTCCCAAGTAGTCTCCTAACCAAGTACTAACCAAGCCTGAACCTGATTAGCTTCTGAGATTGGACGAAATCAGGCGTATTCAGGTTGGTATGGCCATAAGCCATGTAATAATATTAGGATAGACTTTTTCATGTTCATGTAACTCAAAAAACGTGGATGAACTAAATTAGCAATTCCATTTTATATCGTCCTTTATATGATTACTGTGTTTACAAGAGTATGCTAAACTGGTAAAAAGCTTAAAGCACCTGGTATTCCCAAGTAGTCTCCAGACCAAGTAATAACCAAGCATGACCCTGCTTAGCTTCTGAGATCGGACGAGATCAGGCATATTCAGGAAGGTATGGCCGTAAGCCATGGAATGATATTAGGATAGACTTTTTCAAGTTCATGTAACTCAAAAAACGTGGATGATCTAAATTAGAAATTCCATTTTATATCGTCCTTTATATGATTACTGTGTTTACAAGAGTATGCTAAACTGGTAAAAAGCTTACAGCACCTGGTATTCCCAAGTAGTCTCCTGACCAAGTACTAACCAAGCCTGGCCCTGCTTAGCTTCTGAGATCGGACGAGATCAGGCGTATTCAGGAAGGTAAGGCCGTAAGCCGTAGAAAGACATTTGGATAGACTCTTTCATGTTCATGTAACTCAAAAAACGTGGATGATATAAATTAGAAATTCCATTTTATATCTTCCTTTATATGATTACTCTGTTTACAAGAGTATGCTAAACTGGTAAAAAGCTTACACTACCTGGTATTCCCAAGTAGTCTCCTAACCAAGTACTAACCAAGCCTGACCCTGCTTAGCTTCTGAGATCGGACGAGATCAGGCGTATTCAGGTTGGTATGGCCGTAAATCACGGAATGATATTAGGATAGACTTTTTCAAGTTCATGTAACTCAAAAAACGTGGATGAACTAAATAAGCAATTCCATTTTATATCGTCCTTTATATGATTACTGTGTTTACAAGAGTATGCTAAATGGGCAAAAAGCTTACAGCACCTGGTATTCCTAAGTAATCTCCTAACCAAGTACTAACCAAGCCTGACCCTGCTTAGCTTCTGAGATCGGACGAGATCAGGCGTATTCAAGTTGGTATGGCCGTAAACCATGGAATGATATTAGGATAGACTTTTTCAAGTTCATGTAACTCAAAAAACGTGGATGAACTAAATAAGCAATTCCATTTTATATCGTCCTTTATATCATTACTGTGTTTACAAAAGTATGCTAAATGGGCAAAAAGCTTACAGCACCTGGTATTCCTGAGTAGTCTCCTAACCAAGTACTAACCAAGCCTGACCCTGCTTAGCTTCTGAGATCAGACGAGATCAGGCGTTTTCAGGTTGGTATGGCCATAAGCCATGGAATAATATTAGGATAGACTTTTTCAAGTTCATGTAACTAAAAAAACGTGGATGAACTAAATTAGCAATTCCATTTTATATCGTCCTTTATATGATTACTGTGTTTACAAGAGTATGCTAAACTGGTAAAAAGCTTACAGCACCTGGTATTCCCAAGTAGTCTCCTAACCAAGTACTAACCAAGCCTGACCCTGATTAGCTTCTGAGATCGGACGAGATCAGGCATATTCAGGTTGGTATGGCCGTAAGCCACGGAGTGATATTAGGATAGACTTTTTCATGTTCATGTAACTCAAAAAACGTGGATGAACTAAATTAGCAATTCCATTTTATATCGTCCTTTATATGATTACTGTGTTTACAAGAGTATGCTAAACTGGTAAAAAGCTTAAAGCACCTGGTATTCCCAAGTAGCCTCCTAACCAAGTACTAACCAAGCCTGACCCTGCTTAGCTTCTGAGATCGGACGAGATCAGGCATATTCAGGTTGGTATGGCCGTAAGCCATGTAGTGATATTAGGATAGACTTTTTCATGTTCATGTAACTCAAAAAACGTGGATGAACTAAATTAGCAATTCCATTTTATATCGTCCTTTATATGATTACTGTGTTTACAAGAGTACGCTAAAAAGCCTAAAGCACCTGGTATTCCCAAGTAGCCTCCTAACCAAGTACTAACCAAGCCTGACCCTGCTTAGCTTCTGAGATAGGACGAGATCAGGCGTGTTCAGGTTGGTATGGCCGTAAGCCATGGAATGATATTAGGATAGACTTTTTCAAGTTCATGTAACTAAAAAAACGTGGATGAACTAAATTAGCAATTCCATTTTATATCGTCCTTTATATGATTACTGTGTTTACAAGAGTATGCTAAACTGGTAAAAAGCTTACAGCACCTGGTATTCCCAAGTAGTCTCCTAACCAAGTACGAACCAAGCCTGACCCTGCTTAGCTTCTGAGATCGGACGAGATCAGGCGTATTCAGGTTGGTATGGCCGTAAGCTATGTAGTGATATTAGGATAGACTTTTTCAAGTTCATGTAACTCAAAAAACGTGGATGAACTAAATAAGCAATTCCATTTTATATCGTCCTTTATATCATTACTGTGTTTACAAGAGTATGCTAAATGGGCAAAAAGCTTACAGCACCTGGTATTCCCAAGTAGTCTCCTAACCAAGTACGAACCAAGCCTGACCCTGCTTAGCTTCTGAGATCGGACGAGATCAGGCGTATTCAGGTTGGTATGGCCGTAAGACATGGAGTGATATTAGGATAGACTTTTTCAAGTTCATGTAACTAAAAAAACGTGGATAAACTAAATTAGCAATTCCATTTTATATCGTCCTTTATATGATTACTCTGTTTACAAGAGTATGCTAAACTGGTAAAAAGCTTACACTACCTGGTATTCCCAAGTAGTCTCCTAACCAAGTACTAACAAAGCCTGACCCTGCTTAGCTTCTGAGATCGGACGAGATCAGGCGTATTCAAGTTGGTATGGCCGTAAACCATGGAATGATATTAGGATAGACTTTTTCAAGTTCATGTAACTCAAAAAACGTGGATGAACTAAATAAGCAATTCCATTTTATATCGTCCTTTATATCATTACTGTGTTTACAAAAGTATGCTAAATGGGCAAAAAGCTTACAGCACCTGGTATTCCTGAGTAGTCTCCTAACCAAGTACTAACCAAGCCTGACCCTGCTTAGCTTCTGAGATCAGACGAGATCAGGCGTTTTCAGGTTGGTATGGCCATAAGCCATGGAATAATATTAGGATAGACTTTTTCATGTTCATGTAACTCAAAAAACGTGGATGAACTAAATTAGCAATTCCATTTTATATCGTCCTTTATATGATTACTGTGTTTACAAGAGTATGCTAAACTGGTAAAAAGCTTAAAGCACCTGGTATTCCCAAGTAGTCTACTGACCAAGTACTAACCAAACATGACCCTGCTTAGCTTCTGAGATCGGACGAGATCAGGCGTATTCAGGTTGGTATGGCCGTAAGCCATGGAATGATATTAGGATAGACTTTTTCAAGTTCATGTAACTAAAAAAACGTGGATGAACTAAATTAGCAATTCCATTTTATATCGTCCTTTATATGATTACTGTGTTTACAAGAGTATGCTAAACTGGTAAAAAGCTTACAGCACCTGGTATTCCCAAGTAGTCTCCTAACCAAGTACTAACCAAGCCTGACCCTGATTAGCTTCTGAGATCGGACGAGATCAGGCATATTCAGGTTGGTATGGCCGTAAGCCACGGAGTGATATTAGGATAGACTTTTTCATGTTCATGTAACTCAAAAAACGTGGATGAACTAAATTAGCAATTCCATTTTATATCGTCCTTTATATGATTACTGTGTTTACAAGAGTATGCTAAACTGGTAAAAAGCTTAAAGCACCTGGTATTCCCAAGTAGCCTCCTAACCAAGTACTAACCAAGCCTGACCCTGCTTAGCTTCTGAGATCGGACGAGATCAGGCGTATTCAGGTTGGTATGGCCGTAAGCCATGGAATGATATTAGGATAGACTTTTTCAAGTTCATGTAACTAAAAAAACGTGGATGAACTAAATTAGCAATTCCATTTTATATCGTCCTTTATATGATTACTGTGTTTACAAGAGTATGCTAAACTGGTAAAAAGCTTACAGCACCTGGTATTCGCAAGTAGTCTCCTAACCAAGTACTAACCAAGCCTGACCCTGCTTAGCTTCTGAGATCGTACGAGATCAGGCATATTCAGGTTGGTATGGCCGTAAGCCATGTAGTGATATTAGGATAGACTTTTTCATGTTCATGTAACTCAAAAAACGTGGATGAACTAAATTAGCAATTCCATTTTATATCGTCCTTTATATGATTACTGTGTTTACAAGAGTACGCTAAAAAGCCTAAAGCACCTGGTATTCCCAAGTAGCCTCCTAACCAAGTACTAACCAAGCCTGACCCTGCTTAGCTTCTGAGATAGGACGAGATCAGGCGTGTTCAGGTTGGTATGGCCGTAAGCCATGGAATGATATTAGGATAGACTTTTTCAAGTTCATGTAACTAAAAAAACGTGGATGAACTAAATTAGCAATTCCATTTTATATCGTCCTTTATATGATTACTGTGTTTACAAGAGTATGCTAAACTGGTAAAAAGCTTACAGCACCTGGTATTCCCAAGTAGTCTCCTAACCAAGTACGAACCAAGCCTGACCCTGCTTAGCTTCTGAGATCGGACGAGATCAGGCGTATTCAGGTTGGTATGGCCGTAAGCTATGTAGTGATATTAGGATAGACTTTTTCAAGTTCATGTAACTCAAAAAACGTGGATGAACTAAATAAGCAATTCCATTTTATATCGTCCTTTATATCATTACTGTGTTTACAAGAGTATGCTAAATGGGCAAAAAGCTTACAGCACCTGGTATTCCCAAGTAGTCTCCTAACCAAGTACGAACCAAGCCTGACCCTGCTTAGCTTCTGAGATCGGACGAGATCAGGCGTATTCAGGTTGGTATGGCCGTAAGACATGGAGTGATATTAGGATAGACTTTTTCAAGTTCATGTAACTAAAAAAACGTGGATAAACTAAATTAGCAATTCCATTTTATATCGTCCTTTATATGATTACTCTGTTTACAAGAGTATGCTAAACTGGTAAAAAGCTTACACTACCTGGTATTCCCAAGTAGTCTCCTAACCAAGTACGAACCAAGCCTGACCCTGCTTAGCTTCTGAGATCGGACGAGATCAGGCGTATTCAGGTTGGTATGGCCGTAAGCTATGTAGTGATATTAGGATAGACTTTTTCAAGTTCATGTAACTCAAAAAACGTGGATGAACTAAATAAGCAATTCCATTTTATATCGTCCTTTATATCATTACTGTGTTTACAAGAGTATGCTAAATGGGCAAAAAGCTTACAGCACCTGGTATTCCCAAGTAGTCTCCTAACCAAGTACGAACCAAGCCTGACCCTGCTTAGCTTCTGAGATCGGACGAGATCAGGCGTATTCAGGTTGGTATGGCCGTAAGACATGGAGTGATATTAGGATAGACTTTTTCAAGTTCATGTAACTAAAAAAACGTGGATAAACTAAATTAGCAATTCCATTTTATATCGTCCTTTATATGATTACTCTGTTTACAAGAGTATGCTAAACTGGTAAAAAGCTTACACTACCTGGTATTCCCAAGTAGTCTCCTAACCAAGTACAAACAAAGCCTGACCCTGCTTAGCTTCTGAGATCGGACGAGATCAGGCGTATTCAGGTTGGTATGGCCGTAAATCACGGAATGATATTAGGATAGACTTTTTCAAGTTCATGTAACTCAAAAAACGTGGATGAACTAAATAAGCAATTCCATTTTATATCGTCCTTTATATGATTACTGTGTTTACAAGAGTATGCTAAATGGGCAAAAAGCTTACAGCACCTGGTATTCCTAAGTAGTCTCCTAACCAAGTACTAACCAAGCCTGACCCTGCTTAGCTTCTGAGATCGGACGAGATCAGGCGTATTCAAGTTGGTATGGCCGTAAACCATGGAATGATATTAGGATAGACTTTTTCAAGTTCATGTAACTCAAAAAACGTGATTGAACTAAATTAGCAATTCCATTTTATATCGTCCTTTATATGATTACTGTGTTTACACGAGTATGCTAATCTGGTAAAAAGCTTACAGCACCTGGTATTCCCAAGTAGTCTCCTGACCAAGTACTAACCAAGCCTGACCCTGCTTAGCTTCTGAGATCGGACGAGATCAGGCGTATTCAGGAAGGTATGGCCGTAAGCCGTAGAAAGACATTTGGATAGACTCTTTCATGTTCATGTAACTCAAAAAACGTGGATGATATAAATTAGAAATTCCATTTTATATCGTCCTTTATATGATTACTCTGTTGACAAGAGTATGCTAAACTGGTAAAAAGCTTACACTACCTGGTATTCCCAAGTAGTCTCCTAACCAAGTACTAACCAAGCCTGACCCTGCTTAGCTTCTGAGATCGGATGAGATCAGGCGTTTTCAGGTTGGTATGGCCATAAGCCATGGAATAATATTAGGATAGACTTTTTCATGTTCATGTAACTCAAAAAACGTGGATGATATAAATTAGAAATTCCATTTTATATCGTCCTTTATATGATTACCGTGTTTACAAGAGTATGCTAAACTGGTAAAAAGCTTACAGCACCTGGAATTCCCAAGTAGTCTCCTAACCAAGTACTAACCAAGCATGACCCTGCTTAGCTTCTGAGATCGGACGAGATCAGGCGTATTCAGGTTGGTATGGCCGTAAGCCATGGAATGATATTAGGATAGACTTTTTCAAGTTCTTGTAACTAAAAAAACATGGATGAACTAAATTAGCAATTCCATTTTATATCGTCCTTTATATGATTACTGTGTTTACAAGAGTATGCTAAACTGGTAAAAAGCTTACAGCACCTAGTATTCCCAAGTAGTCTCCTAACCAAGTACTGACCAAGCCTGACCCTGCTTAGCTTCTGAGATCGGACGAGATCAGGCATATTCAGGTTGGTATGGCCGTAAGCCACGGAATGATATTAGGATAGACTTTTTCAAGTTCATGTAACTCAAAAAACGTGGATGATCTAAATTAGAAATTCCATTTTATATCGTCCTTTATATGATTACTGTGTTTACAAGAGTATGCTAAACTGGTAAAAAGCTTACAGCACCTGGTATTCCCAAGTAGTCTCCTGACCAAGTACTAACCAAGCCTGGCCCTGCTTAGCTTCTGAGATCGGACGAGATCAGGCGTATTCAGGAAGGTAAGGCCGTAAGCCGTAGAAAGACATTTGGATAGACTCTTTCATGTTCATGTAACTCAAAAAACGTGGATGATATAAATTAGAAATTCCATTTTATATCTTCCTTTATATGATTACTCTGTTTACAAGAGTATGCTAAACTGGTAAAAAGCTTACACTACCTGGTATTCCCAAGTAGTCTCCTAACCAAGTACTAACCAAGCCTGACCCTGCTTAGCTTCTGAGATCGGACAAGATCAGGCGTATTCAGCTTGGTATGGCCGTAAATCACGGAATGATATTAGGATAGACTTTTTCAAGTTCATGTAACTCAAAAAACGTGGATCAACTAAATAAGCAATTCCATTTTATATCGTCCTTTATATGATTACTGTGTTTACAAGAGTATGCTAAATGGGCAAAAAGCTTACAGCACCTGGTATTCCTAAGTAATCTCCTAACCAAGTACTAACCAAGCCTGACCCTGCTTAGCTTCTGAGATCGGACGAGATCAGGCGTATTCAAGTTGGTATGGCCGTAAACCATGGAATGATATTAGGATAGACTTTTTCAAGTTCATGTAACTCAAAAAACGTGGATGAACTAAATAAGCAATTCCATTTTATATCGTCCTTTATATCATTACTGTGTTTACAAAAGTATGCTAAATGGGCAAAAAGCTTACAGCACCTGGTATTCCTGAGTAGTCTCCTAACCAAGTACTAACCAAGCCTGACCCTGCTTAGCTTCTGAGATCAGACGAGATCAGGCGTTTTCAGGTTGGTATGGCCATAAGCCATGGAATAATATTAGGATAGACTTTTTCATGTTCATGTAACTCAAAAAACGTGGATGAACTAAATTAGCAATTCCATTTTATATCGTCCTTTATATGATTACTGTGTTTACAAGAGTATGCTAAACTGGTAAAAAGCTTACAGCACCTGGTATTCCCAAGTAGTCTCCTAACCAAGTACTAACCAAGCCTGACCCTGCTTAGCTTCTGAGATCGTACGAGATCAGGCATATTCAGGTTGGTATGGCCGTAAGCCATGTAGTGATATTAGGATAGACTTTTTCATGTTCATGTAACTCAAAAAACGTGGATGAACTAAATTAGCAATTCCATTTTATATCGTCCTTTATATGATTACTGTGTTTACAAGAGTACGCTAAAAAGCTTAAAGCACCTGGTATTCCCAAGTAGCCTCCTAACCAAGTACTAACCAAGCCTGACCCTGCTTAGCTTCTGAGATAGGACGAGATCAGGCGTGTTCAGGTTGGTATGGCCGTAAGCCATGGAATGATATTAGGATAGACTTTTTCAAGTTCATGTAACTAAAAAAACGTGGATGAACTAAATTAGCAATTCCATTTTATATCGTCCTTTATATGATTACTGTGTTTACAAGAGTATGCTAAACTGGTAAAAAGCTTACAGCACCTGGTATTCCCAAGTAGTCTCCTAACCAAGTACGAACCAAGCCTGACCCTGCTTAGCTTCTGAGATCGGACGAGATCAGGCGTATTCAGGTTGGTATGGCCGTAAGCTATGTAGTGATATTAGGATAGACTTTTTCAAGTTCATGTAACTCAAAAAACGTGGATGAACTAAATAAGCAATTCCATTTTATATCGTCCTTTATATCATTACTGTGTTTACAAGAGTATGCTAAATGGGCAAAAAGCTTACAGCACCTGGTATTCCCAAGTAGTCTCCTAACCAAGTACTAACCAAGCCTGACCCTGCTTAGCTTCTGAGATCGGACGAGATCAGGCGTTTTCAGGTTGGTATGGCCATAAGCCATGGAATAATATTAGGATAGACTTTTTCATGTTCATGTAACTCAAAAAACGTGGATGAACTAAATTAGCAATTCCATTTTATATCGTCCTTTATATGATTACTGTGTTTACAAGAGTATGCTAAACTGGTAAAAAGCTTAAAGCACCTGGTATTCCCAAGTAGTCTCCTGACCAAGTACTAACCAAGCCTGGCCCTGCTTAGCTTCTGAGATCGGACGAGATCAGGCGTATTCAGGGAGGTATGGCCGTAAGCCATAGAAAGACATTTGGATATACTCTTTCATGTTCATGTAACTCAAAAAACGTGGATGATATAAATTAGAAATTCCATTTTATATCGTCCTTTATATGATTACCGTGTTTACAAGAGTATGCTAAACTGGTAAAAAGCTTACAGCACCTGGTATTCCCAAGTAGTCTCCTAACCAAGTACTAACCAAGCATGACCCTGCTTAGCTTCTGAGATCGGACGAGATCAGGCATATTCAGGTTGGTATGGCCGTAAGCCATGGAATGATATTAGGATAGACTTTTTCAAGTTCATGTAACTAAAAAAACGTGGATGAACTAAATTAGCAATTCCATTTTATATCGTCCTTTATATGATTACTGTGTTTACAAGAGTATGCTAAACTGGTAAAAAGCTTACAGCACCTGGTATTCCCAAGTAGTCTCCTAACCAAGTACTAACCAAGCCTGACCCTGCTTAGCATCTGAGATCGGACGAGATCAGGCGTTTTCAGGTTGGTATGGCCATAAGCCATGGAATAATATTAGGATAGACTTTTTCATGTTCATGTAACTCAAAAAACGTGGATGAACTAAATTAGCAATTCCATTTTATATCGTCCTTTATATGATTACTGTGTTTACAAGAGTATGCTAAACTGGTAGAAAGCTTAAAGCACCTGGTATTCCCAAGTAGTCTCCTGACCAAGTACTAACCAAGCCTGGCCCTGCTTAGCTTCTGAGATCGGACGAGATCAGGCGTATTCAGGGAGGTATGGCCGTAAGCCATAGAAAGACATTTGGATAGACTTTTTCAAGTTCATGTAACTAAAAAAACGTGGATGAACTAAATTAGCAATTCCATTTTATATCGTCCTTTATATGATTACTGTGTTTACAAAAGTATGCTAAACTGGTAAAAAGCTTACAGCACCTGGTATTCCCAAGTAGTCTCCTAACCAAGTACTGACCAAGCCTGACCCTACTTAGCTTCTGAGATCGGACGAGATCAGGCATATTCAGGTTGGTATGGCCGTAAGCCATGGAGTGATATTAGGATAGACTTTTTCAAGTTCATGTAACTAAAAAAACGTGGATGAACTAAATTAGCAATTCCATTTTATATCGTCCTTTATATGATTACTGTGTTTACAAGAGTATGCTAAACTGGTAAAAATCTTACAGCACCTGGTATTCCCAAGTAGTCTCCTAACCGAGTACTGACCCTGCTTAGCTTCTGAGATCGGACGAGATCAGGCATATTCAGGTTGGTATGGCCGTAAACCATGGAATGATATTAGGATAGACTTTTTGAAGTTCATGTAACTCAAAAAACGTGGATGAACTAAATTAGCAATTCCATTTTATATCGTCCTTTATATCATTACTGTGTTTACAAGAGTATGCTAAATGGGCAAAAAGCTTACAGCACCTGGTATTCCCTTAACCAAGTAATAACCAAGCCTGACCCTGCTTAGCTTCTGAGATCGGACGAGATCAGGCATATTCAGGTTGGTATGGCCGTAAGCCATGTAGTGATATTAGGATAGACTTTTTCATGTTCATGTAACTCAAAAAACGTGGATGAACTAAATTAGCAATTCCATTTTATATCGTCCTTTATATGATTACTGTGTTTACAAGAGTATGCTAAACTGGTAAAAAGCTTACACTACCTGGTATTCCCAAGTAGTCTCCTAACCAAGTACTAACCAAGCCTGACCCTGCTTAGCTTCTGAGATCGGATGAGATCAGGCGTTTTCAGGTTGGTATGGCCATAAGCCATGGAATAATATTAGGATAGACTTTTTCATGTTCATGTAACTCAAAAAACGTGGATGAACTAAATTAGCAATTCCATTTTCTATCGTCCTTTATATGATTACTGTGTTTACAAGAGTATGCTAAACTGGTAAAAAGCTTAAAGCACCTGGTATTCCCAAATAGTCTCCTGACCAAGTACTAACCAAGCCTGGCCCTGCTTAGCTTCTGAGATCGGACGAGATCAGGCGTATTCAGGGAGGTATGGCCGTAAGCAATAGAAAGACATTTGGATAGACTCTTTCATGTTCATGTAACTCAAAAAACGTGGATGATATAAATTAGAAATTCCATTTTATATCGTCCTTTATATGATTACCGTGTTTACAAGAGTATGCTAAACTGGTAAAAAGCTTACAGCACCTGGAATTCCCAAGTAGTCTCCTAAACAAGTACTAACCAAGCATGACCCTGCTTAGCTTCTGAGATCGGACGAGATCAGGCGTATTCAGGTTGGTATGGCCGTAAGCCATGGAATGATATTAGGATAGACTTTTTCAAGTTCATGTAACTAAAAAAACATGGATGAACTAAATTAGCAATTCCATTTTATATCGTCCTTTATATGATTACTGTGTTTACAAGAGTATGCTAAACTGGTAAAAAGCTTACAGCACCTAGTATTCCCAAGTAGTCTCCTAACCAAGTACTGACCAAGCCTGACCCTGCTTAGCTTCTGAGATCGGACGAGATCAGGCGTATTCAGGGAGGTATGGCCGTAAGCAATAGAAAGACATTTGGATAGACTCTTTCATGTTCATGTAACTCAAAAAACGTGGATGATATAAATTAGAAATTCCATTTTATATCGTCCTTTATATGATTACCGTGTTTACAAGAGTATGCTAAACTGGTAAAAAGCTTACAGCACCTGGAATTCCCAAGTAGTCTCCTAAACAAGTACTAACCAAGCATGACCCTGCTTAGCTTCTGAGATCGGACGAGATCAGGCGTATTCAGGTTGGTATGGCCGTAAGCCATGGAATGATATTAGGATAGACTTTTTCAAGTTCATGTAACTAAAAAAACATGGATGAACTAAATTAGCAATTCCATTTTATATCGTCCTTTATATGATTACTGTGTTTACAAGAGTATGCTAAACTGGTAAAAAGCTTACAGCACCTAGTATTCCCAAGTAGTCTCCTAACCAAGTACTGACCAAGCCTGACCCTGCTTAGCTTCTGAGATCGGACGAGATCAGGCATATTCAGGTTGGTATGGCCGTAAGCCATGGAGTGATATTAGGATAGACTTTTTCAAGTTCATGTAACTAAAAAAACGTGGATAAACTAAATTAGCAATTCCATTTTATATCGTCCTTTATATGATTACTGTGTTTACAAGAGTATGCTAAACTGGTAAAAAGCTTAAAGCACCTGGTATTCCCAAATAGTCTCCTGACCAAGTACTAACCAAGCCTGGCCCTGCTTAGCTTCTGAGATCGGACGAGATCAGGCGTATTCAGGGAGGTATGGCCGTAAGCAATAGAAAGACATTTGGATAGACTCTTTCATGTTCATGTAACTCAAAAAACGTGGATGATATAAATTAGAAATTCCATTTTATATCGTCCTTTATATGATTACTGTGTTTACAAGAGTATGCTAAACTGGTAAAAAGCTTACAGCACCTGGAATTCCCAAGTAGTCTCCTAACCAAGTACTAACCAAGCATGACCCTGCTTAGCTTCTGAGATCGGACGAGATCAGGCGTATTCAGGTTGGTATGGCCGTAAGCCATGGAATGATATTAGGATAGACTTTTTCAAGTTCATGTAACTAAAAAAACATGGATGAATTAAATTAGCAATTCCATTTTATATCGTCCTTTATATGATTACTGTGTTTACAAGAGTATGCTAAACTGGTAAAAAGCTTACAGCGCCTAGTATTCCCAAGTAGTCTCCTAACCAAGTACTGACCAAGCCTGACCCTGCTTAGCTTCTGAGATCGGACGAGATCAGGCATATTCAGGTTGGTATGGCCGTAAGCCATGGAGTGATATTAGGATAGACTTTTTCAAGTTCATGTAACTAAAAAAACGTGGATAAACTAAATTAGCAATTCCATTTTATATCGTCCTTTATATGATTACTGTGTTTACAAGAGTATGCTAAACTGGTAAAAAGCTTACAGCACCTGGTATTCCCAAGTAATCTCCTAACCAAGTACTAACCAAGCCTGACCCTGCTTAGTTTCTGAGATCGGACGAGATCAGGCGTATTCAGGTTGGTATGGTCGTGAGCCATGGAATGATATTAGGATAGACTTTTTCAAGTTCATGTAACTCAAAAAACGTGGATGAACTAAATTAGCAATTCCATTTTATATTGTCCTTTATATCATTACTGTGTTTACAAGAGTATGCTAAACTGGTAAAAAGCTTACAGCACCTGGTATTCCCAAGTAGTCTCCTAACCAAGTACTAACCAAGCCTGAACCTGATTAGCTTCTGAGATTGGACGAAATCAGGCGTATTCAGGTTGGTATGGCCATAAGCCATGTAATAATATTAGGATAGACTTTTTCATGTTCATGTAACTCAAAAAACGTGGATGAACTAAATTAGCAATTCCATTTTATATCGTCCTTTATATGATTACTGTGTTTACAAGAGTATGCTAAACTGGTAAAAAGCTTAAAGCACCTGGTATTCCCAAGTAGTCTCCAGACCAAGTAATAACCAAGCATGACCCTGCTTAGCTTCTGAGATCGGACGAGATCAGGCATATTCAGGAAGGTATGGCCGTAAGCCATGGAATGATATTAGGATAGACTTTTTCAAGTTCATGTAACTCAAAAAACGTGGATGATCTAAATTAGAAATTCCATTTTATATCGTCCTTTATATGATTACTGTGTTTACAAGAGTATGCTAAACTGGTAAAAAGCTTACAGCACCTGGTATTCCCAAGTAGTCTCCTGACCAAGTACTAACCAAGCCTGGCCCTGCTTAGCTTCTGAGATCGGACGAGATCAGGCGTATTCAGGAAGGTAAGGCCGTAAGCCGTAGAAAGACATTTGGATAGACTCTTTCATGTTCATGTAACTCAAAAAACGTGGATGATATAAATTAGAAATTCCATTTTATATCTTCCTTTATATGATTACTCTGTTTACAAGAGTATGCTAAACTGGTAAAAAGCTTACACTACCTGGTATTCCCAAGTAGTCTCCTAACCAAGTACTAACCAAGCCTGACCCTGCTTAGCTTCTGAGATCGGACGAGATCAGGCGTATTCAGGTTGGTATGGCCGTAAATCACGGAATGATATTAGGATAGACTTTTTCAAGTTCATGTAACTCAAAAAACGTGGATGAACTAAATAAGCAATTCCATTTTATATCGTCCTTTATATGATTACTGTGTTTACAAGAGTATGCTAAATGGGCAAAAAGCTTACAGCACCTGGTATTCCTAAGTAATCTCCTAACCAAGTACTAACCAAGCCTGACCCTGCTTAGCTTCTGAGATCGGACGAGATCAGGCGTATTCAAGTTGGTATGGCCGTAAACCATGGAATGATATTAGGATAGACTTTTTCAAGTTCATGTAACTCAAAAAACGTGGATGAACTAAATAAGCAATTCCATTTTATATCGTCCTTTATATCATTACTGTGTTTACAAAAGTATGCTGAATGGGCAAAAAGCTTACAGCACCTGGTATTCCTGAGTAGTCTCCTAACCAAGTACTAACCAAGCCTGACCCTGCTTAGCTTCTGAGATCAGACGAGATCAGGCGTTTTCAGGTTGGTATGGCCATAAGCCATGGAATAATATTAGGATAGACTTTTTCAAGTTCATGTAACTAAAAAAACGTGGATGAACTAAATTAGCAATTCCATTTTATATCGTCCTTTATATGATTACTGTGTTTACAAGAGTATGCTAAACTGGTAAAAAGCTTACAGCACCTGGTATTCCCAAGTAGTCTCCTAACCAAGTACTAACCAAGCCTGACCCTGATTAGCTTCTGAGATCGGACGAGATCAGGCATATTCAGGTTGGTATGGCCGTAAGCCACGGAGTGATATTAGGATAGACTTTTTCATGTTCATGTAACTCAAAAAACGTGGATGAACTAAATTAGCAATTCCATTTTATATCGTCCTTTATATGATTACTGTGTTTACAAGAGTATGCTAAACTGGTAAAAAGCTTAAAGCACCTGGTATTCCCAAGTAGCCTCCTAACCAAGTACTAACCAAGCCTGACCCTGCTTAGCTTCTGAGATCGGACGAGATCAGGCATATTCAGGTTGGTATGGCCGTAAGCCATGTAGTGATATTAGGATAGACTTTTTCATGTTCATGTAACTCAAAAAACGTGGATGAACTAAATTAGCAATTCCATTTTATATCGTCCTTTATATGATTACTGTGTTTACAAGAGTACGCTAAAAAGCCTAAAGCACCTGGTATTCCCAAGTAGCCTCCTAACCAAGTACTAACCAAGCCTGACCCTGCTTAGCTTCTGAGATAGGACGAGATCAGGCGTGTTCAGGTTGGTATGGCCGTAAGACATGGAATGATATTAGGATAGACTTTTTCAAGTTCATGTAACTAAAAAAACGTGGATGAACTAAATTAGCAATTCCATTTTATATCGTCCTTTATATGATTACTGTGTTTACAAGAGTATGCTAAACTGGTAAAAAGCTTACAGCACCTGGTATTCCCAAGTAGTCTCCTAACCAAGTACGAACCAAGCCTGACCCTGCTTAGCTTCTGAGATCGGACGAGATCAGGCGTATTCAGGTTGGTATGGCCGTAAGCTATGTAGTGATATTAGGATAGACTTTTTCAAGTTCATGTAACTCAAAAAACGTGGATGAACTAAATAAGCAATTCCATTTTATATCGTCCTTTATATCATTACTGTGTTTACAA
Source organism: Thymallus thymallus (assembly GCA_023634145.1). NCBI lineage: Eukaryota > Metazoa > Chordata > Actinopteri > Salmoniformes > Salmonidae > Thymallus > Thymallus thymallus. The sequence continues at coordinate 2,669,417 of CM042422.1, forward strand.
GAGTATGCTAAATGGGCAAAAAGCTTACAGCACCTGGTATTCCCAAGTAGTCTCCTAACCAAGTACGAACCAAGCCTGACCCTGCTTAGCTTCTGAGATCGGACGAGATCAGGCGTATTCAGGTTGGTATGGCCGTAAGACATGGAGTGATATTAGGATAGACTTTTTCAAGTTCATGTAACTAAAAAAACGTGGATAAACTAAATTAGCAATTCCATTTTATATCGTCCTTTATATGATTACTCTGTTTACAAGAGTATGCTAAACTGGTAAAAAGCTTACACTACCTGGTATTCCCAAGTAGTCTCCTAACCAAGTACTAACAAAGCCTGACCCTGCTTAGCTTCTGAGATCGGACGAGATCAGGCGTATTCAAGTTGGTATGGCCGTAAACCATGGAATGATATTAGGATAGACTTTTTCAAGTTCATGTAACTCAAAAAACGTGGATGAACTAAATAAGCAATTCCATTTTATATCGTCCTTTATATCATTACTGTGTTTACAAAAGTATGCTAAATGGGCAAAAAGCTTACAGCACCTGGTATTCCTGAGTAGTCTCCTAACCAAGTACTAACCAAGCCTGACCCTGCTTAGCTTCTGAGATCAGACGAGATCAGGCGTTTTCAGGTTGGTATGGCCATAAGCCATGGAATAATATTAGGATAGACTTTTTCATGTTCATGTAACTCAAAAAACGTGGATGAACTAAATTAGCAATTCCATTTTATATCGTCCTTTATATGATTACTGTGTTTACAAGAGTATGCTAAACTGGTAAAAAGCTTAAAGCACCTGGTATTCCCAAGTAGTCTACTGACCAAGTACTAACCAAACATGACCCTGCTTAGCTTCTGAGATCGGACGAGATCAGGCGTATTCAGGTTGGTATGGCCGTAAGCCATGGAATGATATTAGGATAGACTTTTTCAAGTTCATGTAACTAAAAAAACGTGGATGAACTAAATTAGCAATTCCATTTTATATCGTCCTTTATATGATTACTGTGTTTACAAGAGTATGCTAAACTGGTAAAAAGCTTACAGCACCTGGTATTCCCAAGTAGTCTCCTAACCAAGTACTAACCAAGCCTGACCCTGATTAGCTTCTGAGATCGGACGAGATCAGGCATATTCAGGTTGGTATGGCCGTAAGCCACGGAGTGATATTAGGATAGACTTTTTCATGTTCATGTAACTCAAAAAACGTGGATGAACTAAATTAGCAATTCCATTTTATATCGTCCTTTATATGATTACTGTGTTTACAAGAGTATGCTAAACTGGTAAAAAGCTTAAAGCACCTGGTATTCCCAAGTAGCCTCCTAACCAAGTACTAACCAAGCCTGACCCTGCTTAGCTTCTGAGATCGGACGAGATCAGGCGTATTCAGGTTGGTATGGCCGTAAGCCATGGAATGATATTAGGATAGACTTTTTCAAGTTCATGTAACTAAAAAAACGTGGATGAACTAAATTAGCAATTCCATTTTATATCGTCCTTTATATGATTACTGTGTTTACAAGAGTATGCTAAACTGGTAAAAAGCTTACAGCACCTGGTATTCCCAAGTAGTCTCCTAACCAAGTACTAACCAAGCCTGACCCTGCTTAGCTTCTGAGATCGTACGAGATCAGGCATATTCAGGTTGGTATGGCCGTAAGCCATGTAGTGATATTAGGATAGACTTTTTCATGTTCATGTAACTCAAAAAACGTGGATGAACTAAATTAGCAATTCCATTTTATATCGTCCTTTATATGATTACTGTGTTTACAAGAGTACGCTAAAAAGCCTAAAGCACCTGGTATTCCCAAGTAGCCTCCTAACCAAGTACTAACCAAGCCTGACCCTGCTTAGCTTCTGAGATAGGACGAGATCAGGCGTGTTCAGGTTGGTATGGCCGTAAGCCATGGAATGATATTAGGATAGACTTTTTCAAGTTCATGTAACTAAAAAAACGTGGATGAACTAAATTAGCAATTCCATTTTATATCGTCCTTTATATGATTACTGTGTTTACAAGAGTATGCTAAACTGGTAAAAAGCTTACAGCACCTGGTATTCCCAAGTAGTCTCCTAACCAAGTACGAACCAAGCCTGACCCTGCTTAGCTTCTGAGATCGGACGAGATCAGGCGTATTCAGGTTGGTATGGCCGTAAGCTATGTAGTGATATTAGGATAGACTTTTTCAAGTTCATGTAACTCAAAAAACGTGGATGAACTAAATAAGCAATTCCATTTTATATCGTCCTTTATATCATTACTGTGTTTACAAGAGTATGCTAAATGGGCAAAAAGCTTACAGCACCTGGTATTCCCAAGTAGTCTCCTAACCAAGTACGAACCAAGCCTGACCCTGCTTAGCTTCTGAGATCGGACGAGATCAGGCGTATTCAGGTTGGTATGGCCGTAAGACATGGAGTGATATTAGGATAGACTTTTTCAAGTTCATGTAACTAAAAAAACGTGGATAAACTAAATTAGCAATTCCATTTTATATCGTCCTTTATATGATTACTCTGTTTACAAGAGTATGCTAAACTGGTAAAAAGCTTACACTACCTGGTATTCCCAAGTAGTCTCCTAACCAAGTACAAACAAAGCCTGACCCTGCTTAGCTTCTGAGATCGGACGAGATCAGGCGTATTCAGGTTGGTATGGCCGTAAATCACAGAATGATATTAGGATAGACTTTTTCAAGTTCATGTAACTCAAAAAACGTGGATGAACTAAATAAGCAATTCCATTTTATATCGTCCTTTATATTATTACTGTGTTTACAAGAGTATGCTAAATGGGCAAAAAGCTTACAGCACCTGGTATTCCTAAGTAGTCTCCTAACCAAGTACTAACCAAGCCTGACCCTGCTTAGCTTCTGAGATCGGACGAGATCAGGCGTATTCAAGTTGGTATGGCCGTAAACCATGGAATGATATTAGGATAGACTTTTTCAAGTTCATGTAACTCAAAAAACGTGATTGAACTAAATTAGCAATTCCATTTTATATCGTCCTTTATATGATTACTGTGTTTACACGAGTATGCTAATCTGGTAAAAAGCTTACAGCACCTGGTATTCCCAAGTAGTCTCCTGACCAAGTACTAACCAAGCCTGACCCTGCTTAGCTTCTGAGATCGGACGAGATCAGGCGTATTCAGGAAGGTATGGCCGTAAGCCGTAGAAAGACATTTGGATAGACTCTTTCATGTTCATGTAACTCAAAAAACGTGGATGATATAAATTAGAAATTCCATTTTATATCGTCCTTTATATGATTACTCTGTTGACAAGAGTATGCTAAACTGGTAAAAAGCTTACACTACCTGGTATTCCCAAGTAGTCTCCTAACCAAGTACTAACCAAGCCTGACCCTGCTTAGCTTCTGAGATCGGATGAGATCAGGCGTTTTCAGGTTGGTATGGCCATAAGCCATGGAATAATATTAGGATAGACTTTTTCATGTTCATGTAACTCAAAAAACGTGGATGATATAAATTAGAAATTCCATTTTATATCGTCCTTTATATGATTACCGTGTTTACAAGAGTATGCTAAACTGGTAAAAAGCTTACAGCACCTGGAATTCCCAAGTAGTCTCCTAACCAAGTACTAACCAAGCATGACCCTGCTTAGCTTCTGAGATCGGACGAGATCAGGCGTATTCAGGTTGGTATGGCCGTAAGCCATGGAATGATATTAGGATAGACTTTTTCAAGTTCTTGTAACTAAAAAAACATGGATGAACTAAATTAGCAATTCCATTTTATATCGTCCTTTATATGATTACTGTGTTTACAAGAGTATGCTAAACTGGTAAAAAGCTTACAGCACCTAGTATTCCCAAGTAGTCTCCTAACCAAGTACTGACCAAGCCTGACCCTGCTTAGCTTCTGAGATCGGACGAGATCAGGCATATTCAGGTTGGTATGGCCGTAAGCCACGGAATGATATTAGGATAGACTTTTTCAAGTTCATGTAACTCAAAAAACGTGGATGATCTAAATTAGAAATTCCATTTTATATCGTCCTTTATATGATTACTGTGTTTACAAGAGTATGCTAAACTGGTAAAAAGCTTACAGCACCTGGTATTCCCAAGTAGTCTCCTGACCAAGTACTAACCAAGCCTGGCCCTGCTTAGCTTCTGAGATCGGACGAGATCAGGCGTATTCAGGAAGGTAAGGCCGTAAGCCGTAGAAAGACATTTGGATAGACTCTTTCATGTTCATGTAACTCAAAAAACGTGGATGATATAAATTAGAAATTCCATTTTATATCTTCCTTTATATGATTACTCTGTTTACAAGAGTATGCTAAACTGGTAAAAAGCTTACACTACCTGGTATTCCCAAGTAGTCTCCTAACCAAGTACTAACCAAGCCTGACCCTGCTTAGCTTCTGAGATCGGACAAGATCAGGCGTATTCAGCTTGGTATGGCCGTAAATCACGGAATGATATTAGGATAGACTTTTTCAAGTTCATGTAACTCAAAAAACGTGGATCAACTAAATAAGCAATTCCATTTTATATCGTCCTTTATATGATTACTGTGTTTACAAGAGTATGCTAAATGGGCAAAAAGCTTACAGCACCTGGTATTCCTAAGTAATCTCCTAACCAAGTACTAACCAAGCCTGACCCTGCTTAGCTTCTGAGATCGGACGAGATCAGGCGTATTCAAGTTGGTATGGCCGTAAACCATGGAATGATATTAGGATAGACTTTTTCAAGTTCATGTAACTCAAAAAACGTGGATGAACTAAATAAGCAATTCCATTTTATATCGTCCTTTATATCATTACTGTGTTTACAAAAGTATGCTAAATGGGCAAAAAGCTTACAGCACCTGGTATTCCTGAGTAGTCTCCTAACCAAGTACTAACCAAGCCTGACCCTGCTTAGCTTCTGAGATCAGACGAGATCAGGCGTTTTCAGGTTGGTATGGCCATAAGCCATGGAATAATATTAGGATAGACTTTTTCATGTTCATGTAACTCAAAAATCGTGGATGAACTAAATTAGCAATTCCATTTTATATCGTCCTTTATATGATTACTGTGTTTACAAGAGTATGCTAAACTGGTAAAAAGCTTACAGCACCTGGTATTCCCAAGTAGTCTCCTAACCAAGTACTAACCAAGCCTGACCCTGCTTAGCTTCTGAGATCGTACGAGATCAGGCATATTCAGGTTGGTATGGCCGTAAGACATGTAGTGATATTAGGATAGACTTTTTCATGTTCATGTAACTCAAAAAACGTGGATGAACTAAATTAGCAATTCCATTTTATATCGTCCTTTATATGATTACTGTGTTTACAAGAGTACGCTAAAAAGCTTAAAGCACCTGGTATTCCCAAGTAGCCTCCTAACCAAGTACTAACCAAGCCTGACCCTGCTTAGCTTCTGAGATAGGACGAGATCAGGCGTGTTCAGGTTGGTATGGCCGTAAGCCATGGAATGATATTAGGATAGACTTTTTCAAGTTCATGTAACTAAAAAAACGTGGATGAACTAAATTAGCAATTCCATTTTATATCGTCCTTTATATGATTACTGTGTTTACAAGAGTATGCTAAACTGGTAAAAAGCTTACAGCACCTGGTATTCCCAAGTAGTCTCCTAACCAAGTACGAACCAAGCCTGACCCTGCTTAGCTTCTGAGATCGGACGAGATCAGGCGTATTCAGGTTGGTATGGCCGTAAGCTATGTAGTGATATTAGGATAGACTTTTTCAAGTTCATGTAACTCAAAAAACGTGGATGAACTAAATAAGCAATTCCATTTTATATCGTCCTTTATATCATTACTGTGTTTACAAGAGTATGCTAAATGGGCAAAAAGCTTACAGCACCTGGTATTCCCAAGTAGTCTCCTAACCAAGTACTAACCAAGCCTGACCCTGCTTAGCTTCTGAGATCGGACGAGATCAGGCGTTTTCAGGTTGGTATGGCCATAAGCCATGGAATAATATTAGGATAGACTTTTTCATGTTCATGTAACTCAAAAAACGTGGATGAACTAAATTAGCAATTCCATTTTATATCGTCCTTTATATGATTACTGTGTTTACAAGAGTATGCTAAACTGGTAAAAAGCTTAAAGCACCTGGTATTCCCAAGTAGTCTCCTGACCAAGTACTAACCAAGCCTGGCCCTGCTTAGCTTCTGAGATCGGACGAGATCAGGCGTATTCAGGGAGGTATGGCCGTAAGCCATAGAAAGACATTTGGATATACTCTTTCATGTTCATGTAACTCAAAAAACGTGGATGATATAAATTAGAAATTCCATTTTATATCGTCCTTTATATGATTACCGTGTTTACAAGAGTATGCTAAACTGGTAAAAAGCTTACAGCACCTGGTATTCCCAAGTAGTCTCCTAACCAAGTACTAACCAAGCATGACCCTGCTTAGCTTCTGAGATCGGACGAGATCAGGCATATTCAGGTTGGTATGGCCGTAAGCCATGGAATGATATTAGGATAGACTTTTTCAAGTTCATGTAACTAAAAAAACGTGGATGAACTAAATTAGCAATTCCATTTTATATCGTCCTTTATATGATTACTGTGTTTACAAGAGTATGCTAAACTGGTAAAAAGCTTACAGCACCTGGTATTCCCAAGTAGTCTCCTAACCAAGTACTAACCAAGCCTGACCCTGCTTAGCATCTGAGATCGGACGAGATCAGGCGTTTTCAGGTTGGTATGGCCATAAGCCATGGAATAATATTAGGATAGACTTTTTCATGTTCATGTAACTCAAAAAACGTGGATGAACTAAATTAGCAATTCCATTTTATATCGTCCTTTATATGATTACTGTGTTTACAAGAGTATGCTAAACTGGTAGAAAGCTTAAAGCACCTGGTATTCCCAAGTAGTCTCCTGACCAAGTACTAACCAAGCCTGGCCCTGCTTAGCTTCTGAGATCGGACGAGATCAGGCGTATTCAGGGAGGTATGGCCGTAAGCCATAGAAAGACATTTGGATAGACTTTTTCAAGTTCATGTAACTAAAAAAACGTGGATGAACTAAATTAGCAATTCCATTTTATATCGTCCTTTATATGATTACTGTGTTTACAAAAGTATGCTAAACTGGTAAAAAGCTTACAGCACCTGGTATTCCCAAGTAGTCTCCTAACCAAGTACTGACCAAGCCTGACCCTACTTAGCTTCTGAGATCGGACGAGATCAGGCATATTCAGGTTGGTATGGCCGTAAGCCATGGAGTGATATTAGGATAGACTTTTTCAAGTTCATGTAACTAAAAAAACGTGGATGAACTAAATTAGCAATTCCATTTTATATCGTCCTTTATATGATTACTGTGTTTACAAGAGTATGCTAAACTGGTAAAAATCTTACAGCACCTGGTATTCCCAAGTAGTCTCCTAACCGAGTACTGACCCTGCTTAGCTTCTGAGATCGGACGAGATCAGGCATATTCAGGTTGGTATGGCCGTAAACCATGGAATGATATTAGGATAGACTTTTTGAAGTTCATGTAACTCAAAAAACGTGGATGAACTAAATTAGCAATTCCATTTTATATCGTCCTTTATATCATTACTGTGTTTACAAGAGTATGCTAAATGGGCAAAAAGCTTACAGCACCTGGTATTCCCTTAACCAAGTAATAACCAAGCCTGACCCTGCTTAGCTTCTGAGATCGGACGAGATCAGGCATATTCAGGTTGGTATGGCCGTAAGCCATGTAGTGATATTAGGATAGACTTTTTCATGTTCATGTAACTCAAAAAACGTGGATGAACTAAATTAGCAATTCCATTTTATATCGTCCTTTATATGATTACTGTGTTTACAAGAGTATGCTAAACTGGTAAAAAGCTTACACTACCTGGTATTCCCAAGTAGTCTCCTAACCAAGTACTAACCAAGCCTGACCCTGCTTAGCTTCTGAGATCGGATGAGATCAGGCGTTTTCAGGTTGGTATGGCCATAAGCCATGGAATAATATTAGGATAGACTTTTTCATGTTCATGTAACTCAAAAAACGTGGATGAACTAAATTAGCAATTCCATTTTCTATCGTCCTTTATATGATTACTGTGTTTACAAGAGTATGCTAAACTGGTAAAAAGCTTAAAGCACCTGGTATTCCCAAATAGTCTCCTGACCAAGTACTAACCAAGCCTGGCCCTGCTTAGCTTCTGAGATCGGACGAGATCAGGCGTATTCAGGGAGGTATGGCCGTAAGCAATAGAAAGACATTTGGATAGACTCTTTCATGTTCATGTAACTCAAAAAACGTGGATGATATAAATTAGAAATTCCATTTTATATCGTCCTTTATATGATTACCGTGTTTACAAGAGTATGCTAAACTGGTAAAAAGCTTACAGCACCTGGAATTCCCAAGTAGTCTCCTAAACAAGTACTAACCAAGCATGACCCTGCTTAGCTTCTGAGATCGGACGAGATCAGGCGTATTCAGGTTGGTATGGCCGTAAGCCATGGAATGATATTAGGATAGACTTTTTCAAGTTCATGTAACTAAAAAAACATGGATGAACTAAATTAGCAATTCCATTTTATATCGTCCTTTATATGATTACTGTGTTTACAAGAGTATGCTAAACTGGTAAAAAGCTTACAGCACCTAGTATTCCCAAGTAGTCTCCTAACCAAGTACTGACCAAGCCTGACCCTGCTTAGCTTCTGAGATCGGACGAGATCAGGCGTATTCAGGGAGGTATGGCCGTAAGCAATAGAAAGACATTTGGATAGACTCTTTCATGTTCATGTAACTCAAAAAACGTGGATGATATAAATTAGAAATTCCATTTTATATCGTCCTTTATATGATTACCGTGTTTACAAGAGTATGCTAAACTGGTAAAAAGCTTACAGCACCTGGAATTCCCAAGTAGTCTCCTAAACAAGTACTAACCAAGCATGACCCTGCTTAGCTTCTGAGATCGGACGAGATCAGGCGTATTCAGGTTGGTATGGCCGTAAGCCATGGAATGATATTAGGATAGACTTTTTCAAGTTCATGTAACTAAAAAAACATGGATGAACTAAATTAGCAATTCCATTTTATATCGTCCTTTATATGATTACTGTGTTTACAAGAGTATGCTAAACTGGTAAAAAGCTTACAGCACCTAGTATTCCCAAGTAGTCTCCTAACCAAGTACTGACCAAGCCTGACCCTGCTTAGCTTCTGAGATCGGACGAGATCAGGCATATTCAGGTTGGTATGGCCGTAAGCCATGGAGTGATATTAGGATAGACTTTTTCAAGTTCATGTAACTAAAAAAACGTGGATAAACTAAATTAGCAATTCCATTTTATATCGTCCTTTATATGATTACTGTGTTTACAAGAGTATGCTAAACTGGTAAAAAGCTTACAGCACCTGGTATTCCCAAGTAATCTCCTAACCAAGTACTAACCAAGCCTGACCCTGCTTAGTTTCTGAGATCGGACGAGATCAGGCGTATTCAGGTTGGTATGGTCGTGAGCCATGGAATGATATTAGGATAGACTTTTTCAAGTTCATGTAACTCAAAAAACGTGGATGAACTAAATTAGCAATTCCATTTTATATTGTCCTTTATATCATTACTGTGTTTACAAGAGTATGCTAAACTGGTAAAAAGCTTACAGCACCTGGTATTCCCAAGTAGTCTCCTAACCAAGTACTAACCAAGCCTGAACCTGATTAGCTTCTGAGATTGGACGAAATCAGGCGTATTCAGGTTGGTATGGCCATAAGCCATGTAATAATATTAGGATAGACTTTTTCATGTTCATGTAACTCAAAAAACGTGGATGAACTAAATTAGCAATTCCATTTTATATCGTCCTTTATATGATTACTGTGTTTACAAGAGTATGCTAAACTGGTAAAAAGCTTAAAGCACCTGGTATTCCCAAGTAGTCTCCAGACCAAGTAATAACCAAGCATGACCCTGCTTAGCTTCTGAGATCTGACGAGATCAGGCATATTCAGGTTGGTATGGCCGTAAGCCACTGAATGATATTAGGATAGACTTTTTCAAGTTCATGTAACTCAAAAAACGTGGATGATCTAAATTAGAAATTCCATTTTATATCGTCCTTTATATGATTACTGTGTTTACAAGAGTATGCTAAACTGGTAAAAAGCTTACAGCACCTGGTATTCCCAAGTAGTCTCCTGACCAAGTACTAACCAAGCCTGGCCCTGCTTAGCTTCTGAGATCGGACGAGATCAGGCGTATTCAGGAAGGTAAGGCCGTAAGCCGTAGAAAGACATTTGGATAGACTCTTTCATGTTCATGTAACTCAAAAAACGTGGATGATATAAATTAGAAATTCCATTTTATATCTTCCTTTATATGATTACTCTGTTTACAAGAGTATGCTAAACTGGTAAAAAGCTTACACTACCTGGTATTCCCAAGTAGTCTCCTAACCAAGTACTAACCAAGCCTGACCCTGCTTAGCTTCTGAGATCGGACGAGATCAGGCGTATTCAGGTTGGTATGGCCGTAAATCACGGAATGATATTAGGATAGACTTTTTCAAGTTCATGTAACTCAAAAAACGTGGATGAACTAAATAAGCAATTCCATTTTATATCGTCCTTTATATGATTACTGTGTTTACAAGAGTATGCTAAATGGGCAAAAAGCTTACAGCACCTGGTATTCCTAAGTAATCTCCTAACCAAGTACTAACCAAGCCTGACCCTGCTTAGCTTCTGAGATCGGACGAGATCAGGCGTATTCAAGTTGGTATGGCCGTAAACCATGGAATGATATTAGGATAGACTTTTTCAAGTTCATGTAACTCAAAAAACGTGGATGAACTAAATAAGCAATTCCATTTTATATCGGCCTTTATATCATTACTGTGTTTACAAAAGTATGCTAAATGGGCAAAAAGCTTACAGCACCTGGTATTCCTGAGTAGTCTCCTAACCAAGTACTAACCAAGCCTGACCCTGCTTAGCTTCTGAGATCAGACGAGATCAGGCGTTTTCAGGTTGGTATGGCCATAAGCCATGGAATAATATTAGGATAGACTTTTTCATGTTCATGTAACTCAAAAAACGTGGATGAACTAAATTAGCAATTCCATTTTATATCGTCCTTTATATGATTACTGTGTTTACAAGAGTATGCTAAACTGGTAAAAAGCTTAAAGCACCTGGTATTCCCAAGTAGTCTACTGACCAAGTACTAACCAAACATGACCCTGCTTAGCTTCTGAGATCGGACGAGATCAGGCGTATTCAGGTTGGTATGGCCGTAAGCCATGGAATGATATTAGGATAGACTTTTTCAAGTTCATGTAACTAAAAAAACGTGGATGAACTAAATTAGCAATTCCATTTTATATCGTCCTTTATATGATTACTGTGTTTACAAGAGTATGCTAAACTGGTAAAAAGCTTACAGCACCTGGTATTCCCAAGTAGTCTCCTAACCAAGTACTAACCAAGCCTGACCCTGATTAGCTTCTGAGATCGGACGAGATCAGGCATATTCAGGTTGGTATGGCCGTAAGCCACGGAGTGATATTAGGATAGACTTTTTCATGTTCATGTAACTCAAAAAACGTGGATGAACTAAATTAGCAATTCCATTTTATATCGTCCTTTATATGATTACTGTGTTTACAAGAGTATGCTAAACTGGTAAAAAGCTTAAAGCACCTGGTATTCCCAAGTAGCCTCCTAACCAAGTACTAACCAAGCCTGACCCTGCTTAGCTTCTGAGATAGGACGAGATCAGGCATGTTCAGGTTGGTATGGCCGTAAGCCATGGAATGATATTAGGATAGACTTTTTCAAGTTCATGTAACTAAAAAAACGTGGATAAACTAAATTAGCAATTCCATTTTATATCATCCTTTATATGATTACTGTGTTTACAAGAGTATGCTAAACTGGTAAAAAGCTTACAGCACCTGGTATTCCCAAGAAATCTCCTAACCAAGTACTAACCAAGCCTGACCCTGCTTAGTTTCTGAGATCGGACGAGATCAGGCGTATTCAGGTTGGTATGGTCGTGAGCCATGGAATGATATTAGGATAGACTTTTTCAAGTTCATGTAACTCAAAAAACGTGGATGAACTAAATTAGCAATTCCATTTTATATTGTCCTTTATATCATTACTGTGTTTACAAGAGTATGCTAAACTGGTAAAAAGCTTACAGCACCTGGTATTCCCAAGTAGTCTCCTAACCAAGTACTAACCAAGCCTGAACCTGATTAGCTTCTGAGATTGGACGAAATCAGGCGTATTCAGGTTGGTATGGCCATAAGCCATGTAATAATATTAGGATAGACTTTTTCATGTTCATGTAACTCAAAAAACGTGGATGAACTAAATTAGCAATTCCATTTTATATCGTCCTTTATATGATTACTGTGTTTACAAGAGTATGCTAAACTGGTAAAAAGCTTAAAGCACCTGGTATTCCCAAGTAGTCTCCAGACCAAGTAATAACCAAGCATGACCCTGCTTAGCTTCTGAGATCTGACGAGATCAGGCATATTCAGGTTGGTATGGCCGTAAGCCACTGAATGATATTAGGATAGACTTTTTCAAGTTCATGTAACTCAAAAAACGTGGATGATCTAAATTAGAAATTCCATTTTATATCGTCCTTTATATGATTACTGTGTTTACAAGAGTATGCTAAACTGGTAAAAAGCTTACAGCACCTGGTATTCCCAAGTAGTCTCCTGACCAAGTACTAACCAAGCCTGGCCCTGCTTAGCTTCTGAGATCGGACGAGATCAGGCGTATTCAGGAAGGTAAGGCCGTAAGCCGTAGAAAGACATTTGGATAGACTCTTTCATGTTCATGTAACTCAAAAAACGTGGATGATATAAATTAGAAATTCCATTTTATATCTTCCTTTATATGATTACTCTGTTTACAAGAGTATGCTAAACTGGTAAAAAGCTTACACTACCTGGTATTCCCAAGTAGTCTCCTAACCAAGTACTAACCAAGCCTGACCCTGCTTAGCTTCTGAGATCGGACGAGATCAGGCGTATTCAGGTTGGTATGGCCGTAAATCACGGAATGATATTAGGATAGACTTTTTCAAGTTCATGTAACTCAAAAAACGTGGATGAACTAAATAAGCAATTCCATTTTATATCGTCCTTTATATGATTACTGTGTTTACAAGAGTATGCTAAATGGGCAAAAAGCTTACAGCACCTGGTATTCCTAAGTAATCTCCTAACCAAGTACTAACCAAGCCTGACCCTGCTTAGCTTCTGAGATCGGACGAGATCAGGCGTATTCAAGTTGGTATGGCCGTAAACCATGGAATGATATTAGGATAGACTTTTTCAAGTTCATGTAACTCAAAAAACGTGGATGAACTAAATAAGCAATTCCATTTTATATCGGCCTTTATATCATTACTGTGTTTACAAAAGTATGCTAAATGGGCAAAAAGCTTACAGCACCTGGTATTCCTGAGTAGTCTCCTAACCAAGTACTAACCAAGCCTGACCCTGCTTAGCTTCTGAGATCAGACGAGATCAGGCGTTTTCAGGTTGGTATGGCCATAAGCCATGGAATAATATTAGGATAGACTTTTTCATGTTCATGTAACTCAAAAAACGTGGATGAACTAAATTAGCAATTCCATTTTATATCGTCCTTTATATGATTACTGTGTTTACAAGAGTATGCTAAACTGGTAAAAAGCTTAAAGCACCTGGTATTCCCAAGTAGTCTACTGACCAAGTACTAACCAAACATGACCCTGCTTAGCTTCTGAGATCGGACGAGATCAGGCGTATTCAGGTTGGTATGGCCGTAAGCCATGGAATGATATTAGGATAGACTTTTTCAAGTTCATGTAACTAAAAAAACGTGGATGAACTAAATTAGCAATTCCATTTTATATCGTCCTTTATATGATTACTGTGTTTACAAGAGTATGCTAAACTGGTAAAAAGCTTACAGCACCTGGTATTCCCAAGTAGTCTCCTAACCAAGTACTAACCAAGCCTGACCCTGATTAGCTTCTGAGATCGGACGAGATCAGGCATATTCAGGTTGGTATGGCCGTAAGCCACGGAGTGATATTAGGATAGACTTTTTCATGTTCATGTAACTCAAAAAACGTGGATGAACTAAATTAGCAATTCCATTTTATATCGTCCTTTATATGATTACTGTGTTTACAAGAGTATGCTAAACTGGTAAAAAGCTTAAAGCACCTGGTATTCCCAAGTAGCCTCCTAACCAAGTACTAACCAAGCCTGACCCTGCTTAGCTTCTGAGATAGGACGAGATCAGGCATGTTCAGGTTGGTATGGCCGTAAGCCATGGAATGATATTAGGATAGACTCTTTCATGTTCATGTAACTCAAAAAACGTGGATGATATAAATTAGAAATTCCATTTTATATCGTCCTTTATATGATTACTCTGTTGACAAGAGTATGCTAAACTGGTAAAAAGCTTACACTACCTGGTATTCCCAAGTAGTCTCCTAACCAAGTACTAACCAAGCCTGACCCTGCTTAGCTTCTGAGATCGGATGAGATCAGGCGTTTTCAGGTTGGTATGGCCATAAGCCATGGAATAATATTAGGATAGACTTTTTCATGTTCATGTAACTCAAAAAACGTGGATGATATAAATTAGAAATTCCATTTTATATCGTCCTTTATATGATTACCGTGTTTACAAGAGTATGCTAAACTGGTAAAAAGCTTACAGCACCTGGAATTCCCAAGTAGTCTCCTAACCAAGTACTAACCAAGCATGACCCTGCTTAGCTTCTGAGATCGGATGAGATCAGGCGTATTCAGGTTGGTATGGCCGTAAGCCATGGAATGATATTAGGATAGACTTTTTCAAGTTCATGTAACTAAAAAAACATGGATGAACTAAATTAGCAATTCCATTTTATATCGTCCTTTATATGATTACTGTGTTTACAAGAGTATGCTAAACTGGTAAAAAGCTTACAGCACCTAGTATTCCAAGTAGTCTCCTAACCAAGTACTGACCAAGCCTGACCCTGCTTAGCTTCTGAGATCGGACGAGATCAGGCGTTTTCAGGTTGGTATGGCCATAAGCCATGGAATAATATTAGGATAGACTTTTTCATGTTCATGTAACTCAAAAAACGTGGATGAACTAAATTAGCAATTCCATTTTATATCGTCCTTTATATGATTACTGTGTTTACAAGAGTATGCTAAACTGGTAAAAAGCTTAAAGCACCTGGTATTCCCAAGTAGTCTCCTGACCAAGTACTAACCAAGCCTGGCCCTGCTTAGCTTCTGAGATCGGACGAGATCAGGCGTATTCAGGGAGGTATGGCCGTAAGCCATAGAAAGACATTTGGATATACTCTTTCATGTTCATGTAACTCAAAAAACGTGGATGATATAAATTAGAAATTCCATTTTATATCGTCCTTTATATGATTACTGTGTTTACAAGAGTATGCTAAACTGTTAAAAAGCTTACAGCACCTGGTATTCCCAAGTAGTCTCCTAACCAAGTACTAACCAAGCATGACCCTGCTTAGCTTCTGAGATCGGACGAGATCAGGCATATTCAGGTTGGTATGGCCGTAAGCCATGGAATGATATTAGGATAGACTTTTTCAAGTTCATGTAACTAAAAAAACGTGGATGAACTAAATTAGCAATTCCATTTTATATCGTCCTTTATATGATTACTGTGTTTACAAGAGTATGCTAAACTGGTAAAAAGCTTACAGCACCTGGTATTCCCAAGTAGTCTCCTAACCAAGTACTAACCAAGCCTGACCCTGCTTAGCATCTGAGATCGGACGAGATCAGGCGTTTTCAGGTTGGTATGGCCATAAGCCATGGAATAATATTAGGATAGACTTTTTCATGTTCATGTAACTCAAAAAACGTGGATGAACTAAATTAGCAATTCCATTTTATATCGTCCTTTATATGATTACTGTGTTTACAAGAGTATGCTAAACTGGTAAAAAGCTTAAAGCACCTGGTATTCCCAAGTAGTCTCCTGACCAAGTACTAACCAAGCCTGGCCCTGCTTAGCTTCTGAGATCGGACGAGATCAGGCGTATTCAGGGAGGTATGGCCGTAAGCCATAGAAAGACATTTGGATAGACTTTTTCAAGTTCATGTAACTAAAAAAACGTGGATGAACTAAATTAGCAATTCCATTTTATATCGTCCTTTATATGATTACTGTGTTTACAAAAGTATGCTAAACTGGTAAAAAGCTTACGGCACCTGGAATTCCCAAGTAGTCTCCTAACCAAGTACTGACCAAGCCTGACCCTACTTAGCTTCTGAGATCGGACGAGATCAGGCATATTCAGGTTGGTATGGCCGTAAGCCATGGAGTGATATTAGGATAGACTTTTTCAAGTTCATGTAACTAAAAAAACGTGGATGAACTAAATTAGCAATTCCATTTTATATCGTCCTTTATATGATTACTGTGTTTACAAGAGTATGCTAAACTGGTAAAAATCTTACAGCACCTGGTATTCCCAAGTAGTCTCCTAACCGAGTACTGACCCTGCTTAGCTTCTGAGATCGGACGAGATCAGGCATATTCAGGTTGGTATGGCCGTAAACCATGGAATGATATTAGGATAGACTTTTTGAAGTTCATGTAACTCAAAAAACGTGGATGAACTAAATTAGCAATTCCATTTTATATCGTCCTTTATATCATTACTGTGTTTACAAGAGTATGCTAAATGGGCAAAAAGCTTACAGCACCTGGTATTCCCTTAACCAAGTAATAACCAAGCCTGACCCTGCTTAGCTTCTGAGATCGGACGAGATCAGGCATATTCAGGTTGGTATGGCCGTAAGCCATGTAGTGATATTAGGATAGACTTTTTCATGTTCATGTAACTCAAAAAACGTGGATGAACTAAATTAGCAATTCCATTTTATATCGTCCTTTATATGATTACTGTGTTTACAAGAGTATGCTAAACTGGTAAAAAGCTTATAGCACCTGGTATTCCCAAGTAGTCTCCTGACCAAGTACTAACCAAGCCTGGCCCTGCTTAGCTTCTGAGATCGGACGAGATCAGGCGTATTCAGGAAGGTATGGCCGTAAGCCGTAGATAGACATTTGGATAGACTCTTTCATGTTCATGTAACTCAAAAAACGTGGATGATATAAATGAGAAATTCCATTTTATATCGTCCTTTATATGATTACTGTGTTTACAAGAGTATGCTAAACTGGTAAAAAGCTTACAGCACCTGGTATTCCCAAGTTGTCTCCTAACCAAGTCTGACCCTGCTTAGCTCCTGAGATCGGACGAGATCAGGCGTATTCAGGTTGGTATGGCCGTAATCCATGGAATGATATTAGGATAGACTTTTTTAAGTTCATGTAACTCAAAAAAAGTGGATGAACTAAATTAGCAATTCCATTTTATATCGTCCTTTATATCATTACTGTGTTTACAAGAGTATGCTAAATGGGCAAAAAGCTTACAGCACCTGGTATTCCCAAGTAGTCTCCTAACCAAGTACTAACCAAGCCTGACCCTGCTTAGCTTCTGAGATAGGACGAGTTCAGGCATATTCAGGTTGGTATGGCCGTAAGCCATGGCGTGATATTAGGATAGACTTTTTCATGTTCATATAACTCAAAAAACGTGGATGAACTAAATTAGCAATTCCATTTTATATCGTCCTTTATATGATTACTGTGTTCACAAGAGTATGCTAAACTGGTAAAAAGCTTACAGCACCTGGTATTCCCAAGTAGTCTCCTAACCAAGTACTTACCAAGCCTGACCCTGCTTAGCTTCCGAGATCGGACGAGATCAGGCGTTTTCAGGTTGGTACGGCCGTAAGCCATGGAATGATATTAGGATAGACTTTTTCATGTTCATGTAACTCAAAAAACGTGGATGATATAAATTAGAAATTCCATTTTATATCGTCCTTTATATGATTACTGTGTTTACAAGAGTATGCTAAACTGGTAAAAAGCTTAAAGCACCTGGTATTCCCAAGTAGTCTCCTAACCAAGTACTAACCAAGCCTGACCCTGCTTAGCTTCCGAGATCGGACGAGATCAGGCGTTTTCAGGTTGGTATGGCCGTAAGCCATGGAATGATATTAGGATAGACTTTTTCAAGTTCATGTAACTAAAAAAACGTGGATGAACTAAATTAGCAATTCCATTTTATATCGTCCTTTATATGATTACTGTGTTTACAAGAGTATGCTAAATGGGCAAGAAGCTTACAGCACCTGGTATTCCCAAGTAGTCTCCTAACCAAGTACTAACCAAGCCTGACCCTGCTTAGCTTCTGAGATCGGGCGTTTTCAGGTTGGCATGGCCATGCAGCCATGGACTAATATTAGGATAGTCTTTTTCATGTTCATGTAACTCAAAAAACGTGGATGAACTAAATTAGCAATTCCATTTTATATCGTCCTTTATATGATTACTGTGTTTACAAGAGTATGCTAAACTGGTAAAAAGCTTACAGCACCTGGTATGCCCAAGTAGTCTCCTAACCAAGTACTAACCAAGCCTGACCCTGCTTAGCTTCTGAGATCGGACGAGATCAGGCGTATTCGGGTTGGTATGGCCGTAAGCCATGGAACGATATTAGGATAGACTTTTTCAAGTTCATGTAACTCAAATAACGTGGATGAACTAAATTAGCAATTCCATTTTATATCGTCCTTTATATGATTACTGTGTTTACAAGAGTATGCTAAATGGCCAAAAAGCTTACAGCACCTGGTATTCCCAAGTAGTCTCCTAACCAAGTACTAACCAAGCCTGACCCTGCTTAGCTTCTGAGATCGGACGAGATCAGGCGTTTTCAGGTTGGTATGGCCATGCAGCCATGGAATAATATTAGGATAGACTCTTTCATGTTCATGTAACTCAAAAAAATGTGGATGATATTAATTAGAAATTCCATTTTATATCGTCCTTTATATGATTACTGCGTTTACAAGAGTATGCTAAACTGGTAAAAAGCTTACAGCACCTGGTATTCCCAAGTAGTTCCCTAACCAAATACTAACCAAGCCTGACCCTGCTTAGCTTCTGAGATCGGAGGAGATCAGGCGTATTCAGGTTGGTATGGCCGTAAGCCATGGAATGATATTAGGATAGACTTTTTCAAGTTCACGAAACTCAAAAAACGTGGATGAACTAAATTAGCAATTCCATTTTATATTGTCCTTTATATCATTACTGTGTTTACAAGAGTATGCTAAACTGGTAAAAAGCTTACAGCACCTGGTATTCCCAAGAAGTCTCCTAACCAAGTACTAACCAAGCCTGACCCTGCTTAGCTTCTGAGATCGGACGAGATCAGGCGTATTCAGGTTGATATGGCCGTAAACCATGGAATGATATTAGGATATACTTTTTCAAGTTCATGTAACTCAAAAAACGTGGATGAACTAAAATAGCAATTCCATTTTATATCGTCCTTTATATGATTACTGTGTTTTCAAGAGTATGCTAAATGGCCTAAAAGCTTACAGCACCTGGTAGTCCCAAGAAGTCTCCTAACCAAGTACTAACCAAGCCTGACCCTGCTTAGCTTCTGAGATGGGACGAGATCAGGCGTTTTCAGGTAGGTATGGCCATAAACCGTAGAAAGACATTTGGATAGACTCTTTCATGTTCATGTAACTCAAAAAAATGTGGATGATATTAATTAGAAATTCCATTTTATATCGTCCTTTATATGATTACTGCGTTTACAAGAGTATGCTAAACTGGTAAAAAGCTTACAGCACCTGGTATTCCCAAGTAGTCTCCTAACCAAGTACTGACCAAGCCTGACCCTACTTAGCTTCTGAGATCGGACGAGATCAGGCATATTCAGGTTGGTATGGCCGTAAGCCATGGAGTGATATTAGGATAGACTTTTTCAAGTTCATGTAACTAAAAAACGTGGATGAACTAAATTAGCAATTCCATTTTATATCGTCCTTTATATGATTACTGTGTTTACAAGAGTATGCTAAACTGGTAAAAATCTTACAGCACCTGGTATTCCCAAGTAGTCTCCTAACCGAGTACTGACCCTGCTTAGCTTCAGAGATCGGACGAGATCAGGCATATTCAGGTTGGTATGGCCGTAAACCATGGAACGGTATTAGGATAGACTTTTTGAAGTTCATGTAACTCAAAAAACGTGGATGAACTAAATTAGCAATTCCATTTTATATCGTCCTTTATATCATTACTGTGTTTACAAGAGTATGCTAAATGGGCAAAAAGCTTACAGCACCTGGTATTCCCTTAACCAAGTAATAACCAAGCCTGACCCTGCTTAGCTTCTGAGATCGGACGAGATCAGGCATATTCAGGTTGGTATGGCCGTAAGCCATGTAGTGATATTAGGATAGACTTTTTCATGTTCATGTAACTAAAAAAAAACGTGGATGAACTAAATTAGCAATTCCATTTTATATCGTCCTTTATATGATTACTGTGTTTACAAGAGTATGCTAAACTGGTAAAAAGCTTATAGCACCTGGTATTCCCAAGTAGTCTCCTGACCAAGTACTAACCAAGCCTGGCCCTGCTTAGCTTCTGAGATCGGACGAGAACATGCGTATTCAGGAAGGTATGGCCGTAAGCCGTAGATAGACATTTGGATAGACTCTTTCATGTTCATGTAACTCAAAAAACGTGGATGATATAAATGAGAAATTCCATTTTATATCGTCCTTTATATGATTACTGTGTTCACAAGAGTATGCTAAACTGGTAAAAAGCTTACAGCACCTGGTATTCCCAAGTTGTCTCCTAACCAAGTCTGACCCTGCTTAGCTTCTGAGATCGGACGAGATCAGGCGTATTCAGGTTGGTATGGCCGTAAACCATGGAATGATATTAGGATAGACTTTTTTAAGTTCATGTAACTCAAAAAACGTGGATGAACTAAATTAGCAATTCCATTTTATATCGTCCTTTATATCATTACTGTGTTTACAAGAGTATGCTAAATGGGCAAAAAGCTTACAGCACCTGGTATTCCCAAGTAGTCTCCTAACCAAGTACTAACCAAGCCTGACCCTGCTTAGCTTCTGAGATAGGACGAGTTCAGGCATATTCAGGTTGGTATGGCCGTAAGCCATGGCGTGATATTAGGATAGACTTTTTCATGTTCATATAACCCAAAAAAATGTGGATGAACTAAATTAGCAATTCCATTTTATATCGTCCTTTATATGATTACTGTGTTCACAAGAGTATGCTAAACTGGTAAAAAGCTTACAGCACCTGGTATTCCCAAGTAGTCTCCTAACCAAGTACTTACCAAGCCTGACCGTGCTTAGCTTCCCAGATCGGACGAGATCAGGCGTTTTCAGGTTGGTACGGCCGTAAGCCATGGAATGATATTAGGATAGACTTTTTCATGTTCATGTAACTCAAAAAACGTCGATGATATAAATTAGAAATTCCATTTTCTATCGTCCTTTATATGATTACTGTGTTTACAAGAGTATGCTAAACTGGTAAAAAGCTTAAAGCACCTGGTATTCCCAAGTAGTCTCCTAACCAAGTACTAACCAAGCCTGACCCTGCTTAGCTTCTGAGATCGGACGAGATCAGGCGTATTCGGGTTGGTATGGCCGTAAGCCATGGAACGATATTAGGATAGACTTTTTCAAGTTCATGTAACTCAAATAACGTGGATGAACTAAATTAGCAATTCCATTTTATATCGTCCTTTATATGATTACTGTGTTTACAAGAGTATGCTAAATGGCCAAAAAGCTTACAGCACCTGGTATTCCCAAGTAGTCTCCTAACCAAGTACTAACCAAGCCTGACCCTGCTTAGCTTCTGAGATCGGACGAGATCAGGCGTTTTCAGGTTGGTATGGCCATGCAGCCATGGAATAATATTAGGATAGACTCTTTCATGTTCATGTAACTCAAAAAAATGTGGATGATATTAATTAGAAATTCCATTTTATATCGTCCTTTATATGATTACTGCGTTTACAAGAGTATGCTAAACTGGTAAAAAGCTTACAGCACCTGGTATTCCCAAGTAGTTCCCTAACCAAATACTAACCAAGCCTGACCCTGCTTAGCTTCTGAGATCGGAGGAGATCAGGCGTATTCAGGTTGGTATGGCCGTAAGCCATGGAATGATATTAGGATAGACTTTTTCAAGTTCACGAAACTCAAAAAACGTGGATGAACTAAATTAGCAATTCCATGTTATATTGTCCTTTATATCATTACTGTGTTTACAAGAGTATGCTAAACTGGTAAAAATCTTACAGCACCTGGTATTCCCAAGAAGTCTCCTAACCAAGTACTAACCAAGCCTGACCCTGCTTAGCTTCTGAGATCGGACGAGATCAGGCGTATTCAGGTTGATATGGCCGTAAACCATGGAATGATATTAGGATATACTTTTTCAAGTTCATGTAACTCAAAAAACGTGGATGAACTAAAATAGCAATTCCATTTTATATCGTCCTTTATATGATTACTGTGTTTACAAGAGTATGCTAAATGGCCAAAAAGCTTACAGCACCTGGTAGTCCCAAGAAGTCTCCTAACCAAGTACTAACCAAGCCTGACCCTGCTTAGCTTCTGAGATGGGACGAGATCAGGCGTTTTCAGGTAGGTATGGCCATAAACCTTAGAAAGACATTTGGATAGACTCTTTCATGTTCATGTAACTCAAAAAAATGTGGATGATATTAATTAGAAATTCCATTTTATATCGTCCTTTATATGATTACTGCGTTTACAAGAGTATGCTAAACTGGTAAAAAGCTTACAGCACCTGGTATTCCCAAGTAGTCTCCTAACCAAGTACTGACCAAGCCTGACCCTACTTAGCTTCTGAGATCGGACGAGATCAGGCATATTCAGGTTGGTATGGCCGTAAGCCATGGAGTGATATTAGGATAGACTTTTTCAAGTTCATGTAACTAAAAAACGTGGATGAACTAAATTAGCAATTCCATTTTATATCGTCCTTTATATGATTACTGTGTTTACAAGAGTATGCTAAACTGGTAAAAATCTTACAGCACCTGGTATTCCCAAGTAGTCTCCTAACCGAGTACTGACCCTGCTTAGCTTCAGAGATCGGACGAGATCAGGCATATTCAGGTTGGTATGGCCGTAAACCATGGAATGGTATTAGGATAGACTTTTTGAAGTTCATGTAACTCAAAAAACGTGGATGAACTAAATTAGCAATTCCATTTTATATCGTCCTTTATATCATTACTGTGTTTACAAGAGTATGCTAAATGGGCAAAAAGCTTACAGCACCTGGTATTCCCTTAACCAAGTAATAACCAAGCCTGACCCTGCTTAGCTTCTGAGATCGGACGAGATCAGGCATATTCAGGTTGGTATGGCCGTAAGCCATGTAGTGATATTAGGATAGACTTTTTCATGTTCATGTAACTCAAAAAACGTGGATGAACTAAATTAGCAATTCCATTTTATATCGTCCTTTATATGATTACTGTGTTTACAAGAGTATGCTAAACTGGTAAAAAGCTTATAGCACCTGGTATTCCCAAGTAGTCTCCTGACCAAGTACTAACCAAGCCTGGCCCTGCTTAGCTTCTGAGATCGGACGAGAACATGCGTATTCAGGAAGGTATGGCCGTAAGCCGTAGATAGATATTTGGATAGACTCTTTCATGTTCATGTAACTCAAAAAACGTGGATGATATAAATGAGAAATTCCATTTTATATCGTCCTTTATATGATTACTGTGTTCACAAGAGTATGCTAAACTGGTAAAAAGCTTACAGCACCTGGTATTCCCAAGTTGTCTCCTAACCAAGTCTGACCCTGCTTAGCTTCTGAGATCGGACGAGATCAGGCGTATTCAGGTTGGTATGGCCGTAAACCATGGAATGATATTAGGATAGACTTTTTTAAGTTCATGTAACTCAAAAAACGTGGATGAACTAAATTAGCAATTCCATTTTATATCGTCCTTTATATCATTACTGTGTTTACAAGAGTATGCTAAATGGGCAAAAAGCTTACAGCACCTGGTATTCCCAAGTAGTCTCCTAACCAAGTACTAACCAAGCCTGACCCTGCTTAGCTTCTGAGATAGGACGAGTTCAGGCATATTCAGGTTGGTATGGCCGTAAGCCATGGCGTGATATTAGGATAGACTTTTTCATGTTCATATAACTCAAAAAACGTGGATGAACTAAATTAGCAATTCCATTTTATATCGTCCTTTATATGATTACTGTGTTCACAAGAGTATGCTAAACTGGTAAAAAGCTTACAGCACCTGGTATTCCCAAGTAGTCTCCTAACCAAGTACTTACCAAGCCTGACCCTGCTTAGCTTCCGAGATCGGACGAGATCAGGCGTTTTCAGGTTGGTACGGCCGTAAGCCATGGAATGATATTAGGATAGACTTTTTCATGTTCATGTAACTCAAAAAACGTCGATGATATAAATTAGAAATTCCATTTTATATCGTCCTTTATATGATTACTGTGTTTACAAGAGTATGCTAAACTGGTAAAAAGCTTAAAGCACCTGGTATTCCCAAGTAGTCTCCTAACCAAGTACTAACCAAGCCTGACCCTGCTTAGTTTCCGAGATCGGACGAGATCAGGCGTTTTCAGGTTGGTATGGCCGTTAGCCATGGAATGATATTAGGATAGACTTTTTCAAGTTCATGTAACTAAAAAAACGTGGATGAACTAAATTAGCAATTCCATTTTATATCGTCCTTTATATGATTACTGTGTTTACAAGAGTATGCTAAATGGCCAAAAAGCTTACAGCACCTGGTATTCCCAAGTAGTCTCCTAACCAAGTACTAACCAAGCCTGACCCTGCTTAGCTTCTGAGATCAGACGAGATCAGGCGTTTTCAGGTTGGTATGGCCATGCAGCCATGGAATAATATTAGGATAGACTCTTTCATGTTCATGTAACTCAAAAAAATGTGGATGATATTAATTAGAAATTCCATTTTATATCGTCCTTTATATGATTACTGCGTTTACAAGAGTATGCTAAACTGGTAAAAAGCTTACAGCACCTGGTATTCCCAAGTAGTTCCCTAACCAAGTACTAACCAAGCCTGACCCTGCTTAGCTTCTGAGATCGGAGGAGATCAGGCGTATTCAGGTTGGTATGGCAGTAAGCCATGTAATGATATTAGGATAGACTTTTTCAAGTTCACGAAACTCAAAAAACGTGGATGAACTAAATTAGCAATTCCATTTTATATTGTCCTTTATATCATTACTGTATTTACAAGAGTATGCTAAACTGGTAAAAATCTTACAGCACCTGGTATTCCCAAGAAGTCTCCTAACCAAGTACTAACCAAGCCTGACCCTGCTTAGCTTCTGAGATCGGACGAGATCAGGCGTATTCAGGTTGATATGGCCGTAAACCATGGAATGATATTAGGATATACTTTTTCAAGTTCATGTAACTCAAAAAACGTGGATGAACTAAAATAGCAATTCCATTTTATATCGTCCTTTATATGATTACTGTGTTTACAAGAGTATGCTCAATGGCCAAAAAGCTTACAGCACCTGGTAGTCCCAAGAAGTCTCCTAACCAAGTACTAACCAAGCCTGACCATGCTTAGCTTCTGAGATGGGACGAGATCAGGCGTTTTCAGGTAGGTATGGCCGTAAACCGTAGAAAGACATTTGGATAGACTCTTTCATGTTCATGTAACTCAAAAAAATGTGGATGATATTAATTAGAAATTCCATTTTATATCGTCCTTTATATGATTACTGCGTTTACAAGAGTATGCTAAACTGGTAAAAAGCTTACAGCACCTGGTATTCCCAAGTAGTCTCCTAACCAAGTACTAACCAAGCCTGACCCTGCTTAGCTTCTGAGATCGGACGAGATCAGGCGTATTCAGGTTGGTATGGCCGTAAGCCATGGAATGATATTAGTATAGACTTTTTCAAGTTCAAGTAACTAAAAAAACGTGGATGAACTAAATTAGCAATTCCATTTTATATCGTCCTTTATATGATTACTGTGTTTACAAGAGTATGCTAAACTGGTAAAATTCTTACAGCACCTGGTATTCCCAAGTAGTCTCCTAACCAGGTACTAACCAAGCCTGACCCTGCTTAGCTTCTGAGATGGGACGAGATCAGGCGTATTCAGGTTGGTATGGCCGTAAGCCATGGAATGAGATTAGGATAGACCTTTTCAAGTTCATGTAACTCAAAAAACGTGGATGAACTAAATTAGCAATTCCATTTTATATCGTCCTTTATATCATTACTGTGTTTACAAGAGTATGCTAAATGGGCAAAAAGCTTACAGCACCTGGTATTCCCAAGTAGTCTCCTAACCAAGTACTAGACCCTGGAAGACCCTGGAAAGGTTAGTCCTCGCTCACCTCAGACCCCTGGTGTGTTCATCAATGGACCCCCTGCAGTTTGCATACCAGCGCAACATCGGGGTGGATGATGCAATCATCTACCTTCTGCAGAGGGCCTACTCTCACCTGGACAACGCAGGTTGCACTGTGAGGGTTATGTTTTTTGACTTCTCCAGTGCCTTCAATACAATTCCGCCCCTGCTACTGGGTTACAAGATGAGGAGGATGAAAGTGGAATCACCCTTAGTCTCCTGGGTCACGGACTACCTGACCGGAAGGCCACAATTTGTGCGACTACAGAGCTGTGTTTCAGAACGGGCAGTTAGCAACACAGGGGCCCCACAGGGAACGGTCCTGTCCCCCTTCCTGTTCACCCTCTACACCTCAGACTTCAGATATAACTCTGAAACATGCCACCTACAGAAGTTCTCGGATGACTCTGCTATTGTAGGGTGCATCAGGGGTGGGCAGGAGGAGGAGTACAGGAGCACAATCAGTGAATTTGTGTTGTGGTGTGAGCAGAACCACCTTCAGCTCAACATCAGCAAAACAAAGGAGATGGTGGTGGACTTCAGGAGAACCAAGGCACAACTGACTGCAGTCCCTATACAGGGGATGGATGTGGAAATGGTTGGGTCATACAAGTTCCTGGGAGTCCATATGGACAATAGGCTGGAATGGGCCGGTAACACCGGGGCCCTGTACAAAAAGGGCCAGAGCCGACTCTACTTTCTGAGGAGGCTCAGGTCCTTCAACGTGTGCAGTAAACTACTGCATACCTTCTACCAGTCTGTGGTGGCCAGTGCCATCTTTTTTGCAGTGGTGTGCTGGGGAGCAAACATCAAAGCCGGTGATGCTTCTCGGGTAAATAAGCTGATCAGGAAGGCTAGCTCTGTCCTGGGGATGAGCCTTGACACTCTAGAGGAGGTGGCGGAGAGACGGATCCTGGCCAAACTGCTGGCCATCATGGACAACGTCACCCACCCTCTGCACGCTATGGTTATGACGCAGAGGAGCACTTTCATTCACAGACTGATCCCACCACGGTGTGCCAGAGAGCGCTACAGGAGGACCTTCCTGCCGGCGGCAATTAGACTATATAATGCCTCACCGGGGTGCCGTGCCGTCGGCAACATAGATCTGGAACTGTTGGGGTGCTAGGACCTAGTTTAACAATTATGCATCCATCCGTGAGTAACTCTGGTCCATCAGCACTCATCCACTCAGGACTTATTTATTCATACAGGTCTGTATATACATACTCATGTACAGTTGTTATATCATATCACATGCAATATTGTAAGTAATTATTGGACTTAACTTACGTAGGCATTCACTCAGGAATGCATATTATTAGTATCCTGCCAGTTGCACCTTTTCTCATTGCTTTTAGTATATCGAATGTGCAGTACGTGCAGTTGTCTGTAATTATACCCTGCGCACTAAGGACTGTATTTTAAGGGAATTACTATTATTACCCCAAATTATATCATACACACATTTAGCTATTAAAGTATCTCTTCCTGTCATTTACCTGTACAGTTTATGTAACCATGCAAGTATTCACTTATCTGTAAATATAACTGTATATTTACCTGTACAGCTAATTTAACTATGCAAAATATTCACTTACCTGTTCATTTAGCCAGTCTGTATATTAAGTAAACTATTATTCCCTCGCTCATATCATACGCATTTTTAGCTACTGAAGTATGTCTCTGCCATCAACCTGTATAGTATAGTTAACCATCCAACATCCACCAATGTATAGTGTACATATTCAGCCAACCACCCATACTATGCAATGTCTTTTTTATAGCTTTTTTTTGCACTCCAGATATCTTGTATTTCTATACTTTTTCATACTGCTGCTATATGTATCATGTACCGTGTATCTGTCTTTTGTGTACTTTCGTTGTGGCATTTTGCACCTGCCCTGTGTTTTGTTGTAGCTGCTTGACAATGAAATTTCCCCCCCGGGGGAGCAATAAAGTACCTATCTATCTAACCAAGCCTGACCCTGCTTAGCTTTTGAGATGGGACGAGATCAGGCGTTTTCAGGTTGGTATGGCCATAAGCCATGGAATAATATTAGGATAGACTTTTTCATGTTCATGTAACTCAAAAAACATGGATGAACTAAATTACCAATTCCATTTTATATTGTCCTTTATATCATTACTGTGTATACAAGAGTATGCTAAATGGGCAAAAAGCTTACAGCACCTGGTATTCCCAAATAGTCTCCCAACTAATACTAACCACGCCAGACTCTGCTTAGCTTCTGAGATTGGGCATATTCAGGTTGGTATGGCCATAAGCCATGGAGTGATATTAGGATAGACTTTTTCATGTTCATGTAACTCAAAAAACGTGGATGAACTAAATTAGCAATTCCATTTTATATCGTCATTTATATGATTACTGTGTTTACAAGAGTATGCTAAACTGGTAAAAAGCTTAAAGCACCTGGTTTTCCCAAGTAGTCTCCTGACCAAGTACTAACCAAGCCTGGCCCTGCTTAGCTTCTGAGATCGGACGAGATCAGGCGTATTCAGGTAGGTATGGCCGTAAGCCGTAGAAAGACATTGGGATAGACTCTTTCATGTTCATGTAACTCAAAAAACGTGGATGATATTAATTAGAAATTCCATTTTATATCATCTTTTATATGATTACTGCGTTTACAAGAGTATGCTAAACTGGTAAAAAACTTACAGCACCTGGTATTCCCAAGTAGTCTACTAACCAAGTATTAACCAAGCCTGACCCTGCTTAGCTTCTGAGATCGGACGAGATCAGGCGTATTCAGGTTGGTATGGCCGTAAGCCATGGAATGATATTAGGATAGACTTTTTCAAGTTCATGTAACTCAAAAAACGTGGATGAACTAAAATAGCAATTCCATTTTATATCGTCCTTTATATCATTACTGTGTTTACAAGAGTATGCTAAACTGGTAAAAAGCTTACAGCACCTGGTATTCCCAAGTAGTCTCCTAACCAAGTACTAACCAAGCCTGACCCTGCTTAGCTTCTGAGATCGGACGAGCTCAGGCGTATTCAGGTTGTTATGTCCGTAAGCCATGGAATGATATTAGGATAGACTTTTTCAAGTTCATGTAACTCAAAAAAAAAAACGTGGATGAACTAAATTAGCAATTCCATTCTATATCGTCCTTTATATCATTACTGTGTTTACGAGAGTATGCTAAATGGGCAAAAAGCTTACAGCACCTGGTATTCCCAAGTAGTCTCCTAACCAAGTACTAACCAAGCCTGACCCTGCTTAGCTTCTGAGATCGGACGAGATCAGGCGTTTTCAGGTTGGTATGGCCATAAGCCATGGAATAATATTAGGATAGACTTTTTCATGTTCATGTAACTCAAAAAACGTGGATGAAATAAATTAGCAATTCCATTTTATATTGTCCTTTATATCATTACTGTGTTTACAAGAGTATGCTAAATGGGCAAAAAGCTTACAGCACCTGGTATTCCCAAGTAGTCTCCTAACCAAATACTAACCAAGCCTGACCCTGCTTAGCTTCTGAGATCGGACGAGATCAGGCGTATTCGGGTTGGTATGGCCGTAAGCCATGGAACGATATTAGGATAGACTTTTTCAAGTTCATGTAACTCAAATAACGTGGATGAACTAAATTAGCAATTCCATTTTATATCGTCCTTTATATGATTACTGTGTTTACAAGAGTATGCTAAATGGCCAAAAAGCTTACAGCACCTGGTATTCCCAAGTAGTCTCCTAACCAAGTACTAACCAAGCCTGACCCTGCTTAGCTTCTGAGATCGGACGAGATCAGGCGTTTTCAGGTTGGTATGGCCATGCAGCCATGGAATAATATTAGGATAGACTCTTTCATGTTCATGTAACTCAAAAAAATGTGGATGATATTAATTAGAAATTCCATTTTATATCGTCCTTTATATGATTACTGCGTTTACAAGAGTATGCTAAACTGGTAAAAAGCTTACAGCACCTGGTATTCCCAAGTAGTTCCCTAACCAAATACTAACCAAGCCTGACCCTGCTTAGCTTCTGAGATCGGAGGAGATCAGGCGTATTCAGGTTGGTATGGCCGTAAGCCATGGAATGATATTAGGATAGACTTTTTCAAGTTCACGAAACTCAAAAAACGTGGATGAACTAAATTAGCAATTCCATGTTATATTGTCCTTTATATCATTACTGTGTTTACAAGAGTATGCTAAACTGGTAAAAATCTTACAGCACCTGGTATTCCCAAGAAGTCTCCTAACCAAGTACTAACCAAGCCTGACCCTGCTTAGCTTCTGAGATCGGACGAGATCAGGCGTATTCAGGTTGATATGGCCGTAAACCATGGAATGATATTAGGATATACTTTTTCAAGTTCATGTAACTCAAAAAACGTGGATGAACTAAAATAGCAATTCCATTTTATATCGTCCTTTATATGATTACTGTGTTTACAAGAGTATGCTAAATGGCCAAAAAGCTTACAGCACCTGGTAGTCCCAAGAAGTCTCCTAACCAAGTACTAACCAAGCCTGACCCTGCTTAGCTTCTGAGATGGGACGAGATCAGGCGTTTTCAGGTAGGTATGGCCATAAACCGTAGAAAGACATTTGGATAGACTCTTTCATGTTCATGTAACTCAAAAAAATGTGGATGATATTAATTAGAAATTCCATTTTATATCGTCCTTTATATGATTACTGCGTTTACAAGAGTATGCTAAACTGGTAAAAAGCTTACAGCACCTGGTATTCCCAAGTAGTCTCCTAACCAAGTACTGACCAAGCCTGACCCTACTTAGCTTCTGAGATCGGACGAGATCAGGCATATTCAGATTGGTATGGCCGTAAGCCATGGAGTGATATTAGGATAGACTTTTTCAAGTTCATGTAACTAAAAAACGTGGATGAACTAAATTAGCAATTCCATTTTATATCGTCCTTTATATGATTACTGTGTTTACAAGAGTATGCTAAACTGGTAAAAATCTTACAGCACCTGGTATTCCCAAGTAGTCTCCTAACCGAGTACTGACCCTGCTTAGCTTCAGAGATCGGACGAGATCAGGCATATTCAGGTTGGTATGGCCGTAAACCATGGAATGGTATTAGGATAGACTTTTTGAAGTTCATGTAACTCCAAAAACGTGGATGAACTAAATTAGCAATTCCATTTTATATCGTCCTTTATATCATTACTGTGTTTACAAGAGTATGCTAAATGGGCAAAAAGCTTACAGCACCTGGTATTCCCTTAACCAAGTAATAACCAAGCCTGACCCTGCTTAGCTTCTGAGATCGGACGAGATCAGGCATATTCAGGTTGGTATGGCCGTAAGCCATGTAGTGATATTAGGATAGACTTTTTCATGTTCATGTAACTCAAAAAACGTGGATGAACTAAATTAGCAATTCCATTTTATATCGTCCTTTATATGATTACTGTGTTTACAAGAGTATGCTAAACTGGTAAAAAGCTTATAGCACCTGGTATTCCCAAGTAGTCTCCTGACCAAGTACTAACCAAGCCTGGCCCTGCTTAGCTTCTGAGATCGGACGAGAACATGCGTATTCAGGAAGGTATGGCCGTAAGCCGTAGATAGATATTTGGATAGACTCTTTCATGTTCATGTAACTCAAAAAACGTGGATGATATAAATGAGAAATTCCATTTTATATCGTCCTTTATATGATTACTGTGTTCACAAGAGTATGCTAAACTGGTAAAAAGCTTACAGCACCTGGTATTCCCAAGTTGTCTCCTAACCAAGTCTGACCCTGCTTAGCTTCTGAGATCGGACGAGATCAGGCGTATTCAGGTTGGTATGGCCGTAAACCATGGAATGATATTAGGATAGACTTTTTTAAGTTCATGTAACTCAAAAAACGTGGATGAACTAAATTAGCAATTCCATTTTATATCGTCCTTTATATCATTACTGTGTTTACAAGAGTATGCTAAATGGGCAAAAAGCTTACAGCACCTGGTATTCCCAAGTAGTCTCCTAACCAAGTACTAACCAAGCCTGACCCTGCTTAGCTTCTGAGATAGGACGAGTTCAGGCATATTCAGGTTGGTATGGCCGTAAGCCATGGCGTGATATTAGGATAGACTTTTTCATGTTCATATAACTCAAAAAACGTGGATGAACTAAATTAGCAATTCCATTTTATATTGTCCTTTATATCATTACTGTGTATACAAGAGTATGCTAAATGGGCAAAAAGCTTACAGCACCTGGTATTCCCAAATAGTCTCCCAACTAATACTAACCACGCCAGACTCTGCTTAGCTTCTGAGATTGGGCATATTCAGGTTGGTATGGCCATAAGCCATGGAGTGATATTAGGATAGACTTTTTCATGTTCATGTAACTCAAAAAACGTGGATGAACTAAATTAGCAATTCCATTTTATATCGTCATTTATATGATTACTGTGTTTACAAGAGTATGCTAAACTGGTAAAAAGCTTAAAGCACCTGGTATTCCCAAGTAGTCTCCTGACCAAGTACTAACCAAGCCTGGCCCTGCTTAGCTTCTGAGATCGGACGAGATCAGGCGTATTCAGGTAGGTATGGCCGTAAGCCGTAGAAAGACATTGGGATAGACTCTTTCATGTTCATGTAACTCAAAAAACGTGGATGATATTAATTAGAAATTCCATTTTATATCATCTTTTATATGATTACTGCGTTTACAAGAGTATGCTAAACTGGTAAAAAACTTACAGCACCTGGTATTCCCAAGTAGTCTACTAACCAAGTATTAACCAAGCCTGACCCTGCTTAGCTTCTGAGATCGGACGAGATCAGGCGTATTCAGGTTGGTATGGCCGTAAGCCATGGAATGATATTAGGATAGACTTTTTCAAGTTCATGTAACTCAAAAAACGTGGATGAACTAAAATAGCAATTCCATTTTATATCGTCCTTTATATCATTACTGTGTTTACAAGAGTATGCTAAATGGGCAATAAGCTTATAGCACCTCGTATTCCCAAGTAGTCTCCTAACCAAGTACTAACCAAGCCTGACCCTGCTTAGCTTCTGAGATCGGACGAGCTCAGGCGTATTCAGGTTGTTATGTCCGTAAGCCATGGAATGATATTAGGATAGACTTTTTCAAGTTCATGTAACTCAAAAAAAAAAACGTGGATGAACTAATTTAGCAATTCCATTCTATATCGTCCTTTATATCATTACTGTGTTTACGAGAGTATGCTAAATGGGCAAAAAGCTTACAGCACCTGGTATTCCCAAGTAGTCTCCTAACCAAGTACTAACCAAGCCTGACCCTGCTTAGCTTCTGAGATCGGACGAGATCAGGCGTTTTCAGGTTGGTATGGCCATAAGCCATGGAATTATATTAGGATAGACTTTTTCATGTTCATGTAACTCAAAAAACGTGGATGAACTAAATTAGCAATTCCATTTTATATTGTCCTTTATATCATTACTGTGTTTACAAGAGTATGCTAAATGGGCAAAAAGCTTACAGCACCTGGTATTCCCAAGTAGTCTCCTAACCAAATACTAACCAAGCCTGACCCTGCTTAGCTTCTGAGATCGGACGAGATCAGGCGTTTTCAGGTTGGTATGGCCATAAGCCATGGAATAATATTAGGATAGACTTTTTCATGTTCATGTAACTCAAAAAACGTGGATGAACTAAATTAGCAATTCCATTTTATATTGTCCTTTATATCATTACTGTGTTTACAAGAGTATGCTAAATGGGCAAAAAGCTTACAGCACCTGGTATTCCCAAGTAGTTTCCTAACCAAGTACTAACCAAGCCTGACCCTGCTTAGCTTTTGAGATGGGACGAGATCAGGCGTTTTCAGGTTGGTATGGCCATAAGCCACGTAATAATATTAGGATAGACTTTTTCATGTTCATGTAACTCAAAAAACGTGGATGAACTAAATTACAAATTCCATTTTATATTGTCCTTTATATCATTACTGTGTATACAAGAGTATGCTAAATGGGCAAATAGCTTACAGCACCTGGTATTCCCAAATAGTCTTCCAACTAAGTACTAACCAAGCCAGACTCTGCTTAGCTTCTGAGATCGGGCATATTCAGGTTGGTATGGCCGTAAGCCATGGAGTGATATTAGGATAGACTTTTTCATGTTCATGTAACTCAAAAAACGTGGATGAACTAAATTAGCAATTCCATTTTATATAATCTTTTATATGATTAATGCGTTTACAAGAGTATGCTAAACTGGTAAAAAACTTACAGCACCTGGTATTCCCAAGTAGTCTACTAACGAAGTACTAACCAAGCCTGACCCTGCTTAGCTTCTGAGATCAGACGAGATCAGGCGTATTCAGGTTGGTATGGCCGTAAGCCATGGAATGATATTAGGATAGACTTTTTCAAGTTCATGTAACTAAAAAAACGTGGATGAACTAAAATAGCAATTCCATTTTATATCGTCCTTTATATCATTACTGTGTTTACAAGAGTATGCTAAATGGGCAAAAAGCTTATAGCACCTGGTATTCCCAAGTAGTCTCCTAACCAAGTACTAACCAAGCCTGACGCTGCTTAGCTTCTGAGATCGGACGAGATCAGGCGTTTTCAGGTTGGTATGGCCATAAGCCATGGAATAATATTAGGATAGACTTTTTCATGTTCATGTAACTCAAAAAACGTGGATGAACTAAATTAGCAATTCCATTTTATATTGTCCTTTATATCATTACTGTGTTTACAAGAGTATGCTAAATGGGCAAAAAGCTTACAGCACCTGGTATTCCCAAGTAGTTTCCTAACCAAGTACTAACCAAGCCTGACCCTGCTTAGCTTTTGAGATGGGACGAGATCAGGCGTTTTCAGGTTGGTATGGCCATAAGCCATGTAATAATATTAGGATAGACTTTTTCATGTTCATGTAACTCAAAAAACGTGGATGAACTAAATTAGCAATTCCATTTTATATTGTCCTTTATACATTACTGTGTTTACAAGACTATGCTAAACTGGTAAAAATCTTACAGCACCTGGTATTCCCAAGAAGTCTCCTAACCAAGTACTAACCAAGCCTGACCCTGCTTAGCTTCTGAGATCGGACGAGATCAGGCGTATTCAGGTTGATATGACCGTAAAACATGGAATGATATTAGGATATACTTTTTCAAGTTCATGTAACTCAAAAAACGTGGATGAACTAAAATAGCAATTCCATTTTATATCGTCCTTTATATGATTACTGTGTTTACAAGAGTATGCTAAATGGCCAAAAAGCTTACAGCACCTGGTAGTCCCAAGAAGTCTCCTAACCAAGTACTAACCAAGCCTGACCCTGCTTAGCTTCTGAGATGGGACGAGATCAGGCGTTTTCAGGTAGGTATGGCCGTAAACCATAGAAAGACATTTGGATAGACTCTTTCATGTTCATGTAACTCAAAAAAATGTGGATGATATTAATTAGAAATTCCATTTTATATCGTCCTTTATATGATTACTGCGTTTACAAGAGTATGCTAAACTGGTAAAAAGCTTACAGCACCTGGTATTCCCAAGTAGTCTCCTAACCAAGTACTGACCAAGCCTGACCCTACTTAGCTTCTGAGATCGGACGAGATCAGGCATATTCAGGTTGGTATGGCCGTAAGCCATGGAGTGATATTAGGATAGACTTTTTCAAGTTCATGTAACTAAAAAACGTGGATGAACTAAATTAGCAATTCCATTTTATATCGTCCTTTATATGATTACTGTGTTTACAAGAGTATGCTAAACTGGTAAAAATCTTACAGCACCTGGTATTCCCAAGTAGTCTCCTAAACGAGTACTGACCCTGCTTAGCTTCTGAGATCGGACGAGATCAGGCATATTCAGGTTGGTATGGCCGTAAACCGTGGAATGATATTAGGATAGACTTTTTGAAGTTCATGTAACTCAAAAAACGTGGATGAACTAAATTAGCAATTCCATTTTATATCGTCCTTTATATCATTACTGTGTTTACAAGAGTATGCTAAATGGGCAAAAAGCTTACAGCACCTGGTATTCCCTTAACCAAGTAATAACCAAGCCTGACCCTGCTTAGCTTCTGAGATCGGACGAGATCAGGCATATTCAGGTTGGTATGGCCGTAAGCCATGTAGTGATATTAGGATAGACTTTTTCATGTTCATGTAACTCAAAAAACGTGGATGAACTAAATTAGCAATTCCATTTTATATCGTCCTTTATATGATTACTGTGTTTACAAGAGTATGCTAAACTGGTAAAAAGCTTATAGCACCTGGTATTCCCAAGTAGTCTCCTGACCAAGTACTAACCAAGCCTGGCGCTGCTTAGCTTCTGAGATCGGACGAGATCAGGCGTATTCAGGAAGGTATGGCCGTAAGCCGTAGATAGACATTTGGATAGACTCTTTCATGTTCATGTAACTCAAAAAACGTGGATGATATAAATGAGAAATTCCATTTTATATCGTCCTTTATATGATTACTGTGTTTACAAGAGTATGCTAAACTGGTAAAAAGCTTACAGCACCTGGTATTCCCAAGTTGTCTCCTAACCAAGTCTGACCCTGCTTAGCTTCTGAGATCGAACGAGATCAGGCGTATTCAGGTTGGTATGGCCGTAAACCATGGAATGATATTAGGATAGACTTTTTTAAGTTCATGTAACTCAAAAAACGTGGATGAACTAAATTAGCAATTCCATTTTATATCGTCCTTTATATCATTACTGTGTTTACAAGAGTATGCTAAATGGGCAAAAAGCTTACAGCACCTGGTATTCCCAAGTAGTCTCCTAACCAAGTACTAACCAAGCCTGACCCTGCTTAGCTTCTGAGATAGGACGAGTTCAGGCATATTCAGGTTGGTATGGCCGTAAGCCATGGCGTGATATTAGGATAGACTTTTTCATGTTCATATAACTCAAAAAACGTGGATGAACTAAATTAGCAATTCCATTTTATATCGTCCTTTATATGATTACTGTGTTCACAAGAGTATGCTAAACTGGTAAAAAGCTTACAGCACCTGGTATTCCCAAGTAGTCTCCTAACCAAGTACTTACCAAGCCTGACCCTGCTTAGCTTCCGAGATCGGACGAGATCAGGCGTTTTCAGGTTGGTACGGCCGTAAGCCATGGAATGATATTAGGATAGACTTTTTCATGTTCATGTAACTCAAAAAACGTCGATGATATAAATTAGAAATTCCATTTTATATCGTCCTTTATATGATTACTGTGTTTACAAGAGTATGCTAAACTGGTAAAAAGCTTAAAGCACCTGGTATTCCCAAGTAGTCTCCTAACCAAGTACTAACCAAGCCTGACCCTGCTTAGCTTCCGAGATCGGACGAGATCAGGCGTTTTCAGGTTGGTATGGCCGTTAGCCATGGAATGATATTAGGATAGACTTTTTCAAGTTCATGTAACTAAAAAAACGTGGATGAACTAAATTAGCTATTCCATTTTATATCGTCCTTTATATGATTACTGTGTTTACAAGAGTATGCTAAATGGCCAAAAAGCTTACAGCACCTGGTATTCCCAAGTAGTCTCCTAACCAAGTACTAACCAAGCCTGACCCTGCTTAGCTTCTGAGATCAGACGAGATCAGGCGTTTTCAGGTTGGTATGGCCATGCAGCAATGGAATAATATTAGGATAGACTCTTTCATGTTCATGTAACTCAAAAAAATGTGGATGATATTAATTAGAAATTCCATTTTATATCGTCCTTTATATGATTACTGCGTTTACAAGAGTATGCTAAACTGGTAAAAAGCTTACAGCACCTGGTATTCCCAAGTAGTTCCCTAACCAAGTACTAACCAAGCCTGACCCTGCTTTGCTTCTGAGATCGGAGGAGATCAGGCGTATTCAGGTTGGTATGGCAGTAAGCCATGTAATGATATTAGGATAGACTTTTTCAAGTTCACGAAACTCAAAAAACGTGGATGAACTAAATTAGCAATTCCATTTTATATTGTCCTTTATATCATTACTGTATTTACAAGAGTATGCTAAACTGGTAAAAATCTTACAGCACCTGGTATTCCCAAGAAGTCTCCTAACCAAG
Organism: Thymallus thymallus; assembly: GCA_023634145.1. Lineage (NCBI taxonomy): Eukaryota > Metazoa > Chordata > Actinopteri > Salmoniformes > Salmonidae > Thymallus > Thymallus thymallus. The sequence goes on from CM042422.1 coordinate 2,707,873, forward strand.
TACTAACCAAGCCTGACCCTGCTTAGCTTCTGAGATCGGACGAGATCAGGCGTATTCAGGTTGATATGGCCGTAAACCATGGAATGATATTAGGATATACTTTTTCAAGTTCATGTAACTCAAAAAACGTGGATGAACTAAAATAGCAATTCCATTTTATATCGTCCTTTATATGATTACTGTGTTTACAAGAGTATGCTCAATGGCCAAAAAGCTTACAGCACCTGGTAGTCCCAAGAAGTCTCCTAACCAAGTACTAACCAAGCCTGACCCTGCTTAGCTTCTGAGATGGGACGAGATCAGGCGTTTTCAGGTAGGTATGGCCGTAAACCGTAGAAAGACATTTGGATAGACTCTTTCATGTTCATGTAACTCAAAAAAATGTGGATGATATTAATTAGAAATTCCATTTTATATCGTCCTTTATATGATTACTGCGTTTACAAGAGTATGCTAAACTGGTAAAAAGCTTACAGCACCTGGTATTCCCAAGTAGTCTCCTAACCAAGTACTAACCAAGCCTGACCCTGCTTAGCTTCTGAGATCGGACGAGATCAGGCGTATTCAGGTTGGTATGGCCGTAAGCCATGGAATGATATTAGGATAGACTTTTTCAAGTTCAAGTAACTAAAAAAACGTGGATGAACTAAATTAGCAATTCCATTTTATATCGTCCTTTATATGATTACTGTGTTTACAAGAGTATGCTAAACTGGTAAAATTCTTACAGCACCTGGTATTCCCAAGTAGTCTCCTAACCAGGTACTAACCAAGCCTGACCCTGCTTAGCTTCTGAGATGGGACGAGATCAGGCGTATTCAGGTTGGTATGGCCGTAAGCCATGGAATGAGATTAGGATAGACCTTTTCAAGTTCATGTAACTCAAAAAACGTGGATGAACTAAATTAGCAATTCCATTTTATATCGTCCTTTATATCATTACTGTGTTTACAAGAGTATGCTAAATGGGCAAAAAGCTTACAGCACCTGGTATTCCCAAGTAGTCTCCTAACCAAGTACTAACCAATCCTGACCCTGCTTAGCTTCTGAGATCGGACGAGATCAGGCGTATTCAGGTTGGTATGGCCGTAAGCCATGGAATGATATTAGGATAGACTTTTTCAAGTTCAAGTAACTAAAAAAACGTGGATGAACTAAATTAGCAATTCCATTTTATATCGTCCTTTATATGATTACTGTGTTTACAAGAGTATGCTAAACTGGTAAAATTCTTACAGCACCTGGTATTCCCAAGTAGTCTCCTAACCAAGTACTAACCAAGCCTGGCGCTGCTTAGCTTCTGAGATCGGACGAGATCAGGCGTATTCAGGAAGGTATGGCCGTAAGCCGTAGATAGACATTTGGATAGACTCTTTCATGTTCATGTAACTCAAAAAACGTGGATGATATAAATGAGAAATTCCATTTTATATCGTCCTTTATATGATTACTGTGTTTACAAGAGTATGCTAAACTGATAAAAAGCTTACAGCACCTGGTATTCCCAAGTTGTCTCCTAACCAAGTCTGACCCTGCTTAGCTTCTGAGATCGGACGAGATCAGGCGTATTCAGGTTGGTATGGCCGTAAACCATGGAATGATATTAGGATAGACTTTTTTAAGTTCATGTAACTCAAAAAACGTGGATGAACTAAATTAGCAATTCCATTTTATATCGTCCTTTATATCATTACTGTGTTTACAAGAGTATGCTAAATGGGCAAAAAGCTTACAGCACCTGGTATTCCCAAGTAGTCTCCTAACCAAGTACTAACCAAGCCTGACCCTGCTTAGCTTCTGAGATAGGACGAGTTCAGGCATATTCAGGTTGGTATGGCCGTAAGCCATGGCGTGATATTAGGATAGACTTTTTCATGTTCATATAACTCAAAAAACGTGGATGAACTAAATTAGCAATTCCATTTTATATCGTCCTTTATATGATTACTGTGTTCACAAGAGTATGCTAAACTGGTAAAAAGCTTACAGCACCTGGTATTCCCAAGTAGTCTCCTAACCAAGTACTTACCAAGCCTGACCCTGCTTAGCTTCCGAGATCGGACGAGATCAGGCGTTTTCAGGTTGGTACGGCCGTAAGCCATGGAATGATATTAGGATAGACTTTTTCATGTTCATGTAACTCAAAAAACGTCGATGATATAAATTAGAAATTCCATTTTATATCGTCCTTTATATGATTACTGTGTTTACAAGAGTATGCTAAACTGGTAAAAAGCTTAAAGCACCTGGTATTCCCAAGTAGTCTCCTAACCAAGTACTAACCAAGCCTGACCCTGCTTAGCTTCCGAGATCGGACGAGATCAGGCATTTTCAGGTTGGTATGGCCGTTAGCCATGGAATGATATTAGGATAGACTTTTTCAAGTTCATGTAACTAAAAAAACGTGGATGAACTAAATTAGCAATTCCATTTTATATCGTCCTTTATATGATTACTGTGTTTACAAGAGTATGCTAAATGGCCAAAAAGCTTACAGCACCTGGTATTCCCAAGTAGTCTCCTAACCAAGTACTAACCAAGCCTGACCCTGCTTAGCTTCTGAGATCAGACGAGATCAGGCGTTTTCAGGTTGGTATGGCCATGCAGCCATGGAATAATATTAGGATAGACTCTTTCATGTTCATGTAACTCAAAAAAATGTGGATGATATTAATTAGAAATTCCATTTTATATCGTCCTTTATATGATTACTGCGTTTACAAGAGTATGCTAAACTGGTAAAAAGCTTACAGCACCTGGTATTCCCAAGTAGTTCCCTAACCAAGTACTAACCAAGCCTGACCCTGCTTTGCTTCTGAGATCGGAGGAGATCAGGCGTATTCAGGTTGGTATGGCAGTAAGCCATGTAATGATATTAGGATAGACTTTTTCAAGTTCACGAAACTCAAAAAACGTGGATGAACTAAATTAGCAATTCCATTTTATATTGTCCTTTATATCATTACTGTATTTACAAGAGTATGCTAAACTGGTAAAAATCTTACAGCACCTGGTATTCCCAAGAAGTCTCCTAACCAAGTACTAACCAAGCCTGACCCTGCTTAGCTTCTGAGATCGGACGAGATCAGGCGTATTCAGGTTGATATGGCCGTAAACCATGGAATGATATTAGGATATACTTTTTCAAGTTCATGTAACTCAAAAAACGTGGATGAACTAAAATAGCAATTCCATTTTATATCGTCCTTTATATGATTACTGTGTTTACAAGAGTATGCTCAATGGCCAAAAAGCTTACAGCACCTGGTAGTCCCAAGAAGTCTCCTAACCAAGTACTAACCAAGCCTGACCCTGCTTAGCTTCTGAGATGGGACGAGATCAGGCGTTTTCAGGTAGGTATGGCCGTAAACCGTAGAAAGACATTTGGATAGACTCTTTCATGTTCATGTAACTCAAAAAAATGTGGATGATATTAATTAGAAATTCCATTTTATATCGTCCTTTATATGATTACTGCGTTTACAAGAGTATGCTAAACTGGTAAAAAGCTTACAGCACCTGGTATTCCCAAGTAGTCTCCTAACCAAGTACTAACCAAGCCTGACCCTGCTTAGCTTCTGAGATCGGACGAGATCAGGCGTATTCAGGTTGGTATGGCCGTAAGCCATGGAATGATATTAGGATAGACTTTTTCAAGTTCAAGTAACTAAAAAAACGTGGATGAACTAAATTAGCAATTCCATTTTATATCGTCCTTTATATGATTACTGTGTTTACAAGAGTATGCTAAACTGGTAAATTTCTTACAGCACCTGGTATTCCCAAGTAGTCTCCTAACCAGGTACTAACCAAGCCTGACCCTGCTTAGCTTCTGAGATGGGACGAGATCAGGCGTATTCAGGTTGGTATGGCCGTAAGCCATGGAATGAGATTAGGATAGACCTTTTCAAGTTCATGTAACTCAAAAAACGTGGATGAACTAAATTAGCAATTCCATTTTATATCGTCCTTTATATCATTACTGTGTTTACAAGAGTATGCTAAATGGGCAAAAAGCTTACAGCACCTGGTATTCCCAAGTAGTCTCCTAACCAAGTACTAACCAAGCCTGACCCTGCTTAGCTTCTGAGATCGGACGAGATCAGGCGTATTCAGGTTGGTATGGCCGTAAGCCATGGAATGATATTAGGATAGACTTTTTCAAGTTCAAGTAACTAAAAAAACGTGGATGAACTAAATTAGCAATTCCATTTTATATCGTCCTTTATATGATTACTGTGTTTACAAGAGTATGCTAAACTGGTAAAATTCTTACAGCACCTGGTATTCCCAAGTAGTCTCCTAACCAGGTACTAACCAAGCCTGACCCTGCTTAGCTTCTGAGATGGGACGAGATCAGGCGTATTCAGGTTGGTATGGCCGTAAGCCATGGAATGAGATTAGGATAGACCTTTTCAAGTTCATGTAACTCAAAAAACGTGGATGAACTAAATTAGCAATTCCATTTTATATCGTCCTTTATATCATTACTGTGTTTACAAGAGTATGCTAAATGGGCAAAAAGCTTACAGCACCTGGTATTCCCAAGTAGTCTCCTAACCAAGTACTAGACCCTGGAAGACCCTGGAAAGGTTAGTCCTCGCTCACCTCAGACCCCTGGTGTGTTCATCAATGGACCCCCTGCAGTTTGCATACCAGCGCAACATCGGGGTGGATGATGCAATCATCTACCTTCTGCAGAGGGCCTACTCTCACCTGGACAACGCAGGTTGCACTGTGAGGGTTATGTTTTTTGACTTCTCCAGTGCCTTCAATACAATTCCGCCCCTGCTACTGGGTTACAAGATGAGGAGGATGAAAGTGGAATCACCCTTAGTCTCCTGGGTCACGGACTACCTGACCGGAAGGCCACAATTTGTGCGACTACAGAGCTGTGTTTCAGAACGGGCAGTTAGCAACACAGGGGCCCCACAGGGAACGGTCATGTCCCCCTTCCTGTTCACCCTCTACACCTCAGACTTCAGATATAACTCTGAAACATGCCACCTACAGAAGTTCTCGGATGACTCTGCTATTGTAGGGTGCATCAGGGGTGGGCAGGAGGAGGAGTACAGGAGCACAATCAGTGAATTTGTGTTGTGGTGTGAGCAGAACCACCTTCAGCTCAACATCAGCAAAACAAAGGAGATGGTGGTGGACTTCAGGAGAACCAAGGCACAACTGACTGCAGTCCCTATACAGGGGATGGATGTGGAAATGGTTGGGTCATACAAGTTCCTGGGAGTCCATATGGACAACAGGCTGGAATGGGCCGGTAACACCGGGGCCCTGTACAAAAAGGGCCAGAGCCGACTCTACTTTCTGAGGAGGCTCAGGTCCTTCAACGTGTGCAGTAAACTACTGCATACCTTCTACCAGTCTGTGGTGGCCAGTGCCATCTTTTTTGCAGTGGTGTGCTGGGGAGCAAACATCAAAGCCGGTGATGCTTCTCGGGTAAATAAGCTGATCAGGAAGGCTAGCTCTGTCCTGGGGATGAGCCTTGACACTCTAGAGGAGGTGGCGGTGAGACGGATCCTGGCCAAACTGCTGGCCATCATGGACAACGTCACCCACCCTCTGCACGCTATGGTTATGACGCAGAGGAGCACTTTCAGTCACAGACTGATCCCACCACGGTGTGCCAGAGAGCGCTACAGGAGGACCTTCCTGCCGGCGGCAATTAGACTATATAATGCCTCACCGGGGTGCCGTGCCGTCGGCAACATAGATCTGGAACTGTTGGGGTGCTAGGACCTAGTTTAACAATTATGCATCCATCCGTGAGTAACTCTGGTCCATCAGCACTCATCCACTCAGGACTTATTTATTCATACAGGTCTGTATATACATACTCATGTACAGTTGTTATATCATATCACATGCAATATTGTAAGTAATTATTGGACTTAACTTACGTAGGCATTCACTCAGGAATGCATATTATTAGTATCCTGCCAGTTGCACCTTTTCTCATTGCTTTTAGTATATCGAATGTGCAATACGTGCAGTTGTCTGTAATTATACCCTGCGCACTAAGGACTGTATTTTAAGGGAATTACTATTATTACCCCAAATTATATCATACACACATTTAGCTATTAAAGTATCTCTTCCTGTCATTTACCTGTACAGTTTATGTAACCATGCAAGTATTCACTTATCTGTAAATATAACTGTATATTTACCTGTACAGCTAATTTAACTATGCAAAATATTCACTTACCTGTTCATTTAGCCAGTCTGTATATTAAGTAAACTATTATTCCCTCGCTCATATCATACGCATTTTTAGCTACTGAAGTATTTCTCTGCCATCAACCTGTATAGTATAGTTAACCATCCAACATCCACCAATGTATAGTGTACATATTCAGCCAACCACCCATACTATGCAATGTCTTTTTTATAGCTTTTTTTTGCACTCCAGATATCTTGTATTTCTATACTTTTTCATACTGCTGCTATATGTATCATGTACCGTGTATCTGTCTTTTGTGTACTTTCGTTGTGGCATTTTGCACCTGCCCTGTGTTTTGTTGTAGCTGCTTGACAATGAAATTTCCCCCCCGGGGGAGCAATAAAGTACCTATCTATCTAACCAAGCCTGACCCTGCTTAGCTTTTGAGATGGGACGAGATCAGGCGTTTTCAGGTTGGTATGGCCATAAGCCATGGAATAATATTAGGATAGACTTTTTCATGTTCATGTAACTCAAAAAACGTGGATGAACTAAATTACCAATTCCATTTTATATTGTCCTTTATATCATTACTGTGTATACAAGAGTATGCTAAATGGGCAAAAAGCTTACAGCACCTGGTATTCCCAAATAGTCTCCCAACTAATACTAACCACGCCAGACTCTGCTTAGCTTCTGAGATTGGGCATATTCAGGTTGGTATGGCCATAAGCCATGGAGTGATATTAGGATAGACTTTTTCATGTTCATGTAACTCAAAAAACGTGGATGAACTAAATTAGCAATTCCATTTTATATCGTCATTTATATGATTACTGTGTTTACAAGAGTATGCTAAACTGGTAAAAAGCTTAAAGCACCTGGTATTCCCAAGTAGTCTCCTGACCAAGTACTAACCAAGCCTGGCCCTGCTTAGCTTCTGAGATCGGACGAGATCAGGCGTATTCAGGTAGGTATGGCCGTAAGCCGTAGAAAGACATTGGGATAGACTCTTTCATGTTCATGTAACTCAAAAAACGTGGATGATATTAATTAGAAATTCCATTTTATATCATCTTTTATATGATTACTGCGTTTACAAGAATATGCTAAACTGGTAACAAGCCTACAGCACCTGGTATTCCCAAGTAGTCTCCTAACCAAGTACTAACCAAGCCTGACCCTGCTGAGCTTCTGAGATCGGACGAGATCAGGCGTATTCAGGTTGGTATGGCCGTAAGCCATGGAATGATATTAGGATAGACTTTTTCAAGTTCATGTAACTAAAAAAACGTGGATGAACTAAATTAGCAATTCCATTCTATATCGTCCTTTATATCATTACTGTGTTTACGAGAGTATGCTAAATGGGCAAAAAGCTTACAGCACCTGGTATTCCCAAGTAGTCTCCTAACCAAGTACTAACCAAGCCTGACCCTGCTTAGCTTCTGAGATCGGACGAGATCAGGCGTTTTCAGGTTGGTATGGCCATAAGCCATGGAATAATATTAGGATAGACTTTTTCATGTTCATGTAACTCAAAAAACGTGGATGAACTAAATTAGCAATTCCATTTTATATTGTCCTTTATATCATTACTGTGTTTACAAGAGTATGCTAAATGGGCAAAAAGCTTACAGCACCTGGTATTCCCAAGTAGTTTCCTAACCAAGTACTAACCAAGCCTGACCCTGCTTAGCTTTTGAGATGGAACGAGATCAGGCGTTTTCAGGTTGGTATGGCCATAAGCCACGTAATAATATTAGGATAGACTTTTTCATGTTCATGTAACTCAAAAAACGTGGATGAACTAAATTACAAATTCCATTTTATATTGTCCTTTATATCATTACTGTGTATACAAGAGTATGCTAAATGGGCAAAAAGCTTACAGCACCTGGTATTCCCAAATAGTCTCCCAACTAATACTAACCACGCCAGACTCTGCTTAGCTTCTGAGATTGGGCATATTCAGGTTGGTATGGCCATAAGCCATGGAGTGATATTAGGATAGACTTTTTCATGTTCATGTAACTCAAAAAACGTGGATGAACTAAATTAGCAATTCCATTTTATATCGTCATTTATATGATTACTGTGTTTACAAGAGTATGCTAAACTGGTAAAAAGCTTAAAGCACCTGGTATTCCCAAGTAGTCTCCTGACCAAGTACTAACCAAGCCTGGCCCTGCTTAGCTTCTGAGATCGGACGAGATCAGGCGTATTCAGGTAGGTATGGCCGTAAGCCGTAGAAAGACATTGGGATAGACTCTTTCATGTTCATGTAACTCAAAAAACGTGGATGAACTAAATTAGAAATTCCATTTTATATCGTCCTTTATATGATTACTGTGTTTACAAGAATATGCTAAACTGGTAAAAAGCTTGCAGCACCTGGTATTCCCAAGTAGTCTCCTAACCAAGTACTAACCAAGCCTGACCCTGCTTAGCTTCTGAGATCGGACGAGATCAGGCGTATTCAGGTTGGAATGGCCGTAAGCCATGGAATGATATTAGGATAGACTTTTTCAAGTTCATGTAACTAAAAAAACGTGGATGAACTAAATTAGCAATTCCATTTTATATCGTCCTTTATATGATTACTGTGTTTACAAGAGTATGCTAAACTGGTCAAAAGCTTACAGCACCTGGTATTCCCAAGTAGTCTCCTAACCAAGTACTAACCAAGCCTGACCCTGCTTAGCTTCTGAGATCGGACAAGATCAGGGGTATTCAGGTTGGTATGGCCATAAGCCATGGAATGATATTAGGATAGACTTTTTCAAGTTCATGTAACTAAAAAAACGTTGATGAACTAAATTAGCAATTCCATTTTATATCGTCCTTTATATGATTACTGTGTTTACAAGAGTATGCTAAACTGGTAAAAAGATTACAGCACCTGGTATTCCCAAGTAGTCTCCTAACCAAGTACTAACCAAGCCTGACCCTGCTTAGCTTCTGAAATCGGACGAGATCAGGCGTATTCAGGTTGGTATGGCCGTAAGCCATGGAATGATATTAGGATAGACTTTTTCAAGTTCATGTAACAAAAAAAACGTGGATGAACTAAATTAGCAATTCCATTTTATATCGTCCTTTATATGATTACTGTGTTTACAAGAATATGCTAAACTGGTAAAAAGCTTACAGCACCTGGTATTCCCAAGTAGTCTCCTAACCAAGTACTAACCAAGCCTGACGCTGCTTAGCTTCTGAGATCTGACGAGATCAGGGGTATTCAGGTTGGTATGGCCGTAAGCCATGGGAAGATATTAGGATAGACTTTTTCAAGTTCATGTAACTAAAAAAACGTGGATGAACTAAATTAGCAATTCCATTTTATATCGTCCTTTATATGATTACTGTGTTTACAAGAGTATGTTAAACTGGTCAAAAGCTTACAGCACCTGGTATTCCCAAGTAGTCTCCTAACCAAGTACTAACCAAGCCTGACCCTGCTTAGCTTCTGAGATCGGACGAGATCAGGCGTATTCAGGTTGGTATGGCCGTAAGCCATGGAATGATATTAGGATAGACTTTTTCAAGTTCATGTAACTAAAAAAACGTTGATGAACTAAATTAGCAATTCCATTTTATATCGTCCTTTATATGATTACTGTGTTTACAAGAGTATGCTAAATGGGTAAAAAGCTTACAGCACCTGGTATTCCCAAGTAGTCTCCTAACCAAGTACTAACCAAGCCTGACCCTGCTTAGCTTCTGAAATCGGACGAGATCAGGCGTATTCAGGTTGGTATGGCCGTAAGCCATGGAATGATATTAGGATAGACTTTTTCAAGTTCATGTAACTAAAAAAACGTGGATGAACTAAATTAGAAATTCCATTTTATATCGTCCTTTATATGATTACTGTGTTTACAAGAATATGCTAAACTGGTAACAAGCCTACAGCACCTGGTATTCCCAAGTAGTCTCCTAACCAAGTACTAACCAAGCCTGACCCTGCTGAGCTTCTGAGATCGGACGAGATCAGGCGTATTCAGGTTGGTATGGCCGTAAGCCATGGAATGATATTAGGATAGACTTTTTCAAGTTCATGTAACTAAAAAAACGTTGATGAACTAAATTAGCAATTCCATTTTATATCGTCCTTTATATGATTACTGTGTTTACAAGAGTATGCTAAACTGGTAAAAAGCTTACAGTACCTGGTATTCCCAAGTAGTCTCCTAACCAAGTACTAACCAAGCCTGACCCTGCTTAGCTTCTGAGATCGGACGAGATCAGGCGTATTCAGGTTGGTATGGCCGTAAGCCATGGAATGATATTAGGATAGACTTTTTCAAGTTCATGTAACTAAAAAAACGTGGATGAAGTAAATTAGAAATTCCATTTTATATCGTCCTTTATATGATTACTGTGTTTACAAGAATATGCTTAACTGGTCAAAAGCTTACAGCACCTGGTATTCCCAAGTAGTCTCCTAACCAAGTACTAACCAAGCCTGACCCTGCTTAGCTTCTGAGATCAGACGAGATCAGGCGTATTCTGGTTGGTATGGCCGTAAGCCATGGAATGATATTAGGATAGACTTTTTCAAGTTCATGTAACTCAAAAAACGTGGATGAACTAAATTAGAAATTCCATTTTATATCGTCCTTTATATGATTACTGTGTTTACAAGAATATGCTAAACTGGTAAAAAGCTGACAGCACCTGGTATTCCCAAGTAGTCTCCTAACCAAGTACTAACCAAGCCTGACCCTGCTTAGCTTCTGAAATCTGACGAGATCAGGCGTATTCAGGTTGGTATGGCCGTAAGCCATGGAATGATATTAGGATAGACTTTTTCAAGTTCATGTAACTAAAAAAACGTGGATGAACTAAATTAGAAATTCCATTTTATATCGTCCTTTATATGATTACTGTGTTTACAAGAATATGCTAAACTGGTATAAAGCCTACAGCACCTGGTATTCCCAAGTAGTCTCCTAACCAAGTACTAACCAAGCCTGATCCTGCTTAGCTTCTGAGATCGGACGAGATCAGGGGTATTCAGGTTGGTATGGCCGTAAGCCATGGAATGAAATTAGGATAGACTTTTTCAAGTTCATGTAACTAAAATAACGTGGATGAACTAAATTAGCAATTCCATTTTATATCGTCCTTTATATGATTACTGTGTTTACAAGAGTATGCTAAACTGGTAAAAAGCTTACAGCACCTGGTATTCCCAAGTAGTCTCCTAACCAAGTACTAACCAAGCCTGACCCTGCTTAGCTTCTGAGATCTGACGAGATCAGGGGTATTCAGGTTGGTATGGCCGTAAGCCATGGAATGATATTAGGATAGACTTTTTCATGTTCATGTAACTCAAAAAACGTGGATGATATAAATTAGAAATTCCATTTTATATCGTCCTTTATATGATTACTGTGTTTACAAGAGTATGCTAAACTGGTATAAAGCTTACAGCACCTGGTATTCCCAAGTAGTCTCCTAACCAAGTACTAACCAAGCCTGACTCTGCTTAGCTTCTGAGATCGGACAAGATCAGGCGTATTCAGGTTGGTATGGCCGTAAGCCATGGAATGATATTAGGATAGACTTTTTCAAGTTCATGTAACTAAAAAAACAAGGATGAACTAAATTAGCAATTCCATTTTATATCGTCCTTTATATGATTACTGTGTTTACAAGAGTATGCTAAACTGGTCAAAAGCTTACAGCACCTGGTATTCCAAAGTAGTCTCCTAACCAAGTACTAACCAAGCCTGACCCTGATTAGCTTCTGAGATCGGACGAGATCAGGCGTATTCAGGTTGGTATGGCCGTAAGCCATGGAATGATATTAGGATAGACTTTTTCGAGTTCATGTAACTAAAAAAACGTGGATGAACTAAATTAGCAATTCCATTTTATGTCGTCCTTTATATGATTACTGTGTTTACAAGAGTATGCTAAACTGGTAAAAAGCTTACAGCCCCTGGTATTCCAAAGTAGTCTCCTAACCGAGTACTAACCAAGCCTGACGCTGCTTAGCTTCTGAGATCGGACGAGATCAGGCGTATTCAGTTTGGTATGGCCGTAAGCCGTGGAATGATATTAGGATAGACTTTTTCAAGTTCATGTAACTAAAAAAACAAGGATGAACTAAATTAGCAATTCCATTTTATATCGTCCTTTATATGATTACTGTGTTTACAAGAATATGCTAAACTGGTAAAAAGCTGACAGCACCTGGTATTCCCAAGTAGTCTCCTAACCAAGTACTAACCAAGCCTGACCCTGCTTAGCTTCTGAAATCTGACGAGATCAGGCGTATTCAGGTTGGTATGGCCGTAAGCCATGGAATGATATTAGGATAGACTTTTTCAAGTTCATGTAACTAAAAAAACGTGGATGAACTAAATTAGAAATTCCATTTTATATCGTCCTTTATATGATTACTGTGTTTACAAGAATATGCTAAACTGGTATAAAGCCTACAGCACCTGGTATTCCCAAGTAGTCTCCTAACCAAGTACTAACCAAGCCTGATCCTGCTTAGCTTCTGAGATCGGACGAGATCAGGGGTATTCAGGTTGGTATGGCCGTAAGCCATGGAATGAAATTAGGATAGACTTTTTCAAGTTCATGTAACTAAAATAACGTGGATGAACTAAATTAGCAATTCCATTTTATATCGTCCTTTATATGATTACTGTGTTTACAAGAGTATGCTAAACTGGTAAAAAGCTTACAGCACCTGGTATTCCCAAGTAGTCTCCTAACCAAGTACTAACCAAGCCTGACCCTGCTTAGCTTCTGAGATCTGACGAGATCAGGGGTATTCAGGTTGGTATGGCCGTAAGCCATGGAATGATATTAGGATAGACTTTTTCATGTTCATGTAACTCAAAAAACGTGGATGATATAAATTAGAAATTCCATTTTATATCGTCCTTTATATGATTACTGTGTTTACAAGAGTATGCTAAACTGGTATAAAGCTTACAGCACCTGGTATTCCCAAGTAGTCTCCTAACCAAGTACTAACCAAGCCTGACTCTGCTTAGCTTCTGAGATCGGACAAGATCAGGCGTATTCAGGTTGGTATGGCCGTAAGCCATGGAATGATATTAGGATAGACTTTTTCAAGTTCATGTAACTAAAAAAACAAGGATGAACTAAATTAGCAATTCCATTTTATATCGTCCTTTATATGATTACTGTGTTTACAAGAGTATGCTAAACTGGTCAAAAGCTTACAGCACCTGGTATTCCAAAGTAGTCTCCTAACCAAGTACTAACCAAGCCTGACCCTGATTAGCTTCTGAGATCGGACGAGATCAGGCGTATTCAGGTTGGTATGGCCGTAAGCCATGGAATGATATTAGGATAGACTTTTTCGAGTTCATGTAACTAAAAAAACGTGGATGAACTAAATTAGCAATTCCATTTTATGTCGTCCTTTATATGATTACTGTGTTTACAAGAGTATGCTAAACTGGTAAAAAGCTTACAGCCCCTGGTATTCCAAAGTAGTCTCCTAACCGAGTACTAACCAAGCCTGACGCTGCTTAGCTTCTGAGATCGGACGAGATCAGGCGTATTCAGTTTGGTATGGCCGTAAGCCGTGGAATGATATTAGGATAGACTTTTTCAAGTTCATGTAACTAAAAAAACAAGGATGAACTAAATTAGCAATTCCATTTTATATCGTCCTTTATATGATTACTGTGTTTACAAGAGTATGCTAAACTGGTCAAAAGCTTACAGCACCTGGTATTCCAAAGTAGTCTCCTAACCAAATACTAACCAAGCCTGACGCTGCTTAGCTTCTGAGATCGGACGAGATCAGGCGTATTCAGTTTGGTATGGCCGTAAGCCATGGAATGATATTAGGATAGACTTTTTCAAGTTCATGTAACTCAAAAAACGTGGATGAACTGAATTAGAAATTCCATTTTATATCGTCCTTTATATGATTACTGTGTTTACAAGAATATGCTAAACTGTTAAAAAGATTACAGCACCTGGTATTCCCAAGTAGTCTCCTAACCAAGTACTAACCAAGCCTGACCCTGCTTAGCTTCTGAGATATGACGAGATCAGGCGTATTCAGGTTGGTATGGCCGTAAGCCATGGAATGATATTAGGATAGACTTTTTCAAGTTCATGTAACTAAAAAAACGTGGATGAACTAAATTAGCAATTCCATTTTATATCGTCCTTTATATGATTACTGTGTTTACAAGAGTATGCTAAACTGGTCAAAAGCTTACAGCACCTGGTATTCCCAAGTAGTCTCCTAACCAAGTACTAACCAAGCCTGACCCTGCTTAGCTTCTGAGATCGGACGAGATCAGGCGTATTCAGGTTGGTATGGCCGTAAGCCATGGAATGATATTAGGATAGACTTTTTCAAGTTAATGTAACTAAGAAAACGTGGATGAACTAAATTAGAAATTCCATTTTATATCGTCCTTTATATGATTACTGTGTTTACAAGAATATGCTAAACTGGTAAAAAGCCTACAGCACCTGGTATTCCCAAGTAGTCTCCTAACCAAGTACTAACCAAGCCTGATCCTGCTTAGCTTCTGAGATCGGACGAGATCAGGGGTATTCAGGTTGGTATGGCCGTAAGCCATGGAATGAAATTAGGATAGACTTTTTCAAGTTCATGTAACTAAAATAACGTGGATGAACTAAATTAGCAATTCCATTTTATATCGTCCTTTATATGATTACTGTGTTTACAAGAGTATGCTAAACTGGTAAAAAGCTTACAGCACCTGGTATTCCCAAGTAGTCTCCTAACCAAGTACTATCCAAGCCTGACCCTGCTTAGCTACTGAGATCGGACGAGATCAGGCGTATTCAGGTTGGTATGGCCGTAAGCCACAGAACGATATTAGGATAGACTTTTTCATGTTCATGTAACTCAAAAAACGTGGATGATATAAATTAGAAATTCCATTTTATATCGTCCTTTATATGATTACTGTGTTTACAAGAGTATGCTAAACTGGTAAAAAGCTTACAGCACCTGGTATTCCCAAGTAGTCTCCTAACCAAGTACTAACCAAGCCTGACCCTGCTTAGCTTCTGAGATCGGACGAGATCAGGCGTATTCAGGTTGGTATGGCCGTAAGCCATGGAATGATATTAGGATAGACTTTTTCAAGTTCATGTAACTCAAAAAACGTGGATGAACTAAATTAGAAATTCCATTTTATATCGTCCTTTATATGATTACTGTGTTTACAAGAATATGCTAAACTGGTAAAAAGCTTACAGCACCTGGTATTCCCAAGTAGTCTCCTAACCAAGTACTAACCAAGCCTGACCCTGATTAGCTTCTGAGATCGGACGAGATCAGGCGTATTCAGGTTGGTATGGCCGTAAGCCATGGAACGATATTAGGATAGACTTTTTCAAGTTCATGTAACTAAAAAAACGTGGATGAACTAAATTAGCAATTCCATTTTATGTCGTCCTTTATATGATTACTGTGTTTACAAGAGTATGCTAAACTGGTAAAAAGCTAAAAGCACCTGGTATTCCCAAGTAGTCTCCTAACCAAGTACTAACCAAGCCTGACCCTGCTTATCTTCTGAAATCGGACGAGATCAGGCGTATTCAGGTTGGTATGGCCGTAAGCCATGGAATGATATTAGGATAGACTTTTTCAAGTTCATGTAACTAAAAAAACGTGGATGAACTAAATTAGAAATTCCATTTTATATCGTCCTTTATATGATTACTGTGTTTACAAGAATATGCTAAACTGGTATAAAGCCTACAGCACCTGGTATTCCCAAGTAGTCTCCTAACCAAGTACTAACCAAGCCTGATCCTGCTTAGCTTCTGAGATCGGACGAGATCAGGGGTATTCAGTTTGGTATGGCCGTAAGCCATGGAATGAAATTAGGATAGACTTTTTCAAGTTCATGTAACTAAAAAAACGTGGATGAACTAAATTAGAAATTCCATTTTATATCGTCCTTTATATGATTACTGTGTTTACAAGAGTATGCTAAACTGGTAAAAAGCTTACAGCCCCTGGTATTCCAAAGTAGTCTCCTAACCAAGTACTAACCAAGCCTGACGCTGCTTAGCTTCTGAGATCGGACGAGATCAGGCGTATTCAGTTTGGTATGGCCGTAAGCCATGGAATGATATTAGGATAGACTTTTTCAAGTTCATGTAACTAAAAAAACAAGGATGAACTAAATTAGCAATTCCATTTTATATCGTCCTTTATATGATTACTGTGTTTACAAGAGTATGCTAAACTGGTAAAAAGCTTACAGCACCTGGTATTCCCAAGTAGTCTCCTAACCAAGTACTAACCAAGCCTGACCCTGCTTATCTTCTGAAATCGGACGAGATCAGGCGTATTCAGGTTGGTATGGCCGTAAGCCATGGAATGATATTAGGATAGACTTTTTCAAGTTCATGTAACTAAAAAAACGTGGATGAACTAAATTAGAAATTCCATTTTATATCGTCCTTTATATGATTACTGTGTTTACAAGAATATGCTAAACTGGTATAAAGCCTACAGCACCTGGTATTCCCAAGTAGTCTCCTAACCAAGTACTAACCAAGCCTGACCCAGCTTAGCTTCTGAGATCGGACGAGATCAGGCGTATTCAGGTTGGTATGGCCGTAAGCCATGGAATGATATTAGGATAGACTTTTTCAAGTTCATGTAACTCAAAAAACGTGGATGAACTAAATTAGAAATTCCATTTTATATCGTCCTTTATATGATTACTGTGTTTACAAGAATATGCTAAACTGGTAAAAAGCTTACAGCACCTGGTATTCCCAAGTAGTCTCCTAACCAAGTACTAACCAAGCCTGACCCTGATTAGCTTCTGAGATCGGACGAGATCAGGCGTATTCAGGTTGGTACGGCCGTAAGCCATGGAATGATATTAGGATAGACTTTTTCAAGTTCATGTAACTAAAAAAACGTGGATGAACTAAATTAGCAATTCCATTTTATGTCGTCCTTTATATGATTACTGTGTTTACAAGAGTATGCTAAACTGGTAAAAAGCTAAAAGCACCTGGTATTCCCAAGTAGTCTCCTAACCAAGTACTAACCAAGCCTGACCCTGGTTAGCTTCTGAGATCGGCCGAGATCAGGTGTATTCAGGTTGGTATGGCCGTAAGCCATGGAATGATATTAGGATAGACTTTTTCAAGTTCATGTAACTAAAAAAACAAGGATGAACTAAATTAGCAATTCCATTTTATATCGTCCTTTATATGATTACTGTGTTTACAAGAGTATGCTAAACTGGTCAAAAGCTTACAGCACCTGGTATTCCAAAGCAGTCTCCTAACCAAGTACTAACCAAGCCTGACCCTGCTTAGCTTCTGAGATCAGACGAGATCAGGCGTATTCAGGTTGGTATGGCCGTAAGCCATGGAATGATATTAGGATAGACTTTTTCAAGTTCATGTAACTCAAAAAACGTGGATGAACTGAATTAGAAATTCCATTTTATATCGTCCTTTATATGATTACTGTGTTTACAAGAATATGCTAAACTGGTAAAAAGCTTACAGCACCTGGTATTCCCAAGTAGTCTCCTAACCAAGTACTAACCAAGCCTGACCCTGCTTAGCTTCTGAGATCGGGGGTATTCAGGTTGGTATGGCCGTAAGCCATGGAAAGATATTAGGATAGACTTTTTCAAGTTCATGTAACTAAAAAAACGTGGATGAACTAAATTAGAAATTCCATTTTATATCGTCCTTTATATGATTACTGTGTTTACAAGAATATGCTAAACTGGTAAAAAGCCTACAGCACCTGGTATTCCCAAGTAGTCTCCTAACCAAGTACTAACCAAGCCTGATCCTGCTTAGCTTCTGAGATCGGACGAGATCAGGGGTATTCAGGTTGGTATGGCCGTAAGCCATGGAATGAAATTAGGATAGACTTTTTCAAGTTCATGTAACTAAAATAACGTGGATGAACTAAATTAGCAATTCCATTTTATATCGTCCTTTATATGATTACTGTGTTTACAAGAGTATGCTAAACTGGTAAAAAGCTTACAGCACCTGGTATTCCCAAGTAGTCTCCTAACCAAGTACTAACCAAGCCTGACCCTGCTTAGCTTCTGAGATCGGACGAGATCAGGCGCATTCAGGTTGGTATGGCCGTAAGCCATGGAATGATATTAGGATAGACTTTTTCATGTTCATGTAACTCAAAAAACGTGGATGATATAAATTAGAAATTCCATTTTATATCGTCCTTTATATGATTACTGTGTTTACAAGAGTATGCTAAACTGGTAAAAAGCTTACAGCACCTGGTATTCCCAAGTAGTCTCCTAACCAAGAACTAACCAAGCCTGACCCTGCTTAGCTTCTGAGATCGGACAAGATCAGGCGTATTCAGGTTGGTATGGCCGTAAGCCATGGAATGATATTAGGATAGACTTTTTCAAGTTCATGTAACTAAAAAAACAAGGATGAACTAAATTAGCAATTCCATTTTATATCGTCCTTTATATGATTACTGTGTTTACAAGAGTATGCTAAACTGGTCAAAAGCTTACAGCACCTGGTATTCCAAAGTAGTCTCCTAACCAAGTACTAACCAAGCCTGACCCTGCTTAGCTTCTGAGATCGGACGAGATCAGGCGTATTCAGGTTGGTATGGCCGTAAGCCATGGAATGATATTAGGATAGACTTTTTCAAGTTCATGTAACTCAAAAAACGTGGATGAACTAAATTAGCAATTCCATTTTATATCGTCCTTTATATGATTACTGTGTTTACAAGAGTATGCTAAACTGGTCAAAAGCTTACAGCACCTGGTATTCCCAAGTAGTCTCCTAACCAAGCCTGACCCTGCCTAGCTTCTGAGATCGGACGAGATCAGGCGTATTCAGGTTGGTATGGCCGTAAGCCATGGAATGATATTAGGATAGACTTTTTCAAGTTCATGTAACTCAAAAAACGTGGATGAACTAAATTAGCAATTCCATTTTATATCGTCCTTTATATGATTACTGTGTTTATAAGAGTATGCTAAACTGGTAAAAAGCTTACAGCACCTGGTATTCCCAAGTAGTCTCCTAACCAAGTACTAACCAAGCCTGACCCTGCTTAGCTTCTGAAATCGGACGAGATCAGGCGTATTCAGGTTGGTATGGCCGTAAGCCATGGAATGATATTAGGATAGACTTTTTCAAGTTCATGTAACAAAAAAAACGTGGATGAACTAAATTAGCAATTCCATTTTATATCGTCCTTTATATGATTACTGTGTTTACAAGAGTATGCTAAACTGGTCAAAAGCTTACAGCACCTTGTATTCCCAAGTAGTCTCCTAACCAAGTACTAACCAAGCCTGACCCTGCTTAGCTTCTGAGATCGGACGAGATCAGGCGTATTCTGGTTGGTATGGCCGTAAGCCATGGAATGATATTAGGATAGACTTTTTCAAGTTCATGTAACTCAAAAAACGTGGATGAACTAAATTAGAAATTCCATTTTATATCGTCCTTTATATGATTACTGTGTTTACAAGAATATGCTAAACTGGTAAAAAGCTTACAGCACCTGGTATTCCCAAGTAGTCTCCTAACCAAGTACTAACCAAGCCTGACCCTGCTTAGCTTCTGAGATCGGACGAGATCAGGGGTATTCAGGTTGGTATGGCCGTAAGCCATGGAAAGATATTAGGATAGACCTTTTCAAGTTCATGTAACTAAAAAAACGTGGATGAACTAAATTAGCAATTCCATTTTATATCGTCCTTTATATGATTACTGTGTTTATAAGAGTATGCTAAACTGGTAAAAAGCTTACAGCACCTGGTATTCCCAAGTAGTCTCCTAACCAAGTACTAACCAAGCCTGACCCTGCTTAGCTTCTGAAATCGGACGAGATCAGGCGTATTCAGGTTGGTATGGCCGTAAGCCATGGAATGATATTAGGATAGACTTTTTCAAGTTCATGTAACAAAAAAAACGTGGATGAACTAAATTAGCAATTCCATTTTATATCGTCCTTTATATGATTACTGTGTTTACAAGAGTATGCTAAACTGGTCAAAAGCTTACAGCACCTTGTATTCCCAAGTAGTCTCCTAACCAAGTACTAACCAAGCCTGACCCTGCTTAGCTTCTGAGATCGGACGAGATCAGGCGTATTCTGGTTGGTATGGCCGTAAGCCATGGAATGATATTAGGATAGACTTTTTCAAGTTCATGTAACTCAAAAAACGTGGATGAACTAAATTAGAAATTCCATTTTATATCGTCCTTTATATGATTACTGTGTTTACAAGAATATGCTAAACTGGTAAAAAGCTTACAGCACCTGGTATTCCCAAGTAGTCTCCTAACCAAGTACTAACCAAGCCTGATCCTGCTTAGCTTCTGAGATCGGACGAGATCAGGGGTATTCAGGTTGGTATGGCCGTAAGCCATGGAATGAAATTAGGATAGACTTTTTCAAGTTCATGTAACTAAAATAACGTGGATGAAATAAATTAGCAATTCCATTTTATATCGTCCTTTATATGATTACTGTGTTTACAAGAGTATGCTAAACTGGTAAAAAGCTTACAGCACCTGGTATTCCCAAGTAGTCTCCTAACCAAGTACTAACCAAGCCTGACCCTGCTTAGCTTCTGAGATCGGACGAGATCAGGGGTATTCAGGTTGGTATGGCCGTAAGCCATGGAAAGATATTAGGATAGACCTTTTCAAGTTCATGTAACTAAAAAAACGTGGATGAACTAAATTAGCAATTCCATTTTATATCGTCCTTTATATGATTACTGTGTTTACAAGAGTATGTTAAACTGGTCAAAATCTTACAGCACCTGGTTTTCCCAAGTAGTCTCCTAACCAAGTACTAACCAAGCCTGACCCTGCTTAGCTTCTGAAATCGGACGAGATCAGGCGTATTCAGGTTGGTATGGCCGTAAGCCATGGAATGATATTAGGATAGACTTTTTCAAGTTCATGTAACTAAAAAAACGTGGATGAACTAAATTAGAAATTCCATTTTATATCGTCCTTTATATGATTACTGTGTTTACAAGAATATGCTAAACTGGTAAAAATCTTACAGCACCTGGTATTCCCAAGTAGTCTCCTAACCAAGTACTAACCAAGCCTGATCCTGCTTAGCTTCTGAGATCGGACGAGATCAGGGGTATTCAGGTTGGTATGGCCGTAAGCCATGGAATGAAATTAGGATAGACTTTTTCAAGTTCATGTAACTAAAATAACGTGGATGAAATAAATTAGCAATTCCATTTTATATCGTCCTTTATATGATTACTGTGTTTACAAGAGTATGCTAAACTGGTAAAAAGCTTACAGCACCTGGTATTCCCAAGTAGTCTCCTAACCAAGTACTAACCAAGTCTGACCCTGCTTAGCTTCTGAGATCGGACGAGATCAGGCGTATTCAGGTTGGTATGGCCGTAAGCCATGGAATGATATTAGGATAGACTTTTTCATGTTCATGTAACTCAAAAAACGTGGATGATATAAATTAGAAATTCCATTTTATATCGTCCTTTATATGATTACTGTGTTTACAAGAGTATGCTAAACTGGTAAAAAGCTTACAGCACCTGGTATTCCCAAGTAGTCTCCTAACCAAGTACTAACCAAGCCTGACCCTGATTAGCTTCTGAGATCGGACAAGATCAGGCGTATTCAGGTTGGTATGGCCGTAAGCCATGGAATGATATTTGGATAGACTTTTTCAAGTTCATGTAACTAAAAAAACAAGGATGAACTAAATTAGCAATTCCATTTTATATCGTCCTTTATATGATTACTGTGTTTACAAGAGTATGCTAAACTGGTCAAAAGCTTACAGCACCTGGTATTCCAAAGTAGTCTCCTAACCAAGTACTAACCAAGCCTGACCCTGCTTAGCTTCTGAGATCGGACGAGATCAGGCGTATTCAGGTTGGTATGGCCGTAAGCCACGGAATGATATTAGGATAGACTTTTTCAAGTTCATGTAACTCAAAAAACGTGGATGAACTAAATTAGAAATTCCATTTTATATCGTCCTTTATATGATTACTGTGTTTACAAGAATATGCTAAACTGGTAAAAAGCTTACAGCACCTGGTATTCCCAAGTAGTCTCCTAACCAAGTACTAACCAAGCCTGACCCTGATTAGCTTCTGAGATCGGACGAGATCAGGCGTATTCAGGTTGGTATGGCCGTAAGCCATGGAATGATATTAGGATAGACTTTTTCAAGTTCATGTAACTAAAAAAACGTGGATGAACTAAATTAGCAATTCCATTTTATGTCGTCCTTTATATGATTACTGTGTTTACAAGAGTATGCTAAACTGGTAAAAAGCTTAAAGCACCTGGTATTCCCAAGTAGTCTCCTAACCAAGTACTAACCAAGCCTGACCCTGCTTAGCTTCTGAGATCGGACGAGATCAGGTGTATTCAGGTTGGTATGGCCGTAAGCCATGGAATGATATTAGGATAGACTTTTTCAAGTTCATGTAACTAAAAAAACAAGGATGAACTAAATTAGCAATTCCATTTTATATCGTCCTTTATATGATTACTGTGTTTACAAGAGTATGCTAAACTGGTCAAAAGCTTACAGCACCTGGTATTCCAAAGTAGTCTCCTAACCAAGTACTAACCAAGCCTGACGCTGCTTAGATTCTGAGATCGGACGAGATCAGGCGTATTCAGGTTGGTATGGCCGTAAGCCATGGAATGATATTAGGATAGACTTTTTCAAGTTCATGTAACTCAAAAAACGTGGATGAACTAAATTAGAAATTCCATTTTATATCGTCCTTTATATGATTACTGTGTTTACAAGAATATGCTAAACTGGTAAAAAGCTTACAGCACCTGGTATTCCCAAGTAGTCTCCTAACCAAGTACTAACCAAGCCTGCCCCAGCTTAGCTTCTGAGATCGGACGAGATCAGGCGTATTCAGGTTGGTATGGCCGTAAGCCATGGAATGATATTAGGATAGACTTTTTCAAGTTCATGTAACTAAAAAAACGTGGATGAACTAAATTAGCAATTCCATTTTATATCGTCCTTTATATGATTACTGTGTTTACAAGAGTATGCTAAACTGGTCAAAAGCTTACAGCACCTGGTATTCCCAAGTACTAACCAAGCCTGACCCTGCTTAGCTTCTGAGATCGGACAAGATCAGGCGTATTCAGGTTGGTATGGCCGTAAGCCATTGAATGATATTAGGATAGACTTTTTCAAGTTCATGTAACTAAAAAAACGTCCATGAACTAAATTAGAAATTCCATTTTATATCGTCCTTTATATGATTACTGTGTTTACAAGAATATGCTAAACTGGTCAAAAGCTTACAGCACCTGGTATTCCCAAGTAGTCTCCTAACCAAGTACTAACCAAGCCTGACCCTGCTTAGCTTCTGAGATCGGACGAGATCAGGCGTATTCAGGTTGGTATGGCCGTAAGCCATGGAATGATATTAGGATATACTTTTTCAAGTTCATGTAACTAAAAAAACGTGGATGAACTAAATTAGCAATTCCATTTTATATCGTCCTTTATATGATTACTGTGTTTACAAGAGTATGCTAAACTGGTCAAAAGCTTACAGCAACTGGTATTCCAAGTAGTCTCCTAACCAAGTACTAACCAAGCCTGACCCTGCTTAGCTTCTGAGATCAGACGAGATCAGGCGTATTCAGGTTGGTATGGCCGTAAGCTATGGAATGATATTAGGATAGACTTTTTCAAGTTCATGTAACTAAAAAAACGTGGATGAACTAAATTAGCAATTCCATTTTATATCGTCCTTTATATGATTACTGTGTTTACAAGAGTATGGTAAACTGGTCAAAAGCTTACAGCACCTGGTATTCCCAAGTAGTCTCCTAACCAAGTACTAACCAAGCCTGACCCTGCTTAGCTTCTGAGATCGGACGAGATCAGGCGTATTCAGGTTGGTATGGCCATAAGCCATGGAATGATATTAGGATAGACTTTTTCAAGTTCATGTAACTAAAAAAACGTGGATGAACTAAATTAGCAATTCCATTTTATATCGTCCTTTATATGATTACTGTGTTTACAAGAGTATGCTAAACTGGTCAAAAGCTTACAGCACGTGGTATTCCCAAGTAGTCTCCTAACCAATTACTAACCAAGCCTGACCCTGCTTAGCTTCTGAGATCGGACGAGATCAGGCGTATTCAGGTTGGTATGGCCGTAAGCCATGGAATGATATTAGGATACACTTTTTCAAGTTCATGTAACTCAAAAAACGTGGATGAACTAAATTAGAAATTCCATTTTATATCGTCCTTTATATGATTACTGTGTTTACAAGAATATGCTAAACTGGTAAAAAGCTTACAGCACCTGGTATTCCCAAGTAGTCTCCTAACCAAGTACTAACCAAGCCTGACCCTGCTTAGCTTCTGAGATCGGACGAGATCAGGCGTATTCAGGTTGGTATGGCCGTAAGCCATGGAATGATATTAGGATAGACTTTTTCAAGTTCATGTAACTCAAAAAACGTGGATGATCTAAATTAGAAATTCCATTTTATATCGTCCTTTATATGATTACTGTGTTTACAAGAGTATGCTAAACTGGTAAAAAGCTTACAGCAACTGGTATTCCCAAGTAGTCTCCTAACCAAGTACTAACCAAGCCTGACCCTGCTTAGCTTCTGAGATCGGACGAGATCAGGCGTATTCAGGTTGGAATGGCCGTAAGCCATTGAATGATATTTGGATAGACTTTTTCAAGTTCATGTAACTAAAAAAACGTAGATGAACTAAATTAGCAATTCCATTTTATATCGTCCTTTATATGATTACTGTGTTTACAAGAGAATGCTAAACTGGTAAAAAGCTTACAGCACCTGGTATTCCCAAATAGTCTCCTAACCAAGTACTAACCAAGCCTGACCCTGCTTAGCTTCTGAGATCGGACAAGATCAGGAGTATTCAGGTTGGTATGGCCGTAAGCCAAATGAATGATATAAGGATAGACTTTTTCAAGTTCATGTAACTCAAAAAACGTGGATGAACTAAATTAGAAATTCCATTTTATATCGTCCTTTATATGATTACTGTGTTTACAAGAATATGCTAAACTGGTAAAAAGCTTACAGCACCTGGTATTCCCAAGTAGTCTCCTAACCAAATACTAACCAAGCCTGACCCTGCTTAGCTTCTGAGATCGGACAAGATCAGGCGTATTCAGGTTGGTATGGCCGTAAGCCATGGAATGATATTAGGATAGACTTTTTCAAGTTCATGTAACTAAAAAAACGTGGATGAACTAAATTAGCAATTCCATTTTATATCGTCCTTTATATGATTACTGTGTTTACAAGAGTATGCTAAACTGGTAAAAAGCTTACAGCACCTGGTATTCCCAAGTAGTCTCCTAACCAAGTACTAACCAAGCCTGACCCTGCTTAGCTTCTGAGATCGGACGAGATCAGGTGTATTCAGGTTGGTATGGCCGTCAGCCATGGAATGATATTAGGATAGACTTTTTCAAGTTCATGTAACTCAAAAAACGTGGATGCAATTCCATTTTATATCGTCCTTTATATGATTACTGTGTTTACAAGAGTATGCTAAACTGGTCAAAAGCTTACAGCTCCTGGTATTCCCAAGTAGTCTCCTAACCAAGTACTAACGAAGCCTGACCATGCTTAGCTTCTGAGATCGGACGAGATCAGGCGTATTCAGGTTGGTATGGCCGTAAGCCATGGAATGATATTAGGATAGACTTTTTCAAGTTCATGTAACTAAAAAAACATGGATGAACTAAATTAGCAATTCCATTTTATATCGTCCTTTATATGATTACTGTGTTTACAAGAATATGCTAAACTGGTAAAAAGCTTACAGCACCTTGTATTCCCAAGTAGTCTCTTAACCAAGTACTAACCAAGCCTGACCCTGCTTAGCTTCTGAGATCGGACGAGATCAGGCGTATTCAGGTTGGTATGGCCGTAAGCCATGGAATTATATTAGGATAGACTTTTTCAAGTTCATGTAACTAAAAAAACGTGGATGAACTAAATTAGCAATTCCATTTTATATCGTCCTTTATATGATTACTGTGTTTACAAGAGTATGCTAAACTGGTCAAAAGCTTACAGCACCTGGTATTCCCAAGTAGTCTCCTAACCAAGTACTAACCAAGCCTGACCCTGCTTAGCTTCTGAGATCGGACGAGATCAGGCGTATTCAGGTTGGTATGGCCATAAGCCATGGAATGATATTAGGATAGACTTTTTCAAGTTCATGTAACTCAAAAAACGTGGATGATCTAAATTAGAAATTCCATTTTATATCGTCCTTTATATGATTACTGTGTTTACAAGAGTATGCTAAACTGGTAAAAAGCTTACAGCAACTGGTATTCCCAAGTAGTCTCCTAACCAAGTACTAACCAAGCCTGACCCTGCTTAGCTTCTGAGATCGGACGAGATCAGGCGTATTCAGGTTGGAATGGCCGTAAGCCATTGAATGATATTTGGATAGACTTTTTCAAGTTCATGTAACTAAAAAAACGTGGATGAACTAAATTAGCAATTCCATTTTATATCGTCCTTTATATGATTACTGTGTTTACAAGAGAATGCTAAACTGGTAAAAAGCTTACAGCACCTGGTATTCCCAAATAGTCTCCTAACCAAGTACTAACCAAGCCTGACCCTGCTTAGCTTCTGAGATCGGACAAGATCAGGAGTATTCAGGTTGGTATGGCCGTAAGCCAATTGAATGATATAAGGATAGACTTTTTCAAGTTCATGTAACTCAAAAAACGTGGATGAACTAAATTAGAAATTCCATTTTATATCGTCCTTTATATGATTACTGTGTTTACAAGAATATGCTAAACTGGTAAAAAGCTTACAGCACCTGGTATTCCCAAGTAGTCTCCTAACCAAATACTAACCAAGCCTGACCCTGCTTAGCTTCTGAGATCGGACAAGATCAGGCGTATTCAGGTTGGTATGGCCGTAAGCCATGGAATGATATTAGGATAGACTTTTTCAAGTTCATGTAACTAAAAAAACGTGGATGAACTAAATTAGCAATTCCATTTTATATCGTCCTTTATATGATTACTGTGTTTACAAGAGTATGCTAAACTGGTAAAAAGCTTACAGCACCTGGTATTCCCAAGTAGTCTCCTAACCAAGTACTAACCAAGCCTGACCCTGCTTAGCTTCTGAGATCGGACGAGATCAGGCGTATTCAGGTTGGTATGGCCGTCAGCCATGGAATGATATTAGGATAGACTTTTTCAAGTTCATGTAACTTAAAAAACGTGGATGCAATTCCATTTTATATCGTCCTTTATATGATTACTGTGTTTACAAGAGTATCCTAAACTGGTCAAAAGCTTACAGCTCCTGGTATTCCCAAGTAGTCTCCTAACCAAGTACTAACCAAGCCTGACCATGCTTAGCTTCTGAGATCGGACGAGATCAGGCGTATTCAGGTTGGTATGGCCGTAAGCCATGGAATTATATTAGGATAGACTTTTTCAAGTTCATGTAACTAAAAAAACGTGGATGAACTAAATTAGCAATTCCATTTTATATCGTCCTTTATATGATTACTGTGTTTACAAGAGTATGCTAAACTGGTCAAAAGCTTACAGCACCTGGTATTCCCAAGTAGTCTCCTAACCAAGTACTAACCAAGCCTGACCCTGCTTAGCTTCTGAGATCGGACGAGATCAGGCGTATTCAGGTTGGTATGGCCGTAAGCCATGGAACGATATTAGGATAGACTTTTTCAAGTTCATGTAACTAAAAAAACATGGATGAACTAAATTAGCAATTCCATTTTATATCGTCCTTTATATGATTACTGTGTTTACGAGAATATGCTAAACTGGTAAAAAGCTTACAGCACCTTGTATTCCCAAGTAGTCTCTTAACCAAGTACTAACCAAGCCTGACCCTGCTTAGCTTCTGAGATCGGACGAGATCAGGCGTATTCAGGTTGGTATGGCCGTAAGCCATGGAATTATATTAGGATAGACTTTTTCAAGTTCATGTAACTAAAAAAACGTGGATGAACTAAATTAGCAATTCCATTTTATATCGTCCTTTATATGATTACTGTGTTTACAAGAGTATGCTAAACTGGTCAAAAGCTTACAGCACCTGGTATTCCCAAGTAGTCTCCTAACCAAGTACTAACCAAGCCTGACCCTGCTTAGCTTCTGAGATCGGACGAGATCAGGCGTATTCAGGTTGGTATGGCCGTAAGCCATGGAATGATATTAGGATAGACTTTTTCAAGTTCATGTAACTAAAAAAACGTGGATGAACTAAATTAGCAATTCCATTTTATATCGTCCTTTATATGATTACTGTGTTTACAAGAGTATGCTAAACTGGTCAAAAGCTTACAGCACCTGGTATTCCCAAGTAGTCTCCTAACCAAGTACTAACCAAGCCTGACCCTGCTTAGCTTCTGAGATCGGACGAGATCAGGCGTATTCAGGTTGGAATGGCCGTAAGCCATGGAATGATATTAGGATAGACTTTTTCAAGTTCATGTAACTCAAAAAACGTGGATGATCTAAATTAGAAATTCCATTTTATATCGTCCTTTATATGATTACTGTGTTTACAAGAGTATGCTAAACTGGTAAATAGCTTACAGCAACTGGTATTCCCAAGTAGTCTCCTAACCAAGTACTAACCAAGCCTGACCCTGCTTAGCTTCTGAGAGCGGACGAGATCAGGCGTATTCAGGTTGGTATGGCCATAAGCCATGGAATGATATTAAGATAGACTTTTTCAAGTTCATGTAACTAAAAAAACGTGGATGAACTAAATTAGCAATTCCATTTTATATCGTCCTTTATATGATTACTGTGTTTACAAGAGAATGCTAAACTGGTAAAAAGCTTACAGCACCTGGTATTCCCAAATAGTCTCCTAACCAAGTACTAACCAAGCCTGACCCTGCTTAGCTTCTGAGATCGGACAAGATCAGGAGTATTCAGGTTGGTATGGCCGTAAGCCAATTGAATGATATAAGGATAGACTTTTTCAAGTTCATGTAACTCAAAAAACGTGGATGAACTAAATTAGAAATTCCATTTTATATCGTCCTTTATATGATTACTGTGTTTACAAGAATATGCTAAACTGGTAAAAAGCTTACAGCACCTGGTATTCCCAAGTAGTCTCCTAACCAAATACTAACCAAGCCTGACCCTGCTTAGCTTCTGAGATCGGACAAGATCAGGCGTATTCAGGTTGGTATGGCCGTAAGCCACGGAATGATATTAGGATAGACTTTTTCAAGTTCATGTAACTAAAAAAACGTGGATGAACTAAATTAGCAATTCCATTTTATATCGTCCTTTATATGATTACTGTGTTTACAAGAGTATGCTAAAATGGTAAAAACCTTACAGCACCTGGTATTCCCAAGTAGTCTCCTAACCAAGTACTAACCAAGCCTGACCCTGCTTAGCTTCTGAGATCGGACGAGATCAGGCGTATTCAGGTTGGTATGGCCGTCAGCCATGGAATGATATTAGGATAGACTTTTTCAAGTTCATGTAACTTAAAAAACGTGGATGCAATTCCATTTTATATCGTCCTTTATATGATTACTGTGTTTACAAGAGTATCCTAAACTGGTCAAAAGCTTACAGCTCCTGGTATTCCCAAGTAGTCTCCTAACCAAGTACTA
This sequence comes from Thymallus thymallus, assembly GCA_023634145.1. NCBI lineage: Eukaryota > Metazoa > Chordata > Actinopteri > Salmoniformes > Salmonidae > Thymallus > Thymallus thymallus. The sequence goes on from CM042422.1 coordinate 2,737,748, forward strand.
ACCAAGCCTGACCATGCTTAGCTTCTGAGATCGGACGAGATCAGGCGTATTCAGGTTGGTATGGCCGTAAGCCATGGAATGATATTAGGATAGACTTTTTCAAGTTCATGTAACTAAAAAAACATGGATGAACTAAATTAGCAATTCCATTTTATATCGTCCTTTATATGATTACTGTGTTTACAAGAATATGCTAAACTGGTAAAAAGCTTACAGCACCTTGTATTCCCAAGTAGTCTCTTAACCAAGTACTAACCAAGCCTGACCCTGCTTAGCTTCTGAGATCGGACAAGATCAGGCGTATTCAGGTTGGTATGGCCGTAAGCCATGGAATGATATTAGGATAGACTTTTTCAAGTTCATGTAACTAAAAAAACGTGGATGAACTAAATTAGCAATTCCATTTTATATCGTCCTTTATATGATTACTGTGTTTACAAGAGTATGCTAAACTGGTAAAAAGCTTACAGCACCTGGTATTCCCAAGTAGTCTCCTAACCAAGTACTAACCAAGCCTGACCCTGCTTAGCTTCTGAGATCGGACGAGATCAGGCGTATTCAGGTTGGTATGGCCGTCAGCCATGGAATGATATTAGGATAGACTTTTTCAAGTTCATGTAACTTAAAAAACGTGGATGCAATTCCATTTTATATCGTCCTTTATATGATTACTGTGTTTACAAGAGTATCCTAAACTGGTCAAAAGCTTACAGCTCCTGGTATTCCCAAGTAGTCTCCTAACCAAGTACTAACCAAGCCTGACCATGCTTAGCTTCTGAGATCGGACGAGATCAGGCGTATTCAGGTTGGTATGGCCGTAAGCCATGGAATGATATTAGGATAGACTTTTTCAAGTTCATGTAACTAAAAAAACATGGATGAACTAAATTAGCAATTCCATTTTATATCGTCCTTTATATGATTACTGTGTTTACAAGAATATGCTAAACTGGTAAAAAGCTTACAGCACCTTGTATTCCCAAGTAGTCTCTTAACCAAGTACTAACCAAGCCTGACCCTGCTTAGCTTCTGAGATCGGACGAGATCAGGCGTATTCAGGTTGGTATGGCCGTAAGCCATGGAATTATATTAGGATAGACTTTTTCAAGTTCATGTAACTAAAAAAACGTGGATGAACTAAATTAGCAATTCCATTTTATATCGTCCTTTATATGATTACTGTGTTTACAAGAGTATGCTAAACTGGTCAAAAGCTTACAGCACCTGGTATTCCCAAGTAGTCTCCTAACCAAGTACTAACCAAGCCTGACCCTGCTTAGCTTCTGAGATCGGACGAGATCAGGCGTATTCAGGTTGGTATGGCCGTAAGCCATGGAATGATATTAGGATAGACTTTTTCAAGTTCATGTAACTAAAAAAACATGGATGAACTAAATTAGCAATTCCATTTTATATCGTCCTTTATATGATTACTGTGTTTACAAGAATATGCTAAACTGGTAAAAAGCTTACAGCACCTTGTATTCCCAAGTAGTCTCTTAACCAAGTACTAACCAAGCCTGACCCTGCTTAGCTTCTGAGATCGGACGAGATCAGGCGTATTCAGGTTGGTATGGCCGTAAGCCATGGAATTATATTAGGATAGACTTTTTCAAGTTCATGTAACTAAAAAAACGTGGATGAACTAAATTAGCAATTCCATTTTATATCGTCCTTTATATGATTACTGTGTTTACAAGAGTATGCTAAACTGGTCAAAAGCTTACAGCACCTGGTATTCCCAAGTAGTCTCCTAACCAAGTACTAACCAAGCCTGACCCTGCTTAGCTTCTGAGATCGGACGAGATCAGGCGTATTCAGGTTGGTATGGCCGTAAGCCATGGAATGATATTAGGATAGACTTTTTCAAGTTCATGTAACTAAAAAAACGTGGATGAACTAAATTAGCAATTCCATTTTATATCGTCCTTTATATGATTACTGTGTTTACAAGAGTATGCTAAACTGGTCAAAAGCTTACAGCACCTGGTATTCCCAAGTAGTCTCCTAACCAAGTACTAACCAAGCCTGACCCTGCTTAGCTTCTGAGATCGGACGAGATCAGGCGTATTCAGGTTGGTATGGCCGTAAGCCATGGAATGATATTAGGATAGACTTTTTCAAGTTCATGTAACTCAAAAAACGTGGATGATCTAAATTAGAAATTCCATTTTATATCGTCCTTTATATGATTACTGTGTTTACAAGAGTATGCTAAACTGGTAAATAGCTTACAGCAAATGGTATTCCCAAGTAGTCTCCTAACCAAGTACTAACCAAGCCTGACCCTGCTTAGCTTCTGAGAGCGGACGAGATCAGGCGTATTCAGGTTGGTATGGCCATAAGCCATGGAATGATATTAAGATAGACTTTTTCAAGTTCATGTAACTCAAAAAACGTGGATGAACTAAATTAGCAATTCCATTTTATATCGTCCTATATATGATTACTGTGTTTACAAGAGTATGCTAAACTGGTCAAAAGCTTACAGGACCTGGTATTCCCAAGTAGTCTCCTAAACAAGTACTAACCAAGCCTGACCCTGCTTAGCTTCTGAGATCGGACGAGATCAGGCGTATTCAGGTTGGAATGGCCGTAAGCCATGGAATGATATTAGGATAGACTTTTTCAAGTTCATGTAACTCAAAAAACGTGGATGAACTAAATTAGCAATTCCATTTTATATCGTCCTTTATATGATTACTGTGTTTACAAGAGTATGCTAAACTGGTCAAAAGCTTACAGCACCTGGTATTCCCAAGTAGTCTCCTAACCAAGTACTAACCAAGCCTGACCCTGCTTAGCTTCTGAGATCAGACGAGATCAGGCGTATTCAGGTTGGTATGGCCGTAAGCCAATGGAATGATATTAGGATAGACTTTTTCAAGTTCATGTAACTCAAAAAACGTGGATGAACTAAATTAGAAATTCCATTTTATATCGTCCTTTATATGATTACTGTGTTTACAAGAATATGCTAAACTGGTAAAAAGCTTACAGCACCTGGTATTCCCAAGTAGTCTCCTAACCAAATACTAACCAAGCCTGACCCTGCTTAGCTTCTGAGATCGGACAAGATCAGGCGTATTCAGGTTGGTATGGCCGTAAGCCATAGAATGATATTAGGATAGACTTTTTCAAGTTCATGTAACTAAAAAAACGTGGATGAACTAAATTAGCAATTCCATTTTATATCGTCCTTTATATGATTACTGTGTTTACAAGAGTATGCTAAACTGGTAAAAAGCTTACAGCACCTGGTATTCCCAAGTAGTCTCCTAACCAAGTACTAACCAAGCCTGACCCTGCTTAGCTTCTGAGATCGGACGAGATAAGGCGTATTCAGGTTGGTATGGCCGTCAGCCATGGAATGATATTAGGATAGACTTTTTCAAGTTCATGTAACTCAAAAAACGTGGATGAACTAAATTAGCAATTCCATTTTATATCGTCCTTTATATGATTACTGTGTTTACAAGAGTATGCTAAACTGGTCAAAAGCTTACAGCACCTGGTATTCCCAAGTAGTCTCCTAACCAAGTACTAACCAAGCCTGACCATGCTTAGCTTCTGAGATCGGACTAAATCAGGCGTATTCAGGTTGGTATGGCCGTAAGCCATGGAATGATATTAGGATAGACTTTTTCAAGTTCATGTAACTAAAAAAACATGGATGAACTAAATTAGCAATTCCATTTTATATCGTCCTTTATATGATTACTGTGTTTACAAGAATATGCTAAACTGGTAAAAAGCTTACAGCACCTTGTATTCACAAGTAGTCTCCTAACCAAGTACTAACCAAGCCTGACCCTGCTTAGCTTCTGAGATCGGACGAGATCAGGCGTATTCAGGTTGGTACGGCCGTAAGCCATGGAATGATATTAGGATAGACTTTTTCAAGTTCATGTAACTAAAAAAACGTGGATGAACTAAATTAGCAATTCCATTTTATATCGTCCTTTATATGATTACTGTGTTTTCAAGAGTATGCTAAACTGGTCAAAAGCTTACAGCACCTGGTATTCCCAAGTAGTCTCCTAACCAAGTACTAACCAAGCCTGACCCTGCTTAGCTTCTGAGATCGGACGAGATCAGGCGTATTCAGGTTGGTATGGCCGTAAGCCATTGAATAATATTAGGATAGACTTTTTCAAGTTCATGTAACTCAAAAAACGTGGCTGATCTAAATTAGAAATTCCTTTTTATATCGTCCTTTATATGATTACTGTGTTTACAAGAGTATGCTAAACTGGTAAAAAGCTTACAGCACCTGGTATTCCCAAGTAGTCTCCTAACCAAGTACTAACCAAGCCTGACCCTGCTTAGCTTCTGAGATCGGACGAGATCAGGCGTATTCAGGTTGGTATGGCCGTAAGCCAATGGAATGATATTAGGATAGACTTTTTCAAGTTCATGTAACTCAAAAAACGTGGATGAACTAAATTAGAAATTCCATTTTATATCGTCCTTTATATGATTACTGTGTTTACAAGAATATGCTAAACTGGTAAAAAGCTTACAGCACCTGGTATTCCCAAGTAGTCTCCTAACCAAATACTAACCAAGCCTGACCCTGCTTAGCTTCTGAGATCGGACAAGATCAGGCATATTCAGGTTGGTATGGCCGTAAGCCATAGAATGATATTAGGATAGACTTTTTCAAGTTCATGTAACTAAAAAAACGTGGATGAACTAAATTAGCAATTCCATTTTATATCGTCCTTTATATGATTACTGTGTTTACAAGAGTATGCTAAACTGGTAAAAAGCTTACAGCACCTGGTATTCCCAAGTAGTCTCCTAACCAAGTACTAACCAAGCCTGACCCTGCTTAGCTTCTGAGATCGGACGAGATAAGGCGTATTCAGGTTGGTATGGCCGTCAGCCACGGAATGATATTAGGATAGACTTTTTCAAGTTCATGTAACTCAAAAAACGTGGATGAACTAAATTAGCAATTCCATTTTATATCGTCCTTTATATGATTACTGTGTTTACAAGAGTATGCTAAACTGGTCAAAAGCTTACAGCACCTGGTATTCCCAAGTAGTCTCCTAACCAAGTACTAACCAAGCCTGACCATGCTTAGCTTCTGAGATCGGACGAAATGAGGCGTATTCAGGTTGGTATGGCCGTAAGCCACGGAATGATATTAGGATAGACTTTTTCAAGTTCATGTAACTAAAAAAACATGGATGAACTAAATTAGCAATTCCATTTTATATCGTCCTTTATATGATTACTGTGTTTACAAGAATATGCTAAACTGGTAAAAAGCTTACAGCACCTTGTATTCACAAGTAGTCTCCTAACCAAGTACTAACCAAGCCTGACCCTGCTTAGCTTCTGAGATCGGACGAGATCAGGCGTATTCAGGTTGGTACGGCCGTAAGCCATGGAATGATATTAGGATAGACTTTTTCAAGTTCATGTAACTAAAAAAACGTGGATGAACTAAATTAGCAATTCCATTTTATATCGTCCTTTATATGATTACTGTGTTTTCAAGAGTATGCTAAACTGGTCAAAAGCTTACAGCACCTGGTATTCCCAAGTAGTCTCCTAACCAAGTACTAACCAAGCCTGACCCTGCTTAGCTTCTGAGATCGGACGAGATCAGGCGTATTCAGGTTGGTATGGCCGTAAGCCACGGAATGATATTAGGATAGACTTTTTCAAGTTCATGTAACTCAAAAAACGTGGATGATCTAAATTAGAAATTCCATTGTATATCGTCCTTTATATGATTACTGTGTTTACAAGAGTATGCTAAACTGGTAAATAGCTTACAGCAACTGGTATTCCCAAGTAGTCTCCTAACCAAGTACTAACCAAGCCTGACCCTGCTTAGCTTCTGAGATCGGACGAGATCAGGCGTATTCAGGTTGGTATGACCATAAGCCATGGAATGATATTAGGATAGACTTTTTCAAGTTCATGTAACTCAAAAAACGTGGATGAACTAAATTAGCAATTCCATTTTATATCGTCCTATATATGATTACTGTGTTTACAAGAGTATGCTAAACTGGTCAAAAGCTTACAGGACCTGGTATTCCCAAGTAGTCTCCTAACCAAGTACTAACCAAGCCTGACCCTGCTTAGCTTCTGAGATCGGACGAGATCAGGCGTATTCAGGTTGGAATGGCCGTAAGCCATGGAATGATATTAGGATAGACTTTTTCAAGTTCATGTAACTCAAAAAACGTGGATGAACTAAATTAGCAATTCCATTTTATATCGTCCTTTATATGATTACTGTGTTTACAAGAGTATGCTAAACTGGTAAAAAGCTTACAGCACCTGGTATTCCCAAGTAGTCTCCTAACCAAGTACTAACCAAGCCTGGCCCTGGTTAGCTTCTGAGATCGGACGAGATCAGGCGTATTCAGGTTGGTATGGCCGTAAGCCAATGGAATGATATTAGGATAGACTTTTTCAAGTTCATGTAACTCAAAAAACGTGGATGAACTAAATTAGCAATTCCATTTTATATCGTCCTTTATATGATTACTGTGTTTACAAGAGTATGCTAAACTGGTCAAAAGCTTACAGCACCTGGTATTCCCAAGTAGTCTCCTAACCAAGTACTAACCAAGCCTGACCCTGCTTAGCTTCTGAGATCGGACGAGATCAGGCGTATTCAGGTTGGTATGGCCGTAAGCCATGGAATGATATTAGGATTGACTTTTTCAAGTTCATGTAACTCAAAAAACGTGGATGAACTAAATAAGAAATTCCATTTTATATCGTCCCTTATATGATTACTGTGTTTACAAGAATATGCTAAACTGGTAAAAAGCTTACAGCACCTGGTATTCCCAAGTAGTCTCCTAACCAAGTACTAACCAATCCTGACCCTGCTTAGCTTCTGAGATCGGGCGTATTCAGGTTGGTATGGCCGTAAGCCATGGAATGATATTAGGATAGACTTTTTCAAGTTCATGTAACTCAAAAAACGTGGATGAACTAAATTAGAAATTCCATTTTATATCGTCCTTTATATGATTACTGTGTTTACAAGAATATGCTAAACTGGTAAAAAGCTTACAGCACCTGGTATTCCCAAGTAGTCTCCTAACCAAGTACTAACCAAGCCTGACCCTGCTTAGCTTCTGAGATCGGACGAGATCAGGCGTATTCAGGTTGGTATGGCCGTCAGCCATGGAATGATATTAGGATAGACTTTTTCAAGTTCATGTAACTCAAAAAACGTGGATGTACTAAATTAGCAATTCCATTTTATATCGTCCTTTATATGATTACAGTGTTTACAAGAGTATGCTAAACTGGTAAAAATCTTACAGCACCTGGTATTCCCAAGTAGTCTCCTAACCAAGTACTAACCAAGCCTGACCCTGCTTAGCTTCTGAGATCGGACAAGATCAGGCGTATTCAGGTTGGTATGGCCGTAAGCCATGGAATGATATTAGGATAGACTTTTTCAAGTTCATGTAACTCAAAAAACGTGGATGAACTAAATTAGAAATTCCATTTTATATCGTCCTTTATATGATTACTGTGTTTACAAGAATATGCTAAACTGGTAAAAAGCTTACAGCACCTGGTATTCCCAAGTAGTCTCCTAATCAAGTACTAACCAATCCTGACCCTGCTTAGCTTCTGAGATCGGGCGTATTCAGGTTGGTATGGCCGTAAGCCATGGAATGATATTAGGATAGACTTTTTCAAGTTCATGTAACTCAAAAAACGTGGATGAACTAAATTAGAAATTCCATTTTATATCGTCCTTTATATGATTACTGTGTTTACAAGAATATGCTAAACTGGTAAAAAGCTTACAGCACCTGGTATTCCCAAGTAGTCTCCTAACCAAGCCTGACCCTGCTTAGCTTCTGAGATTGGACGAGATCAGGCGTATTCAGGTTGGAATGGCCGTAAGCCATGGAATGATATTAGGATAGACTTTTTCAAGTTCATGTAACTAAAAAAACATGGATGAACTAAATTAGCAATTCCATTTTATATCGTCCTTTATATGATTACTGTGTTTACAAGAATATGCTAAACTGGTAAAAAGCTTACAGCACCTGGTATTCCCAAGTAGTCTCCTAACCAAGTACTAACCAAGCCTGACCCTGCTTAGCTTCTGAGATCGGACGAGATCAGGCGTATTCAGGTTGGTATGGCCGTAAGGCATGGAATGATATTAGGATAGACTTTTTCAAGTTCATGTAACTAAAAAAACGTGGATGAACTAAATTAGCAATTCCATTTTATATCGTCCTTTATATGATTACTGTGTTTACAAGAGTATGCTAAACTGGTCAAAAGCTTACAGCACCTGGTATTCCCAAGTAGTCTCCTAACCAAGTACTAACCAAGCCTGACCATGCTTAGCTTCTGAGATCGGAGGAGATCAGGCGTATTCAGGTTGGTATGGCCGTAAGCCATGGAATGATATTAGGATAGACTTTTTCAAGTTCATGTAACTAAAAAAACATGGATGAACTAAATTAGCAATTCCATTTTATATCGTCCTTTATATGATTACTGTGTTTACAAGAATATGCTGAACTGGTAAAAAGCTTACAGCACCTGGTATTCCCAAGTAGTCTCCTAATCAAGTACTAACCAATCCTGACCCTGCTTAGCTTCTGAGATCGGGCGTATTCAGGTTGGTATGGCCGTAAGCCATGGAATGATATTAGGATAGACTTTTTCAAGTTCATGTAACTCAAAAAACGTGGATGAACTAAATTAGAAATTCCATTTTATATCGTCCTTTATATGATTACTGTGTTTACAAGAATATGCTAAACTGGTAAAAAGCTTACAGCACCTGGTATTCCCAAGTAGTCTCCTAACCAAGTACTAACCAAGCCTGACCCTGCTTAGCTTCTGAGATCGGACGAGATCAGGCATGTTCAGGTTGGTATGGCCGTAAGCCATGGAATGATATTAGGATAGACTTTTTCAAGTTCATGTAACTAAAAAAACGTGGATGAACTAAATTAGCAATTCCATTTTATATCGTCCTTTATATGATTACAAGAGTATGCTAAACTGGTCAAAAGCTTACAGCACCTGGTATTCCCAAGTAGTCTCCTAACCAAGTACTAACCAAGCCTGACCCTGCTTAGCTTCTGAGATCGGGCGTATTCAGGTTGGTATGGCCGTAAGCCATGGAATTATATTAGGATAGACTTTTTCAAGTTCATGTAACTAAAAAAACGTGGATGAACTAAATTAGCAATTCCATTTTATATTGTCCTTTATATGATTACTGTGTTTACAAGAGTATGCTAAACTGGTCAAAAGCTTACAGCACCTGGTATTCCCAAGTAGTCTCCTAACCAAGTACTAACCAAGCCTGACCATGCTTAGCTTCTGAGATTGGACGAGATCAGGCGTATTCAGGTTGGTATGGCCGTACGCCATGGAATGATATTAGGATAGACTTTTTCAAGTTCATGTAACTAAAAAAACATGGATGAACTAAATAAGAAATTCCATTTTATATCGTCCTTTATATGATTACTGTGTTTACAAGAATATGCTAAACTGGTAAAAAGCTTACAGCACCTGGTATTCCCAAGTAGTCTCCTAACCAAGTACTAACCAATCCTGACCCTGCTTAGCTTCTGAGATCGGGCGTATTCAGGTTGGTATGGCCGTAAGCCATGGAATGATATTAGGATAGACTTTTTCAAGTTCATGTAACTCAAAAAACGTGGATGAACTAAATTAGCAATTCCATTTTATATCGTCCTTTATATGATTACTGTGTTTACAAGAATATGCTAAACTGGTAAAAAGCTTACAGCACCTGGTATTCCCAAGTAGTCTCCTAACCAAGTACTAACCAAGCCTGACCCTGCTTAGCTTCTGAGATCGGACGAGATCAGGCGTATTCAGGTTGGTATGGCCGTCAGCCGTGGAATGATATTAGGATAGACTTTTTCAAGTTCATGTAACTCAAAAAACGTGGATGTACTAAATTAGCAATTCCATTTTATATCGTCCTTTATATGATTACTGTGTTTACAAGAGTATGCTAAACTGGTCAAAAGCTTACAGCACCTGGTATTCCCAAGTAGTCTCCTAACCAAGTACTAACCAAGCCTGACCCTGCTTAGCTTCTGAGATCAGACGAGATCAGGCGTATTCAGGTTGGTATGGCCGTAAGCCATGGAATAATATTAGAATAGACTTTTTCAAGTTCATGTAACTCAAAAAACGTGGATGATCTAAATTAGAAATTCCTTTTTATATCGTCCTTTATATGATTACTGTGTTTACAAGAGTATGCTAAACTGGTAAAAAGCTTACAGCAACTGGTATTCCCAAGTAGTCTCCTAACCAAGTACTAACCAAGCCTGACCCTGCTTAGCTTCTGAGATCGGACGAGATCAGGCGTATTCAGGTTGGTATGGCCGTTAGCCATGGAATGATATTAGGATAGACTTTTTCAAGTTCATGTAACTCAAAAAACGTGGATGAACTAAATAAGAAATTCCATTTTATATCGTCCTTTATATGATTACTGTGTTTACAAGAATATGCTAAACTGGTAAAAAGCTTACAGCACCTGGTATTCCCAAGTAGTCTCCTAACCAAGTACTAACCAAGCCTGACCCTGCTTAGCTTCTGAGATCGGACGAGATCAGGCGTATTCAGGTTGGTATGGCCGTAAGCCATGGAATGATATTAGGATAGACTTTTTCAAGTTCATGTAACTCAAAAAACGTGGATGAACTAAATTAGAAATTCCATTTTATATCGTCCTTTATATGATTACTGTGTTTACAAGAATATGCTAAACTGGTAAAAAGCTTACAGCACCTGGTATTCCCAAGTAGTCTCCTAACCAAGTACTAACCAAGCCTGACCCTGCTTAGCTTCTGAGATCGGACGAGATCAGGCGTATTCAGGTTGGTATGGCCGTAAGCCAATGGAATGATATTAGGATAGACTTTTTCAAGTTCATGTAACTCAAAAAACGTGGATGAACTAAATTAGAAATTCCATTTTATATCGTCCTTTATATGATTACTGTGTTTACAAGAATATGCTAAACTGGTAAAAAGCTTACAGCACCTGGTATTCCCAAGTAGTCTCCTAACCAAGTACTAACCAAGCCTGACCCTGCTTAGCTTCTGAGATCGGACGCGATCAGGCGTATTCAGGTTGGTATGGCCGTAAGCCATGGAATGATATTAGGATAGACTTTTTCAAGTTCATGTAACTAAAAAAACGTGGATGAACTAAATTAGCAATTCCATTTTATATCATCCTTTATATGATTACTGTGTTTACAAGAGTATGCTAAACTGGTCAAAAGCTTACAGGACCTGGTATTCCCAAGTAGTCCCCTAACCAAGCCTGACCCTGCTTAGCTTCTGAGATCGGACAAGATCAGGCGTATTCAGGTTGGTATGGCCGTAAGCCATGGAATGATATTAGGATAGACTTTTTCAAGTTCATGTAACTAAAAAAACGTGGATGAACTAAATTAGCAATTCCATTTTATATCGTCCTTTATATGATTACTGTGTTTACAAGAGTATGCTAAACTGGTCAAAAGCTTACAGCACCTGGTATTCCCAAGTAGTCTTCTAAACAAGTACTAACCAAGCCTGACCCTGCTTAGCTTCTGAGATCGGACGAGATCAGGCGTATTCAGGTTGGTATGGCCGTAAGCCATGGAATGATATTAGGATAGACTTTTTCAAGTTCATGTAACTCAAAAAACGTGGATGAACTAAATTAGAAATTCCATTTTATATCGTCCTTTATATGATTACTGTGTTTACAAGAATATGCTAAACTGGTAAAAAGCTTACAGCACCTGGTATTCCCAAGTAGTCTCCTAACCAAGTACTAACCAAGCCTGACCCTGCTTAGCTTCTGAGATCGGATGAGATCAGGCGTATTCAGGTTGGTATGGCCGTAAGCCATGGAATGATATTAGGATAGACTTTTTCAAGTTCATGTAACTCAAAAAACGTGGATGAACTAAATTAGAAATTCCATTTTATATCGTCCTTTATATGATTACTGTGTTTACAAGAATATGCTAAACTGGTCAAAAGCTTACAGCACCTGGTATTCCCAAGTTGTCTCCTAACCAAGTACTAACCAAGCCTGACCCTGCTTAGCTTCTGAGATCAGGCGTATTCAGGTTGGTATGGCCGTAATCCATGGAATGATATTAGGATAGACTTTTTCAAGTTCATGTAACTAAAAAAACATGGATGAACTAAATTAGCAATTCCATTTTATATCGTCCTTTATATGATTACTGTGTTTACAAGAATATGCTAAACTGGTAAAAAGCTTACAGAACCTGGTATTCCCAAGTAGTCTCCTAAACAAGTACTAACCAAGCCTGACCCTGCTTAGCTTCTGAGATCGGACGAGATCAGGCGTATTCAGGTTGGTATGGCCATAAGCCATGGAATGATATTAGGATAGACTTTTTCAAGTTCATGTAACTAAAAAACGTGGATGAACTAAATTAGCAATTCCATTTTATATCGTCCTTTATATGATTACTGTGTTTACAAGAGTATGCTAAACTGGTCAAAAGCTTACAGCACCTGGTATTCCCAAGTAGTCTCCTAACCAAGTACTAACCAAGCCTGACCCTGCTTAGCTTCTGAGATCGGACGAGATCAGGCGTATTCAGGTTGGTATGGCCGTAAGCCATGGAATGATATTAGGATCGACTTTTTCAAGTTCAAGTAACTCAAAAAACGTGGATGAACTAAATTAGCAATTCCATTTTATATCGTCCTTTATATGATTACTGTGTTTACAAGAATATGCTAAACTGGTAAAAAGCTTACAGCACCTGGTATTCCCAAGTAGTCTCCTAACCAAGTACTAACCAAACCTGACCCTGCTTAGCTTCTGAGATCGGACGAGATCAGGCGTATTCAGGTTGGTATGGCCGTAAGACATGGAATGATATTAGGATAGACTTTTTCAAGTTCATGTAACTAAAAAAACGTGGATGAACTAAATTAGCAATTCCATTTTATATCGTCCTTTATATGATTACTGTGTTTACAAGAGTATGCTAAACTGGTAAAAAGCTTACAGCACCTGGTATTCCCAAGTAGTCTCCTAACCAAGTACTAACCAAGCCTGACCCTGCTTAGCTTCTGAGATCGGACGAGATCAGGCGTATTCAGGTTGGTATGGCCGTAAGCCATGGAATGATATTAGGATAGACTTTTTCAAGTTCATGTAACTCAAAAAACGTGGATGAACTAAATTAGAAATTCCATTTTATATCGTCCTTTATATGATTACTGTGTTTACAAGAATATGCTAAACTGGTAAAAAGCTTACAGCACCTGGTATTCCCAAGTAGTCTCCTAACCAAGCCTGACCCTGCTTAGCTTCTGAGATTGGACGAGATCATTGGTATTCAGGTTGGTATGGCCGTAATCCATGGAATGATATTAGGATAGACTTTTTCAAGTTCATGTAACTAAAAAAACATGGATGAACTAAATTAGCAATTCCATTTTATATCGTCCTTTATATGATTACTGTGTTTACAAGAATATGCTAAACTGGTAAAAAGCTTACAGAACCTGGTATTCCCAAGTAGTCTCCTAACCAAGTACTAACCAAGCCTGACCCTGCTTAGCTTCTGAAATCGGACGAGATCAGGCGTATTCAGGTTGGTATGGCCGTAAGCCATTGAATGATATTAGGATAGACTTTTTCAAGTTCATGTAACAAAAAAAACATGGATGAACTAAATTAGCAATTCCATTTTATATCGTCCTTTATATGATTACTGTGTTTACAAGAGTATGCTAAACTGGTCAAAAGCTTACAGCACCTTGTATTCCCAAGTAGTCTTCTAAACAAGTACTAACCAAGCCTGACCCTGCTTAGCTTCTGAGATCGGACGAGATCAGGCGTATTCAGGTTGGTATGGCCGTAAGCCATGGAATGATATTAGGATAGATTTTTTCAAGTTCATGTAACTCAAAAAACGTGGATGAACTAAATTAGAAATTCCATTTTATATCGTCCTTTATATGATTACTGTGTTTACAAGAATATGCTAAACTGGTAAAAAGCTTACAGCACCTGGTATTCCCAAGTAGTCTTCTAAACAAGTACTAACCAAGCCTGACCCTGCTTAGCTTCTGAGATCAGACGAGATCAGGCGTATTCAGGTTGGTATGGCCGTAAGCCATGGAATGATATTAGGATAGACTTTTTCAAGTTCATGTAACTCAAAAAACGTGGATGAACTAAATCAGAAATTCCATTTTATATCGTCCTTTATATGATTACTGTGTTTACAAGAATATGTAAACTGGTAAAAAGCTTACAGCACCTGGTATTCCCAAGTAGTCTCCTAACCAAGTACTAACCAAGCCTGACCCTGCTTAGCTTCTGAGATCGGATGAGATCAGGCGTATTCAGGTTGGTATGGCCGTAAGCCGTGGAATGATATTAGGATAGACTTTTTCAAGTTCATGTAACTCAAAAAACGTGGATGAACTAAATTAGAAATTCCATTTTATATCTTCCTTTATATGATTACTGTGTTTACAAGAATATGCTAAACTGGTCAAAAGCTTACAGCACCTGGTATTCCCAAGTAGTCTCCTAACCAAGTACTAACCAAGCCTGACCCTGCTTAGCTTCTGAGATCAGACGAGATCAGGCGTATTCAGGTTGGTATGGCCGTAAGCCATGGAATGATATTAGGATAGACTTTTTCAAGTTCATGTAACTAAAAAAACGTGGATGAACTAAATTAGCAATTCCATTTTATATCGTCCTTTATATGATTACTGTGTTTACAAGAATATGCTAAACTGGTAAAAAGCTTACAGCCCCTGGTATTCCCAAGTAGTCTCCTAACCAAGCATGACCCTGCTTAGCTTCAGAGATCGGACGAGATCAGGCGTATTCAGGTTGGTATGGCCGTAAGCCATGGAATGATATTAGGATCGACTTTTTCAAGTTCAAGTAACTCAAAAAACGTGGATGAACTAAATTAGCAATTCCATTTTATATCGTCCTTTATATGATTACTGTGTTTACAAGAATATGCTAAACTGGTAAAAAGCTTACAGCACCTGGTATTCCCAAGTAGTCTCCTAACCAAGTACTAACCAAACCTGACCCTGCTTAGCTTCTGAGATCGGACGAGATCAGGCGTATTCAGGTTGGTATGGCCGTAAGACATGGAATGATATTAGGATAGACTTTTTCAAGTTCATGTAACTAAAAAAACGTGGATGAACTAAATTAGCAATTCCATTTTATATCGTCCTTTATATGATTACTGTGTTTACAAGAGTATGCTAAACTGGTAAAAAGCTTACAGCACCTGATATTCCCAAGTAGTCTCCTAACCAAGTACTAACCAAGCCTGACCCTGCTTAGCTTCTGAGATCGGACGAGATCAGGCGTATTCAGGTTGGTATGGCCGTAAGCCATGGAATGATATTAGGATAGACTTTTTCAAGTTCATGTAACTCAAAAAACGTGGATGAACTAAATTAGAAATTCCATTTTATATCGTCCTTTATATGATTACTGTGTTTACAAGAATATGCTAAACTGGTAAAAAGCTTACAGCACCTGGTATTCCCAAGTAGTCTCCTAACCAAGCCTGACCCTGCTTAGCTTCTGAGATTGGACGAGATCAGGGGTATTCAGGTTGGTATGGCCGTAATCCATGGAATGATATTAGGATAGACTTTTTCAAGTTCATGTAACTAAAAAAACATGGATGAACTAAATTAGCAATTCCATTTTATATCGTCCTTTATATGATTACTGTGTTTACAAGAATATGCTAAACTGGTAAAAAGCTTACAGAACCTGGTATTCCCAAGTAGTCTCCTAACCAAGTACTAACCAAGCCTGACCCTGCTTAGCTTCTGAAATCGGACGAGATCAGGCGTATTCAGGTTGGTATGGCCGTAAGCCATGGAATGATATTAGGATAGACTTTTTCAAGTTCATGTAACAAAAAAAACATGGATGAACTAAATTAGCAATTCCATTTTATATCGTCCTTTATATGATTACTGTGTTTACAAGAGTATGCTAAACTGGTCAAAAGCTTACAGCACCTTGTATTCCCAAGTAGTCTTCTAAACAAGTACTAACCAAGCCTGACCCTGCTTAGCTTCTGAGATCGGACGAGATCAGGCGTATTCAGGTTGGTATGGCCGTAAGCCATGGAATGATATTAGGATAGATTTTTTCAAGTTCATGTAACTCAAAAAACGTGGATGAACTAAATTAGAAATTCCATTTTATATCGTCCTTTATATGATTACTGTGTTTACAAGAATATGCTAAACTGGTAAAAAGCTTACAGCACCTGGTATTCCCAAGTAGTCTCCTAACCAAGTACTAACCAAGCCTGACCCTGCTTAGCTTCTGAGATCGGATGAGATCAGGCGTATTCAGGTTGGTATGGCCGTAAGCCATGGAATGATATTAGGATAGACTTTTTCAAGTTCATGTAACTCAAAAAACATGGATGAACTAAATTAGAAATTCCATTTTATATCTTCCTTTATATGATTACTGTGTTTACAAGAATATGCTAAACTGGTCAAAAGCTTACAGCACCTGGTATTCCCAAGTAGTCTCCTAACCAAGTACTAACCAAGCCTGACCCTGCTTAGCTTCTGAGATCGGACGAGATCAGGCATATTCAGGTTGGTATGGCCGTAAGCCATGGAGTGATATTAGGATAGACTTTTTCATGTTCATGTAACTCAAAAAACGTGGATGAACTAAATTAGCAATTCCATTTTATATCGTCCTTTACATGATTACTGTGTTTACAAGAGTATGCTAAACTGGTAAAAAGCTTACAGCACCTGGTATTCCCAAGTAGTCTCCTAAACAAGTACTAACCTAGCCTGACCCTGCTTGGCTTCTGAGATCGGACGAGATCAGGCGTATTCAGGTTGGTATGGCCTTAAGACATTGAATGATATTAGGATAGACTTTTTCAAGTTCATGTAACTAAAAAAACGTGGATGAACTGGTAAAAAGCTTACAGCACCTGGTATTCCCAAGTAGAGATCGGATTTCATTCATTAGATAAACAGCAGAGGACAGGAGCTCAGCAGACCATTTCAAGAAACTCTTCAGTCTTTAACTAAGCAACTTTTGTTTTCTTCTCTATAGAGAATATATCACTTTGGAGACCTGAGGAAATCCTACATGGAATAATTTTGAAGAAACAAGGATTCATCTGGGTAAGCTAAATATTTTCCATTCGTTGCATACAAATACATCAATGAACTGCAGAATATATAGCAGAAGTTATTGCTACCACCAATTAAATTAGTATTTTGAAAATGTGAAATGTGGAGATATGCTGAAAATGTCTCCCCATTTGTAGATTTTCTTAGCTTCTCACTATTTCAGGGTTTTGATTAAGGCAAGTTACCAAGGCAAAATTGATGATCATTCTTCTAGTACAAGAATCCAATAAATACTACTTGGGTGTTTTGTCCAAAGGTATTCATTGCTCAGAGATTGTAATAATATGTTATTGTACTACAAGTGTAAAGCAAAAGTTAGATGCATAGTTTTTATGCCTTTGTGGTTGTTACGTGTTTGTTTTAATAACTTTAAAAGTTCCATGGCATGCAGTCTGGAAATTATTGACATTTCTAACAACTTCTGTGATTTCTCAAAATATACACATCTCTCAGGGATAATAGTAATGTGTTATTATACTGGAAGGGTATACCAACAAGGGGATGTATAGTTGTTATGCCTTTGTGGTTGTTGTCTATTTTCTTTAAATAACTTAATGTTTTAAACACCATCTACATTTATTGTGGCCTACTTCTTAATTGAAGTACAGAGACAAGAAGACTGACAGTGAGTCCTGGATGACTGACATTGGACTTTCCCCCATGTAGATCTCCAGCTAGATTGGGAATCTCTGCTAAAATTAGAATTCATTTTTCAAATTTATTTGCCACTGGAGGTTACTTTCAATCTGGCCTCAATAATCCCCAATGTCATAATGGCCCTATCAATGAGCCATCTAGGGGCAGTTAGGGGATTAGGAGTGTGTTGCTATGCATTTCCTGCCAGAGTGCACATGTGTCAATTGCCCAGGTGTGGCACCTATGATTGAAGGATAGATAGATAGATAGATAGATAGATAGATAGATAGATAGATAGATAGATAGATAGATAGATAGATAGATAGATAGATAGATAGATAGATAGATAGATAGATAGATAGATAGATAGATAGATAGATAGATACTATATAGCATCTCCCATAATCCCATTGCGTAAATAAAACAGAGCACTGGAGATGTTTTTCATTCATTAGACAAACAGCAGAGGACAGGAGCTCAGCAGACCATTTCAAGAAACTCTTCAGTATTTAACTAAGCAACTTTTGTTTTCTTCTCTATAGAGAATATATCACTTTGGAGACCTGAGGAAATCCTACATGGAATAATTTTGAGGAAACAAGGATTCAGCTGGGTAAACTAAATATTTTCCATTCGTTGCATACAAATACATCAATGAACTGCAGAATATATAGCAGAAGTTATTGCTACCACCAATTAAATTAGTATTTTGAAAATGTGAAATGTGGAGATATGCTGAAAATGTCTCCCCATTTGTAGATTTTCTTAGCTTCTCACTATTTCAGGGTTTTGATTAAGGCAAGTTACCAAGGCAAAATTGATGATCATTCTTCTAGTACAAGAATCCAATAAATACTACTTGGGTGTTTTGTCCAAAGGTATTCATTGCTCAGAGATTGTAATAATATGTTATTGTACTACAAGTGTAAAGCAAAAGTTAGATGCATAGTTTTTATGCCTTTGTGGTTGTTACATGTTTGTTTTAATAACTTTAAAAGTTCCATGGCATGCAGTCTGGAAATTATTGACATTTCTAACAACTTCTGTGATTTCTCAAAATATACACATCTCTCAGGGATAATAGTAATGTGTTATTATACTGGAAGGGTATACCAACAAGGGGATGTATAGTTGTTATGCCTTTGTGGTTGTTGTCTATTTTCTTTAAATAACTTAATGTTTTAAACACCATCTACATTTATTATGGCCTACTTCTTAATTGAAGTACAGAGACAAGAAGACTGACAGTGAGTCCTTGACGACTAACATTGGACTTTCCCCCATGTAGATCTCCAGCTAGATTGGGAATCTCTGCTAAAATTAGAATTCATTTTTCAAATTTATTTGCCACTGGAGGTTACTTTCAATCTGGCCTCAATAATCCCCAATGTCATAATGGCCCTATCAATGAGCCATCTAGGGGCAGTTAGGGGATTAGGAGTGTGTTGCTATGCATTTCCTGCCAGAGTGCACATGTGTCAATTGCCCAGGTGTGGCACCTATGATTGAAGGATAGATAGATAGATAGATAGATAGATAGATAGATAGATAGATAGATAGATAGATATATAGATAGATAGATAGATAGATAGATAGATAGATAGATAGATAGATAGATAGATAGATAGATAGATAGATAGATAGATAGATAGATAGATAGATAGATAGATACTATATAGCATCTCCCATAATCCCATTGCGTAAATAAAACAGAGCACTGGAGATGTTTTTCATTCATTAGACAAACAGCAGAGGACAGGAGCTCAGCAGACCATTTCAAGAAACTTCAGTCTTTAACTAAGCAACTTTTGTTTTCTTCTCTATAGAGAATATATCACTTTGGAGACCTGAGGAAATCCTACATGGAATAATTTTGAAGAAACAAGGATTCAGCTGGGTAAGCTAAATATTTTCCATTCGTTGCATACAAATACATCAATGAACTGCAGAATATATAGCAGAAGTTATTGCTACCACCAATTAAATTAGTATTTTGAAAATGTGAAATGTGGAGATATGCTGAAAATGTCTCCCCATTTGTAGATTTTCTTAGCTTCTCACTATTTCAGGGTTTTGATTAAGGCAAGTTACCAAGGCAAAATTGATGATCATTCTTCTAGTACAAGAATCCAATAAATACTACTTGGGTGTTTTGTCCAAAGGTATTCATTGCTCAGAGATTGTAATAATATGTTATTGTACTACAAGTGTAAAGCAAAAGTTAGATGCATAGTATTTATGCCTTTGTGGTTGTTACGTGTTTGTTTTAATAACTTTAAAAGTTCCATGGCATGCAGTCTGGACATTATTGACATTTCTAACAACTTCTGTGATTTCTCAAAATATACACATCTCTCAGGGATAATAGTAATGTGTTATTATACTGGAAGGGTATACCAACAAGGGGATGTATAGTTGTTATGCCTTTGTGGTTGTTGTCTATTTTCTTTAAATAACTTAATGTTTTAAACACCATCTACATTTATTATGGCCTACTTCTTAATTGAAGTACAGAGACAAGAAGACTGACAGTGAGTCCTTGACGACTAACATTGGACTGTAGATCTCCAGCTAGATTGGGAATCTCTGCTAAAATTAGAATTCATTTTTCAAATTTATTTGCCACTGGAGGTTACTTTCAATCTGGCCTCAATAATCCCCAATGTCATAATGGCCCTATCAATGAGCCATCTAGGGGCAGTTAGGGGATTAGGAGTGTGTTGCTATGCATTTCCTGCCAGAGTGCACATGTGTCAATTGCCCAGGTGTGGCACCTATGATTGAAGGATAGATAGATAGATAGATAGATAGATAGATAGATAGATAGATAGATAGATAGATAGATAGATAGATAGATAGATAGATAGATAGATAGATAGATAGATAGATAGATAGATATATAGATAGATAGATAGATAGATAGATAGATAGATAGATAGATAGATAGATAGATAGATAGATAGATAGATAGATAGATAGATAGATAGATAGATAGATAGATAGATAGATAGATAGATACTATATAGCATCTCCCATAATCCCATTGCGTAAATAAAACAGAGCACTGGAGATGTTTTTCATTCATTAGACAAACAGCAGAGGACAGGAGCTCAGCAGACCATTTCAAGAAACTTCAGTCTTTAACTAAGCAACTTTTGTTTTCTTCTCTATAGAGAATATATCACTTTGGAGACCTGAGGAAATCCTACATGGAATAATTTTGAAGAAACAAGGATTCAGCTGGGTAAGCTAAATATTTTCCATTCGTTGCATACAAATACATCAATGAACTGCAGAATATATAGCAGAAGTTATTGCTACCACCAATTAAATTAGTATTTTGAAAATGTGAAATGTGGAGATATGCTGAAAATGTCTCCCCATTTGTAGATTTTCTTAGCTTCTCACTATTTCAGGGTTTTGATTAAGGCAAGTTACCAAGGCAAAATTGATGATCATTCTTCTAGTACAAGAATCCAATAAATACTACTTGGGTGTTTTGTCCAAAGGTATTCATTGCTCAGAGATTGTAATAATATGTTATTGTACTACAAGTGTAAAGCAAAAGTTAGATGCATAGTTTTTATGCCTTTGTGGTTGTTACGTGTTTGTTTTAATAACTTTAAAAGTTCCATGGCATGCAGTCTGGAAATTATTGACATTTCTAACAACTTCTGTGATTTCTCAAAATATACACATCTCTCAGGGATAATAGTAATGTGTTATTATACTGGAAGGGTATACCAACAAGGGGATGTATAGTTGTTATGCCTTTGTGGTTGTTGTCTATTTTCTTTAAATAACTTAATGTTTTAAACACCATCTACATTTATTATGGCCTACTTCTTAATTGAAGTACAGAGACAAGAAGACTGACAGTGAGTCCTTGACGACTAACATTGGACTGTAGATCTCCAGCTAGATTGGGAATCTCTGCTAAAATTAGAATTCATTTTTCAAATTTATTTGCCACTGGAGGTTACTTTCAATCTGGCCTCAATAATCCCCAATGTCATAATGGCCCTATCAATGAGCCATCTAGGGGCAGTTAGGGGATTAGGAGTGTGTTGCTATGCATTTCCTGCCAGAGTGCACATGTGTCAATTGCCCAGGTGTGGCACCTATGATTGAAGGATAGATAGATAGATAGATAGATAGATAGATAGATAGATAGATAGATAGATAGATAGATAGATAGATAGATAGATAGATAGATAGATAGATAGATAGATGATAGATAGATAGATAGATAGATAGATAGATAGATAGATAGATATATAGATAGATAGATAGATAGATAGATAGATAGATAGATAGATAGATAGATAGATAGATAGATAGATAGATAGATAGATAGATAGATAGATAGATAGATAGATAGATAGATACTATATAGCATCTCCCATAATCCCATTGCGTAAATAAAACAGAGCACTGGAGATGTTTTTCATTCATTAGACAAACAGCAGAGGACAGGAGCTCAGCAGACCATTTCAAGAAACTCTTCAGTCTTTAACTAAGCAACTTTTGTTTTCTTCTCTATAGAGAATATATCACTTTGGAGACCTGAGGAAATCCTACATGGAATAATTTTGAAGAAACAAGGATTCAGCTGGGTAAGCTAAATATTTTCCATTTGTTGCATACAAATACATCAATGAACTGCAGAATATATAGCAGAAGTTATTGCTACCACCAATTAAATTAGTATTTTGAAAATGTGAAATGTGGAGATATGCTGAAAATGTCTCCCCATTTGTAGATTTTCTTAGCTTCTCACTATTTCAGGGTTTTGATTAAGGCAAGTTACCAAGGCAAAATTGATGATCATTCTTCTAGTACAAGAATCCAAAAAATACTACTTGGGTGTTTTGTCCAAAGGTATTCATTGCTCAGAGATTGTAATAATATGTTATTGTACTACAAGTGTAAAGCAAAAGTTAGATGCATAGTTTTTATGCCTTTGTGGTTGTTACGTGTTTGTTTTAATAACTTTAAAAGTTCCATGGCATGCAGTCTGGAAATTATTGACATTTCTAACAACTTCTGTGATTTCTCAAAATATACACATCTCTCAGGGATAATAGTAATGTGTTATTATACTGGAAGGGTATACCAACAAGGGGATGTATAGTTGTTATGCCTTTGTGGTTGTTGTCTATTTTCTTTAAATAACTTAATGTTTTAAACACCATCTACATTTATTATGGCCTACTTCTTAATTGAAGTACAGAGACAAGAAGACTGACAGTGAGTCCTTGACGACTAACATTGGACTGTAGATCTCCAGCTAGATTGGGAATCTCTGCTAAAATTAGAATTCATTTTTCAAATTTATTTGCCACTGGAGGTTACTTTCAATCTGGCCTCAATAATCCCCAATGTCATAATGGCCCTATCAATGAGCCATCTAGGGGCAGTTAGGGGATTAGGAGTGTGTTGCTATGCATTTCCTGCCAGAGTGCACATGTGTCAATTGCCCAGGTGTGGCACCTATGATTGAAGGATAGATAGATAGATAGATAGATAGATAGATAGATAGATAGATAGATAGATAGATAGATAGATAGATAGATAGATAGATAGATAGATAGATAGATAGATAGATAGATAGATAGATAGATAGATAGATAGATAGATAGATAGATAGATAGATAGATAGATACTATATAGCATCTCCCATAATCCCATTGCGTAAATAAAACAGAGCACTGGAGATGTTTTTCATTCATTAGACAAACAGCAGAGGACAGGAGCTCAGCAGACCATTTCAAGAAACTCTTCAGTCTTTAACTAAGCAACTTTTGTTTTCTTCTCTATAGAGAATATATCACTTTGGAGACCTGAGGAAATCCTACATGGAATAATTTTGAAGAAACAAGGATTCAGCTGGGTAAGCTAAATATTTTCCATTCGTTGCATACAAATACATCAATGAACTGCAGAATATATAGCAGAAGTTATTGCTACCACCAATTAAATTAGTATTTTGAAAAAGTGAAATGTGGAGATATGCTGAAAATGTCTCCCCATTTGTAGATTTTCTTAGCTTCTCACTATTTCAGGGTTTTGATTAAGGCAAGTTACCAAGGCAAAATTGATGATCATTCTTCTAGTACAAGAATCCAATAAATACTACTTGGGTGTTTTGTCCAAAGGTATTCATTGCTCAGAGATTGTAATAATATGTTATTGTACTACAAGTGTAAAGCAAAAGTTAGATGCATAGTTTTTATGCCTTTGTGGTTGTTACGTGTTTGTTTTAATAACTTTAAAAGTTCCATGGCATGCAGTCTGGAAATTATTGACATTTCTAACAACTTCTGTGATTTCTCAAAATATACACATCTCTCAGGGATAATAGTAATGTGTTATTATACTGGAAGGGTATACCAACAAGGGGATGTATAGTTGTTATGCCTTTGTGGTTGTTGTCTATTTTCTTTAAATAACTTAATGTTTTAAACACCATCTACATTTATTATGGCCTACTTCTTAATTGAAGTACAGAGACAAGAAGACTGACAGTGAGTCCTTGACGACTAACATTGGACTGTAGATCTCCAGCTAGATTGGGAATCTCTGCTAAAATTAGAATTCATTTTTCAAATTTATTTGCCACTGGAGGTTACTTTCAATCTGGCCTCAATAATCCCCAATGTCATAATGGCCCTATCAATGAGCCATCTAGGGGCAGTTAGGGGATTAGGAGTGTGTTGCTATGCATTTCCTGCCAGAGTGCACATGTGTCAATTGCCCAGGTGTGGCACCTATGATTGAAGGATAGATAGATAGATAGATAGATAGATAGATAGATAGATAGATAGATAGATAGATAGATAGATAGATAGATAGATAGATAGATAGATAGATAGATAGATAGATAGATAGATAGATAGATAGATAGATAGATAGATAGATACTATATAGCATCTCCCACAATCCCATTGCGTAAATAAAACAGAGCACTGGAGATGTTTTTCATTCATTAGACAAACAGCAGAGGACAGGAGCTCAGCAGACCATTTCAAGAAACTCTTCAGTCTTTAACTAAGCAACTTTTGTTTTCTTCTCTATAGAGAATATATCACTTTGGAGACCTGAGGAAATCCTACATGGAATAATTTTGAAGAAACAAGGATTCAGCTGGGTAAGCTAAATATTTTCCATTCGTTGCATACAAATACATCAATGAACTGCAGAATATATAGCAGAAGTTATTGCTACCACCAATTAAATTAGTATTTTGAAAATGTGAAATGTGGAGATATGCTGAAAATGTCTCCCCATTTGTAGATTTTCTTAGCTTCTCACTATTTCAGGGTTTTGATTAAGGCAAGTTACCAAGGCAAAATTGATGATCATTCTTCTAGTACAAGAATCCAATAAATACTACTTGGGTGTTTTGTCCAAAGGTATTCATTGCTCAGAGATTGTAATAATATGTTATTGTACTACAAGTGTAAAGCAAAAGTTAGATGCATAGTTTTTATGCCTTTGTGGTTGTTACGTGTTTGTTTTAATAACTTTAAAAGTTCCATGGCATGCAGTCTGGAAATTATTGACATTTCTAACAACTTCTGTGATTTCTCAAAATATACACATCTCTCAGGGATAATAGTAATGTGTTATTATACTGGAAGGGTATACCAACAAGGGGATGTATAGTTGTTATGCCTTTGTGGTTGTTGTCTATTTTCTTTAAATAACTTAATGTTTTAAACACCATCTACATTTATTATGGCCTACTTCTTAATTGAAGTACAGAGACAAGAAGACTGACAGTGAGTCCTTGACGACTAACATTGGACTGTAGATCTCCAGCTAGATTGGGAATCTCTGCTAAAATTAGAATTCATTTTTCAAATTTATTTGCCACTGGAGGTTACTTTCAATCTGGCCTCAATAATCCCCAATGTCATAATGGCCCTATCAATGAGCCATCTAGGGGCAGTTAGGGGATTAGGAGTGTGTTGCTATGCATTTCCTGCCAGAGTGCACATGTGTCAATTGCCCAGGTGTGGCACCTATGATTGAAGGATAGATAGATAGATAGATAGATAGATAGATAGATAGATAGATAGATAGATAGATAGATAGATAGATAGATAGATAGATAGATAGATAGATAGATAGATAGATAGATAGATAGATAGATAGATAGATAGATAGATAGATACTATATAGCATCTCCCATAATCCCATTGCGTAAATAAAACAGAGCACTGGAGATGTTTTTCATTCATTAGACAAACAGCAGAGGACAGGAGCTCAGCAGACCATTTCAAGAAACTCTTCAGTCTTTAACTAAGCAACTTTTGTTTTCTTCTCTATAGAGAATATATCACTTTGGAGACCTGAGGAAATCCTACATGGAATAATTTTGAAGAAACAAGGATTCAGCTGGGTAAGCTAAATATTTTCCATTCGTTGCATACAAATACATCAATGAACTGCAGAATATATAGCAGAAGTTATTGCTACCACCAATTAAATTAGTATTTTGAAAATGTGAAATGTGGAGATATGCTGAAAATGTCTCCCCATTTGTAGATTTTCTTAGCTTCTCACTATTTCAGGGTTTTGATTAAGGCAAGTTACCAAGGCAAAATTGATGATCATTCTTCTAGTACAAGAATCCAATAAATACTACTTGGGTGTTTTGTCCAAAGGTATTCATTGCTCAGAGATTGTAATAATATGTTATTGTACTACAAGTGTAAAGCAAAAGTTAGATGCATAGTTTTTATGCCTTTGTGGTTGTTACGTGTTTGTTTTAATAACTTTAAAAGTTCCATGGCATGCAGTCTGGAAATTATTGACATTTCTAACAACTTCTGTGATTTCTCAAAATATACACATCTCTCAGGGATAATAGTAATGTGTTATTATACTGGAAGGGTATACCAACAAGGGGATGTATAGTTGTTATGCCTTTGTGGTTGTTGTCTATTTTCTTTAAATAACTTAATGTTTTAAACACCATCTACATTTATTATGGCCTACTTCTTAATTGAAGTACAGAGACAAGAAGACTGACAGTGAGTCCTTGACGACTAACATTGGACTGTAGATCTCCAGCTAGATTGGGAATCTCTGCTAAAATTAGAATTCATTTTTCAAATTTATTTGCCACTGGAGGTTACTTTCAATCTGGCCTCAATAATCCCCAATGTCATAATGGCCCTATCAATGAGCCATCTAGGGGCAGTTAGGGGATTAGGAGTGTGTTGCTATGCATTTCCTGCCAGAGTGCACATGTGTCAATTGCCCAGGTGTGGCACCTATGATTGAAGGATAGATAGATAGATAGATAGATAGATAGATAGATAGATAGATAGATAGATAGATAGATAGATAGATAGATAGATAGATAGATAGATAGATAGATAGATAGATAGATAGATAGATAGATAGATACTATATAGCATCTCCCATAATCCCATTGCGTAAATAAAACAGAGCACTGGAGATGTTTTTCATTCATTAGACAAACAGCAGAGGACAGGAGCTCAGCAGACCATTTCAAGAAACTCTTCAGTCTTTAACTAAGCAACTTTTGTTTTCTTCTCTATAGAGAATATATCACTTTGGAGACCTGAGGAAATCCTACATGGAATAATTTTGAAGAAACAAGGATTCAGCTGGGTAAGCTAAATATTTTCCATTCGTTGCATACAAATACATCAATGAACTGCAGAATATATAGCAGAAGTTATTGCTACCACCAATTAAATTAGTATTTTGAAAATGTGAAATGTGGAGATATGCTGAAAATGTCTCCCCATTTGTAGATTTTCTTAGCTTCTCACTATTTCAGGGTTTTGATTAAGGCAAGTTACCAAGGCAAAATTGATGATCATTCTTCTAGTACAAGAATCCAATAAATACTACTTGGGTGTTTTGTCCAAAGGTATTCATTGCTCAGAGATTGTAATAATATGTTATTGTACTACAAGTGTAAAGCAAAAGTTAGATGCATAGTATTTATGCCTTTGTGGTTGTTACGTGTTTGTTTTAATAACTTTAAAAGTTCCATGGCATGCAGTCTGGACATTATTGACATTTCTAACAACTTCTGTGATTTCTCAAAATATACACATCTCTCAGGGATAATAGTAATGTGTTATTATACTGGAAGGGTATACCAACAAGGGGATGTATAGTTGTTATGCCTTTGTGGTTGTTGTCTATTTTCTTTAAATAACTTAATGTTTTAAACACCATCTACATTTATTATGGCCTACTTCTTAATTGAAGTACAGAGACAAGAAGACTGACAGTGAGTCCTTGACGACTAACATTGGACTGTAGATCTCCAGCTAGATTGGGAATCTCTGCTAAAATTAGAATTCATTTTTCAAATTTATTTGCCACTGGAGGTTACTTTCAATCTGGCCTCAATAATCCCCAATGTCATAATGGCCCTATCAATGAGCCATCTAGGGGCAGTTAGGGGATTAGGAGTGTGTTGCTATGCATTTCCTGCCAGAGTGCACATGTGTCAATTGCCCAGGTGTGGCACCTATGATTGAAGGATAGATAGATAGATAGATAGATAGATAGATAGATAGATAGATAGATAGATAGATAGATAGATAGATAGATATATAGATAGATAGATAGATAGATAGATAGATAGATAGATAGATAGATATATAGATAGATAGATAGATAGATAGATAGATAGATAGATAGATAGATAGATAGATAGATAGATAGATAGATAGATAGATAGATAGATAGATAGATAGATAGATAGATAGATACTATATAGCATCTCCCATAATCCCATTGCGTAAATAAAACAGAGCACTGGAGATGTTTTTCATTCATTAGACAAACAGCAGAGGACAGGAGCTCAGCAGACCATTTCAAGAAACTTCAGTCTTTAACTAAGCAACTTTTGTTTTCTTCTCTATAGAGAATATATCACTTTGGAGACCTGAGGAAATCCTACATGGAATAATTTTGAAGAAACAAGGATTCAGCTGGGTAAGCTAAATATTTTCCATTCGTTGCATACAAATACATCAATGAACTGCAGAATATATAGCAGAAGTTATTGCTACCACCAATTAAATTAGTATTTTGAAAATGTGAAATGTGGAGATATGCTGAAAATGTCTCCCCATTTGTAGATTTTCTTAGCTTCTCACTATTTCAGGGTTTTGATTAAGGCAAGTTACCAAGGCAAAATTGATGATCATTCTTCTAGTACAAGAATCCAATAAATACTACTTGGGTGTTTTGTCCAAAGGTATTCATTGCTCAGAGATTGTAATAATATGTTATTGTACTACAAGTGTAAAGCAAAAGTTAGATGCATAGTTTTTATGCCTTTGTGGTTGTTACGTGTTTGTTTTAATAACTTTAAAAGTTCCATGGCATGCAGTCTGGAAATTATTGACATTTCTAACAACTTCTGTGATTTCTCAAAATATACACATCTCTCAGGGATAATAGTAATGTGTTATTATACTGGAAGGGTATACCAACAAGGGGATGTATAGTTGTTATGCCTTTGTGGTTGTTGTCTATTTTCTTTAAATAACTTAATGTTTTAAACACCATCTACATTTATTATGGCCTACTTCTTAATTGAAGTACAGAGACAAGAAGACTGACAGTGAGTCCTTGACGACTAACATTGGACTGTAGATCTCCAGCTAGATTGGGAATCTCTGCTAAAATTAGAATTCATTTTTCAAATTTATTTGCCACTGGAGGTTACTTTCAATCTGGCCTCAATAATCCCCAATGTCATAATGGCCCTATCAATGAGCCATCTAGGGGCAGTTAGGGGATTAGGAGTGTGTTGCTATGCATTTCCTGCCAGAGTGCACATGTGTCAATTGCCCAGGTGTGGCACCTATGATTGAAGGATAGATAGATAGATAGATAGATAGATAGATAGATAGATAGATAGATAGATAGATAGATAGATAGATAGATAGATAGATAGATAGATAGATAGATAGATAGATAGATAGATAGATAGATAGATAGATAGATAGATAGATAGATAGATAGATAGATAGATAGATAGATAGATAGATACTATATAGCATCTCCCATAATCCCATTGCGTAAATAAAACAGAGCACTGGAGATGTTTTTCATTCATTAGACAAACAGCAGAGGACAGGAGCTCAGCAGACCATTTCAAGAAACTCTTCAGTCTTTAACTAAGCAACTTTTGTTTTCTTCTCTATAGAGAATATATCACTTTGGAGACCTGAGGAAATCCTACATGGAATAATTTTGAAGAAACAAGGATTCAGCTGGGTAAGCTAAATATTTTCCATTCGTTGCATACAAATACATCAATGAACTGCAGAATATATAGCAGAAGTTATTGCTACCACCAATTAAATTAGTATTTTGAAAATGTGAAATGTGGAGATATGCTGAAAATGTCTCCCCATTTGTAGATTTTCTTAGCTTCTCACTATTTCAGGGTTTTGATTAAGGCAAGTTACCAAGGCAAAATTGATGATCATTCTTCTAGTACAAGAATCCAATAAATACTACTTGGGTGTTTTGTCCAAAGGTATTCATTGCTCAGAGATTGTAATAATATGTTATTGTACTACAAGTGTAAAGCAAAAGTTAGATGCATAGTTTTTATGCCTTTGTGGTTGTTACGTGTTTGTTTTAATAACTTTAAAAGTTCCATGGCATGCAGTCTGGAAATTATTGACATTTCTAACAACTTCTGTGATTTCTCAAAATATACACATCTCTCAGGGATAATAGTAATGTGTTATTATACTGGAAGGGTATACCAACAAGGGGATGTATAGTTGTTATGCCTTTGTGGTTGTTGTCTATTTTCTTTAAATAACTTAATGTTTTAAACACCATCTACATTTATTATGGCCTACTTCTTAATTGAAGTACAGAGACAAGAAGACTGACAGTGAGTCCTTGACGACTAACATTGGACTGTAGATCTCCAGCTAGATTGGGAATCTCTGCTAAAATTAGAATTCATTTTTCAAATTTATTTGCCACTGGAGGTTACTTTCAATCTGGCCTCAATAATCCCCAATGTCATAATGGCCCTATCAATGAGCCATCTAGGGGCAGTTAGGGGATTAGGAGTGTGTTGCTATGCATTTCCTGCCAGAGTGCACATGTGTCAATTGCCCAGGTGTGGCACCTATGATTGAAGGATAGATAGATAGATAGATAGATAGATAGATAGATAGATAGATAGATAGATAGATAGATAGATAGATAGATAGATAGATAGATAGATAGATAGATAGATAGATAGATAGATAGATAGATAGATACTATATAGCATCTCCCATAATCCCATTGCGTAAATAAAACAGAGCACTGGAGATGTTTTTCATTCATTAGACAAACAGCAGAGGACAGGAGCTCAGCAGACCATTTCAAGAAACTCTTCAGTCTTTAACTAAGCAACTTTTGTTTTCTTCTCTATAGAGAATATATCACTTTGGAGACCTGAGGAAATCCTACATGGAATAATTTTGAAGAAACAAGGATTCAGCTGGGTAAGCTAAATATTTTCCATTCGTTGCATACAAATACATCAATGAACTGCAGAATATATAGCAGAAGTTATTGCTACCACCAATTAAATTAGTATTTTGAAAATGTGAAATGTGGAGATATGCTGAAAATGTCTCCCCATTTGTAGATTTTCTTAGCTTCTCACTATTTCAGGGTTTTGATTAAGGCAAGTTACCAAGGCAAAATTGATGATCATTCTTCTAGTACAAGAATCCAATAAATACTACTTGGGTGTTTTGTCCAAAGGTATTCATTGCTCAGAGATTGTAATAATATGTTATTGTACTACAAGTGTAAAGCAAAAGTTAGATGCATAGTATTTATGCCTTTGTGGTTGTTACGTGTTTGTTTTAATAACTTTAAAAGTTCCATGGCATGCAGTCTGGACATTATTGACATTTCTAACAACTTCTGTGATTTCTCAAAATATACACATCTCTCAGGGATAATAGTAATGTGTTATTATACTGGAAGGGTATACCAACAAGGGGATGTATAGTTGTTATGCCTTTGTGGTTGTTGTCTATTTTCTTTAAATAACTTAATGTTTTAAACACCATCTACATTTATTATGGCCTACTTCTTAATTGAAGTACAGAGACAAGAAGACTGACAGTGAGTCCTTGACGACTAACATTGGACTGTAGATCTCCAGCTAGATTGGGAATCTCTGCTAAAATTAGAATTCATTTTTCAAATTTATTTGCCACTGGAGGTTACTTTCAATCTGGCCTCAATAATCCCCAATGTCATAATGGCCCTATCAATGAGCCATCTAGGGGCAGTTAGGGGATTAGGAGTGTGTTGCTATGCATTTCCTGCCAGAGTGCACATGTGTCAATTGCCCAGGTGTGGCACCTATGATTGAAGGATAGATAGATAGATAGATAGATAGATAGATAGATAGATAGATAGATAGATAGATAGATAGATAGATATATAGATAGATAGATAGATAGATAGATAGATAGATAGATAGATAGATATATAGATAGATAGATAGATAGATAGATAGATAGATAGATAGATAGATAGATAGATAGATAGATAGATAGATAGATAGATAGATAGATAGATAGATAGATAGATAGATAGATAGATACTATATAGCATCTCCCATAATCCCATTGCGTAAATAAAACAGAGCACTGGAGATGTTTTTCATTCATTAGACAAACAGCAGAGGACAGGAGCTCAGCAGACCATTTCAAGAAACTTCAGTCTTTAACTAAGCAACTTTTGTTTTCTTCTCTATAGAGAATATATCACTTTGGAGACCTGAGGAAATCCTACATGGAATAATTTTGAAGAAACAAGGATTCAGCTGGGTAAGCTAAATATTTTCCATTCGTTGCATACAAATACATCAATGAACTGCAGAATATATAGCAGAAGTTATTGCTACCACCAATTAAATTAGTATTTTGAAAATGTGAAATGTGGAGATATGCTGAAAATGTCTCCCCATTTGTAGATTTTCTTAGCTTCTCACTATTTCAGGGTTTTGATTAAGGCAAGTTACCAAGGCAAAATTGATGATCATTCTTCTAGTACAAGAATCCAATAAATACTACTTGGGTGTTTTGTCCAAAGGTATTCATTGCTCAGAGATTGTAATAATATGTTATTGTACTACAAGTGTAAAGCAAAAGTTAGATGCATAGTTTTTATGCCTTTGTGGTTGTTACGTGTTTGTTTTAATAACTTTAAAAGTTCCATGGCATGCAGTCTGGAAATTATTGACATTTCTAACAACTTCTGTGATTTCTCAAAATATACACATCTCTCAGGGATAATAGTAATGTGTTATTATACTGGAAGGGTATACCAACAAGGGGATGTATAGTTGTTATGCCTTTGTGGTTGTTGTCTATTTTCTTTAAATAACTTAATGTTTTAAACACCATCTACATTTATTATGGCCTACTTCTTAATTGAAGTACAGAGACAAGAAGACTGACAGTGAGTCCTTGACGACTAACATTGGACTGTAGATCTCCAGCTAGATTGGGAATCTCTGCTAAAATTAGAATTCATTTTTCAAATTTATTTGCCACTGGAGGTTACTTTCAATCTGGCCTCAATAATCCCCAATGTCATAATGGCCCTATCAATGAGCCATCTAGGGGCAGTTAGGGGATTAGGAGTGTGTTGCTATGCATTTCCTGCCAGAGTGCACATGTGTCAATTGCCCAGGTGTGGCACCTATGATTGAAGGATAGATAGATAGATAGATAGATAGATAGATAGATAGATAGATAGATAGATAGATAGATAGATAGATAGATAGATAGATAGATAGATAGATAGATAGATAGATATATAGATAGATAGATAGATAGATAGATAGATAGATAGATAGATAGATAGATAGATAGATAGATAGATAGATAGATAGATAGATAGATAGATAGATAGATAGATAGATAGATAGATAGATAGATAGATAGATAGATAGATAGATACTATATAGCATCTCCCATAATCCCATTGCGTAAATAAAACAGAGCACTGGAGATGTTTTTCATTCATTAGACAAACAGCAGAGGACAGGAGCTCAGCAGACCATTTCAAGAAACTCTTCAGTCTTTAACTAAGCAACTTTTGTTTTCTTCTCTATAGAGAATATATCACTTTGGAGACCTGAGGAAATCCTACATGGAATAATTTTGAAGAAACAAGGATTCAGCTGGGTAAGCTAAATATTTTCCATTTGTTGCATACAAATACATCAATGAACTGCAGAATATATAGCAGAAGTTATTGCTACCACCAATTAAATTAGTATTTTGAAAATGTGAAATGTGGAGATATGCTGAAAATGTCTCCCCATTTGTAGATTTTCTTAGCTTCTCACTATTTCAGGGTTTTGATTAAGGCAAGTTACCAAGGCAAAATTGATGATCATTCTTCTAGTACAAGAATCCAAAAAATACTACTTGGGTGTTTTGTCCAAAGGTATTCATTGCTCAGAGATTGTAATAATATGTTATTGTACTACAAGTGTAAAGCAAAAGTTAGATGCATAGTTTTTATGCCTTTGTGGTTGTTACGTGTTTGTTTTAATAACTTTAAAAGTTCCATGGCATGCAGTCTGGAAATTATTGACATTTCTAACAACTTCTGTGATTTCTCAAAATATACACATCTCTCAGGGATAATAGTAATGTGTTATTATACTGGAAGGGTATACCAACAAGGGGATGTATAGTTGTTATGCCTTTGTGGTTGTTGTCTATTTTCTTTAAATAACTTAATGTTTTAAACACCATCTACATTTATTATGGCCTACTTCTTAATTGAAGTACAGAGACAAGAAGACTGACAGTGAGTCCTTGACGACTAACATTGGACTGTAGATCTCCAGCTAGATTGGGAATCTCTGCTAAAATTAGAATTCATTTTTCAAATTTATTTGCCACTGGAGGTTACTTTCAATCTGGCCTCAATAATCCCCAATGTCATAATGGCCCTATCAATGAGCCATCTAGGGGCAGTTAGGGGATTAGGAGTGTGTTGCTATGCATTTCCTGCCAGAGTGCACATGTGTCAATTGCCCAGGTGTGGCACCTATGATTGAAGGATAGATAGATAGATAGATAGATAGATAGATAGATAGATAGATAGATAGATAGATAGATAGATAGATAGATAGATAGATAGATAGATAGATAGATAGATAGATAGATACTATATAGCATCTCCCATAATCCCATTGCGTAAATAAAACAGAGCACTGGAGATGTTTTTCATTCATTAGACAAACAGCAGAGGACAGGAGCTCAGCAGACCATTTCAAGAAACTCTTCAGTCTTTAACTAAGCAACTTTTGTTTTCTTCTCTATAGAGAATATATCACTTTGGAGACCTGAGGAAATCCTACATGGAATAATTTTGAAGAAACAAGGATTCAGCTGGGTAAGCTAAATATTTTCCATTCGTTGCATACAAATACATCAATGAACTGCAGAATATATAGCAGAAGTTATTGCTACCACCAATTAAATTAGTATTTTGAAAAAGTGAAATGTGGAGATATGCTGAAAATGTCTCCCCATTTGTAGATTTTCTTAGCTTCTCACTATTTCAGGGTTTTGATTAAGGCAAGTTACCAAGGCAAAATTGATGATCATTCTTCTAGTACAAGAATCCAATAAATACTACTTGGGTGTTTTGTCCAAAGGTATTCATTGCTCAGAGATTGTAATAATATGTTATTGTACTACAAGTGTAAAGCAAAAGTTAGATGCATAGTATTTATGCCTTTGTGGTTGTTACGTGTTTGTTTTAATAACTTTAAAAGTTCCATGGCATGCAGTCTGGACATTATTGACATTTCTAACAACTTCTGTGATTTCTCAAAATATACACATCTCTCAGGGATAATAGTAATGTGTTATTATACTGGAAGGGTATACCAACAAGGGGATGTATAGTTGTTATGCCTTTGTGGTTGTTGTCTATTTTCTTTAAATAACTTAATGTTTTAAACACCATCTACATTTATTATGGCCTACTTCTTAATTGAAGTACAGAGACAAGAAGACTGACAGTGAGTCCTTGACGACTAACATTGGACTGTAGATCTCCAGCTAGATTGGGAATCTCTGCTAAAATTAGAATTCATTTTTCAAATTTATTTGCCACTGGAGGTTACTTTCAATCTGGCCTCAATAATCCCCAATGTCATAATGGCCCTATCAATGAGCCATCTAGGGGCAGTTAGGGGATTAGGAGTGTGTTGCTATGCATTTCCTGCCAGAGTGCACATGTGTCAATTGCCCAGGTGTGGCACCTATGATTGAAGGATAGATAGATAGATAGATAGATAGATAGATAGATAGATAGATAGATAGATAGATAGATAGATAGATAGATAGATAGATAGATAGATAGATAGATAGATAGATAGATAGATAGATATATAGATAGATAGATAGATAGATAGATATATAGATAGATAGATAGATAGATAGATAGATAGATAGATAGATAGATAGATAGATAGATAGATAGATAGATAGATAGATAGATAGATAGATAGATAGATAGATAGATAGATAGATAGATAGATAGATAGATAGATAGATAGATAGATAGATAGATAGATACTATATAGCATCTCCCATAATCCCATTGCGTAAATAAAACAGAGCACTGGAGATGTTTTTCATTCATTAGACAAACAGCAGAGGACAGGAGCTCAGCAGACCATTTCAAGAAACTTCAGTCTTTAACTAAGCAACTTTTGTTTTCTTCTCTATAGAGAATATATCACTTTGGAGACCTGAGGAAATCCTACATGGAATAATTTTGAAGAAACAAGGATTCAGCTGGGTAAGCTAAATATTTTCCATTCGTTGCATACAAATACATCAATGAACTGCAGAATATATAGCAGAAGTTATTGCTACCACCAATTAAATTAGTATTTTGAAAATGTGAAATGTGGAGATATGCTGAAAATGTCTCCCCATTTGTAGATTTTCTTAGCTTCTCACTATTTCAGGGTTTTGATTAAGGCAAGTTACCAAGGCAAAATTGATGATCATTCTTCTAGTACAAGAATCCAATAAATACTACTTGGGTGTTTTGTCCAAAGGTATTCATTGCTCAGAGATTGTAATAATATGTTATTGTACTACAAGTGTAAAGCAAAAGTTAGATGCATAGTTTTTATGCCTTTGTGGTTGTTACGTGTTTGTTTTAATAACTTTAAAAGTTCCATGGCATGCAGTCTGGAAATTATTGACATTTCTAACAACTTCTGTGATTTCTCAAAATATACACATCTCTCAGGGATAATAGTAATGTGTTATTATACTGGAAGGGTATACCAACAAGGGGATGTATAGTTGTTATGCCTTTGTGGTTGTTGTCTATTTTCTTTAAATAACTTAATGTTTTAAACACCATCTACATTTATTATGGCCTACTTCTTAATTGAAGTACAGAGACAAGAAGACTGACAGTGAGTCCTTGACGACTAACATTGGACTGTAGATCTCCAGCTAGATTGGGAATCTCTGCTAAAATTAGAATTCATTTTTCAAATTTATTTGCCACTGGAGGTTACTTTCAATCTGGCCTCAATAATCCCCAATGTCATAATGGCCCTATCAATGAGCCATCTAGGGGCAGTTAGGGGATTAGGAGTGTGTTGCTATGCATTTCCTGCCAGAGTGCACATGTGTCAATTGCCCAGGTGTGGCACCTATGATTGAAGGATAGATAGATAGATAGATAGATAGATAGATAGATAGATAGATAGATAGATAGATAGATAGATAGATAGATAGATAGATATATAGATAGATAGATAGATAGATAGATAGATAGATAGATAGATAGATAGATAGATAGATAGATAGATAGATAGATAGATAGATAGATAGATAGATAGATAGATAGATAGATAGATAGATAGATACTATATAGCATCTCCCATAATCCCATTGCGTAAATAAAACAGAGCACTGGAGATGTTTTTCATTCATTAGACAAACAGCAGAGGACAGGAGCTCAGCAGACCATTTCAAGAAACTTCAGTCTTTAACTAAGCAACTTTTGTTTTCTTCTCTATAGAGAATATATCACTTTGGAGACCTGAGGAAATCCTACATGGAATAATTTTGAAGAAACAAGGATTCAGCTGGGTAAGCTAAATATTTTCCATTCGTTGCATACAAATACATCAATGAACTGCAGAATATATAGCAGAAGTTATTGCTACCACCAATTAAATTAGTATTTTGAAAATGTGAAATGTGGAGATATGCTGAAAATGTCTCCCCATTTGTAGATTTTCTTAGCTTCTCACTATTTCAGGGTTTTGATTAAGGCAAGTTACCAAGGCAAAATTGATGATCATTCTTCTAGTACAAGAATCCAATAAATACTACTTGGGTGTTTTGTCCAAAGGTATTCATTGCTCAGAGATTGTAATAATATGTTATTGTACTACAAGTGTAAAGCAAAAGTTAGATGCATAGTTTTTATGCCTTTGTGGTTGTTACGTGTTTGTTTTAATAACTTTAAAAGTTCCATGGCATGCAGTCTGGAAATTATTGACATTTCTAACAACTTCTGTGATTTCTCAAAATATACACATCTCTCAGGGATAATAGTAATGTGTTATTATACTGGAAGGGTATACCAACAAGGGGATGTATAGTTGTTATGCCTTTGTGGTTGTTGTCTATTTTCTTTAAATAACTTAATGTTTTAAACACCATCTACATTTATTATGGCCTACTTCTTAATTGAAGTACAGAGACAAGAAGACTGACAGTGAGTCCTTGACGACTAACATTGGACTGTAGATCTCCAGCTAGATTGGGAATCTCTGCTAAAATTAGAATTCATTTTTCAAATTTATTTGCCACTGGAGGTTACTTTCAATCTGGCCTCAATAATCCCCAATGTCATAATGGCCCTATCAATGAGCCATCTAGGGGCAGTTAGGGGATTAGGAGTGTGTTGCTATGCATTTCCTGCCAGAGTGCACATGTGTCAATTGCCCAGGTGTGGCACCTATGATTGAAGGATAGATAGATAGATAGATAGATAGATAGATAGATAGATAGATAGATAGATAGATAGATAGATAGATAGATAGATAGATAGATAGATAGATAGATAGATAGATAGATAGATAGATAGATAGATAGATAGATATATAGATAGATAGATAGATAGATAGATAGATAGATAGATAGATAGATAGATAGATAGATAGATAGATAGATAGATAGATAGATAGATAGATACTATATAGCATCTCCCATAATCCCATTGCGTAAATAAAACAGAGCACTGGAGATGTTTTTCATTCATTAGACAAACAGCAGAGGACAGGAGCTCAGCAGACCATTTCAAGAAACTCTTCAGTCTTTAACTAAGCAACTTTTGTTTTCTTCTCTATAGAGAATATATCACTTTGGAGACCTGAGGAAATCCTACATGGAATAATTTTGAAGAAACAAGGATTCAGCTGGGTAAGCTAAATATTTTCCATTTGTTGCATACAAATACATCAATGAACTGCAGAATATATAGCAGAAGTTATTGCTACCACCAATTAAATTAGTATTTTGAAAATGTGAAATGTGGAGATATGCTGAAAATGTCTCCCCATTTGTAGATTTTCTTAGCTTCTCACTATTTCAGGGTTTTGATTAAGGCAAGTTACCAAGGCAAAATTGATGATCATTCTTCTAGTACAAGAATCCAAAAAATACTACTTGGGTGTTTTGTCCAAAGGTATTCATTGCTCAGAGATTGTAATAATATGTTATTGTACTACAAGTGTAAAGCAAAAGTTAGATGCATAGTTTTTATGCCTTTGTGGTTGTTACGTGTTTGTTTTAATAACTTTAAAAGTTCCATGGCATGCAGTCTGGAAATTATTGACATTTCTAACAACTTCTGTGATTTCTCAAAATATACACATCTCTCAGGGATAATAGTAATGTGTTATTATACTGGAAG
This sequence comes from Thymallus thymallus, assembly GCA_023634145.1. Lineage (NCBI taxonomy): Eukaryota > Metazoa > Chordata > Actinopteri > Salmoniformes > Salmonidae > Thymallus > Thymallus thymallus. The sequence goes on from CM042422.1 coordinate 2,777,665, forward strand.
GGTATACCAACAAGGGGATGTATAGTTGTTATGCCTTTGTGGTTGTTGTCTATTTTCTTTAAATAACTTAATGTTTTAAACACCATCTACATTTATTATGGCCTACTTCTTAATTGAAGTACAGAGACAAGAAGACTGACAGTGAGTCCTTGACGACTAACATTGGACTGTAGATCTCCAGCTAGATTGGGAATCTCTGCTAAAATTAGAATTCATTTTTCAAATTTATTTGCCACTGGAGGTTACTTTCAATCTGGCCTCAATAATCCCCAATGTCATAATGGCCCTATCAATGAGCCATCTAGGGGCAGTTAGGGGATTAGGAGTGTGTTGCTATGCATTTCCTGCCAGAGTGCACATGTGTCAATTGCCCAGGTGTGGCACCTATGATTGAAGGATAGATAGATAGATAGATAGATAGATAGATAGATAGATAGATAGATAGATAGATAGATAGATAGATAGATAGATAGATAGATAGATAGATAGATAGATAGATAGATAGATACTATATAGCATCTCCCATAATCCCATTGCGTAAATAAAACAGAGCACTGGAGATGTTTTTCATTCATTAGACAAACAGCAGAGGACAGGAGCTCAGCAGACCATTTCAAGAAACTCTTCAGTCTTTAACTAAGCAACTTTTGTTTTCTTCTCTATAGAGAATATATCACTTTGGAGACCTGAGGAAATCCTACATGGAATAATTTTGAAGAAACAAGGATTCAGCTGGGTAAGCTAAATATTTTCCATTCGTTGCATACAAATACATCAATGAACTGCAGAATATATAGCAGAAGTTATTGCTACCACCAATTAAATTAGTATTTTGAAAAAGTGAAATGTGGAGATATGCTGAAAATGTCTCCCCATTTGTAGATTTTCTTAGCTTCTCACTATTTCAGGGTTTTGATTAAGGCAAGTTACCAAGGCAAAATTGATGATCATTCTTCTAGTACAAGAATCCAATAAATACTACTTGGGTGTTTTGTCCAAAGGTATTCATTGCTCAGAGATTGTAATAATATGTTATTGTACTACAAGTGTAAAGCAAAAGTTAGATGCATAGTATTTATGCCTTTGTGGTTGTTACGTGTTTGTTTTAATAACTTTAAAAGTTCCATGGCATGCAGTCTGGACATTATTGACATTTCTAACAACTTCTGTGATTTCTCAAAATATACACATCTCTCAGGGATAATAGTAATGTGTTATTATACTGGAAGGGTATACCAACAAGGGGATGTATAGTTGTTATGCCTTTGTGGTTGTTGTCTATTTTCTTTAAATAACTTAATGTTTTAAACACCATCTACATTTATTATGGCCTACTTCTTAATTGAAGTACAGAGACAAGAAGACTGACAGTGAGTCCTTGACGACTAACATTGGACTGTAGATCTCCAGCTAGATTGGGAATCTCTGCTAAAATTAGAATTCATTTTTCAAATTTATTTGCCACTGGAGGTTACTTTCAATCTGGCCTCAATAATCCCCAATGTCATAATGGCCCTATCAATGAGCCATCTAGGGGCAGTTAGGGGATTAGGAGTGTGTTGCTATGCATTTCCTGCCAGAGTGCACATGTGTCAATTGCCCAGGTGTGGCACCTATGATTGAAGCATAGATAGATAGATAGATAGATAGATAGATAGATAGATAGATAGATAGATAGATAGATAGATAGATAGATAGATAGATAGATAGATAGATAGATAGATAGATAGATAGATAGATAGATATATAGATAGATAGATAGATAGATAGATAGATAGATAGATAGATAGATAGATAGATAGATAGATAGATAGATAGATAGATACTATATAGCATCTCCCATAATCCCATTGCGTAAATAAAACAGAGCACTGGAGATGTTTTTCATTCATTAGACAAACAGCAGAGGACAGGAGCTCAGCAGACCATTTCAAGAAACTTCAGTCTTTAACTAAGCAACTTTTGTTTTCTTCTCTATAGAGAATATATCACTTTGGAGACCTGAGGAAATCCTACATGGAATAATTTTGAAGAAACAAGGATTCAGCTGGGTAAGCTAAATATTTTCCATTCGTTGCATACAAATACATCAATGAACTGCAGAATATATAGCAGAAGTTATTGCTACCACCAATTAAATTAGTATTTTGAAAATGTGAAATGTGGAGATATGCTGAAAATGTCTCCCCATTTGTAGATTTTCTTAGCTTCTCACTATTTCAGGGTTTTGATTAAGGCAAGTTACCAAGGCAAAATTGATGATCATTCTTCTAGTACAAGAATCCAATAAATACTACTTGGGTGTTTTGTCCAAAGGTATTCATTGCTCAGAGATTGTAATAATATGTTATTGTACTACAAGTGTAAAGCAAAAGTTAGATGCATAGTTTTTATGCCTTTGTGGTTGTTACGTGTTTGTTTTAATAACTTTAAAAGTTCCATGGCATGCAGTCTGGAAATTATTGACATTTCTAACAACTTCTGTGATTTCTCAAAATATACACATCTCTCAGGGATAATAGTAATGTGTTATTATACTGGAAGGGTATACCAACAAGGGGATGTATAGTTGTTATGCCTTTGTGGTTGTTGTCTATTTTCTTTAAATAACTTAATGTTTTAAACACCATCTACATTTATTATGGCCTACTTCTTAATTGAAGTACAGAGACAAGAAGACTGACAGTGAGTCCTTGACGACTAACATTGGACTGTAGATCTCCAGCTAGATTGGGAATCTCTGCTAAAATTAGAATTCATTTTTCAAATTTATTTGCCACTGGAGGTTACTTTCAATCTGGCCTCAATAATCCCCAATGTCATAATGGCCCTATCAATGAGCCATCTAGGGGCAGTTAGGGGATTAGGAGTGTGTTGCTATGCATTTCCTGCCAGAGTGCACATGTGTCAATTGCCCAGGTGTGGCACCTATGATTGAAGGATAGATAGATAGATAGATAGATAGATAGATAGATAGATAGATAGATAGATAGATAGATAGATAGATAGATAGATAGATAGATAGATAGATAGATAGATAGATAGATAGATAGATAGATAGATAGATAGATAGATAGATAGATAGATAGATAGATAGATAGATAGATACTATATAGCATCTCCCACAATCCCATTGCGTAAATAAAACAGAGCACTGGAGATGTTTTTCATTCATTAGACAAACAGCAGAGGACAGGAGCTCAGCAGACCATTTCAAGAAACTCTTCAGTCTTTAACTAAGCAACTTTTGTTTTCTTCTCTATAGAGAATATATCACTTTGGAGACCTGAGGAAATCCTACATGGAATAATTTTGAAGAAACAAGGATTCAGCTGGGTAAGCTAAATATTTTCCATTTGTTGCATACAAATACATCAATGAACTGCAGAATATATAGCAGAAGTTATTGCTACCACCAATTAAATTAGTATTTTGAAAATGTGAAATGTGGAGATATGCTGAAAATGTCTCCCCATTTGTAGATTTTCTTAGCTTCTCACTATTTCAGGGTTTTGATTAAGGCAAGTTACCAAGGCAAAATTGATGATCATTCTTCTAGTACAAGAATCCAATAAATACTACTTGGGTGTTTTGTCCAAAGGTATTCATTGCTCAGAGATTGTAATAATATGTTATTGTACTACAAGTGTAAAGCAAAAGTTAGATGCATAGTTTTTATGCCTTTGTGGTTGTTACGTGTTTGTTTTAATAACTTTAAAAGTTCCATGGCATGCAGTCTGGAAATTATTGACATTTCTAACAACTTCTGTGATTTCTCAAAATATACACATCTCTCAGGGATAATAGTAATGTGTTATTATACTGGAAGGGTATACCAACAAGGGGATGTATAGTTGTTATGCCTTTGTGGTTGTTGTCTATTTTCTTTAAATAACTTAATGTTTTAAACACCATCTACATTTATTATGGCCTACTTCTTAATTGAAGTACAGAGACAAGAAGACTGACAGTGAGTCCTTGACGACTAACATTGGACTGTAGATCTCCAGCTAGATTGGGAATCTCTGCTAAAATTAGAATTCATTTTTCAAATTTATTTGCCACTGGAGGTTACTTTCAATCTGGCCTCAATAATCCCCAATGTCATAATGGCCCTATCAATGAGCCATCTAGGGGCAGTTAGGGGATTAGGAGTGTGTTGCTATGCATTTCCTGCCAGAGTGCACATGTGTCAATTGCCCAGGTGTGGCACCTATGATTGAAGGATAGATAGATAGATAGATAGATAGATAGATAGATAGATAGATAGATAGATAGATAGATAGATAGATAGATAGATAGATACTATATAGCATCTCCCATAATCCCATTGCGTAAATAAAACAGAGCACTGGAGATGTTTTTCATTCATTAGACAAACAGCAGAGGACAGGAGCTCAGCAGACCATTTCAAGAAACTCTTCAGTCTTTAACTAAGCAACTTTTGTTTTCTTCTCTATAGAGAATATATCACTTTGGAGACCTGAGGAAATCCTACATGGAATAATTTTGAAGAAACAAGGATTCAGCTGGGTAAGCTAAATATTTTCCATTCGTTGCATACAAATACATCAATGAACTGCAGAATATATAGCAGAAGTTATTGCTACCACCAATTAAATTAGTATTTTGAAAATGTGAAATGTGGAGATATGCTGAAAATGTCTCCCCATTTGTAGATTTTCTTAGCTTCTCACTATTTCAGGGTTTTGATTAAGGCAAGTTACCAAGGCAAAATTGATGATCATTCTTCTAGTACAAGAATCCAATAAATACTACTTGGGTGTTTTGTCCAAAGGTATTCATTGCTCAGAGATTGTAATAATATGTTATTGTACTACAAGTGTAAAGCAAAAGTTAGATGCATAGTTTTTATGCCTTTGTGGTTGTTACGTGTTTGTTTTAATAACTTTAAAAGTTCCATGGCATGCAGTCTGGAAATTATTGACATTTCTAACAACTTCTGTGATTTCTCAAAATATACACATCTCTCAGGGATAATAGTAATGTGTTATTATACTGGAAGGGTATACCAACAAGGGGATGTATAGTTGTTATGCCTTTGTGGTTGTTGTCTATTTTCTTTAAATAACTTAATGTTTTAAACACCATCTACATTTATTATGGCCTACTTCTTAATTGAAGTACAGAGACAAGAAGACTGACAGTGAGTCCTTGACGACTAACATTGGACTGTAGATCTCCAGCTAGATTGGGAATCTCTGCTAAAATTAGAATTCATTTTTCAAATTTATTTGCCACTGGAGGTTACTTTCAATCTGGCCTCAATAATCCCCAATGTCATAATGGCCCTATCAATGAGCCATCTAGGGGCAGTTAGGGGATTAGGAGTGTGTTGCTATGCATTTCCTGCCAGAGTGCACATGTGTCAATTGCCCAGGTGTGGCACCTATGATTGAAGGATAGATAGATAGATAGATAGATAGATAGATAGATAGATAGATAGATAGATAGATAGATAGATAGATAGATAGATAGATAGATAGATAGATAGATAGATAGATAGATAGATAGATAGATAGATAGATAGATAGATAGATAGATAGATAGATAGATAGATAGATAGATAGATACTATATAGCATCTCCCATAATCCCATTGCGTAAATAAAACAGAGCACTGGAGATGTTTTTCATTCATTAGACAAACAGCAGAGGACAGGAGCTCAGCAGACCATTTCAAGAAACTCTTCAGTCTTTAACTAAGCAACTTTTGTTTTCTTCTCTATAGAGAATATATCACTTTGGAGACCTGAGGAAATCCTACATGGAATAATTTTGAAGAAACAAGGATTCAGCTGGGTAAGCTAAATATTTTCCATTCGTTGCATACAAATACATCAATGAACTGCAGAATATATAGCAGAAGTTATTGCTACCACCAATTAAATTAGTATTTTGAAAATGTGAAATGTGGAGATATGCTGAAAATGTCTCCCCATTTGTAGATTTTCTTAGCTTCTCACTATTTCAGGGTTTTGATTAAGGCAAGTTACCAAGGCAAAATTGATGATCATTCTTCTAGTACAAGAATCCAATAAATACTACTTGGGTGTTTTGTCCAAAGGTATTCATTGCTCAGAGATTGTAATAATATGTTATTGTACTACAAGTGTAAAGCAAAAGTTAGATGCATAGTTTTTATGCCTTTGTGGTTGTTACGTGTTTGTTTTAATAACTTTAAAAGTTCCATGGCATGCAGTCTGGAAATTATTGACATTTCTAACAACTTCTGTGATTTCTCAAAATATACACATCTCTCAGGGATAATAGTAATGTGTTATTATACTGGAAGGGTATACCAACAAGGGGATGTATAGTTGTTATGCCTTTGTGGTTGTTGTCTATTTTCTTTAAATAACTTAATGTTTTAAACACCATCTACATTTATTATGGCCTACTTCTTAATTGAAGTACAGAGACAAGAAGACTGACAGTGAGTCCTTGACGACTAACATTGGACTGTAGATCTCCAGCTAGATTGGGAATCTCTGCTAAAATTAGAATTCATTTTTCAAATTTATTTGCCACTGGAGGTTACTTTCAATCTGGCCTCAATAATCCCCAATGTCATAATGGCCCTATCAATGAGCCATCTAGGGGCAGTTAGGGGATTAGGAGTGTGTTGCTATGCATTTCCTGCCAGAGTGCACATGTGTCAATTGCCCAGGTGTGGCACCTATGATTGAAGGATAGATAGATAGATAGATAGATAGATAGATAGATAGATAGATAGATAGATAGATAGATAGATAGATAGATAGATAGATAGATAGATAGATAGATAGATAGATAGATAGATAGATAGATAGATAGATAGATAGATAGATAGATAGATAGATAGATAGATAGATAGATAGATAGATAGATAGATAGATAGATAGATACTATATAGCATCTCCCATAATCCCATTGCGTAAATAAAACAGAGCACTGGAGATGTTTTTCATTCATTAGACAAACAGCAGAGGACAGGAGCTCAGCAGACCATTTCAAGAAACTCTTCAGTCTTTAACTAAGCAACTTTTGTTTTCTTCTCTATAGAGAATATATCACTTTGGAGACCTGAGGAAATCCTACATGGAATAATTTTGAAGAAACAAGGATTCAGCTGGGTAAGCTAAATATTTTCCATTCGTTGCATACAAATACATCAATGAACTGCAGAATATATAGCAGAAGTTATTGCTACCACCAATTAAATTAGTATTTTGAAAATGTGAAATGTGGAGATATGCTGAAAATGTCTCCCCATTTGTAGATTTTCTTAGCTTCTCACTATTTCAGGGTTTTGATTAAGGCAAGTTACCAAGGCAAAATTGATGATCATTCTTCTAGTACAAGAATCCAATAAATACTACTTGGGTGTTTTGTCCAAAGGTATTCATTGCTCAGAGATTGTAATAATATGTTATTGTACTACAAGTGTAAAGCAAAAGTTAGATGCATAGTTTTTATGCCTTTGTGGTTGTTACGTGTTTGTTTTAATAACTTTAAAAGTTCCATGGCATGCAGTCTGGAAATTATTGACATTTCTAACAACTTCTGTGATTTCTCAAAATATACACATCTCTCAGGGATAATAGTAATGTGTTATTATACTGGAAGGGTATACCAACAAGGGGATGTATAGTTGTTATGCCTTTGTGGTTGTTGTCTATTTTCTTTAAATAACTTAATGTTTTAAACACCATCTACATTTATTATGGCCTACTTCTTAATTGAAGTACAGAGACAAGAAGACTGACAGTGAGTCCTTGACGACTAACATTGGACTGTAGATCTCCAGCTAGATTGGGAATCTCTGCTAAAATTAGAATTCATTTTTCAAATTTATTTGCCACTGGAGGTTACTTTCAATCTGGCCTCAATAATCCCCAATGTCATAATGGCCCTATCAATGAGCCATCTAGGGGCAGTTAGGGGATTAGGAGTGTGTTGCTATGCATTTCCTGCCAGAGTGCACATGTGTCAATTGCCCAGGTGTGGCACCTATGATTGAAGGATAGATAGATAGATAGATAGATAGATAGATAGATAGATAGATAGATAGATAGATAGATAGATAGATAGATAGATAGATAGATAGATAGATAGATAGATAGATAGATAGATAGATAGATAGATAGATAGATAGATAGATACTATATAGCATCTCCCATAATCCCATTGCGTAAATAAAACAGAGCACTGGAGATGTTTTTCATTCATTAGACAAACAGCAGAGGACAGGAGCTCAGCAGACCATTTCAAGAAACTCTTCAGTCTTTAACTAAGCAACTTTTGTTTTCTTCTCTATAGAGAATATATCACTTTGGAGACCTGAGGAAATCCTACATGGAATAATTTTGAAGAAACAAGGATTCAGCTGGGTAAGCTAAATATTTTCCATTCGTTGCATACAAATACATCAATGAACTGCAGAATATATAGCAGAAGTTATTGCTACCACCAATTAAATTAGTATTTTGAAAATGTGAAATGTGGAGATATGCTGAAAATGTCTCCCCATTTGTAGATTTTCTTAGCTTCTCACTATTTCAGGGTTTTGATTAAGGCAAGTTACCAAGGCAAAATTGATGATCATTCTTCTAGTACAAGAATCCAATAAATACTACTTGGGTGTTTTGTCCAAAGGTATTCATTGCTCAGAGATTGTAATAATATGTTATTGTACTACAAGTGTAAAGCAAAAGTTAGATGCATAGTTTTTATGCCTTTGTGGTTGTTACGTGTTTGTTTTAATAACTTTAAAAGTTCCATGGCATGCAGTCTGGAAATTATTGACATTTCTAACAACTTCTGTGATTTCTCAAAATATACACATCTCTCAGGGATAATAGTAATGTGTTATTATACTGGAAGGGTATACCAACAAGGGGATGTATAGTTGTTATGCCTTTGTGGTTGTTGTCTATTTTCTTTAAATAACTTAATGTTTTAAACACCATCTACATTTATTATGGCCTACTTCTTAATTGAAGTACAGAGACAAGAAGACTGACAGTGAGTCCTTGACGACTAACATTGGACTGTAGATCTCCAGCTAGATTGGGAATCTCTGCTAAAATTAGAATTCATTTTTCAAATTTATTTGCCACTGGAGGTTACTTTCAATCTGGCCTCAATAATCCCCAATGTCATAATGGCCCTATCAATGAGCCATCTAGGGGCAGTTAGGGGATTAGGAGTGTGTTGCTATGCATTTCCTGCCAGAGTGCACATGTGTCAATTGCCCAGGTGTGGCACCTATGATTGAAGGATAGATAGATAGATAGATAGATAGATAGATAGATAGATAGATAGATAGATAGATAGATAGATAGATAGATAGATAGATAGATAGATAGATAGATAGATAGATAGATAGATAGATAGATAGATAGATAGATACTATATAGCATCTCCCATAATCCCATTGCGTAAATAAAACAGAGCACTGGAGATGTTTTTCATTCATTAGACAAACAGCAGAGGACAGGAGCTCAGCAGACCATTTCAAGAAACTCTTCAGTCTTTAACTAAGCAACTTTTGTTTTCTTCTCTATAGAGAATATATCACTTTGGAGACCTGAGGAAATCCTACATGGAATAATTTTGAAGAAACAAGGATTCAGCTGGGTAAGCTAAATATTTTCCATTCGTTGCATACAAATACATCAATGAACTGCAGAATATATAGCAGAAGTTATTGCTACCACCAATTAAATTAGTATTTTGAAAATGTGAAATGTGGAGATATGCTGAAAATGTCTCCCCATTTGTAGATTTTCTTAGCTTCTCACTATTTCAGGGTTTTGATTAAGGCAAGTTACCAAGGCAAAATTGATGATCATTCTTCTAGTACAAGAATCCAATAAATACTACTTGGGTGTTTTGTCCAAAGGTATTCATTGCTCAGAGATTGTAATAATATGTTATTGTACTACAAGTGTAAAGCAAAAGTTAGATGCATAGTTTTTATGCCTTTGTGGTTGTTACGTGTTTGTTTTAATAACTTTAAAAGTTCCATGGCATGCAGTCTGGAAATTATTGACATTTCTAACAACTTCTGTGATTTCTCAAAATATACACATCTCTCAGGGATAATAGTAATGTGTTATTATACTGGAAGGGTATACCAACAAGGGGATGTATAGTTGTTATGCCTTTGTGGTTGTTGTCTATTTTCTTTAAATAACTTAATGTTTTAAACACCATCTACATTTATTATGGCCTACTTCTTAATTGAAGTACAGAGACAAGAAGACTGACAGTGAGTCCTTGACGACTAACATTGGACTGTAGATCTCCAGCTAGATTGGGAATCTCTGCTAAAATTAGAATTCATTTTTCAAATTTATTTGCCACTGGAGGTTACTTTCAATCTGGCCTCAATAATCCCCAATGTCATAATGGCCCTATCAATGAGCCATCTAGGGGCAGTTAGGGGATTAGGAGTGTGTTGCTATGCATTTCCTGCCAGAGTGCACATGTGTCAATTGCCCAGGTGTGGCACCTATGATTGAAGGATAGATAGATAGATAGATAGATAGATAGATAGATAGATAGATAGATAGATAGATAGATAGATAGATAGATAGATAGATAGATAGATAGATAGATAGATAGATAGATAGATAGATAGATAGATAGATAGATAGATAGATACTATATAGCATCTCCCATAATCCCATTGCGTAAATAAAACAGAGCACTGGAGATGTTTTTCATTCATTAGACAAACAGCAGAGGACAGGAGCTCAGCAGACCATTTCAAGAAACTCTTCAGTCTTTAACTAAGCAACTTTTGTTTTCTTCTCTATAGAGAATATATCACTTTGGAGACCTGAGGAAATCCTACATGGAATAATTTTGAAGAAACAAGGATTCAGCTGGGTAAGCTAAATATTTTCCATTCGTTGCATACAAATACATCAATGAACTGCAGAATATATAGCAGAAGTTATTGCTACCACCAATTAAATTAGTATTTTGAAAATGTGAAATGTGGAGATATGCTGAAAATGTCTCCCCATTTGTAGATTTTCTTAGCTTCTCACTATTTCAGGGTTTTGATTAAGGCAAGTTACCAAGGCAAAATTGATGATCATTCTTCTAGTACAAGAATCCAATAAATACTACTTGGGTGTTTTGTCCAAAGGTATTCATTGCTCAGAGATTGTAATAATATGTTATTGTACTACAAGTGTAAAGCAAAAGTTAGATGCATAGTTTTTATGCCTTTGTGGTTGTTACGTGTTTGTTTTAATAACTTTAAAAGTTCCATGGCATGCAGTCTGGAAATTATTGACATTTCTAACAACTTCTGTGATTTCTCAAAATATACACATCTCTCAGGGATAATAGTAATGTGTTATTATACTGGAAGGGTATACCAACAAGGGGATGTATAGTTGTTATGCCTTTGTGGTTGTTGTCTATTTTCTTTAAATAACTTAATGTTTTAAACACCATCTACATTTATTATGGCCTACTTCTTAATTGAAGTACAGAGACAAGAAGACTGACAGTGAGTCCTTGACGACTAACATTGGACTGTAGATCTCCAGCTAGATTGGGAATCTCTGCTAAAATTAGAATTCATTTTTCAAATTTATTTGCCACTGGAGGTTACTTTCAATCTGGCCTCAATAATCCCCAATGTCATAATGGCCCTATCAATGAGCCATCTAGGGGCAGTTAGGGGATTAGGAGTGTGTTGCTATGCATTTCCTGCCAGAGTGCACATGTGTCAATTGCCCAGGTGTGGCACCTATGATTGAAGGATAGATAGATAGATAGATAGATAGATAGATAGATAGATAGATAGATAGATAGATAGATAGATAGATAGATAGATAGATAGATAGATAGATAGATAGATAGATAGATAGATAGATAGATAGATAGATAGATAGATAGATAGATAGATAGATAGATAGATACTATATAGCATCTCCCATAATCCCATTGCGTAAATAAAACAGAGCACTGGAGATGTTTTTCATTCATTAGACAAACAGCAGAGGACAGGAGCTCAGCAGACCATTTCAAGAAACTCTTCAGTCTTTAACTAAGCAACTTTTGTTTTCTTCTCTATAGAGAATATATCACTTTGGAGACCTGAGGAAATCCTACATGGAATAATTTTGAAGAAACAAGGATTCAGCTGGGTAAGCTAAATATTTTCCATTCGTTGCATACAAATACATCAATGAATTGCAGAATATATAGCAGAAGTTATTGCTACCACCAATTAAATTAGTATTTTGAAAATGTGAAATGTGGAGATATGCTGAAAATGTCTCCCCATTTGTAGATTTTCTTAGCTTCTCACTATTTCAGGGTTTTGATTAAGGCAAGTTACCAAGGCAAAATTGATGATCATTCTTCTAGTACAAGAATCCAATAAATACTACTTGGGTGTTTTGTCCAAAGGTATTCATTGCTCAGAGATTGTAATAATATGTTATTGTACTACAAGTGTAAAGCAAAAGTTAGATGCATAGTTTTTATGCCTTTGTGGTTGTTACGTGTTTGTTTTAATAACTTTAAAAGTTCCATGGCATGCAGTCTGGAAATTATTGACATTTCTAACAACTTCTGTGATTTCTCAAAATATACACATCTCTCAGGGATAATAGTAATGTGTTATTATACTGGAAGGGTATACCAACAAGGGGATGTATAGTTGTTATGCCTTTGTGGTTGTTGTCTATTTTCTTTAAATAACTTAATGTTTTAAACACCATCTACATTTATTATGGCCTACTTCTTAATTGAAGTACAGAGACAAGAAGACTGACAGTGAGTCCTTGACGACTAACATTGGACTGTAGATCTCCAGCTAGATTGGGAATCTCTGCTAAAATTAGAATTCATTTTTCAAATTTATTTGCCACTGGAGGTTACTTTCAATCTGGCCTCAATAATCCCCAATGTCATAATGGCCCTATCAATGAGCCATCTAGGGGCAGTTAGGGGATTAGGAGTGTGTTGCTATGCATTTCCTGCCAGAGTGCACATGTGTCAATTGCCCAGGTGTGGCACCTATGATTGAAGGATAGATAGATAGATAGATAGATAGATAGATAGATAGATAGATAGATAGATAGATAGATAGATAGATAGATAGATAGATAGATAGATAGATAGATAGATAGATAGATAGATAGATAGATAGATAGATAGATAGATACTATATAGCATCTCCCATAATCCCATTGCGTAAATAAAACAGAGCACTGGAGATGTTTTTCATTCATTAGACAAACAGCAGAGGACAGGAGCTCAGCAGACCATTTCAAGAAACTCTTCAGTCTTTAACTAAGCAACTTTTGTTTTCTTCTCTATAGAGAATATATCACTTTGGAGACCTGAGGAAATCCTACATGGAATAATTTTGAAGAAACAAGGATTCAGCTGGGTAAGCTAAATATTTTCCATTCGTTGCATACAAATACATCAATGAACTGCAGAATATATAGCAGAAGTTATTGCTACCACCAATTAAATTAGTATTTTGAAAATGTGAAATGTGGAGATATGCTGAAAATGTCTCCCCATTTGTAGATTTTCTTAGCTTCTCACTATTTCAGGGTTTTGATTAAGGCAAGTTACCAAGGCAAAATTGATGATCATTCTTCTAGTACAAGAATCCAATAAATACTACTTGGGTGTTTTGTCCAAAGGTATTCATTGCTCAGAGATTGTAATAATATGTTATTGTACTACAAGTGTAAAGCAAAAGTTAGATGCATAGTTTTTATGCCTTTGTGGTTGTTACGTGTTTGTTTTAATAACTTTAAAAGTTCCATGGCATGCAGTCTGGAAATTATTGACATTTCTAACAACTTCTGTGATTTCTCAAAATATACACATCTCTCAGGGATAATAGTAATGTGTTATTATACTGGAAGGGTATACCAACAAGGGGATGTATAGTTGTTATGCCTTTGTGGTTGTTGTCTATTTTCTTTAAATAACTTAATGTTTTAAACACCATCTACATTTATTATGGCCTACTTCTTAATTGAAGTACAGAGACAAGAAGACTGACAGTGAGTCCTTGACGACTAACATTGGACTGTAGATCTCCAGCTAGATTGGGAATCTCTGCTAAAATTAGAATTCATTTTTCAAATTTATTTGCCACTGGAGGTTACTTTCAATCTGGCCTCAATAATCCCCAATGTCATAATGGCCCTATCAATGAGCCATCTAGGGGCAGTTAGGGGATTAGGAGTGTGTTGCTATGCATTTCCTGCCAGAGTGCACATGTGTCAATTGCCCAGGTGTGGCACCTATGATTGAAGGATAGATAGATAGATAGATAGATAGATAGATAGATAGATAGATAGATAGATAGATAGATAGATAGATAGATAGATAGATAGATAGATAGATAGATAGATAGATAGATAGATAGATAGATAGATAGATAGATAGATAGATAGATAGATAGATAGATACTATATAGCATCTCCCATAATCCCATTGCGTAAATAAAACAGAGCACTGGAGATGTTTTTCATTCATTAGACAAACAGCAGAGGACAGGAGCTCAGCAGACCATTTCAAGAAACTCTTCAGTCTTTAACTAAGCAACTTTTGTTTTCTTCTCTATAGAGAATATATCACTTTGGAGACCTGAGGAAATCCTACATGGAATAATTTTGAAGAAACAAGGATTCAGCTGGGTAAGCTAAATATTTTCCATTCGTTGCATACAAATACATCAATGAACTGCAGAATATATAGCAGAAGTTATTGCTACCACCAATTAAATTAGTATTTTGAAAATGTGAAATGTGGAGATATGCTGAAAATGTCTCCCCATTTGTAGATTTTCTTAGCTTCTCACTATTTCAGGGTTTTGATTAAGGCAAGTTACCAAGGCAAAATTGATGATCATTCTTCTAGTACAAGAATCCAATAAATACTACTTGGGTGTTTTGTCCAAAGGTATTCATTGCTCAGAGATTGTAATAATATGTTATTGTACTACAAGTGTAAAGCAAAAGTTAGATGCATAGTTTTTATGCCTTTGTGGTTGTTACGTGTTTGTTTTAATAACTTTAAAAGTTCCATGGCATGCAGTCTGGAAATTATTGACATTTCTAACAACTTCTGTGATTTCTCAAAATATACACATCTCTCAGGGATAATAGTAATGTGTTATTATACTGGAAGGGTATACCAACAAGGGGATGTATAGTTGTTATGCCTTTGTGGTTGTTGTCTATTTTCTTTAAATAACTTAATGTTTTAAACACCATCTACATTTATTATGGCCTACTTCTTAATTGAAGTACAGAGACAAGAAGACTGACAGTGAGTCCTTGACGACTAACATTGGACTGTAGATCTCCAGCTAGATTGGGAATCTCTGCTAAAATTAGAATTCATTTTTCAAATTTATTTGCCACTGGAGGTTACTTTCAATCTGGCCTCAATAATCCCCAATGTCATAATGGCCCTATCAATGAGCCATCTAGGGGCAGTTAGGGGATTAGGAGTGTGTTGCTATGCATTTCCTGCCAGAGTGCACATGTGTCAATTGCCCAGGTGTGGCACCTATGATTGAAGGATAGATAGATAGATAGATAGATAGATAGATAGATAGATAGATAGATAGATAGATAGATAGATAGATAGATAGATAGATAGATAGATAGATAGATAGATAGATAGATAGATAGATAGATAGATAGATACTATATAGCATCTCCCATAATCCCATTGCGTAAATAAAACAGAGCACTGGAGATGTTTTTCATTCATTAGACAAACAGCAGAGGACAGGAGCTCAGCAGACCATTTCAAGAAACTCTTCAGTCTTTAACTAAGCAACTTTTGTTTTCTTCTCTATAGAGAATATATCACTTTGGAGACCTGAGGAAATCCTACATGGAATAATTTTGAAGAAACAAGGATTCAGCTGGGTAAGCTAAATATTTTCCATTCGTTGCATACAAATACATCAATGAACTGCAGAATATATAGCAGAAGTTATTGCTACCACCAATTAAATTAGTATTTTGAAAATGTGAAATGTGGAGATATGCTGAAAATGTCTCCCCATTTGTAGATTTTCTTAGCTTCTCACTATTTCAGGGTTTTGATTAAGGCAAGTTACCAAGGCAAAATTGATGATCATTCTTCTAGTACAAGAATCCAATAAATACTACTTGGGTGTTTTGTCCAAAGGTATTCATTGCTCAGAGATTGTAATAATATGTTATTGTACTACAAGTGTAAAGCAAAAGTTAGATGCATAGTTTTTATGCCTTTGTGGTTGTTACGTGTTTGTTTTAATAACTTTAAAAGTTCCATGGCATGCAGTCTGGAAATTATTGACATTTCTAACAACTTCTGTGATTTCTCAAAATATACACATCTCTCAGGGATAATAGTAATGTGTTATTATACTGGAAGGGTATACCAACAAGGGGATGTATAGTTGTTATGCCTTTGTGGTTGTTGTCTATTTTCTTTAAATAACTTAATGTTTTAAACACCATCTACATTTATTATGGCCTACTTCTTAATTGAAGTACAGAGACAAGAAGACTGACAGTGAGTCCTTGACGACTAACATTGGACTGTAGATCTCCAGCTAGATTGGGAATCTCTGCTAAAATTAGAATTCATTTTTCAAATTTATTTGCCACTGGAGGTTACTTTCAATCTGGCCTCAATAATCCCCAATGTCATAATGGCCCTATCAATGAGCCATCTAGGGGCAGTTAGGGGATTAGGAGTGTGTTGCTATGCATTTCCTGCCAGAGTGCACATGTGTCAATTGCCCAGGTGTGGCACCTATGATTGAAGGATAGATAGATAGATAGATAGATAGATAGATAGATAGATAGATAGATAGATAGATAGATAGATAGATAGATAGATAGATAGATAGATAGATACTATATAGCATCTCCCATAATCCCATTGCGTAAATAAAACAGAGCACTGGAGATGTTTTTCATTCATTAGACAAACAGCAGAGGACAGGAGCTCAGCAGACCATTTCAAGAAACTCTTCAGTCTTTAACTAAGCAACTTTTGTTTTCTTCTCTATAGAGAATATATCACTTTGGAGACCTGAGGAAATCCTACATGGAATAATTTTGAAGAAACAAGGATTCAGCTGGGTAAGCTAAATATTTTCCATTCGTTGCATACAAATACATCAATGAACTGCAGAATATATAGCAGAAGTTATTGCTACCACCAATTAAATTAGTATTTTGAAAATGTGAAATGTGGAGATATGCTGAAAATGTCTCCCCATTTGTAGATTTTCTTAGCTTCTCACTATTTCAGGGTTTTGATTAAGGCAAGTTACCAAGGCAAAATTGATGATCATTCTTCTAGTACAAGAATCCAATAAATACTACTTGGGTGTTTTGTCCAAAGGTATTCATTGCTCAGAGATTGTAATAATATGTTATTGTACTACAAGTGTAAAGCAAAAGTTAGATGCATAGTTTTTATGCCTTTGTGGTTGTTACGTGTTTGTTTTAATAACTTTAAAAGTTCCATGGCATGCAGTCTGGAAATTATTGACATTTCTAACAACTTCTGTGATTTCTCAAAATATACACATCTCTCAGGGATAATAGTAATGTGTTATTATACTGGAAGGGTATACCAACAAGGGGATGTATAGTTGTTATGCCTTTGTGGTTGTTGTCTATTTTCTTTAAATAACTTAATGTTTTAAACACCATCTACATTTATTATGGCCTACTTCTTAATTGAAGTACAGAGACAAGAAGACTGACAGTGAGTCCTTGACGACTAACATTGGACTGTAGATCTCCAGCTAGATTGGGAATCTCTGCTAAAATTAGAATTCATTTTTCAAATTTATTTGCCACTGGAGGTTACTTTCAATCTGGCCTCAATAATCCCCAATGTCATAATGGCCCTATCAATGAGCCATCTAGGGGCAGTTAGGGGATTAGGAGTGTGTTGCTATGCATTTCCTGCCAGAGTGCACATGTGTCAATTGCCCAGGTGTGGCACCTATGATTGAAGGATAGATAGATAGATAGATAGATAGATAGATAGATAGATAGATAGATAGATAGATAGATAGATAGATACTATATAGCATCTCCCACAATCCCATTGCGTAAATAAAACAGAGCACTGGAGATGTTTTTCATTCATTAGACAAACAGCAGAGGACAGGAGCTCAGCAGACCATTTCAAGAAACTCTTCAGTCTTTAACTAAGCAACTTTTGTTTTCTTCTCTATAGAGAATATATCACTTTGGAGACCTGAGGAAATCCTACATGGAATAATTTTGAAGAAACAAGGATTCAGCTGGGTAAGCTAAATATTTTCCATTCGTTGCATACAAATACATCAATGAACTGCAGAATATATAGCAGAAGTTATTGCTACCACCAATTAAATTAGTATTTTGAAAATGTGAAATGTGGAGATATGCTGAAAATGTCTCCCCATTTGTAGATTTTCTTAGCTTCTCACTATTTCAGGGTTTTGATTAAGGCAAGTTACCAAGGCAAAATTGATGATCATTCTTCTAGTACAAGAATCCAATAAATACTACTTGGGTGTTTTGTCCAAAGGTATTCATTGCTCAGAGATTGTAATAATATGTTATTGTACTACAAGTGTAAAGCAAAAGTTAGATGCATAGTTTTTATGCCTTTGTGGTTGTTACGTGTTTGTTTTAATAACTTTAAAAGTTCCATGGCATGCAGTCTGGAAATTATTGACATTTCTAACAACTTCTGTGATTTCTCAAAATATACACATCTCTCAGGGATAATAGTAATGTGTTATTATACTGGAAGGGTATACCAACAAGGGGATGTATAGTTGTTATGCCTTTGTGGTTGTTGTCTATTTTCTTTAAATAACTTAATGTTTTAAACACCATCTACATTTATTATGGCCTACTTCTTAATTGAAGTACAGAGACAAGAAGACTGACAGTGAGTCCTTGACGACTAACATTGGACTGTAGATCTCCAGCTAGATTGGGAATCTCTGCTAAAATTAGAATTCATTTTTCAAATTTATTTGCCACTGGAGGTTACTTTCAATCTGGCCTCAATAATCCCCAATGTCATAATGGCCCTATCAATGAGCCATCTAGGGGCAGTTAGGGGATTAGGAGTGTGTTGCTATGCATTTCCTGCCAGAGTGCACATGTGTCAATTGCCCAGGTGTGGCACCTATGATTGAAGGATAGATAGATAGATAGATAGATAGATAGATAGATAGATAGATAGATAGATAGATAGATAGATAGATAGATAGATAGATAGATAGATAGATACTATATAGCATCTCCCACAATCCCATTGCGTAAATAAAACAGACCACTGGAGATGTTTTTCATTCATTAGACAAACAGCAGAGGACAGGAGCTCAGCAGACCATTTCAAGAAACTCTTCAGTCTTTAACTAAGCAACTTTTGTTTTCTTCTCTATAGAGAATATATCACTTTGGAGACCTGAGGAAATCCTACATGGAATAATTTTGAAGAAACAAGGATTCAGCTGGGTAAGCTAAATATTTTCCATTCGTTGCATACAAATACATCAATGAACTGCAGAATATATAGCAGAAGTTATTGCTACCACCAATTAAATTAGTATTTTGAAAATGTGAAATGTGGAGATATGCTGAAAATGTCTCCCCATTTGTAGATTTTCTTAGCTTCTCACTATTTCAGGGTTTTGATTAAGGCAAGTTACCAAGGCAAAATTGATGATCATTCTTCTAGTACAAGAATCCAATAAATACTACTTTGGTGTTTTGTCCAAAGGTATTCATTGCTCAGAGATTGTAATAATATGTTATTGTACTACAAGTGTAAAGCAAAAGTTAGATGCATAGTTTTTATGCCTTTGTGGTTGTTACGTGTTTGTTTTAATAACTTTAAAAGTTCCATGGCATGCAGTCTTTGGAAATTATTGGCATTTCTAACAACTTCTGTGTTTTCTCAAAATATACACATCTCTCAGGGATAATAGTAATGTGTTATTATACTGGAAGGGTATACCAACAAGGGGATGTATAGTTGTTATGCCTTTGTGGTTGTTGTCTATTTTCTTTAAATAACTTAATGTTTTAAACACCATCTACATTTATTATGGCCTACTTCTTAATTGAAGTACAGAGACAAGAAGACTGACAGTGAGTCCTGGACGACTGACATTGGACTTTCCCCCATGTAGATCTCCAGCTAGATTGGGAATCTCTGCTAAAATTAGAATTCATTTTTCAAATTTATTTGCCACTGGAGGTTACTTTCAATCTGGCCTCAATAATCCCCAATGTCATAATGGCCCTATCAATGAGCCATCTAGGGGCAGTTAGGGGATTAGGAGTGTGTTGCTATGCATTTCCTGCCAGAGTGCACATGTGTCAATTGCCCAGGTGTGGCACCTATGATTGAAGGATAGATAGATAGATAGATAGATAGATAGATAGATAGATAGATAGATAGATAGATAGATAGATAGATAGATAGATAGATAGATAGATAGATAGATAGATAGATAGATAGATAGATAGATAGATACTATATAGCATCTCCCATAATCCCATTGCGTAAATAAAACAGAGCACTGGAGATGTTTTTCATTCATTAGACAAACAGCAGAGGACAGGAGCTCAGCAGACCATTTCAAGAAACTCTTCAGTCTTTAACTAAGCAACTTTTGTTTTCTTCTCTATAGAGAATATATCACTTTGGAGACCTGAGGAAATCCTACATGGAATAATTTTGAAGAAACAAGGATTCAGCTGGGTAAGCTAAATATTTTCCATTCGTTGCATACAAATACATCAATGAACTGCAGAATATATAGCAGAAGTTATTGCTACCACCAATTAAATTAGTATTTTGAAAATGTGAAATGTGGAGATATGCTGAAAATGTCTCCCCATTTGTAGATTTTCTTAGCTTCTCACTATTTCAGGGTTTTGATTAAGGCAAGTTACCAAGGCAAAATTGATGATCATTCTTCTAGTACAAGAATCCAATAAATACTACTTGGGTGTTTTGTCCAAAGGTATTCATTGCTCAGAGATTGTAATAATATGTTATTGTACTACAAGTGTAAAGCAAAAGTTAGATGCATAGTTTTTATGCCTTTGTGGTTGTTACGTGTTTGTTTTAATAACTTTAAAAGTTCCATGGCATGCAGTCTGGAAATTATTGACATTTCTAACAACTTCTGTGATTTCTCAAAATATACACATCTCTCAGGGATAATAGTAATGTGTTATTATACTGGAAGGGTATACCAACAAGGGGATGTATAGTTGTTATGCCTTTGTGGTTGTTGTCTATTTTCTTTAAATAACTTAATGTTTTAAACACCATCTACATTTATTATGGCCTACTTCTTAATTGAAGTACAGAGACAAGAAGACTGACAGTGAGTCCTTGACGACTAACATTGGACTGTAGATCTCCAGCTAGATTGGGAATCTCTGCTAAAATTAGAATTCATTTTTCAAATTTATTTGCCACTGGAGGTTACTTTCAATCTGGCCTCAATAATCCCCAATGTCATAATGGCCCTATCAATGAGCCATCTAGGGGCAGTTAGGGGATTAGGAGTGTGTTGCTATGCATTTCCTGCCAGAGTGCACATGTGTCAATTGCCCAGGTGTGGCACCTATGATTGAAGGATAGATAGATAGATAGATAGATAGATAGATAGATAGATAGATAGATAGATAGATAGATAGATAGATAGATAGATAGATAGATAGATAGATAGATAGATAGATAGATACTATATAGCATCTCCCACAATCCCATTGCGTAAATAAAACAGAGCACTGGAGATGTTTTTCATTCATTAGACAAACAGCAGAGGACAGGAGCTCAGCAGACCATTTCAAGAAACTCTTCAGTCTTTAACTAAGCAACTTTTGTTTTCTTCTCTATAGAGAATATATCACTTTGGAGACCTGAGGAAATCCTACATGGAATAATTTTGAAGAAACAAGGATTCAGCTGGGTAAGCTAAATATTTTCCATTCGTTGCATACAAATACATCAATGAACTGCAGAATATATAGCAGAAGTTATTGCTACCACCAATTAAATTAGTATTTTGAAAATGTGAAATGTGGAGATATGCTGAAAATGTCTCCCCATTTGTAGATTTTCTTAGCTTCTCACTATTTCAGGGTTTTGATTAAGGCAAGTTACCAAGGCAAAATTGATGATCATTCTTCTAGTACAAGAATCCAATAAATACTACTTGGGTGTTTTGTCCAAAGGTATTCATTGCTCAGAGATTGTAATAATATGTTATTGTACTACAAGTGTAAAGCAAAAGTTAGATGCATAGTTTTTATGCCTTTGTGGTTGTTACGTGTTTGTTTTAATAACTTTAAAAGTTCCATGGCATGCAGTCTGGAAATTATTGACATTTCTAACAACTTCTGTGATTTCTCAAAATATACACATCTCTCAGGGATAATAGTAATGTGTTATTATACTGGAAGGGTATACCAACAAGGGGATGTATAGTTGTTATGCCTTTGTGGTTGTTGTCTATTTTCTTTAAATAACTTAATGTTTTAAACACCATCTACATTTATTATGGCCTACTTCTTAATTGAAGTACAGAGACAAGAAGACTGACAGTGAGTCCTTGACGACTAACATTGGACTGTAGATCTCCAGCTAGATTGGGAATCTCTGCTAAAATTAGAATTCATTTTTCAAATTTATTTGCCACTGGAGGTTACTTTCAATCTGGCCTCAATAATCCCCAATGTCATAATGGCCCTATCAATGAGCCATCTAGGGGCAGTTAGGGGATTAGGAGTGTGTTGCTATGCATTTCCTGCCAGAGTGCACATGTGTCAATTGCCCAGGTGTGGCACCTATGATTGAAGGATAGATAGATAGATAGATAGATAGATAGATAGATAGATAGATAGATAGATAGATAGATAGATAGATAGATAGATAGATAGATAGATAGATAGATAGATAGATAGATAGATAGATAGATAGATAGATAGATAGATAGATAGATAGATAGATAGATAGATAGATAGATAGATAGATAGATAGATACTATATAGCATCTCCCACAATCCCATTGCGTAAATAAAACAGAGCACTGGAGATGTTTTTCATTCATTAGACAAACAGCAGAGGACAGGAGCTCAGCAGACCATTTCAAGAAACTCTTCAGTCTTTAACTAAGCAACTTTTGTTTTCTTCTCTATAGAGAATATATCACTTTGGAGACCTGAGGAAATCCTACATGGAATAATTTTGAAGAAACAAGGATTCAGCTGGGTAAGCTAAATATTTTCCATTCGTTGCATACAAATACATCAATGAACTGCAGAATATATAGCAGAAGTTATTGCTACCACCAATTAAATTAGTATTTTGAAAATGTGAAATGTGGAGATATGCTGAAAATGTCTCCCCATTTGTAGATTTTCTTAGCTTCTCACTATTTCAGGGTTTTGATTAAGGCAAGTTACCAAGGCAAAATTGATGATCATTCTTCTAGTACAAGAATCCAATAAATACTACTTGGGTGTTTTGTCCAAAGGTATTCATTGCTCAGAGATTGTAATAATATGTTATTGTACTACAAGTGTAAAGCAAAAGTTAGATGCATAGTTTTTATGCCTTTGTGGTTGTTACGTGTTTGTTTTAATAACTTTAAAAGTTCCATGGCATGCAGTCTTTGGAAATTATTGGCATTTCTAACAACTTCTGTGTTTTCT
This sequence comes from Thymallus thymallus, assembly GCA_023634145.1. NCBI lineage: Eukaryota > Metazoa > Chordata > Actinopteri > Salmoniformes > Salmonidae > Thymallus > Thymallus thymallus. Next base: position 2,801,435 of record CM042422.1, read on the forward strand.
CAAAATATACACATCTCTCAGGGATAATAGTAATGTGTTATTATACTGGAAGGGTATACCAACAAGGGGATGTATAGTTGTTATGCCTTTGTGGTTGTTGTCTATTTTCTTTAAATAACTTAATGTTTTAAACACCATCTACATTTATTATGGCCTACTTCTTAATTGAAGTACAGAGACAAGAAGACTGACAGTGAGTCCTGGACGACTGACATTGGACTTTCCCCCATGTAGATCTCCAGCTAGATTGGGAATCTCTGCTAAAATTAGAATTCATTTTTCAAATTTATTTGCCACTGGAGGTTACTTTCAATCTGGCCTCAATAATCCCCAATGTCATAATGGCCCTATCAATGAGCCATCTAGGGGCAGTTAGGGGATTAGGAGTGTGTTGCTATGCATTTCCTGCCAGAGTGCACATGTGTCAATTGCCCAGGTGTGGCACCTATGATTGAAGGATAGATAGATAGATAGATAGATAGATAGATAGATAGATAGATAGATAGATAGATAGATACTATATAGCATCTCCCACAATCCCATTGCGTAAATAAAACAGAGCACTGGAGATGTTTTTCATTCATTAGACAAACAGCAGAGGACAGGAGCTCAGCAGACCATTTCAAGAAACTCTTCAGTCTTTAACTAAGCAACTTTTGTTTTCTTCTCTATAGAGAATATATCACTTTGGAGACCTGAGGAAATCCTACATGGAATAATTTTGAAGAAACAAGGATTCAGCTGGGTAAGCTAAATATTTTCCATTTGTTGCATACAAATACATCAATGAACTGCAGAATATATAGCAGAAGTTATTGCTACCACCAATTAAATTAGTATTTTGAAAATGTGAAATGTGGAGATATGCTGAAAATGTCTCCCCATTTGTAGATTTTCTTAGCTTCTCACTATTTCAGGGTTTTGATTAAGGCAAGTTACCAAGGCAAAATTGATGATCATTCTTCTAGTACAAGAATCCAAAAAATACTACTTGGGTGTTTTGTCCAAAGGTATTCATTGCTCAGAGATTGTAATAATATGTTATTGTACTACAAGTGTAAAGCAAAAGTTAGATGCATAGTTTTTATGCCTTTGTGGTTGTTACGTGTTTGTTTTAATAACTTTAAAAGTTCCATGGCATGCAGTCTGGAAATTATTGACATTTCTAACAACTTCTGTGATTTCTCAAAATATACACATCTCTCAGGGATAATAGTAATGTGTTATTATACTGGAAGGGTATACCAACAAGGGGATGTATAGTTGTTATGCCTTTGTGGTTGTTGTCTATTTTCTTTAAATAACTTAATGTTTTAAACACCATCTACATTTATTATGGCCTACTTCTTAATTGAAGTACAGAGACAAGAAGACTGACAGTGAGTCCTTGACGACTAACATTGGACTGTAGATCTCCAGCTAGATTGGGAATCTCTGCTAAAATTAGAATTCATTTTTCAAATTTATTTGCCACTGGAGGTTACTTTCAATCTGGCCTCAATAATCCCCAATGTCATAATGGCCCTATCAATGAGCCATCTAGGGGCAGTTAGGGGATTAGGAGTGTGTTGCTATGCATTTCCTGCCAGAGTGCACATGTGTCAATTGCCCAGGTGTGGCACCTATGATTGAAGGATAGATAGATAGATAGATAGATAGATAGATAGATAGATAGATAGATAGATAGATAGATAGATAGATAGATAGATAGATAGATAGATAGATAGATAGATAGATAGATAGATAGATAGATAGATAGATAGATAGATAGATAGATAGATAGATAGATAGATACTATATAGCATCTCCCATAATCCCATTGCGTAAATAAAACAGAGCACTGGAGATGTTTTTCATTCATTAGACAAACAGCAGAGGACAGGAGCTCAGCAGACCATTTCAAGAAACTCTTCAGTCTTTAACTAAGCAACTTTTGTTTTCTTCTCTATAGAGAATATATCACTTTGGAGACCTGAGGAAATCCTACATGGAATAATTTTGAAGAAACAAGGATTCAGCTGGGTAAGCTAAATATTTTCCATTCGTTGCATACAAATACATCAATGAACTGCAGAATATATAGCAGAAGTTATTGCTACCACCAATTAAATTAGTATTTTGAAAATGTGAAATGTGGAGATATGCTGAAAATGTCTCCCCATTTGTAGATTTTCTTAGCTTCTCACTATTTCAGGGTTTTGATTAAGGCAAGTTACCAAGGCAAAATTGATGATCATTCTTCTAGTACAAGAATCCAATAAATACTACTTGGGTGTTTTGTCCAAAGGTATTCATTGCTCAGAGATTGTAATAATATGTTATTGTACTACAAGTGTAAAGCAAAAGTTAGATGCATAGTTTTTATGCCTTTGTGGTTGTTACGTGTTTGTTTTAATAACTTTAAAAGTTCCATGGCATGCAGTCTGGAAATTATTGACATTTCTAACAACTTCTGTGATTTCTCAAAATATACACATCTCTCAGGGATAATAGTAATGTGTTATTATACTGGAAGGGTATACCAACAAGGGGATGTATAGTTGTTATGCCTTTGTGGTTGTTGTCTATTTTCTTTAAATAACTTAATGTTTTAAACACCATCTACATTTATTATGGCCTACTTCTTAATTGAAGTACAGAGACAAGAAGACTGACAGTGAGTCCTGGACGACTGACATTGGACTTTCCCCCATGTAGATCTCCAGCTAGATTGGGAATCTCTGCTAAAATTAGAATTCATTTTTCAAATTTATTTGCCACTGGAGGTTACTTTCAATCTGGCCTCAATAATCCCCAATGTCATAATGGCCCTATCAATGAGCCATCTAGGGGCAGTTAGGGGATTAGGAGTGTGTTGCTATGCATTTCCTGCCAGAGTGCACATGTGTCAATTGCCCAGGTGTGGCACCTATGATTGAAGGATAGATAGATAGATAGATAGATAGATAGATAGATAGATAGATAGATAGATAGATAGATAGATAGATAGATAGATAGATAGATAGATAGATAGATAGATAGATAGATAGATAGATAGATAGATACTATATAGCATCTCCCACAATCCCATTGCGTAAATAAAACAGAGCACTGGAGATGTTTTTCATTCATTAGACAAACAGCAGAGGACAGGAGCTCAGCAGACCATTTCAAGAAACTCTTCAGTCTTTAACTAAGCAACTTTTGTTTTCTTCTCTATAGAGAATATATCACTTTGGAGACCTGAGGAAATCCTACATGGAATAATTTTGAAGAAACAAGGATTCAGCTGGGTAAGCTAAATATTTTCCATTCGTTGCATACAAATACATCAATGAACTGCAGAATATATAGCAGAAGTTATTGCTACCACCAATTAAATTAGTATTTTGAAAATGTGAAATGTGGAGATATGCTGAAAATGTCTCCCCATTTGTAGATTTTCTTAGCTTCTCACTATTTCAGGGTTTTGATTAAGGCAAGTTACCAAGGCAAAATTGATGATCATTCTTCTAGTACAAGAATCCAATAAATACTACTTGGGTGTTTTGTCCAAAGGTATTCATTGCTCAGAGATTGTAATAATATGTTATTGTACTACAAGTGTAAAGCAAAAGTTAGATGCATAGTTTTTATGCCTTTGTGGTTGTTACGTGTTTGTTTTAATAACTTTAAAAGTTCCATGGCATGCAGTCTTTGGAAATTATTGGCATTTCTAACAACTTCTGTGTTTTCTCAAAATATACACATCTCTCAGGGATAATAGTAATGTGTTATTATACTGGAAGGGTATACCAACAAGGGGATGTATAGTTGTTATGCCTTTGTGGTTGTTGTCTATTTTCTTTAAATAACTTAATGTTTTAAACACCATCTACATTTATTATGGCCTACTTCTTAATTGAAGTACAGAGACAAGAAGACTGACAGTGAGTCCTGGACGACTGACATTGGACTTTCCCCCATGTAGATCTCCAGCTAGATTGGGAATCTCTGCTAAAATTAGAATTCATTTTTCAAATTTATTTGCCACTGGAGGTTACTTTCAATCTGGCCTCAATAATCCCCAATGTCATAATGGCCCTATCAATGAGCCATCTAGGGGCAGTTAGGGGATTAGGAGTGTGTTGCTATGCATTTCCTGCCAGAGTGCACATGTGTCAATTGCCCAGGTGTGGCACCTATGATTGAAGGATAGATAGATAGATAGATAGATAGATAGATAGATAGATAGATAGATAGATTTTTTTTTTTTTTTTTTTTTTATTTCACCTTTATTTAACCAGGTAGGTCAGTTGAGAACAAGTTCTCATTTGCAACTGCGACCTGGCCAAGACAAAGCAAAGCAGTGCGACAAATAACAACAGAGTTACACATTAAACAAACAGTCAAAAAACACAATAGAAAATCTATAAACAGAGTGCAAAATGTAGTGCAAAAATGCAGTAAGGTTGAGAGGTAGGACAATAAATAGACTATAGAGTAGAAATAAATTACAGAATTATCATCATTAACACAGGAATGAAGGATGTGCAAATTATGATGTGCAAATAGAGATACTGGAGTGCAAGATTAGTGAAAAATAAACAAAAATAAATATGGGGATGAGGTAGTAGTGTGGGCTATTTACAGAAGGGCTATATACAGGTGCAGCGATCGATAAGCAGCTTTGACAGCTGATGCTTAAAGGTATTGAGGGAGATAGGAACCTCTAGCTTCAATGATTTTTTGCAATTCGTTCCAGTCATTGGCAGCAGCGAACTGGAAGGAATGGCGGCCAAAGGAGGTGTTGGCTTTGGGGGTGACCAGTGAGATATACCTGCTGGAGCAGGTAAAAAATAGATAGATAGATAGGTACTATATAGCATCTCCCATAATCCCATTGTGTAAATAAAACAGAGCACTGGAGATGTTTTTCATTCATTAGACAAACAGCATAGGACAGGAGCTTAGCAGACCATTTCAAGAAACTCTTCAGTCTTTAACTAAGCAACTTTTGTTTTCTAGAGAATACATCACTTTGATTTCATCGCTTCTGGCTTAGGAGAGTTGAGGGTTGTCTTCATTGTCAGAGAAATGCCACCTAGACCAGCAACCATGTCCAAGTAAGCTTTATATTAATATCAGCATTGCTAGCATTTTGGTTAAAACATGTTTTAACTTCACACAGATACAGTGGGGCAAAAAAGTATTTAGTCAGCCACCAATTGTGCAAGTTCTCCCACTTAAAAAGATGAGAGAGGCCTGTAATTTTCATCATAGGTACACAAGAGAGACAAAATGAGAAAAGAAAATCCAGAAAATCACATTGTAGGATTTTTAATGAATTTATTTGCAAATTATGGTGGAAAATAAGTATTTGGTCACCTACAAACAAGCAAGATTTCTGTCTCTCACAGACCTGTAACTTCTTCTTTAAGAGGCTCCTCTGTCCTCCACTCGTTACCTGTATTAATGGCACCTGTTTGAACTTGTTAGTTTACTTTTTGGTAAAAACTAAACTCGTCGTGTTTGGAGGAGAAAGAATGCTGAGTTGCATCCAAAGAACACCATACCTACTGTGAAGCATGGGGGTGGAAACATCATGCTTTGGGGCTGTTTTTCTGCAAAGGGACCAGGACAACTGATCTGTGTAAAGGAAAGAATGAATGGGGCCATGTATCGTGAGATTTTGAGTGAAAACCTCCTTCCATCAGCAAGGGCATTGAAGATGAAACGTGGCTGGGTCTTTCAGCATGACAATGATCCCAAACACACCACCCGGGCAACGAAGGAGTGGCTTCGTAAGAAGCATTTCAAGGTCCTGGAGTGGCCTAGCCAGTCTCCAGATCTCAACCCCATAGAAAATCTTTGGAGGGAGTTGAAACAACAGCCCCGAAACAACACTGCTCTAGAGGAGATCTGCATGGAGGAATGGGCCAAAATACCAGCAACAGTGTGTGAAAACCTTGTGAAGACTTACAGAAAACGTTTGACCTCTGTCTTTGCCAACAAAGGGTATATATTACAAAGTATTGAGAAACTTTTGTTATTGACCAATACTTATTTTCCACCATGATTTGCAAATAAATTCATTAAAAATCATACATTTTTTTTAAGTGGGAGAACTTGCACAGTTGGTGGCTGACTAAATATTTTTTTGCCCCACTGTATAACCTTACACTAGATGTATATTTATTGTTGTTTTGGATGTGTTACAGGAAACTTGGGATGCCATTAGTTTGCCTCTTGTGCTTGAAATCCCAGCATTCCCTTCCACAACATCTTGACAGAGTTTGCATGAAGGACAAAAGCAAGGAGGACATTGAAAAGGTGGTCATCAAAGAAAAGGAGGAGATGTTAAAGTTCCTTTGGAAGGGGAGAGTCCTTGACTACACCACTTTGAAAGCTATGTTTGATAAGCCTGCAGTTCTTTTGAAAGTGGTTGCCATGCTGGAAGATACTGGGCACATCATAAGAAACAAGCCAGATGCGCCACCAGTTGTCACAGAGTAAGTCATTTAGCTACTTGTCCCTCCTTCCAAGTAAAATAAAATAATGCTCATTAGTAAACCTATTTTCATTTGTTTGGTATTTCAGTGCAGAGGAACAACACTTAAGTGAGCCAACAGAAGACCAGGCAAGTGAACCAGAGACAGATTCCAGTGAGGAATCCCCTCTGTATCAACCGTAAGTAAAAGCGAAACAATGTTGAACAGAACTGGTATAAAAACAATACGTTCAAGATATATTACGTATTTTGGATAATTACATGTAATATTTCCTTTTTCCAGACCAACACGAAATTCATGGAATGTGACGTTGCGGAAGGAGATGGAGAAGCATGGACTTTACCGGAAGCATCCACTGGATAGCAGTTTGTTGGCAGGATTTACAAGATACCTGCGAGACGACAAGAAAATTCCACGCTTCAAGCAGGAAGTAAGAAAAATGACTTCTATTAATTTAAAAATTAAATGCTACGTTTTATTAAAGGGATTCTAAGTGTTTGAACAATTACTAAATTGCTTTGTTATGATTTGCAGGTTGCTAATGTTTCAAGGTACATGTTTTTCATGGACTGTACCAAGCCCTCCTTGAAGTTTATCTACGACTTAGACAAAACAAGGTCCTTTTTCGTCAAGCTTGCTGAGGTTGGACAAATGAAGCAGACAGTTGCCAATTACATGAAAAACCTGAAAAGGTTTATGAAGTACATCATTGTGGCTAGTAACCTCGTCCACAAGGACCGGGAGCTGCATGAGGACTGCGTGCATTTCAGAGAATGCCTGGATGACATTCAGCAGTCTCTACACAAACAACTGTCAAAGGAGGTCGTTGGGAAAAGGTACATATTTAACATTCCCCACCAGAAGATAGGTTTTTGTTTGAATTATATTTGTTAGTTTCTATGAATATACTTGTTATTCTTGAATCTTTTGCAGGCACACGCTGTTGACTGAGCCAAGCCCTGCTGATTGTCTTTCAGTCCTATCAGTAGCCAAGCCAGCATTCCTTGAAAACATAGGCATGGCCATGAGTGATACTCCATTGAACAAAGATGCCCAACTCAATGTCCTGTACTACCTGGAGGCTCTGCTGATGTTGAAACATCTACAGCGTAGTGGCGTTGTGAAGAACATGACAGTGAGTAACTAAGTCTGTTGTTTGTGCAATGCTATTTCATTGTTTCTTCCTGCACCATGATTTAATGATAATTGTAATTGCAGGTCGAGGAATGGTGCTCCAGGCATAGGATTTCGACTGACAATTGCACAAACTATGTCATTGGTGTAAAAGAGCACAAGACCGGGGCACATCAAGTGGCAACAGTTTCTTTGGATGAAGAGGAAGAGGTTGTAAGTATAACATTCATTGTTAGGCAATGGTTATTGTAAATGTAATTGATTTTAAAACAAATGCTATAACCCTTTATCTTTTGCGTTCAGTGGTTTGATATCTACTACCGGATCATCAGGCCAGCCTTTTTAAAACGGCCTGTTGGCGAAGATGAGTCTCAAAAAGATACATTCTTCATATCATCTACCGGCAAACCGATTTACAATCCGTCAAATGATGTGAGGAAACTTCATGAGAGGTAAGACATGTTACTACAATTATATTATTACATTATACATTCGGCATGCATTATTACAGTCTATATAAAATGCATGCACCTATTTCATTTTTGTTTTTTAATTCAACAGATTTGAGCTGGAAAGTGTCACTAGCCGAAAGGCACGCCAGGTGTTTGAAATGAGCATCAAGTCAGCCTACGCAGATGCGCAGAAGGGGCTTGTTTGCAGACCATCTGGCGCAGAAAAACACTACAGACTGAAGATGGCAGAAAGTGCAGTCCTGGGAATGGAAATCATCAGGAACGTTGTCACTACATCTGTGTAAGTATTTACTCTAAAAAGTGATACAACACAATATGACTTTAAAATATGTGGTGATGTACATTCAAATGTTTCCTAATTCCAAAGGCCTGAGCAACCAATCGCCTCGCATGAACAACCATCAAAAGGAAGAAAACAGAATGCAGACTTTCAAGTGACACTTGATGGAGACCCGCCCAGGAAGAGAGCCAGAACTCAGCTGTCCGCAGGAAACGACAAAGCCTACTATGACAAATGGAGAGAGATTCAGCATAGGATGCGCATCCAAGATGTTATTGGTAAGTGGCTATATAATGAAGGATCAATTATTATGATAACTATTGTTCAAAACCCTTGTATATTTACAGAAATAGTCCCATGCTACCTTAATTATTTCATATATTTGCAACACCTAACCTCATATCTTACCCTTGTATGTTTACAGATAACTTCCCATGCAAACGGCCTTCTGACAAGCAGGTACACAGATACATCTCACGTCAGCCATGGAAAAAAAACAGAATCCCTGTAGAGAGTGTGTGTCGACTCTGGAAAGCCAAAGCAGAGTGACAGCAAGCCCATCCGGTCTGTGACTATCATGGCATTCCTATAACTTTCATGAAGGGACAGAAGCTTTTTAAAGACACGCCAGAGGATGCAATGGGTTACTTGTATTTTTACAAGAACAGCAAAGGTTTGACTTGCTGCATGGATGGACAGACTGTCCCGTGCCCATGCCACCCTGAAAAAGACACATTTGGAAGGCGCATCAATCCCTCCAGGAAAAATCCAAACCTCAAGTCAGTCCTGAAGACCCTCACCTTTGACATAGAGAGGGACGCCATCTTCTTCATAGCAAAACAAGACATCAAGTACGATGAAGAACTTACATTTGACTATGGAGTAAAGTCCTTTGATGTTGAAGCAGCAGATGCAAAATGGTTGGAAGACTAGGCCGATTGCCAACAACTCTGTCTACAGAAGAGACTGAACAGGACATAGATTCTTGTTTTAAACATTTTATAAATGCTATATTTTCTTTGAAAATCAACAACGAAGAAAGAAAACACTGCACTGTAAATAGTTTCTAGTATTTTTGGGAAAAGACTGAACTGGGCATAATTTCTGCATGTAGTTTATATTGTACAGTTCTTTTCCATAGTTTGTTTAAATTCATTAAACGGTAAAGTGAATTTTGTATGTACCTTGTTTTTTTCAAACATCTCCATGGGAGAAATATAGAAACTAGAATCAGTACATTGACAAAGGATTGTAACAGTGTTATAACAAATGAAAGCCCATGTGACTATGTAAAACTGTTTTTTGAGGATGAGCCCAGCCACAGATCTTCAAGCTCAAATCAACCCCCGTTCCTTCCCCCAACCCCTTCCCCCTCCATTATAAGAGATCAAATCTCCTGAAGGCCAGTGTGGTAAAGGTGCCTCATGTGTCCTTCCTTGGTAACTACATGGGAGAGGTGAAATTAGGACAGGCCAACCACCACCCGCGGGAGATAGGTGGTTAATGTGGTGTACAGTAGGCTAGTAACGTTACCATTACAGTATTAATGAATGACAACAATATATCCTTGTCACTACTAGTTGGTTGATCTGGCGTGCAGTAGGCTACAGTACAACATTACTACATGCTAACAACGTAGCCTTGTCACCAGCTAGTAGTTGGTTGATTGGTTGGGGAGTACAGTAGGCTACAGTACAACATTACTACATGCTAACAAAGTAGCCTTGTCACCAGCTAGTAGTTGGTAGATTGGTTGGGGAGTACAGTAGGCTACAGTACAACATTACTAAATGATAACAACGTAGCCTTGTCACCAGCTAGTAGTTGGTTGATTGGGTGGGGAGTACAGTAGGCTACAGTACAACATTACTACATGATAACAACGTAGCCTTGTCACCAGCTAGTAGTTGGTTGATTGGGTGGGGAGTACAGTAGGCTACAGTACAACATTACTACATGATAACAATGTAGCCTTGTCACCAGCTAGTAGTTGGTTGATTGGGTGGGGAGTACAGTAGGCTACAGTACAACATTACTACATGATAACAACGTAGCCTTGTCACCAGCTAGTAGTTGGTTGATTGGGTGGGGAGTACAGTAGGCTACAGTACAACATTACTACATGATAACTACGTAGCCTTGTCACCAGCTAGTAGTTGGTTGATTGGGTGGGGAGTACAGTAGGCTACAGTACAACATTACTACATGATAACAACGTAGCCTTGTCACCAGCTAGTAGTTGGTTGATTGGGTGGGGAGTACAGTAGGCTACAGTACAACATTACTACATGATAACAACGTAGCCTTGTCACCAGCTAGTAGTTGGTTGATTGGGTGGGGAGTACAGTAGGCTACAGTACAACATTACTACATGATAACAACGTAGCCTTGTCACCAGCTAGTAGTTGGTTGATTGGGTGGGGAGTACAGTAGGCTACAGTACAACATTACTACATGATAACAACGTAGCCTTGTCACCAGCTAGTAGTTGGTTGATTGGGTGGGGAGTACAGTAGGCTACAGTACAACATTACTACATGATAACAACGTAGCCTTGTCACCAGCTAGTAGTTGGTTGATTGGGTGGGGAGTACAGAAGGCTACAGTACAACAACAATAGTCTTGCTACTGTTCTGTTTTCTTGATTCTGGAAATTGTTAAATTAGCTAATATTCTAGAAAGATCACACATGAATGCAGCTGTGGTGGTGTCACGTTGTCTTTATCCATACCATAGCTGCTGCTATAAATATGCATTATACTTGAGAGCTCTGTCCTCTTTGCCAGGTCTCCCTTGACAACATTGTTATTTTTGACATGGTAAAATAAGCGGTTGTGTGCACTCTCACTAGATGGGGTTCAGTGGCAGATTTTCTAAAGAAAATAGACATATACAGTATATCATCAGCTAACCCATATTGAATCATTCATTCATCAATGTGCACACCAATTATTGTTAATACTCCAATTCTCTAGGTCCTCCATTCCCAAACCTGAAGCTCCCAGCAGGAAAGACCAGGAAAAAGTGTTGGCTTAAGGTACAACTTCCTATTGAGGAAATGTAAGGTAACTCAATGTCATATTTAGAGTTACTGACATGAATAGAAACATATACAAGCGATCTATCAAATGTATTTTAAAGCCCCTTTTCCGTGCATCTGCAAGATAGAACAGCTGCCTCTGTTAAGACAAGGGGTGGCGGTCTGTGTCTATTTGTCAATAACAGCTGGTGCACAAAATGTAATATTAATGAAGTCTTGATAAGCTGTAGACCACACTATTTTCCAAGAGTTTTCATCTATATTTTTTGTAGCGGTCTATTTACCACCACAAAACTGATGCTGGCACTAAGACCGCATTCAACGAGCTGTATAAGGCCATAAGCAAACAAGAAAACGCTCATCCAGAGGAGGCACTCCAAGTGGCCAGGGACTTTAATGCAGGGAAACAAATCCATTTTACCTCATTTCTACCAGCATGTTATTTGTGCAACCAGAGGGAAAAAACTCTAGACCACCTTTATTCCAAACACAGAGATGCGCACAAAGCTCTCCCTGTGAGGTTTTGCTGTCTGCATCCTTTCTGATTGCTTTTACTTTTTTCGTTCCATTCACGGTTCTGGTTTTGGTTTCTTCCTTTACTAGTTCCACCTGCCCCTAGCACACCTGCTTCTCATCACTAGCCTATTTAGTTCAGTCGTCAGTCCCTGTTTTCCTGTGAGGTATTGTTTGCTGTCCTGACATACTGAGCCTGTTATTTTCATTATATTGTTCTTCTCTCTTAGTCTCCACGTGTATGACCTTAGTCTCCTGAACCTTTATGATTGAATACAATATGAATACAATATATTTAATAAAAAAAAAAAAAAATTGCACTCCAGATATCTTGTATTTCTATACTTTTTCATACTGCCGCTCTATGTATCATGTACCGTGTATCTGTCTTTTGTGTACTTTCGTTGTGGCATTTTGCACCTGCCCTGTGTTTTGTTGTAGCTGCTTGACAATGAAATTTCCCCCCCGGGGGATAAATAAAGTATCTATCTATCTATCTATCTATCTATCTATCTATCTATCTATCTATCTATCTATCTATCTATCTATCTATCTATCTATCTATCTATCTATCTATCTATCTATCTATCTATCTATCTATCTATCTATCTATCTATCTATCTATCTATCTATCTATCTATCTATCTATCTATCATCTATCTAGCTATCTATTCACGGATTTACCCTCCTGTGCTTCTGCCCCGATTACTGCCTATTCCGTGTATGAACTCTGCCTGCCTTCAGACTACGATCTCTGCCTGGTTACTGTTGTACCTTTGCTGATTATTATTAAAGAACAGCGCTCTGCGCGTGAATCCAAAACACCGTATTCCGTATCTCATTACACTCCCTCGCCCTCCATTTGGCAAATCTGACCATAACTCCTGCTTAAAAGCAAAGACTAAAGCAGGAAGAACCAGTGACTCACTCAATATGGAAGTGGCAAACCATGGATTACAGACAACATCCACACTGAGCTAGAGCTTCCGCTTTCAAGGAGCGGGACTCTAACCCGGACGCTTATAAGAAATACTGCTCTGCCCTTGGACGAACTATCAAAAAGACAAAGCGTCAATACAGGACTAAGATTGAATCCTACTACAGTGGCTCCGACGCTCGTTGGATGTGGCAGGGCTTGCAAACTATTACGGACTACAATGGGAAGCACAGCCGCGTGCTACCCAGAAACACGAGACCTACCAGACGAGCTAATGCGCGCTTCGAGTCAAACAACACTGAAGCATGCATGAGAGCACCAGTTGTTCTGGACTACTGTGTGATCTTGCTTTCCATAGCCGATATAAGTAAGACCTTTAAACAGGTCAACATTCACAAGGCCGCAGTGCCAGACGGATTACCAGGATGTGTACTCCGAGCATGTATAGGGAGGAGGTCAGAGACCTGGTTGTCAGGGAGGAGGTCAGAGAATGGTTGTCAAGACAGTTATTGTCCATTAGAAGGAATACACCTAACACATACTGTAGTCTTCTGAAGTAGCTTACCTGCAGTGTTGGGGAAGCTACTCTGACAATATAGTTTACCAAGCTACCAATTACTTCACACTGGAAGAAGTTCAGCTACACTAAAGCTACCCTTAAGAAAAATATAGTTTACTGAACTAAAGTTACTTTGAAAAAGTAGTTCACTACACTACATTCGTGATGAATTATCATATCTACATCTGAAATGTCATAGACTACAAAATTGCAAGAACATATCACTATGGAGTCAGATGTTAAAATATGTTTCAAGTGAGAATTTGGCAGGTCTGGTGCCGAAAAATAATACAAATTCTTGCTTAATTTACCCATATTTTATTTTATTTTTGCAAAAATAAATAAAAAGTACACCGCTACATAGCAAAAAAGTAATTAACTACTGAAAACACTACCAAGATTTGAATTTAGTTCAACTACCACCAAGCTACTGCTAAATTTAGTTACATTACTAGTTAATAATTTAGTTCTATACCACAATTAGATGCAAGCCTCCTAATTGGGAAGTGTATACAAACAAAGATAACGTTAAGTGGCTGTTTTGTCTTTTCTGAGTGTCACAAGAATGAGCAAAGTGGACAGGATCCTAGCTGGCTTTTCCACTGACAGTCTCCACATTCTCGCGACCATGTAACACTTTTACAACATACAAAAGTGCACTGGTTATCATGGGGCAAAGTATTGACACATTTTTTTTCAATTGAGAGACAAGCTTAAAGTTTTCTTTACTGATAATTTTCACTACTCTCCCGGGCCCCAGTACATTGTCAACCTACCTGGACCTTCTACTGTCGATACGGAGCCCCACCGAGCCACCGTGACTGGTCTGCCGACGTAATTGTCCGACGTGGTCTCAACAGGGTTCTCCTCTGCGACGTCGCCGAAGATCCATCTGCTAGCTCCGGCCTGCTAGCTCCGGCCTGCTAGCTCCGGCCTGCTAGCCCAGCCTGCTAACACTCTGAACGCCGTGCCCATTGAACTGATCCCCGGCTCACCACTTTGCTATTTCATCGGATCCTATGATTGCTCAGCTTCATAGCTGATGCCTGCAGGACTGTTTGGTTATATGGTATTTATTTCTGTTTAACTATCAGGCCTCAGGTCCTGTGTGTAGTACATCACTTTTTTCTAACTGACCCTCTTTGTCCATTCATCGCCATTACCCGTCGTTGTCTTAGCCCTCGTAATTAACTGTCATTTTATTTATTTTATTTTTGCCCCTTTCTTATTTCAATATGCCTTGTCTTTTGTTGTTTAGGTTAGCTATTATTGTTTTATTTCATTGTAGAGCCCCCAGTCCTGCTCAACTGGCCTCTGATAGCTCTTTTGTCCCTCCCCCCACACATGCGGAGACCTCACCTGGCTTAACTGGTGTCTCCAGAGATGCAACCTCTCTTTTCATTACCCAACGCCTAGGTTTACCTCCACTGAACTCACATCCTACTATACCCCTGTCTATAAATTATGCCCTGAATCTATTCCACCACGCCCAGAAATCTGCTCCTTTTATTCTATGTACCCAACGTACTAGACGTCCTGTTCTTAAAGCCCTTAGTCGAATACTGATTCTATTACTCCTCTGTTCCTCTGGTGATGTAGAGGTAAACCCAGGTCCTGTAACCCCCAGTACTACACCTATTCCCCAGGCGCTCTCGTTTGTTGATTTCTGTAACCGTAAAAGCCTTGGTTTCATGCATGTTAACATTAGAAGCCTCCTCCCTAAGTTTGATTTATTCACTGCACACTCCGCCAACCCGGATGTCCTAGCTGTGTCTGAATCCTGGCTTAGGAAGGCCACCAATAATTCGGAAATTTCCATCCCCAACTACAACATTTCCCGTCAAGATAGAACTGCCAAAGGTGGCGGAGTTGCAATCTACTGCAGAGATAACCTGCAGAGTTCTGTCATACTGTCCAGGTCTGTGCCCAAACAGTTTGAGCTTCTACTCTTAAAAATCCACCTATCCAGAAATAAGTCTCTCACTGTTGCCGCCTGTTACAGACCCCCCTCAGCCCCCAGCTGTGCCCTGGACTCCATATGTGAATTGATTGCCCCCCATCTATCTTCAGAGTTTGTACTGTTAGGTGACTTAAACTGGGATATGCTTAACACCCCGGCTGTCCTTCAATCTAAGTTAGATGCCCTCAATCTCACACAAATTATCAAGGAACCCACCAGGTACAACCCTAAATCCGTAAACATGGGTACCATTATTGATATCATCCTGACTAACTTGCCCTCCAAATACACCTCCTCTGTTTTCAACCAGGATCTCAGCGATCACTGCCTCATCGCCTGTGTTCGCAATGGGTCAGCGGTCAAACGACCACCCCTTATCACTGTCAAACGCTCCCTAAAACACTTTTGCGAGCAGGCCTTTCTATTCGATCTGGCCCAGGTATCCTGGAAGGATATTGACCTCATCCCGTCAGTAGAGGACGCCTGGTTGTTCTTTAAAAGTGCTTTCCTCACCATCCTAAATAAGCATGCCCCTTTCAAAAAATGTAGAACTAAGAATAGATATAGCCCTTGGTTCACCCCAGACTTGACTGCACTAGACCAACACAAAAACATCCTGTGGCGCACTGCATTAGCATCGAATAGCCCCCGCGATATGCAGCTATTCAGGGAAGTCAGGAACAAGTACACACAGTCAGTTAGAAAAGCAAAGGCCAGCTTTTTCAAACAGAAATTTGCTTCCTGTAGTACTAACTCCAAAAAGTTCTGGGACACTGTAAAGTCCATGGAGAATAAGAGCACGTCCTCCCAGTTGCCCACTGCATTGAGGCTCGGAAACACTGTTACCACCGATAAATCCACGATTATCGAAAATTTCAATAAGCATTTTGCTACAGCTGGCCATGCTTTCCACCTGGCTACCCCTACCCCGGCCAACAGCTCTGCACCCCCGGCAGCTACTTGCCCAAGCCCCCCCCGCTTCTCCTTCACCCAAATCCAGACGGCTGATGTTCTGAAAGAGCTGCTAAGTCTGGACCCCTACAAATCTGCTGGGCTAGATAATCTGGACCCTCTCTTTCTGAAATTATCAGCCAAAATTGTTGCAACACCTATCACTAGCCTGTTCAACCTCTCTTTCGTATCGTCTGAGATCCCTAGAGATTGGAAAGCTGCCGCGGTCATCCCCCTATTCAAAGGAGGAGACACTCTAGACCCAAATTGTTATAGACCAATATCCATCCTGCCCTGCCTTTCTAAAGTTTTCGAAAGCCAAGTTAACAAACAGATAACTGACCACTTCGAATCCCACCGTACCTTCTCTGCTATGCAATCTGGTTTCCGAGCTGGTCATGGGTGCACCTCAGCTACGCTCAAGGTACTGAACGATATCATAACCGCCATCGATAAAAGACAGTACTGTGCAGCCGTTTTCATCGACCTGGCCAAGGCTTTCGACTCTGTCAATCACCGCATTCTTATTGGCAGACTCAACAGCCTTGGTTTCTCAAGTGACTGCCTTGCCTGGTTCGCTAACTACTTTGCAGACAGAGTTCAGTGTGTCAAATCGGAGGGCCTATTGTCCGATCCTCTGGCAGTCTCTATGGGGGTGCCACAGGGTTCAATTCTTGGGCCAACCCTTTTCTCTATATACATCAACGATGTCGCTCTCGCTGCTGGTGACTCTCTGATCCATCTCTACGCAGATGACACCATTCTGTATACATCTGGCCCCTCTTTGGATACTGTGTTTACTAACCTTCAATCAAGCTTCAATGCCATACAACACTCCTTCCGTGGCCTCCAACTGCTCTTAAACGCTAGTAAAACTAAGTGCATGCTTTTCTATCGAACGCTGCCAGCACCCGCCCACCGGACTATCATCACTACTCTCGACGGATCCGAATTAGAATACGTGGACACCTACAAATACCTAGGCATCTGGTTAGACTATAAACTCAACTTCCAGACTCACATCAACCATCTCCAATCCAAAATTAAATCCAGAATTGGCTTCCTATTTCGCAACAAAGCCTCCTTCACTCATGCTGCCAAACATGCCCTTGTAAAATTGACTATCCTACCGATCCTTGATTTCGGCGATGTCATTTACAAACTAGCCTCCAATACTCTACTTAGCAAATTGGATGTAGTCTATCACAGTGCCATCCGTTTTGTCACCAAAGCCCCATACACTACCCACCACTGCGACCTGTATGCTCTCGTTGGCTGGCCTTCATTATATATTCGTCGCCAAACCCACTGGCTCCAGGTCATCTATAAGTCTTTATTAGGTAAATCCCCGCCCTATCTCAGCTCACTGGTCACTATAGCAACACCCACCCGTAGCATGCGCTCCAGCAGGTATATCTCACTGGTCACCCCCAAAGCCAACACCTCCTTTGGTCGCCATTCCTTCCAGTTTGCTGCTGCCAATGACTGGAACGAATTGCAAAACTCATTGAAGCTAGAGGTTCCTATCTCCCTCAATAACTTTAAGCATCAGTTGTCAAAGCTGCTTATCGATCACTGCACCTGTATATAGCCCTTCTGTAAATAGCCCACACTACTACCTCATCCCCATATTTATTTTTGTTTATTTTCACTAATCTTGCACTCCAGTATCTCTATTTGCACATCATAATTTGCAAATTTTTCATTCCTGTGTTAATGATGATAATTCTGTAATTTATGTCACCACTATAGTCTATTTATTGTCCTACCTCCTAACCTTACTGCATTTTTGCACTACATTTTGCACTCTGTATATAGATTTTTCTATTGTGTTTTTGACTGTTTGTTTAATGTGTAACTCTGTGTTGTTATTTGTCACACTGCTTTGCTTTGTCTTGGCCAGGTCACAGTTGCAAATGAGAACTTGTTCTCAACTGACCTACCTGGTTAAATAAAGGTGAAATAAAAAAAATAAAAAAAATAAACTGGCCTATCTGAGTGATGTTTTTTTTCCCGCCTGTATGATCTGAATCTAGGATTACAGGGACTCTCTGCAACTATATTCAATGTGCGAGACAAAATTGAAGCAATGATTAAGAAGTTGGAGCTCTTCTCTGTCCACATTAACAAGGACAACACATAGGTCTTTCCATCATTGTATGATTTTTTGTGTGCAAATGAACTCAAAGCACCTGAGTGAGCTGGGTGACCAGTTACACAGGTACTTTCCCAAAACAGACGACAAACAACTGGATTCGTTCTCTCTTTCCTGCCCTGCCTCCAGTCCACTTACCGATATCTGAACAAGAGAGCCTCATCGAAATTGGTTCTGTGAAAATATTTTGGATTTCTGGATTGGGCTGCGCTCAAGAGTATCCTGCCTTGGCAAATCACTTAAGACACTGATGCCCTTTGCAACCACGTACCTAGCATGAAAACTAAATACAGGCACAGACTGTGTGGAAAATGATTTAAGACTGAGACTTTCAAATACAACCCAACATTGCAGAGTTATGTGCATCCTTTCAATCACACCCTTCTCATTAACCTGTGGTGAGTGATTCACAATTATTGATGAACAAATAAGGTTTTATATGTAAGATGGTTAACGAAAGAGCAAAATTATTGATTATTATAATATTATTATTTGTGTCCTGGTCCTATAAGAGCTCTTTGTCACTTCCCACGAACCTGGTTGTGACAAAAACACACTCATTCTTATGTTTAATAAATGTATCATTTAGTGTGTGTGTGTGGCAGGCTTACAATGGTGAGGAAAAAGACAACGTTTGAGAGGGAGCTGCCCCTAGTGCTAGAGGGGGTACGCAGCTGGAGGTTGAATGTTGGAAGGGGTCCGGGACTATAAAAAGACCTGTCAGAGGACAAGCAGAGATGGAAGAGGTGGATATCCAATACATCTGAGGCCTACAAACCTTTGTCTGCCATTGTACTGACCAAAGACTGGACAAGGACTTAAAGCTGTGAAGTGCGAGGGTAGCGAGAGCGTAACTGAATGAGGCAAAAAAGGAAAAAGAAACCAAAGTAAGAACCAAAAAAGGATAAGCTTCAAGATTTAATTACTTAAACAAGGAACAGCACCTCACAGGCGAACAGACAGACAATAATCTGTGAGGTGCAACAGAACCAACGACAATTAAATAGCCAACATAATCAGTGATGGGGAGCAGGTGTGTCCATGGGGTGCATTGCTGCCATCACTCTCCGGGACCCAAGCTTACAACAGGGCAGACCGAGCTGGAGGTCCTCGTGGACAGCCACACCCTGTCCCCCGGGCGGTCCGCCGGCGTCTTCTGGCGCTGTACCGCCTCCTGCAGGCGGACCAGACCCCATCGGACTTCCTGAACCACTCCTCCACAGCCTGGAAGTCATTGGAGCTCCCTATCCAGGGGCACAACAGTGGCTGGAAACCGAGAACCACCTGGAAGGGAGTCAGACCTATGGAGGAATGGGCGTATTCTGCCCAGCGTATTCTGCCCAGGGGAAAAAGCGTGACCACCCCCCTGGATTCTCTATATAGTAGGACCGAAGGAACCTCCCAAACTCTTGGTTGGTACGCTCCGCCTGCCCATTAGCCTGCAGATGGTACCCGGATGTGAGGCTGACCGCTACCCCAATCTGGACATGAAGGCCTTCCAGACCCGTAATGTAAACTGAGGCCCGCAGGCGGAGACGATATCCTCTGAAAGTCCATACAGCCGGAAGACCTGTTGAAACAGCACCTCAGCGACCTGGAGAGCAGAGGGGAGACCGGGCAGTGGAATTAACCAAACCATCTTTGAAAACCGGTCCATTACCACGGCGATGGTCGTACTCCCCTCAGATGGTGGCAGATCTTTGCTTCCGGCTGGAGGTCGATGGCACAGTCCCAGGAACGGTGGGAAGGGAGATACTTGGCCTTCTCTACTAGGGACCGGTCAATGAAGCTCCCCGCAGCCCCAGGGTCAATCAGAGCTGTAGAGGAATGAGAGGGAAAGCCACCAGACAGCACAATTGGACAACAGAATGGGCTAGCGATAGTACAAACACGCAAGGCACCTACTGTGCAGTCTGGCTACTCACCCCCTTCCTGCTCCGCGTCTGGGCCGAGGAAGTGCCCCTTCTCTCCGCAGATCAGGCACAGACCCTGTCAACTCTGGCGATCTCTCTCATCTGTGGAAAGCTTTGTGATTCCCAGCTCCATCGGCTCCGGTCCCGACTCCATCCAACAGGGAGGAAGATGAGAGTGGCGCGCCAGGCAGTCACGGTCCCGGAGCTGACCGTCTATGGCAATGGCCCGGGCAATGTAGGCATCCAGCAGCATGGAACTGCTTACGCACGCCAGCTCCATTTGTACCTCAGGCCGCAGCCCTCTGTGGAAAGCGGTCCTCAGAACCGGCTCATTCCAGCCACTGGACAAAATCCGCCAGGAACAAAAACAAACGAAAAAATGCTCGTCGGATGTCGCAGGGCTTGCAAACTATTACGGACTGCAAAGGGAAAGCCAGCCGCAAGCAGCCCTGTGGCGCAAGCCTACCAGACAAGCTAAATGCCTTTTTTGCTCGCTTCGAGGCAAGCAACACTGAAGAATGCATGAGAGCACCAGCTGTTCCGGACAACTGTGTGATCACGCTATCACTTCGGTAGCCATGAAGTGCTTTGAAAGGCTAGTCATGGCTCACATCAACACCATCATGCCGGAAACCCTAGACCCACTCCAATTCGCATACTGCCCCAACAGATCCACAGAAGACGCAATATCAATAGTACTCCACACTGCCCTTTCCCACCTGGACAAAATAAATACCTATGTGAGAATACTGTTAATTGACTACAGCTCAGCGTTCAACACCATAACGCCCACAAAGCTCATCACTAAGCTAAGGACACTGGGACTAAACACCTCCCTCTGCAACTGGATCCTGGACTACCTGACGGGCCGCCCACAGGTGTTAAGGGTAGCCAACAACACATTTGCCAGGTCCTCAGGGGGTGCATTCTTAGTCCCCTCTCTGTTCACCCACAACTGCATGGCTAAGCACGACTCCAACACCATAATTAAGTGGTAGACTGATCACCGACAACGATGAGACATTGGGAGGAGGTCAGAGAGATGGCTGTGTGGTGCCAGGACAACAACCTCTCCCTCAATGTGAGCAAGACAAAGGAGCTGATTGTGGACTATAGGAAAAGGAGAGCCAAACAGGCTGTAGTGGAGCGGTTTGAGAGTTTCAAGTTCCTTGGTGTCCACATCACCAACAAACTATCATGGTGCAAACACACCAAGAAAGTTGTGAAGAGGGCACGACAACACCTTTTCCCCCTCAGGAGACTGAAAAGATTTGGCATGGGTCCCCATATCCTCAACAAGTTCTACAGACGCACCATCGAGAACATCCTGACCGGTTGAATCACCGCCTGGTATGGCAACTGCTCTGTATCTGACAGTAAGGCGCAACAGAGGGTAGTGCGTGCGGCCAAGTATATCACTGGGGCCAAGCTTCCTGCCATCCAGGACCTCTATACCAGGCGGTTTCAGAGGAAAACCCCCAAAAATGTAAAATACTCTAGCCACCCTAGTCATAGACTGTTCTCTCTGCTACCGCACAGCAAGCGATACCAGAGCGCCAAGTCTAGGTCCAAAGGGCTTCTTAACAGCTCCTACCCCCAAGCCATAAGACTGCTGAACAATCAAGCAGACAGCCACCCGGACTATTAACATTAACTCCCCCTGTGTTTTTACACTGCTGCTGTTCACTGTCTATTATCTTTGCATAGTCACTTTACCCTACATGTACAAATTACCTCGACTAACCTGTACATTGACTCGGTACCGGTATCCCCTCTATATAGCCTCATTATTGTTATGTTATTTTCCTGTGTTACTTTTTGATTTGATTGTTTTACTTTTTTACTTTTCTTAACTCTATTTCTTGAACTGCATTGTTGGTTAAGTAAGCATTTCACGGTAAGGTCTACTGTCAGGTCCTGATGGTAGGGATGCATAGTGGCATCTCTATGTTAGGGTTTGGTTTAACTGTTGGGGCCTGATGGTAGGGTTGTCTGGGCAACTCTATGTTTGAGTTTTGTTGGTCCCCAATTCCTTCTCTCCTTTGGTTTGTTATTCTGATTACAAATAAAAGGAATGTCTTCATTCTACTGCTCAGCGCCTCGGGTCCAATCTACAAACCATGACAGAAAGAACCACCACCACAGGACCGCGGCGCAGAGCTGGACAGTGGTGCAACTAATGGGAGGTAAGGAGCTTAGAAAACATGCAATAGATAACACAGAACAAAACAAAACTTTAGTGTGTCATTTTCCATAGTGGCGACCCCTTAGTAATGGTGCAAAGATAAACACATTCACCCATGAAGGCAACCAGACACACACTCATAAATCTTAACATACATGGACCCAAATTCTAGGCCTTATATTATAGCTAATGTGTGTCTAAGTGTACCCCATAAAACCATATGATCATCTTCTCTTGGGCTTTACTGACTGCTCTAACTATTGGGCTTTACTGGCTGCTCTATCTATTGGGCTTTACTGACTGCTCTATCTATTGGGCTTTACTGACTGCTCTATCTATTGGGCTTTACTGACTGCTCTAACTATTGGGCTTTACTGACTGATCTAACTATTAGGCTTTACTGACTGCTCTATCTATTGGGCTTTACTGACTGCTCTATCTATTGGGCTTTACTGACTGCTCTATCTATTGAGCTTTACTGACTGCTCTAACTATTGGGCTTTACTGACTGCTCTATCTTTTGGGCTTTACTGACTGCTCTATCTTTTGGGCTTTACTGACTAATCTAACTATTAGGCTTTACTGACTGCTCTAACTATTGGGCTTCACTGACTGCTCTAACTATTGGGCTTTACTGACTGCTCTATCTATTGGGCTTTACTGGCTGCTCTAACTATTGGGCTTTACTGACTGCTCTATCTATTGGGCTTTACTGACTGCTCTAACTATTGGGCTTTACTGACTGCTCTAACTATTGGGCTTTACTGACTGCTCTAACTATTGGGCTTTACTGACTGCTCTAACTATTGGGCTTTACTGACTGCTCTAACTATTGGGCTTTACTGACTGCTCTAACTATTGGGCTTTACTGGCTGATCTATCTATTGGGCTTTACTGACTGCTCTATCTATTGGGCTTTACTGACTGCTCTATCTATTGTGCTTTACTGACTGCTCTAACTATTGGGCTTTACTGACTGCTCTAACTATTGGGCTTTACTGACTGCTCTAACTATTGGGCTTTACTGACTGCTCTAACTATTGGGCTTTACTGACTGATCTAACTATTAGGCTTTACTGACTGCTCTAACTATTGGGCTTCACTGACTGCTCTAACTATTGGGCTTTACTGACTGCTCTATCTATTGGGCTTTACTGGCTGCTCTAACTATTGGGCTTTACTGACTGCTCTATCTATTGGGCTTTACTGACTGCTCTAACTATTGGGCTTTACTGACTGCTCTAACTATTGGGCTTTACTGACTGCTCTAACTATTGGGCTTTACTGACTGCTCTAACTATTGGGCTTTACTGACTGCTCTAACTATTGGGCTTTACTGACTGCTCTAACTATTGGGCTTTACTGGCTGATCTATCTATTGGGCTTTACTGACTGCTCTATCTATTGGGCTTTACTGACTGCTCTATCTATTGGGCTTTACTGACTGCTCTAACTATTGGGCTTTACTGACTGCTCTAACTATTGGGCTTTACTGACTGCTCTAACTATTGGGCTTTACTGACTGCTCTAACTATTGGGCTTTACTGACTGATCTAACTATTAGGCTTTACTGACTGCTCTAACTATTGGGCTTCACTGACTGCTCTAACTATTGGGCTTTACTGACTGCTCTATCTATTGGGCTTTACTGGCTGCTCTAACTATTGGGCTTTACTGACTGCTCTATCTATTGGGCTTTACTGACTGCTCTAACTATTGGGCTTTACTGACTGCTCTAACTATTGGGCTTTACTGACTGCTCTAACTATTGGGCTTTACTGGCTGCTCTATCTATTGGGCTTTACTGACTGCTCTATTTATTGGGCTTTACTGACTGCTCTATCTATTGGGCTTTACTGACTCTTCTAACTATTGGGCTTTACTGACTGCTCTAACTATTGGGCTTTACTGACTGCTCTAACTATTGGGCTTTACTGACTGCTCTAACTATTGGGCTTTACTGACTGCTCTATCTATTGGGCTTTACTGACTGCTCTAACTATTGGGCTTTACTGGCTGCTCTAACTATTGGGCTTTACTGACTGCTCTATCTATTGGGCTTTACTGACTGCTCTAACTATTGGGCTTTACTGACTGCTCTATCTATTGGGCTTTACTGACTACTCTAACTATTGGGCTTTACTGACTGCTCTAACTATTGGGCTTTACTGACTGCTCTAACTATTGGGCTTTACTGACTGCTCTAACTATTGGGCTTTACTGACTGATCTAACTATTAGGCTTTACTGACTGCTCTAACTATTGGGCTTCACTGACTGCTCTAACTATTGGGCTTTACTGACTGCTCTATCTATTGGGCTTTACTGACTGCTCTAACTATTGGGCTTTACTGACTGCTCTAACTATTGGGCTTTACTGACTGATCTAACTATTAGGCTTTACTGACTGCTCTAACTATTGGGCTTCACTGACTGCTCTAACTATTGGGCTTTACTGACTGCTCTATCTATTGGGCTTTACTGGCTGCTCTAACTATTGGGCTTTACTTACTGCTCTATCTATTGGGCTTTACTGACTGCTCTAACTATTGGGCTTTACTGACTGCTCTAACTATTGGGCTTTACTGACTGCTCTAACTATTGGGCTTTACTGACTGCTCTAACTATTGGGCTTTACTGGCTGCTCTATCTATTGGGCTTTACTGACTGCTCTATCTATTGGGCTTTACTGACTGCTCTATCTATTGGGCTTTACTGACTGCTCTAACTATTGGGCTTTACTGACTGCTCTAACTATTGGGCTTTACTGACTGCTCTAACTATTGGGCTTTACTGACTGCTCTAACTATTGGGCTTTACTGACTGCTCTAACTATTGGGCTTTACTGACTGCTCTATCTATTGGGCTTTACTGGCTGCTCTAACTATTGGGCTTTACTGACTGCTCTAACTATTGGTCTTTACTGACTGCTCTAACTATTGGGCTTTACTGACTGCTCTAACTATTGGGCTTTACTGACTGCTCTAACTATTGGGCTTTACTGACTGATCTAACTATTAGGCTTTACTGACTGCTCTAACTATTGTGCTTCACTGACTGCTCTAACTATTGGGCTTTACTGACTGCTCTATCTATTGGGCTTTACTGACTGCTCTAACTATTGGGCTTTACTGACTGCTCTAACTATTAGGCTTTACTGACTGATCTAACTATTAGGCTTTACTGACTGCTCTAACTATTGGGCTTCACTGACTGCTCTAACTATTGGGCTTTACTGACTGCTCTATCTATTGGGCTTTACTGGCTGCTCTAACTATTGGGCTTTACTGACTGCTCTATCTATTGGGCTTTACTGACTGCTCTAACTATTGGGCTTTACTGACTGCTCTAACTATTGGGCTTTACTGACTGCTCTAACTATTGGGCTTTACTGACTGCTCTAACTATTGGGCTTTACTGACTGCTCTAACTATTGGGCTTTACTGACTGCTCTAACTATTGGGCTTTACTGACTGCTCTAACTATTGGGCTTTACTGACTGCTCTATCTATTGGGCTTCACTGACTGCTCTATCTATTGGGCTTTACTGACTGCTCTATCTATTGGGCTTTACTGGCTGCTCTATCTATTGGGATTTACTGACTACTCTATCTATTGGGCTTTACTGGCTGCTCTATCTATTGGGCTTCACTGACTGCTCTATCTATTGGGCTTTACTGACTACTCTAACTATTGGGCTTTACTGACTGCTCTATCTCCATCCTATGCCATTCTATAGTTTACTGAGTAACCTATTGTGGTTTATAACCTTCCAATTCTCTTCTTTAAATCATATTAGCCTAAACCTTTTTTTCTTGAGCAGGTCTCAGTTCCTTCAATGCTCAATAAAAAAAGAAGAAAACACAAATCAACACAAAACAACGCAACACCCCATAGGACAGCAAACATATACGTTTCCACATACACATTACATATACATTTACACATAACATATACATTTCCACATAACATATACATTTCCACATAACATATACATTTACACATAACATATACATTTACACATACACATTACATATACATTTCCACATTACATATACATTTACACATAACATATACATTTACACATACACATTACATATACATTTACACATAACATACACATTTACACATAACATATACATTTACACATAACATATACATTTACACATACACATTACATATACATTTACACATTACATATACATTTACACATAACATATACATTTACACATAACATATACACGTTTAACCCTTTTCCCTTCCCACCCACCGGACCAGCATATCTAAATACATTTATATATATAACGATTTCAGCCTATCAAAAACTGTATTCCACATGTTAATATAGTCTGGTTTGACCATGCAGTGGAGAGATTGATTGCTCCAGTGGAGCTATGTCTATGAAGGAAGAGATCCATTGCTGTTGGGGCAAAGTGTGAGGGGTTGCCAACGTAAGGCAATCATTCTCTTGGCTGCTGTTAGACCAGCAAGCCAGATCCTTCTTTCTTTACACGTTAAAATCAATGAGGAATCATCATTAAGCAAGACTACATTAGGCAGATTTGGGATAGATTTGGTCAAAATACTAGTCAATGAAGATGTCACAAAGCACCAAAAAGGACAAAACCTCTGGGCTCCCAAACCATATGAATAAAGGTTCCAGGAATACCCTGGGTGCAGAGCATACAGTTAGGGGTTGTGTTAATATTCATCTGGGCTCCCAAACCATATGAATAAAGGTTCCAGGAATACCCTGGGTGCAGAGCATACAGTTAGGGGTTGTGTTAATATTCATCTGGGCTCCCAAACCATATGAATAAAGGTTCCAGGAATACCCTGGGTGCAGAGCATACAGTTAGGGGTTGTGTTTATATTCATCTGAAATCATCTTTTAGGAGTTAAGTAAGTCATGTGTGCAAAATTATAGTGTGTCATTTGGTGATTCGGCTTTCTTGATGATAATGTATCGTTGGACCAGACAGTTTTCCAATTAATGTCTACTGTTGGTATGGCTTTATTCCAATTTGAATGAATTGGTAGTCGTTTAATTGTTGATTTAAGTAAATATATATATACATTTGAGACCATGCCTTTACTTGTCCTCGATGTCATAATCTTATGGATTGGATGACATTCTAACTCTGAACCCCAGGTCACTCCATATGCACGTAGTGCAGAACCAAGTTGCAGATAAAAATAAGAAGAAGAACCAGGTAGATTGTATCGATTCTTTAAGTCTTGAAATGTGAGTAGGGTGGAGTCGTCCACAATATCATAGAGAACATTGATCTCTCTCTCTCTCCATGCAGGAAATGATATTGGTCTGTCACCCAAGAGGAGGCCATGATTATTAAAAAGCGGCATATGGAGGTGATGTTTAATAGTACATTTGCAATGTTTTCCCATTAAACGCCAAGTCATTAGTAACTGTGAAATAATAGGGCCAAAATAAGATTTTGCCTTTTTAATTGAGATATTGGAATATATTAAATCTTGGAGCCTATACGGCTTTACTAAGTTCTCCTCTATGGACCGCCAGGCCACTGGGATATTAGGGTTTAAACACAGTCGTAACGGCCTCATCATGAAGGCCCAGAAATATCATTTAAAGTTTGGGAGATTTTGGCCCCCATCTATCTTTTGTCTCTGTAAAATATACATTTTTATTCGAGCTCGCTTGCCCTTCCATATACATTTGGTGATCAATGCCTGTAGTTTCTTCCAATATCCCAGTGTAGATGAAAGAGGACTCATAGAACTGAACAAGTTAATTCATATGTTCATCTTTGTAGGTCTGACTCTATTTGTCTGTAAACAGAGTTAAAATTGATGGTGATGGTGTTCTGTATAGATGGATATATGTCAATTCCAAAGAGTAAACTGCTAAGAGGGCAGCCCTGCCTTGTCCCTCTGCTAATTGGGAATTGTGTTGAACATTGTTTCCCAGTAAGGACCATAGCAGATGGGTTGGAGTATAATACTTTGATCATATTAATAAAACAGTCTCCAAAGCCCATATGTTTGAGCACTGTCCAAAGGTACTGCCATTCAAGACGATCAAAAGCCTTCTCAGCATCTAATGGGAGCATAGCTGTAGGTCATTTCAAATCTGCAAGTGCATCAATAATGTGTAGAAGACGGCGAATTTTGTCAGAAGAGTTTTTATAAAACCTGTTTGATCAAGATGAACTAAATGTGTCATATAAGGTTCCAATCTTCTAGCTAATACTTTGGCATATAATTTGACATCAGAATATAACAAAGATATTGGACGATAATGCGCACATTCCAAAGGGTCTTTATTTTTTTTAAGTAACAGCGAGATAATTGCTGTATTTGTATCTCGTGAAAAAGATCCTTTGGACACTGAATACTGAATCATATCTAGTAATGGCTTCCCTAAATGCTCCCAAAAAGCAGTCAGTAGTTCAGGTGGGATTCCGTCAAAGCCAGGGGATTTTCCTATATTCATAGTTTGCACAGCCTCCTTGAGCTCGGTCAGGGTGATCAGAGAATCTAATTGTGAGGCAACAGAATGAGAGAGTTGTCTGAGATTAAGAATATTAAAGAACTTGCTAGACTTCTCATCATGTCAGGCTCTGGCCATAGAGAAGCAAATAGGCTTCTCTATGTAGTTATGGTCAGAGTCTGACAGTGTCGTTCTTTTCTGTTTCTGTGTGGGGTTTGGGTTAGATCCCTAATTAGAGGCAGCTGCACCGCATTGTCTCTAATTAGGGATCCCATATATGTTGAGTCTTCACTCTGGTGTGGGTCGTTATCGATGTCACGGTGAAGTAAGCGTGCTTTTTACGTCCGTTCATTTGGTGTGTTTTGTGAACGTGACGTTCGTTAGTCTGTTTGTTTTGTGTTATTTTAGTTTGTCGTTTTGATTATACATAGTATATATAGAGGTATATACATAGTATTAATAAATAAAGAATGTCAAACTATTATCCCTGCGCTGCGTCTCTCTCTCTCCACATCCCATCTCGTGACAGAACGACCCACCAAAAGGAGACCAAGCAGCGCAAGAAAAAGGGGAAGCGACAACGGACCCAAAAGGAACAGCCTGGAGCCCAGACACCCCAAACGATTGTCGGAGAGGGGCTATGGGGGTGGTCGGGGGTAGACGGAGAGGAGCCCCGGCCACTGCACTCGTGGGGGATCCAGGAGGAGCCCCTACATTCAAGGGAGCAGAGGTACGGAGAGGAGTCGGAAGAGGAGGACGATGATGTACTTCTGTTCCCTCTCTCATGGGGACTCTTGGAGGAGATCTCACGAGGAGGGGATTGGCGATGGAGTGAGGAAGATCGGGGCTGTCACAGCCCCCCAACGCCAGTTCCCAACCCAGTGCCTCCAGCGCCGGCCCGGAGCCAACAAGGGTCCGTCATGGCTGTGAGCACCACACCATCGGTGCGCGGCCAGAGCCCGGAGAGGCTGAAAAAGAGAAATCGCACGCCACTTTGTATGCCCACAGATCTGGATCGGGAGCGGCCAGAGGGGTTCTGTGAATACCCGGAGGAGGAGCAGACGAGGTGGTGGAGAGCCTGGAATGCTCTTCCTCTGGAGACGCAGATGGATCCGCTGGTCGTACAGACGTTGGAGGACTTCAAGCGCCAGATGACTCTCGTGGCGAGGCGTATGGTTGGACCGGAACCTCCAGCGATGGTCAGCAACCCTGCACCTCCAGCGAAGGTCAGCAGCCCTGCACCTCCAGCAAAGGTCAGCAGCCCTGCACCTCCAGCGAAGGTCAGCAGCCCTGCACCTCCAGCGAAGGTCAGCAGCCCTGCACCTCCAGCGAAGGTCAGCAGCCCTGCACCTCCAGCGAAGGTCAGCAGCCCTGCACCTCCAGCGAAGGTCAGCCACCCTGAATCTCCAGCAAAGGTCAGCGTCCCCGAACCTCCAGCGAAGGTCAGCGTCCCCGAACCTCCAGCGAAGGTCAGCGTCCCCGAACCTCCAGCGAAGGTCTGCGTCCCCGAACCTCCAGCGAAGGTCAGCGTCCCCGAACCTCCAGCGAAGGTCAGCGTCCCCGAACCTCCAGCGAAGGTCAGCGTCCCCGAACCTCCAGCGAAGGTCAGCGCCCCCGAACCTCCAGCGAAGGTCAGCGCCCCCGAACCTCCAGCGAAGGTCAGCGCCCCCGAACCTCCAGCGAAGGTCAGCGCCCCCGAACCTCCAGCGAAGGTCAGCGCCCCCGCAACCTCCAGCGAGCCGTTTGCCCCACCGGTACCCAGCCCGGGACCGGTTATAGGGAAGGGGCATGGGACAAAACTGTCCACTTCGCCGGAGCCAGAGCCGCCACCGATGGACTAGTTTTCCCTCCCATAAACCCCCCCTTGTTTTGTGTGGGTTTTTTTTGGCGTCCGGGGGTCCGCGCCTTGGGGGGGGGGGGTCCTGTCAGGCTCTGGCCATAGTGAAGCAAATAGGCTTCTCTATGTAGTTATGGTCAGAGTCTGACAGTGTCGTTCTTTTCTGTTTCTGTGTGGGGTTTGGGTTAGATCCCTAATTAGAGGCAGCTGCACCGCATTGTCTCTAATTTAGGGATCCCATATATGTTGAGTTTGTCCTTCACTCTGGTGTGGGTCGTTATCGATGTCACGGTGAAGTAAGTGTGCTTTTTACGTCCGTTCATTTGGTGTGTTTTGTGAACGTGACGTTCGTTAGTCTGTTTGTTTTGTGTTATTTTAGTTCGTCGTTTTGATTATACATAGTATATATATATAGGTATATACATAGTATTAATAAATAAAGAATGTCAAACTATTATCCCTGCGCTGCGTCTTGGTCTCTCCACATCCCATCTCGTGACACATCATCATGCACAGTCTTCGAATAATATACAGTCGTATGCAAAAGTTTGGGCACCCCTGACAATTTCCATAATTTCCATTTATAAATAATTGGGTGTTTGGATCAGCAATTTCATTTTGATCTATCAAATAACTGATGGACACAGTAATATTTCAGTAGTGAAATTAGGTTTATTGGATTAACAGAAAATGTGCAATATGCATCAAAACGAAATTAGACAGGTGCATAGATTTGGGCACCCCAACAGAAAAATCACATCAATATTTAGTAGAGCCTCCTTTTGCTAAATAACAGCCTCTAAACGCTTCCTATAGCCTCTAATGAGTGTCTGGATTCTGGATGAAGGTATTTTGGACCATTCCTCCTTACAGAACATCTCCAGTTCAGTTAGGTTTGATGGTTGCCGAGCATGGACAGCCCGCTTCAAATCATCCCACAGATTCTCAATGATATTCAGGTCTGGGGACTGGGATGGCCATTCCAGAACATTGTACTTTTCCTCTGCATAAATGCCCGGGTAGATTTTGAGCAGTGTTTTGGGTCGTTGTCTTGTTGAAATATCCAGCCCCGGCATAACTTCAACTTTGTGACTGATTCTTCAACATTATTCCCAAGAATCTGCTGATATTGAGTGGAATCCATGTGACCCTCAACTTTAACAAGATTCCCAGTATCGGCACTGGCCACACAGCCCCACAGCATGATGGAACCCCCACCAAATTTTACTGTGGGTAGCAAGTGTAACGCCCCTTGTTATGACCAAATAACTCAATCTTTGTTTCATCAGTCCACAGCACCTTATTCCAAAATGAAGCTGGCTTGTCCAAATGTGCATTTGTGGCGTGTGTGCAGAAAAGGCTTCTTCCGCATCACTCTCCCGTACAGCTTCTCCTTGTGCAAAATGCGCTGAATTGTTGAACGATGCACAGTGACACCATCTGCAGCAAGATGATGTTGTAGGTCTTTGGAGGTGGTCTGTGGGCTGTTTTTGACCGTTCTCACCATCCTTCGCCTTTGCCTCTCCGATATTTTACTTGGCCTGCCACTTCTGGCCTTAACAAGAACTGTGCCTGTGGTCTTCTATTTCCTCACTATGTTCCTTACAGTGGACACTGACAGCTTACATCTCTGCGATAGCTTTTTGTAGCCTTCCCCTAAACCATAATGTTGAACAACCTTTGTTTTCAGGTCATTTGAGAGTTGTTTTGAGGCCCCCATGTTGCCACTCTTCAGTGGAGAGTCAAAGAGAAAAACAACTTGCTATTGGCCACCTTAAATACCTTTTTCTCATGATTGGATACACTTGTCTATGAAGTTCAAGGCTTAATGAGCTCACCAAACCAATTGTGTGTTCCAATTAATCAGTGCTAAGTAGTTAATACCTGTAACTACTTAGCACTGATTAATTGGAACACACAATTGGTCAATCAAATCAACAGAATGACAAGGTTGCCCAATTTTATGCATAGCCTATTTTTCACATCTGATTTAATTTCATACAACTTAATATTGAGAGTGGCGCAGCAGTAGCGTGCGCCACCCAGAGGTCGAAGGATCGAAACCATCCTCTGCTATCCAGTTGGTTTTTAGCTATGAAGTGTATTCAGGGATTATTAGCCTAAACCTTTTTTTCATGAGCAGTTTCTCAGTTCCTTCAATGCTGAATTTGTTTCACTGCTTCTGTCAGTTCATGTAGTTCATATTGGTTATTCAGTGCCCCAGTGGTGTTCAGGTCCCATAACACAGAGGTCCTTCGATCATAACCTTTTTCTGCTATCCAGTTGTTTTTTAGCAATGAAGTGTATTCAGGGATTATTAACCTAAACCTTTATTTCATGAGCAGGTCTCAGTTCTTTCAATGCTGAATATTTTTCACTGCTTCTGTCAGTTCATGTAGTTCATATTGGTTATTCAGTGCCCCAGTGGTGTTCAGGTCCCATAACACAGAGGTCCATCGATCAAAACCTTTCTCTGCTATCCAGTTGGTTTTTAGATATAAAGTGCAAACAGGGATAAAAATGCCTCAATTCATGGGCAGGTCTCAGTGCCGGTCCATGATTAAAAAAAAAAATCTATGCTTCTGTAAGTTTGTAAAGGTTGTTATGGGTAGGCAGTGCCCCAGCTTTGAAGTGTATTCAGGGATTATAAGCCTAAACCTTTATTTCATGAGCAGGTCTCAGTTCTTTCAATGCTGAATATTTTTCAATGCTTCCTTTCGGTTCATGTAGTTCATATTGATTATACAGTGCCCCAGTGGCCTAAAAAGGCACCAACCTCCTAAACCAGGGATGGTGTCCAATCTGGGTTTTCTGAATGCAGAGTGGCGCAGCGGTAGCGTGCTGGGCCCATAACCCAGAGGTCGATGGATTGAAACCATCCTCTGCTATCCAGTTGGTTTTTAGCTATGAAGTGTATTCAGGGATTATTAGGCTAAACCTTTATTTCAGGACATGTTTCTCAGTTCTTGCAATGCTGGATTTGTTTCACTGCTTCTGTCAGTTCATGTAGTTCATATTGGTTATTCAGTGCCCCTGTGGTGTTCAGGTCCCATAACACAGAGGTCCATCAATCATAACCTTTTTCTGCTATCCAGTTGGTTTTTAGCTATGAAGTGTATTCATACAAGTTCCTGGGAGTCCATATGGACAACAGGCTGAAATGGGCCGGTAACACCGGGGTGCTGTACAAAAAGGGCCAGAGCCGACTCTACTTTCTGAGGAGGCTCAGGTCCTTCAACGTGTGCAGTAAACTACTGCATACCTTCTACCAGTCTGTGGTGGCCAGTGCCATCTTTTTTGCAGTGGTGTGCTGGGGAGCAAACATCAAAGCCGGTGATGCTTCTCGGGTAAATAAGCTGATCAGGAAGGCTAGCTCTGTCCTGGGGATGAGCCTTGACACTCTAGAGGAGGTGGTGGAGAGACGGATCCTGGCCAAACTGCTGGCCATCATGGACAACGTCACCCACCCTCTGCACGCTATGGTTATGACGCAGAGGAGCACTTTCAGTCACAGACTGATCCCACCACGGTGTGCCAGAGAGCGCTACAGGAGGTCCTTCCTGCCGGCGGCTATTAGACTATATAATGCCTCACCGGGGTGCCGTGCCGTCGGCAACATAGATCTGGAACTGTTGGGGTGCTAGGACCTAGTTTAACAATTATGCATCCATCCGTGAGTAACTCTGGTCCGTCAGCACTGATCCACTCAGGACCTATTTATTCATACAGGTCTGTATATACATACTCATGTACAGTTGTTATATCATATCACATGCAATATTGTAAGTAATTATTGGACTTAACCTACGTAGGCATTCACTCAGGAATGCATATTAGTATCCTGCCAGTTGCACCTTTTCTCATTGCTTTTAGTATATCAAATGTGCAATACATGCAGTTGTCTGTAATTAAACCCTGCGCACTATGGACTGTATTTTAAGGGAATTACTATTATTACCCCAAATGATATCATACACACATTTAGCTATTAAAGTATCTCTTCCTGTCATTTACCTGTACAGTTTGTGTAACCACGCAAGTATTCACTTATCTGTAAATATAACTGTATACCTAACTGTACAGCTAATTTAACCATGCAAAATGTTCACTTACCTGTTCATTTACCCAGTCTGTCTATTAAGTAAACTATTATTACCCTCGCTCATATCATACGCATTTTTAGCTACTGAAGTATTTCTCTGCCATCAACCTGTATAGTATAGTTAACCATCCAACATCCACCAATGTATAGTGTACATATTCAGCCAACCACCCATACTATGCAATGTCTCTTTTATAGCTTTTATTTTTTTGCACTCCAGATATCTTGTATTTCTATACTTTTTCATACTGCCGCTCTATGTATCATGTACCGTGTATCTGTCTTTTGTGTACTTTCGTTGTGGCATTTTGCACCTGCCCTGTGTTTTGTTGTAGCTGCTTGACAATGAAATTTCCCCCCCCGGGGGATCAATAAAGTACCAATCTATCTATCTATCTATCTGTTAGCCTAAACCTTTATTTCATGAGCAGGTCTCAGTTCTTTCAATGCTGAATATTTTTCACTGCTTCTGTCAGTTCATGTAGTTCATATTGATTACACAGTGCCCCAGTCGCCTGAAAAGGCACCAACCTCCTAAACCAGGGATGGTGTCCAGTCTGGGTTTTCTGAAAGCAGAGTGGCGTAGCGGTAGCGTGCTGGGCCCATTACCCAGAGGTCGATGGATCGAAACCATCCTCTGCTATCCAGTTGGGTTTTAGCTTTGAAGTGTATTCAGGGATTATTAGCCTAAACCTTTATTTCAGGACAATTTTCTCAGTTCCTTCAATGCTGAATTTGTTTCACTGCTTCTGTCTGTTCATGTAGTTCATATTGGTTATTCAGTGCCCCAGTGGTGTTGAGGTCCCTTAACACAGAGGTCCAACGATCAAAACCTTTTTCTGCTATCCAGTTGGTATTAAGCTATGAAGTGTATTCAGAGATTATTAGCCTAAACATTTATTTCAGGACAAGTTTCTCAGTTCCTTCAATGCTGAATTTTTTTCACTGCTTCTGTCAGTTCATGTAGTTCATATTGGTTATTCAGTGCCCCAGTGGTGTTCAGGTCCCATAACACAGAGGTCCATCGATCAAAACCTTTCTCTGCTATCCAGTTGGTTTTGAGATACAAAGTGCAAACAGGGATAAAAATGCCTCAATTCATGGGCAGGTATCAGTGCCGGTTCATGATTTTTAAAAAATCTATGCTTCTGTAAGTTTGTAAAGGTTGTTATGGGTAGGCAGTGCCCCAGTGACCTAATGGATAAGGCACTGGCCTTCTAAGCCAGGGATTGTGGGTTCAAGTCCCATTTGGGGTGGAAGAAAGCAGAATGGTGAATTATTCTAGGCTCAGAAGTTGATGGATCGAAACCATCCACTGCTGTTCATTTGTTTTTTTATCTATGAAGTGTATTCAGGGATTATTAGCCTAAACCTTTATTTCATGAGCAGGTCTCAGTTCTTTCAATGCTGAATAGTTTTCACTGCTTCTGTCAGTTCATGTAGTTCATATTGATTATACAGTGCCCCAGTGGCTTACAGCACCTGGTATTCCCAAGTAGTCTCCTGACCAAGTACTAACCAAGCCTGGCCCTGCGTAGCTTCTGAGATCGGATGAGATCAGGCGTATTCAGGAAGGTATGGCCGTAAGCCGTAGAAAGACATTTGGATAGACTCTTTCATGTTCATGTAACTCAAAAATGTGGATGATATAAATTAGAAATTCCATTTTATATCATCCATTATATCATTACTGTGTTTACAAGAGTATGCTAAACTGGTAAAAAGCTTACAGCACCTGGTATTCCCAAGTAGTTTCCTAACCAAGTACTAACCAAGCCTGACCCTGCTTAGGTTCTGAGATCGGACGAGATCAGGCGTATTCAGGTAGGTATGGCCGTAAACCGTAGAAAGACATTTGGATAGACTCTTTCATGTAACTCAAAAAACGTGGATGATATAAATTAGAAATTCCATTTTATATCGTCCTTTGTATGATAACTGTGTTTACAAGAGTATGCTAAACTGGTAAAAAGCTTACAGCACCTGGTATTCCCAAGTAGTCTCCTAACCAAGTACCAACCAAGCCTGACCCTGCTTAGCTTCTGAGATCAGACGAGATCAGGCGTATTGAGGTTGGTATGGACGTAAGCCGTGGAATGATATTAGGATAGACTTTTTCAAGTTCATTTAACTCAAAAAACGTGGATGAACTAAATTAGCAATTCCATTTTATATCGTCCTTTATATCATTACTGTGTTTACAAGAGTATGCTAAATGGGCAAAAAGCTTACAGCACCTGGTATTCACAAGTAGTCTCCTACCCAAGTACTAACCATGCCTGACCCTGCTTAGCTTCTGAGATCGGACGAGAACAGGCGTATT
Organism: Thymallus thymallus; assembly: GCA_023634145.1. Taxonomy (NCBI): domain Eukaryota; kingdom Metazoa; phylum Chordata; class Actinopteri; order Salmoniformes; family Salmonidae; genus Thymallus; species Thymallus thymallus. The sequence continues at coordinate 2,838,735 of CM042422.1, forward strand.
CAGGTTGGTAAGGCCGTAAGCCATGGAATGATATTAGGATAGACTTTTTCAAGTTCATTTAACTCAAAAAACGTGGATGAACTAAATTAGCAATTCCATTTTATATCGTCCTTTATATCATTACTGTGTTTACAAGAGTATGCTAAACTGGTAAAAAGCTTACAGCACCTGGTATTCCCAAGTAGTCTCCTAACCAAGTACTAACCAAGCCTGACCCTGCTTAGCTTCTGAGATCGGGCGTATTCAGGTTGGTATGGCCATAAGCTATGGATGGATATTAGGATAGACTTTTTCAAGTTCATGTAACTAAAAAAACGTGGATGAACTAAATTAGCAATTCCATTTTATATCGTCCTTTATATGATTACTGTGTTTACAAGAGTATGCTAAACTGGTAAAAAGCTTACAGCAACTGGTATTCCCAAGTAGTCTCCTAACCAAGTACTAACCAAGCCTGACCCTGCTTAGCTTCTGAGATCGGACGAGATCAGGCGTATTCAGGTTGGTATGGCCGTAAACCATGGAATGATATTAGGATAGACTTTTTCAAGTTCATGTATCTCAAAAAACGTGGATGAACTAAATTAGCAATTCCATTTTATATCGTCCTTTATATCATTACTGTGTTTACAAGAGTATGTTAAACTGGTAAAAAGCTTACAGCACCTGGTATTCCCAAGTAGTCTCCTAACCAAGTACTAACCAAGCCTGACCATGCTTAGCTTCTGAGATCTGACGAGATCAGGCGTATTCAGGTTGGTATGGCCGTAAGCCATGGAAGGATATTAGGATAGACTTTTTCAAGTTCATGTAACTAAAAAAAAGTGGATGAACTAAATTAGCAATTCCATTTTATATCGTCCTTTATATGATTACTGTGTTTACAAGAGTATGCTAAACTGGTAAAAAGCTTAAAGCACCTGGTATTCCCAAGTAGTCTCCAGACCAAGTACTAACCAAGCCTGGCCCAGCTTAGCTTCTGAGATCGGACGAGATCAGGCGTATTCAGGTAGGTATGGCCGTAAGCCGTAGAAAGATATTTGGATAGACTCTTTCATGTTCATGTGACGCAAAAAACATGGATGAACTAAATTAGCAATTCCATTTTATATCGTCCTTTATATCATTACTGTGTTTTTCAAGAGTATGCTAAATGGGCAAAAAGCTTACAGCACCTGGTATTCCCAAGTAGTCTCCTAACCAAGTACTAACCAAGCCTGACGCTGCTTAGCTTCTGAGATCGGACGAGATCAGGCGTATTCAGGTTGGTATGGCCGTAAGCCATGGAATGATATTAGGATAGACTTTTTCAAGTTCATGTAACTAAAAAAACGTGGATGAACTAAATTAGCAATTCCATTTTATATCGTCCTTTATATGATTACTGTGTTTACAAGAGTATGCTAAACTGGTAAAAAGCTTACAGCACCTGGTATTCCCAAGTAGTCTCCTAACCAAGTACTAACCAAGCCTGACCCTGCTTAGCTTCTGAGATCGGACTAGATCAGGCGTATTCAGGTTGGTATGGCCGTAAGCCATTGAATAATATTAGGATAGACTTTTTCAAGTTCATGTAACTCAAAAAACGTGGATGAACTAAATTAGCAATTCCATTTTATATCGTCCTTTATATCATTACTGTGTTTACAAGAGTATGCTAAACTGGTAAAAAGCTTAAAGCACCTGGTATTCCCAAGTAGTCTCCTGACCAAGTACTAACCAAGCCTGGACCTGCTTAGTTTCTGAGATCGGACGAGATCAGGCGTATTCAGGTAGGTATGGCCGTAAGCCGTAGAGAGACATTTGGATAGACTCTTTCATGTTCATGTAACTAAAAAAACGTGGATGAACTAAATTAGCAATTCCATTTTATATCGTCCTTTATATGATTACTGTGTTTACAAGAGTATGCTAAACTGGTAAAAAGCTTACAGCACCTGGTATTCCCAAGTAGTCTCCTAACCAAGTACTAACCAAGCCTGACCCTGCTTAGCTTCTGAGATCGGACGAGATCAGGCGTATTCAGGTAGGTATGGCCGTAAGCCGTAGAAAGACATTTGGATAGACTCTTTCATGTTCATGTAACTAAAAAAACGTGGATGAACTAAATTAGCAATTCCATTTTATATCGTCCTTTATATGATTACTGTGTTTACAAGAGTATGCTAAACTGGTAAAAAGCTTACAGCACCTGGTATTCCGAAGTAGTCTCCTAACCAAGTACTAACCAAGCCTGACGCTGCTTAGCTTCTGAGATCGGACGAGATCAGGCGTATTCAGGTTGGTATGGCCGTAAGCCATGGAATGATATTAGGATAGACTTTTTCAAGTTCATGTAACTAAAAAAACGTGGATGAACTAAATTAGCAATTCCATTTTATATCGTCCTTTATATGATTACTGTGTTTACAAGAGTATGCTAAACTGGTAAAAAGCTTACAGCACCTGGTATTCCCAAGTAGTCTCCTAACCAAGTACTAACCAAGCCTGGCCCTGCTTAGCTTCTGAGATCGGACGAGATCAGGCGTATTCAGGGAGGTATGGCCGTAAGCCGTAGAAAGACATTTGGATAGACTCTTTCATGTTCATGTAACTAAAAAAACGTGGATGAACTAAATTAGCAATTCCATTTTATATCGTCCTTTATATGATTACTGTGTTTACAAGAGTATGCTAAACTGGTAAAAAGCTTACAGCACCTGGTATTCCGAAGTAGTCTCCTAACCAAGTACTAACCAAGCCTGACGCTGCTTAGCTTCTGAGATCGGACGAGATCAGGCGTATTCAAGTTGGTATGGCCGTAAGCCACGGAATAATATTAGGATAGACTTTTTCATGTTCATGTAACTCAAAAAACTTGGATGATCTAAATTAGCAATTCCATTTTATATCGTCCTTTATATGATTACTGTGTTTACAAGAGTATGCTAAACTGGTAAAAAGCTTACAGCACCTGGTATTCCCAAGTAGTCTCCTAACCAAGTACTAACCAAGCCTGGCCCTGCTTAGCTTCTGAGATCAGACAAGATCAGGCGTATTCAGGGAGGTATGGCCCTAAGCCGTAGAAAGACATTTGGATAGACTCTTTCATGTTCATGTAACTCAAAAAACGTAGATGATATAAATTAGAAATTCCATTTTATATCGTCCTTTATTTGATTACTGTGTTTACAAGAGTATGCTAAACTGGTAAAAAGCTTACAGCACCTGGTATTCCCAAGTAGTCTCCTAACCAAGTACTAACCAATCCTGACCCTGCTTAGCTTCTGAGATCAGACGAGATCAGGCGTATTCAGGTTGGTATGGCCGTAAGCCATGGAATCATATTAGGATAGACTTTTTCAAGTTCATGTAACTCAAAAAACGTGGATGAACTAAATTAGCAATTCCATTTTATATTGTCCTTTATATGATTACTGTGTTTACAAGAGTATGCTAAACTGGTAAAAAGCTTAAAGCACCTGGTATTCCCAAGTAGTCTCCTGACCAAGTACTAACCAAGCCTGGCCCTGCTTAGCTTCTGAGATCGGACGAGATCAGGCGTATTCAGGGAGGTATGGCCGTAAGCTGTAGAAAGACATTTGGATAGACTCTTTCATGTTCATGTAACTCAAAAAACGTGGATGATATAAATTAGAAATTCCATTTTATATCGTCCTTTATATGATTACTGTGTTTACAAGAGTATGCTAAACTGGTAAAAAGCTTACAGCACCTGGTATTCCCAAGTAGTCTCCTAACCAAGTACTAACCAAGCCTGACCCTGCTTAGCTTCTGAGATCTGACGAGATCAGGCGTTTTCAGGTTGGTATGGCCGTAAGCCATGGAGTGATATTAGGATAGACTTTTTCATGTTCATGTAACTCAAAAAACGTGGATGAACTAAGTTGGCAATTCCATTTTATATCGTCCTTTATATGATTACTGTGTTTACAAGAGTATGCTAAACTGGTAAAAAGCTTACAGCACCTGGTATTCCCAAGTAGTCTCCTAACCAAGTACTAACCAAGCCTGACCCTGCTTAGCTTCTGAGATCGGACGAGATCATGCGTATTCAGGTTGGTATGAACGTAAACCACTGAATGATATTAGGATAGACTTTTTCAAGTTCATGTAACTCAAAAAACGTTGATGAACTAAATTAGCAATTCCACTTTATATCGTCCTTTATATCATTACTGTGTTTACAAGAGTATGCTAAATGGGCAAAAAGCTTACAGCACCTGGTATTCCCAAGTAGTCTCCTAACCAAGTACTAACCAAGCCTGACCCTGCTTAGCTTCTGAGATCTGACGAGATCAGGCGTTTTCAGGTTGGTATGGCCGTAAGCCATGGAATGATATTAGGATAGACTTTTTCAAGTTCATGTAACTCAAAAAACGTGGATGAACTAAATTAGCAATTCCATTTTATATTGTCCTTTATATGATTACTGTGTTTACAAGAGTATGCTAAACTGGTAAAAAGCTTAAAGCACCTGGTATTCCCAAGTAGTCTCCTGACCAAGTACTAACCAAGCCTGGCCCTGCTTAGCTTCTGAGATCGGACGAGATCAGGCGTATTCAGGGAGGTATGGCCGTAAGCCGTAGAAAGACATTTGGATAGACTCTTTCATGTTCATGTAACTCAAAAAACGTGGATGATATAAATTAGAAATTCCATTTTATATCGTCCTTTATATGATTACTGTGTTTACAAGAGTATGCTAAACTGGTAAAAAGCTTACAGCACCTGGTATTCCCAAGTAGTCTCCTAACCAAGTACTAACCAAGCCTGACCCTGCTTAGCTTCTGAGATCTGACGAGATCAGGCGTTTTCAGGTTGGTATGGCCGTAAGCCATGGAGTGATATTAGGATAGACTTTTTCATGTTCATGTAACTCAAAAAACGTGGATGAACTAAATTAGCAATTCCACTTTATATCGTCCTTTATATCATTACTGTGTTTACAAGAGTATGCTAAATGGGCAAAAAGCTTACAGCACCTGGTATTCCCAAGTAGTCTCCTAACCAAGTACTAACCAAGCCTGACCCTGCTTAGCTTCTGAGATCGGACAAGATCAGGCGTTTTCAGGTTGGTATGGCCATAAGCCATGGAATAATATTAGGATAGACTTTTTCATGTTCATGTAAATCAAAAAACGTGGATGAACTAAATTAGCAATTCCATTTTATATCGTCCTTTATATGATTACTGTGTTTACAAGAGTATGCTAAACTGGTAAAAAGCTTACAGCACCTGGTATTCCCAAGTAGTCTCCTAACCAAGTACTAACCAAGCCTGACCATGCTTAGCTTCTGAGATCGGACGAGATCAGGCGTATTCAGGTTGGTATGGCCGTAAGCCATGGAGTGATATTAGGATAGACTTTTTCATGTTCATGTAACTAAAAAAACGTGGATGAACTAAATTAGCAATTCCATTTTATATTGTCCTTTATATGATTACTGTGTTTACAAGAGTATGCTAAACTGGTAAAAAGCTTACAGCACCTGGTATTCACAAGAAGTCTCCTAACCAAGTACTAACCAAGCCTGACTCTGATTAGCTTCTGAGATCGGGCATATTCAGGTTGGTATGGCCGTAAGCCATGGAGTGATATTAGGATAGACTTTTCATGTTCATGTAACTCAAAAAACGTGGATGAACTAAATTAGCAATTCCATTTTATATCGTCCTTTATAGGATTACTGTGTTTACAAGAGTATGCTAAACTGGTAAAAAGCATACAGCACCTGGTATTCCCAAGTAGTCTCCTGACCAAGTACTAACCAAGCCTGACCCTGCTTAGCTTTTGAGGTCAGGCATATTCAGGTTGGTATGGCCGTAAGCCATGGAGTGATATTAGGATAGACTTTTTCATGTTCATGTAACTCAAAAAACGTGGATGAACTAAATTAGCAATTCCATTTTATATCGTCCTTTATATGATTACTGTGTTTACAAGAGTATGCTAAACTGGTAAAAAGCTTACAGCAAGGTATTCCCAAGTAGTCTCCTGACCAAGTACTAACCAAGCCTGGCCCTGCTTAGCTTCTGAGATCGGACGAGATCAGGCATATTCAGGTAGATATGGCCATAAGCAGTAGAAATACATTTGGATAGACTCTTTCATGTTCATGTAACTCAAAAAACGTGGATGATATAAATTAGAAATTCCATTTTATATCGTCCTTTATATGATTACTGTGTTTACAAGAGTATGCTAAACTGGTAAAAAGCTTACAGCACCTTGTATTCCCAAGTAGTCTCCTAACCAAGTACTAACCAAGCCTGACCCTGCTTAGCTTCCGAGATCAGACGAGATCAGGCATATTCAGGTTGGTATGGCTGTAAGCCATGGATTGATATTAGGATAGACTTTTTCATGTTCATGTAAATCAAAAAACGTGGATGAACTAAATTAGCAATTCCATTTTATATCGTCCTTTATATGATTACTGTGTTTACAAGAGTATGCTAAACTGGTAAAAAGCTTACAGCACCTGGTATTCCCAAGTAGTCTCCTAACCAAGTACTAACCAAGCCTAGCTTCTGAGATCGGACGAGATCAGGCGTATTCAGGTTGGTATGGCCGTAAGCCATGGAGTGATATTAGGATAGACTTTTTCATGTTCATGTAACTAAAAAAACGTGGATGAACTAAATTAGCAATTCCATTTTATATTGTCCTTTATATGATTACTGTGTTTACAAGAGTATGCTAAACTGGTAAAAAGCTTACAGCACCTGGTATTCACAAGAAGTCTCCTAACCAAGTACTAAACAAGCCTGACTCTGATTAGCTTCTGAGATCGGGCATATTCAGGTTGGTATGGCCGTAAGCCATGGAGTGATATTAGGATAGACTTTTTCATGTTCATGTAACTCAAAAAACGTGGATGAACTAAATTAGCAATTCCATTTTATATCGTCCTTTATAGGATTACTGTGTTTACAAGAGTATGCTAAACTGGTAAAAAGCGTACAGCACCTGGTATTCCCAAGTAGTCTCCTGACCAAGTACTAACCAAGCCTGACCCTGCTTAGCTTCTGAGATCGGACGAGACCAGGCGTATTCATGTTGTTATGGCCGTAAGCCATGGAATGATATTAGGATAGACTTTTTCAAGTTCATGTAACTAAAAAAACGTGGATGATATAAATTAGCAATTCCATTTTATATCGTCCTTTATATCATTACTGTGTTTTTCAAGAGTATGCTAAATGGGCAAAAAGCTTACAGCACCTGGTATTCCCAAGTAGTCTCCTAACCAAGTACTAACCAAGCCTGACGCTGCTTAGCTTCTGAGATCGGACGAGATCAGGCGTATTCAGGTTGGTATGGCCGTAAGCCATGGAATGATATTAGGATAGACTTTTTCAAGTTCATGTAACTAAAAAAACGTGGATGAACTAAATTAGCAATTCCATTTTATATCGTCCTTTATATGATTACTGTGTTTACAAGAGTATGCTAAACTGGTAAAAAGCATACAGCACCTGGTATTCCCAAGTAGTCTCCTAACCAAGTACTAACCAAGCCTGACCCTGCTTAGCTTCTGAGATCGGACGAGATCAGGCGTATTCAGGTTGGTATGGCCGTAAGACATGGAATGATATTAGGATAGACATTCAAGTTCATATAATTCAAAAAACGTGGATGAACTAAATTAGCAATTCCATTTTATATCGTCCTTTATATGATTACTGTGTTTACTAGAGTATGCTAAACTGGTAAAAATCTTACAGCACCTGGTATTCCCAAGTAGTCTCCTAACCAAGTACTAACCAAGCATGACCCTGCTTAGTTTCTGAGATCGGACGAGATCAGGCATATTCAGGTTGGTATGGCAGTAAGCCATGGAGTGATATTAGGATAGACTTTTTCATGTTCATGTAACTCAAAAAACGTGGATGAACTAAATTAGCAATTCCATTTTATATCGTCCTTTATATGATTACTGTGTTTACAAGAGTATGCTAAACTGGTAAAAAGCTTACAGCACCTGGTATTCCCAAGTAGTCTCCTAACCAAGTACCAACCAAGCCTGACCCTGCTTAGCTTCTGAGATCGGACGAGATCAGGCGTATTCATGTTGTTATGGCCGTAAGCCATGGAATGATATTAGGATAGACTTTTTCAAGTTCATGTAACTAAAAAAACGTGGATGATATAAATTAGCAATTCCATTTTATATCGTCCTTTATATGATTACTGTGTTTACAAGAGTATGCTAAACTGGTAAAAAGCTTACAGCACCTGGTATTCCAAAGTAGTCTCCTGACAAAGTACTAACCAAGCCCGGCGCTGCTTAGCTTCTGAGATCGGACAAGATCAGGCGTATTCAGGTTGGTATGGCCGTAAGCCATGGAATGATATTAGGATAGACTTTTTCAAGTTCATGTAACTCAAAAAACGTGGATGAACTAAATTAGCAATTCCATTTTATATCGTCCTTTATATGATTACTGTGTTTACAAGAGTATGCTAAACTGGTAAAAAGCTTACAGCACCTGGTATTCCCAAGTAGTCTCCTAACCAAGTACTAACCAAGCCTGACGCTGCTTAGCTTCTGAGATCGGACGAGATCAGGCGTATTCAGGTTGGTATGGCCGTAAGCCATGGAATGATATTAGGATAGACTTTTTCAAGTTCATGTAACTAAAAAAACGTGGATGAACTAAATTAGCAATTCCATTTTATATCGTCCTTTATATGATTACTGTGTTTACAAGAGTATGCTAAACTGGTAAAAAGCGTACAGCACCTGGTATTCCCAAGTAGTCTCCTAACCAAGTACTAACCAAGCCTGACCCTGCTTAGCTTCTGAGATCGGACGAGATCAGGCGTATTCAGGTTGGTATGGCCGTAAGCCATGGAATGATATTAGGATAGACTTTTTCAAGTTCATGTAACTAAAAAAACGTGGATGATATAAATTAGCAATTCCATTTTATATCGTCCTTTATATGATTACTGTGTTTACAAGAGTATGCTAAACTGGTAAAAAGCTTACAGCACCTGGTATTCCCAAGTAGTCTCCTAACCAAGTACTAACCAAGCCTGACCCTGGTTAGCTTCTGAGATCGGACGAGATAAGGCGTATTCAGGTTGTTATGGCCGTAAGCCATGGAATGATATTAGGATAGACTTTTTCAAGTTCATGTAACTAAAAAAACGTGGATGAACTAAATTAGCAATTCCATTTTATATTGTCCTTTATATGATTACTGTGTTTACAAGAGTATGCTAAACTGGTAAAAAGCTTACAGCACCTGGTATTCACAAGAAGTCTCCTAACCAAGTACTAACCAAGCCTGACTCTGCTTAGCTTCTGAGATCGGGCGTATTCAGGTTGGTATGGCCGTAAGCCAGGGAGTGATATTAGGAAAGACTTTTTCATGTTCATGTAACTCAAAAAACGTGGATGAACTAAATTAGCAATTCCATTTTATATCGTCCTTTATATGATTACTGTGTTTACAAGAGCATGCTAAACTGGTAAAAAGCTTACAGCACCTGGTATTCCCAAGTAGTCTCCTGACAAAGTACTAACCAAGCCCGGCGCTGCTTAGCTTCTGAGATCGGACAAGATCAGGCGTATTCAGGTTGGTATGGCCGTAAACCATGGAATGATATTAGGATAGACTTTTTCAAGTTCATGTAACTCAAAAAACGTGGATGAACTAAATTAGCAATTCCATTTTATATCGTCCTTTATATGATTACTGTGTTTACAAGAGCATGCTAAACTGGTAAAAAGCTTACAGGACCTGGTATTCCCAAGTAGTCTCCTGACCAAGTACTAACCAAGCCTGACCCTGCTTAGCTTCTGAGATCGGACGAGATCAGGCGTATTCAGGTAGGTATTGCCGTATGCCGTAGAAAGACATTTGGATAGACTCTTTCATGTTCATGTAACTCAAAAAACGTGGATGATATAAATTAGAATTTCCGTTTTATATCGTCCTTTATATGATTACTGTGTTTACAAGAGTATGCTAAACTGGTAAAAAGCTTACAGCACCTGGTATTCCCAAGTAGTCTCCTAACCAAGTACTAACCAAGCCTGACCTTGCTTAGCTTCTGAGATCGGGCGTATTCATGTTGTTATGGCCGTAAGTCATGGAATAATAATAGATAGACTTTTTCAAGTTCATGTAACTAAAAAAACGTGGATGAACTAAATTAGCAATTCCATTTTATATCGTCCTTTATATGATTACTGTGTTTACAAGAGTATGCTAAACTGGTAAAAAGCTTACAGCACCTGGTATTCCCAAGTAGTCTCCTAACCAAGTACTAACCAAGCCTGACCCTGCTTACCTTCTGAGATCGGACGAGACCAGGCGTATTCAGGTTGGTATGGCCGTAAGCCATGGAATGATATTAGGATAGACTTTTTCAAGTTCATGTAACTAAAAAAACGTGGATGATATAAATTAGCAATTCCATTTTATATCGTCCTTTATATGATTACTGTGTTTACAAGAGTATGCTAAACTGGTAAAAAGCTTACAGCACCTGGTATTCCCAAGTAGTCTCCTAACCAAGTACTAACCAAGCCTGACCCTGCTTAGTTTCTGAGATCGGACGAGATCAGGCATATTCAGGTTGATATGGCCGTAAGCCATTGAGTGATATTAGGATAGACTTTTTCATGTTCATGTAACTCAAAAAACGTGGATGAACTAAATTAGCAATTCCATTTTATATCGTCCTTTATATGATTACTGTGTTTACAAGAGCATGCTAAACTGGTAAAAAGCTTACAGCACCTGGTATTCCCAAGTAGTCTCCTGACAAAGTACTAACCAAGCCCGGCGCTGCTTAGCTTCTGAGATCGGACAAGATCAGGCGTATTCAGGTTGGTATGGCCGTAAACCATGGAATGATATTAGGATAGACTTTTTCAAGTTCATGTAACTCAAAAAACGTGGATGAACTAAATTAGCAATTCCATTTTATATCGTCCTTTATATGATTACTGTGTTTACAAGAGCATGCTAAACTGGTAAAAAGCTTACAGCACCTGGTATTCCCAAGTAGTCTCCTGACCAAGTACTAACCAAGCCTGACCCTGCTTAGCTTCTGAGATCGGACGAGATCAGGCGTATTCAGGTAGGTATTGCCGTATGCCGTAGAAAGACATTTGGATAGACTCTTTCATGTTCATGTAACTCAAAAAACGTGGATGATATAAATTAGAATTTCCGTTTTATATCGTCCTTTATATGATTACTGTGTTTACAAGAGTATGCTAAACTGGTAAAAAGCTTACAGCACCTGGTATTCCCAAGTAGTTTCCTAACCAAGTACTAACCAAGCCTGACCTTGCTTAGCTTCTGAGATCGGGCGTATTCATGTTGTTATGGCCGTAAGTCATGGAATAATAATAGATAGACTTTTTCAAGTTCATGTAACTAAAAAAACGTGGATGAACTAAATTAGCAATTCCATTTTATATCGTCCTTTATATGATTACTGTGTTTACAAGAGTATGCTAAACTGGTAAAAAGCTTACAGCACCTGGTATTCCCAAGTAGTCTCCTAACCAAGTACTAACCAAGCCTGACCCTGCTTACCTTCTGAGATCGGACGAGACCAGGCGTATTCAGGTTGGTATGGCCGTAAGCCATGGAATGATATTAGGATAGACTTTTTCAAGTTCATGTAACTAAAAAAACGTGGATGATATAAATTAGCAATTCCATTTTATATCGTCCTTTATATGATTACTGTGTTTACAAGAGTATGCTAAACTGGTAAAAAGCTTACAGCACCTGGTATTCCCAAGTAGTCTCCTAACCAAGTACTAACCAAGCCTGACCCTGGTTAGCTTCTGAGATCGGACGAGATAAGGCGTATTCAGGTTGTTATGGCCGTAAGCCATGGAATGATATTAGGATAGACTTTTTCAAGTTCATGTAACTAAAAAAACGTGGATGAACTAAATTAGCAATTCCATTTTATATTGTCCTTTATATGATTACTGTGTTTACAAGAGTATGCTAAACTGGTAAAAAGCTTACAGCACCTGGTATTCACAAGAAGTCTCCTAACCAAGTACTACCCAAGCCTGACGCTGCTTAGCTTCTGAGATCGGGCATATTCAGGTCGGTATGGCCGTAAGCCATGGAGTGATATTAGGATAGACTTTTTCATGTTCATGTAACTCAAAAAACGTGGATGAACTAAATTAGCAATTCCATTTTATATTGTCCTTTATATCATTACTGTGTTTACAAGAGTATGCTAAACTGGTAAAAAGCTTACAGCACCTGGTATTCCCAAGTAGTCTCCTAACCAAGTACTAACCAAGCCTGACCCTGCTTAGCTTCTGAGATCGGACGAGATCAGGCGTATTCATGTTGTTATGGCCGTAAGCCATGGAATGATATTAGGATAGACTTTTTCAAGTTCATGTAACTCAAAAAACGTGGATGAACTAAATTAGCAATTCCATATCGTCCTTTATATGATTACTGTGTTTACAAGAGTATGCTAAACTGGTAAAAAGCTTACAGCACCTGGTATTCCCAAGTAGTCTCCTGACCAAGTACTAACCACGCCTGGCCCTGCTTAGCTTCTGAGATCAGATGAGATCAGGCGTATTCAGGTAGGTATGGCCATAAGCCGTAGAAAGACATTTGGATAGACTCTTTCATGTTCATGTAACTCAAAAAACGTGGATGAACTAAATTAGCAATTCCATTTTATATCGTCCTTTATATCATTACTGTGTTTTTCAAGAGTATGCTAAATGGGCAAAAAGCTTACAGCACCTGGTATTCCCAAGTAGTCTCCTAACCAAGTACTAACCAAGCCTGACGCTGCTTAGCGTCTGAGATCGGACGAGATCAGGCGTATTCAGGTTGGTATGGCCGTAAGCCATGGAATGATATTAGGATAGACTTTTTCAAGTTCATGTAACTATAAAAACGTGGATGAACTAAATTAGCAATTCCATTTTATATCGTCCTTTATATGATTACTGTGTTTACAAGAGTATGCTAAACTGGTAAAAAGCGTACAGCACCTGGTATTCCCAAGTAGTCTCCTAACCAAGTACTAACCAAGCCTGACCCTGCTTAGCTTCTGAGATCGGACGAGATCAGGCGTATTCAGGTTGGTATGGCCGTAAGCCATGGAATGATATTAGGATAGACTTATTCAAGTTCATGTAATTCAAAAAACGTGGATGAACTAAATTAGCAATTCCATTTTATATCGTCCTTTATATGATTACTGTGTTTACTAGAGTATGCTAAACTGGTAAAAAATCTTACAGCACCTGGTATTCCCAAGTAGTCTCCTAACCAAGTACTAACCAAGCCTGACCCTGCTTAGTTTCTGAGATCGGACGAGATCAGGCATATTCAGGTTGGTATGGCCGTAAGCCATGGAGTGATATTAGGATAGACTTTTTCATGTTGATGTAACTCAAAAAACGTGGATGAACTAAATTAGCAATTCCATTTTATATCGTCCTTTATATGATTACTGTGTTTACAAGAGTATGCTAAACTGGTAAAAAGCTTACAGCACCTGGTATTCCCAAGTAGTCTCCTAACCAAGTACTAACCAAGCCTGACCTTGCTTAGCTTCTGAGATCGGACGAGATCAGGCGTATTCATGTTGTTATGGCCGTAAGCCATAGAATGATATTAGGATAGACTTTTTCAAGTTCATGTAACTAAAAAAACGTGGATGAACTAAATTAGCAATTCCATTTTATATCGTCCTTTATATGATTACTGTGTTTACAAGAGTATGCTAAACTGGTAAAAAGCTTACAGCACCTGGTATTCCAAAGTGGTCTCCTAACCAAGTACTAACCAAGCCTGACCCTGCTTAGCTTCTGAGATCGGACGAGTCCAGGCGTATTCAGGTTGGTATGGCCGTAAGCCATGGAATGATATTAGGATAGACTTTTTCAAGTTCATGTAACTCAAAAAACGTGGATGAACTAAATTAGCAATTCCATTTTATATCGTCCTTTATATGATTACTGTGTTTACAAGAGCATGCTAAACTGGTAAAAAGCTTACAGCACCTGGTATTCCCAAGTAGTCTCCTGACCAAGTACTAACCAAGCCTGACCCTGCTTAGCTTCTGAGATCGGACGAGATCAGGCGTATTCAGGTAGGTATTGCCGTATGCCGTAGAAAGACATTTGGATAGACTCTTTCATGTTCATGTAACTCAAAAAACGTGGATGATATAAATTAGAATTTCCGTTTTATATCGTCCTTTATATGATTACTGTGTTTACAAGAGTATGCTAAACTGGTAAAAAGCTTACAGCACCTGGTATTCCCAAGTAGTCTCCTAACCAAGTACTAACCAAGCCTGACCTTGCTTAGCTTCTGAGATCGGGCGTATTCATGTTGTTATGGCCGTAAGTCATGGAATAATAATAGATAGACTTTTTCAAGTTCATGTAACTAAAAAAACGTGGATGAACTAAATTAGCAATTCCATTTTATATCGTCCTTTATATGATTACTGTGTTTACAAGAGTATGCTAAACTGGTAAAAAGCTTACAGCACCTGGTATTCCCAAGTAGTCTCCTAACCAAGGACTAACCAAGCCTGACCCTGCTTACCTTCTGAGATCGGACGAGACCAGGCGTATTCAGGTTGGTATGGCCGTAAGCCATGGAATGATATTAGGATAGACTTTTTCAAGTTCATGTAACTAAAAAAACGTGGATGATATAAATTAGCAATTCCATTTTATATCGTCCTTTATATGATTACTGTGTTTACAAGAGTATGCTAAACTGGTAAAAAGCTTACAGCACCTGGTATTCCCAAGTAGTCTCCTAACCAAGTACTAACCAAGCCTGACCCTGGTTAGCTTCTGAGATCGGACGAGATAAGGCGCATTCAGGTTGTTATGGCCGTAAGCCATGGAATGATATTAGGATAGACTTTTTCAAGTTCATGTAACTAAAAAAACGTGGATGATATAAATTAGCAATTCCATTTTATATCGTCCTTTATATGATTACTGTGTTTACAAGAGTATGCTAAACTGGTAAAAAGCTTACAGCACCTGGTATTCCCAAGTAGTCTCCTAACCAAGTACTAACCAAGCCTGACCCTGGTTAGCTTCTGAGATCGGACGAGATCAGGCGTATTCATGTTGTTATGGCCGTAAGCCATGGAATGATATTAGGATAGACTTTTTCAAGTTCATGTAACTCAAAAAACGTGGATGAACTAAATTAGCAATTCCATATCGTCCTTTATATGATTACTGTGTTTACAAGAGTATGCTAAACTGGTAAAAAGCTTACAGCACCTGGTATTCCCAAGTAGTCTCCTGACCAAGTACTAACCACGCCTGGCCCTGCTTAGCTTCTGAGATCAGATGAGATCAGGCGTATTCAGGTAGGTATGGCCATAAGCCGTAGAAAGACATTTGGATAGACTCTTTCATGTTCATGTAACTCAAAAAACGTGGATGAACTAAATTAGCAATTCCATTTTATATCGTCCTTTATATCATTACTGTGTTTTTCAAGAGTATGCTAAATGGGCAAAAAGCTTACAGCACCTGGTATTCCCAAGTAGTCTCCTAACCAAGTACTAACCAAGCCTGACGCTGCTTAGCGTCTGAGATCGGACGAGATCAGGCGTATTCAGGTTGGTATGGCCGTAAGCCATGGAATGATATTAGGATAGACTTTTTCAAGTTCATGTAACTATAAAAACGTGGATGAACTAAATTAGCAATTCCATTTTATATCGTCCTTTATATGATTACTGTGTTTACAAGAGTATGCTAAACTGGTAAAAAGCGTACAGCACCTGGTATTCCCAAGTAGTCTCCTAACCAAGTACTAACCAAGCCTGACCCTGCTTAGCTTCTGAGATCGGACGAGATCAGGCGTATTCAGGTTGGTATGGCCGTAAGCCATGGAATGATATTAGGATAGACTTATTCAAGTTCATGTAATTCAAAAAACGTGGATGAACTAAATTAGCAATTCCATTTTATATCGTCCTTTATATGATTACTGTGTTTACTAGAGTATGCTAAACTGGTAAAAAATCTTACAGCACCTGGTATTCCCAAGTAGTCTCCTAACCAAGTACTAACCAAGCCTGACCCTGCTTAGTTTCTGAGATCGGACGAGATCAGGCATATTCAGGTTGGTATGGCCGTAAGCCATGGAGTGATATTAGGATAGACTTTTTCATGTTCATGTAACTCAAAAAACGTGGATGAACTAAATTAGCAATTCCATTTTATATCGTCCTTTATATGATTACTGTGTTTACAAGAGTATGCTAAACTGGTAAAAAGCTTACAGCACCTGGTATTCCCAAGTAGTCTCCTAACCAAGTACTAACCAAGCCTGACCTTGCTTAGCTTCTGAGATCGGACGAGATCAGGCGTATTCATGTTGTTATGGCCGTAAGCCATAGAATGATATTAGGATAGACTTTTTCAAGTTCATGTAACTAAAAAAACGTGGATGAACTAAATTAGCAATTCCATTTTATATCGTCCTTTATATGATTACTGTGTTTACAAGAGTATGCTAAACTGGTAAAAAGCTTACAGCACCTGGTATTCCAAAGTGGTCTCCTAACCAAGTACTAACCAAGCCTGACCCTGCTTAGCTTCTGAGATCGGACGAGTCCAGGCGTATTCAGGTTGGTATGGCCGTAAGCCATGGAATGATATTAGGATAGACTTTTTCAAGTTCATGTAACTCAAAAAACGTGGATGAACTAAATTAGCAATTCCATTTTATATCGTCCTTTATATGATTACTGTGTTTACAAGAGCATGCTAAACTGGTAAAAAGCTTACAGCACCTGGTATTCCCAAGTAGTCTCCTGACCAAGTACTAACCAAGCCTGACCCTGCTTAGCTTCTGAGATCGGACGAGATCAGGCGTATTCAGGTAGGTATTGCCGTATGCCGTAGAAAGACATTTGGATAGACTCTTTCATGTTCATGTAACTCAAAAAACGTGGATGATATAAATTAGAATTTCCGTTTTATATCGTCCTTTATATGATTACTGTGTTTACAAGAGTATGCTAAACTGGTAAAAAGCTTACAGCACCTGGTATTCCCAAGTAGTCTCCTAACCAAGTACTAACCAAGCCTGACCTTGCTTAGCTTCTGAGATCGGGCGTATTCATGTTGTTATGGCCGTAAGTCATGGAATAATAATAGATAGACTTTTTCAAGTTCATGTAACTAAAAAAACGTGGATGAACTAAATTAGCAATTCCATTTTATATCGTCCTTTATATGATTACTGTGTTTACAAGAGTATGCTAAACTGGTAAAAAGCTTACAGCACCTGGTATTCCCAAGTAGTCTCCTAACCAAGTACTAACCAAGCCTGACCCTGCTTACCTTCTGAGATCGGACGAGACCAGGCGTATTCAGGTTGGTATGGCCGTAAGCCATGGAATGATATTAGGATAGACTTTTTCAAGTTCATGTAACTAAAAAAACGTGGATGATATAAATTAGCAATTCCATTTTATATCGTCCTTTATAT
The DNA here is from genome assembly GCA_023634145.1 of Thymallus thymallus. NCBI lineage: Eukaryota > Metazoa > Chordata > Actinopteri > Salmoniformes > Salmonidae > Thymallus > Thymallus thymallus. The sequence continues at coordinate 2,856,256 of CM042422.1, forward strand.
GATTACTGTGTTTACAAGAGTATGCTAAACTGGTAAAAAGCTTACAGCACCTGGTATTCCCAAGTAGTCTCCTAACCAAGTACTAACCAAGCCTGACCCTGGTTAGCTTCTGAGATCGGACGAGATAAGGCGTATTCAGGTTGTTATGGCCGTAAGCCATGGAATGATATTAGGATAGACTTTTTCAAGTTCATGTAACTAAAAAAACGTGGATGAACTAAATTAGCAATTCCATTTTATATTGTCCTTTATATGATTACTGTGTTTACAAGAGTATGCTAAACTGGTAAAAAGCTTACAGCACCTGGTATTCACAAGAAGTCTCCTAACCAAGTACTAACCAAGCCTGACCCTGCTTAGCTTCTGAGATCGGACGAGATCAGGCGTATTCATGTTGTTATGGCCGTAAGCCATGGAATGATATTAGGATAGACTTTTTCAAGTTCATGTAACTCAAAAAACGTGGATGAACTAAATTAGCAATTCCATATCGTCCTTTATATGATTACTGTGTTTACAAGAGTATGCTAAACTGGTAAAAAGCTTACAGCACCTGGTATTCCCAAGTAGTCTCCTGACCAAGTACTAACCACGCCTGGCCCTGCTTAGCTTCTGAGATCGGATGAGATCAGGCGTATTCAGGTAGGTATGGCCATAAGCCGTAGAAAGACATTTGGATAGACTCTTTCATGTTCATGTAACTCAAAAAACGTGGATGAACTAAATTAGCAATTCCATTTTATATCGTCCTTTATATCATTACTGTGTTTTTCAAGAGTATGCTAAATGGGCAAAAAGCTTACAGCACCTGGTATTCCCAAGTAGTCTCCTAACCAAGTACTAACCAAGCCTGACGCTGCTTAGCGTCTGAGATCGGACGAGATCAGGCGTATTCAGGTTGGTATGGCCGTAAGCCATGGAATGATATTAGGATAGACTTTTTCAAGTTCATGTAACTATAAAAACGTGGATGAACTAAATTAGCAATTCCATTTTATATCGTCCTTTATATGATTACTGTGTTTACAAGAGTATGCTAAACTGGTAAAAAGCGTACAGCACCTGGTATTCCCAAGTAGTCTCCTAACCAAGTACTAACCAAGCCTGACCCTGCTTAGCTTCTGAGATCGGACGAGATCAGGCGTATTCAGGTTGGTATGGCCGTAAGCCATGGAATGATATTAGGATAGACTTATTCAAGTTCATGTAATTCAAAAAACGTGGATGAACTAAATTAGCAATTCCATTTTATATCGTCCTTTATATGATTACTGTGTTTACTAGAGTATGCTAAACTGGTAAAAAATCTTACAGCACCTGGTATTCCCAAGTAGTCTCCTAACCAAGTACTAACCAAGCCTGACCCTGCTTAGTTTCTGAGATCGGACGAGATCAGGCATATTCAGGTTGGTATGGCCGTAAGCCATGGAGTGATATTAGGATAGACTTTTTCATGTTCATGTAACTCAAAAAACGTGGATGAACTAAATTAGCAATTCCATTTTATATCGTCCTTTATATGATTACTGTGTTTACAAGAGTATGCTAAACTGGTAAAAAGCTTACAGCACCTGGTATTCCCAAGTAGTCTCCTAACCAAGTACTAACCAAGCCTGACCTTGCTTAGCTTCTGAGATCGGACGAGATCAGGCGTATTCATGTTGTTATGGCCGTAAGCCATAGAATGATATTAGGATAGACTTTTTCAAGTTCATGTAACTAAAAAAACGTGGATGAACTAAATTAGCAATTCCATTTTATATCGTCCTTTATATGATTACTGTGTTTACAAGAGTATGCTAAACTGGTAAAAAGCTTACAGCACCTGGTATTCCAAAGTGGTCTCCTAACCAAGTACTAACCAAGCCTGACCCTGCTTAGCTTCTGAGATCGGACGAGTCCAGGCGCATTCAGGTTGGTATGGCCGTAAGCCATGGAATGATATTAGGATAGACTTTTTCAAGTTCATGTAACTAAAAAAACGTGGATGAACTAAATTAGCAATTCCATTTTATATCGTCCTTTATATGATTACTGTGTTTACAAGAGTATGCTAAACTGGTAAAAAGCTTACAGCACCTGGTATTCCCAAGTGGTCTCCTAACCAAGTACTAACCAAGCCTGACCCTGCTTAGCTTCTGAGATCGGACGAGACCAGGCGTATTCAGGTTGGTATGGCCGTAAGCCATGGAATGATATTAGGATAGACTTTTTCAAGTTCATGTAACTAAAAAAACGTGGATGATATAAATTAGCAATTCCATTTTATATCGTCCTTTATATGATTACTGTGTTTACAAGAGTATGCTAAACTGGTAAAAAGCTTACAGCACCTGGTATTCCCAAGTAGTCTCCTGACAAAGTACTAACCAAGCCCGGCGCTGCTTAGCTTCTGAGATCGGACAAGATCAGGCGTATTCAGGTTGGTATGGCCGTAAACCATGGAATGATATTAGGATAGACTTTTTCAAGTTCATGTAACTCAAAAAACGTGGATGAACTAAATTAGCAATTCCATTTTATATCGTCCTTTATATGATTACTGTGTTTACAAGAGTATGCTAAACTGGTAAAAAGCTTACAGCACCTGGTATTCCCAAGTAGTCTCCTGACCAAGTACTAACCACGCCTGGCCCTGCTTAGCTTCTGAGATCGGATGAGATCAGGCGTATTCAGGTAGGTATGGCCGTAAGCCGTAGAAAGACATTTGGATAGACTCTTTCATGTTCATGTAACTCAAAAAACGTGGATGAACTAAATTAGCAATTCCATTTTATATCGTCCTTTATATCATTACTGTGTTTTTCACGAGTATGCTAAATGGGTAAAAAGCTTACAGCACCTGGTATTCCCAAGTAGTCTCCTAACCAAGTACTAACCAAGCCTGACGCTGCTTAGCTTCTGAGATCGGACGAGTTCAGGCGTATTCAGGTTGGTATGGCCGAAAGCCATGGAATGATATTAGGATAGACTTTTTCAAGTTCATGTAACTAAGAAAACGTGGATGAACTAAATTAGCAATTCCATTTTATATCGTCCTTTATATGATTACTGTGTTTACAAGAGTATGCTAAACTGGTAAAAAGCGTACAGCACCTGGTATTCCCAAGTAGTCTCCTAACCAAGTACTAACCAAGCCTGACCCTGCTTAGCTTCTGAGATCGGACGAGATCAGGTGTATTCAGGTTGGTATGGCAGTAAGCCATGGAATGATATTAGGATAGACTTATTCAAGTTCATGTAATTCAAAAAACGTGGATGAACTAAATTAGCAATTCCATTTTATATAGTCCTTTATATGATTACTGTGTTTACAAGAGTATGCTAAACTGGTAAAAAGCTTACAGCACCTGGTATTCCCAAGTAGTCTCCTAACCAAGTACTAACCAAGCCTGACCCTGCTTAGTTTCTGAGATCGGACAAGATCAGGCATATTCAGGTTGGTATGGCCGTAAGCCATTGAGTGATATTAGGATAGACTTTTCATGTTCATGTAACTCAAAAAACGTGGATGAACTAAATTAGCAATTCCATTTTATATCGTCCTTTATATGATTACTGTGTTTACAAGAGCATGCTAAACTGGTAAAAAGCTTACAGCACCTGGTATTCCCAAGTAGTCTCCTGACAAAGTACTAACCAAGCCCGGCGCTGCTTAGCATCTGAGATCGGACAAGATCAGGCGTATTCAGGTTGGTATGGCCGTAAACCATGGAATGATATTAGGATAGACTTTTTCAAGTTCATGTAACTCAAAAAACGTGGATGAACTAAATTAGCAATTCCATTTTATATTGTCCTTTATATCATTACTGTGTTTACAAGAGTATGCTAAACTGGTAAAAAGCTTACAGCACCTAGTATTCCCAAGTAGTCTCCTAACCAAGTACTAACCAAGCCTGACTCTGCTTAGCTTCTGAGATCGGGCATATTCAGGTTGGTATGGCCATAAGCCATGGAGTGATATTAGGATAGACTTTTTCATGTTCATGTAACTCAAAAAACGTGGATGAACTAAATTAGCAATTCCATTTTATATCGTCCTTTATAGGATTACTGTGTTTACAAGAGTATGCTAAACTGGTAAAAAGCTTACAGCACCTGGTATTCCCAAGTAGTCTCCTGACCAAGTACTAACCAAGCCTGACCTTGCTTAGCTTCTGAGATCGGGTGCATTCAGGTTGGTATGGCCGTAAGCCATGGAATGATATTAGGATAGACTTTTTCAAGTTCATGTAACAAAAAAAACGTGGATGAACTAAATTAGCAATTCCATTTTATATCGTCCTTTATATGATTACTGTGTTTACAAGAGTATGCTAAACTGGTAAAAAGCTTACAGCACCTGGTATTCCCAAGTGGTCTCCTAACCAAGTACTAAACAAGCCTGACTCTGCTTAGCTTCTGAGATCGGACGAGACCAGGCGTATTCAGGTTGGTATGGCCGTAAGCCATGGAATGATATTAGGATAGACTTTTTCAAGTTCATGTAACTAAAAAAACGTGGATGATATATATTAGCAATTCCATTTTATATCGTCCTTTATATGATTACTGTGTTTACAAGAGTATGCTAAACTGGTAAAAAGCTTACAGCACCTGGTATTCCCAAGTAGTCTCCTAACCAAGTACTAACCAAGCCTGACGCTGCTTAGCTTCTGAGATCGGACGAGATCAGGCGTATTCAGGTTGGTATGGCCGTAAGCCATGGAAGGATATTAGGATAGACTTTTTCAAGTTCATGTAACTAAAAAAACGTGGATGAACTAAATTAGCAATTCCATTTTATATCGTCCTTTATATGATTACTGTGTTTACAAGAGTATGCTAAACTGGTAAAAAGCGTACAGCACCTGGTATTCCCAAGTAGTCTCCTAACCAAGTACTAACCAAGCCTGACCCTGCTTAGCTTCTGAGATCGGACGAGATCAGGCGTATTCAGGTTGGTATGGCCGTAAGCCATGGAATGATATTAGGATAGACTTATTCAAGTTCATGTAATTCAAAAAACGTGGATGAACTAAATTAGCAATTCCATTTTATATCGTCCTTTATATGATTACTGTGTTTACTAGAGTATGCTAAACTGGTAAAAATCTTACAGCACCTGGTATTCCCAAGTAGTCTCCTAACCAAGTACTAACCAAGCCTGACCCTGCTTAGCTTCTGAGATCGGACGAGATCAGGCGTATTCATGTTGTTATGGCCGTAAGCCATGGAATGATATTAGGATAGACTTTTTCAAGTTCATGTAACTAAAAAAACGTGGATGAACTAAATTAGCAATTCCATTTCATATCGTCCTTTATATGATTACTGTGTTTACAAGAGTATGCTAAACTGGTAAAAAGCTTACAGCACCTGGTATTCCCAAGTAGTCTCCTGACCAAGTACTAACCAAGCCTGGCCCTGCTTAGCTTCTGAGATCGGATGAGATCAGGCGTATTCAGGTAGGTATGGCCGTAAGCCGTAGAAAGACATTTGGATAGACTCTTTCATGTTCATGTAACTCAAAAAACGTGGATGAACTAAATTAGCAATTCCATTTTATATCGTCCTTTATATCATTACTGTGTTTTTCACGAGTATGCTAAATGGGTAAAAAGCTTACAGCACCTGGTATTCCCAAGTAGTCTCCTAACCAAGTACTAACCAAGCCTGACGCTGCTTAGCTTCTGAGATCGGACGAGATCAGGCGTATTCAGGTTGGTATGGCCGTAAGCCATGGAATGATATTAGGATAGACTTTTTCAAGTTCATGTAACTAAAAAAACGTGGATGAACTAAATTAGCAATTCCATTTTATATCGTCCTTTATATGATTACTGTGTTTACAAGAGTATGCTAAACTGGTAAAAAGCGTACAGCACCTGGTATTCCCAAGTAGTCTCCTAACCAAGTACTAACCAAGCCTGACCCTGCTTAGCTTCTGAGATCGGACGAGATCAGGCGTATTCAGGTTGGTATGGCCGTAAGCCATGGAATGATATTAGGATAGACTTATTCAAGTTCATGTAATTCAAAAAACGTGGATGAACTAAATTAGCAATTCCATTTTATATAGTCCTTTATATGATTACTGTGTTTACAAGAGTATGCTAAACTGGTAAAAAGCTTACAGCACCTGGTATTCCCAAGTAGTCTCCTAACCAAGTACTAACCAAGCCTGACCCTGGTTAGCTTCTGAGATCGGACGAGATAAGGCGTATTCAGGTTGTTATGGCCTTAAGCCATGGAATGATATTAGGATAGACTTTTTCAAGTTCATGTAACTAAAAAAACGTGGATGAACTAAATTAGCAATTCCATTTCATATCGTCCTTTATATGATTACTGTGTTTACAAGAGTATGCTAAACTGGTAAAAAGCTTACAGCACCTGGTATTCCCAAGTAGTCTCCTAAACAAGTACTAACCAAGCCTGACCCTGCTTAGCTTCTGAGATCGGACGAGATCAGGCGTATTCAGGTTGGTATGGCCGTAAGCCACGGAATGATATTAGGATAGACTTTTTCAAGTTCATGTAACTCAAAAAACGTGGATGAACTAAATTAGCAATTCCATTTTATATTGTCCTTTATATCATTACTGTGTTTACAAGAGTATGCTAAACTGGTAAAAAGCTTACAGCACCTGGTATTCCCAAGTAGTCTACTGACCAAGTACTAACCAAGCCTGGCCCTGCTTAGCTTCTGAGATCGGATGAGATCAGGCGTATTCAGGTAGGTATGGCCGTAAGCCATAGAAAGACATTTGGATAGACTCTTTCATGTTCATGTAACTCAAAAAACGTGGATGATATAAATTAGAAATTCCATTTTATATCGTCCTTTATATGATTACTGTGTTTACAAGAGTATGCTAAACTGGTAAAAAGCTTACAGCACCTGGTATTCCCAAGTAGTCTCCTAACCAAGTACTAACCAAGCCTGACCCTGCTTAGCTTCTGAGATCGGACGAGATCAGGCGTATTCAGGTTATTATGGCCGTAAACCATGGAATGATATTAGGATAGACTTTTTCAAGTTCATGTAACTCAAAAAACGTGGATGAACTAAATTAGCAATTCCATTTTATATCGTCCTTTATATGATTACTGTGTTTACAAGAGTATGCTAAACTGGTAAAAAGCTTACAGCACCTGGTATTCCCAAGTAGTCTCCTAACCAAGTACTAACCAAGCCTGACCCTGCTTAGCTTCTGAGATCGGACGAGAACAGGCGTATTCAGGTTGTTATGGCCGTAAGCCATGGAATGATATTAGGATAGACTTTTTCAAGTTCATGTAACTAAAAAAACGTGGATGAACTAAATTAGCAATTCCATTTCATATCGTCCTTTATATGATTACTGTGTTTACAAGAGTATGCTAAACTGGTAAAAAGCTTACAGCACCTGGTATTCCCAAGTAGTCTCCTAAACAAGTACTAACCAAGCCTGACCCTGCTTAGCTTCTGAGATCGGACGAGATCAGGCGTATTCAGGTTGGTATGGCCGTAAGCCACGGAATGATATTAGGATAGACTTTTTCAAGTTCATGTAACTCAAAAAACGTGGATGAACTAAATTAGCAATTCCATTTTATATTGTCCTTTATATCATTACTGTGTTTACAAGAGTATGCTAAACTGGTAAAAAGCTTACAGCACCTGGTATTCCCAAGTAGTCTACTGACCAAGTACTAACCAAGCCTGGCACTGCTTAGCTTCTGAGATCGGATGAGATCAGGCGTATTCAGGTAGGTATGGCCGTAAGCCGTAGAAAGACATTTGGATAGACTCTTTCATGTTCATGTAACTCAAAAAACGTGGATGATATAAATTAGAAATTCCATTTTATATCGTCCTTTATATGATTACTGTGTTTACAAGAGTATGCTAAACTGGTAAAAAGCTTACAGCACCTGGTATTCCCAAGTAGTCTCCTAACCAAGTACTAACCAAGCCTGACCCTGCTTAGCTTCTGAGATCGGACGAGATCAGGCGTATTCAGGTTGGTATGGCCGTAAACCATGGAATGATATTAGGATAGACTTTTTCAAGTTCATGTAACTCAAAAAACGTGGATGAACTAAATTAGCAATTCCATTTTATATCGTCCTTTATATGATTACTGTGTTTACAAGAGTATGCTAAACTGGTAAAAAGCTTACAGCACCTGGTATTCCCAAGTAGTCTCCTAACCAAGTACTAACCAAGCCTGACCCTGCTTAGCTTCTGAGATCGGACGAGATCAGGCGTATTCAGGTTGGTATGGCCGTAAACCATGGAATGATATTAGGATAGACTTTTTCAAGTTCATGTAACTCAAAAAACGTGGATGAACTAAATTAGCAATTCCATTTTATATCGTCCTTTATATCATTACTGTGTTTTTCAAGAGTATGCTAAATGGGCAAAAAGCTTACAGCACCTGGTATTCCCAAGTAGTCTCCTAACCAAGTACTAACCAAGCCTGACCCTGCTTAGCTTCTGAGATCGGACGAGATCAGGCGTATTCAGTTTGGTATGGCCGTAAGCCATGGAATGATATTAGGATAGACTTTTTCAGGTTCATGTAACTCAAAAAACGTGGATGAACTAAATTAGCAATTCCATTTTATATCGTCCTTTATATGATTACTGTGTTTACAAGAGTATGCTAAACTGGTAAAAGGCTTACAGCACCTGGTATTCGCAAGTAGTCTCCTAACCAAGTACTAACCATGCCTGACCCTGCTTAGCTTCTGAGATCGGACGAGATCAGGCGTATTCAGGTTGGTATGGCCGTAAACCATGGAATGATATTAGGATAGACTTTTTCAAGTTCATGTAACTCAAAAAACGTGGATGAACTAAATTAGCAATTCCATTTTATATCGTCCTTTATATCATTACTGTGTTTTTCAAGAGTATGCTAAATGGGCAAAAAGCTTACAGCACCTGGTATTCCCAAGTAGTCTCCTAACCAAGTACTAACCAAGCCTGACCCTGCTTAGCTTCTGAGATCGGACGAGATCAGGCGTATTCAGTTTGGTATGGCCGTAAGCCATGGAATGATATTAGGATAGACTTTATCAGGTTCATGTAACTCAAAAAACGTGGATGAACTAAATTAGCAATTCCATTTTATATCGTCCTTTATATGATTACTGTGTTTACAAGAGCATGCTAAACTGGTAAAAAGCTTACAGCACCTGGTATTCCCAAGTAGTCTACTGACAAAGTACTAACCAAGCCCGGCGCTGCTTAGCATCTGAGATCGGACAAGATCAGGCGTATTCAGGTTGGTATGGCCGTAAACCATGGAATGATATTAGGATAGACTTTTTCAAGTTCATGTAACTCAAAAAACGTGGATGAACTAAATTAGCAATTCCATTTTATATTGTCCTTTATATCATTACTGTGTTTACAAGAGTATGCTAAACTGGTAAAAAGCTTACAGCACCTGGTATTCCCAAGTAGTCTACTAACCAAGTACTAACCAAACCTGACCCTGCTTAGCTTCTGAGATCGGACGAGATCAGGAGTATTCAGGTAGGTATGGCCGTAAGCCATAGAAAGACATTTGGATAGACTCTTTCATGTTCATGTAACTCAAAAAACGTGGATGAACTAAATTAGCAATTCCATTTTATATCATCCTTTATATCATTACTGTGTTTTTCAAGAGTATGCTAAATGGGCAAAAAGCTTACAGCACCTGGTATTCCCAAGTAGTCTCCTAACCAAGCCTGACGCTGCTTAGCTTCTGAGATCGGACGAGATCAGGCGTATTCAGGTTGGTATGGCCGTAAGCAATGGAATGATATTAGGATAGACTTTTTCAAGTTCATGTAACAAAAAAAACGTGGCTGAACTAAATTAGCAATTCCATTTTATATCGTCCTTTATATGATTACTGTGTTTACAAGAGTATGCTAAACTGGTAAAAAGCTTACAGCACCTGGTATTCCCAAGTAGTCTCCTAACCAAGTACTAACCAAGCCTGACCCTGCTTAGTTTCTGAGATCTGACGAGATCAGGCATATTCAGGTTGGTATGGCCGTAAGCCATTGAGTGATATTAGGATAGACTTTTTCATGTTCATGAAACTCAAAAAACGTGGATGAACTAAATTAGCAATTCCATTTTATATCGTCCTTTATATGATTACTGTGTTTACAAGAGCATGCTAAACTGGTAAAAAGTTTACAGCACCTGGTATTCCCAAGTAGTCTCCTGACAAATTACTAACCAAGCCCGGCGCTGCTTAGCTTCTGAGATCGGACGAGATCAGGCATATTCATGTTGTTATGGCCGTAAGCCATGGAATAATATTAGGATAGACTTTTTCAAGTTCATGTAACTAAAAAAACGTGGATGAACTAAATTAGCAATTCCATTTTATATCGTCCTTTATATGATTACTGTGTTTACAAGAGTATGCTAAACTGGTAAAAAGCTTACAGCACCTGGTATTCCCAAGTAGTCTCCTAACCAAGTACTAACCAAGCCTGACCCTGCTTACCTTCTGAGATCGGACGAGACCAGGCGTATTTAGGTAGGTATGGCCGTAAGCCGTAGAAAGACATTTGGATAGACTCTTTCATGTTCATGTAACTCAAAAAACGTGGATGATATAAATTAGAAATTCCATTTTATATCGTCCTTTATATGATTACTGTGTTTACAAGAGTATGCTAAACTGGTAAAAAGCTTACAGCACCTGGTATTCCCAAGTAGTCTCCTAACCAAGTACTAACCAAGCCTGACCCTGCTTACCTTCTGAGATCGGACGAGACCAGGCGTATTCAGGTAGGTATGGCCGTAAGCCGTAGAAAGACATTTGGATAGACTCTTTCATGTTCATGTAACTCAAAAAACGTGGATGATATAAATTAGAAATTCCATTTTATATCGTCCTTTATATGATTACTGTGTTTACAAGAGTATGCTAAACTGGTAAAAAGCTTACAGCACCTGGTATTCCCAAGTAGTCTCCTAACCAAGTACTAACCAAGCCTGACCCTGCTTAGCTTCTGAGATCGGACGAGATCAGGCGTATTCAGGTTGGTATGGCCGTAAAACATGGAATGATATTAGGATAGACTTTTTCAAGTTCATGTAACTCAAAAAACGTGGATGAACTAAATTAGCAATTCCATTTTATATCGTCCTTTATATGATTACTGTGTTTACAAGAGTATGCTAAACTGGTAAAAAGCTTACAGCACCTGGTATTCCCGAGTAGTCTCCTAACCAAGTAATAACCAAGCCTGACCCTGCTTAGCTTCTGAGATCGGACGAGATCAGGCATATTCAGGTTGGTATGGCCGTAAGCCATGGAGTGATATTAGGATAGACTTTTTCATGTTCATGTAACTCAAAAAACGTGCATGAACTAAATTAGCAATTCCATTTTATATCGTCCTTTATATGATTACTGTGTTTACAAGAGTATATTTAACTGGTAAAAAGCTTACAGCACCTGGTATTCCCAAGTAGTCTCCTAACCAAGTACTAACCAAGCCTGACGCTGCTTAGCTTCTGAGATCGGACGAGATCAGGCGTTTTCAGGTTGGTATGGCCGTAAACCATGGAATGATATTAGGATTGACTTTTTCAAGTTCATGTAACTCAAAAAACGTGGATGAACTAAATTAGCAATTCCATTTTATATTGTCCTTTATATCATTACTGTGTTTACAAGAGTATGCTAAACTGGTAAAAAGCTTACAGCACCTGGTATTCCCAAGTAGTCTACTGACCAAGTACTAACCAAGCCTGACCCTGCTTAGCTTCTGAGATCGGATGAGATCAGGCGTATTCAGGTAGGTATGGCCGTAAGCCGTAGAAAGACATTTGGATAGACTCTTTCATGTTCATGTAACTCAAAAAACGTGGATGATATAAATTAGAAATTCCATTTTATATCGTCCTTTATATGATTACTGTGTTTACAAGAGTATGCTAAACTGGTAAAAAGCTTACAGCACCTGGTATTCCCAAGTAGTCTCCTAACCAAGTACTAACCAAGCCTGACCCTGCTTAGCTTCTGAGATCGGACGAGATCAGGCGTATTCAGGTTGGTATGGCCGTAAACCATCGAATGATATTAGGATAGACTTTTTCAAGTTCATGTAACTCAAAAAACGTGGATGAACTAAATTAGCAATTCCATTTTATATCGTCCTTTATATGATTACTGTGTTTACAAGAGTATGCTAAACTGGTAAAAAGCTTACAGCACCTGGTATTCCCAAGTAGTCTCCTAACCAAGTACTAACCAAGCCTGACCCTGCTTAGCTTCTGAGATCGGACGAGATCAGGCGTATTCAGGTTGGTATGGCCGTAAACCATTGAATGATATTAGGATAGACTTTTTCAAGTTCATGTAACTCAAAAAACGTGGATGAACTAAATTAGCAATTCCATTTTATATCGTCCTTTATATGATTACTGTGTTTACAAGAGTATGCTAAACTGGTAAAAAGCTTACAGCACCTGGTATTCCCAAGTAGTCTCCTAACCAAGTACTAACCAAGCCTGACCCTGCTTAGCTTCTGAGATCTGACGTATTCAGGTTGGTATGGCCGTAAGCCACGGAATGATATTAGGATAGACTTTTTCAAGTTCATGTAACTAAAAAAACGTGGATGAACTAAATTAGCAATTCCATTTTATATCGTCCTTTATACGATTACTGTGTTTACAAGAGTATGCTAAACTGGTAAAAAGCTTAAAGCACCTGGTATTCCCAAGTAGTCTCCTGACCAAGTACTAACCAAGCCTGGCCCTGATTAGCTTCTGAGATCGGACGAGATCAGGAGTATTCAGGTAGGTATGGCCGTAAGCCGTAGAAAGACATTTGGATAGACACTTTCATGTTCATGTAACTCAAAAAACGTGGATGATATAAATTAGAAATTCAATTTTATATCGTCCTTTATATGATTACTGTGTTTACAAGAGTATGCTAAACTGGTAAAAAGCTTAAAGCACCTGGTATTCCCAAGTAGTCTCCTGACCAAGTACTAACCAAGCCTGGCCCTGCTTAGCTTCTTAGATCGGACGAGATCAGGCATATTCAGGTAGGTATGGCCGTAAGCCGTAAAAAGACATTTGGATAGACACTTTCATGTTCATGTAACTCAAAAAACGTGGATGATATAAATTAGAAATTCCATTTTATATCGTCCTTTATATGATTACTGTGTTTACAAGAGTATGCTAAACTGGTAAAAAGCTTACAGCACCTGGTATTCCCAAGTAGTCTCCTAACCAAGTACTAACCAAGCCTGACGCTGCTTAGCTTCTGAGATCGGACGAGATCAGGCGTATTCAGGTTGGTATGGCCGTAAGCCATGGAATGATATTAGGATAGACTTTTTCAAGTTCATGTAACTAAAAAAACGTGGATGATATAAATTAGCAATTCCATTTTATATCGTCCTTTATATGATTACTGTGTTTACAAGAGTATGCTAAACTGGTAAAAAGCTTACAGCACCTGGAATTCCCAAGTAGTTTCCTAACCAAGTACTAACCAAGCCTGACCCTGCTTAGCTTCTGAGATCGGACGAGATCAGGCGTATTCAGGTTGGTATGGCCGTAAGCCATGGATTGATATTAGGATAGACTTTTTCAAGTTCATGTAACTAAAAAAACGTGGATGAACTAAATTAGAAATTCCATTTTATATCGTCCTTTATATGATTACTGTGTTTACAAGAGTATACTAAACTGGTAAAAAGATTACAGCACCTGGCATTCCCAAGTAGTCTCCTAACCAAGTACTAACCAAGCCTGACCCTGCTTAGCTTCTGAGATCGGACGAGATCAGGCGTTTTTTGAGGTTGTTATGGCCGTAAGCCATGGAATAATATTAGGATAGACTTTTTCATGTTCATGTAACTCAAAAAACGTGGATGAACTAAATTAGCAATTCCATTTTATATCGTCCTTTATATTATTACTGTGTTTACAAGAGTATGCTAAACTGGTAAAAAGCTTAAAGCACCTGGTATTCCCAAGTAGTCTCCCAACCAAGTACTAACCAAGCATGACCCTGCTTAGCTTCTGAGATCGGACGAGATCAGGCGTATTCAGGTAGGTATGGACGTAAGCCGTAGAAAGACATTTGGATAGACTCTTTCATGTTCATGTAACTCAAAAAACGTGGATGATATAAATTAGAAATTCCATTTTATATTGTCCTTTATATGATTACTGTGTTTACAAGAGTATGCTAAACTGGTAAAAAGCTTACAGCACCTGGTATTCCCAAGTAGTCTCCTAAACAAGTACTAACTAAGCCTGACCCTGCTTAGCTTCTGAGATCGGACGAGATCAGGCGTTTTTTGAGGTTGGTATGGCCATAAGCCATGGAATGATATTAGGATAGACTTTTTCAAGTTCATGTAACTAAAAAAACGTGGATGAACTAAATTAGAAATTCCATTTTATATCGTCCTTTATATGATTACTGTGTTTACAAGAGTATACTAAACTGGTAAAAAGATTACAGCACCTGGCATTCCCAAGTAGTCTCCTAACCAAGTACTAACCAAGCCTGACCCTGCTTAGCTTCTGAGATCTGACGAGATCAGGCGTATTCAGGTTGGTATGGCCGTAAGCCATGGAATGATATTAGGATAGACTTTTTCAAGTTCATGTAACTAAAAAAAAGTTGATGAACTAAATTAGCAATTCCATTTTATATCGTCCTTTATATGATTACTGTGTTTACAAGAGTATGCTAAACTGGTAAAAAGCTTAAAGCACCTGGTATTCCCAAGTAGTCTCCTGACCAAGTACTAACCAAGCCTGGCCCTGCTTAGCTTCTGAGATCGGACGAGATCAGGCATATTCAGGTAGGTATGGCCGTAAGCCGTAGAAAGACATTTGGATAGACACTTTCATGTTCATGTAACTCAAAAAACGTGGATGATATAAATTAGAAATTCCATTTTATATCGTCCTTTATATGATTACTGTGTTTATAAGAGTATGCTAAACTGGTAAAAAGCTTACAGCACCTGGTATTCCCAAGTAGTCTCCTAACCAAGTACTAACCAAGCCTGACGCTGCTTAGCTTCTGAGATCGGACGAGATCAGGCGTATTCAGGTTGGAATGGCCGTAAGCCATGGAATGATATTAGG
This sequence comes from Thymallus thymallus, assembly GCA_023634145.1. Lineage (NCBI taxonomy): Eukaryota > Metazoa > Chordata > Actinopteri > Salmoniformes > Salmonidae > Thymallus > Thymallus thymallus. Next base: position 2,871,380 of record CM042422.1, read on the forward strand.
ATAGACTTTTTCAAGTTCATGTAACTAAAAAAACGTGGATGATATAAATTAGCAATTCCATTTTATATCGTCCTTTATATGATTACTGTGTTTACAAGAGTATGCTAAACTGGTAAAAAGCTTACAGCACCTGGATTCCCAAGTAGTTTCCTAACCAAGTACTAACCAAGCCTGACCCTGCTTAGCTTCAGAGATCGGACGAGATCAGGCGTATTTTCTTTTTTTTTTTTTTTTTTATTATCAAACATTTCTTATTTTACAATTATTTACAGTGCAATATACAAATAACAATACATAATACTCGAGACTAATATAGGCAGGTGAACAATTCACCCCCTATCAAAATAGTAAAAAAAAGAAACAAGAAATAAAGCAAAATCTAATGCCAATGAACTAATACAAGACCAATTCCCAAAATTAGGCAGGTTAAACGCAACCCCCTATCAATTTAAAATAACCAAAGAAAATATCAAAACAGTGCTTTCAAAAATTATACGTGATACCTCCACTCTCCTCTCTTGAAATTAACCCACTCCCTTCAACAAAATATTCATCAAAATGTTCCATCCCGTAATTAAACAACATATCTATGTGTTTACTAAACAGTGATACAAAAATACCCCACACCTTTACCCTCTTCCTGTCAAAAAACACATAATTCCTCCTACAAAATATAGCATACCTCACAAAACTCAAAACAATATTCAACAAACATACATTAACACCATCACATTTACCAGACACTCCAAATAACAAAAGTTCTTCCCACACATACTTTTTCAACAAATCACACCCCCAGTTTTTACATAACATTTCCTTAATTTTGCTAAAGAAGTGTTTTAATTCTTCACATTCTACGAACAAATGCATAAGGGTTTCTGGTAAACATCCACATATGTCACATTCCCTTTTTATTTCACAATTAATTTGATGTAGTACCACCTTTGTAAATATCCTATTATGTCTTAATTTAAAATCATTATTTTCACACTCTCTATTGTTATATTTTACATTTAAATTTTCCCATATCTTATTTTCATCCAATTTCGGAAAAAACACTTTCCAAAATTTCTCTGCAGCCGGCCTTCTAACTATTTTTTTAACCATTATTCTGTATAAACGTTTCACCGGAATAATAGATAAATGTACTTTTTTTTTACTGCTACCAATGAACAAATTAGGGAATACAAATAGATCTTCTCTTACAACGTCACTGTTTATTAAATCAACCCATGCTTTTGGTATACTATTCTTTATCTTGTCATAAATATTTTTCACTGTTCCCCTTCCCACTTCTTCATCCCATTCATTTACCATGTCATAAATAGCTTCTTCAGGTAAAAACCCTGGAATTACCTCATATGTATAATCTTTTATTTGTCGTAGACCTGCACTCATAAATACTTTATTATACAGAACCTGTTCTTTGTTCTTAATCTTCTCATTCAGAAATATAGGTTGATTCATAATTAGGTCAATGTGACCACATTCATAATGTACATTAGGCAACAACTCTACCCAAGCATTTAGCACCTCTTTATAAAAATCTGGTACCTTTTCCAACATTGTCCTTTTAAGACCCATCAATAAACCATTATCTTCACATCCACCACTCTCCTCTAAGTAGACTTTAAAAAAGTGTTTCCAACCATAATCTTCACTTTCATACAAATATTTCTTTACTGTTTTTATCCTAATAGCTTTTCTTTTGACATCTAAATCTACAAGTTTTAAACCTCCATCCACATAGTCGGCTATCAATGTTTTCTGAGATATTCTAACTCCTTTACCATCCCATATAAAATGAGACACTGCATTATTCAATTCATTTAGAACCCACTCAGGCATGTCCAGGACTCCCAAAACATACACAAATTTAGATAATACCAACGCATTTGCTACAATTACTTTACCTTTTAACTTGAGTTTTCTATTTTTCCAGAAATTCAACGTTAGCTTGACTTTATTAAGGATTCCAGTCCAAGTTATATCTTTTGCCTCTTTCTCCTTTACACCAATGTTTACTCCCAGCACTTTAATAAAATCCTTTGCTATCTTGAATGGTATCTCACACTTATTTGCATTGATATCCCCAACAAACATTATTTCAGTCTTCTCTATGTTAACTTTAGCGCCCGATGCCTTACTATATATATCTATAATTCTCATAATACTTCTAATGCTTCCTATATCCTTCACAGTGCAAGTAGTGTCATCAGCGTACTGGTGTATAACACTGACACCACCACCTGGGATTCCAACACCCCTTACCTCTTCATTACTATTTATTAAAGCAGCTAACGGTTCTGTAGAAATACTGTACAACAGAGCTGACAAAGGACAGCCCTGTCTTACTGACCTCTCTACAGGGAAAGTATCTGTTAATATTCCGTTACATTTGACACAACTTTTAGCCCCTCTATACAACAGGTTGATCCAAGATATCAACTTTGGCCCAAAACCAAACTTCTCCATAGTCTGTAAAAGAAAGCTATGCTCCACTCTATCAAAAGCTTTGTTAAAATCCAGACTTAATACTATACCACCTTCATCTTTCATTTGATTTACAACATCTCTAATTGTACAAATGACATCTGTAACATCTCTTCCAGGTATACCGTAGGCTTGTGTTGATGTAATAATACTTCCAACCACCCTTTTCATCCTATTTGCTAACACTTTAGTCAGTATCTTATAATCTGAATTTAGAAGACTAATCGGCCTATAATTTTCTAACTGTAACCTACTGCCCTTGTTTTTGAATAATATGGTTAACATACCAGTTGACATAGATTCAGGGATGTCATTATTTTCTTCCATGTACTGAAACACCTTCACTAAAATGGGTGCCAATATATCTACAAAAACTTTATAGAACTCATTTGATAAACCATCTAAACCTGGACTTTTATTACCTTGAGTGTTAAAAATTGCTTCCTTGATTTCCATCATCGAGATCTTTTCATCACACATCATTCTATCTGCCTGAGATACTTTGGCACTAATTGTATCCAACACTTCTACAACACACACTTCATCTACAGCATTCTTTTTGTAAAGATTTCTGTAAAACGATTCAACTGTATCTAAGATCCCAACAAAATCATTTACCTTTACCCCTTTTTCATTTTCCAACTCTACAATGTAACTCTTGGTTTGCTTTCTTTTCTCAAGGCCCAAAAAAAAGGATGTACATTTCTCTCCCTCCAAAGCGTACTGTGCCCTACTCCTAACAATAGCACCCAAACATTTCTTTTTTTCAAAACCTCCAAGCTCTGCGTGGATTTTCAAATAGTTCTCCACATCATAGTTTGGATCAGTATCAGCCTTTTCCATTTCATGCAACATCCTATTTCTGAGCATATTCTCTTTCTGCTTATCTAGACGGTTATTATTTTTAGCATACCTAATACTCCTATTTTTTACTTTGACTTTCACTTCCTCCCACCATAAACACACATTCTCTTTTAACAGTACATTAGACATTTCATCATTAATACATTCAACAATTTCATTTCTATATCTTTCCTCCTTTAACAGACTGGCATTTAAACACCAGACCCCTCCTCCTCTCCTCTCCACACCAATACCCATTTGAAATGACATTACTGCGTGATCACTATATGTTGTAAAGTTATATGCCATCTTCTTAACATGCTGTACCACTTGTTGTTTTGCTAGACATAAATCAATTCTGCTTTGTTTTAATTCCTTTAAAACCACCTGCCTTCTAGAAAACACTCTTCTGTTTGGATTTTCAGCCCTCCATATGTCTACTAGATTCTCCTCATTCATAAGTTTCGATAAAGCATTTCTAGAAGAGTCATATCTGAATCTAGCACAACTAGAAGCATCCATTCTACTACACCTCACATTAAAGTCTCCTATCAGTATACAGTTTTCTGAGCACAGTGTTTTTAACTTGTGAAACATTTCTCTCCTTTCAGATTCATTGTTTGAAGCATAAACATTAATTAAACGAAAAGTTACATTTTGAACTTCAAATTCAATAACAATAATTCTGCCATCATTGTCAGCATATATTTGCTTTACATTTTGCACCACATCGTTTTTTATCAATATAGCTACACCACATGATCTCTCACCACCATTATTAAAATAAAGTAAATCCATCCACCTCTTTCTCACTCCCTCCATCATATTCTCAGTCCAATGTGTCTCTTGTAGGCATAAAATATCAGTCTGAAACAGGCTCACCGTCTGCTCAAATCTTTCCATACCTCTTAGACCATTAATGTTCAGTGACATAACACTCACCATGAGTATGATTAAGATGAATATCCTGTCCATCATCGCACCTCAGTCTTTTTTCTCTTCACCATTTTTTTTCTCTTTTCCTTCACTCCTTTCCTTACTCTCTGGACTTCACCTGATGACACATCCCCCTCAGAGTCTTTCCTCTTCGAACAGTCACCCTTCACTTCCGACTCCTCAGGGGTAGTAGCAGGAGTATCCCCCCCAACCCCTGCAGACTGACCTGGGGACAGCACTCCTTCTCCCATCTTCTCCCTTCCATCGGCGAATACACCTTCCAAAAACTCCCGGTCTAGGCTAGGCCCGATACCATCTCCATCCTCCTCTCCAGGTTCACCACCCTCTTCTCCTTCTTGGTCTTCTTGGCCCACACCCTCCATTTCAATCTCCTTCTCCAACTCTTCCTTCTCCAAATCCTCCATACTTTCCTCCACCACCTCCACCTCGTCCTCCTCTTCCTCCTCCTCCTCTTCCTCCTCCTCCCCTCGTTGCTCTGCATCATCTCCAACATCAGTCCTCGTACAAGTACAGTGAACTCCCCTTCCTCCACAATGATGGCAAGGTCTTTCCGCTTTCCCAACACACTCCCTTGCGTAATGGCCTTGTTCCCCGCACCTCAGGCACAAAAAATCAGGACAGTCGCGGACAATGTGACCAGGCTGAATACAAACACGGCATACCTTCACTTGCCTGTCATGTATGACACGAAAATATTCAGTCCCCTCCAACGTCTCAAACTTTGTAGAATACGGGAGGGAGCGCACTTTGTCCGTAAACCGGACTCTGCAGAACCTTGTGCCATCTGCGATATCTGTACCTGGCCAATGTCGTCTTTTAATCGGGGAAACCGCCGACACTCCCCAACCTTCTAGTTTGGCTATAATCACCTCATCACCGATGTATACAGGTAAATTCATAAATGACACCACCATTTCGTCGGATGAAATGTCCCTCACCATCACCGTACATGATTTTATTTTTAGACCATCCATTAGTCTCTCCTTCCCATGAACATGCGACATTGTGATTTCATATTTTTGGTCTCCTTTGAATCTACAGCCTGTCACTGTGCCACACGCCTCCTTTATCCCACGTAGCAACTCCATGATTGTTAATTTCTGGTCCCCGGATATATCCACCGCCACTGTACAATCACTATCATAGGACTTCTCCTTTGGAAGGGGAGCACCAGGGACAGTTCCTCCATGTTCCATGTTCATCGTCGTTTTCCTCGCATTAGTCATTGTAGCCATTGAGATCAGTCCGGTAAAACAGGAAGGAAACAATAAGTATCTGTCCCCCAAACGGCCGATGCCGCCGGGGCACAAAACTTATTAATCCAAAAAAAAAACTAAATCCACTAATCAACAAAAGAGAAGAACAGAGAGAGAAAAAAGTCACTCTCTACTACAAACACTCCAACTCTCAATCAGAATAATCAGCACCACCTGTCTCACACTCCAAACCAACAGAGGGCGTATTCAGGTTGGTATGGCCGTAAGCCATGGAATGATATTAGGATAGACTTTTTCAAGTTCATGTAACTAAAAAAACGTGGATGAACTAAATTAGAAATTCCATTTTATATCGTCCTTTATATGATTACTGTGTTTACAAGAGTATACTAAACTGGTAAAAAGATTACAGCACCTGTTATTCCCAAGTAGTCTCCTAACCAAGTACTAACTAAGCCTGACCCTGCTTAGCTTCTGAGATCGGACGAGATCAGGCGTATTCAGGTTGGTATGGCCGTAAACCATGGAATGATATTAGGATAGACTTTTTCAAGTTCATGTAACTAAAAAAACGTGGATGAACTAAATTAGCAATTCCATTTTATATCGTCCTTTATATGATTACTGTGTTTACAAGAGTATGCTAAACTGGTAAAAAGCTTACAGCACCTGGTATTCCCAAGTAGTGTCCTAACCAAGTACTAACCAAGCCTGACCCTGCTTAGCTTCTGAGATCTGACGTATTCAGGTTGGTATGGCCGTAAGCCATGGAATGATATTAGGATAGACTTTTTCAAGTTCATGTAACTAAAAAAACGTGGATGAACTAAATTAGCAATTCCATTTTATATCGTCCTTTATACGATTACTGTGTTTACAAGAGTATGCTAAACTGGTAAAAAGCTTAAAGCACCTGGTATTCCCAAGTAGTCTCCTGACCAAGTACTAACCAAGCCTGGCCCTGATTAGCTTCTGAGATCGGACGAGATCAGGAGTATTCAGGTAGGTATGGCCGTAAGCCGTAGAAAGACATTTGGATAGACACTTTCATGTTCATGTAACTCAAAAAACGTGGATGATATAAATTAGAAATTCAATTTTATATCGTCCTTTATATGATTACTGTGTTTACAAGAGTATGCTAAACTGGTAAAAAGCTTAAAGCACCTGGTATTCCCAAGTAGTCTCCTGACCAAGTACTAACCAAGCCTGGCCCTGCTTAGCTTCTTAGATCGGACGAGATCAGGCATATTCAGGTAGGTATGGCCGTAAGCCGTAAAAAGACATTTGGATAGACACTTTCATGTTCATGTAACTCAAAAAACGTGGACGATATAAATTAGCAATTCCATTTTATATCGTCCTTTATATGATTACTGTGTTTACAAGAGTATGCTAAACTGGTAAAAAGCTTACAGCACCTGGAATTCCCAAGTAGTTTCCTAACCAAGTACTAACCAAGCCTGACCCTGCTTAGCTTCTGAGATCGGACGAGATAAGGCGTATTCAGGTTGGTATGGCCGTAAGCCATGGATTGATATTAGGATAGACTTTTTCAAGTTCATGTAACTAAAAAAACGTGGATGAACTAAATTAGAAATTCCATTTTATATTGTCCTTTATATGATTACTGTGTTTACAAGAGTATACTAAACTGGTAAAAAGATTACAGCACCTGGCATTCCCAAGTAGTCTCCTAACCAAGTACTAACCAAGCCTGACCCTGCTTAGCTTCTGAGATCGGACGAGATCAGGCGTTTTTTGAGGTTGGTATGGCCGTAAGCCATGGAATAATATTAGGATAGACTTTTTCATGTTCATGTAACTCAAAAAACGTGGATGAACTAAATTAGCAATTCCATTTTATATCGTCCTTTATATTATTACTGTGTTTACAAGAGTATGCTAAACTGGTAAAAAGCTTAAAGCACCTGGTATTCCCAAGTAGTCTCCCAACCAAGTACTAACCAAGACTGACCCTGCTTAGCTTCTGAGATCTGACGAGATCAGGCGTATTCAGGTAGGTATGGCCGTAAGCCGTAGAAAGACATTTGGATAGACTCTTTCATGTTCATGTAACTCAAAAAACGTGGATGATATAAATTAGAAATTCCATTTTATATCGTCCTTTATATGATTACTGTGTTTACAAGAGTATGCTAAACTGGTAAAAAGCTTACAGCACCTGGTATTCCCAAGTAGTCTCCTAAACAAGTACTAACTAAGCCTGACCCTGCTTAGCTTCTGAGATCGGACGAGATCAGGCGTTTTTTGAGGTTGGTATGGCCATAAGCCATGGAATAATATTAGGATAGACTTTTTCATGTTCATGTAACTCAAAACACGTGGATGAACTAAATTAGCAATTCCATTTTATATCGTCCTTTATATTATTACTGTGTTTACAAGAGTATGCTAAACTGGTAAAAAGCTTAAAGCACCTGGTATTCCCAAGTAGTCTCCCAACCAAGTACTAACCAAGCCTGACCCTGCTTAGCTTCTGAGATCGGACGAGATCAGGCGTATTCAGGTTGGTATGGCCGTAAGCCATGGAATGATATTAGGATAGACTTTTTCAAGTTCATGTAACTAAAAAAACGTGGATGAACTAAATTAGCAATTCCATTTTATATCGTCCTTTATATGATTACTGTGTTTACAAGAGTATGCTAAACTGGTAAAAAGCTTACAGCACCTGGTATTCCCAAGTAGTCTCCTAAACAAGTACTAACCAAGCCTGACCCTGCTTAGCTTCTGAGATCGGACGAGATCAGGCGTATTCAGGTAGGTATGGCCGTAAGCCGTAGAAAGACATTTGGATAGACTCTTTCATGTTCATGTAACTCAAAAAACGTGGATGATATAAATTAGAAATTCCATTTTATATCGTCCTTTATATGATTACTGTGTTTACAAGAGTATGCTAAACTGGTAAAAAGCTTACAGCACCTGGTATTCCCAAGTAGTCTCCTAAACAAGTACTAACTAAGCCTGACCCTGCTTAGCTTCTGAGATCGGACGAGATCAGGCGTTTTTTGAGGTTGGTATGGCCATAAGCCATGGAATAATATTAGGATAGACTTTTTCATGTTCATGTAACTCAAAACACGTGGATGAACTAAATTAGCAATTCCATTTTATATCGTCCTTTATATTATTACTGTGTTTACAAGAGTATGCTAAACTGGTAAAAAGCTTAAAGCACCTGGTATTCCCAAGTAGTCTCCCAACCAAGTACTAACCAAGCCTGACCCTGCTTAGCTTCTGAGATCGGACGAGATCAGGCGTATTCAGGTTGGTATGGCCGTAAGCCATGGAATGATATTAGGATAGACTTTTTCAAGTTCATGTAACTAAAAAAACGTGGATGAACTAAATTAGCAATTCCATTTTATATCGTCCTTTATATGATTACTGTGTTTACAAGAGTATGCTAAACTGGTAAAAAGCTTACAGCACCTGGTATTCCCAAGTAGTCTCCTAAACAAGTACTAACCAAGCCTGACCCTGCTTAGCTTCTGAGATCGGACGAGATCAGGCGTATTCAGGTAGGTATGGCCGTAAGCCGTAGAAAGACATTTGGATAGACTCTTTCATGTTCATGTAACTCAAAAAACGTGGATGATATAAATTAGAAATTCCATTTTATATCGTCCTTTATATGATTACTGTGTTTACAAGAGTATGCTAAACTGGTAAAAAGCTTACAGCACCTGGTATTCCCAAGTAGTCTCCTAACCAAGTACTAACCAAGCTTAGCTTCTGAGATCGGACGAGATCAGGCGTATTCAGGTTGGTATGGCCGTAAACCATGGAATGATATTAGGATAGACTTTTTCAAGTTCATGTAACTCAAAAAACGTGGATGAACTAAATTAGCAATTCCATTTTATATCGTCCTTTATATGATTACTGTGTTTACAAGAGTATGCTAAACTGGTAAAAAGCTTACGGAACCTGGTATTCCCAAGCAGTCTCCTAACCAAGTACTAACCAAGCCTGACCCTGCTTAGCTTCTGAGATCTGACGAGATCAGGCGTATTCAGGTTGGTATGGCCGTAAGCCATGGAATGATATTAGGAAAGACTTTTTCAAGTTCATGTAACTAAAAAAACGTGGATGAACTAAATTAGCAATTCCATTTTATATCGTCCTTTATATGATTACTGTGTTTACAAGAGTATGCTAAACTGGTAAAAAGCTTACAGCACCTGGTATTCCCAAGCAGTCTCCTAACCAAGTACTAACCAAGCCTGACCCTGCTTAGCTTCTGAGATCGGACGAGATCAGGCGTATTCAGGTTGGTATGGCCGTAAGCCATGGAATGATATTAGGATAGACTTTTTCAAGTTCATGTAACTCAAAAAACGTGGATGAACTAAATTAGCAATTCCATTTTATATCGTCCTTTATATGATTACTGTGTTTACAAGAGTATGCTAAACTGGTAAAAAGCTTACAGCACCTGGTATTCCCAAGTAGTCTCCTAACCAAGTAATAACCAAGCCTAACCCTGCTTAGCTTCTGAGATCGGACGAGATCAGGCGTATTCAGGTTGGTATGGCCGTAAACCTTGGAATGTTCTTAGGATAGACTTTTTCAAGTTCATGTAACTCAAAAAACGTGGATGAACTAAATTAGCAATTCTATTTTATATCGTCCTTTATATCATTACTGTGTTTACAAGAGTATGCTAAATGGGCAAAAAGCTTACAGCACCTGGTATTCCCAAGTAGTCTCCTAACCAAGTACTAACCAAGCCTGACCCTGCTTGGCTTCTGAGATCTGACGAGATCAGGCGTTTTCAGGTTGGTATGGCCATAAGCCATGGAATAATATTAGGATAGACTTTTTCATGTTCATGTAACTCAAAAAACGTGGATGAACTAAATTAGCAATTCCATTTTATATCGTCCTTTATATCATTACTGTGTTTACAAGAGTATGCTAAACTGGTAAAAAGCTTACAGTACCTGGTATTCCCAAGTAGTCTCCTAACCAAGTACTAACCAACCCTGACCCTGCTTAGCTTGTTAGATCGGACGAGATCAGGCGTATTCAGGTTGGTATGGCCGTAAGCCGTGGAATGATATTAGGATAGACTTTTTCATGTTCATGTAACTAAAAAAACGTGGATGAACTGAATTAGAAATTCCATTTTATATCGTCCTTTATATGATTACTGTGTTTACAAGAGTATACTAAACTGGTAAAAAGATTACAGCACCTGGTATTCCCAAGTAGTCTCCTAACCAAGTACTAACCAAGCCTGACCCTGCTTAGCTTCTGAGATCGGACGAGATCAGGCGTTTTTTGAGGTTGGTATGGCCATAAGCCATGGAATAATATTAGGATAGACTTTTTCATGTTCATGTAACTCAAAAAACGTGGATGAACTAAATTAGCAATTCCATTTTACATCGTCCTTTATATTATTACTGTGTTTACAAGAGTATGCTAAACTGGTAAAAAGCTTAAAGCACCTGGTATTCCCAAGTAGTCTCCCAACCAAGTACTAACCAAGCCTGACCCTGCTTAGCTTCTGAGATCGGACGAGATCAGGCGTATTCAGGTAGGTATGGCCGTAAGCCGTAGAAAGACATTTGGATAGACTCTTTCATGTTCATGTAACTCAAAAAACGTGGATGATATAAATTAGAAATTCAATTTTATATCGTCCTTTATATGATTACTGTGTTTACAAGAGTATGCTAAACTGGTAAAAAGCTTACAGCACCTGGTATTCCCAAGTAGTCTCCTAACCAAGTACTAACCAAGCCTGACCCTGCTTAGCTTCTGAGATCTGATGAGATCAGGTGTATTCAGGTTGGTATGGCCGTAAGCCATGGAATGATATTAGGATAGACTTTTTCAAGTTCATGTAACTAAAAAAACGTGGATGAACTAAATTAGCAATTCCATTTTATATCGTCCTTTATATGATTACTGTGTTTACAAGAGTATGCTAAACTGGTAAAAATCATAAAGCACCTGGTATTCCCAAGTAGTCTCCTGACCAAGTACTAACCAAGCCTGGCCCTGCTTAGCTTCTGAGATCGGACGAGATCAGGAGTATTCAGGTAGGTATGGCCGTAAGCCGTAGAAAGACATTTGGATAGACACTTTCATGTTCATGTAACTCAAAAAACGTGGATGATATAAATTAGAAATTCAATTTTATATCGTCCTTTATATGATTACTGTGTTTACAAGAGTATGCTAAACTGGTAAAAAGCTTACAGCACCTGGTATTCCCAAGTAGTCTCCTAACCAAGTACGACCCTGCTTAGCTTCTGAGATCGGACGAGATCAGGCGTATTCAGGTAGGTATGGCCGTAAATCGTAGAAAGACATTTGGATAGACTCTTTCATGTTCATGTAACTCAAAAAATGTGGATGATATAAATTAGAAATTCCATTTTATATCGTCCTTTATATGATTACTGTGTTTACAAGAGTATGCTAAACTGGTAAAAAGCTTACAGCACCTGGAATTCCCAAGTAGTTTCCTAACCAAGTACTAACCAAGCCTGACCCTGCTTAGCTTCTGAGATCAGACGAGATCAGGCGTATTCAGGTTGGTATGGCCGTAAGCCATGGATTGATATTAGGATAGACTTTTTCAAGTTCATGTAACTAAAAAAACGTGGATGAACTAAATTAGAAATTCCATTTTATATCGTCCTTTATATGATTACTGTGTTTACAAGAGTATACTAAACTGGTAAAAAGATTACAGCACCTGGCATTCCCAAGTAGTCTCCTAACAAAGTACTAACCAAGCCTGACCCTGCTTAGCTTCTGAGATCTGACGAGATCAGGCGTTTTTTGAGGTTGGTATGGCCGTAAGCCATGGAATAATATTAGGATAGACTTTTTCATGTTCATGTAACTCAAAAAACGTGGATGAACTAAATTAGCAATTCCATTTTATATCGTCCTTTATATTATTACTGTGTTTACAAGAGTATGCTAAACTGGTAAAAAGCTTAAAGCACCTGGTATTCCCAAGTAGTCTCCCAACCAAGTACTAACCAAGCCTGACCCTGCTTAGCTTCTGAGATCGGACGAGATCAGGCGTATTCAGGTAGGTATGGCCGTAAGCGGTAGAAAGACATTTGGATAGACTCTTTCATGTTCATGTAACTCAAAAAACGTGGATGATATAAATTAGAAATTCCATTTTATATCGTCCTTTATATGATTACTGTGTTTACAAGAGTATGCTAAACTGGTAAAAAGCTTACAGCACCTGGTATTCCCAAGTAGTCTCCTAACCAAGTACTAACTAAGCTTGACCCTGCTTAGCTTCTGAGATCGGACGAGATCAGGCGTATTCAGGTTGGTATGGCCGTAAACCATGGAATGATATTAGGATAGACTTTTTCAAGTTCATGTAACTAAAAAAACGTGGATGAACTAAATTAGCAATTCCATTTTATATCGTCCTTTATATGATTACTGTGTTTACAAGAGTATGCTAAACTGGTAAAAAGCTTACAGCACCTGGTATTCCCAAGTGGTCTCCTAACCAAGTACTAACCAAGCCTGACCCTGCTTAGCTTCTGAGATCTGACGAGATCAGGCGTATTCAGGTTGGTATGGCCGTAAGCCATGGAATGATATTAGGATAGACTTTTTCAAGTTCATGTAACTAAAAAAACGTGGATGAACTAAATTAGCAATTCCATTTTATATCGTCCTTTATATGATTACTGTGTTTACAAGAGTATGCTAAACTGGTAAAAAGCTTAAAGCACCTGGTATTCCCAAGTAGTCTCCTGACCAAGTACTAACCAAGACTGGCCCTGCTTAGCTTCGGAGATCGGACGAGATCAGGAGTATTCAGGTAGGTATGGCCGTAAGCCGTAGAAAGACATTTGGATAGACACTTTCATGTTCATGTAACTCAAAAAACGTGGATGATATAAATTAGAAATTCAATTTTATATCGTCCTTTATATGATTACTGTGTTTACAAGAGTATGCTAAACTGGTAAAAAGCTTAAAGCACCTGGTATTCCCAAGTAGTCTCCTGACAAAGTACTAACCAAGCCTGGCCCTGCTTAGCTTCTTACATCGGACGAGATCAGGCATATTCAGGTAGGTATGGCCGTAAGCCGTAGAAAGACATTTGGATAGACACTTTCATGTTCATGTAACTCAAAAAACGTGGATGATATAAATTAGAAATTCCATTTTATATCGTCCTTTATATGATTACTGTGTTTACAAGAGTATGCTAAACTGGTAAAAAGCTTACAGCACCTGGTATTCCCAAGTAGTCTCCTAACCAAGTACTAACCAAGCCTGACGCTGCTTAGCTTCTGAGATTGGCCGTATTCAGGTAGGCATGGCCGTAAGCCGTAGAAAGACATTTGGATAGACTCTTTCATGTTCATGTAACTCAAAAAACGTGGATGATATAAATTAGCAATTCCATTTTATATCGTCCTTTATATGATTACTGTGTTTACAAGAGTATGCTAAACTGGTAAAAAGCTTACAGCACCTGGAATTCCCAAGTAGTTTCCTGACCAAGTACTAACCAAGCCTGACGCTGCTTAGCTTCTGAGATCGGACGAGATCAGGCGTATTCAGGTTGGTATGGCCGTAAGCCATGGAATGATATTAGGATAGACTTTTTCAAGTTCATGTAACTAAAAAAACGTGGACGAACTAAATTAGCAATTCCATTTTATATCGTCCTTTATACGATTACTGTGTTTACAAGAGTATGCTAAACTGGTAAAAAGCTTAAAGCACCTGGTATTCCCAAGTAGTCTCCTGACCAAGTACTAACCAAGCCTGGCCCTGCTTAGCTTCTGAGATCGGACGAGATCAGGCATATTCAGGTAGGTATGGCCGTAAGCCGTAAAAAGACATTTGGATAGACACTTTCATGTTCATGTAACTCAAAAAACGTGGATGATATAAATTAGAAATTCAATTTTATATCGTCCTTTATATGATTACTGTGTTTACAAGAGTATGCTAAACTGGTAAAAAGCTTAAAGCACCTGGTATTCCCAAGTAGTCTCCTGACCAAGTACTAACCAAGCCTGGCCCTGCTTAGCTTCTTAGATCGGACGAGATCAGGCATATTCAGGTAGGTATGGCCGTAAGCCGTAAAAAGACATTTGGATAGACACTTTCATGTTCATGTAACTCAAAAAACGTGGATGATATAAATTAGAAATTCCATTTTATATCGTCCTTTATATGATTACTGTGTTTACAAGAGTATGCTAAACTGGTAAAAAGCTTACAGCACCTGGTATTCCCAAGTAGTCTCCTAACCAAGTACTAACCAAGCCTGACGCTGCTTAGCTTCTGAGATCGGGCGTATTCAGGTTGGTATGGCCGTAAACCATGGAATGATATTAGGATAGACTTTTTCAAGTTCATGTAACTAAAAAAACATGGATGCTATCAATTAGCAATTCCATTTTATATCGTCCTTTATATGATTACTGTGTTTACAAGAGTATGCTAAACTGGTAAAAAGCTTACAGCACCTGGAATTCCCAAGTAGTTTCCTGACCAAGTACTAACCAAGCCTGACCCTGCTTAGCTTCTGAGATCGGACGAGATCAGGCGTATTCAGGTTGGTATGGCCGTAAGCCATGGATTGATATTAGGATAGACTTTTTCAAGTTCATGTAACTAAAAAAACGTGGATGAACTAAATTAGAAATTCCATTTTATATCGTCCTTTATATGATTACTGTGTTTACAAGAGTATACTAAACTGGTAAAAAGATTACAGCACCTGGCATTCCCAAGTAGTCTCCTAACCAAGTACTAACCAAGCCTGACCCTGCTTAGCTTCTGAGATCGGACGAGATCAGGCGTTTTTTGAGGTTGGTATGGCCGTAAGCCATGGAATAATATTAGGATAGACTTTTTCATGTTCATGTAACTCAAAAAACGTGGATGAACTAAATTAGCAATTCCATTTTATATCGTCCTTTATATTATTACTGTGTTTACAAGAGTATGCTAAACTGGTAAAAAGCTTAAAGCACCTGGTATTCCCAAGTAGTCTCCCAACCAAGTACTAACCAAGCCTGACCCTGCTTAGCTTCTGAGATCGGACGAGATCAGGCGTATTCAGGTAGGTATGGCCGTAAGCCGTAGAAAGACATTTGGATAGACTCTTTCATGTTCATGTAACTCAAAAAACGTGGATGATATAAATTAGAAATTCCATTTTATATCGTCCTTTATATGATTACTGTGTTTACAAGAGTATGCTAAACTGGTAAAAAGCTTACAGCACCTGGTATTCCCAAGTAGTCTCCTAAACAAGTACTAACTAAGCCTGACCCTGCTTAGCTTCTGAGATCGGACGAGATCAGGCGTATTCAGGTTGGTATGGCCGTAAACCATGGAATGATATTAGGATAGACTTTTTCAAGTTCATGTAACTAAAAAAACGTGGATGAACTAAATTAGCAATTCCATTTTATATCGTCCTTTATATGATTACTGTGTTTACAAGAGTATGCTAAACTGATAAAAAGATTACAGCACCTGGTATTCCCAAGTGGTCTCCTAACCAAGTACTAACCAAGCCTGACCCTGCTTAGCTTCTGAGATCTGACGAGATCAGGCGTATTCAGGTTGGTATGGCCGTAAGCCATGGAATGATATTAGGATAGACTTTTTCAAGTTCATGTAACTAAAAAAACGTGGATGAACTAAATTAGCAATTCCATTTTATATCGTCCTTTATATGATTACTGTATTTACAAGAGTATGCTAAACTGGTAAAAAGCTTAAAGCACCTGGTATTCCCAAGTAGTCTCCTGACCAAGTACTAACCAAGCCTGGCCCTGCTTAGCTTCGGAGATCGGACGAGATCAGGAGTATTCAGGTAGGTATGGCCGTAAGCCGTAGAAAGACATTTGGATAGACACTTTCATGTTCATGTAACTCAAAAAACGTGGATGATATAAATTAGAAATTCAATTTTATATCGTCCTTTATATGATTACTGTGTTTACAAGAGTATGCTAAACTGGTAAAAAGCTTAAAGCACCTGGTATTCCCAAGTAGTCTCCTGACCAAGTACTAACCAAGCCTGGCCCTGCTTAGCTTCTTAGATCGGACGAGATCAGGCATATTCAGGTAGGTATGGCCGTAAGCCGTTGAAAGACATTTGGATAGACACTTTCATGTTCATGTAACTCAAAAAACGTGGATGATATAAATTAGAAATTCCATTTTATATCGTCCTTTATATGATTACTGTGTTTACAAGAATATGCTAAACTGGTAAAAAGCTTACAGCACCTGGTATTCCCAAGTAGTCTCCTAACCAAGTACTAACCAAGCCTGACGCTGCTTAGCTTCTGAGATCGGACGAGATCAGGCGTATTCAGGTTGGTATGGCCGTAAGCCATGGAATGATATTAGGATAGACTTTTTCAAGTTCATGTAACTAAAAAAACGTGGATGATATAAATTAGCAATTCCATTTTATATCGTCCTTTATATGATTACTGTGTTTACAAGAGTATGCTAAACTGGTAAAAAGCTTACAGCACCTGGAATTCCCAAGTACTAACCAAGCCTGACCCTGCTTAGCTTCTGAGATCGGACGAGATCAGGCGTATTCAGGTTGGTATGGCCGTAAGCCATGGAATGATATTAGGATAGACTTTTTCAAGTTCATGTAACTAAAAAAACGTGGATGAACTAAATTAGAAATTCCATTTTATATTGTCCTTTATATGATTACTGTGTTTACAAGAGTATACTAAACTGGTAAAAAGATTACAGCACCTGGTATTCCCAAGTAGTCTCCTAACCAAGTACTAACCAAGCCTGACGCTGCTTAGCTTCTGAGATCGGACGAGATCAGGCGTATTCAGGTTGGTATGGCCGTAAGCCATGGAATGATATTAGGATAGACTTTTTCAAGTTCATGTAACTAAAAAAACGTGGATGATATAAATTAGCAATTCCATTTTATATCGTCCTTTATATGATTACTGTGTTTACAAGAGTATGCTAAACTGGTAAAAAGCTTACAGCACCTGGAATTCCCAAGTAGTTTCCTAACCAAGTACTAACCAAGCCTGACCCTGCTTAGCTTCTGAGATCGGACGAGATCAGGCGTATTCAGGTTGGTTTGGCCGGAAGCCATGGAATGATATTAGGATAGACTTTTTCAAGTTCATGTAACTAAAAAAACGTGGATGAACTAAATTAGAAATTCCATTTTATATCGTCCTTTATATGATTACTGTGTTTACAAGAGTATACTAAACTGGTAAAAAGATTACAGCACCTGGTATTCCCAAGTAGTCTCCTAACAAAGTCTGACCCTGCTTAGCTTCTGAGATCGGACGAGATCAGGCGTTTTTTGAGGTTGGTATGGCCGTAAGCCATGGAAAAATATTAGGATAGACTTTTTCAAGTTCATGTAACTAAAAAAACGTGGATGAACTAAATTAGCAATTCCATTTTATATCGTCCTTTATATGATTACTGTGTTTACAAGAGTATGCTAAACTGGTAAAAATCTTAAGGCACCTGGTATTCCCAAGTAGTCTCCTGACCAAGTACTAACCAAGCCTGGCCCTGCTTAGCTTCTGAGATCGGACGAGATCAGGAGTATTCAGGTAGGTATGGCTGTAAGCCGTAGAAAGACATTTGGATAGACACTTTCATGTTCATGTAACTCAAAAAACGTGGATGATATAAATTAGAAATTCCAATTTATATCGTCCTTTATATGATTACTGTGTTTACAAGAGTATGCTAAACTGGTAAAAAGCTTACAGCACCTGGTATTCCCAAGTAGTCTCCTAACCAAGTACGACCCTCCTTAGCTTCTGAGATCGGACGAGATCAGGCGTATTCAGGTAGGTATGGCCGTAAGCCGTAGAAAGACATTTTGATAGACTCTTTCATGTTCATGTAACTCAAAAAACGTGGATGATATAAATTAGAAATTCCATTTTATATCGTCCTTTATATGATTACTGTGTTTACAAGAGTATGCTAAACTGGTAAAAAGCTTACAGCACCTGGTATTCCCAAGTAGTCTCCTAACCAAGTAATAACCAAGCCTGACCCTGCTTAGCTTCTGAGATCTGACGAGATCAGGCGTATTCAGGTAGGTATGGCCATAAGCCGTAGAAAGACATTGGGATAGACACTTTCATGTTCATGTAACTCAAAAAACGTGGATGATATAAATTAGAAATTCCATTTTATATCGTCCTTTATATGATTACTGTGTTTACAAGAGTATGCTAAACTGGTAAAAAGGTTACAGCACCTGGTATTCCCAAGTAGTCTCCTAACCAAGTACTAACCAAGCTTAGCTTCTGAGATCGGACGTATTCAGGTAGGTATGGCCGTAAGCCATGGAATGATATTAGGATAGACTTTTTCAAGTTCATGTAACTAAAAAAACGTGGATGATATAAATTAGCAATTCCATTTTATATCGTCCTTTATATGATTACTGTGTTTACAAGAGTATGCTAAACTGGTAAAAAGCTTACAGCACCTGGAATTCCCAAGTAGTTTCCTAACCAAGTACTAACCAAGCCTGACCCTGCTTAGCTTCTGAGATCGGACGAGATCAGGGGTATTCAGGTTGGTTTGGCCGGAAGCCATGGAATGATATTAGGATAGACTTTTTCAAGTTCATGTAACTAAAAAAACGTGGATGAACTAAATTAGAAATTCCATTTTATATCGTCCTTTATATGATTACTGTGTTTACAAGAGTATACTAAACTGGTAAAAAGATTACAGCACCTGGTATTCCCAAGTAGTCTCCTAACCAAGTCTGACCCTGCTTAGCTTCTGAGATCGGACGAGATCAGGCGTTTTTTGAGGTTGGTATGGCCGTAAGCCATGGAAAAATATTAGGATAGACTTTTTCATGTTCATGTAACTCAAAAAACGTGGATGAACTAAATTAGCAATTCCATTTTATATCGTCCTTTATATGATTACTGTGTTTACAAGAGTATGCTAAACTGGTAAAAATCTTAAGGCACCTGGTATTCCCAAGTAGTCTCCTGACCAAGTACTAACCAAGCCTGGCCCTGCTTAGCTTCTGAGATCGGACGAGATCAGGAGTATTCAGGTAGGTATGGCTGTAAGCCGTAGAAAGACATTTGGATAGACACTTTCATGTTCATGTAACTCAAAAAACGTGGATGATATAAATTAGAAATTCCAATTTATATCGTCCTTTATATGATTACTGTGTTTACAAGAGTATGCTAAACTGGTAAAAAGCTTACAGCACCTGGTATTCCCAAGTAGTCTCCTAACCAAGTAATAACCAAGCCTGACCCTGCTTAGCTTCTGAGATCTGACGAGATCAGGCGTATTCAGGTAGGTATGGCCATAAGCCGTAGAAAGACATTGGGATAGACACTTTCATGTTCATGTAACTCAAAAAACGTGGATGATATAAATTAGAAATTCCATTTTATATCGTCCTTTATATGATTACTGTGTTTACAAGAGTATGCTAAACTGGTAAAAAGGTTACAGCACCTGGTATTCCCAAGTAGTCTCCTAACCAAGTACTAACCAAGCTTAGCTTCTGAGATCGGACGTATTCAGGTAGGTATGGCCGTAAGCCATGGAATGATATTAGGATAGACTTTTTCAAGTTCATGTAACTAAAAAAACGTGGATGAACTAAATTAGCAATTCCATTTTATATCGTCCTTTATATGATTACTGTGTTTACAAGAGTATGCTAAACTGGTAAAAAGCTTAAAGCACCTGGTATTCCCAAGTAGTCTCCTGACCAAGTACTAACCAAGCCTGGCCCTGCTTAGCTTCTGAGATCGGACGAGATCAGGAGTATTCAGGTAGGTATGGCCGTAAGCCGTAGAAAGACATTTGGATAGACACTTTCATGTTCATGTAACTCAAAAAACGTGGATGATATAAATTAGAAATTCAATTTTATATCGTCCTTTATATGATTACTGTGTTTACAAGAGTATGCTAAACTGGTAAAAAGCTTACAGCACCTGGTATTCCCAAGTAGTCTCCTAACCAAGCCTGACCCTGCTTAGCTTCTGAGATCGGACGAGATCAGGCGTTTTCAGGTTGGTATGGCCATAAGCCATGGAATAATATTAGGATAGACTTTTTCATGTTCATGTAACTCAAAAAACGTGGATGAACTAAATTAGCAATTCCATTTTATATCGTCCTTTATATGATTACTGTGTTTACAAGAGTATGCTAAACTGGTAAAAAGCTTAAAGCACCTGGTATTCCCAAGTAGTCTCCTGACCAAGTACTAAC
This sequence comes from Thymallus thymallus, assembly GCA_023634145.1. Taxonomy (NCBI): domain Eukaryota; kingdom Metazoa; phylum Chordata; class Actinopteri; order Salmoniformes; family Salmonidae; genus Thymallus; species Thymallus thymallus. Next base: position 2,892,193 of record CM042422.1, read on the forward strand.
CAAGCCTGGCCCTGCTTAGCTTCTGAGATTGGACGAGATCAGGCGTATTCAGGTAGGTATGGCCGTAAGCCGTAGAAAGACATTTGGATAGACACTTTCATGTTCATGTAACTCAAAAAACGTGGATGATATAAATTAGAAATTCCATTTTATATCGTCCTTTATATGATTACTGTGTTTACAAGAGTATGCTAAACTGGTAAAAAGCCTACAGCACCTGGTATTCCCAAGTAGTCTCCTAACCGAGCCTGACCCTGCTTAGCTTCTGAGATCGGACGAGATCAGGCGTATTCAGGTAGGTATGGCCGTAAGCCGTAGAAAGACATTTGGATAGACTCTTTCATGTTCATGTAACTCAAAAAACTTGGATGATATAAATTAGAAATTCCATTTTATATCGTCCTTTATATGATTACTGTGTTTACAAGAGTATGCTAAACTGGTAAAAAGCTTAAAGCACCTGGTATTCCCAAGTAGTCTCCTGACCAAGTACTAACCAAGCCTGGCCCTGCTTAGCTTCTGAGATCGGACGAGATCAGGAGTATTCAGGTAGGTATGGCCGTAAGCCGTAGAAAGACATTTGGATAGACACTTTCATGTTCATGTAACTCAAAAAACGTGGATGATATAAATTAGAAATTCCATTTTATATCGTCCTTTATATGATTACTGTGTTTACAAGAGTATGCTAAACTGGTAAAAAGCTTACAGCACCTGGTATTCCCAAGTAGTCTCCTAACCAAGTACTAACCAAGCCTGACCCTGCTTAGCTTCTGAGATCTGACGAGATCAGGCGTATTCAGGTTGGTATGGCCGTAAGCCATTGAATGATATTAGGATAGACTTTTTCAAGTTCATGTAACTAAAAAAACGTGGATGAACTAAATTAGCAATTCCATTTTATATCGTCCTTTATATGATTACTGTGTTTACAAGAGTATGCTAAACTGGTAAAAAGCTTAAAGCACCTGGTATTCCCAAGTAGTCTCCTGACCAAGTACTAACCAAGCCTGGCCCTGCTTAGCTTCTGAGATCGGACGAGATCAGGCGTATTCAGGTAGGTATGGCCGTAAGCCGTAGAAAGACATTGGGATAGACACTTTCATGTTCATGTAACTCAAAAAACGTGGATGATATAAATTAGCAATTCCATTTTATATCGTCCTTTATATGATTACTGTGTTTACAAGAGTATGCTAAACTGGTAAAAAGGTTACAGCACCTGGTATTCCCAAGTAGTCTCCTAACCAAGTATTAACCAAGCCTGACCCTGCTTAGCTTCTGAGGTCGGACGTATTCAGGTAGGTATGGCCGTAAGCCGTAGAAAGACATTTGGATAGACTCTTTCAAGTCATGTAACTCAAAAAACGTGGATGACATAAATTAGAAATTCCATTTTATATCGTCCTTTATATGATTACTGTGTTTACAAGAGTATGCTAAACTGGTAAAAAGCTTACAGCACCTGGTATTCCCAAGTAGTCTCCTAACCAAGTACTAACCAAGCCTGACGCTGCTTAGCTTCTGAGATCGGACGAGATCAGGCGTATTCAGGTTGGTATGGCCGTAAGCCATGGAATGATATTAGGATAGACTTTTTCAAATTCATGTAACTAAAAAAACGTGGATGATATAAATTAGCAATTCCATTTTATATCGTCCTTTATATGATTACTGTGTTTACAAGAGTATGCTAAACTGGTAAAAAGCTTACAGCACCTGGTATTCCCAAGTAGTCTCCTAACCAAGTAATAACCAAGCCTGACCCTGCTTAGCTTCTGAGATCTGACGAGATCAGGCGTATTCAGGTAGGTATGGCCATAAGCCGTAGAAAGACATTGGGATAGACACTTTCATGTTCATGTAACTCAAAAAACGTGGATGATATAAATTAGAAATTCCATTTTATATCGTCCTTTATATGATTACTGTGTTTACAAGAGTATGCTAAACTGGTAAAAAGGTTACAGCACCTGGTATTCCCAAGTAGTCTCCTAACCAAGTACTAACCAAGCTTAGCTTCTGAGATCGGACGTATTCAGGTAGGTATGGCCGTAAGCCATGGAATGATATTAGGATAGACTTTTTCAAGTTCATGTAACTAAAAAAACGTGGATGAACTAAATTAGCAATTCCATTTTATATCGTCCTTTATATGATTACTGTGTTTACAAGAGTATGCTAAACTGGTAAAAAGCTTAAAGCACCTGGTATTCCCAAGTAGTCTCCTGACCAAGTACTAACCAAGCCTGGCCCTGCTTAGCTTCTGAGATCGGACGAGATCAGGAGTATTCAGGTAGGTATGGCCGTAAGCCGTAGAAAGACATTTGGATAGACACTTTCATGTTCATGTAACTCAAAAAACGTGGATGATATAAATTAGAAATTCAATTTTATATCGTCCTTTATATGATTACTGTGTTTACAAGAGTATGCTAAACTGGTAAAAAGCTTACAGCACCTGGTATTCCCAAGTAGTCTCCTAACCAAGCCTGACCCTGCTTAGCTTCTGAGATCGGACGAGATCAGGCGTTTTCAGGTTGGTATGGCCATAAGCCATGGAATAATATTAGGATAGACTTTTTCATGTTCATGTAACTCAAAAAACGTGGATGAACTAAATTAGCAATTCCATTTTATATCGTCCTTTATATGATTACTGTGTTTACAAGAGTATGCTAAACTGGTAAAAAGCTTAAAGCACCTGGTATTCCCAAGTAGTCTCCTGACCAAGTACTAACCAAGCCTGGCCCTGCTTAGCTTCTGAGATTGGACGAGATCAGGCGTATTCAGGTAGGTATGGCCGTAAGCCGTAGAAAGACATTTGGATAGACACTTTCATGTTCATGTAACTCAAAAAACGTGGATGATATAAATTAGAAATTCCATTTTATATCGTCCTTTATATGATTACTGTGTTTACAAGAGTATGCTAAACTGGTTAAAAGCCTACAGCACCTGGTATTCCCAAGTAGTCTCCTAACCGAGCCTGACCCTGCTTAGCTTCTGAGATCGGACGAGATCAGGCGTATTCAGGTAGGTATGGCCGTAAGCCGTAGAAAGACATTTGGATAGACTCTTTCATGTTCATGTAACTCAAAAAACTTGGATGATATAAATTAGAAATTCCATTTTATATCGTCCTTTATATGATTACTGTGTTTACAAGAGTATGCTAAACTGGTAAAAAGCTTAAAGCACCTGGTATTCCCAAGTAGTCTCCTGACCAAGTACTAACCAAGCCTGGCCCTGCTTAGCTTCTGAGATCGGACGAGATCAGGAGTATTCAGGTAGGTATGGCCGTAAGCCGTAGAAAGACATTTGGATAGACACTTTCATGTTCATGTAACTCAAAAAACGTGGATGATATAAATTAGAAATTCCATTTTATATCGTCCTTTATATGATTACTGTGTTTACAAGAGTATGCTAAACTGGTAAAAAGCCTACAGCACCTGGTATTCCCAAGTAGTCTCCTAACCAAGCCTGACCCTGCTTAGCTTCTGAGATCGGACGAGATCAGGCGTATTCAGGTAGGTATGGCCGTAAGCCGTAGAAAGACATTTGGATAGACTCTTTCATGTTCATGTAACTCAAAAAACGTGGATGATATAAATTAGAAATTCCATTTTATATCGTCCTTTATATGATTACTGTGTTTACAAGAGTATGCTAAACTGGTAAAAAGCTTACAGCACCTGGTATTCCCAAGTAGTCTCCTAACCAAGTACTAACCAAGCCTGACCCTGCTTAGCTTCTGAGATCGGACGAGATCAGGCGTATTCAGGTAGGTATGGCCGTAAGCCGTAGAACGATATTTGGATAGACTCTTTCATGTTCATGTAACTCAAAAAACGTGGATGATATAAATTAGAAATTCCATTTTATATCGTCCTTTATATGATTACTGTGTTTACAAGAGTATGCTAAACTGGTAAAAAGCTTACAGCACCTGGTATTCCCAAGTAGTCTCCTAACCAAGTACTAACCAAGCCTGACCCTGCTTAGCTTCTGAGATCTGACGAGATCAGGCATATTCAGGTTGGTATGGCCGTAAGCCATTGAATGATATTAGGATAGACTTTTTCAAGTTCATGTAACTAAAAAAACGTGGATGAACTAAATTAGCAATTCCATTTTATATCGTCCTTTATATGATTACTGTGTTTACAAGAGTATGCTAAACTGGTAAAAAGCTTAAAGCACCTGGTATTCCCAAGTAGTCTCCTGACCAAGTACTAACCAAGCCTGGCCCTGCTTAGCTTCTGAGATCGGACGAGATCAGGCGTATTCAGGTAGGTATGGCCGTAAGCCGTAGAAAGACATTGGGATAGACACTTTCATGTTCATGTAACTCAAAAAACGTGGATGATATAAATTAGCAATTCCATTTTATATCGTCCTTTATATGATTACTGTGTTTACAAGAGTATGCTAAACTGGTAAAAAGGTTACAGCACCTGGTATTCCCAAGTAGTCTCCTAACCAAGTATTAACCAAGCCTGACCCTGCTTAGCTTCTGAGGTCGGACGTATTCAGGTAGGTATGGCCGTAAGCCTTAGAAAGACATTTGGATAGACTCTTTCAAGTCATGTAACTCAAAAAACGTGGATGACATAAATTAGAAATTCCATTTTATATCGTCCTTTATATGATTACTGTGTTTACAAGAGTATGCTAAACTGGTAAAAAGCTTACAGCACCTGGTATTCCCAAGTAGTCTCCTAACCAAGTACTAACCAAGCCTGACGCTGCTTAGCTTCTGAGATCGGACGAGATCAGGCGTATTCAGGTTGGTATGGCCGTAAGCCATGGAATGATATTAGGATAGACTTTTTCAAATTCATGTAACTAAAAAAACGTGGATGATATAAATTAGCAATTCCATTTTATATCGTCCTTTATATGATTACTGTGTTTACAAGAGTATGCTAAACTGGTAAAAAGCTTACAGCACCTGGTATTCCCAAGTAGTCTCCTAACCAAGTACTAACCAAGCCTGACCCTGCTTAGCTTCTGAGATCGGACGAGATCAGGCGTATTCAGGTTGGTATGGCCGTAAGCCATGGAATGATATTAGGATAGACTTTTTCAAGTTCATGTAACTAAAAAAACGTGGATGAACTAAATTAGCAATTCCATTTTATATCGTCCTTTATATGATTACTGTGTTTACAAGAGTATGCTAAACTGGTAAAAAGCTTACAGCACCTGGTATTCCCAAGTAGTCTCCTAACCAAGTACTAACCAAGCCTGACCCTGCTTAGCTTCTGAGATCGGACGAGATCAGGAGTTTTCAGGTTGGTATGGCCATAAGCCATGGAATAATATTAGGATAGACTTTTTCATGTTCATGTAACTCAAAAAACGTGGATGAACTAAATTAGCAATTCCATTTTATATCGTCCTTTATATGATTACTGTGTTTACAAGAGTATGCTAAACTGGTAAAAAGCTTACAGCACCTGGTATTCCCAAGTAGTCTCCTAACCAAGTACTAACCAAGCCTGACCCTGCTTAGCTTCTGAGATCTGACGAGATCAGGCGTATTCAGGTTGGTATGGCCGTAAGCCATGGAATGATATTAGGATAGACTTTTTCAAGTTCATGTAACTAAAAAAACGTGGATGAACTAAATTAGCAATTCCATTTTATATCGTCCTTTATATTATTACTGTGTTTACAAGAGTATGCTAAACTGGTAAAAAGCTTAAAGCACCTGGTATTCCCAAGTAGTCTCCCAACCAAGTACTAACCAATCCTGACCCTGCTTAGCTTCTGAGATCAGACGAGATCAGGCGTATTCAGGTAGGTATGGCCGTAAGCCGTAGAAAGACATTGGGATAGACACTTTCATGTTCATGTAACTCAAAAAACGTGGATGATATAAATTAGCAATTCCATTTTATATCGTCCTTTATATGATTACTGTGTTTACAAGAGTATGCTAAACTGGTAAAAAGGTTACAGCACCTGGTATTCCCAAGTAGTCTCCTAACCAAGTATTAACCAAGCCTGACCCTGCTTAGCTTCTGAGGTCGGACGTATTCAGGTAGGTATGGCCGTAAGCCGTAGAAAGACATTTGGATAGACTCTTTCAAGTCATGTAACTCAAAAAACGTGGATGACATAAATTAGAAATTCCATTTTATATCGTCCTTTATATGATTACTGTGTTTACAAGAGTATGCTAAACTGGTAAAAAGCTTACAGCACCTGGTATTCCCAAGTAGTCTCCTAACCAAGTACTAACCAAGCCTGACGCTGCTTAGCTTCTGAGATCGGACGAGATCAGGCGTATTCAGGTTGGTATGGCCGTAAGCCATGGAATGATATTAGGATAGACTTTTTCAAATTCATGTAACTAAAAAAACGTGGATGATATAAATTAGCAATTCCATTTTATATCGTCCTTTATATGATTACTGTGTTTACAAGAGTATGCTAAACTGGTAAAAAGCTTACAGCACCTGGTATTCCCAAGTAGTCTCCTAACCAAGTACTAACCAAGCCTGACCCTGCTTAGCTTCTGAGATCGGACGAGATCAGGCGTATTCAGGTTGGTATGGCCGTAAGCCATGGAATGATATTAGGATAGACTTTTTCAAGTTCATGTAACTAAAAAAACGTGGATGAACTAAATTAGCAATTCCATTTTATATCGTCCTTTATATGATTACTGTGTTTACAAGAGTATGCTAAACTGGTAAAAAGCTTACAGCACCTGGTATTCCCAAGTAGTCTCCTAACCAAGTACTAACCAAGCCTGACCCTGCTTAGCTTCTGAGATCGGACGAGATCAGGAGTTTTCAGGTTGGTATGGCCATAAGCCATGGAATAATATTAGGATAGACTTTTTCATGTTCATGTAACTCAAAAAACGTGGATGAACTAAATTAGCAATTCCATTTTATATCGTCCTTTATATGATTACTGTGTTTACAAGAGTATGCTAAACTGGTAAAAAGCTTACAGCACCTGGTATTCCCAAGTAGTCTCCTAACCAAGTACTAACCAAGCCTGACCCTGCTTAGCTTCTGAGATCTGACGAGATCAGGCGTATTCAGGTTGGTATGGCCGTAAGCCATGGAATGATATTAGGATAGACTTTTTCAAGTTCATGTAACTAAAAAAACGTGGATGAACTAAATTAGCAATTCCATTTTATATCGTCCTTTATATTATTACTGTGTTTACAAGAGTATGCTAAACTGGTAAAAAGCTTAAAGCACCTGGTATTCCCAAGTAGTCTCCCAACCAAGTACTAACCAATCCTGACCCTGCTTAGCTTCTGAGATCAGACGAGATCAGGCGTATTCAGGTAGGTATGGCCGTAAGCCGTAGAAAGACATTTGGATAGACTCTTTCATGTTCATGTAACTCAAAAAACGTGGATGATATAAATTAGAAATTCCATTATATATCGTCCTTTATATGATTACTGTGTTTACAAGAGTATGCTAAACTGGTAAAAAGCTTACAGCACCTGGTATTCCCAAGTAGTCTCCTAACCAAGTACTAACTAAGCCTGACCCTGCTTAGCTTCTGAGATCGGACGAGATCAGGCGTATTCAGGTTGGTATGGCCGTAAACCATGGAATGATATTAGGATAGACTTTTTCAAGTTCATGTAACTAAAAAAACGTGGATGAACTAAATTAGCAATTCCATTTTATATCGTCCTTTATATGATTACTGTGTTTACAAGAGTATGCTAAACTGGTAAAAAGCTTACAGCACCTGGTATTCCCAAGTAGTCTCCTAACCAAGTACTAACCAAGCCTGACCCTGCTTAGCTTCTGAGATCTGACGAGATCAGGCGTATTCAGGTTGGTATGGCCGTAAGCCATGGAATGATATTAGGATAGACTTTTTCAAGTTCATGTAACTAAAAAAACGTGGATGAACTAAATTAGCAATTCCATTTTATATCGTCCTTTATATGATTACTGTGTTTACAAGAGTATGCTAAACTGGTAAAAAGCTTAAAGCACCTGGTATTCCCAAGTAGTCTCCTGACCAAGTACTAACCAAGCCTGGCCCTGCTTAGCTTCTGAGATCGGACGAGATCAGGAGTATTCAGGTAGGTATGGCCGTAAGCCGTAGAACGACATTTGGATAGACACTTTCATGTTCATGTAACTCAAAAAACGTGGATGATATAAATTAGAAATTCAATTTTATATCGTCCTTTATATGATTACTGTGTTTATCAGAGTATGCTAAACTGGTAAAAAGCTTACAGCACCTGGTATTCCCAAGTAGTCTCCTAACCAAGTACTAACCAAGCCTGACGCTGCTTAGCTTCTGAGATCGGACGAGATCAGGCGTATTCAGGTTGGTATGGCCGTAAGCCATGGAATGATATTAGGATAGACTTTTTCAAGTTCATGTAACTAAAAAAACGTGGATGATATAAATTAGCAATTCCATTTTATATCGTCCTTTATATGATTACTGTGTTTACAAGAGTATGCTAAACTGGTAAAAAGCTTACAGCACCTGGAATTCCCAAGTAGTTTCCTAACCAAGTACTAACCAAGCCTGACCCTGCTTAGCTTCTGAGATCGGACAAGATCAGGCGTATTCAGGTTGGTTTGGCCGGAAGCCATGGAATGATATTAGGATAGACTTTTTCAAGTTCATGTAACTAAAAAAACGTGGATGAACTAAATTAGAAATTCCATTTTATATCGTCCTTTATATGATTACTGTGTTTACAAGAGTATACTAAACTGGTAAAAAGATTACAGCACCTGGTATTCCCAAGTAGTCTCCTAACCAAGTCTGACCCTGCTTAGCTTCTGAGATCGGACGAGATCAGGCGTTTTTTGAGGTTGGTATGGCCGTAAGCCATGGAAAAATATTAGGATAGACTTTTTCATGTTCATGTAACTCAAAAAACGTGGATGAACTAAATTAGCAATTCCATTTTATATCGTCCTTTATATTATTACTGTGTTTACAAGAGTATGCTAAACTGGTAAAAAGCTTACAGCACCTGGTATTCCCAAGTAGTCTCCTAACCAAGTACTAACCAAGCCTGACCCTCCTTAGCTTCTGAGATCTGACGAGATCAGGCGTATTCAGGTTGGTATGGCCGTAAGCCATGGAATGATATTAGGATAGACTTTTTCAAGTTCATGTAACTAAAAAAACTTGGATGAACTAAATTAGCAATTCCATTTTATATCGTCCTTTATATGATTACTGTGTTTACAAGAGTATGCTAAACTGGTAAAAATCTTAAGGCACCTGGTATTCCCAAGTAGTCTCCTGACCAAGTACTAACCAAGCCTGGCCCTGCTTAGCTTCTGAGATCGGACGAGATCAGGAGTATTCAGGTAGGTATGGCTGTAAGCCGTCGAAAGACATTTGGATAGACACTTTCATGTTCATGTAACTCAAAAAACGTGGATGATATAAATTAGAAATTCCAATTTATATCGTCCTTTATATGATTACTGTGTTTACAAGAGTATGCTAAACTGGTAAAAAGCTTACAGCACCTGGTATTCCCAAGTAGTCTCCTAACCAAGTACGACCCTCCTTAGCTTCTGAGATCGGACGAGATCAGGCGTATTCAGGTAGGTATGGCCGTAAGCCGTAGAAAGACATTTGGATAGACTCTTTCATGTTCATGTAACTCAAAAAACGTGGATGATATAAATTAGAAATTCCATTTTATATCGTCCTTTATATGATTACTGTGTTTACAAGAGTATGCTAAACTGGTAAAAAGCTTACAGCACCTGGTATTCCCAAGTAGTCTCCTAACCAAGTAATAACCAAGCCTGACCCTGCTTAGCTTCTGAGATCTGACGAGATCAGGCGTATTCAGGTTGGTATGGCCGTAAGCCATGGAATGATATTAGGATAGACTTTTTCAGGTTCATGTAACTCAAAAAACGTGGATGAACTAAATTAGCAATTCCATTTTATATCGTCCTTTATATGATTACTGTGTTTACAAGAGTATGCTAAACTGGTAAAAAGCTTAAAGCACCTGGTATTCCCAAGTAGTCTCCTGACCAAGTACTAACCAAGCCTGGCCCTGCTTAGCTTCTGAGATCGGACGAGATCAGGAGTATTCAGGTAGGTATGGCCGTAAGCCGTAGAAAGACATTTGGATAGACACTTTCATGTTCATGTAACTCAAAAAACGTGGATGATATAAATTAGAAATTCCATTTTATATCGTCCTTTATATGATTACTGTGTTTACAAGAGTATGCTAAACTGGTAAAAAGCCTACAGCACCTGGTATTCCCAAGTAGTCTCCTAACCAAGCCTGACCCTGCTTAGCTTCTGAGATCGGACGAGATCAGGTGTATTCAGGTAGGTATGGCCGTAAGCCGTAGAAAGACATTTGGATAGACTCTTTCATGTTCATGTAACTCAAAAAACGTGGATGATATAAATTAGAAATTCCATTTTATATCGTCCTTTATATGATTACTGTGTTTACAAGAGTATGCTAAACTGGTAAAAAGCTTACAGCACCTGGTATTCCCAAGTAGTCTCCTAAACAAGTACTAACCAAGCCTGACCCTGCTTAGCTTCTGAGATCGGACGAGATCAGGCGTATTCAGGTAGGTATGGCCTTAAGCCGTAGAAAGATATTTGGATAGACTCTTTCATGTTCATGTAACTCAAAAAACGTGGATGATATAAATTAGAAATTCCATTTTATATCGTCCTTTATATGATTACTGTGTTTACAAGAGTATGCTAAACTGGTAAAAAGCTTACAGCACCTGGTATTCCCAAGTAGTCTCCTAACCAAGTACTAACCAAGCCTGACCCTGCTTAGCTTCTGAGATCTGACGAGATCAGGCGTATTCAGGTTGGTATGGCCGTAAGCCATTGAATGATATTAGGATAGACTTTTTCAAGTTCATGTAACTAAAAAAACGTGGATGAACTAAATTAGCAATTCCATTTTATATCGTCCTTTATATGATTACTGTGTTTACAAGAGTATGCTAAACTGGTAAAAAGCTTAAAGCACCTGGTATTCCCAAGTAGTCTCCTGACCAAGTACTAACCAAGCCTGGCCCTGCTTAGCTTCTGAGATCGGACGAGATCAGGCGTATTCAGGTAGGTATGGCCGTAAGCCGTAGAAAGACATTGGGATAGACACTTTCATGTTCATGTAACTCAAAAAACGTGGATGATATAAATTAGCAATTCCATTTTATATCGTCCTTTATATGATTACTGTGTTTACAAGAGTATGCTAAACTGGTAAAAAGGTTACAGCACCTGGTATTCCCAAGTAGTCTCCTAACCAAGTATTAACCAAGCCTGACCCTGCTTAGCTTCTGAGGTCGGACGTATTCAGGTAGGTATGGCCGTAAGCCGTAGAAAGACATTTGGATAGACTCTTTCAAGTCATGTAACTCAAAAAACGTGGATGACATAAATTAGAAATTCCATTTTATATCGTCCTTTATATGATTACTGTGTTTACAAGAGTATGCTAAACTGGTAAAAAGCTTACAGCACCTGGTATTCCCAAGTAGTCTCCTAACCAAGTACTAACCAAGCCTGACGCTGCTTAGCTTCTGAGATCGGACGAGATCAGGCGTATTCAGGTTGGTATGGCCGTAAGCCATGGAATGATATTAGGATAGACTTTTTCAAATTCATGTAACTAAAAAAACGTGGATGATATAAATTAGCAATTCCATTTTATATCGTCCTTTATATGATTACTGTGTTTACAAGAGTATGCTAAACTGGTAAAAAGCTTACAGCACCTGGTATTCCCAAGTAGTCTCCTAACCAAGTACTAACCAAGCCTGACCCTGCTTAGCTTCTGAGATCGGACGAGATCAGGCGTATTCAGGTTGGTATGGCCGTAAGCCATGGAATGATATTAGGATAGACTTTTTCAAGTTCATGTAACTAAAAAAACGTGGATGAACTAAATTAGCAATTCCATTTTATATCGTCCTTTATATGATTACTGTGTTTACAAGAGTATGCTAAACTGGTAAAAAGCTTACAGCACCTGGTATTCCCAAGTAGTCTCCTAACCAAGTACTAACCAAGCCTGACCCTGGTTAGCTTCTGAGATCGGACGAGATCAGGAGTTTTCAGGTTGGTATGGCCATAAGCCATGGAATAATATTAGGATAGACTTTTTCATGTTCATGTAACTCAAAAAACGTGGATGAACTAAATTAGCAATTCCATTTTATATCGTCCTTTATATGATTACTGTGTTTACAAGAGTATGCTAAACTGGTAAAAAGCTTACAGCACCTGGTATTCCCAAGTAGTCTCCTAACCAAGTACTAACCAAGCCTGACCCTGCTTAGCTTCTGAGATCTGACGAGATCAGGCGTATTCAGGTTGGTATGGCCGTAAGCCATGGAATGATATTAGGATAGACTTTTTCAAGTTCATGTAACTAAAAAAACGTGGATGAACTAAATTAGCAATTCCATTTTATATCGTCCTTTATATGATTACTGTGTTTACAAGAGTATGCTAAACTGGTAAGAAGCTTAAAGCACCTGGTATTCCCAAGTAGTCTCCTGACCAAGTACTAACCAAGCCTGGCCCTGCTTAGCTTCTGAGATCGGACGAGATCAGGCGTATTCAGGTAGGTATGGCCGTAAGCCGTAGAAAGACATTGGGATAGACACTTTCATGTTCATGTAACTCAAAAAACGTGGATGATATAAATTAGCAATTCCATTTTATATCGTCCTTTATATGATTACTGTGTTTACAAGAGTATGCTAAACTGGTAAAAAGGTTACAGCACCTGGTATTCCCAAGTAGTCTCCTAACCAAGTATTAACCAAGCCTGACCCTGCTTAGCTTCTGAGGTCGGACGTATTCAGGTAGGTATGGCCGTAAGCCGTAGAAAGACATTTGGATAGACTCTTTCAAGTCATGTAACTCAAAAAACGTGGATGACATAAATTAGAAATTCCATTTTATATCGTCCTTTATATGATTACTGTGTTTACAAGAGTATGCTAAACTGGTAAAAAGCTTACAGCACCTGGTATTCCCAAGTAGTCTCCTAACCAAGTACTAACCAAGCCTGACGCTGCTTAGCTTCTGAGATCGGACGAGATCAGGCGTATTCAGGTTGGTATGGCCGTAAGCCATGGAATGATATTAGGATAGACTTTTTCAAATTCATGTAACTAAAAAAACGTGGATGATATAAATTAGCAATTCCATTTTATATCGTCCTTTATATGATTACTGTGTTTACAAGAGTATGCTAAACTGGTAAAAAGCTTACAGCACCTGGTATTCCCAAGTAGTCTCCTAACCAAGTACTAACCAAGCCTGACCCTGCTTAGCTTCTGAGATCGGACGAGATCAGGCGTATTCAGGTTGGTATGGCCGTAAGCCATGGAATGATATTAGGATAGACTTTTTCAAGTTCATGTAACTAAAAAAACGTGGATGAACTAAATTAGCAATTCCATTTTATATCGTCCTTTATATGATTACTGTGTTTACAAGAGTATGCTAAACTGGTAAAAAGCTTACAGCACCTGGTATTCCCAAGTAGTCTCCTAACCAAGTACTAACCAAGCCTGACCCTGGTTAGCTTCTGAGATCGGACGAGATCAGGAGTTTTCAGGTTGGTATGGCCATAAGCCATGGAATAATATTAGGATAGACTTTTTCATGTTCATGTAACTCAAAAAACGTGGATGAACTAAATTAGCAATTCCATTTTATATCGTCCTTTATATGATTACTGTGTTTACAAGAGTATGCTAAACTGGTAAAAAGCTTACAGCACCTGGTATTCCCAAGTAGTCTCCTAACCAAGTACTAACCAAGCCTGACCCTGCTTAGCTTCTGAGATCTGACGAGATCAGGCGTATTCAGGTTGGTATGGCCGTAAGCCATGGAATGATATTAGGATAGACTTTTTCAAGTTCATGTAACTAAAAAAACGTGGATGAACTAAATTAGCAATTCCATTTTATATCGTCCTTTATATTATTACTGTGTTTACAAGAGTATGCTAAACTGGTAAAAAGCTTAAAGCACCTGGTATTCCCAAGTAGTCTCCCAACCAAGTACTAACCAATCCAGACCCTGCTTAGCTTCTGAGATCGGACGAGATCAGGCGTATTCAGGTAGGTATGGCCGTAAGCCGAAGAAAGACATTTGGATAGACTCTTTCATGTTCATGTAACTCAAAAAACGTGGATGATATAAATTAGAAATTCCATTATATATCGTCCTTTATATGATTACTGTGTTTACAAGAGTATGCTAAATTGGTAAAAAGCTTACAGCACCTGGTATTCCCAAGTAGTCTCCTAACCAAGTACTAACTAAGCCTGACCCTGCTTAGCTTCTGAGATCGGACGAGATCAGGCGTATTCAGGTAGGTATGGCCGTAAGCCGTAGAAAGACATTGGGATAGACACTTTCATGTTCATGTAACTCAAAAAACGTGGATGATATAAATTAGCAATTCCATTTTATATCGTCCTTTATATGATTACTGTGTTTACAAGAGTATGCTAAACTGGTAAAAAGGTTACAGCACCTGGTATTCCCAAGTTGTCTCCTAACCAAGTATTAACCAAGCCTGACCCTGCTTAGCTTCTGAGATCTGACGAGATCAGGCGTATTCAGGTTGGTATGGCCGTAAGCCATGGAATGATATTAGGATAGACTTTTTCAAGTTCATGTAACTAAAAAAACGTGGATGAACTAAATTAGCAATTCCATTTTATATCGTCCTTTATATTATTACTGTGTTTACAAGAGTATGCTAAACTGGTAAAAAGCTTAAAGCACCTGGTATTCCCAAGTAGTCTCCCAACCAAGTACTAACCAATCCTGACCCTGCTTAGCTTCTGAGATCGGACGAGATCAGGCGTATTCAGGTAGGTATGGCCGTAAGCCGTAGAAAGACATTTGGATAGACTCTTTCATGTTCATGTAACTCAAAAAACGTGGATGATATAAATTAGAAATTCCATTATATATCGTCCTTTATATGATTACTGTGTTTACAAGAGTATGCTAAACTGGTAAAAAGCTTACAGCACCTGGTATTCCCAAGTAGTCTCCTAACCAAGTACTAACTAAGCCTGACCCTGCTTAGCTTCTGAGATCGGACGAGATCAGGCGTATTCAGGTTGGTATGGCCGTAAACCATGGAATGATATTAGGATAGACTTTTTCAAGTTCATGTAACTAAAAAAACGTGGATGAACTAAATTAGCAATTCCATTTTATATCGTCCTTTATATGATTACTGTGTTTACAAGAGTATGCTAAACTGGTAAAAAGCTTACAGCACCTGGTATTCCCAAGTAGTCTCCTAACCAAGTACTAACCAAGCCTGACCCTGCTTAGCTTCTGAGATCTGACGAGATCAGGCGTATTCAGGTTGGTATGGCCGTAAGCCATGGAATGATATTAGGATAGACTTTTTCAAGTTCATGTAACTAAAAAAACGTGGATGAACTAAATTAGCAATTCCATTTTATATCGTCCTTTATATGATTACTGTGTTTACAAGAGTATGCTAAACTGGTAAAAAGCTTAAAGCACCTGGTATTCCCAAGTAGTCTCCTGACCAAGTACTAACCAAGCCTGGCTCTCCTTAGCTTCTGAGATCGGACGAGATCAGGAGTATTCAGGTAGGTATGGCCGTAAGCTGTAGAACAACATTTGGATAGACACTTTCATGTTCATGTAACTCAAAAAACGTGGATGATATAAATTAGAAATTCAATTTTATATCGTCCTTTATATGATTACTGTGTTTACAAGAGTATGCTAAACTGGTAAAAAGCTTACAGCACCTGGTATTCCCAAGTAGTCTCCTAACCAAGTACTAACCAAGCCTGACGCTGCTTAGCTTCTGAGATCGGACGAGATCAGGCGTATTCAGGTTGGTATGGCCGTAAGCCATGGAATGATATTAGGATAGACTTTTTCAAGTTCATGTAACTAAAAAAACGTGGATGATATAAATTAGCAATTCCATTTTATATCGTCCTTTATATGATTACTGTGTTTACAAGAGTATGCTAAACTGGTAAAAAGCTTACAGCACCTGGAATTCCCAAGTAGTTTCCTAACCAAGTACTAACCAAGCCTGACCCTGATTAGCTTCTGAGATCGGACGAGATCAGGCGTATTCAGGTTGGTTTGGCCGGAAGCCATGGAATGATATTAGGATAGACTTTTTCAAGTTCATGTAACTAAAAAAACGTGGATGAACTAAATTAGAAATTCCATTTTATATCGTCCTTTATATGATTACTGTATTTACAAGAGTATACTAAACTGGTAAAAAGATTACAGCACCTGGTATTCCCAAGTAGTCTCCTAACCAAGTCTGACCCTGCTTAGCTTCTGAGATCGGACGAGATCAGGTGTTTTTTGAGGTTGGTATGGCCGTAAGCCATGGAAAAATATTAGGATAGACTTTTTCATGTTCATGTAACTCAAAAAACGTGGATGAACTAAATTAGCAATTCCATTTTATATCGTCCTTTATATTATTACTGTGTTTACAAGAGTATGCTAAACTGGTAAAAAGCTTACAGCACCTGGTATTCCCAAGTAGTCTCCTAACCAAGTACTAACCAAGCCTGACCCTCCTTAGCTTCTGAGATCTGACGAGATCAGGCGTATTCAGGTTGGTATGGCCGTAAGCCATGGAATGATATTAGGATAGACTTTTTCAAGTTCATGTAACTAAAAAAACGTGGATGAACTAAATGAGCAATTCCATTTTATATCGTCCTTTATATGATTACTGTGTTTACAAGAGTATGCTAAACTGGTAAAAATCTTAAGGCACCTGGTATTCCCAAGTAGTCTCCTGACCAAGTACTAACCAAGCCTGGCCCTGCTTAGCTTCTGAGATCGGACGAGATCAGGAGTATTCAGGTAGGTATGGCTGTAAGCCGTCGAAAGACATTTGGATAGACACTTTCATGTTCATGTAACTCAAAAAACGTGGATGATATAAATTAGAAATTCCAATTTATATCGTCCTTTATATGATTACTGTGTTTACAAGAGTATGCTAAACTGGTAAAAAGCTTACAGCACCTGGTATTCCCAAGTAGTCTCCTAACCAAGTACGACCCTCCTTAGCTTCTGAGATCGGACGAGATCAGGCGTATTCAGGTAGGTATGGCCGTAAGCCGTAGAAAGACATTTGGATAGACTCTTTCATGTTCATGTAACTCAAAAAACGTGGATGATATAAATTAGAAATTCCATTTTATATCGTCCTTTATATGATTACTGTGTTTACAAGAGTATGCTAAACTGGTAAAAAGCTTACAGCACCTGGTATTCCCAAGTAGTCTCCTAACCAAGTAATAACCAAGCCTGACCCTGCTTAGCTTCTGAGATCTGACGAGATCAGGTGTATTCAGGTAGGTATGGCCATAAGCCGTAGAAAGACATTGGGATAGACACTTTCATGTTCATGTAACTCAAAAAACGTGGATGATATAAATTAGAAATTCCATTTTATATCGTCCTTTATATGATTACTGTGTTTACAAGAGTATGCTAAACTGGTAAAAAGGTTACAGCACCTGGTATTCCCAAGTAGTCTCCTAACCAAGTACTAACCAAGCTTAGCTTCTGAGATCGGACGTATTCAGGTAGGTATGGCCGTAAGCCATGGAATGATATTAGGATAGACTTTTTCAAGTTCATGTAACTAAAAAAACGTGGATGAACTAAATTAGCAATTCCATTTTATATCGTCCTTTATATGATTACTGTGTTTACAAGAGTATGCTAAACTGGTAAAAAGCTTAAAGCACCTGGTATTCCCAAGTAGTCTCCTGACCAAGTACTAACCAAGCCTGGCCCTGCTTAGCTTCTGAGATCGGACGAGATCAGGAGTATTCAGGTAGGTATGGCCGTAAGCCGTAGAAAGACATTTGGATAGACACTTTCATGTTCATGTAACTCAAAAAACGTGGATGATATAAATTAGAAATTCAATTTTATATCGTCCTTTATATGATTACTGTGTTTACAAGAGTATGCTAAACTGGTAAAAAGCTTACAGCACCTGGTATTCCCAAGTAGTCTCCTAACCAAGCCTGACCCTGCTTAGCTTCTGAGATCGGACGAGATCAGGCGTTTTCAGGTTGGTATGGCCATAAGCCATGGAATAATATTAGGATAGACTTTTTCATGTTCATGTAACTCAAAAAACGTGGATGAACTAAATTAGCAATTCCATTTTATATCGTCCTTTATATGATTACTGTGTTTACAAGAGTATGCTAAACTGGTAAAAAGCTTAAAGCACCTGGTATTCCCAAGTAGTCTCCTGACCAAGTACTAACCAAGCCTGGCCCTGCTTAGCTTCTGAGATTGGACGAGATCAAGCGTATTCAGGTAGGTATGGCCGTAAGCCGTAGAAAGACATTTGGATAGACACTTTCATGTTCATGTAACTCAAAAAACGTGGATGATATAAATTAGAAATTCCATTTTATATCGTCCTTTATATGATTACTGTGTTTACAAGAGTATGCTAAACTGGTAAAAAGCCTACAGCACCTGGTATTCCCAAGTAGTCTCCTAACCGAGCCTGACCCTGCTTAGCTTCTGAGATCGGACGAGATCAGGCGTATTCAGGTAGGTATGGCCGTAAGCCGTAGAAAGACATTTGGATAGACTCTTTCATGTTCATGTAACTCAAAAAACTTGGATGATATAAATTAGAAATTCCATTTTATATCGTCCTTTATATGATTACTGTGTTTACAAGAGTATGCTAAACTGGTAAAAAGCTTAAAGCACCTGGTATTCCCAAGTAGTCTCCTGACCAAGTACTAACCAAGCCTGGCCCTGCTTAGCTTCTGAGATCGGACGAGATCAGGAGTATTCAGGTAGGTATGGCCGTAAGCCGTAGAAAGACATTTGGATAGACACTTTCATGTTCATGTAACTCAAAAAACGTGGATGATATAAATTAGAAATTCCATTTTATATCGTCCTTTATATGATTACTGTGTTTACAAGAGTATGCTAAACTGGTAAAAAGCCTACAGCACCTGGTATTCCCAAGTAGTCTCCTAACCAAGCCTGACCCTGCTTAGCTTCTGAGATCGGACGAGATCACGCGTATTCAGGTAGGTATGGCCGTAAGCCGTAGAAAGACATTTGGATAGACTCTTTCATGTTCATGTAACTCAAAAAACGTGGATGATATAAATTAGAAATTCCATTTTATATCGTCCTTTATATGATTACTGTGTTTACAAGAGTATGCTAAACTGGTAAAAAGCTTACAGCACCTGGTATTCCCAAGTAGTCTCCTAACCAAGTACTAACCAAGCCTGACCCTGCTTAGCTTCTGAGATCGGACGAGATCAGGCGTATTCAGGTAGGTATGGCCGTAAGCCGTAGAAAGATATTTGGATAGACTCTTTCATGTTCATGTAACTCAAAAAACGTGGATGATATAAATTAGAAATTCCATTTTATATCGTCCTTTATATGATTACTGTGTTTACAGGAGTATGCTAAACTGGTAAAAAGCTTACAGCACCTGGTATTCCCAAGTAGTCTCCTAACCAAGTACTAACCAAGCCTGACCCTGCTTAGCTTCTGAGATCTGACGAGATCAGGCGTATTCAGGTTGGTATGGCCGTAAGCCATTGAATGATATTAGGATAGACTTTTTCAAGTTCATGTAACTAAAAAAACGTGGATGAACTAAATTAGCAATTCCATTTTATATCATCCTTTATATGATTACTGTGTTTACAAGAGTATGCTAAACTGGTAAAAAGCTTAAAGCACCTGGTATTGTCAAGTAGTCTCCTGACCAAGTACTAACCAAGCCTGACGCTGCTTAGCTTCTGAGATCGGACGAGATCAGGCGTATTCAGGTTGGTATGGCCGTAAGCCATGGAATGATATTAGGATAGACTTTTTCAAATTCATGTAACTAAAAAAACGTGGATGATATAAATTAGCAATTCCATTTTATATCGTCCTTTATATGATTACTGTGTTTACAAGAGTATGCTAAACTGGTAAAAAGCTTACAGCACCTGGTATTCCCAAGTAGTCTCCTAACCAAGTACTAACCAAGCCTGACCCTGCTTAGCTTCTGAGATCGGACGAGATCAGGCGTATTCAGGTTGGTATGGCCGTAAGCCATGGAATGATATTAGGATAGACTTTTTCAAGTTCATGTAACTAAAAAAACGTGGATGAACTAAATTAGCAATTCCATTTTATATCGTCCTTTATATGATTACTGTGTTTACAAGAGTATGCTAAACTGGTAAAAAGCTTACAGCACCTGGTATTCCCAAGTAGTCTCCTAACCAAGTACTAACCAAGCCTGACCCTGCTTAGCTTCTGAGATCGGACGAGATCAGGAGTTTTCAGGTTGGTATGGCCATAAGCCATGGAATAATATTAGGATAGACTTTTTCATGTTCATGTAACTCAAAAAACGTGGATGAACTAAATTAGCAATTCCATTTTATATCGTCCTTTATATGATTACTGTGTTTACAAGAGTATGCTAAACTGGTAAAAAGCTTAAAGCACCTGGTATTCCCAAGTAGTCTCCTGACCAAGTACTAACCTAGCCTGGCCCTGCTTAGCTTCTGAGATCGGACGAGATCAGGCGTATTCAGGTAGGTATGGCCGTAAGCCATAGAAAGACATTTGGATAGACACTTTCATGTTCATGTAACTCAAAAAACGTGGATGATATAAATTAGAAATTCCATTTTATATCGTCCTTTATATGATTACTGTGTTTACAAGAGTATGCTAAACTGGTAAAAAGCCTACAGCACCTGGTATTAACAAGTAGTCTCCTAACCAAGTCTGACCCTGCTTAGCTTCTGAGATCGGACGAGATCAGGCGTATTCAGGTTGGTATGGCCGTAAGCCATGGAAAGATATTAGGATAGACTTTTTCAAGTTCATGTAACTAAAAAAACGTGGATGATATAAATTAGCAATTCCATTTTATATCTGCCTTTATATGATTACTGTGTTTACAAGAGTATGCTAAACTGGTAAAAAGCTTACAGCACCTGGTATTCCCAAGTAGTCTCCTAACCAAGTACTAACCAAGCCTGACCCTGCTTAGCTTCTGAGATGGGACGAGATCAGGCGTTTTCAGGTTGGTATGGCCATAAGCCATGGAATAATATTAGGATAGACTTTTTCATGTTCATGTAACTCAAAAAACGTGGATGAACTAAATTAGCAATTCCATTTTATATCGTCCTTTATATGATTACTGTGTTTACAAGAGTATGCTAAACTGGTAAAAAGCTTAAAGCACCTGGTATTCCCAAGTAGTCTCCTGACCAAGTACTAACCAAGCCTGGCCCTGCTTAGCTTCTGAGATCGGACGAGATCAGGGGTATTCAGGTAGGTATGGCCATAAGCCGTAAAAAGACATTTGGATAGACACTTTCATGTTCATGTAACTCAAAAAACGTGGATGATATAAATTAGAAATTCCATTTTATATCGTCCTTTATATGATTACTGTGTTTACAAGAGTATGCTAAACTGGTAAAAAGCCTACAGCACCTGGTATTCCCAAGTAGTCTCCTAACCAAGTACTAACCATGCCTGACCCTGCTTAGCTTCAGAGATCGGACGAGATCAGGCGTATTCAGGTAGGTATGGCCGTAAGCCGTAGAAAGACATTTGGATAGACTCTTTCATGTTCATGTAACTCAAAAAACGTGGATGATATAAATTAGAAATTCCATTTTATATCGTTCTTTATATGATTACTGTGTTTACAAGAGTGTGCTAAACTGGTAAAAAGCGTACAGCACCTGGTATTCCCAAGTAGTCTCCTAACCAAGTACTAACCAAGCCTGACCCTGCTTAGCTTCTGAGATCGGACAAGATCAGGCGTATTCAGGTTGGTATGGCCGTGAGCCATGGAATGATTTTAGGATAGACTTTTTCAAGTTCATGTAACTAAAAAAACGTGGATGAACTAAATTAGCAATTCCATTTTATATCGTCCTTTATATGATTACTGTGTTTACAAGAGTATGCTAAACTGGTAAAAAGCTTACAGCACCTGGTATTCCCAAGTAGTCTCCTAACCAAGTACTAACCAAGCCTGACCCTACTTAGCTTCTGAGATCGGACAAGATCAGGCGTATTCAGGTTGGTATGGCCGTAAACCATTGAATGATATTAGGATAGACTTTTTCAAGTTCATGTAACTCAAAAAACGTGGATGAACTAAATTAGCAATTCCATTTTATATCGTCCTTTATATCATTACTGTGTTTACAAGAGTATGCTAAATGGGCAAAGAGCTTACAGCACCTGGTATTCCCAAGTTGTCTCCTAACCAAGTACTAACCAAGCCTGACCCTGCTTAGCTTCTGAGATCGGACGAGATCAGGCGTTTTCAGGTTGGTATGGCCATAAGCCATGGAATAATATTAGGATAGACTTTTTCATGTTCATGTAACTCAAAAAACGTTGATTAACTAAATTAGCAATTCCATTTTATATCGTCCTTTATATGATTACTGTGTTTACAAGAGTATGCTAAACTGGTAAAAAGCTTAAAGCACCTGGTATTCCCAAGTAGTCTCCTAACCAAGTACTAACCAAGCCTGGCCCTGCTTAGCTTCTGAGATCAGACGAGATCAGGCGTATTCAGGTAGGTATGGCCGTAAGCCGTAGAAAGACATTTGGATAGACACTTTCATGTTCATGTAACTCAAAAAACGTGGATGATGTAAATTAGAAATTCCATTTTATATCGTCCTTTATATGATTACTGTGTTTAAAAGAGTATGCTAAACTGGTAAAAAGCTTACAGCACCTGGTATTCCCAAGTAGTCTCCTAACCAAGTTTGACCCTGCTTAGCTTCTGAGATCGGACGAGATCAGTCGTATTCAGGTTGGTATGGCCGTAAGCCATGGAATGATATTAGGATAGACTTTTTCAAGTTCATGTAACTAAAAAAACGTGGATGAACTAAATTAGCAAGTCCATTTTATATCGTCCTTCATATGATTACTGTGTTTTTCAAGAGTATGCTAAACTGGTAAAAAGCTTACAGCACCTGGTATTCCCAAGTAGTCTCCTAACCAAGTACTAACCAAGCATGACCCTGCTTAGCTTCTGAGATCGGACGAGATCAGGCGTTTTCAGGTCGGTATGGCCATAAGCCATGGAATAATATTAGGATAGACTTATTCATGTTCATGTAACTCAAAAATCGTGGATGAACTAAATTAGCAATTCCATTTTATATCGTCCTTTATATGATTACTGTGTTTACAAGAGTATGCTAAACTGGTAAAAAGCTTAAAGCACCTGGTATTCCCAAGTAGTCTCCTGACCAAGTACTAACCAAGCCTGGCCCTGCTTAGCTTCTGAGATCGGACAAGATCAGGCGTATTCAGGTAGGTATGGCCGTAAGCCATAGAAAGACATTTGGATAGACACTTTCATGTTCATGTATCTCAAAAAACATGGATGATATAAATTAGAAATTCCATTTTATATCGTCCTTTATATGATTACTGTGTTTACAAGAGTATGTTAAACTGGTAAAAAGCCTACAGCACCTGGTATTCCCAAGTAGTCTCCTAACCAAGTACTAACCAAGCCTGACCCTGCTTAGCTTCTGAGATCGGACGAGATCAGGCGTATTCAGGTTGGTATGGCCGTAAGCCATGGAATGTTATTAGGATAGACTTTTTCAAGTTCATTTAACTCAAAAAACGTGGATGAACTAAATTAGCGATTCCATTTTATATTGTCCTTTATATCATTACGGTGTTTACAAGAGTATGCTAAACTGGTAAAAAGCTTACAGCACCTGGTATTCCCAAGTAGTCTCCTAACCAAGTACTAACTAAGCCTGACCCTGCTTAGCTTCTGAGATCTGACGAGATCAGGCGTATTCAGGTTGGTATGGCCGTAAACCACGGAAAGACATTTGGATAGACACTTTCATGTTCATGTAACTCAAAAAACGTGGATGATGTAAATTAGAAATTCCATTTTATATCGTCCTTTATATGATTACTGTGTTTAAAAGAGTATGCTAAACTGGTAAAAAGCTTACAGCACCTGGTATTCCCAAGTAGTCTCCTAACCATGTTTGACCCTGCTTAGCTTCTGAGATCGGACGAGATCAGTCGTATTCAGGTTGGTATGGCCGTAAGCCATGGAATGATATTAGGATAGACTTTTTCAAGTTCATGTAACTAAAAAAACGTGGATGAACTAAATTAGCAAGTCCATTTTATATCGTCCTTCATATGATTACTGTGTTTTTCAAGAGTATGCTAAACTGGTAAAAAGCTTACAGCACCTGGTATTCCCAAGTAGTCTCCTAACCAAGTACTAACCAAGCATGACCCTGCTTAGCTTCTGAGATCGGACGAGATCAGGCGTTTTCAGGTCGGTATGGCCATAAGCCATGGAATAATATTAGGATAGACTTATTCATGTTCATGTAACTCAAAAATCGTGGATGAACTAAATTAGCAATTCCATTTTATATCGTCCTTTATATGATTACTGTGTTTACAAGAGTATGCTAAACTGGTAAAAAGCTTAAAGCACCTGGTATTCCCAAGTAGTCTCCTGACCAAGTACTAACCAAGCCTGGCCCTGCTTAGCTTCTGAGATCGGACAAGATCAGGCGTATTCAGGTAGGTATGGCCGTAAGCCATAGAAAGACATTTGGATAGACACTTTCATGTTCATGTATCTCAAAAAACATGGATGATATAAATTAGAAATTCCATTTTATATCGTCCTTTATATGATTACTGTGTTTACAAGAGTATGTTAAACTGGTAAAAAGCCTACAGCACCTGGTATTCCCAAGTAGTCTCCTAACCAAGTACTAACCAAGCCTGACCCTGCTTAGCTTCTGAGATCGGACGAGATCAGGCGTATTCAGGTTGGTATGGCCGTAAGCCATGGAATGTTATTAGGATAGACTTTTTCAAGTTCATTTAACTCAAAAAACGTGGATGAACTAAATTAGCGATTCCATTTTATATTGTCCTTTATATCATTACGGTGTTTACAAGAGTATGCTAAACTGGTAAAAAGCTTACAGCACCTGGTATTCCCAAGTAGTCTCCTAACCAAGTACTAACTAAGCCTGACCCTGCTTAGCTTCTGAGATCTGACGAGATCAGGCGTATTCAGGTTGGTATGGCCGTAAACCACGGAAAGATATTAGGATAGACTTTTTCATGTTCATGTATCTCAAAAAACGTGGATGATATAAATTAGAAATTCCATTTTATATCGTCCTTTATATGATTACTGTGTTTACAAGAGTATGTTAAACTGGTAAAAAGCCTACAGCACCTGGTATTCCCAAGTAGTCTCCTAACCAAGTACTAACCAAGCCTGACCCTGCTTAGCTTCTGAGATCGGACGAGATCAGGCGTATTCAGGTTGGTATGGCCGTAAACCATGGAAAGATATTAGGATAGACTTTTTCATGTTCATGTATCTCAAAAAACGTGGATGATATAAATTAGAAATTCCATTTTATATCGTCCTTTATATGATTACTGTGTTTTCAAGAGTATGTTAAACTGGTAAAAAGCCTACAGCACCTGGTATTCCCAAGTAGTCTCCTAACCAAGTACTAACCAAGCCTGACCCTCCTTAGCTTCTGAGATCGGACGAGATCAGGCGTATTCAGGTTGGTATGGCCGTAAACCGTGGAAAGATATTAGGATAGACTTTTTCAAGTTCATGTAAATCAAAAAACGTGGATGAACTAAATTAGCAATTCCATTTTATATCGTCTTTTATATGATTACTGTGTTTACAAGAGTATGCTAAACTGGTAAAAAGCTTACCGCACCTGGTATTCCCAAGTAGTCTCCTAACCAAGTACTAACCAAGCCTGACCCTGCTTAGCTTCTGAGATCGCACGAGATCAGGCGTATTCAGGTTGGTATGGCCGTAAACCATGAAATGATATTAGGATAGACTTTTTCAAGTATATGTAACTCAAAAAACGTGGATGAACTAAATTAGCAATTCCATTTTATATCGTCCTTCATATGATTACTGTGTTTTTCAAGAGTATGCTAAACTGGTAAAAAGCTTACAGCACCTGGTATTCCCAAGTAGTCTCCTAACCAAGTACTAACCAAGCATGACCCTGCTTAGCTTCTGAGATCAGACGAGATCAGGGGTTTTCAGGTCGGTATGGCCATAAGCCATGGAATAATATTAGGATAGACTTTTTCATGTTCATGTAACTCAAAAATCGTGGATGAACTAAATTAGCTATTCCATTTTATATCGTCCTTTATATGATTACTGTGTTTACAAGAGTATGCTAAACTGGTAAAAAGCTTAAAGCACCTGGTATTCCCAAGTAGTCTCCTGACCAAGTACTAACCAAGCCTGGCCCTGCTTAGCTTCTGAGATCTGACGAGATCAGGCAAATTCAGGTTGGTATGGCCGTAAACCATGGAAAGATATTAGGATAGACTTTTTCATGTTCATGTATCTCAAAAAACGTGGATGATATAAATTAGAAATTCCATTTTATATCGTCCTTTATATGATTACTGTGTTTACAAGAGTATGTTAAACTGGTAAAAAGCCTACGGCACCTGGTATTCCCAAGTAGTCTCCTAACCAAGTACTAACCAAGCCTGACCCTGCTTAGCTTCTGAGATCGGACGAGATCAGGCGTATTCAGGTAGGTATGGCCTTAAGCCGTAGAAAGACATTTGGATAGACTATTTCATGTTCATGTAACTCAAAAAACGTGGATGATATTAATTAGAAATTCCATTTTATATCGTCCTTTATATGATTACTGCGTTTACAAGAGTATGCTAAACTGGTAAAAAAATTACAGCACCTGGTATTCCCAAGTAGTCTCCTAACCAAGTCTGACCCTGCTTAGCTTCTGAGATCAGGCGTATTCAGGTTGGTATGGCCGTAAGCCATGGAATGATATTAGGATAGACTTTTTCAAGTTCATGTAACTAAAAAAATGTGGATGAACTAAATTAGCAATTCCATTTTATATCGTCCTTAATATGATTACTGTGTTTACAAGAGTATGCTAAACTGGTAAAAAGCTTACAGCACCTGGTATTCCCAAGTAGTCTCCTAACCAAGTACTAACCAAGCCTGACCCTGCTTAGCTTCTGAGATCGGACGAGATCAGGCGTATTCAGGTTGGTATGGCCGTAAGCCATGGAATGATATTAGGATAGACTTTTTCAAGTTCATGTAACTCAAAAAACGTGGATGAACTAAATTAGCAATTCCATTTTATATTGGCCTTTATATCATTACTGTATTTACAAGAGTATGCTAAACTGGTAAAAAGCTTACAGCACCTGGTATTCCCAAGTAGTCTCCTAAACAAGTACTAACCAAGCCTGACCCTGCTTAG
Organism: Thymallus thymallus; assembly: GCA_023634145.1. Taxonomy (NCBI): domain Eukaryota; kingdom Metazoa; phylum Chordata; class Actinopteri; order Salmoniformes; family Salmonidae; genus Thymallus; species Thymallus thymallus. Next base: position 2,919,624 of record CM042422.1, read on the forward strand.
CTTCTGAGATCAGACGAGATAAGGCGTATTCAGGTTGGTATGGCCGTAAACCATGGAATGATATTAGGATAGACTTTTTCAAGTTCATGTATCTCAAAAAAACGTGGATGAACTAAATTAGCAATTCCATTTTATATCGTACTTTATATCATTACTGTGTTTACAAGAGTATGCTAAATGGGCAAAAAGCTTACAGAACCTCGTATTCCCAAGTAGTCTCCTAACCAAGTACTAAACAAGCCTGACCCTGCTTAGCTTCTGAGATCGGATGAGATCAGGCGTTTTCAGGTTGGTATGGCCATAAGCCATGGAATAATATTAGGATAGACTTTTTCATGTTCATGTAACTCAAAAAACGTAGATGAACTAAATTAGCAATTCCATTTTATATTGTCCTTTATATTATTACAGTGTATACAAGAGTATGCTAAATGCTTACAGCACCTGGTATTCCCAAGTAGTCTCTTAACCAAGTACTAACCATGCCTGACCCTGCTTAGCTTCTGAGATCGGACGAGATCAGGTGTATTCAGGTTGGTATGGCCGTAAGCCATGGAATGATATTAGGATAGACTTTTTCAAGTTCATGTAACTCAAAAAACGTGGATGAACTAAATTAGCAATTCCATTTTATATCGTCCTTTATATGATTACTGTGTTTACAAGAGTATGCTAAACTGGTAAAAAGCTTACAGCACCTGGTATTCCCAAGTAGTCTCCTAACCAAGTCTGGCCCTGCTTAGCTTCTGAGATCGGACGAGATCAGGCGTATTCAGGTAGGTATGGCCGTAAACCGTAGAAAGACATTTGGATAGACTCTTTCATGTTCATGTAACTCAAAAAAAGTGGATGATATAAATTAGAAATTCCATTTTATATCGTCCTTTATATGATTACTGTGTTTACAAGAGTATGCTAAACTGGTAAAAAGCTTACAGCACCTGGTATTCCCAAGTAGTCTCCTCACCAAGTACTAACCATGCCTGACCCTGCTTAGCTTCTGAGATCGGACGAGATCAGGCGTATTCAGGTTGGTATGGCCGTAAGCCATGGAAGTATATTAGGATAGACTTTTTCAAGTTCATGCAACTCAAAAAACGTGGATGAACTAAATTAGCAATTCCATTTTATATCGTCCTTTATATGATTACTGTGTTTACAAGAGTATGCTAAACTGGTAAAAAGCTTATAGCACCTGGTATTCCCAAGTAGTCTCCTAACCAAGTACTAACCAAGCATGACCCTGCTTAGCTTCTGAGATCTGACGAGATCAGGCGTATTCAGGTTGGTATGGCCGTAAGCCGTGGAATGATATTAGGATAGACTTTTTCAAGTTCATGTAACTCAAAAAACGTGGATGAACTAAATTAGCAATTCCTTTTTATATTGTCCTTCATATTATTACTGTGTTAAGAAGAGTATGCTAAACTGGTAAAAAGCTTACAGCACCTGGTATTCCCAAGTAGTCTCCTAATCAAGTACTAACCAAGCCTGACCCTGCTTGGCTTCTGAGATCGGACGAGATCAGGCATATTCAGGTTGGTATGGCCGTAAGCCATGGAGTGATATTAGGATAGACTTTTTCATGTTCATGTAACTCAAAAAACGTGCATGAACTAAATTAGCAATTCCATTTTATATCGTCCTTTATATCATTACTGTGTTTACAAGAGTATGCTAAACTGGTAAAAAGCTTACAGCACCTGGTATTTCCAAGTAGTCTCCTGACCAAGTACTAACCAAGCCTGGCCTTGCTTAGCTTCTGAGATCGGACGAGATCAGGCGTATTCAGGTTGGTATGGCCGTAAGCCACGGAATGATATTAGGATAGACTTTTTCAAGTTCATGTAACTAAAAAAACGTGGATGAACTAAATTAGCAATTCCATTTTATATCGTCCTTTATATGATTACTGTGTTTACAAGAGTATGCTAAACTAGTAAAAAGCTTACAGCACCTGGTATTCCCAAGTAGTCTCCTAACCAAGTACTAACCAAGCCTGACCCTGCTTAGATTCTGAGATCAGACGAGATCTGGCATATTCAGGTTGGTATGGCCGTAAGCCATGGAATGATATTAGGATAGACTTTTTAAAAGTTCATGTAACTAAATAAACGTGGATGAACTAAATTAGCAATTCCATTTTATATCGTCCTTTATATGATTACTGTGTTTACAAGAGTATGCTAAACTTGGAAAAATCTTACAGCACCTCGTATTCCCAAGTAGCCTACTAACTAAGTACTAACCAAGCCTGACCCTGCTTAGCTTTTGAGATCAGGCGCATTCAGGTTGGTATGGCCGTAAGCCATGGAATTATATTAGGATAGACTTTTTCAAGTTCATGTAACTCAAAAAACGTGGATGAACTAAATTAGCAATTCCATTTTATATCGTCCTTTATATGATTACTGTGTTTACAAGAGTATGCTAAATGGGCAAAAAGCTTACAGCACCTGGTATTCCCAAGTAGTCTCCCAACTAAGTACTAACCAAGCCTGGCCCTGCTTAGTTTCTGAGATCAGACGAGATCAGGCGTATTCAGGTAGGTATGGCCGTAAACCATAAAAAGACATTTGGATAGATTCTTTCATGTTCATGTAACTCAAAAAACGTGGACGATATAAATTAGAAATTCCATTTTATATCGTCCTTTATATGATTACTGTGTTTACAAGAGTATGCTAAACTGGTAAAAAGCTTACAGCACCTGGTATTCCCAAGTAGTCTCCTAACCAAGTACTAACCAAGCCTGACCCTGCTGAGATCCGACGAGATGAGGCGTATTCAGGTTGGTATGGACGTAAGCCATAGAATGATATTAGGATAGACTTTTTCAAGTTCATGTAACTCAAAAAACGTGTATGAACTAAATTAGCAATTCCATTTTATATTGTCCTTTATATCATTACTGTGTTTACAAGAGTATGCTAAACTGGTAAAATGCTTACAGCACCTGGTATTACCAAGTAGTCTCCTAACCAATTCTGACCCTGCTTAGCTTCTGAGATCGGACGAGATCAGGCGTATTCAGGTTGGTATGGCCGTAAACCATGGAATGATATTAGGATAGACTTTTTCAAGTTCATGTAACTCAAAAAACGTGGATGAACTAAATTAGCAATTCCATTTTATATTGTCCTTTATATCATTACTGTGTTTACAAGAGTATGCTAAACTGGTAAAAAGCTTACAGCACCTGGTATTCCCAACTAGTCTCCTAACCAAGTCTGACCCTGCTTAGCTTCTGAGATCGGACAAGATCAGGCGTATTGAGGTTGGTATGGCCGTAAGCCATGGAATGATATTAGGATAGACTTTTTCAAGTTCATGTAACTTAAAAAACGTAGATGAACTAAATTAGCAATTCCATTTTATATCGTCCTTTATATGATTACTGTGTTTACAAGAGTATGCTAAACTGGTAAAAAGCTTACAGCACCTGGTATTCCCAAGTAGTCTCCTAACCAAGTACTAACTAAGCCTGACCCTGCTTAGCTTCTGAGATCGGACGAGATCAGGCGCATTCAGGTTGGTATGGCCGTAAACCATGGAATGATATTAGGATAGACTTTTTCAAGTTCATGTAACTCAAAAAACGTGGATGAACTAAATTAGCAATTCCATTTTATATCGTCCTTTATATGATTACTGTGTTTACAAGAGTATGCTAAACTGGTAAAAAGCTTAAAGCACCTGGTATTCCCAAGCAGTCTCCTGACCAAGTACTAACCAAGCCTGGCCCTGCTTAGCTTCTGAGATCGGACGAGATCAGGCGTATTCAGGTTGGTATGGCAGTAAGCCATGAATGATATTAGGATAGACTTTCAATGCTGAATATTTTTCACTGCTTCTGTCAGTTCATGTAGTTCATGTTGATTATACTGTGCCCAGTGGCCTAATAAGGCACCAACCTACTAAACCAGGGATGGTGTCCAATCTTGTTTTTCTGAAAGCAGAGGGCCGCAGCGGTAGCGTGCTGGGCCCATAACATGGAGGTTGATGGATTGAAACGATCCTCTGCTATCCAGTTGGTTTTTAGCTATGATGTTTATTCAGGGATTATTAGCCAAACATTTATTTCATGCGAAGGTCTCAGTTCCTTCAATGCTGAATTTGTTTCACTGCTTCTGTCAGTTCATGTAGTTCATATTGGTTATTCAGTGCCCCAGTGGTGTTCAGGTCCCATAACACAGAGGTCCATCGATCAAATCCTTTCTCTGCTATCCAGTTGGTTTTGAGATATAAAGTGCAAACAGGGATAAAAATGCCTCAATTCATGGGCAGGTCTCAGTGCCGGTCCATGATTCAAAAAAATCTCTTCTTCTGTAAGTGCGTACAGGTTGTTGTGGGTATGCAGTACCCCAGTGGCCTAATGGATAAGGCACTGGCCTTCTAAGCCAGGGATTGTGGGTTCAAGTCCCATCTGGAGTGGCTGAAACAGATGGGTGCAGTGGAAGTGTGCTGGACCCATACCCTGGAGGTTGATATATTGAAATGCTGCTCTGCTATCCAGTTGGTTTTTAGCTATGAAGTGTATTCAGGGATTATTAGCCTAAACCTTTATTTCATGAGAAGGTCTCAGTTCCTTCAATGCTGAACTTGATCAGCTAATTCTGTCAGTTCATGTAGTTCATATTGGTTATTCAGTGCCCCAGTGGTGTTCAGGTCCCATAACACAGAGGTCCATCGATCAAAACCTTTCTCTGCTATCCAGTTGGTTTATAGATATAAAGTGCAAACAGGGATAAAAATGCCTAATTTCATGAGCAGGTCTCAGTTCTTTCAATGCTGAATATGTTTCACTGCTTCTGTCAGTTCATGTAGTTCATATTGATTATACAGTGCCCCAGTGGCCTAATAAGGCACCAACCTCCTAAACCAGGGATGGTGTCCAATCTTGTGTTTCTGAAAGCAGAGGCCGCAGTGGTAGCGTGCTGGGCCCATAACATGGAGGTTGATGGATTGAAACGATCCTCTGATATCCAGTTGGTTTTTAGCTATGATGTTTATTCAGGGATTATTAGCCAAACATTTATTTCATGAGAAGGTCTCAGTTCCTTCAATGCTGAATTTGTTTCACTGCTTCTGTCAGTTCATGTAGTTCATATTGGTTATTCAGTGCCCCAGTGGTGTTCAGGTCCCATAACACAGAGTTCCATCGATCAAATCCTTTCTCTGCTATCCAGTTGGTTTTGAGATATAAAGTGCAAACAGGGAAAAAAATGCCTCAATTCATGGGCAGGTCTCAGTGCCGGTCCATGATTTAAAAAAATCTCTTCTTCTGTAAGTGCGTACAGGTATTGTGGGTATGCAGTACCCCAGTGGCCTAATGGATAAGGCACTGGCCTTCTAAGCCAGGGATTGTGGGTTCAAGTCCCATCTGGGGTGGCTGAAACAGATTGGTGCAGTGGAAGTGTGCTGGACCCATACACTGGAGGTTGACATATTGAAATGCTCCAATGCTATCCAGTTGATTTTTAGCTATGAAGTGTATTCAGGGATTATTATCCTAAACCTTTATTTCATGAGAAGGTCTCTGTTCCTTCAATGCTGAATTTGATCAGCTAATTCTGTCAGTTCATGTAGTTCATATTGGTTATTCAGTGCCCCAGTGGTGTTCAGGTCCCATAACACAGAGGTCCATCGATCAAAACCTTTCTCTGCTATCCAGTTGGTTTATAGATATAAAGTGCAAACAGGGATAAAAATGCCTAATTTCATGAGCAGGTCTCAGTTCTTTCAATGCTGAATATTTTTCACTGCTTCTGTCAGTTCATGTAGTTCATATTGATTATACAGTGCCCCAGTGGCCTAATAAGGCACCAACCTCCTAAACCAGGGATGGTGTCCAATCTTCTTTTTCTGAAAGCAGAGGGCCGCAGCAGTAGCGTGCTGGGCCGATAACACGGAGGTTGATAAATTGAAATGCTCCTCTGCTATCCAGTTGGTTTTTAGTTATGAAGTGTATTCAGGGATTATTAGCCTAAACCTTTATTTCATGAGCAGGTCTCAGTTCTTTCAATGCTGAATATTTTTCACTGCTTCTGTCAGTTCATGTAGTTCATATTGATTATACAGTGCCCCAGTGGCCTAATAAGGCACCAACCTCCTAAACCAGGGATGGTGTCCAATCTTCTTTTTCTGAAAGCAGAGGGCCGCAGCAGTAGCGTGCTGGGCCGATAACACGGAGGTTGATAAATTGAAATGCTCCTCTGCTATCCAGTTGGTTTTTAGTTATGAAGTGTATTCAGGGATTATTAGCCTAAACCTTTATTTCATGAGAAGGTCTCAGTTCCTTCAATGCTGAATATTTTTCACTGCTTCTGTCAGTTCATGTAGTTCATATTGATTATACTGTGCCCCAGTGGCCTAATAAGGCACCAACCTCCTAAACCAGGGATGGTGTCCAATCTTGTTTTTCTGAAAGCAGAGGGCCGCAGCGGTAGCGTGCTGGGCCCATAACATGGAGGTTGATGGATTGAAACGATCCTCTGCTATCCAGTTGGTTTTTAGCTATGATGTTTATTCAGGGATTATTAGCCAAACATTTATTTCATGCGAAGGTCTCAGTTCCTTCAATGCTGAATTTGTTTCACTGCTTCTGTCAGTTCATGTAGTTCATATTGGTTATTCAGTGCCCCAGTGGTGTTCAGGTCCCATAACACAGAGGTCCATCGATCAAATCCTTTCTCTGCTATCCAGTTGGTTTTGAGATATAAAGTGCAAACAGGGATAAAAATGCCTCAATTCATGGGCAGGTCTCAGTACCGGTCCATGATTTTAAAAAAATGTCTTCTTCTGTAAGTGCGTACAGGTTGTTGTGGGTTTGCAGTACCCCAGTGGCCTAATGGATAAGGCACTGGCCTTCTAAGCCAGGGATTGTGGGTTCAAGTCTCATCTGGGGTGGCTGAAACAGATTGGTGCAGTGGAAGTGTGCTGGACCCATACCCCAGTGGCCTAATGGATAAGGCACTGGCCTTCTAAGCCAGGGATTGTGGGTTCAAGTCCCATCTGGGGTGGCTGAAACAGATTGGTGCAGTGGAAGTGTGCTGGACCCATACCCTGGAGGTTTATAAATTGAAATGCTCCTCTGCTATCCAGTTGGTTTTTAGTTATGAAGTGTATTCAGGGATTATTAGCCTAAACCTTTATTTCATGAGAAGGTCTCAGTTCCTTCAATGCTGAATATTTTTCACTGCTTCTGTCAGTTCATGTAGTTCATATTGATTATACTGTGCCCCAGTGGCCTAATAAGGCACCAACCTCCTAAACCAGGGATGGTGTCCAATCTTGTTTTTCTGAAAGCAGAGGGCCGCAGCGGTAGCGTGCTGGGCCCATAACATGGAGGTTGATGGATTGAAACGATCCTCTGCTATCCAGTTGGTTTTTAGCTATGATGTTTATTCAGGGATTATTAGCCAAACATTTATTTCATGCGAAGGTCTCAGTTCCTTCAATGCTGAATTTGTTTCACTGCTTCTGTCAGTTCATGTAGTTCATATTGGTTATTCAGTGCCCCAGTGGTGTTCAGGTCCCATAACACAGAGGTCCATCGATCAAATCCTTTCTCTGCTATCCAGTTGGTTTTGAGATATAACGTGCAAACAGGGATAAAAATGCCTCAATTCATGGGCAGGTCTCAGTACCGGTCCATGATTTTAAAAAAATGTCTTCTTCTGTAAGTGCGTACAGGTTGTTGTGGGTATGCAGTACCCCAGTGGCCTAATGGATAAGGCACTGGCCTTCTAAGCCAGGGATTGTGGGTTCAAGTCTCATCTGGGGTGGCTGAAACAGATTGGTGCAGTGGAAGTGTGCTGGACCCATACCCCAGTGGCCTAATCGATAAGGCACTGGCCTTCTAAGCCAGGGATTGTGGGTTCAAGTCCCATCTGGGGTGGCTGAAACAGATTGGTGCAGTGGAAGTGTGCTGGACCCATACCCTGGAGGTTTATAAATTGAAATGCTCCTCTGCTATCCAGTTGGTTTTTAGCTATGATGTTTATTCAGGGATTATTAGCCTAAACCTTTATTTCATGAGAAGGTCTCAATTCCTTCAATGCTGAATTTGATCAGCTAATTCTGTCAGTTCATGTAGTTCATATTGGTTATTCAGTGCCCCAGTGGTGTTCAGGTCCCATAACACAGAGGTCCATCGATCAAAACCTTTCTCTGCTATCCAGTTGGTTTATAGATATAAAGTGCAAACAGGGATAAAAATGCCTAATTTCATGAGCAGGTCTCAGTTCTTTCAATGCTGAATATTTTTCACTGCTTCTGTCAGTTCATGTAGTTCATATTGATTATACAGTGCCCCAGTGGCCTAATAAGGCACCAACCTCCTAAACCAGGGATGGTGTCCAATCTTGTTTTTCTGAAAGCAGAGGGCCGCAGCGGTAGCGTGCTGGGCCCATAACATGGAGGTTGATGGATTGAAACGATCCTCTGCTATCCAGTTGGTTTTTAGCTATGATGTTTATTCAGGGATTATTAGCCAAACATTTATTTCATGAGAAGGACTCAGTTCCTTCAATGCTGAATTTGTTTCACTGCTTCTGTCAGTTCATGTAGTTCATATTGGTTATTCAGTGCCCCAGTGGTGTTCAGGTCCCATAACACAGAGGTCCATCGATCAAAACCTTTCTCTGCTATTCAGTTGGTTCATAGATATAAAGTGCAAACAGGGATAAAAATGCCTAATTTCATGAGCAGGTCTCAGTTCTTTCAATGCTGAATATTTTTCACTGCTTCTGTCAGTTCATGTAGTTCATATTGATTATACAGTGCCCCAGTGGCCTAATAAGGCACCAACCTCCTAAACCAGGGATGGTGTCCAATCTTGTTTTTCTGAAAGCAGAGTGCTGCAGCGGTAGCGTGCTGGGCCCATAACATGGAGGTTGATGGATTGAAACGATCCTCTGCTATCCAGTTGGTTTTTAGCTATGATGTTTATTCAGGGATTATTAGCCAAACATTTATTTAATGAGAAGGTCTCAGTTCCTTCAATGCTGAATTTGTTTCACTGCTTCTGTCAGTTCATGTAGTTCATATTGGTTATTCAGTGCCCCAGTGGTGTTCAGGTCCCATAACACAGAGGTCCATCGATCAAATCCTTTCTCTGCTATCCAGTTGGTTTTGAGATATAAAGTGCAAACAGGGATAAAAATGCCTCAATTCATGGGCAGGTCTCAGTACCGGTCCATGATTTAAAAAAAATCTCTTCTTCTGTAAGTGCGTACAGGTTGTTGTGGGTATGCAGTACCCCAGTGGCCTAATGGATAAGGCACTGGCCTTCTAAGCCAGGGATTGTGGGTTCAAGTCTCATCTGGGGTGGCTGAAACAGATTGGTGCAGTGGAAGTGTGCTGGACCCATACCCCAGTGGCCTAATGGATAAGGCACTGGCCTTCTAAGCCAGGGATTGTGGGTTCAAGTCCCATCTGGGGTGGCTGAAACAGATTGGTGCAGTGGCAGTGTGCTGGACCCATACCCTGGAGGTTTATAAATTGAAATGCTCCTCTGCTATCCAGTTGGTTTTTAGATATGAAGTGTATTCAGGGATTATTGGCCTAAACCTTTATTTCATGAGAAGGTCTCAGTTCCTTCAATGCTGAATTTGATCAGCTAATTCTGTCAGTTCATGTAGTTCATATTGGTTATTCAGTGCCCAAGTGGTGTTCAGGTCCCATAACACAGAGGTCAATCGATCAAAACCTTTCTCTGCTATCCAGTTGGTTTATAGATATAAAGTGCAAACAGGGATAAAAATGCCTAATTTCATGAGCAGGTCTCAGTTCTTTCAATGCTGAATATTTTTCACTGCTTCTGTCAGTTCATGTAGTTCATATTGATTATACAGTGCCCCAGTGGCCTAATAAGGCACCAACCTCCTAAACCAGGGATGGTGTCCAATCTTGTTTTTCTGAAAGCAGAGGGCCGCAGCGGTAGCGTGCTGGGCCCATAACATGGAGGTTGATGGATTGAAACGATCCTCTGCTATCCAGTTGGTGTTTAGCTATGATGTTTATTCAGGGATTATTAGCCAAACATTTATTTCATGAGAAGGTCTCAGTTCCTTCAATGCTGAATTTGTTTCACTGCTTCTGTCAGTTCATGTAGCTATGAAGTGTATTCAGGGATTATTAGCCTAAACCTTTATTTCATGAGAAGGTCTCAGTTCCTTCAATGCTGAATTTGATCAGCTAATTCTGTCAGTTCATGTAGTTCATATTGGTTATTCAGTGCCCCAGTGGTGTTCAGGTCCCATAACACAGAGGTCCATCGATCAAATCCTTTCTCTGCTATCCAGTTGGTTTTGAGATATAAAGTGCAAACAGGGATAAAAATGCCTTAATTCATCTGCAGGTCTCAGTACCGGTCCATGATTTAAAAAAAATCTCTTCTTCTGTAAGTGCGTACAGGTTGTTGTGGGTATGCAGTACCCCAGTGGCCTAATGGATAAGGCACTGGCCTTCTAAGCCAGGGATTGTGGGTTCAAGTCTCATCTGGGGTGGCTGAAACAGATTGGTGCAGTGGAAGTGTGCTGGACCCATACCCCAGTGGCCTAATGGATAAGGCACTGGCCTTCTAAGCCAGGGATTGTGGGTTCAAGTCCCATCTGGGGTGGCTGAAATAGATTGGTGCAGTGGAAGTGTGCTGGACCCATACCCTGGAGGTTTATAAATTGAAATGCTCCTCTGCTATCCAGTTGGTTTTTAGCTATGATGTTTATTCAGGGATTATTAGCCTAAACCTTTATTTCATGAGAAGGTCTCAATTCCTTCAATGCTGAATTTGATCAGCTAATTCTGTCAGTTCATGTAGTTCATATTGGTTATTCAGTGCCCCAGTGGTGTTCAGGTCCCATAACACAGAGGTCCATCGATCAAAACCTTTCTCTGCTATCCAGTTGGTTTATAGATATAAAGTGCAAACAGGGATAAAAATGCCTAATTTCATGAGCAGGTCTCAGTTCTTTCAATGCTGAATATTTTTCACTGCTTCTGTCAGTTCATGTAGTTCATATTGATTATACAGTGCCCCAGTGGCCTAATAAGGCACCAACCTCCTAAACCAGGGATGGTGTCCAATCTTGTTTTTCTGAAAGCAGAGGGCCGCAGCGGTAGCGTGCTGGGCCCATAACATGGAGGTTGATGGATTGAAACGATCCTCTGCTATCCAGTTGGTTTTTAGCTATGATGTTTATTCAGGGATTATTAGCCAAACATTTATTTCATGAGAAGGACTCAGTTCCTTCAATGCTGAATTTGTTTCACTGCTTCTGTCAGTTCATGTAGTTCATATTGGTTATTCAGTGCCCCAGTGGTGTTCAGGTCCCATAACACAGAGGTCCATCGATCAAAACCTTTCTCTGCTATCCAGTTGGTTCATAGATATAAAGTGCAAACAGGGATAAAAATGCCTAATTTCATGAGCAGGTCTCAGTTCTTTCAATGCTGAATATTTTTCACTGCTTCTGTCAGTTCATGTAGTTCATATTGATTATACAGTGCCCCAGTGGCCTAATAAGGCACCAACCTCCTAAACCAGGGATGGTGTCCAATCTTGTTTTTCTGAAAGCAGAGGGCCGCAGCGGTAGCGTGCTGGGCCCATAACATGGAGGTTGATGGATTGAAACGATCCTCTGCTATCCAGTTGGTGTTTAGCTATGATGTGTATTCAGGGATTATTAGCCAAACTTTTATTTCATGAGAAGGTCTCAGTTCCTTCAATGCTGAATTTGATCAGCTAATTCTGTCAGTTCATGTAGTTCATATTGGTTATTCAGCGCCCCAGTGGTGTTCAGGTCCCATAACACAGAGGTCCATCGATCAAATCCTTTCTCTGCTATCCAGTTGCTTTATAGATATAAAGTGCAAACAGGGATAAAAATGCCTCAATTCATGGGCAGGTCTCAGTGCCGGTCCATGATTTTAAAAAATCTCTTCTTCTGTAAGTGCGTACAGGTTGTTGTGGGTGTGCAGTACCCCAGTGGCCTGGTGGATAAGGCACTGGCCTTCTACGCCAGGGATTGTGGGTTCAAGTCCCATCTGGGTTGGCTGAAACAGATTGGTGCAGTGGAAGTATGCTGGACCCATACCCTAGCGGTTGATATATTGAAATGCTCCTCTGCTATCCAGTTGGTTTTTAGCTATGAAGTGTATTCAGGGATTATTAGCCTAAACCTTTATTTCATGAGAAGGTCTCAGTTCCTTCAATGCTGAATTTGATCAGCTAATTCTGTCAGTTCATGTAGTTCATATTGGTTATTGAGTGCCCCAGTGGTGTTCAGGTCCCATAACACAGAGGTCCATTGATCAAAACCTTTCTCTGCTATCCAGTTGGTTTATAGATATAAAGTGCAAACAGGGATAAAAATGCCTAATTTCATGAGCAGGTCTCAGTTCTTTCAATGCTGAATATTTTTCACTGCTTCTGTCAGTTCATGTAGTTCATATTGATTATACAGTGCCCCAGTGGCCTAATAAGGCACCAGCCTCCTAAACCAGGGATGGTGTCCAATCTTGTTTTTCTGAAAGCAGAGTGCTGCAGCGGTAGCGTGCTGGGCCCATAACATGGAGGTTGATGGATTGAAACGATCCTCTGCTATCCAGTTGGTTTTTAGCTATGATGTTTATTCAGGGATTATTAGCCAAACATGTATTTAATGAGAAGGTCTCAGTTCCTTCAATGCTGAATTTGTTTCACTGCTTCTGTCAGTTCATGTAGTTCATATTGGTTATTCAGTGCCCCAGTGGTGTTCAGGTCCCATAACACAGAGGTCCATCGATCAAAACCTTTCTCTGCTATCCAGTTGGTTTATAGATATAAAGTGCAAACAGGGATAAAAATGCCTCAATTCATGGGCAGGTCTCAGTGCCGGTCCATGATTTAAAAAAATCTCTTCTTCTGTAAGTGCGTACAGGTTGTTGTGGGTATGCAGTACCCCAGTGGCCTAATGGATAAGGCACTGGCGTTCTAAGCCAGGGATCGTGGGTTCAAGTCCCATCTGGGGTTGCTGAAACAGATTGGTGCAGTGGAAGTGTACTGGACCCATACCCTGGCAGTTGATATATTGAAATGCTCCTCTGCTATCCAGTTGGTTTTTAGATATGAAGTGTATTCAGGGGTTATTGGCCTAAACCTTTATTTCATGAGAAGGTCTCAGTTCCTTCAATGCTGAATTTGATCAGCTAATTCTGTCAGTTCATGTAGTTCATATTGGTTATTCAGTGCCCAAGTGGTGTTCAGGTCCCATAACACAGAGGTCAATCGATCAAAACCTTTCTCTGCTATCCAGTTGGTTTATAGATATAAAGTGCAAACAGGGATAAAAATGCCTAATTTCATGAGCAGGTCTCAGTTCTTTCAATGCTGAATATTTTTCACTGCTTCTGTCAGTTCATGTAGTTCATATTGATTATACAGTGCCCCAGTGGCCTAATAAGGCACCAACCTCCTAAACCAGGGATGGTGTCCAATCTTGTTTTTCTGAAAGCAGAGGGCCGCAGCGGTAGCGTGCTGGGCCCATAACATGGAGGTTGATGGATTGAAACGATCCTCTGCTATCCAGTTGGTTTTTAGCTATGATGTGTTTGTTTCACTGCTTCTGTCAGTTCATGTAGTTCATATTGGTTATTCAGTGCCCCAGTGGTGTTCAGGTCCCATAACACAGAGGTCCATCGATCAAAACCTTTCTCTGCTATCCAGTTGGTTTATAGATATAAAGTGCAAACAGGGATAAAAATGCCTCAATTCATGGGCAGGTCTCAGTGCCGGTCCATGATTTAAAAAAATCTCTTCTTCTGTAAGTGCGTACAGGTTGTTGTGGGTATGCAGTACCCCAGTGGCCTAATGGATAAGGCACTGGCCTTCTAAGCCAGGGATCGTGGGTTCAAGTCCCATCTGGGGTGGCTGAAACAGATTGGTGCAGTGGAAGTGTACTGGACCCATACCCTGGCAGTTGATATATTGAAATGCTCCTCTGCTATCCAGTTGGTTTTTAGATATGAAGTGTATTCAGGGATTATTGGCCTAAACCTTTATTTCATGAGAAGGTCTCAGTTCCTTCAATGCTGAATTTGATCAGCTAATTCTGTCAGTTCATGTAGTTCATATTGGTTATTCAGTGCCCAAGTGGTGTTCAGGTCCCATAACACAGAGGTCAATCGATCAAAACCTTTCTCTGCTATCCAGTTGGTTTATAGATATAAAGTGCAAACAGGGATAAAAATGCCTAATTTCATGAGCAGGTCTCAGTTCTTTCAATGCTGAATATTTTTCACTGCTTCTGTCAGTTCATGTAGTTCATATTGATTATACAGTGCCCCAGTGGCCTAATAAGGCACCAACCTCCTAAACCAGGGATGGTGTCCAATCTTGTTTTTCTGAAAGCAGAGGGCCGCAGCGGTAGCGTGCTGGGCCCATAACATGGAGGTTGATGGATTGAAACGATCCTCTGCTATCCAGTTGGTTTTTAGCTATGATGTTTATTCAGGGATTATTAGCCAAACATTTATTTCATGAGAAGGACTCAGTTCCTTCAATGCTGAATTTGTTTCACTGCTTCTGTCAGTTCATGTAGTTCATATTGGTTATTCAGTGCCCCAGTGGTGTTCAGGTCCCATAACACAGAGGTCCATCGATCAAAACCTTTCTCTGCTATCCAGTTGGTTCATAGATATAAAGTGCAAACAGGGATAAAAATGCCTAATTTCATGAGCAGGTCTCAGTTCTTTCAATGCTGAATATTTTTCACTGCTTCTGTCAGTTCATGTAGTTCATATTGATTATACAGTGCCCCAGTGGCCTAATAAGGCACCAACCTCCTAAACCAGGGATGGTGTCCAATCTTGTTTTTCTGAAAGCAGAGGGCCGCAGCGGTAGCGTGCTGGGCCCATAACATGGAGGTTGATGGATTGAAACGATCCTCTGCTATCCAGTTGGTGTTTAGCTATGATGTGTATTCAGGGATTATTAGCCAAACTTTTATTTCATGAGAAGGTCTCAGTTCCTTCAATGCTGAATTTGATCAGCTAATTCTGTCAGTTCATGTAGTTCATATTGGTTATTCAGCGCCCCAGTGGTGTTCAGGTCCCATAACACAGAGGTCCATCGATCAAATCCTTTCTCTGCTATCCAGTTGCTTTATAGATATAAAGTGCAAACAGGGATAAAAATGCCTCAATTCATGGGCAGGTCTCAGTGCCGGTCCATGATTTTAAAAAATCTCTTCTTCTGTAAGTGCGTACAGGTTGTTGTGGGTGTGCAGTACCCCAGTGGCCTGGTGGATAAGGCACTGGCCTTCTACGTCAGGGATTGTGGGTTCAAGTCCCATCTGGGTTGGCTGAAACAGATTGGTGCAGTGGAAGTATGCTGGACCCATACCCTAGCGGTTGATATATTGAAATGCTCCTCTGCTATCCAGTTGGTTTTTAGCTATGAAGTGTATTCAGGGATTATTAGCCTAAACCTTTATTTCATGAGAAGGTCTCAGTTCCTTCAATGCTGAATTTGATCAGCTAATTCTGTCAGTTCATGTAGTTCATATTGGTTATTGAGTGCCCCAGTGGTGTTCAGGTCCCATAACACAGAGGTCCATTGATCAAAACCTTTCTCTGCTATCCAGTTGGTTTATAGATATAAAGTGCAAACAGGGATAAAAATGCCTAATTTCATGAGCAGGTCTCAGTTCTTTCAATGCTGAATATTTTTCACTGCTTCTGTCAGTTCATGTAGTTCATATTGATTATACAGTGCCCCAGTGGCCTAATAAGGCACCAGCCTCCTAAACCAGGGATGGTGTCCAATCTTGTTTTTCTGAAAGCAGAGTGCTGCAGCGGTAGCGTGCTGGGCCCATAACATGGAGGTTGATGGATTGAAACGATCCTCTGCTATCCAGTTGGTTTTTAGCTATGATGTTTATTCAGGGATTATTAGCCAAACATTTATTTAATGAGAAGGTCTCAGTTCCTTCAATGCTGAATTTGTTTCACTGCTTCTGTCAGTTCATGTAGTTCATATTGGTTATTCAGTGCCCCAGTGGTGTTCAGGTCCCATAACACAGAGGTCCATCGATCAAAACCTTTCTCTGCTATCCAGTTGGTTTATAGATATAAAGTGCAAACAGGGATAAAAATGCCTCAATTCATGGGCAGGTCTCAGTGCCGGTCCATGATTTAAAAAAATCTCTTCTTCTGTAAGTGCGTACAGGTTGTTGTGGGTATGCAGTACCCCAGTGGCCTAATGGATAAGGCACTGGCGTTCTAAGCCAGGGATCGTGGGTTCAAGTCCCATCTGGGGTTGCTGAAACAGATTGGTGCAGTGGAAGTGTACTGGACCCATACCCTGGCAGTTGATATATTGAAATGCTCCTCTGCTATCCAGTTGGTTTTTAGATATGAAGTGTATTCAGGGGTTATTGGCCTAAACCTTTATTTCATGAGAAGGTCTCAGTTCCTTCAATGCTGAATTTGATCAGCTAATTCTGTCAGTTCATGTAGTTCATATTGGTTATTCAGTGCCCAAGTGGTGTTCAGGTCCCATAACACAGAGGTCAATCGATCAAAACCTTTCTCTGCTATCCAGTTGGTTTATAGATATAAAGTGCAAACAGGGATAAAAATGCCTAATTTCATGAGCAGGTCTCAGTTCTTTCAATGCTGAATATTTTTCACTGCTTCTGTCAGTTCATGTAGTTCATATTGATTATACAGTGCCCCAGTGGCCTAATAAGGCACCAACCTCCTAAACCAGGGATGGTGTCCAATCTTGTTTTTCTGAAAGCAGAGGGCCGCAGCGGTAGCGTGCTGGGCCCATAACATGGAGGTTGATGGATTGAAACGATCCTCTGCTATCCAGTTGGTTTTTAGCTATGATGTTTATTCAGGGATTATTAGCCAAACAATTATTACATGAGAAGGTCTCAGTTCCTTCAATGCTGAATTTGTTTCACTGCTTCTGTCAGTTCATGTAGTTCATATTGGTTATTCAGTGCCCCAGTGGTGTTCAGGTCCCATAACACAGAGGTCCATCGATCAAATCCTTTCTCTGCTATCCAGTTGGTTTTGAGATATAAAGTGCAAACAGGGATAAAAATGCCTCAATTCATGGGCAGGTCTCAGTGCCGGTCCATGATTTTAAAAAATCTCTTCTTCTGTAAGTGCGTACAGGTTGTTGTGCGTATGCAGTACCCCAGTGGCCTAATGGATAAGGCACTGGCCTTCTAAGCCAGGGATTGTCGGTTCAAGTCCCATCTGGGGTGGCTGAAACAGATTGGTGCAGTGGAAGTGTGCTGGACCCATTCTCTGGAGGTTGATATATTGAAATGCTCCTCTGCTATCCAGTTAGTTTTTAGATATGAAGTGTATTCAGGGATTATTGGCCTAAACCTTTATTTCATGAGAAGGTCTCAGTTCCTTCAATGCTAAATTTGATCAGCTAATTCTGTCAGTTCATGTAGTTCATATTGGTTATTCAGTGCCCCAGTGGTGTTCAGGTCACATAACACAGAGGTCAATCGATCAAAACCTTTCTCTGCTATCCAGTTGGTTTATAGATATAAAGTGCAAACAGGGATAAAAATGCCTAATTTCATGAGCAGGTCTCAGTTCTTTCAATGCTGAATATTTTTCACTGCTTCTGTCAGTTCATGTAGTTCATATTGATTATACAGTGCCCCAGTGGCCTAATAAGGCACCAACCTCCTAAACCAGGGATGGTGTCCAATCTTGTTTTTCTGAAAGCAGAGGGCCGCAGCGGTAGCGTGCTGGGCCCATAACATGGAGGTTGATGGATTGAAACGATCCTCTGCTATCCAGTTGGTTTTTAGCTATGATGTTTATTCAGGGATTATTAGCCAAACAATTATTACATGAGAAGGTCTCAGTTCCTTCAATGCTGAATTTGTTTCACTGCTTCTGTCAGTTCATGTAGTTCATATTGGTTATTCAGTGCCCCAGTGGTGTTCAGGTCCCATAACACAGAGGTCCATCGATCAAATCCTTTCTCTGCTATCCAGTTGGTTTTGAGATATAAAGTGCAAACAGGGATAAAAATGCCTCAATTCATGGGCAGGTCTCAGTGCCGGTCCATGATTTTAAAAAATCTCTTCTTCTGTAAGTGCGTACAGGTTGTTGTGCGTATGCAGTACCCCAGTGGCCTAATGGATAAGGCACTGGCCTTCTAAGCCAGGGATTGTTGGTTCAAGTCCCATCTGGGGTGGCTGAAACAGATTGGTGCAGTGGAAGTGTGCTGGACCCATACTCTGGAGGTTGATATATTGAAATGCTCCTCTGCTATCCAGTTAGTTTTTAGATATGAAGTGTATTCAGGGATTATTGGCCTAAACCTTTATTTCATGAGAAGGTCTCAGTTCCTTCAATGCTGAATTTGATCAGCTAATTCTGTCAGTTCATGTAGTTCATATTGGTTATTCAGTGCCCCAGTGGTGTTCAGGTCACATAACACAGAGGTCAATCGATCAAAACCTTTCTCTGCTATCCAGTTGGTTTATAGATATAAAGTGCAAACAGGGATAAAAATGCCTAATTTCATGAGCAGGTCTCAGTTCTTTCAATGCTGAATATTTTTCACTGCTTCTGTCAGTTCATGTAGTTCATATTGATTATACAGTGCCCCAGTGGCCTAATAAGGCACCAACCTCCTAAACCAGGGATGGTGTCCAATCTTGTTTTTCTGAAAGCAGAGGGCCGCAGCGGTAGCGTGCTGGGCCCATAACATGGAGGTTGATGGATTGAAACGATCCTCTGCTATCCAGTTGGTTTTTAGCTATGATGTTTATTCAGGGATTATTAGCCAAACATTTATTTCATGAGAAGGTCTCAGTTCCTTCAATGCTGAATTTGTTTCACTGCTTCTGTCAGTTCATGTAGTTCATATTGGTTATTCAGTGCCCCAGTGGTGTTCAGGTCCCATAACACAGAGGTCCATCGATCAAATCCTTTCTCTGCTATCCAGTTTATTTTGAGATATAAAGTGCAAACAGGGATAAAAATGCCTAATTTCATGAGCAGGTCTCAGTTCTTTCAATGCTGAATATATTTCACTGCTTCTGTCAGTTCATGTAGTTCATATTGATTATACAGTGCCCCAGTGGCCTAATAAGGCACCAACCTCCTAAACCAGGGATGGTGTCCAATCTTGTTTTTCTGAAAGCAGAGGGCCGCAGCGGTAGCGTGCTGGGCCCATAAGACGGAGGTTGATGGATTGAAATGCTCCTCTGCTATCCAGTTGGTTTTTAGCTATGATGTTTATTCAGGGATTATTAGCCTAAACATTTATTTAATGAGAAGGTCTCAGTTCCATCAATGCTGAATTTGTTCAGCTAATTCTGTCAGTTCATGTAGTTCATATTGGTTATTCAGTGCCCCAGTGGTGTTCAGGTCCCATAACACAGAGGTCCATCGATCAAAACCTTTCTCTGCTATCCAGTTGGTTTATAGATATAAAGTGCAAACAGGGATAAAAATGCCTAATTTCATGAGCAGGTCTCAGTTCTTTCAATGCTGAATATTTTTCACTGCTTCTGTCAGTTCATGTAGTTCATATTGATTATACAGTGCCCCAGTGTCCTAATAAGGCACCAACCTCCTAAACCAGGGATGGTGTCCAATCTTCTTTTTCTGAAAGCAGAGGGCCGCAGCGGTAGCGTGCTGGGCCCATAACATGGAGGTTGATGGATTGAAACGATCCTCTGCTATCCAGTTGGTTTTTAGCTATGATGTTTATTCAGGGATTATTAGCCAAACATTTATTTCATGAGAAGGTCTCAGTTCCTTCAATGCTGAATTTGTTTCACTGCTTCTGTCAGTTCATGTAGTTCATATTGGTTATTCAGTGCCCCAGTGGTGTTCAGGTCCCATAACACAGAGGTCCATCGATCAAATCCTTTCTCTGCTATCCAGTTGGTTTTGAGATATAAAGTGCAAACAGGGATAAAAATGCCTCAATTCATGGGCATGTCTCAGTGCCGGTCCATGATTTAAAAAAATCTCTTCTTCTGTAAGTGCGTACAGGTTGTTGTGGGTATGCAGTACCCCAGTGTCCTAATGGATAAGGCACTGGCCTTCTAAGCCAGGGATTGTGGGTTCAAGTCCCATCTGGGGTGGCTGAAACCGATTGGTGCAGTGGAAGTGTGCTGGACCCATACTCTGGAGGTTGATAAATTGAAATGCTCCTCTGCTATCCAGTTGGTTTTTAGCTATGATATTTATTCAGGGATTATTAGCCTAAACATTTATTTCATGAGAAGGTCTCAGTTCCTTCAATGCTGAATTTGTTTCACTGCTTCTGTCAGTTCATGTAGTTCATATTGGTTATTTAGTGCCCCAGTGGTGTTCAGGTCCCATAACACAGAGGTCCATCGATCAAAACCTTTCTCTGCTATCCAGTTGGTTTATAGATATTAAGTGCAAACAGGGATAAAAATGCCTAATTTCATGAGCAGGTCTCAGTTCTTTCAATGCTGAATATTTTTCACTGCTTCTGTCAGTTCATGTAGTTCATATTGATTATACAGTGCCCCAGTGGCCTAATAAGGCACCAACCTCCTAAACCAGGGATGGTGTCCAATCTTGTTTTTCTGAAAGCAGAGGGCCGCAGCGGTAGCATGCTGGGCCCATAACATGGAGGTTGATGGATTGAAACGATCCTCTGCTATCCAGTTGGTGTTTAGCTATGATGTTTATTCAGGGATTATTAGCCAAACATTTATTTCATGAGAAGGTCTCAGTTCCTTCAATGCTGAATTTGTTTCACTGCTTCTGTCAGTTCATGTAGTTCATATTGGTTATTCAGTGCCCCAGTGGTGTTCAGGTCCCATAACACAGAGGTCCATCGATCAAAACCTTTCTCTGCTATCCAGTTGGTTCATAGATATAAAGTGCAAACAGGGATAAAAATGCCTAATTTCATGAGCAGGTCTCAGTTCTTTCAATGCTGAATATTTTTCACTGCTTCTGTCAGTTCATGTAGTTCATATTGATTATACAGTGCCCCAGTGGCCTAATAAGGCACCAACCTCCTAAACCAGGGATGGTGTCCAATCTTGTTTTTCTGAAAGCAGAGGGCCGCAGCGGTAGCGTGCTGGGCCCATAACATGGAGGTTGATGGATTGAAACGATCCTCTGCTATCCAGTTGGTGTTTAGCTATGATGTGTATTCAGGGATTATTAGCCAAACTTTTATTTCATGAGAAGGTCTCAGTTCCTTCAATGCTGAATTTGATCAGCTAATTCTGTCAGTTCATGTAGTTCATATTGGTTATTCAGCGCCCCAGTGGTGTTCAGGTCCCATAACACAGAGGTCCATCGATCAAATCCTTTCTCTGCTATCCAGTTGCTTTATAGATATAAAGTGCAAACAGGGATAAAAATGCCTCAATTCATGGGCAGGTCTCAGTGCCGGTCCATGATTTTAAAAATTCTCTTCTTCTGTAAGTGCGTACAGGTTGTTGTGGGTGTGCAGTACCCCAGTGGCCTGGTCGATAAGGCACTGGCCTTCTACGCCAGGGATTGTGGGTTCAAGTCCCATCTGGGTTGGCTGAAACAGATTGGTGCAGTGGAAGTATGCTGGACCCATTCCCTAGCGGTTGATGTATTGAAATGCTCCTCTGCTTTCCAGTTGGTTTTTAGCTATGAAGTGTATTCAGGGATTATTAGCCTAAACCTTTATTTCATGAGAAGGTCTCAGTTCCTTCAATGCTGAATTTGATCAGCTAATTCTGTCAGTTCATGTAGTTCATATTGGTTATTGAGTGCCCCAGTGGTGTTCAGGTCCCATAACAGAGAGGTCCATTGATCAAAACCTTTCTCTGCTATCCAGTTGGTTTATAGATATAAAGTGCAAACAGGGATAAAAATGCCTAATTTCATGAGCAGGTCTCAGTTCTTTCAATGCTGAATATTTTTCACTGCTTCTGTCAGTTCATGTAGTTCATATTGATTATACAGTGCCCCAGTGGCCTAATAAGGCACCAGCCTCCCAAACCAGGGATGGTGTCCAATCTTGTTTTTCTGAAAGCAGAGTGCTGCAGCGGTAGCGTGCTGGGCCCATAACATGGAGGTTGATGGATTGAAACGATCCTCTGCTATCCAGTTGGTTTTTAGCTATGATGTTTATTCAGGGATTATTAGCCAAACATGTATTTAATGAGAAGGTCTCAGTTCCTTCAATGCTGAATTTGTTTCACTGCTTCTGTCAGTTCATGTAGTTCATATTGGTTATTCAGTGCCCCAGTGGTGTTCAGGTCCCATAACACAGAGGTCCATCGATCAAAACCTTTCTCTGCTATCCAGTTGGTTTATAGATATAAAGTGCAAACAGGGATAAAAATGCCTCAATTCATGGGCAGGTCTCAGTGCCGGTCCATGATTTAAAAAAATCTCTTCTTCTGTAAGTGCGTACAGGTTGTTGTGGGTATGCAGTACCCCAGTGGCCTAATGGATAAGGCACTGGCCTTCTAAGCCAGGGATCGTGGGTTCAAGTCCCATCTGGGGTGGCTGAAACAGATTGGTGCAGTGGAAGTGTACTGGACCCATACCCTGGCAGTTGATATATTGAAATGCTCCTCTGCTATCCAGTTGGTTTTTAGATATGAAGTGTATTCAGGGATTATTGGCCTAAACCTTTATTTCATGAGAAGGTCTCAGTTCCTTCAATGCTGAATTTGATCAGCTAATTCTGTCAGTTCATGTAGTTCATATTGGTTATTCAGTGCCCAAGTGGTGTTCAGGTCCCATAACACAGAGGTCAATCGATCAAAACCTTTCTCTGCTATCCAGTTGGTTTATAGATATAAAGTGCAAACAGGGATAAAAATGCCTAATTTCATGAGCAGGTCTCAGTTCTTTCAATGCTGAATATTTTTCACTGCTTCTGTCAGTTCATGTAGTTCATATTGATTATACAGTGCCCCAGTGGCCTAATAAGGCACCAACCTCCTAAACCAGGGATGGTGTCCAATCTTGTTTTTCTGAAAGCAGAGGGCCGCAGCGGTAGCGTGCTGGGCCCATAACATGGAGGTTGATGGATTGAAACGATCCTCTGCTATCCAGTTGGTTTTTAGCTATGATGTTTATTCAGGGATTATTAGCCAAACAATTATTACATGAGAAGGTCTCAGTTCCTTCAATGCTGAATTTGTTTCACTGCTTCTGTCAGTTCATGTAGTTCATATTGGTTATTCAGTGCCCCAGTGGTGTTCAGGTCCCATAACACAGAGGTCCATCGATCAAATCCTTTCTCTGCTATCCAGTTGGTTTTGAGATATAAAGTGCAAACAGGGATAAAAATGCCTCAATTCATGGGCAGGTCTCAGTGCCGGTCCATGATTTTAAAAAATCTCTTCTTCTGTAAGTGCGTACAGGTTGTTGTGCGTATGCAGTACCCCAGTGGCCTAATGGATAAGGCACTGGCCTTCTAAGCCAGGGATTGTCGGTTCAAGTCCCATCTGGGGTGGCTGAAACAGATTGGTGCAGTGGAAGTGTGCTGGACCCATACTCTGGAGGTTGATATATTGAAATGCTCCTCTGCTATCCAGTTAGTTTTTAGATATGAAGTGTATTCAGGGATTATTGGCCTAAACCTTTATTTCATGAGAAGGTCTCAGTTCCTTCAATGCTGAATTTGATCAGCTAATTCTGTCAGTTCATGTAGTTCATATTGGTTATTCAGTGCCCCAGTGGTGTTCAGGTCACATAACACAGAGGTCAATCGATCAAAACCTTTCTCTGCTATCCAGTTGGTTTATAGATATAAAGTGCAAACAGGGATAAAAATGCCTAATTTCATGAGCAGGTCTCAGTTCTTTCAATGCTGAATATTTTTCACTGCTTCTGTCAGTTCATGTAGTTCATATTGATTATACAGTGCCCCAGTGGCCTAATAAGGCACCAACCTCCTAAACCAGGGATGGTGTCCAATCTTGTTTTTCTGAAAGCAGAGGGCCGCAGCGGTAGCGTGCTGGACCCATACTCTGGAGGTTGATAAATTGAAATGCTCCTCTGCTATCCAGTTGGTTTTTAGCTATGATATTTATTCAGGGATTATTAGCCTAAACATTTATTTCATGAGAAGGTCTCAGTTCCTTCAATGCTGAATTTGTTTCACTGCTTCTGTCAGTTCATGTAGTTCATATTGGTTATTTAGTGCCCCAGTGGTGTTCAGGTCCCATAACACAGAGGTCCATCGATCAAAACCTTTCTCTGCTATCCAGTTGGTTTATAGATATAAAGTGCAAACAGGGATAAAAATGCCTAATTTCATGAGCAGGTCTCAGTTCTTTCAATGCTGAATATTTTTCACTGCTTCTGTCAGTTCATGTAGTTCATATTGATTATACAGTGCCCCAGTGGCCTAATAAGGCACCAACCTCCTAAACCAGGGATGGTGTCCAATCTTGTTTTTCTGAAAGCAGAGGGCCGCAGCGGTAGCATGCTGGGCCCATAACATGGAGGTTGATGGATTGAAACGATCCTCTGCTATCCAGTTGGTGTTTAGCTATGATGTTTATTCAGGGATTATTAGCCAAACATTTATTTCATGAGAAGGTCTCAGTTCCTTCAATGCTGAATTTTTTTCACTGCTTCTGTCAGTTCATGTAGCTATGAAGTGTATTCAGGGATTATTAGCCTAAACATTTATTTAATGAGAAGGTCTCAGTTCCATCAATGCTGAATTTGTTCAGCTAATTCTGTCAGTTCATGTAGTTCATATTGGTTATTCAGTGCCCCAGTGGTGTTCAGGTCCCATAACACAGAGGTCCATCGATCAAAACCTTTCTCTGCTATCCAGTTGGTTTATAGATATAAAGTGCAAACAGGGATAAAAATGCCTAATTTCATGAGCAGGTCTCAGTTCTTTCAATGCTGAATATTTTTCACTGCTTCTGTCAGTTCATGTAGTTCATATTGATTATACAGTGCCCCAGTGGCCTAATAAGGCACCAACCTCCTAAACCAGGGATGGTGTCCAATCTTGTTTTTCTGAAAGCAGAGGGCCGCAGCGGTAGCGTGCTGGGCCTATAACATGGAGGTTGATGGATTGAAATGCTCCTCTGCTATCCAGTTGGTTTTGAGATATAAAGTGCAAACAGGGATAAAAATGCCTCATTTCATGGGCAGGTCTCAGTGCCGGTCCATGATTTAAAAAAATCTCTTCTTCTGTAAGTGTGTACAGGTTGTTGTGGGTATGCAGTACCCCAGTGGCCTAATTGATAAGGTACTGGCCTTCTAAGCCAGGGATTGTGGGTTCAAGTCCCATCTGGGGTGGCTGAAACAGATTGGTGCAGTGGAAGTGTGTTGGACCCATACCCTGGAGGTTGATATATTGAAATGCTCCTCTGCTATCCAGTTGGTTTTTAGCTATGAAGTGTATTCAGGGATTATTAGCCTAAACCTTTATTTCATGAGAAGGTCTCAGTTCCTTCAATGTTGAATTTGATCAGCTAATTCTGTCAGTTCATGTAGTTCATATTGGTTATTCAGTGCCCCAGTGGTGTTCAGGTCCCATAACACAGAGGTCCATCGATCAAAACCTTTCTCTGCTATCCAGTTGGTTTATAGATATAAAGTGCAAACAGGGATAAAAATGCCTAATTTCATGAGCAGGTCTCAGTTCTTTCAATGCTGAATATTTTTCACTGCTTCTGTCAGTTCATGTAGTTCATATTGATTATACAGTGCCCCAGTGGCCTAATAAGGCACCAACCTCCTAAACCAGGGATGGTGTCCAATCTTGTTTTTCTGAAAGCAGAGGGCCGCAGCGGTAGCGTGCTGGGCCCATAACATGGAGGTTGATGGATTGAAACGATCCTCTGCTATCGAGTTGGTGTTTAGCTATGATGTTTATTCAGGGATTATTAGCCAAACATTTATTTCATGAGAAGGTCTCAGTTCCTTCAATGCTGAATTTGTTTCACTGCTTCTGTCAGTTCATGTAGTTCATATTGGATATTCAGTGCCCCAGTGGTGTTCAGGTCCCATAACACAGAGGTCCATCGATCAAAACCTTTCTCTGCTATCCAGTTGGTTGTGAGATATAAAGTGCAAACAGGGATAAAAATGCCTCAATTCATGGGCAGGTCTCAGTGCCGGTCCATGATTTTAAAAAATCTCTTCTTCTGTAAGTGCGTACAGGTTGTTGTGGGTATGCAGTACCCCAGTGGCCTAATGGATAAGGCAAAAGCCTTCTAAGCCAGGGATTGTGGGTTCAAGTCCCATCTGTGGTGGCTGAAACAGATTGGTGCAGTGGAAGTGTGCTGGACCCATACCCTGGAGGTTGATATATTGAAATGCTCCTCTGCTATCCAGTTGGTTTTTAGCTATGAAGTGTATTCAGGGATTATTAGCCTAAACATTTATTTCATGAGAAGGTCTCAGTTCCTTCAATGCTGAATTTGATCAGCTAATTCTGTCAGTTCATGTAGTTCATATTGGTTATTCAATGCCCCAGTGGTGTTCAGGTCCCATAACACAGAGGTCCATCGATCAAAACCTTTCTCTGCTATCCAGTTGGTTTATACATATAAAGTGCAAACAGGGATAAAAATGCCTAATTTCATGAGCAGGTCTCAGTTCTTTCAATGCTGAATATTTTTTACTGCTTCTGTCAGTTCATGTAGTTCATATTGATTATACAGTGCCCCAGTGGCCTAATAAGGCACCAACCTCCTAAACCAGGGATGGTGTCCAATCTTGTTTTTCTGAAAGCAGAGGGCCGCAGCGGTAGCGTGCTGGGCCCATAACATGGAGGTTGATGGATTGAAACGATCCTCTGCTATCCAGTTGGTTTTTAGCTATGATGTTTATTCAGGGATTATTAGCCAAACATTTATTTCATGAGAAGGTCTCAGTTCCTTCAATGCTGAATTTGTTTCACTGCTTCTGTCAGTTCATGTAGTTCATATTGGATATTCAGTGCCCCAGTGGTGTTCAGGTCCCATAACACAGAGGTCCATCGATCAAAACCTTTCTCTGCTATCCAGTTGGTTGTGAGATATAAAGTGCAAACAGGGATAAAAATGCCTCAATTCATGGGCAGGTCTCAGTGCCGGTCCATGATTTTAAAAAATCTCTTCTTCTGTAAGTGCGTACAGGTTGTTGTGGGTATGCAGTACCCCAGTGGCCTAATGGATAAGGCAAAAGCCTTCTAAGCCAGGGATTGTGGGTTCAAGTCCCATCTGTGGTGGCTGAAACAGATTGGTGCAGTGGAAGTGTGCTGGACCCATACCCTGGAGGTTGATATATTGAAATGCTCCTCTGCTATCCAGTTGGTTTTTAGCTATGAAGTGTATTCAGGGATTATTAGCCTAAACATTTATTTCATGAGAAGGTCTCAGTTCCTTCAATGCTGAATTTGATCAGCTAATTCTGTCAGTTCATGTAGTTCATATTGGTTATTCAATGCCCCAGTGGTGTTCAGGTCCCATAACACAGAGGTCCATCGATCAAAACCTTTCTCTGCTATCCAGTTGGTTTTGAGATATAAAGTGCAAACAGGGATAAAAATGCCTCAATTCATGGGCAGGTCTCAGTGCCGGTCCATGATTTAAAAAAATCTCTTCTTCTGTAAGTGCGTACAGGTTGTTGTGGATATGCAGTACCCCAGTGGCCTAATGGATAAGGCACTGGCCTTCTAAGCCAGCGATTGTGGGTTCAAGTCCCATCTGGGGTGACTGAAACAGATTGGTGCAGTGGAAGTGTGCTGGACCCATACCCTGGAGGTTGATATATTGAAATGCTATTCAGTTGGTTTTTAGCTATGAAGTGTATTCAGGGATTATTAGCCTAAACCTTTATTTCATGAGAAGGTCTCAGTTCCTTCAATGCTGAATTTGATCAGCTAATTCTGTCAGTTCATGTAGTTCATATTGGTTATTCAGTGCCCCAGTGGTGTTCAGGTCCCATAACACAGGGGTCCATCGATCAAAACCTTTCTCTGATATCCAGTTGGTTTATAGATATAAAGTGCAAACAGGGATAAAAATGCCCAATTTCATGAGCAGGTCTCAGTTCTTTCAATGCTGAATATTTTTCACTGCTTCTGTCAGTTCATGTAGTTCATATTGGTTATTCAGTGCCCCAGTGGTGTTCAGGTCCCATAACACAGAGGTCCATCGATCAAAACCTTTCTCTGCTATCCAGTTGGTTTATAGATATAAAGTGTAAACAGGGATAAAAATGCCTAATTTCATGAGCAGGTCTCAGTTCTTTCAATGCTGAATATTTTTCAATGCTTCTGTCAGTTCATGTAGTTCATATTGATTATACAGTGCCCCATTGGCCTAATAAGGCACCAACCTCCTAAACCAGGGATGGTGTCCAATCTTGTTTTTCTGAAAGCAGAGGGCCGCAGCGGTAGCGTGCTGGGCCCATAACATGGAGGTTGATGGATTGAAACGATCCTCTGCTATCCAGTTGGTGTTTAGCTATGATGTTTATTCAGGGATTATTAGCCAAACATTTATTTCATGAGAAGGTCTCAGTTCCTTCAATGCTGAATTTGTTTCACTGCTTCTGTCAGTTCATGTAGTTCATATTGGTTATTCAGTGCCCCAGTGGTGTTCAGGTCCCATAACACAGAGGTCCATCGATCAAAACCTTTCTCTGCTATCCAGTTGGTTTTGAGATATAAAGTGCAAACAGGGATAAAAATGCCTCAATTCATGGGCAGGTCTCAGTGCCGGTCCATGATTTAAAAAAACTCTTCTTCTGTAAGTGCGTACAGGTTGTTGTGGATATGCAGTACCCCAGTGGCCTAATGGATAAGGCACTGGCCTTCTAAGCCAGCGATTGTGGGTTCAAGTCCCATCTGGGGTGACTGAAACAGATTGGTGCAGTGGAAGTGTGCTGGACCCATACCCTGGAGGTTGATATATTGAAATGCTATTCAGTTGGTTTTTAGCTATGAAGTGTATTCAGGGATTATTAGCCTAAACCTTTATTTCATGAGAAGGTCTCAGTTCCTTCAATGCTGAATTTGATCAGCTAATTCTGTCAGTTCATGTAGTTCATATTGGTTATTCAGTGCCCCAGTGGTGTTCAGGTCCCATAACACAGAGGTCCATCGATCAAAACCTTTCTCTGATATCCAGTTGGTTTATAGATATAAAGTGCAAACAGGGATAAAAATGCCCAATTTCATGAGCAGGTCTCAGTTCTTTCAATGCTGAATATTTTTCACTGCTTCTGTCAGTTCATGTAGTTCATATTGGTTATTCAGTGCCCCAGTGGTGTTCAGGTCCCATAACACAGAGGTCCATCGATCAAAACCTTTCTCTGCTATCCAGTTGGTTTATAGATATAAAGTGTAAACAGGGATAAAAATGCCTAATTTCATGAGCAGGTCTCAGTTCTTTCAATGCTGAATATTTTTCAATGCTTCTGTCAGTTCATGTAGTTCATATTGATTATACAGTGCCCCATTGGCCTAATAAGGCACCAACCTCCTAAACCAGGGATGGTGTCCAATCTTGTTTTTCTGAAAGCAGAGGGCCGCAGCGGTAGCGTGCTGGGCCCATAACATGGAGGTTGATGGATTGAAACGATCCTCTGCTATCCAGTTGGTGTTTAGCTATGATGTTTATTCAGGGATTATTAGCCAAACATTTATTTCATGAGAAGGTCTCAGTTCCTTCAATGCTGAATTTGTTTCACTGCTTCTGTCAGTTCATGTAGTTCATATTGGTTATTCAGTGCCCCAGTGGTGTTCAGGTCCCATAACACAGAGGTCCATCGATCAAAACCTTTCTCTGCTATCCAGTTGGTTTTGAGATATAAAGTGCAAACAGGGATAAAAATGCCTCAATTCATGGGCAGGTCTCAGTGCCGGTCCATGATTTAAAAAAATCTCTTCTTCTGTAAGTGCGTACAGGTTGTTGTGGGTATGCAGTACCCCAGTGGCCTAATGGATAAGGCACTGGCCTTCTAAGCCAGGGATTTTGGGTTCAAGTCCCATCTGGGGTGGCTGAAACAGATTGGTGCAGTGGAAGTGTGCTGGACCCATACCCTGGAGGTTGATATATTGAAATGCTCCTCTGCTATCCAGTTGGTTTTTAGCTATGAAGTGTATTCAGGGATTATTAGCCTAAACCTTTATTTCATGAGAAGGTCTCAGTTCCTTCAATGCTGAATTTGATCAGCTAATTCTGTCAGATCATGTAGTTCATATTGGTTATTCAGTGCCCCAGTGGTGTTCAGGTCCCATAACACAGAGGTCCATCGATCAAAACCTTTCTCTGATATCCAGTTGGTTTATAGATATAAAGTACAAACAGGGATAAAAATGCCCAATTTCATGAGCAGGTCTCAGTTCTTTCAATGCTGAATATTTTTCACTGCTTCTGTCAGTTCATGTAGTTCATATTGGTTATTCAGTGCCCCAGTGGTGTTCAGGTCCCATAACACAGAGGTCCATCGATCAAAACCTTTCTCTGATATCCAGTTGGTTTATAGATATAAAGTACAAACAGGGATAAAAATGCCCAATTTCATGAGCAGGTCTCAGTTCTTTCAATGCTGAATATTTTTCACTGCTTCTGTCAGTTCATGTAGTTCATATTGGTTATTCAGTGCCCCAGTGGTGTTCAGGTCCCATAACACAGAGGTCCATCGATCAAAACCTTTCTCTGATATCCAGTTGGTTTATAGATATAAAGTACAAACAGGGATAAAAATGCCCAATTTCATGAGCAGGTCTCAGTTCTTTCAATGCTGAATATTTTTCACTGCTTCTGTCAGTTCATGTAGTTCATATTGGTTATTCAGTGCCCCAGTGGTGTTCAGGTCCCATAACACAGAGGTCCATCGATCAAAACCTTTCTCTGATATCCAGTTGGTTTATAGATATAAAGTACAAACAGGGATAAAAATGCCCAATTTCATGAGCAGGTCTCAGTTCTTTCAATGCTGAATATTTTTCACTGCTTCTGTCAGTTCATGTAGTTCATATTGATTATACAGTGCCCCAGTGGCCTAATAAGGCACCAACCTCCTAAACCAGGGATGGTGTCCAATCTTGTTTTTCTGAAAGCAGAGGGCCGCAGCGGTAGCGTGCTGGGCCCATAACATGGAGGTTGATGGATTGAAACGATACTCTGCTATCCAGTTGGTGTTTAGCTATGATGTTTATTCAGGGATTATTAGCCAAACATTTATTTCGTGAGAATTTGTTTCACTGCTTCTGTCAGTTCATGTAGTTCATATTGGTTATTCAGTGCCCCAGTGGTGTTCAGGTCCCATAACACAGAGGTCCATCGATCAAAACCTTTCTCTGCTATCCAGTTGGTTTTGAGATATAAAGTGCAAACAGGGATAAAAATTTCTCAATTCATGGGCAGGTCTCAGTGCCGGTCCATGATTTAAACATATATCTTCTTCTGTAAGTGCGTACAGGTTTTTGTGGATATGCAGTACCCCAGTGGCCTAATGGATAAGGCACTGGCCTTCTAAGCCAGGGATTGTGGGTTCAAGTCCCATCTGGGGTGGCTGAAACAGATTGGTGCAGTGGCAGTGTGCTGGACCCATACCCTGGAGGTTGATATATTGAAATGCTCCTCTGCTATCCAGTTGGTTTTTAGCTATGAAGTGTATTCATTGATTATTAGCCTAAACCTTTATTTCATGAGAAGGTCTCAGTTCCTTCAATGCTGAATTTGATCAGCTAATTCTGTCAGTTCATGTAGTTCATATTGGTTATTCAGTGCCCCAGTGGTGTTCAGGTCCCATAACACAGAGGTCCATCGATCAAAACCTTTCTCTGATATCCAGTTGGTTTATAGATATAAAGTACAAACAGGGATAAAAATGCCCAATTTCATGAGCAGGTCTCAGTTCTTTCAATGCTGAATATTTTTCACTGCTTCTGTCAGTTCATGTAGTTCATATTGGTTATTCAGTGCCCCAGTGGTGTTCAGGTCCCATAACACAGAGGTCCATCGATCAAAACCTTTCTCTGCTATCCAGTTGGTTTATAGATATAAAGTGTAAACAGGGATAAAAATGCCTAATTTCATGAGCAGGTCTCAGTTCTTTCAATGCTGAATATTTTTCAATGCTTCTGTCAGTTCATGTAGTTCATATTGATTATACAGTGCCCCATTGGCCTAATAAGGCACCAACCTCCTAAACCAGGGATGGTGTCCAATCTTGTTTTTCTGAAAGCAGAGGGCCGCAGCGGTAGCGTGCTGGGCCCATAACATGGAGGTTGATGGATTGAAACGATCCTCTGCTATCCAGTTGGTGTTTAGCTATGATGTTTATTCAGGGATTATTAGCCAAACATTTATTTCATGAGAAGGTCTCAGTTCCTTCAATGCTGAATTTGTTTCACTGCTTCTGTCAGTTCATGTAGTTCATATTGGTTATTCAGTGCCCCAGTGGTGTTCAGGTCCCATAACACAGAGGTCCATCGATCAAAACCTTTCTCTGCTATCCAGTTGGTTTTGAGATATAAAGTGCAAACAGGGATAAAAATGCCTCAATTCATGGGCAGGTCTCAGTGCCGGTCCATGATTTAAAAAAATCTCTTCTTCTGTAAGTGCGTACAGGTTGTTGTGGGTATGCAGTACCCCAGTGGCCTAATGGATAAGGCACTGGCCTTCTAAGCCAGGGATTTTGGGTTCAAGTCCCATCTGGGGTGGCTGAAACAGATTGGTGCAGTGGAAGTGTGCTGGACCCATACCCTGGAGGTTGATATATTGAAATGCTCCTCTGCTATCCAGTTGGTTTTTAGCTATGAAGTGTATTCAGGGATTATTAGCCTAAACCTTTATTTCATGAGAAGGTCTCAGTTCCTTCAATGCTGAATTTGATCAGCTAATTCTGTCAGATCATGTAGTTCATATTGGTTATTCAGTGCCCCAGTGGTGTTCAGGTCCCATAACACAGAGGTCCATCGATCAAAACCTTTCTCTGATATCCAGTTGGTTTATAGATATAAAGTACAAACAGGGATAAAAATGCCCAATTTCATGAGCAGGTCTCAGTTCTTTCAATGCTGAATATTTTTCACTGCTTCTGTCAGTTCATGTAGTTCATATTGGTTATTCAGTGCCCCATTGGCCTAATAAGGCACCAACCTCCTAAACCAGGGATGGTGTCCAATCTTGTTTTTCTGAAAGCAGAGGGCCGCAGCGGTAGCGTGCTGGGCCCATAACATGGAGGTTGATGGATTGAAACGATCCTCTGCTATCCAGTTGGTGTTTAGCTATGATGTTTATTCAGGGATTATTAGCCAAACATTTATTTCATGAGAAGGTCTCAGTTCCTTCAATGCTGAATTTGTTTCACTGCTTCTGTCAGTTCATGTAGTTCATATTGGTTATTCAGTGCCCCAGTGGTGTTCAGGTCCCATAACACAGAGGTCCATCGATCAAAACCTTTCTCTGCTATCCAGTTGGTTTTGAGATATAAAGTGCAAACAGGGATAAAAATGCCTCAATTCATGGGCAGGTCTCAGTGCCGGTCCATGATTTAAAAAAATCTCTTCTTCTGTAAGTGCGTACAGGTTGTTGTGGGTATGCAGTACCCCAGTGGCCTAATGGATAAGGCACTGGCCTTCTAAGCCAGGGATTTTGGGTTCAAGTCCCATCTGGGGTGGCTGAAACAGATTGGTGCAGTGGAAGTGTGCTGGACCCATACCCTGGAGGTTGATATATTGAAATGCTCCTCTGCTATCCAGTTGGTTTTTAGCTATGAAGTGTATTCAGGGATTATTAGCCTAAACCTTTATTTCATGAGAAGGTCTCAGTTCCTTCAATGCTGAATTTGATCAGCTAATTCTGTCAGATCATGTAGTTCATATTGGTTATTCAGTGCCCCAGTGGTGTTCAGGTCCCATAACACAGAGGTCCATCGATCAAAACCTTTCTCTGATATCCAGTTGGTTTATAGATATAAAGTACAAACAGGTATAAAAATGCCCAATTTCATGAGCAGGTCTCAGTTCTTTCAATGCTGAATATTTTTCACTGCTTCTGTCAGTTCATGTAGTTCATATTGGTTATTCAGTGCCCCATTGGCCTAATAAGGCACCAACCTCCTAAACCAGGGATGGTGTCCAATCTTGTTTTTCTGAAAGCAGAGGGCCGCAGCGGTAGCGTGCTGGGCCCATAACATGGAGGTTGATGGATTGAAACGATCCTCTGCTATCCAGTTGGTGTTTAGCTATGATGTTTATTCAGGGATTATTAGCCAAACATTTATTTCATGAGAAGGTCTCAGTTCCTTCAATGCTGAATTTGTTTCACTGCTTCTGTCAGTTCATGTAGTTCATATTGGTTATTCAGTGCCCCAGTGGTGTTCAGGTCCCATAACACAGAGGTCCATCGATCAAAACCTTTCTCTGCTATCCAGTTGGTTTTGAGATATAAAGTGCAAACAGGGATAAAAATGCCTCAATTCATGGGCAGGTCTCAGTGCCGGTCCATGATTTAAAAAAATCTCTTCTTCTGTAAGTGCGTACAGGTTGTTGTGGGTATGCAGTACCCCAGTGGCCTAATGGATAAGGCACTGGCCTTCTAAGCCAGGGATTTTGGGTTCAAGTCCCATCTGGGGTGGCTGAAACAGATTGGTGCAGTGGAAGTGTGCTGGACCCATACCCTGGAGGTTGATATATTGAAATGCTCCTCTGCTATCCAGTTGGTTTTTAGCTATGAAGTGTATTCAGGGATTATTAGCCTAAACCTTTATTTCATGAGAAGGTCTCAGTTCCTTCAATGCTGAATTTGATCAGCTAATTCTGTCAGATCATGTAGTTCATATTGGTTATTCAGTGCCCCAGTGGTGTTCAGGTCCCATAACACAGAGGTCCATCGATCAAAACCTTTCTCTGATATCCAGTTGGTTTATAGATATAAAGTACAAACAGGGATAAAAATGCCCAATTTCATGAGCAGGTCTCAGTTCTTTCAATGCTGAATATTTTTCACTGCTTCTGTCAGTTCATGTAGTTCATATTGGTTATTCAGTGCCCCAGTGGTGTTCAGGTCCCATAACACAGAGGTCCATCGATCAAAACCTTTCTCTGATATCCAGTTGGTTTATAGATATAAAGTACAAACAGGGATAAAAATGCCCAATTTCATGAGCAGGTCTCAGTTCTTTCAATGCTGAATATTTTTCACTGCTTCTGTCAGTTCATGTAGTTCATATTGATTATACAGTGCCCCAGTGGCCTAATAAGGCACCAACCTCCTAAACCAGGGATGGTGTCCAATCTTGTTTTTCTGAAAGCAGAGGGCCGCAGCGGTAGCGTGCTGGGCCCATAACATGGAGGTTGATGGATTGAAACGATACTCTGCTATCCAGTTGGTGTTTAGCTATGATGTTTATTCAGGGATTATTAGCCAAACATTTATTTCGTGAGAATTTGTTTCACTGCTTCTGTCAGTTCATGTAGTTCATATTGGTTATTCAGTGCCCCAGTGGTGTTCAGGTCCCATAACACAGAGGTCCATCGATCAAAACCTTTCTCTGCTATCCAGTTGGTTTTGAGATATAAAGTGCAAACAGGGATAAAAATTTCTCAATTCATGGGCAGGTCTCAGTGCCGGTCCATGATTTAAACATATATCTTCTTCTGTAAGTGCGTACAGGTTTTTGTGGATATGCAGTACCCCAGTGGCCTAATGGATAAGGCACTGGCCTTCTAAGCCAGGGATTGTGGGTTCAAGTCCCATCTGGGGTGGCTGAAACAGATTGGTGCAGTGGCAGTGTGTTGGACCCATACCCTGGAGGTTGATATATTGAAATGCTCCTCTGCTATCCAGTTGGTTTTTAGCTATGAAGTGTATTCATTGATTATTAGCCTAAACCTTTATTTCATGAGAAGGTCTCAGTTCCTTCAATGCTGAATTTGATCAGCTAATTCTGTCAGTTCATGTAGTTCATATTGGTTATTCAGTGCCCCAGTGGTGTTCAGGTCCCATAACACAGAGGTCCATCGATCAAAACCTTTCTCTGATATCCAGTTGGTTTATAGATATAAAGTACAAACAGGGATAAAAATGCCCAATTTCATGAGCAGGTCTCAGTTCTTTCAATGCTGAATATTTTTCACTGCTTCTGTCAGTTCATGTAGTTCATATTGGTTATTCAGTGCCCCAGTGGTGTTCAGGTCCCATAACACAGAGGTCCATCGATCAAAACCTTTCTCTGCTATCCAGTTGGTTTATAGATATAAAGTGTAAACAGGGATAAAAATGCCTAATTTCATGAGCAGGTCTCAGTTCTTTCAATGCTGAATATTTTTCAATGCTTCTGTCAGTTCATGTAGTTCATATTGATTATACAGTGCCCCATTGGCCTAATAAGGCACCAACCTCCTAAACCAGGGATGGTGTCCAATCTTGTTTTTCTGAAAGCAGAGGGCCGCAGCGGTAGCGTGCTGGGCCCATAACATGGAGGTTGATGGATTGAAACGATCCTCTGCTATCCAGTTGGTGTTTAGCTATGATGTTTATTCAGGGATTATTAGCCAAACATTTATTTCATGAGAAGGTCTCAGTTCCTTCAATGCTGAATTTGTTTCACTGCTTCTGTCAGTTCATGTAGTTCATATTGGTTATTCAGTGCCCCAGTGGTGTTCAGGTCCCATAACACAGAGGTCCATCGATCAAAACCTTTCTCTGCTATCCAGTTGGTTTTGAGATATAAAGTGCAAACAGGGATAAAAATGCCTCAATTCATGGGCAGGTCTCAGTGCCGGTCCATGATTTAAAAAAATCTCTTCTTCTGTAAGTGCGTACAGGTTGTTGTGGGTATGCAGTACCCCAGTGGCCTAATGGATAAGGCACTGGCCTTCTAAGCCAGGGATTTTGGGTTCAAGTCCCATCTGGGGTGGCTGAAACAGATTGGTGCAGTGGAAGTGTGCTGGACCCATACCCTGGAGGTTGATATATTGAAATGCTCCTCTGCTATCCAGTTGGTTTTTAGCTATGAAGTGTATTCAGGGATTATTAGCCTAAACCTTTATTTCATGAGAAGGTCTCAGTTCCTTCAATGCTGAATTTGATCAGCTAATTCTGTCAGATCATGTAGTTCATATTGGTTATTCAGTGCCCCAGTGGTGTTCAGGTCCCATAACACAGAGGTCCATCGATCAAAACCTTTCTCTGATATCCAGTTGGTTTATAGATATAAAGTACAAACAGGGATAAAAATGCCCAATTTCATGAGCAGGTCTCAGTTCTTTCAATGCTGAATATTTTTCACTGCTTCTGTCAGTTCATGTAGTTCATATTGGTTATTCAGTGCCCCAGTGGTGTTCAGGTCCCATAACACAGAGGTCCATCGATCAAAACCTTTCTCTGATATCCAGTTGGTTTATAGATATAAAGTACAAACAGGGATAAAAATGCCCAATTTCATGAGCAGGTCTCAGTTCTTTCAATGCTGAATATTTTTCACTGCTTCTGTCAGTTCATGTAGTTCATATTGATTATACAGTGCCCCAGTGGCCTAATAAGGCACCAACCTCCTAAACCAGGGATGGTGTCCAATCTTGTTTTTCTGAAAGCAGAGGGCCGCAGCGGTAGCGTGCTGGGCCCATAACATGGAGGTTGATGGATTGAAACGATCCTCTGCTATCCAGTTGGTGTTTAGCTATGATGTTTATTCAGGGATTATTAGCCAAACATTTATTTCATGAGAAGGTCTCAGTTCCTTCAATGCTGAATTTGTTTCACTGCTTCTGTCAGTTCATGTAGTTCATATTGGTTATTCAGTGCCCCAGTGGTGTTCAGGTCCCATAACACAGAGGTCCATCGATCAAAACCTTTCTCTGCTATCCAGTTGGTTTTGAGATATAAAGTGCAAACAGGGATAAAAATGCCTCAATTCATGGGCAGGTCTCAGTGCCGGTCCATGATTTAAAAAAATCTCTTCTTCTGTAAGTGCGTACAGGTTGTTGTGGGTATGCAGTACCCCAGTGGCCTAATGGATAAGGCACTGGCCTTCTAAGCCAGGGATTTTGGGTTCAAGTCCCATCTGGGGTGGCTGAAACAGATTGGTGCAGTGGAAGTGTGCTGGACCCATACCCTGGAGGTTGATATATTGAAATGCTCCTCTGCTATCCAGTTGGTTTTTAGCTATGAAGTGTATTCAGGGATTATTAGCCTAAACCTTTATTTCATGAGAAGGTCTCAGTTCCTTCAATGCTGAATTTGATCAGCTAATTCTGTCAGATCATGTAGTTCATATTGGTTATTCAGTGCCCCAGTGGTGTTCAGGTCCCATAACACAGAGGTCCATCGATCAAAACCTTTCTCTGATATCCAGTTGGTTTATAGATATAAAGTACAAACAGGGATAAAAATGCCCAATTTCATGAGCAGGTCTCAGTTCTTTCAATGCTGAATATTTTTCACTGCTTCTGTCAGTTCATGTAGTTCATATTGGTTATTCAGTGCCCCAGTGGTGTTCAGGTCCCATAACACAGAGGTCCATCGATCAAAACCTTTCTCTGATATCCAGTTGGTTTATAGATATAAAGTACAAACAGGGATAAAAATGCCCAATTTCATGAGCAGGTCTCAGTTCTTTCAATGCTGAATATTTTTCACTGCTTCTGTCAGTTCATGTAGTTCATATTGATTATACAGTGCCCCAGTGGCCTAATAAGGCACCAACCTCCTAAACC
The DNA here is from genome assembly GCA_023634145.1 of Thymallus thymallus. Classification (NCBI taxonomy): domain Eukaryota; kingdom Metazoa; phylum Chordata; class Actinopteri; order Salmoniformes; family Salmonidae; genus Thymallus; species Thymallus thymallus. The sequence continues at coordinate 2,958,280 of CM042422.1, forward strand.
AGGGATGGTGTCCAATCTTGTTTTTCTGAAAGCAGAGGGCCGCAGCGGTAGCGTGCTGGGCCCATAACATGGAGGTTGATGGATTGAAACGATACTCTGCTATCCAGTTGGTGTTTAGCTATGATGTTTATTCAGGGATTATTAGCCAAACATTTATTTCGTGAGAATTTGTTTCACTGCTTCTGTCAGTTCATGTAGTTCATATTGGTTATTCAGTGCCCCAGTGGTGTTCAGGTCCCATAACACAGAGGTCCATCGATCAAAACCTTTCTCTGCTATCCAGTTGGTTTTGAGATATAAAGTGCAAACAGGGATAAAAATTTCTCAATTCATGGGCAGGTCTCAGTGCCGGTCCATGATTTAAACATATATCTTCTTCTGTAAGTGCGTACAGGTTTTTGTGGATATGCAGTACCCCAGTGGCCTAATGGATAAGGCACTGGCCTTCTAAACCAGGGATTGTGGGTTCAAGTCCCATCTGGGGTGGCTGAAACAGATTGGTGCAGTGGCAGTGTGCTGGACCCATACCCTGGAGGTTGATATATTGAAATGCTCCTCTGCTATCCAGTTGGTTTTTAGCTATGAAGTGTATTCATTGATTATTAGCCTAAACCTTTATTTCATGAGAAGGTCTCAGTTCCTTCAATGCTGAATTTGATCAGCTAATTCTGTCAGTTCATGTAGTTCATATTGGTTATTCAGTGCCCCAGTGGTGTTCAGGTCCCATAACACAGAGGTCCATCGATCAAAACCTTTCTCTGATATCCAGTTGGTTTATAGATATAAAGTACAAACAGGGATAAAAATGCCCAATTTCATGAGCAGGTCTCAGTTCTTTCAATGCTGAATATTTTTCACTGCTTCTGTCAGTTCATGTAGTTCATATTGGTTATTCAGTGCCCCAGTGGTGTTCAGGTCCCATAACACAGAGGCCCATCGATCAAAACCTTTCTCTGATATCCAGTTGGTTTATAGATATAAAGTACAAACGGGGATAAAAATGCCCAATTTCATGAGCAGGTCTCAGTTCTTTCAATGCTGAATATGTTTCACTGCTTCTGTCAGTTCATGTAGTTCATATTGGTTATTCAGTGCCCCAGTGGCCTAATAAGGCACCAACCTCCTAAACCAGGGATGGTGTCCAATCTTGTTTTTCTGAAAGCAGAGGGCCGCAGCGGTATCGTGCTGGGCCCATAACATGGAGGTTGATGGATTGAAACGATCCTCTGCTATCCAGTTGGTGTTTAGCTATGATGTTTATTCAGGGATTATTAGCCAAACATTTATTTCATGAGAAGGTCTCAGTTCCTTCAATGCTGAATTTGTTTCACTGCTTCTGTCAGTTCATGTAGTTCATATTGGTTATTCAGTGCCCCAGTGGTGTTCAGGTCCCATAACACAGAGGTCCATCGATCAAAACCTTTCACTGCTATCCAGTTGGTTTTGAGATATAAAGTGCAAACAGGGATAAAAATGCCTCAATTCATGGGCAGGTCTCAGTGCCGGTCCATGATTTAAAAAAATCTCTTCTTCTGTAAGTGCGTACAGGTTGTTGTGGGTATGCAGTACCCCAGTGGCCTAATGGATAAGGCACTGGCCTTCTAAGCCAGGGATTGTGGGTTCAAGTCCCATCTGGGGTGGCTGAAACAGATTGGTGCAGTGGAAGTGTGCTGGACCCATACCCTGGAGGTTGATATATTGAAATGCTCCTCTGCTATCCAGTTGGTTTTTAGCTATGAAGTGTATTCAGGGATTATTAGCCTAAACCTTTATTTCATGAGAAGGTCTCAGTTCCTTCAATGCTGAATTTGATCAGCTAATTCTGTCAGTTCATGTAGTTCATATTGGTTATTCAGTGCCCCAGTGGTGTTCAGGTCCCATAACACAGAGGTCCATCGATCAAAACCTTTCTCTGATATCCAGTTGGTTTATAGATATAAAGTACAAACAGGGATAAAAATGCCCAATTTCATGAGCAGGTCTCAGTTCTTTCAATGCTGAATATTTTTCACTGCTTCTGTCAGTTCATGTAGTTCATATTGGTTATTCAGTGCCCCAGTGGTGTTCAGGTCCCATAACACAGAGGTCCATCGATCAAAACCTTTCTCTGATATCCAGTTGGTTTATAGATATAAAGTACAAACGGGGATAAAAATGCCCAATTTCATGAGCAGGTCTCAGTTCTTTCAATGCTGAATATGTTTCACTGCTTCTGTCAGTTCATGTAGTTCATATTGGTTATTCAGTGCCCCAGTGGCCTAATAAGGCACCAACCTCCTAAACCAGGGATGGTGTCCAATCTTGTTTTTCTGAAAGCAGAGGGCCGCAGCGGTAGCGTGCTGGGCCCATAACATGGAGGTTGATGGATTGAAACGATCCTCTGCTATCCAGTTGGTGTTTAGCTATGATGTTTATTCAGGGATTATTAGCCAAACATTTATTTCATGAGAAGGTCTCAGTTCCTTCAATGCTGAATTTGTTTCACTGCTTCTGTCAGTTCATGTAGTTCATATTGGTTATTCAGTGCCCCAGTGGTGTTCAGGTCCCATAACACAGAGGTCCATCGATCAAAACCTTTCTCTGCTATCCAGTTGGTTTTGAGATATAAAGTGCAAACAGGGATAAAAATGCCTCAATTCATGGGCAGGTCTCAGTGCCGGTCCATGATTTAAAAAAATCTCTTCTTCTGTAAGTGCGTACAGGTTGTCGTGGGTATGCAGTACCCCAGTGGCCTAATGGATAAGGCACTGGCCTTCTAAGCCAGGGATTGTGGGTTCAAGTCCCATCTGGGGTGGCTGAAACAGATTGGTGCAGTGGAAGTGTGCTGGACCCATACCCTGGAGGTTGATATATTGAAATGCTCCTCTGCTATCCAGTTGGTTTTTAGCTATGAAGTGTATTCAGGGATTATTAGCCTAAACCTTTATTTCATGAGAAGGTCTCAGTTCCTTCAATGCTGAATTTGATCAGCTAATTCTGTCAGTTCATGTAGTTCATATTGGTTATTCAGTGCCCCAGTGGTGTTCAGGTCCCATAACACAGAGGTCCATCGATCAAAACCTTTCTCTGATATCCAGTTGGTTAATAGATATAAAGTACAAACAGGGATAAAAATGCCCAATTTCATGAGCAGGTCTCAGTTCTTTCAATGCTGAATATTTTTCACTGCTTCTGTCAGTTCATGTAGTTCATATTGGTTATTCAGTGCCCCAGTGGTGTTCAGGTCCCATAACACAGAGGTCCATCGATCAAAACCTTTCTCTGATATCCAGTTGGTTTTTAGATATAAAGTACAAACGGGGATAAAAATGCCCAATTTCATGAGCAGGTCTCAGTTCTTTCAATGCTGAATATTTTTCACTGCTTCTGTCAGTTCATGTAGTTCATATTGGTTATTCAGTGCCCCAGTGGCCTAATAAGGCACCAACCTCCTAAACCAGGGATGGTGTCCAATCTTGTTTTTCTGAAAGCAGAGGGCCGCAGCGGTAGCGTGCTGGGCCCATAACATGGAGGTTGATGGATTGAAACGATCCTCTGCTATCCAGTTGGTGTTTAGCTATGATGTTTATTCAGGGATTATTAGCCAAACATTTATTTCATGAGAAGGTCTCAGTTCCTTCAATGCTGAATTTGTTTCACTGCTTCTGTCAGTTCATGTAGTTCATATTGGTTATTCAGTGCCCCAGTGGTGTTCAGGTCCCATAACACAGAGGTCCATCGATCAAAACCTTTCTCTGATATCCAGTTGGTTTATAGATATAAAGTATAAACAGGGATAAAAATGCCCAATTTCATGAGCAGGTCTCAGTTCTTTCAATGCTGAATATTTTTCACTGCTTCTGTCAGTTCATGTAGTTCATATTGGTTATTCAGTGCCCCAGTGGTGTTCAGGTCCCATAACACAGAGGTCCATCGATCAAAACCTTTCTCTGATATCCAGTTGGTTTATAGATATAAAGTACAAACAGGGATAAAAATGCCCAATTTCATGAGCAGGTCTCAGTTCTTTCAATGCTGAATATTTTTCACTGCTTCTGTCAGTTCATGTAGTTCATATTGGTTATTCAGTGCCCCAGTGGTGTTCAGGTCCCATAACACAGAGGTCCATCGATCAAAACCTTTCTCTGCTATCCAGTTGGTTTATAGATATAAAGTGTAAACAGGGATAAAAATGCCTAATTTCATGAGCAGGTCTCAGTTCTTTCAATGCTGAATATTTTTCACTGCTTCTGTCAGTTCATGTAGTTCATATTGATTATACAGTGCCCCAGTGGCCTAATAAGGCACCAACCTCCTAAACCAGGGATGGTGTCCAATCTTGTTTTTCTGAAAGCAGAGGGCCGCAGCGGTAGCGTGCTGGGCCCATAACATGGAGGTTGATGGATTGAAACGATCCTCTGCTATCCAGTTGGTGTTTAGCTATGATGTTTATTCAGGGATTATTAGCCAAACATTTATTTCATGAGAATTTGTTTCACTGCTTCTGTCAGTTCATGTAGTTCATATTGGTTATTCAGTGCCCCAGTGGTGTTCAGGTCCCATAACACAGAGGTCCATCGATCAAAACCTTTCTCTGCTATCCAGTTGGTTTTGAGATATAAAGTGCAAACAGGGATAAAAATGCCTCAATTCATGGGCAGGTCTCAGTGCCGGTCCATGATTTAAAAAAATCTCTTCTTCTGTAAGTGCGTACAGGTTGTTGTGGATATGCAGTACCCCAGTGGCCTAATGGATAAGGCACTGGCCTTCTAAGACAGGGATTGTGGGTTTAAGTCCCATCTGGGGTGACTGAAACAGATTGGTGCAGTGGAAGTGTGCTGGACCCATACCCTGGAGGTTGATATATTGAAATGCTATTCAGTTGGTTTTTAGCTATGAAGTGTATTCAGGGATTATTAGCCTAAACCTTTATTTCATGAGAAGGTCTCAGTTCCTTCAATGCTGAATTTGATCAGCTAATTCTGTCAGTTCATGTAGTTCATATTGGTTATTCAGTGCCCCAGTGGTGTTCAGGTCCCATAACACAGAGGTCCATCGATCAAAACCTTTCTCTGATATCCAGTTGGTTTATAGATATAAAGTACAAACAGGGATAAAAATGCCCAATTTCATGAGCAGGTCTCAGTTCTTTCAATGCTGAATATTTTTCACTGATTCTGTCAGTTCATGTAGTTCATATTGGTTATTCAGTGCCCCAGTGGTGTTCAGGTCCCATAACACAGAGGTCCATCGATCAAAACCTTTCTCTGATATCCAGTTGGTTTATAGATATAAAGTACAAACGGGGATAAAAATGCCCAATTTCATGAGCAGGTCTCAGTTCTTTCAATGCTGAATATGTTTCACTGCTTCTGTCAGTTCATGTAGTTCATATTGGTTATTCAGTGCCCCAGTGGCCTAATAAGGCACCAACCTCCTAAACCAGGGATGGTGTCCAATCTTGTTTTTCTGAAAGCAGAGGGCCGCAGAGGTAGCGTGCTGGGCCCATAACATGGAGGTTGATGGATTGAAACGATCCTCTGCTATCCAGTTGGTGTTTAGCTATGATGTTTATTCAGGGATTATTAGCCAAACATTTATTTCATGAGAAGGTCTCAGTTCCTTCAATGCTGAATTTGATCAGCTAATTCTGTCAGTTCATGTAGTTCATATTGGTTATTCAGTGCCCCAGTGGTGTTCAGGTCCCATAACACAGAGGTCCATCGATCAAAACCTTTCTCTGATATCCAGTTGGTTTATAGATATAAAGTACAAACAGGGATAAAAATGCCCAATTTCATGAGCAGGTCTCAGTTCTTTCAATGCTGAATATTTTTCACTGCTTCTGTCAGTTCATGTAGTTCATATTGGTTATTCAGTGCCCCAGTGGTGTTCAGGTCCCATAACACAGAGGTCCATCGATCAAAACCTTTCTCTGATATCCAGTTGGTTTATAGATATAAAGTACAAACTGGGATAAAAATGCCCAATTTCATGAGCAGGTCTCAGTTCTTTCAATGCTGAATATGTTTCACTGCTTCTATCAGTTCATGTAGTTCATATTGGTTATTCAGTGCCCCAGTGGCCTAATAAGGCACCAACCTCCTAAACCAGGGATGGTGTCCAATCTTGTTTTTCTGAAAGCAGAGGGCCGCAGCGGTAGCGTGCTGGGCCCATAACATGGAGGTTGATGGATTGAAACGATCCTCTGCTATCCAGTTGGTGTTTAGCTATGATGTTTATTCAGGGATTATTAGCCAAACATTTATTTCATGAGAATTTGTTTCACTGCTTCTGTCAGTTCATGTAGTTCATATTGGTTATTCAGTGCCCCAGTGGTGTTCAGGTCCCATAACACAGAGGTCCATCGATCAAAACCTTTCTCTGCTATCCAGTTGGTTTTGAGATATAAAGTGCAAACAGGGATAAAAATGCCTCAATTCATGGGCAGGTCTCAGTGCCGGTCCATGATTTAAAAAAATCTCTTCTTCTGTAAGTGCGTACAGGTTGTTGTGGATATGCAGTACCCCAGTGGCCTAATGGATAAGGCACTGGCCTTCTAAGACAGGGATTGTGGGTTTAAGTCCCATCTGGGGTGACTGAAACAGATTGGTGCAGTGGAAGTGTGCTGGACCCATACCCTGGAGGTTGATATATTGAAATGCTATTCAGTTGGTTTTTAGCTATGAAGTGTATTCAGGGATTATTAGCCTAAACCTTTATTTCATGAGAAGGTCTCAGTTCCTTCAATGCTGAATTTGATCAGCTAATTCTGTCAGTTCATGTAGTTCATATTGGTTATTCAGTGCCCCAGTGGTGTTCAGGTCCCATAACACAGAGGTCCATCGATCAAAACCTTTCTCTGATATCCAGTTGGTTTATAGATATAAAGTACAAACAGGGATAAAAATGCCCAATTTCATGAGCAGGTCTCAGTTCTTTCAATGCTGAATATTTTTCACTGATTCTGTCAGTTCATGTAGTTCATATTGGTTATTCAGTGCCCCAGTGGTGTTCAGGTCCCATAACACAGAGGTCCATCGATCAAAACCTTTCTCTGATATCCAGTTGGTTTATAGATATAAAGTACAAACGGGGATAAAAATGCCCAATTTCATGAGCAGGTCTCAGTTCTTTCAATGCTGAATATGTTTCACTGCTTCTGTCAGTTCATGTAGTTCATATTGGTTATTCAGTGCCCCAGTGGCCTAATAAGGCACCAACCTCCTAAACCAGGGATGGTGTCCAATCTTGTTTTTCTGAAAGCAGAGGGCCGCAGAGGTAGCGTGCTGGGCCCATAACATGGAGGTTGATGGATTGAAACGATCCTCTGCTATCCAGTTGGTGTTTAGCTATGATGTTTATTCAGGGATTATTAGCCAAACATTTATTTCATGAGAAGGTCTCAGTTCCTTCAATGCTGAATTTGATCAGCTAATTCTGTCAGTTCATGTAGTTCATATTGGTTATTCAGTGCCCCAGTGGTGTTCAGGTCCCATAACACAGAGGTCCATCGATCAAAACCTTTCTCTGATATCCAGTTGGTTTATAGATATAAAGTACAAACAGGGATAAAAATGCCCAATTTCATGAGCAGGTCTCAGTTCTTTCAATGCTGAATATTTTTCACTGCTTCTGTCAGTTCATGTAGTTCATATTGGTTATTCAGTGCCCCAGTGGTGTTCAGGTCCCATAACACAGAGGTCCATCGATCAAAACCTTTCTCTGATATCCAGTTGGTTTATAGATATAAAGTACAAACTGGGATAAAAATGCCCAATTTCATGAGCAGGTCTCAGTTCTTTCAATGCTGAATATGTTTCACTGCTTCTATCAGTTCATGTAGTTCATATTGGTTATTCAGTGCCCCAGTGGCCTAATAAGGCACCAACCTCCTAAACCAGGGATGGTGTCCAATCTTGTTTTTCTGAAAGCAGAGGGCCGCAGCGGTAGCGTGCTGGGCCCATAACATGGAGGTTGATGGATTGAAACGATCCTCTGCTATCCAGTTGGTGTTTAGCTATGATGTTTATTCAGGGATTATTAGCCAAACATTTATTTCATGAGAAGGTCTCAGTTCCTTCAATGCTGAATTTGTTTCACTGCTTCTGTCAGTTCATGTAGTTCATATTGGTTATTCAGTGCCCCAGTGGTGTTCAGGTCCCATAACACAGAGGTCCATCGATCAAAACCTTTCTCTGCTATCCAGTTGGTTTTGAGATATAAAGTGCAAACAGGGATAAAAATGCCTCAATTCATGGGCAGGTCTCAGTGCCGGTCCATGATTTAAAAAAATCTCTTCTTCTGTAAGTGCGTACAGGTTGTTGTGGGTATGCAGTACCCCAGTGGCCTAATGGATAAGGCACTGGCCTTCTAAGCCAGGGATTGTGGGTTCAAGTCCCATCTAGGGTGGCTCAAACAGATTGGTGCAGTGGAAGTTTGCTGGACCCATACCCTGGAGGTTGATATATTGAAATGCTCCTCTGCTATCCAGTTGGTTTTTAGCTATGAAGTGTATTCAGGGATTATTAGCCTAAACCTTTATTTCATGAGAAGGTCTCAGTTCCTTCAATGCTGAATTTGATCAGCTACTTCTGTCAGTTCATGTAGTTCATATTGGTTATTCAGTGCCCCAGTGGTGTTCAGGTCCCATAACACAGAGGTCCATCGATCAAAACCTTTCTCTGATATCCAGTTGGTTTATAGATATAAAGTACAAACAGGGATTAAAATGCCCAATTTCATGAGCAGGTCTCAGTTCTTTCAATGCTGAATATTTTTCACTGCTTCTGTCAGTTCATGTAGTTCATATTGGTTATTCAGTGCCCCAGTGGTGTTCAGGTCCCATAACACAGAGGTCCATCGATCAAAACCTTTCTCTGATATCCAGTTGGTTTATAGATATAAAGTACAAACAGGGATAAAAATGCCCAATTTCATGAGCAGGTCTCAGTTCTTTCAATGCTGAATATTTTTCACTGCTTCTGTCAGTTCATGTAGTTCATATTGGTTATTCCGTGCCCCAGTGGTGTTCAGGTCCCATAACACAGAGGTCCATCGATCAAAACCTTTCTCTGCTATCCAGTTGGTTTATAGATATAAAGTGTAAACAGGGATAAAAATGCCTAATTTCATGAGCAGGTCTCAGTTCTTTCAATGCTGAATATTTTTCAATGCTTCTGTCAGTTCATGTAGTTCATATTGATTATACAGTGCCCCAGTGGCCTAATAAGGCACCAACCTCCTAAACCAGGGATGGTGTCCAATCTTGTTTTTCTGAAAGCAGAGGGCCGCAGCGGTAGCGTGCTGGGCCCATAACATGGAGGTTGATGGATTGAAACGATCCTCTGCTATCCAGTTGGTGTTTAGCTATGATGTTTATTCAGGGATTATTAGCCAAACATTTATTTCATGAGAAGGTCTCAGTTCCTTCAATGCTGAATTTGTTTCACTGCTTCTGTCAGTTCATGTAGTTCATATTGGTTATTCAGTGCCCCAGTGGTGTTCAGGTCCCATAACACAGAGGTCCATCGATCAAATCCTTTCTCTGCTATCCAGTTGGTTTTGAGATATAAAGTGCAAACAGGGATAAAAATGCCTCAATTCATGGGCAGGTCTCAGTGCCGGTCCATGTTTTAAAAAAATCTCTTCTTCTGTAAGTGCGTACAGGTTGTTGTGGGTATGCAGTACCCCAGTGGCCTAATGGATAAGGCACTGGCCTTCTAAGCCAGGGATTGTGGGTTCAAGTCCCATCTGGGGTGGCTGAAACAGATTGTTGCAGTGGAAGTGTGCTGGACCCATACCCTGGAGGTTGATATATTGAAATGCTCCTCTGCTATCCAGTTGGTTTTTAGCTATGAAGTGTATTCAGGGATTATTAGCCTAAACCTTTATTTCATGAGAAGGTCTCAGTTCCTTCAATGCTGAATTTGATCAGCTAATTCTGTCAGTTCATGTAGTTCATATTGGTTATTCAGTGCCCCAGTGGTGTTCAGGTCCCATAACACAGAGGTCCATCGATCAAAACCTTTCTCTGATATCCAGTTGGTTTATAGATATAAAGTACAAACAGGGATAAAAATGCCCAATTTCATGAGCAGGTCTCAGTTCTTTCAATGCTGAATATTTTTCACTGCTTCTGTCAGTTCATGTAGTTCATATTGGTTATTCAGTGCCCCAGTGGTGTTCAGGTCCCATAACACAGAGGTCCATCGATCAAAACCTTTCTCTGCTATCCAGTTGGTTTATAGATATAAAGTGTAAACAGGGATAAAAATGCCTAATTTCATGAGCAGGTCTCAGTTCTTTCAATGCTGAATATTTTTCACTGCTTCTGTCAGTTCATGTAGTTCATATTGATTATACAGTGCCCCAGTGGCCTAATAAGGCACCAACCTACTAAACCAGGGATGGTGTCCAATCTTGTTTTTCTGAAAGCAGAGGGCCGCAGCGGTAGCGTGCTGGGCCCATAACATGGAGGTTGATGGATTGAAACGATCCTCTGCTATCCAGTTGGTGTTTAGCTATGATGTTTATTCAGGGATTATTAGCCAAACATTTATTTCATGAGAATTTGTTTCACTGCTTCTGTCAGTTCATGTAGTTCATATTGGTTATTCAGTGCCCCAGTGGTGTTCAGGTCCCATAACACAGAGGTCCATCGATCAAAACCTTTCTCTGCTATCCAGTTGGTTTTGAGATATAAAGTGCAAACAGGGATAAAAATGCCTCAATTCATGGGCAGGTCTCAGTGCCGGTCCATGATTTAAAAAAATCTCTTCTTCTGTAAGTGCGTACAGGTTGTTGTGGATATGCAGTACCCCAGTGGCCTAATGGATAAGGCACTGGCCTTCTAAGCCAGCGATTGTGGGTTTAAGTCCCATCTGGGGTGACTGAAACAGATTGGTGCAGTGGAAGTGTGCTGGACCCATACCCTGGAGGTTGATATATTGAAATGCTCCTATGCTATCCAGTTGGTTTTTAGCTATGAAGTGTATTCAGGGATTATTAGCCTAAACCTTTATTTCATGAGAAGGTCTCAGTTCCTTCAATGCTGAATTTGATCAGCTAATTCTGTCAGTTCATGTAGTTCATATTGGTTATTCAGTGCCCCATTGGTGTTCAGGTCCCATAACACAGAGGTCCATCGATCAAAACCTTTCTCTGATATCCAGTTGGTTTATAGATATAAAGTGCAAACAGGGATAAAAATGCCCAATTTCATGAGCAGGTCTCAGTTCTTTCAATGCTGAATATTTTTCACTGCTTCTGTCAGTTCATGTAGTTCATATTGGTTATTCAGTGCCCCAGTGGTGTTCAGGTCCCATAACACAGAGGTCCATCGATCAAAACCTTTCTCTGCTATCCAGTTGGTTTATAGATATAAAGTGTAAACAGGGATAAAAATGCCTAATTTCATGAGCAGGTCTCAGTTCTTTCAATGCTGAATATTTTTCACTGCTTCTGTCAGTTCATGTAATTCATATTGATTATACAGTGCCCCAGTGGCCTAATAAGGCACCAACCTCCTAAACCAGGGATGGTGTCCAATCTTGTTTTTCTGAAATCAGAGGGCCGCAGCGGTAGCGTGCTGGGCCCATAACATGGAGGTTGATGGATTGAAACGATCCTCTGCTATCCAGTTGGTGTTTAGCTATGATGTTTATTCAGGGATTATTAGCCAAACATTTATTTCAGGAGAAGGTCTCAGTTCCTAAAATGCTGAATTTGTTTCACTGCTTCTGTCAGTTCATGTAGTTCATATTGGTTATTCAGTGCCCCAGTGGTGTTCAGGTCCCATAACACAGAGGTCCATCGATCAAAACCTTTCTCTGCTATCCAGTTGGTTTTGAGATATAAAGTGCAAACAGGGATAAAAATGCCTCAATTCATGGGCAGGTCTCAGTGCCGGTCCATGATTTAAAAAAATCTCTTCTTCTGTAAGTGCGTACAGGTTGTTGTGGGTATGCAGTACCCCAGTGGCCTAATGGATAAGGCACTGGCCTTCTAAGCCAGCGATTGTGGGTTTAAGTCCCATCTAGGGTGGCTCAAACAGATTGGTGCAGTGGAAGTTTGCTGGACCCATACCCTGGAGGTTGATATATTGAAATGCTCCTCTGCTATCCAGTTGGTTTTTAGCTATGAAGTGTATTCAGGGATTATTAGCCTAAACCTTTATTTCATGAGAAGGTCTCAGTTCCTTCAATGCTGAATTTGATCAGCTACTTCTGTCAGTTCATGTAGTTCATATTGGTTATTCAGTGCCCCAGTGGTGTTCAGGTCCCATAACACAGAGGTCCATCGATCAAAACCTTTCTCTGATATCCAGTTGGTTTATAGATATAAAGTACAAACAGGGATTAAAATGCCCAATTTCATGAGCAGGTCTCAGTTCTTTCAATGCTGAATATTTTTCACTGCTTCTGTCAGTTCATGTAGTTCATATTGGTTATTCAGTGCCCCAGTGGTGTTCAGGTCCCATAACACAGAGGTCCATCGATCAAAACCTTTCTCTGATATCCAGTTGGTTTATAGATATAAAGTACAAACAGGGATAAAAATGCCCAATTTCATGAGCAGGTCTCAGTTCTTTCAATGCTGAATATTTTTCACTGCTTCTGTCAGTTCATGTAGTTCATATTGGTTATTCCGTGCCCCAGTGGTGTTCAGGTCCCATAACACAGAGGTCCATCGATCAAAACCTTTCTCTGCTATCCAGTTGGTTTATAGATATAAAGTGTAAACAGGGATAAAAATGCCTAATTTCATGAGCAGGTCTCAGTTCTTTCAATGCTGAATATTTTTCAATGCTTCTGTCAGTTCATGTAGTTCATATTGATTATACAGTGCCCCAGTGGCCTAATAAGGCACCAACCTCCTAAACCAGGGATGGTGTCCAATCTTGTTTTTCTGAAAGCAGAGGGCCGCAGCGGTAGCGTGCTGGGCCCATAACATGGAGGTTGATGGATTGAAACGATCCTCTGCTATCCAGTTGGTGTTTAGCTATGATGTTTATTCAGGGATTATTAGCCAAACATTTATTTCATGAGAAGGTCTCAGTTCCTTCAATGCTGAATTTGTTTCACTGCTTCTGTCAGTTCATGTAGTTCATATTGGTTATTCAGTGCCCCAGTGGTGTTCAGGTCCCATAACACAGAGGTCCATCGATCAAATCCTTTCTCTGCTATCCAGTTGGTTTTGAGATATAAAGTGCAAACAGGGATAAAAATGCCTCAATTCATGGGCAGGTCTCAGTGCCGGTCCATGTTTTAAAAAAATCTCTTCTTCTGTAAGTGCGTACAGGTTGTTGTGGGTATGCAGTACCCCAGTGGCCTAATGGATAAGGCACTGGCCTTCTAAGCCAGGGATTGTGGGTTCAAGTCCCATCTGGGGTGGCTGAAACAGATTGTTGCAGTGGAAGTGTGCTGGACCCATACCCTGGAGGTTGATATATTGAAATGCTCCTCTGCTATCCAGTTGGTTTTTAGCTATGAAGTGTATTCAGGGATTATTAGCCTAAACCTTTATTTCATGAGAAGGTCTCAGTTCCTTCAATGCTGAATTTGATCAGCTAATTCTGTCAGTTCATGTAGTTCATATTGGTTATTCAGTGCCCCAGTGGTGTTCAGGTCCCATAACACAGAGGTCCATCGATCAAAACCTTTCTCTGATATCCAGTTGGTTTATAGATATAAAGTACAAACAGGGATAAAAATGCCCAATTTCATGAGCAGGTCTCAGTTCTTTCAATGCTGAATATTTTTCACTGCTTCTGTCAGTTCATGTAGTTCATATTGGTTATTCAGTGCCCCAGTGGTGTTCAGGTCCCATAACACAGAGGTCCATCGATCAAAACCTTTCTCTGCTATCCAGTTGGTTTATAGATATAAAGTGTAAACAGGGATAAAAATGCCTAATTTCATGAGCAGGTCTCAGTTCTTTCAATGCTGAATATTTTTCACTGCTTCTGTCAGTTCATGTAGTTCATATTGATTATACAGTGCCCCAGTGGCCTAATAAGGCACCAACCTACTAAACCAGGGATGGTGTCCAATCTTGTTTTTCTGAAAGCAGAGGGCCGCAGCGGTAGCGTGCTGGGCCCATAACATGGAGGTTGATGGATTGAAACGATCCTCTGCTATCCAGTTGGTGTTTAGCTATGATGTTTATTCAGGGATTATTAGCCAAACATTTATTTCATGAGAATTTGTTTCACTGCTTCTGTCAGTTCATGTAGTTCATATTGGTTATTCAGTGCCCCAGTGGTGTTCAGGTCCCATAACACAGAGGTCCATCGATCAAAACCTTTCTCTGCTATCCAGTTGGTTTTGAGATATAAAGTGCAAACAGGGATAAAAATGCCTCAATTCATGGGCAGGTCTCAGTGCCGGTCCATGATTTAAAAAAATCTCTTCTTCTGTAAGTGCGTACAGGTTGTTGTGGATATGCAGTACCCCAGTGGCCTAATGGATAAGGCACTGGCCTTCTAAGCCAGCGATTGTGGGTTTAAGTCCCATCTGGGGTGACTGAAACAGATTGGTGCAGTGGAAGTGTGCTGGACCCATACCCTGGAGGTTGATATATTGAAATGCTCCTATGCTATCCAGTTGGTTTTTAGCTATGAAGTGTATTCAGGGATTATTAGCCTAAACCTTTATTTCATGAGAAGGTCTCAGTTCCTTCAATGCTGAATTTGATCAGCTAATTCTGTCAGTTCATGTAGTTCATATTGGTTATTCAGTGCCCCATTGGTGTTCAGGTCCCATAACACAGAGGTCCATCGATCAAAACCTTTCTCTGATATCCAGTTGGTTTATAGATATAAAGTGCAAACAGGGATAAAAATGCCCAATTTCATGAGCAGGTCTCAGTTCTTTCAATGCTGAATATTTTTCACTGCTTCTGTCAGTTCATGTAGTTCATATTGGTTATTCAGTGCCCCAGTGGTGTTCAGGTCCCATAACACAGAGGTCCATCGATCAAAACCTTTCTCTGCTATCCAGTTGGTTTATAGATATAAAGTGTAAACAGGGATAAAAATGCCTAATTTCATGAGCAGGTCTCAGTTCTTTCAATGCTGAATATTTTTCACTGCTTCTGTCAGTTCATGTAATTCATATTGATTATACAGTGCCCCAGTGGCCTAATAAGGCACCAACCTCCTAAACCAGGGATGGTGTCCAATCTTGTTTTTCTGAAAGCAGAGGGCCGCAGCGGTAGCGTGCTGGGCCCATAACATGGAGGTTGATGGATTGAAACGATCCTCTGCTATCCAGTTGGTGTTTAGCTATGATGTTTATTCAGGGATTATTAGCCAAACATTTATTTCAGGAGAAGGTCTCAGTTCCTAAAATGCTGAATTTGTTTCACTGCTTCTGTCAGTTCATGTAGTTCATATTGGTTATTCAGTGCCCCAGTGGTGTTCAGGTCCCATAACACAGAGGTCCATCGATCAAAACCTTTCTCTGCTATCCAGTTGGTTTTGAGATATAAAGTGCAAACAGGGATAAAAATGCCTCAATTCATGGGCAGGTCTCAGTGCCGGTCCATGATTTAAAAAAATCTCTTCTTCTGTAAGTGCGTACAGGTTGTTGTGGGTATGCAGTACCCCAGTGGCCTAATGGATAAGGCACTGGCCTTCTAAGCCAGCGATTGTGGGTTTAAGTCCCATCTGGGGTGACTGAAACAGATTGGTGCAGTGGAAGTGTGCTGGACCCATACCCTGGAGGTTGATATATTGAAATGCTCCTCTGCTATCCAGTTGGTTTTTAGCTATGAAGTGTATTCAGGGATTATTAGCCTAAACTTTTATTTCATGAGAAGGTCTCAGTTCCTTCAATGCTGAATTTGATCAGCTAATTCTGTCAGTTCTTGTAGTTCATATTGGTTATTCAGTGCCCCAGTGGTGTTCAGGTCCCATAACACAGAGGTCCATCGATCAAAACCTTTCTCTGATATCCAGTTGGTTTATAGATATAAAGTGCAAACAGGGATAAAAATGCCCAATTTCATGAGCAGGTCTCAGTTCTTTCAATGCTGAATATTTTTCACTGCTTCTGTCAGTTCATGTAGTTCATATTGGTTATTCAGTGCCCCAGTGGTGTTCAGGTCCCATTACACAGAGGTCCATCGATCAAAACCTTTCTCTGCTATCCAGTTGGTTTATAGATATAAAGTGTAAACAGGGATAAAAAAGCCTAATTTCATGAGCAGGTCTCAGTTCTTTCAATGCTGAATATTTTTCACTGCTTCTGTCAGTTCATGTAGTTCATATTGATTATACAGTGCCCCAGTGGCCTAATAAGGCACCAACCTCCTAAACCAGGGATGGTGTCCAATCTTGTTTTTCTGAAAGCAGAGGGCCGCAGCGGTAGCGTGCTGGGCCCATAACATGGAGGTTGATGGATTGAAACGATCCTCTGCTATCCAGTTGGTGTTTAGCTATGATGTTTATTCAGGGATTATTAGCCAAACATTTATTTCATGAGAATGTCTCAGTTCCTTCAATGCTGAATTTGTTTCACTGCTTCTGTCAGTTCATGTAGTTCATATTGGTTATTCAGTGCCCCAGTGGTGTTCAGGTCCCATAACACAGAGGTCCATCGATCAAAACCTTTCTCTGCTATCCAGTTGGTTTTGAGATATAAAGTGCAAACAGGGATAAAAATGCCTCAATTCATGGGCAGGTCTCAGTGCCGGTCCATGATTTAAAAAAATCTCTTCTTCTGTAAGTGCGTACAGGTTGTTGTGGGTATGCAGTACCCCAGTGGCCTAATGGATAAGGCACTGGCCTTCTAAGCCAGGGATTGTGGGTTCAAGTCCCATCTGGGGTGGCTGAAACAGATTGTTGCAGTGGAATTGTGCTGGACCAATACCCTGGAGGTTGATATATTGAAATGCTCCTCTGCTATCCAGTTGGTTTTTAGCTATGAAGTGTATTCAGGGATTATTAGCCTAAACCTTTATTTCATGAGAAGGTCTCAGTTCCTTCAATGCTGAATTTGATCAGCTAATTCTGTCAGTTCATGTAGTTCATATTGGTTATTCAGTGCCCCAGTGGTGTTCAGGTCCCATAACACAGAGGTCCATCGATCAAAACCTTTCTCTGATATCCAGTTGGTTTATAGATATAAAGTACAAACAGGGATAAAAATGCCCAATTTCATGAGCAGGTCTCAGTTCTTTCAATGCTGAATATTTTTCACTGCTTCTGTCAGTTCATGTAGTTCATATTGGTTATTCAGTGCCCCAGTGGTGTTCAGGTCCCATAACACAGAGGTCCATCGATCAAAACCTTTCTCTGCTATCCAGTTGGTTTATAGATATAAAGTGTAAACAGGGATAAAAATGCCTAATTTCATGAGCAGGTCTCAGTTCTTTCAATGCTGAATATTTTTCACTGCTTCTGTCAGTTCATGTAGTTCATATTGATTATACAGTGCCCCAGTGGCCTAATAAGGCACCAACCTACTAAACCAGGGATGGTGTCCAATCTTGTTTTTCTGAAAGCAGAGGGCCGCAGCGGTAGCGTGCTGGGCCCATAACATGGAGGTTGATGGATTGAAACGATCCTCTGCTATCCAGTTGGTGTTTAGCTATGATGTTTATTCAGGGATTATTAGCCAAACATTTATTTCATGAGAATTTGTTTCACTGCTTCTGTCAGTTCATGTAGTTCATATTGGTTATTCAGTGCCCCAGTGGTGTTCAGGTCCCATAACACAGAGGTCCATCGATCAAAACCTTTCTCTGCTATCCAGTTGGTTTTGAGATATAAAGTGCAAACAGGGATAAAAATGCCTCAATTCATGGGCAGGTCTCAGTGCCGGTCCATGATTTTAAAAAATCTCTTCTTCTGTAAGTGCGTACAGGTTGTTGTGGATATGCAGTACCCCAGTGGCCTAATGGATAAGGCACTGGCCTTCTAAGCCAGCGATTGTGGGTTTAAGTCCCATCTGGGGTGACTGAAACAGATTGGTGCAGTGGAAGTGTGCTGGACCCATACCCTGGAGGTTGATATATTGCAATGCTCCTCTGCTATCCAGTTGGTTTTTAGCTATGAAGTGTATTCAGGGATTATTTGCGTAAACCTTTATTTCATGAGAAGGTCTCAGTTCCTTCAATGCTGAATTTGATCAGCTAATTCTGTCAGTTCATGTAGTTCATATTGGTTATTCAGTGCCCCAGTGGTGTTCAGGTCCCATAACACAGAGGTCCATCGATCAAAACCTTTCTCTGATATCCAGTTGGTTTATAGATATAAAGTGCAAACAGGGATAAAAATGCCCAATTTCATGAGCAGGTCTCAGTTCTTTCAATGCTGAATATTTTTCACTGCTTCTGTCAGTTCATGTAGTTCATATTGGTTATTCAGTGCCCCAGTGGTGTTCAGGTCCCATAACACAGAGGTCCATCGATCAAAACCTTTCTCTGATATCCAGTTGGTTTATAGATATAAAGTGTAAACAGGGATAAAAATGCCTAATTTCATGAGCAGGTCTCAGTTCTTTCAATGCTGAATATTTTTCACTGCTTCTGTCAGTTCATGTAGTTCATATTGATTATACAGTGCCCCAGTGGCCTAATAAGGCACCAACCTCCTAAACCAGGGATGGTGTCCAATCTTGTTTTTCTGAAAGCAGAGGGCCGCAGCGGTAGCGTGCTGGGCCCATAACATGGAGGTTGATGGATTGAAACGATCCTCTGCTATCCAGTTGGTGTTTAGCTATGATGTTTATTCAGGGATTATTAGCCAAACATTTATTTCATGAGAATGTCTCAGTTCCTTCAATGCTGAATTTGTTTCACTGCTTCTGTCAGTTCATGTAGTTCATATTGGTTATTCAGTGCCCCAGTGGTGTTCAGGTCCCATAACACAGAGGTCCATCGATCAAAACCTTTCTCTGCTATCCAGTTGGTTTTGAGATATAAAGTGCAAACAGGGATAAAAATGCCTCAATTCATGGGCAGGTCTCAGTGCCGGTCCATGATTTAAAAAAATCTCTTCTTCTGTAAGTGCGTACAGGTTGTTGTGGGTATGCAGTACCCCAGTGGCCTAATGGATAAGGCACTGGCCTTCTAAGCCAGCGATTGTGGGTTTAAGTCCCATCTGGGGTGACTGAAACAGATTGTTGCAGTGGAATTGTGCTGGACCCATACCCTGGAGGTTGATATATTGAAATGCTCCTCTGCTATCCAGTTGGTTTTTAGCTATGAAGTGTATTCAGGGATTATTAGCCTAAACCTTTATTTCATGAGAACGTCTCAGTTCCTTCAATGCTGAATTTGATCAGCTAATTCTGTCAGTTCATGTAGTTCATATTGGTTATTCAGTGCCCCAGTGGTGTTCAGGTCCCATAACACAGAGGTCCATCGATCAAAACCTTTCTCTGATATCCAGTTGGTTTATAGATATAAAGTGCAAACAGGGATAAAAATGCCCAATTTCATGAGCAGGTCTCAGTTCTTTCAATGCTGAATATTTTTCACTGCTTCTGTCAGTTCATGTAGTTCATATTGGTTATTCAGTGCCCCAGTGGTGTTCAGGTCCCATTACACAGAGGTCCATCGATCAAAACCTTTCTCTGCTATCCAGTTGGTTTATAGATATAAAGTGTAAACAGGGATAAAAATGCCTAATTTCATGAGCAGGTCTCAGTTCTTTCAATGCTGAATATTTTTCACTGCTTCTGTCAGTTCATGTAGTTCATATTGATTATACAGTGCCCCAGTGGCCTAATAAGGCACCAACCTCCTAAACCAGGGATGGTGTCCAATCTTGTTTTTCTGAAAGCAGAGGGCCGCAGCGGTAGCGTGCTGGGCCCATAACATGGAGGTTGATGGATTGAAACGATCCTCTGCTATCCAGTTGGTGTTTAGCTATGATGTTTATTCAGGGATTATTAGCCAAACATTTATTTCATGAGAATGTCTCAGTTCCTTCAATGCTGAATTTGTTTCACTGCTTCTGTCAGTTCATGTAGTTCATATTGGTTATTCAGTGCCCCAGTGGTGTTCAGGTCCCATAACACAGAGGTCCATCGATCAAAACCTTTCTCTGCTATCCAGTTGGTTTTGAGATATAAAGTGCAAACAGGGATAAAAATGCCTCAATTCATGGGCAGGTCTCAGTGCCGGTCCATGATTTAAAAAAATCTCTTCTTCTGTAAGTGCGTACAGGTTGTTGTGGGTATGCAGTACCCCAGTGGCCTAATGGATAAGCCACTGGCCTTCTAAGCCAGGGATTGTGGGTTCAAGTCCCATCTGGGGTGGCTGAAACAGATTGGTGCTGTGGAAGTGTGCTGGACCCATACCCTGGAGGTTGATATATTGAAATGCTCCTCTGCTATCCAGTTGGTTTTTAGCTATGAAGTATATTCAGGGATTATTAGCCTAAACCTTTATTTCATGAGAAGGTTTTCAGTTCCTTCAATGCTGAATTTGATCAGCTAATTCTGTCAGTTCATGTAGTTCATATTGGTTATTCAGTGCCCCAGTGGTGTTCAGGTCCCATAACACAGAGGTCCATCGATCAAAACCTTTCTCTGATATCCAGTTGGTTTATAGATATAAAGTGCAAACAGGGATAAAAATGCCCAATTTCATGAGCAGGTCTCAGTTCTTTCAATGCTGAATATTTTTCACTGCTTCTGTCAGTTCATGTAGTTCATATTGGTTATTCAGTGCCCCAGTGGTGTTCAGGTCCCATAACACAGAGGTCCATCGATCAAAACCTTTCTCTGATATCCAGTTGGTTTATAGGTATAAAGTACAAACAGGGATAAAAATGCCCAATTTCATGAGCAGGTCTCAGTTCTTTCAATGCTGAATATTTTTCACTGCTTCTGTCAGTTCATGTAGTTCATATTGGTTATTCAGTGCCCCAGTGGTGTTCAGGTCCCATAACACAGAGGTCCATCGATCAAAACCTTTCTCTGCTATCCAGTTGGTTTATAGATATAAAGTGTAAACAGGGATAAAAATGCCTAATTTCATGAGCAGGTCTCAGTTCTTTCAATGCTGAATATTTTTCACTGCTTCTGTCAGTTCATGTAGTTCATATTGATTATACAGTGCCCCAGTGGCCTAATAAGGCACCAACCTCCTAAACCAGGGATGGTGTCCAATCTTGTTTTTCTGAAAGCAGAGGGCCGCAGCGGTAGCGTGCTGGGCCCATAACATGGAGGTTGATGGATTGAAACGATCCTCTGCTATCCAGTTGGTGTTTAGCTATGATGTTTATTCAGGGATTATTAGCCTAAACCTTTATTTCATGAGAAGGTTTTCAGTTCCTTCAATGCTGAATTTGATCAGCTAATTCTGTCAGTTCATGTAGTTCATATTGGTTATTCAGTGCCCCAGTGGTGTTCAGGTCCCATAACACAGAGGTCCATCGATCAAAACCTTTCTCTGATATCCAGTTGGTTTATAGATATAAAGTGCAAACAGGGATAAAAATGCCCAATTTCATGAGCAGGTCTCAGTTCTTTCAATGCTGAATATTTTTCACTGCTTCTGTCAGTTCATGTAGTTCATATTGGTTATTCAGTGCCCCAGTGGTGTTCAGGTCCCATAACACAGAGGTCCATCGATCAAAACCTTTCTCTGATATCCAGTTGGTTTATAGGTATAAAGTACAAACAGGGATAAAAATGCCCAATTTCATGAGCAGGTCTCAGTTCTTTCAATGCTGAATATTTTTCACTGCTTCTGTCAGTTCATGTAGTTCATATTGGTTATTCAGTGCCCCAGTGGTGTTCAGGTCCCATAACACAGAGGTCCATCGATCAAAACCTTTCTCTGCTATCCAGTTGGTTTATAGATATAAAGTGTAAACAGGGATAAAAATGCCTAATTTCATGAGCAGGTCTCAGTTCTTTCAATGCTGAATATTTTTCACTGCTTCTGTCAGTTCATGTAGTTCATATTGATTATACAGTGCCCCAGTGGCCTAATAAGGCACCAACCTCCTAAACCAGGGATGGTGTCCAATCTTGTTTTTCTGAAAGCAGAGGGCCGCAGCGGTAGCGTGCTGGGCCCATAACATGGAGGTTGATGGATTGAAACGATCCTCTGCTATCCAGTTGGTGTTTAGCTATGATGTTTATTCAGGGATTATTAGCCAAACATTTATTTCATGAGAAGGTCTCAGTTCCTTCAATGCTGAATTTGTTTCACTGCTTCTGTCAGTTCATGTAGTTCATATTGGTTATTCAGTGCCCCAGTGGTGTTCAGGTCCCATAACACAGAGGTCCATCGATCAAAACCTTTCTCTGCTATCCAGTTGGTTTTGAGATATAAAGTGCAAAAAGGGATAAAAATGCCTCAATTCATGGGCAGGTCTCAGTGCCGGTCCATGATTTAAAAAAATCTCTTCTTCTGTAAGTGCGTACAGGTTGTTGTGGGTATGCAGTACCCTAGTGGCCTAATGGATAAGCCACTGGCCTTCTAAGCCAGGGATTGTGGGTTCAAGTCCCATCTGGGGTGGCTGAAACAGATTGGTGCAGTGAAAGTGTGCTGGACCCATACCCTGGAGGTTGATATATTGAAATGCTCCTCTGCTATCCAGTTGGTTTTTAGCTATGAAGTATATTCAGGGATTATTAGCCTAAACCTTTATTTCATGAGAAGGTTTTCAGTTCCTTCAATGCTGAATTTGATCAGCTAATTCTGTCAGTTCATGTAGTTCATATTGGTTATTCAGTGCCCCAGTGGTGTTCAGGTCCCATAACACAGAGGTCCATCGATCAAAACCTTTCTCTGATATCCAGTTGGTTTATAGATATAAAGTGCAAACAGGGATAAAAATGCCCAATTTCATGAGCAGGTCTCAGTTCTTTCAATGCTGAATATTTTTCACTGCTTCTGTCAGTTCATGTAGTTCATATTGGTTATTCAGTGCCCCAGTGGTGTTCAGGTCCCATAACACAGAGGTCCATCGATCAAAACCTTTCTCTGATATCCAGTTGGTTTATAGGTATAAAGTACAAACAGGGATAAAAATGCCCAATTTCATGAGCAGGTCTCAGTTCTTTCAATGCTGAATATTTTTCACTGCTTCTGTCAGTTCATGTAGTTCATATTGGTTATTCAGTGCCCCAGTGGTGTTCAGGTCCCATAACACAGAGGTCCATCGATCAAAACCTTTCTCTGCTATCCAGTTGGTTTATAGATATAAAGTGTAAACAGGGATAAAAATGCCTAATTTCATGAGCAGGTCTCAGTTCTTTCAATGCTGAATATTTTTCACTGCTTCTGTCAGTTCATGTAGTTCATATTGATTATACAGTGCCCCAGTGGCCTAATAAGGCACCAACCTCCTAAACCAGGGATGGTGTCCAATCTTGTTTTTCTGAAAGCAGAGGGCCGCAGCGGTAGCGTGCTGGGCCCATAACATGGAGGTTGATGGATTGAAACGATCCTCTGCTATCCAGTTGGTGTTTAGCTATGATGTTTATTCAGGGATTATTAGCCAAACATTTATTTCATGAGAAGGTCTCAGTTCCTTCAATGCTGAATTTGTTTCACTGCTTCTGTCAGTTCATGTAGTTCATATTGGTTATTCAGTGCCCCAGTGGTGTTCAGGTCCCATAACACAGAGGTCCATCGATCAAAACCTTTCTCTGCTATCCAGTTGGTTTTGAGATATAAAGTGCAAACAGGGATAAAAATGCCTCAATTCATGGGCAGGTCTCAGTGCCGGTCCATGATTTAAAAAAATCTCTTCTTCTGTAAGTGCGTACAGGTTGTTGTGGGTATGCAGTACCCCAGTGGCCTAATGGATAAGCCACTGGCCTTCTAAGCCAGGGATTGTGGGTTCAAGTCCCATCTGGGGTGGCTGAAACAGATTGGTGCAGTGGAAGTGTGCTGGACCCATACCCTGGAGGTTGATATATTGAAATGCTCCTCTGCTATCCAGTTGGTTTTTAGCTATGAAGTATATTCAGGGATTATTAGCCTAAACCTTTATTTCATGAGAATGTTTTCAGTTCCTTCAATGCTGAATTTGATCAGCTAATTCTGTCAGTTCATGTAGTTCATATTGGTTATTCAGTGCCCCAGTGGTGTTCAGGTCCCATAACACAGAGGTCCATCGATCAAAACCTTTCTCTGATATCCAGTTGGTTTATAGGTATAAAGTACAAACAGGGATAAAAATGCCCAATTTCATGAGCAGGTCTCAGTTCTTTCAATGCTGAATATTTTTCACTGCTTCTGTCAGTTCATGTAGTTCATATTGGTTATTCAGTGCCCCAGTGGTGTTCAGGTCCCATAACACAGAGGTCCATCGATCAAAACCTTTCTCTGCTATCCAGTTGGTTTATAGATATAAAGTGTAAACAGGGATAAAAATGCCTAATTTCATGAGCAGGTCTCAGTTCTTTCAATGCTGAATATTTTTCACTGCTTCTGTCAGTTCATGTAGTTCATATTGATTATACAGTGCCCCAGTGGCCTAATAAGGCACCAACCTCCTAAACCAGGGATGGTGTCCAATCTTGTTTTTCTGAAAGCAGAGGGCCGCAGCGGTAGCGTGCTGGGCCCATAACATGGAGGTTGATGGATTGAAACGATCCTCTGCTATCCAGTTGGTGTTTAGCTATGATGTTTATTCAGGGATTATTAGCCAAACATTTATTTCATGAGAAGGTCTCAGTTCCTTCAATGCTGAATTTGTTTCACTGCTTCTGTCAGTTCATGTAGTTCATATTGGTTATTCAGTGCCCCAGTGGTGTTCAGGTCCCATAACACAGAGGTCCATCGATCAAAACCTTTCTCTGCTATCCAGTTGGTTTTGAGATATAAAGTGCAAACAGGGATAAAAATGCCTCAATTCATGGGCAGGTCTCAGTGCCGGTCCATGATTTAAAAAAATCTCTTCTTCTGTAAGTGCGTACAGGTTGTTGTGGGTATGCAGTACCCCAGTGGCCTAATGGATAAGGCACTGGCCTTCTAAGCCAGGGATTGTGGGTTCAAGTCCCATCTGGTGTGGCTGAAACAGATTGGTGCAGTGGCCTGGACCCATACCCTGGAGGTTGATATATTGAAATGCTCCTCTGCTATCCAGTTGGTTTTTAGCTATGAAGTGTATTCAGGGATTATTAGCCTAAACCTTTATTTCATGAGAAGGTCTCAGTTCCTTCAATGCTGAATTTGATCAGCTAATTCTGTCAGTTCATGTAGTTCATATTGGTTATTCAGTGCCCCAGTGGTGTTCAGGTCCCATAACACAGAGGTCCATCGATCAAAACCTTTCTCTGCTATCCAGTTGGTTTTGAGATATAAAGTGCAAACAGGGATAAAAATGCCTCAATTCATGGGCAGGTCTCAGTGCCGGTCCATGATTTAAAAAAATCTCTTCTTCTGTAAGTGCGTACAGGTTGTTGTGGATATGCAGTACCCCAGTGGCCTAATGGATAAGGCACTGGCCTTCCAAGCCAGCGATTGTGGGTTTAAGTCCCATCTGGGGTGACTGAAACAGATTGGTGCAGTGGAAGTGTGCTGGACCCACACCCTGGAGGTTGATATATTGAAATGCTATTCAGTTGGTTTTTAGCTATGAAGTGTATTCAGGGATTATTAGCCTAAACCTTTATTTCATGAGAAGGTCTCAGTTCCTTCAATGCTGAATTTGATCAGCTAATTCTGTCAGTTCATGTAGTTCATATTGGTTATTCAGTGCCCCAGTGGTGTTCAGGTCCCATAACACAGAGGTCCATCGATCAAAACCTTTCTCTGATATCCAGTTGGTTTATAGATATAAAGTGCAAACAGGGATAAAAATGCCCAATTTCATGAGCAGGTCTCAGTTCTTTCAATGCTGAATATTTTTCACTGCTTCTGTCAGTTCATGTAGTTCATATTGGTTATTCAGTGCCCCAGTGGTGTTCAGGTCCCATAACACAGAGGTCCATCGATCAAAACCTTTCTCTGCTATCCAGTTGGTTTATAGATATAAAGTGTAAACAGGGATAAAAATGCCTAATTTCATGAGCAGGTCTCAGTTCTTTCAATGCTGAATATTTTTCACTGCTTCTGTCAGTTCATGTAGTTCATATTGATTATACAGTGCCCCAGTGGCCTAATAAGGCACCAACCTCCTAAACCAGGGATGGTGTCCAATCTTGTTTTTCTGAAAGCAGAGGGCCGCAGCGGTAGCGTGCTGGGCCCATAACATGGAGGTTGATGGATTGAAACGATCCTCTGCTATCCAGTTGGTGTTTAGCTATGATGTTTATTCAGGGATTATTAGCCAAACATTTATTTCATGAGAAGGTCTCAGTTCCTTCAATGCTGAATTTGTTTCACTGCTTCTGTCAGTTCATGTAGTTCATATTGGTTATTCAGTGCCCCAGTGGTGTTCAGGTCCCATAACACAGAGGTCCATCGATCAAATCCTTTCTCTGCTATCCAGTTGGTTTTGAGATATAAAGTGCAAACAGGGATAAAAATGCCTCAATTCATGGGCAGGTCTCAGTGCCGGTCCATGATTTAAAAAAATCTCTTCTTCTGTAAGTGCGTACAGGTTGTTGTGGGTATGCAGTACCCCAGTGGCCTAATGGATAAGGCACTGGCCTTCTAAGCCAGGGATTGTGGGTTCAAGTCCCATCTGGGGTGGCTGAAACAGATTGGTGCAGTGGAAGTGTGCTGGACCCATACCCTGGAGGTTGATATATTGAAATGCTCCTCTGCTATCCAGTTGGTTTTTAGCTATGAAGTGTATTCAGGGATTATTAGCCTAAACCTTTATTTCATGAGAAGGTCTCAGTTCCTTCAATGCTGAATTTGATCAGCTAATTCTGTCAGTTCATGTAGTTCATATTGGTTATTCAGTGCCCCAGTGGTGTTCAGGTCCCATAACACAGAGGTCCATCGATCAAAACCTTTCTCTGATATCCAGTTGGTTTATAGATATAAAGTACAAACAGGGATAAAAATGCCCAATTTCATGAGCAGGTCTCAGTTCTTTCAATGCTGAATATTTTTCACTGCTTCTGTCAGTTCATGTAGTTCATATTGGTTATTCAGTGCCCCAGTGGTGTTCAGGTCCCATAACACAGAGGTCCATCGATCAAAACCTTTCTCTGATATCCAGTTGGTTTATAGATATAAAGTACAAACAGGGATAAAAATGCCCAATTTCATGAGCAGGTCTCAGTTCTTTCAATCCTGAATATTTTTCACTGCTTCTGTCAGTTCATGTAGTTCATATTGGTTATTCAGTGCCCCAGTGGTGTTCAGGTCCCATAACACAGAGGTCCATCGATCAAAACCTTTCTCTGCTATCCAGTTGGTTTTGAGATATAAAGTGCAAACAGGGATAAAAATGCCTCAATTCATGGGCAGGTCTCAGTGCCGGTCCATGATTTAAAAATATATCTTCTTCTGTAAGTGTGTACAGGTTGTTGTGGATATGCAGTACCCCAGTGGCCTAATGGATAAGGCACTGGCCTTCTAAGCCAGGGATTGTGGGTTCAAGTCCCATCTGGGGTGGCTGAAACAGATTGGTGCAGTGGCAGTGTGCTGGACCCATACCCTGGAGGTTGATATATTGAAATGCTCCTCTGCTATCCAGTTGGTTTTTAGCTATGAAGTGTATTCAGGGATTATTAGCCTAAACCTTTATTTCATGAGAAGGTCTCAGTTCCTTCAATGCTGAATTTGATCAGCTAATTCTGTCAGTTCATGTAGTTCATATTGGTTATTCAGTGCCCCAGTGGTGTTCAGGTCCCATAACACAGAGGTCCATCGATCAAAACCTTTCTCTGATATCCAGTTGGTTTATAGATATAAAGTGCAAACAGGGATAAAAATGCCCAATTTCATGAGCAGGTCTCAGTTCTTTCAATGCTGAATATTTTTCACTGCTTCTGTCAGTTCATGTAGTTCATATTGGTTATTCAGTGCCCCAGTGGTGTTCAGGTCCCATAACACAGAGGTCCATCGATCAAAACCTTTCTCTGCTATCCAGTTGGTTTATAGATATAAAGTGTAAACAGGGATACAAATGCCTAATTTCATGAGCAGGTCTCAGTTCTTTCAATGCTGAATATTTTTCACTGCTTCTGTCAGTTCATGTAGTTCATATTGATTATACAGTGCCCCAGTGGCCTAATAAGGCACCAACCTCCTAAACCAGGGATGGTGTCCAATCTTGTTTTTCTGAAAGCAGAGGGCCGCAGCGGTAGCGTGCTGGGCCCATAACATGGAGGTTGATGGATTGAAACGATCCTCTGCTATCCAGTTGGTGTTTAGCTATGATGTTTATTCAGGGATTATTAGCCAAACATTTATTTCATGAAAAGGTCTCAGTTCCTTCAATGCTGAATTTGTTTCACTGCTTCTGTCAGTTCATGTAGTTCATATTGGTTATTCAGTGCCCCAGTGGTGTTCAGGTCCCATAACACAGAGGTCCTTCGATCAAAACCTTTCTCTGCTATCCAGTTGGTTTTGAGATATAAAGTGCAAACAGGGATAAAAATTCCTCAATTCATGGGCAGGTCTCAGTGCCGGTCCATGATTTAAAAAAATCTCTTCTTCTGTAAGTGCGTACAGGTTGTTGTGGGTATGCAGTACCCCAGTGGCCTAATGGATAAGGCACTGGCCTTCTAAGCCAGGGATTGTGGGTTCAAGTCCCATCTGGGGTGGCTGAAACAGTTTGGTGCAGTGGCAGTGTGCTGGACCCATACCCTGGAGGTTGATATATTGAAATGCTCCTCTGCTATCCAGTTGGTTTTTAGCTATGAAGTGTATTCAGGGATTATTAGCCTAAACCTTTATTTCATGAGAAGGTCTCAGTTCCTTCAATGCTGAATTTGATCAGCTAATTCTGTCAGTTCATGTAGTTCATATTGGTTATTCAGTGCCCCAGTGGTGTTCAGGTCCCATAACACAGAGGTCCATCGATCAAAACCTTTCTCTGATATCCAGTTGGTTTATAGATATAAAGTGCAAACAGGGATAAAAATGCCCAATTTCATGAGCAGGTCTCAGTTCTTTCAATGCTGAATATTTTTCACTGCTTCTGTCAGTTCATGTAGTTCATATTGGTTATTCAGTGCCCCAGTGGTGTTCAGGTCCCATAACACAGAGGTCCATCGATCAAAACCTTTCTCTGCTATCCAGTTGGTTTATAGATATAAAGTGTAAACAGGGATACAAATGCCTAATTTCATGAGCAGGTCTCAGTTCTTTCAATGCTGAATATTTTTCACTGCTTCTGTCAGTTCATGTAGTTCATATTGATTATACAGTGCCCCAGTGGCCTAATAAGGCACCAACCTCCTAAACCAGGGATGGTGTCCAATCTTGTCTTTTCTGAAAGCAGAGGGCCGCAGCGGTAGCGTGCTGGGCCCATAACATGGAGGTTGATGGATTGAAACGATCCTCTGCTATCCAGTTGGTGTTTAGCTATGATGTTTATTCAGGGATTATTAGCCAAACATTTATTTCATGAAAAGGTCTCAGTTCCTTCAATGCTGAATTTGTTTCACTGCTTCTGTCAGTTCATGTAGTTCATATTGGTTATTCAGTGCCCCAGTGGTGTTCAGGTCCCATAACACAGAGGTCCTTCGATCAAAACCTTTCTCTGCTATCCAGTTGGTTTTGAGATATAAAGTGCAAACAGGGATAAAAATTCCTCAATTCATGGGCAGGTCTCAGTGCCGGTCCATGATTTAAAAAAATCTCTTCTTCTGTAAGTGCGTACAGGTTGTTGTGGGTATGCAGTACCCCAGTGGCCTAATGGATAAGGCACTGGCCTTCTAAGCCAGGGATTGTGGGTTCAAGTCCCATCTGGGGTGGCTGAAACAGATTGGTGCAGTGGCAGTGTGCTGGACCCATACCCTGGAGGTTGATATATTGAAATGCTCCTCTGCTATCCAGTTGGTTTTTAGCTATGAAGTGTATTCAGGGATTATTAGCCTAAACCTTTATTTCATGAGAAGGTCTCAGTTCCTTCAATGCTGAATTTGATCAGCTAATTCTGTCAGTTCATGTAGTTCATATTGGTTATTCAGTGCCCCAGTGGTGTTCAGGTCCCATAACACAGAGGTCCATCGATCAAAACCTTTCTCTGATATCCAGTTGGTTTTGAGATATAAAGTACAAACAGGGATGAAAATGCCCAATTTCATGAGCAGGTCTCAGTTCTTTCAATGCTGAATATTTTTCACTGCTTCTGTCAGTTCATGTAGTTCATACTGGTTATTCAGTGCCCCAGTGGTGTTCAGGTCCCATAACACAGAGGTCCATCGATCAAAACCTTTCTCTGATATCCAGTTGGTTTATAGATATAAAGTACAAACAGGGATAAAAATGCCCAATTTCATGAGCAGGTCTCAGTTCTTTCAATGTTGAATATTTTTCACTGCTTCTGTCAGTTCATGTAGTTCATATTGGTTATTCAGTGCCCCAGTGGTGTTCAGGTCCCATAACACAGAGGTCCATCGATCAAAACCTTTCTCTGCTATCCAGTTGGTTTTGAGATATAAAGTGCAAACAGGGATAAAAATGCCTCAATTCATGGGCAGGTCTCAGTGCCGGTCCATGATTTAAAAATATATCTTCTTCTGTAAGTGTGTACAGGTTGTTGTGGATATGCAGTACCCCAGTGGCCTAATGGATAAGGCACTGGCCTTCTAAACCAAGGGATTGTGCGTTCAAGTCCCATCTGGGGTGGCTGAAACAGATTGGTGCAGTGGCAGTGTGCTGGACCCATACCCTGGAGGTTGATATATTGAAATGCTCCTCTGCTATCCAGTTGGTTTTTAGCTATGAAGTGTATTCAGGGATTATTAGCCTAAACCTTTATTTCATGAGAAGGTCTCAGTTCCTTCAATGCTGAATTTGATCAGCTAATTCTGTCAGTTCATGTAGTTCATATTGGTTATTCAGTGCCCCAGTGGTGTTCAGGTCCCATAACACAGAGGTCCATCGATCAAAACCTTTCTCTGATATCCAGTTGGTTTATAGATATAAAGTACAAACAGGGATAAAAATGCCCAATTTCATGAGCAGGTCTCAGTTCTTTCAATGCTGAATATTTTTCACTGCTTCTGTCAGTTCATGTAGTTCATACTGGTTATTCAGTGCCCCAGTGGTGTTCAGGTCCCATAACACAGAGGTCCATCGATCAAAACCTTTCTCTGATATCCAGTTGGTTTATAGATATAAAGTACAAACAGGGATAAAAATGCCCAATTTCATGAGCAGGTCTCAGTTCTTTCAATGTTGAATATTTTTCACTGCTTCTGTCAGTTCATGTAGTTCATATTGGTTATTCAGTGCCCCAGTGGTGTTCAGGTCCCATAACACAGAGGTCCATCGATCAAAACCTTTCTCTGCTATCCAGTTGGTTTTGAGATATAAAGTGCAAACAGGGATAAAAATGCCTCAATTCATGGGCAGGTCTCAGTGCCGGTCCATGATTTAAAAATATATCTTCTTCTGTAAGTGTGTACAGGTTGTTGTGGATATGCAGTACCCCAGTGGCCTAATGGATAAGGCACTGGCCTTCTAAACCAAGGGATTGTGCGTTCAAGTCCCATCTGGGGTGGCTGAAACAGATTGGTGCAGTGGCAGTGTGCTGGACCCATACCCTGGAGGTTGATATATTGAAATGCTCCTCTGCTATCCAGTTGGTTTTTAGCTATGAAGTGTATTCAGGGATTATTAGCCTAAACCTTTATTTCATGAGAAGGTCTCAGTTCCTTCAATGCTGAATTTGATCAGCTAATTCTGTCAGTTCATGTAGTTCATATTGGTTATTCAGTGCCCCAGTGGTGTTCAGGTCCCATAACACAGAGGTCCATCGATCAAAACCTTTCTCTGATATCCAGTTGGTTTATAGATATAAAGTACAAACAGGGATAAAAATGCCCAATTTCATGAGCAGGTCTCAGTTCTTTCAATGCTGAATATTTTTCACTGCTTCTGTCAGTTCATGTAGTTCATATTGGTTATTCAGTGCCCCAGTGGTGTTCAGGTCCCATAACACAGAGGTCCATCGATCAAAACCTTTCTCTGATATCCAGTTGGTTTATAGATATAAAGTACAAACAGGGATAAAAATGCCCAATTTCATGAGCAGGTCTCAGTTCTTTCAATCCTGAATATTTTTCACTGCTTCTGTCAGTTCATGTAGTTCATATTGGTTATTCAGTGCCCCAGTGGTGTTCAGGTCCCATAACACAGAGGTCCATCGATCAAAACCTTTCTCTGCTATCCAGTTGGTTTTGAGATATAAAGTGCAAACAGGGATAAAAATGCCTCAATTCATGGGCAGGTCTCAGTGCCGGTCCATGATTTAAAAATATATCTTCTTCTGTAAGTGTGTACAGGTTGTTGTGGATATGCAGTACCCCAGTGGCCTAATGGATAAGGCACTGGCCTTCTAAGCCAGGGATTGTGGGTTCAAGTCCCATCTGGGGTGGCTGAAACAGATTGGTGCAGTGGCAGTGTGCTGGACCCATAACCTGGAGGTTGATATATTGAAATGCTCCTCTGCTATCCAGTTGGTTTTTAGCTATGAAGTGTATTCAGGGATTATTAGCCTAAACCTTTATTTCATGAGAAGGTCTCAGTTCCTTCAATGCTGAATTTGATCAGCTAATTCTGTCAGTTCATGTAGTTCATATTGGTTATTCAGTGCCCCAGTGGTGTTCAGGTCCCATAACACAGAGGTCCATCGATCAAAACCTTTCTCTGATATCCAGTTGGTTTATAGATATAAAGTGCAAACAGGGATAAAAATGCCCAATTTCATGAGCAGGTCTCAGTTCTTTCAATGCTGAATATTTTTCACTGCTTCTGTCAGTTCATGTAGTTCATATTGGTTATTCAGTGCCCCAGTGGTGTTCAGGTCCCATAACACAGAGGTCCATCGATCAAAACCTTTCTCTGCTATCCAGTTGGTTTATAGATATAAAGTGTAAACAGGGATACAAATGCCTAATTTCATGAGCAGGTCTCAGTTCTTTCAATGCTGAATATTTTTCACTGCTTCTGTCAGTTCATGTAGTTCCTATTGATTATACAGTGCCCCAGTGGCCTAATAAGGCACCAACCTCCTAAACCAGGGATGGTGTCCAATCTTGTCTTTTCTGAAAGCAGAGGGCCGCAGCGGTAGCGTGCTGGGCCCATAACATGGAGGTTGATGGATTGAAACGATCCTCTGCTATCCAGTTGGTGTTTAGCTATGATGTTTATTCAGGGATTATTAGCCAAACATTTATTTCATGAAAAGGTCTCAGTTCCTTCAATGCTGAATTTGTTTCACTGCTTCTGTCAGTTCATGTAGTTCATATTGGTTATTCAGTGCCCCAGTGGTGTTCAGGTCCCATAACACAGAGGTCCATCGATCAAAACCTTTCTCTGATATCCAGTTGGTTTATAGATATAAAGTACAAACAGGGATAAAAATGCCCAATTTCATGAGCAGGTCTCAGTTCTTTCAATGCTGAATATTTTTCACTGCTTCTGTCAGTTCATGTAGTTCATATTGGTTATTCAGTGCCCCAGTGGTGTTCAGGTCCCATAACACAGAGGTCCATCGATCAAAACCTTTCTCTGATATCCAGTTGGTTTATAGATATAAAGTACAAACAGGGATAAAAATGCCCAATTTCATGAGCAGGTCTCAGTTCTTTCAATCCTGAATATTTTTCACTGCTTCTGTCAGTTCATGTAGTTCATATTGGTTATTCAGTGCCCCAGTGGTGTTCAGGTCCCATAACACAGAGGTCCATCGATCAAAACCTTTCTCTGCTATCCAGTTGGTTTTAAGATATAAAGTGCAAACAGGGATAAAAATGCCTCAATTCATGGGCAGGTCTCAGTGCCGGTCCATGATTTAAAAATATATCTTCTTCTGTAAGTGTGTACAGGTTGTTGTGGATATGCAGTACCCCAGTGGCCTAATGGATAAGGCACTGGCCTTCTAAGCCAGGGATTGTGGGTTCAAGTCCCATCTGGGGTGGCTGAAACAGATTGGTGCAGTGGCAGTGTGCTGGACCCATAACCTGGAGGTTGATATATTGAAATGCTCCTCTGCTATCCAGTTGGTTTTTAGCTATGAAGTGTATTCAGGGATTATTAGCCTAAACCTTTATTTCATGAGAAGGTCTCAGTTCCTTCAATGCTGAATTTGATCAGCTAATTCTGTCAGTTCATGTAGTTCATATTGGTTATTCAGTGCCCCAGTGGTGTTCAGGTCCCATAACACAGAGGTCCATCGATCAAAACCTTTCTCTGATATCCAGTTGGTTTATAGATATAAAGTGCAAACAGGGATAAAAATGCCCAATTTCATGAGCAGGTCTCAGTTCTTTCAATGCTGAATATTTTTCACTGCTTCTGTCAGTTCATGTAGTTCATATTGGTTATTCAGTGCCCCAGTGGTGTTCAGGTCCCATAACACAGAGGTCCATCGATCAAAACCTTTCTCTGCTATCCAGTTGGTTTATAGATATAAAGTGTAAACAGGGATACAAATGCCTAATTTCATGAGCAGGTCTCAGTTCTTTCAATGCTGAATATTTTTCACTGCTTCTGTCAGTTCATGTAGTTCCTATTGATTATACAGTGCCCCAGTGGCCTAATAAGGCACCAACCTCCTAAACCAGGGATGGTGTCCAATCTTGTCTTTTCTGAAAGCAGAGGGCCGCAGCGGTAGCGTGCTGGGCCCATAACATGGAGGTTGATGGATTGAAACGATCCTCTGCTATCCAGTTGGTGTTTAGCTATGATGTTTATTCAGGGATTATTAGCCAAACATTTATTTCATGAAAAGGTCTCAGTTCCTTCAATGCTGAATTTGTTTCACTGCTTCTGTCAGTTCATGTAGTTCATATTGGTTATTCAGTGCCCCAGTGGTGTTCAGGTCCCATAACACAGAGGTTCTTCGATCAAAACCTTTCTCTGCTATCCAGTTGGTTTTGAGATATAAAGTGCAAACAGGGATAAAAATGCCTCAATTCATGGGCAGGTCTCAGTGCCGGTCCATAATTTAAAAAAATCTCTTCTTCTGTAAGTGCGTACAGGTTGTTGTGGGTATGCAGTACCCCAGTGGCCTAATGGATAAGGCACTGGCCTTCTAAGCCAGGGATTGTGCGTTCAAGTCCCATCTGGGGTGGCTGAAACAGATTGGTGCAGTGGCAGTGTGCTGGACCCATACCCTGGAGGTTGATATATTGAAATGCTCCTCTGCTATCCAGTTGGTTTTTAGCTATGAAGTGTATTCAGGGATTATTAGCCTAAACCTTTATTTCATGAGAAGGTCTCAGTTCCTTCAATGCTGAATTTGATCAGCTAATTCTGTCAGTTCATGTAGTTCATATTGGTTATTCAGTGCCCCATTGGTGTTCAGGTCCCATAACACAGAGGTCCATCGATCAAAACCTTTCTCTGCTATCCAGTTGGTTTTGAGATATAAAGTGCAAACAGGGATAAAAATGCCTCAATTCATGGGCAGGTCTCAGTGCCGGTCCATGATTTAAAAAAATCTCTTCTTCTGTAAGTGCGTACAGGTTGTTGTGGATATGCAGTACCCCAGTGGCCTAATGGATAAGGCACTGGCCTTCTAAGCCAGCGATTGTGGGTTTAAGTCCCATCTGGGGTGACTGAAACAGATTGGTGCAGTGGAAGTGTGCTGGACCCATACCCTGGAGGTTGATATATTGAAATGCTATTCAGTTGGTTTTTAGCTATGAAGTGTATTCAGGGATTATTAGCCTAAACCTTTATTTCATGAGAAGGTCTCAGTTCCTTCAATGCTGAATTTGATCAGCTAATTCTGTCAGTTCATGTAGTTCATATTGGTTATTCAGTGCCCCAGTGGTGTTCAGGTCCCATAACACAGAGGTCCATCGATCAAAACCTTTCTCTGCTATCCAGTTGGTTTATAGATATAAAGTGTAAACAGGGATAAAAATGCCTAATTTCATGAGCAGGTCTCAGTTCTTTCAATGCAGAATATTTTTCACTGCTTCTGTCAGTTCATGTAGTTCATATTGATTATACAATGCCCCAGTGGCCTAATAAGGCACCAACCTCCTAAACCAGGGATGGTGTCCAATCTTGTTTTTCTGAAAGCAGAGGGCCGCAGCGGTAGCGTGCTGGGCCCATAACATGGAGGTTGATGGATTGAAACGATCCTCTGCTATCCAGTTGGTGTTTAGCTATGATGTTTATTCAGGGATTATTAGCCAAACATTTATTTCATGAGAATTTGTTTCACTGCTTCTGTCAGTTCATGTAGTTCATATTGGTTATTCAGTGCCCCAGTGGTGTTCAGGTCCCATAACACAGAGGTCCATCGATCAAAACCTTTCTCTGCTATCCAGTTGGTTTTGAGATATAAAGTGCAAACAGGGATAAAAATGCCTCAATTCATGAGCAGGTCTCAGTGCCGGTCCATGATTTAAAAAAATCTCTTCTTCTGTAAGTGCGTACAGGTTGTTGTGGGTATGCAGCACCCCAGTGGCCTAATGGATAAGGCACTGGCCTTCTAAGCCCGGGATTGTGGGTTCAAGTCCCATCTGGGTGGCTGAAACAGATTGGTGCAGTGGCAGTGTGCTGGACCCATACCCTGGAGGTTGATATATTGAAATGCTCCTCTGCTATCCAGTTGGTTTTTAGCTATGAAGTGTATTCAGGGATTATTAGCCTAAACCTTTATTTCATGAGAAGGTCTCAGTTCCTTCAATGCTGAATTTGATCAGCTAATTCTGTCAGTTCATGTAGTTCATATTGGTTATTCAGTGCCCCAGTGGTGTTCAGGTCCCATAACACAGAGGTCCATCGATCAAAACCTTTCTCTGATATCCAGTTGGTTTATAGATATAAAGTGCAAACAGGGATAAAAATGCCCAATTTCATGAGCAGGTCTCAGTTCTTTCAATGCTGAATATTTTTCACTGCTTCTGTCAGTTCATGTAGTTCATATTGGTTATTCAGTGCCCCAGTGTTCAGGTCCCATAACACAGAGGTCCATCGATCAAAACCTTTCTCTGCTATCCAGTTGGTTTATAGATATAAAGTGTAAACAGGGATAAAAATGCCTAATTTCATGAGCAGGTCTCAGTTCTTTCAATGCTGAATATTTTTCACTGCTTCTGTCAGTTCATGTAGTTCATATTGATTATACAGTGCCCCAGTGGCCTAATAAGGCACCAACCTCCTAAACCAGGGATGGTGTCCAATCTTGTTTTTCTGAAAGCAGAGGGCCGCAGCGGTAGCGTGCTGGGCCCATAACATGGAGGTTGATGGATTGAAACGATCCTCTGCTATCCAGTTGGTGTTTAGCTATGATGTTTATTCAGGGATTATTAGCCAAACATTTATTTCATGAGAAGGTCTCAGTTCCTTCAATGCTGAATTTGTTTCACTGCTTCTGTCAGTTCATGTAGTTCATATTGGTTATTCAGTGCCCCAGTGGTGTTCAGGTCCCATAACACAGAGGTCCATCGATCAAATCCTTTCTCTGCTATCCAGTTGGTTTTGAGATATAAAGTGCAAACAGGGATAAAAATGCCTCAATTCATGGGCAGGTCTCAGTGCCGGTCCATGATTTAAAAAAATCTCTTCTTCTGTAAGTGCGTACAGGTTGTTGTGGGTATGCAGTACCCCAGTGGCCTAATGGATAAGGCACTGGCCTTCTAAGCCAGGGATTGTGGGTTCAAGTCCCATCTGGGGTGGCTGAAACAGATTGGTGCAGTGGAAGTGTGCTGGACCCATACCCTGGAGGTTGATATATTGAAATGCTCCTCTGCTATCCAGTTGGTTTTTAGCTATGAAGTGTATTCAGGGATTATTAGCCTAAACCTTTATTTCATGAGAAGGTCTCAGTTCCTTCAATGCTGAATTTGATCAGCTAATTCTGTCAGTTCATGTAGTTCATATTGGTTATTCAGTGCCCCATTGGTGTTCAGGTCCCATAACACAGAGGTCCATCGATCAAAACCTTTCTCTGCTATCCAGTTGGTTTTGAGATATAAAGTGCAAACAGGGATAAAAATGCCTCAATTCATGGGCAGGTCTCAGTGCCGGTCCATGATTTAAAAAAATCTCTTCTTCTGTAAGTGCGTACAGGTTGTTGTGGATATGCAGTACCCCAGTGGCCTAATGGATAAGGCACTGGCCTTCTAAGCCAGCGATTGTGGGTTTAAGTCCCATCTGGGGTGACTGAAACAGATTGGTGCAGTGGAAGTGTGCTGGACCCATACCCTGGAGGTTGATATATTGAAATGCTATTCAGTTGGTTTTTAGCTATGAAGTGTATTCAGGGATTATTAGCCTAAACCTTTATTTCATGAGAAGGTCTCAGTTCCTTCAATGCTGAATTTGATCAGCTAATTCTGTCAGTTCATGTAGTTCATATTGGTTATTCAGTGCCCCAGTGGTGTTCAGGTCCCATAACACAGAGGTCCATCGATCAAAACCTTTCTCTGATATCCAGTTGGTTTATAGATATAAAGTACAAACAGGGATGAAAATGCCCAATTTCATGAGCAGGTCTCAGTTCTTTCAATGCTGAATATTTTTCACTGCTTCTGTCAGTTCATGTAGTTCATATTGGTTATTCAGTGCCCCAGTGGTGTTCAGGTCCCATAACACAGAGGTCCATCGATCAAAACCTTTCTCTGATATCCAGTTGGTTTATAGATATAAAGTACAAACAGGGATAAAAATGCCCAATTTCATGAGCAGGTCTCAGTTCTTTCAATGTTGAATATTTTTCACTGCTTCTGTCAGTTCATGTAGTTCATATTGGTTATTCAGTGCCCCAGTGGTGTTCAGGTCCCATAACACAGAGGTCCATCGATCAAAACCTTTCTCTGCTATCCAGTTGGTTTTGAGATATAAAGTGCAAACAGGGATAAAAATGCCTCAATTCATGGGCAGGTCTCAGTGCCGGTCCATGATTTAAAAATATATCTTCTTCTGTAAGTGTGTACAGGTT
The DNA here is from genome assembly GCA_023634145.1 of Thymallus thymallus. Lineage (NCBI taxonomy): Eukaryota > Metazoa > Chordata > Actinopteri > Salmoniformes > Salmonidae > Thymallus > Thymallus thymallus. The sequence goes on from CM042422.1 coordinate 2,997,218, forward strand.
GTTGTGGATATGCAGTACCCCAGTGGCCTAATGGATAAGGCACTGGCCTTCTAAACCAAGGGATTGTGCGTTCAAGTCCCATCTGGGGTGGCTGAAACAGATTGGTGCAGTGGCAGTGTGCTGGACCCATACCCTGGAGGTTGATATATTGAAATGCTCCTCTGCTATCCAGTTGGTTTTTAGCTATGAAGTGTATTCAGGGATTATTAGCCTAAACCTTTATTTCATGAGAAGGTCTCAGTTCCTTCAATGCTGAATTTGATCAGCTAATTCTGTCAGTTCATGTAGTTCATATTGGTTATTCAGTGCCCCATTGGTGTTCAGGTCCCATAACACAGAGGTCCATCGATCAAAACCTTTCTCTGCTATCCAGTTGGTTTTGAGATATAAAGTGCAAACAGGGATAAAAATGCCTCAATTCATGGGCAGGTCTCAGTGCCGGTCCATGATTTAAAAAAATCTCTTCTTCTGTAAGTGCGTACAGGTTGTTGTGGATATGCAGTACCCCAGTGGCCTAATGGATAAGGCACTGGCCTTCTAAGCCAGCGATTGTGGGTTTAAGTCCCATCTGGGGTGACTGAAACAGATTGGTGCAGTGGAAGTGTGCTGGACCCATACCCTGGAGGTTGATATATTGAAATGCTATTCAGTTGGTTTTTAGCTATGAAGTGTATTCAGGGATTATTAGCCTAAACCTTTATTTCATGAGAAGGTCTCAGTTCCTTCAATGCTGAATTTGATCAGCTAATTCTGTCAGTTCATGTAGTTCATATTGGTTATTCAGTGCCCCAGTGGTGTTCAGGTCCCATAACACAGAGGTCCATCGATCAAAACCTTTCTCTGATATCCAGTTGGTTTATAGATATAAAGTACAAACAGGGATGAAAATGCCCAATTTCATGAGCAGGTCTCAGTTCTTTCAATGCTGAATATTTTTCACTGCTTCTGTCAGTTCATGTAGTTCATATTGGTTATTCAGTGCCCCAGTGGTGTTCAGGTCCCATAACACAGAGGTCCATCGATCAAAACCTTTCTCTGATATCCAGTTGGTTTATAGATATAAAGTACAAACAGGGATAAAAATGCCCAATTTCATGAGCAGGTCTCAGTTCTTTCAATGTTGAATATTTTTCACTGCTTCTGTCAGTTCATGTAGTTCATATTGGTTATTCAGTGCCCCAGTGGTGTTCAGGTCCCATAACACAGAGGTCCATCGATCAAAACCTTTCTCTGCTATCCAGTTGGTTTTGAGATATAAAGTGCAAACAGGGATAAAAATGCCTCAATTCATGGGCAGGTCTCAGTGCCGGTCCATGATTTAAAAATATATCTTCTTCTGTAAGTGTGTACAGGTTGTTGTGGATATGCAGTACCCCAGTGGCCTAATGGATAAGGCACTGGCCTTCTAAACCAAGGGATTGTGCGTTCAAGTCCCATCTGGGGTGGCTGAAACAGATTGGTGCAGTGGCAGTGTGCTGGACCCATACCCTGGAGGTTGATATATTGAAATGCTCCTCTGCTATCCAGTTGGTTTTTAGCTATGAAGTGTATTCAGGGATTATTAGCCTAAACCTTTATTTCATGAGAAGGTCTCAGTTCCTTCAATGCTGAATTTGATCAGCTAATTCTGTCAGTTCATGTAGTTCATATTGGTTATTCAGTGCCCCATTGGTGTTCAGGTCCCATAACACAGAGGTCCATCGATCAAAACCTTTCTCTGCTATCCAGTTGGTTTTGAGATATAAAGTGCAAACAGGGATAAAAATGCCTCAATTCATGGGCAGGTCTCAGTGCCGGTCCATGATTTAAAAAAATCTCTTCTTCTGTAAGTGCGTACAGGTTGTTGTGGATATGCAGTACCCCAGTGGCCTAATGGATAAGGCACTGGCCTTCTAAGCCAGCGATTGTGGGTTTAAGTCCCATCTGGGGTGACTGAAACAGATTGGTGCAGTGGAAGTGTGCTGGACCCATACCCTGGAGGTTGATATATTGAAATGCTATTCAGTTGGTTTTTAGCTATGAAGTGTATTCAGGGATTATTAGCCTAAACCTTTATTTCATGAGAAGGTCTCAGTTCCTTCAATGCTGAATTTGATCAGCTAATTCTGTCAGTTCATGTAGTTCATATTGGTTATTCAGTGCCCCAGTGGTGTTCAGGTCCCATAACACAGAGGTCCATCGATCAAAACCTTTCTCTGCTATCCAGTTGGTTTATAGATATAAAGTGTAAACAGGGATAAAAATGCCTAATTTCATGAGCAGGTCTCAGTTCTTTCAATGCAGAATATTTTTCACTGCTTCTGTCAGTTCATGTAGTTCATATTGATTATACAATGCCCCAGTGGCCTAATAAGGCACCAACCTCCTAAACCAGGGATGGTGTCCAATCTTGTTTTTCTGAAAGCAGAGGGCCGCAGCGGTAGCGTGCTGGGCCCATAACACGGAGGTTGATGGATTGAAACGATCCTCTGCTATCCAGTTGGTGTTTAGCTATGATGTTTATTCAGGGATTATTAGCCAAACATTTATTTCATGAGAATTTGTTTCACTGCTTCTGTCAGTTCATGTAGTTCATATTGGTTATTCAGTGCCCCAGTGGTGTTCAGGTCCCATAACACAGAGGTCCATCGATCAAAACCTTTCTCTGCTATCCAGTTGGTTTTGAGATATAAAGTGCAAACAGGGATAAAAATGCCTCAATTCATGAGCAGGTCTCAGTGCCGGTCCATGATTTAAAAAAATCTCTTCTTCTGTAAGTGCGTACAGGTTGTTGTGGGTATGCAGCACCCCAGTGGCCTAATGGATAAGGCACTGGCCTTCTAAGCCAGGGATTGTGGGTTCAAGTCCCATCTGGGGTGGCTGAAACAGATTGGTGCAGTGGCAGTGTGCTGGACCCATACCCTGGAGGTTGATATATTGAAATGCTCCTCTGCTATCCAGTTGGTTTTTAGCTATGAAGTGTATTCAGGGATTATTAGCCTAAACCTTTATTTCATGAGAAGGTCTCAGTTCCTTCAATGCTGAATTTGATCAGCTAATTCTGTCAGTTCATGTAGTTCATATTGGTTATTCAGTGCCCCAGTGGTGTTCAGGTCCCATAACACAGAGGTCCATCGATCAAAACCTTTCTCTGATATCCAGTTGGTTTATAGATATAAAGTGCAAACAGGGATAAAAATGCCCAATTTCATGAGCAGGTCTCAGTTCTTTCAATGCTGAATATTTTTCACTGCTTCTGTCAGTTCATGTAGTTCATATTGGTTATTCAGTGCCCCAGTGGTGTTCAGGTCCCATAACACAGAGGTCCATCGATCAAAACCTTTCTCTGCTATCCAGTTGGTTTATAGATATAAAGTGTAAACAGGGATAAAAATGCCTAATTTCATGAGCAGGTCTCAGTTCTTTCAATGCTGAATATTTTTCACTGCTTCTGTCAGTTCATGTAGTTCATATTGATTATACAGTGCCCCAGTGGCCTAATAAGGCACCAACCTCCTAAACCAGGGATGGTGTCCAATCTTGTTTTTCTGAAAGCAGAGGGCCGCAGCGGTAGCGTGCTGGGCCCATAACATGGAGGTTGATGGATTGAAACGATCCTCTGCTATCCAGTTGGTGTTTAGCTATGATGTTTATTCAGGGATTATTAGCCAAACATTTATTTCATGAGAAGGTCTCAGTTCCTTCAATGCTGAATTTGTTTCACTGCTTCTGTCAGTTCATGTAGTTCATATTGGTTATTCAGTGCCCCAGTGGTGTTCAGGTCCCATAACACAGAGGTCCATCGATCAAATCCTTTCTCTGCTATCCAGTTGGTTTTGAGATATAAAGTGCAAACAGGGATAAAAATGCCTCAATTCATGGGCAGGTCTCAGTGCCGGTCCATGATTTAAAAAAATCTCTTCTTCTGTAAGTGCGTACAGGTTGTTGTGGGTATGCAGTACCCCAGTGACCTAATGGATAAGGCACTGGCCTTCTAAGCCAGGGATTGTGGGTTCAAGTCCCATCTGGGGTGGCTGAAACAGATTGGTGCAGTGGAAGTGTGCTGGACCCATACTCTGGAGGTTGATATATTGAAATGCTCCTCTGCTATCCAGTTGGTTTTTAGCTATGAAGTGTATTCAGGGATTATTAGCCTAAACCTTTATTTCATGAGAAGGTCTCAGTTCCTTCAATGCTGAATTTGATCAGCTAATTCTGTCAGTTCATGTAGTTCATATTGGTTATTCAGTGCCCCAGTGGTGTTCAGGTCCCATAACACAGAGGTCCATCGATCAAAACCTTTCTCTGATATCCAGTTGGTTTATAGATATAAAGTGCAAACAGGGATAAAAATGCCCAATTTCATGAGCAGGTCTCAGATCTTTCAATGCTGAATATTTTTCACTGCTTCTGTCAGTTCATGTAGTTCATATTGGTTATTCAGTGCCCCAGTGGTGTTCAGGTCCCATAACACAGAGGTCCATCGATCAAAACCTTTCTCTGCTATCCAGTTGGTTTATAGATATAAAGTGTAAACAGGGATAAAAATGCCTAATTTCATGAGCAGGTCTCAGTTCTTTCAATGCTGAATATTTTTCACTGCTTCTGTCAGTTCATGTAGTTCATATTGATTATACAGTGCCCCAGTGGCCTAATAAGGCACCAACCTCCTAAACCAGGGATGGTGTCCAATCTTGTTTTTCTGAAAGCAGAGGGCCGCAGCGGTAGCGTGCTGGGCCCATAACATGGAGGTTGATGGATTGAAACGATCCTCTGCTATCCAGTTGGTGTTTAGCTATGATGTTTATTCAGGGATTATTAGCCAAACATTTATTTCATGAGAAGGTCTCAGTTCCTTCAATGCTGAATTTGTTTCACTGCTTCTGTCAGTTCATGTAGTTCATATTGGTTATTCAGTGCCCCAGTGGTGTTCAGGTCCCATAACACAGAGGTCCATCGATCAAATCCTTTCTCTGCTATCCAGTTGGTTTTGAGATATAAAGTGCAAACAGGGATAAAAATGCCTCAATTCATGGGCAGGTCTCAGTGCCGGTCCATGATTTAAAAAAATCTCTTCTTCTGTAAGTGCGTACAGGTTGTTGTGGGTATGCAGTACCCCAGTGGCCTAATGGATAAGGCACTGGCCTTCTAAGCCAGGGATTGTGGGTTCAAGTCCCATCTGGGGTGGCTGAAACAGATTGGTGCAGTGGAAGTGTGCTGGACCCATACCCTGGAGGTTGATATATTGAAATGCTCCTCTGCTATCCAGTTGGTTTTTAGCTATGAAGTGTATTCAGGGATTATTAGCCTAAACCTTTATTTCATGAGAAGGTCTCAGTTCCTTCAATGCTGAATTTGATCAGCTAATTCTGTCAGTTAATGTAGTTCATATTGGTTATTCAGTGCCCCAGTGGTGTTTAGGTCCCATAACACAGAGGTCCATCGATCAAAACCTTTCTCTGATATCCAGTTGGTTTATAGATATAAAGTACAAACAGGGATAAAAATGCCCAATTTCATGAGCAGGTCTCAGTTCTTTCAATGCTGAATATTTTTCACTGCTTCTGTCAGTTCATGTAGTTCATATTGGTTATTCAGTGCCCAAGTGGCCTAATAAGGCACCAACCTCCTAAACCAGGGATGGTGTCCAATCTTGTCTTTTCTGAAAGCAGAGGGCCGCAGCGGTAGCGTGCTGGGCCCATAACATGGAGGTTGATGGATTGAAACGATCCTCTGCTATCCAGTTGGTGTTTAGCTATGATGTTTATTCAGGGATTATTAGCCAAACATTTATTTCATGAAAAGGTCTCAGTTCCTTCAATGCTGAATTTGTTTCACTGCTTCTGTCAGTTCATGTAGTTCATATTGGTTATTCAGTGCCCCAGTGGTGTTCAGGTCCCATAACACAGAGGTCCTTCGATCAAAACCTTTCTCTGCTATCCAGTTGGTTTTGAGATATAAAGTGCAAACAGGGATAAAAATGCCTCAATTCATGGGCAGGTCTCAGTGCCGGTCCATGATTTAAAAAAATCTCTTCTTCTGTAAGTGCGTACAGGTTGTTGTGGGTATGCAGTACCCCAGTGGCCTAATGGATAAGGCACTGGCCTTCTAAGCCAGGGATTGTGGGTTCAAGTCCCATCTGGGGTGGCTGAAACAGATTGGTGCAGTGGCAGTGTGCTGGACCCATACCCTGGAGGTTGATATATTGAAATGCTCCTCTGCTATCCAGTTGGTTTTTAGCTATGAAGTGTATTCAGGGATTATTAGCCTAAACCTTTATTTCATGAGAAGGTCTCAGTTCCTTCAATGCTGAATTTGATCAGCTAATTCTGTCAGTTCATGTAGTTCATATTGGTTATTCAGTGCCCCAGTGGTGTTCAGGTCCCATAACACAGAGGTCCATCGATCAAAACCTTTCTCTGATATCCAGTTGGTTTATAGATATAAAGTACAAACAGGGATGAAAATGCCCAATTTCATGAGCAGGTCTCAGTTCTTTCAATGCTGAATATTTTTCACTGCTTCTGTAAGTTCATGTAGTTCATATTGGTTATTCAGTGCCCCAGTGGTGTTCAGGTCCCATAACACAGAGGTCCATCGATCAAAACCTTTCTCTGATATCCAGTTGGTTTATAGATATAAAGTACAAACAGGGATAAAAATGCCCAATTTCATGAGCAGGTCTCAGTTCTTTCAATGTTGAATATTTTTCACTGCTTCTGTCAGTTCATGTAGTTCATATTGGTTATTCAGTGCCCCAGTGGTGTTCAGGTCCCATAACACAGAGGTCCATCGATCAAAACCTTTCTCTGCTATCCAGTTGGTTTTGAGATATAAAGTGCAAACAGGGATAAAAATGCCTCAATTCATGGGCAGGTCTCAGTGCCGGTCCATGATTTAAAAATATATCTTCTTCTGTAAGTGTGTACAGGTTGTTGTGGATATGCAGTACCCCAGTGGCCTAATGGATAAGGCACTGGCCTTCTAAACCAAGGGATTGTGCGTTCAAGTCCCATCTGGGGTGGCTGAAACAGATTGGTGCAGTGGCAGTGTGCTGGACCCATACCCTGGAGGTTGATATATTGAAATGCTCCTCTGCTATCCAGTTGGTTTTTAGCTATGAAGTGTATTCAGGGATTATTAGCCTAAACCTTTATTTCATGAGAAGGTCTCAGTTCCTTCAATGCTGAATTTGATCAGCTAATTCTGTCAGTTCATGTAGTTCATATTGGTTATTCAGTGCCCCATTGGTGTTCAGGTCCCATAACACAGAGGTCCATCGATCAAAACCTTTCTCTGCTATCCAGTTGGTTTTGAGATATAAAGTGCAAACAGGGATAAAAATGCCTCAATTCATGGGCAGGTCTCAGTGCCGGTCCATGATTTAAAAAAATCTCTTCTTCTGTAAGTGCGTACAGGTTGTTGTGGATATGCAGTACCCCAGTGGCCTAATGGATAAGGCACTGGCCTTCTAAGCCAGCGATTGTGGGTTTAAGTCCCATCTGGGGTGACTGAAACAGATTGGTGCAGTGGAAGTGTGCTGGACCCATACCCTGGAGGTTGATATATTGAAATGCTATTCAGTTGGTTTTTAGCTATGAAGTGTATTCAGGGATTATTAGCCTAAACCTTTATTTCATGAGAAGGTCTCAGTTCCTTCAATGCTGAATTTGATCAGCTAATTCTGTCAGTTCATGTAGTTCATATTGGTTATTCAGTGCCCCAGTGGTGTTCAGGTCCCATAACACAGAGGTCCATCGATCAAAACCTTTCTCTGATATCCAGTTGGTTTATAGATATAAAGTACAAACAGGGATGAAAATGCCCAATTTCATGAGCAGGTCTCAGTTCTTTCAATGCTGAATATTTTTCACTGCTTCTGTCAGTTCATGTAGTTCATATTGGTTATTCAGTGCCCCAGTGGTGTTCAGGTCCCATAACACAGAGGTCCATCGATCAAAACCTTTCTCTGATATCCAGTTGGTTTATAGATATAAAGTACAAACAGGGATAAAAATGCCCAATTTCATGAGAAGGTCTCAGTTCTTTCAATGTTGAATATTTTTCACTGCTTCTGTCAGTTCATGTAGTTCATATTGGTTATTCAGTGCCCCAGTGGTGTTCAGGTCCCATAACACAGAGGTCCATCGATCAAAACCTTTCTCTGCTATCCAGTTGGTTTTGAGATATAAAGTGCAAACAGGGATAAAAATGCCTCAATTCATGGGCAGGTCTCAGTGCCGGTCCATGATTTAAAAATATATCTTCTTCTGTAAGTGTGTACAGGTTGTTGTGGATATGCAGTACCCCAGTGGCCTAATGGATAAGGCACTGGCCTTCTAAACCAAGGGATTGTGCGTTCAAGTCCCATCTGGGGTGGCTGAAACAGATTGGTGCAGTGGCAGTGTGCTGGACCCATACCCTGGAGGTTGATATATTGAAATGCTCCTCTGCTATCCAGTTGGTTTTTAGCTATGAAGTGTATTCAGGGATTATTAGCCTAAACCTTTATTTCATGAGAAGGTCTCAGTTCCTTCAATGCTGAATTTGATCAGCTAATTCTGTCAGTTCATGTAGTTCATATTGGTTATTCAGTGCCCCATTGGTGTTCAGGTCCCATAACACAGAGGTCCATCGATCAAAACCTTTCTCTGCTATCCAGTTGGTTTTGAGATATAAAGTGCAAACAGGGATAAAAATGCCTCAATTCATGGGCAGGTCTCAGTGCCGGTCCATGATTTAAAAAAATCTCTTCTTCTGTAAGTGCGTACAGGTTGTTGTGGATATGCAGTACCCCAGTGGCCTAATGGATAAGGCACTGGCCTTCTAAGCCAGCGATTGTGGGTTTAAGTCCCATCTGGGGTGACTGAAACAGATTGGTGCAGTGGAAGTGTGCTGGACCCATACCCTGGAGGTTGATATATTGAAATGCTATTCAGTTGGTTTTTAGCTATGAAGTGTATTCAGGGATTATTAGCCTAAACCTTTATTTCATGAGAAGGTCTCAGTTCCTTCAATGCTGAATTTGATCAGCTAATTCTGTCAGTTCATGTAGTTCATATTGGTTATTCAGTGCCCCAGTGGTGTTCAGGTCCCATAACACAGAGGTCCATCGATCAAAACCTTTCTCTGCTATCCAGTTGGTTTATAGATATAAAGTGTAAACAGGGATAAAAATGCCTAATTTCATGAGCAGGTCTCAGTTCTTTCAATGCAGAATATTTTTCACTGCTTCTGTCAGTTCATGTAGTTCATATTGATTATACAATGCCCCAGTGGCCTAATAAGGCACCAACCTCCTAAACCAGGGATGGTGTCCAATCTTGTTTTTCTGAAAGCAGAGGGCCGCAGCGGTAGCGTGCTGGGCCCATAACATGGAGGTTGATGGATTGAAACGATCCTCTGCTATCCAGTTGGTGTTTAGCTATGATGTTTATTCAGGGATTATTAGCCAAACATTTATTTCATGAGAATTTGTTTCACTGCTTCTGTCAGTTCATGTAGTTCATATTGGTTATTCAGTGCCCCAGTGGTGTTCAGGTCCCATAACACAGAGGTCCATCGATCAAAACCTTTCTCTGCTATCCAGTTGGTTTTGAGATATAAAGTGCAAACAGGGATAAAAATGCCTCAATTCATGAGCAGGTCTCAGTGCCGGTCCATGATTTAAAAAAATCTCTTCTTCTGTAAGTGCGTACAGGTTGTTGTGGGTATGCAGCACCCCAGTGGCCTAATGGATAAGGCACTGGCCTTCTAAGCCAGGGATTGTGGGTTCAAGTCCCATCTGGGGTGGCTGAAACAGATTGGTGCAGTGGCAGTGTGCTGGACCCATACCCTGGAGGTTGATATATTGAAACGCTCCTCTGCTATCCAGTTGGTTTTTAGCTATGAAGTGTATTCAGGGATTATTAGCCTAAACCTTTATTTCATGAGAAGGTCTCAGTTCCTTCAATGCTGAATTTGATCAGCTAATTCTGTCAGTTCATGTAGTTCATATTGGTTATTCAGTGCCCCAGTGGTGTTCAGGTCCCATAACACAGAGGTCCATCGATCAAAACCTTTCTCTGATATCCAGTTGGTTTATAGATATAAAGTGCAAACAGGGATAAAAATGCCCAATTTCATGAGCAGGTCTCAGTTCTTTCAATGCTGAATATTTTTCACTGCTTCTGTCAGTTCATGTAGTTCATATTGGTTATTCAGTGCCCCAGTGGTGTTCAGGTCCCATAACACAGAGGTCCATCGATCAAAACCTTTCTCTGCTATCCAGTTGGTTTATAGATATAAAGTGTAAACAGGGATAAAAATGCCTAATTTCATGAGCAGGTCTCAGTTCTTTCAATGCTGAATATTTTTCACTGCTTCTGTCAGTTCATGTAGTTCATATTGATTATACAGTGCCCCAGTGGCCTAATAAGGCACCAACCTCCTAAACCAGGGATGGTGTCCAATCTTGTTTTTCTGAAAGCAGAGGGCCGCAGCGGTAGCGTGCTGGGCCCATAACATGGAGGTTGATGGATTGAAACGATCCTCTGCTATCCAGTTGGTGTTTAGCTATGATGTTTATTCAGGGATTATTAGCCAAACATTTATTTCATGAGAAGGTCTCAGTTCCTTCAATGCTGAATTTGTTTCACTGCTTCTGTCAGTTCATGTAGTTCATATTGGTTATTCAGTGCCCCAGTGGTGTTCAGGTCCCATAACACAGAGGTCCATCGATCAAATCCTTTCTCTGCTATCCAGTTGGTTTTGAGATATAAAGTGCAAACAGGGATAAAAATGCCTCAATTCATGGGCAGGTCTCAGTGCCGGTCCATGATTTAAAAAAATCTCTTCTTCTGTAAGTGCGTACAGGTTGTTGTGGGTATGCAGTACCCCAGTGGCCTAATGGATAAGGCACTGGCCTTCTAAGCCAGGGATTGTGGGTTCAAGTCCCATCTGGGGTGGCTGAAACAGATTGGTGCAGTGGAAGTGTGCTGGACCCATACCCTGGAGGTTGATATATTGAAATGCTCCTCTGCTATCCAGTTGGTTTTTAGCTATGAAGTGTATTCAGGGATTATTAGCCTAAACCTTTATTTCATGAGAAGGTCTCAGTTCCTTCAATGCTGAATTTGATCAGCTAATTCTGTCAGTTCATGTAGTTCATATTGGTTATTCAGTGCCCCAGTGGTGTTCAGGTCCCATAACACAGAGGTCCATCGATCAAAACCTTTCTCTGATATCCAGTTGGTTTATAGATATAAAGTACAAACAGGGATAAAAATGCCCAATTTCATGAGCAGGTCTCAGTTCTTTCAATGCTGAATATTTTTCACTGCTTCTGTCAGTTCATGTAGTTCATATTGGTTATTCAGTGCCCATGTGGCCTAATAAGGCACCAACCTCCTAAACCAGGGATGGTGTCCAATCTTGTCTTTTCTGAAAGCAGAGGGCCGCAGCGGTAGCGTGCTGGGCCCATAACATGGAGGTTGATGGATTGAAACGATCCTCTGCTATCCAGTTGGTGTTTAGCTATGATGTTTATTCAGGGATTATTAGCCAAACATTTATTTCATGAAAAGGTCTCAGTTCCTTCAATGCTGAATTTGTTTCACTGCTTCTGTCAGTTCATGTAGTTCATATTGGTTATTCAGTGCCCCAGTGGTGTTCAGGTCCCATAACACAGAGGTCCTTCGATCAAAACCTTTCTCTGCTATCCAGTTGGTTTTGAGATATAAAGTGCAAACAGGGATAAAAATGCCTCAATTCATGGGCAGGTCTCAGTGCCGGTCCATGATTTAAAAAAATCTCTTCTTCTGTAAGTGCGTACAGGTTGTTGTGGGTATGCAGTACCCCAGTGGCCTAATGGATAAGGCACTGGCCTTCTAAGCCAGGGATTGTGGGTTCAAGTCCCATCTGGGGTGACTGAAACAGATTGGTGCAGTGGAAGTGTGCTGGACCCATACCCTGGATATTGAAATGCTCCTCTGCTATCCAGTTGGTTTTTAGCTATGAAGTGTATTCAGGGATTATTAGCCTAAACCCGTATTTCATGAGAAGGTCTCAGTTCCTTCAATGCTGAATTTGATCAGCTAATTCTGTCAGTTCATGTAGTTCGTATTGGTTATTCAGTGCCCCAGTGGTGTTCAGGTCCCATAACACAGAGGTCCATCGATCAAAACCTTTCTCTGATATCCAGTTGGTTTACAGATATAAAGTGCAAACAGGGATAAAAATGCCCAATTTCATGAGCAGGTCTCAGTTCTTTCAATGCTGAATATTTTTCACTGCTTCTGTCAGTTCATGTAGTTCATATTGGTTATTCAGTGCCCCAGTGGTGTTCAGGTCCCATAACACAGAGGTCCATCGATCAAAACCTTTCTCTGCTATCCAGTTGGTTTATAGATATAAAGTGTAAACAGGGATAAAAATGCCTAATTTCATGAGCAGGTCTCAGTTCTTTCAATGCTGAATATTTTTCACTGCTTCTGTCAGTTCATGTAGTTCTTATTGATTATACAGTGCCCCAGTGGCCTAATAAGGCACCAACCTCCTAAACCAGGGATGGTGTCCAATCTTGTTTTTCTGAAAGCAGAGGGCCGCAGCGGTAGCGTGCTGGGCCCATAACATGGAGGTTGATGGATTGAAACGATCCTCTGCTATCCAGTTGGTGTTTAGCTATGATGTTTATTCAGGGATTATTAGCCAAACATTTATTTCAGGAGAAGGTCTCAGTTCCTTCAATGCTGAATTTGTTTCACTGCTTCTGTCAGTTCATGTAGTTCATATTGGTTATTCAGTGCCCCAGTGGGGTTCAGGTCCCATAACACAGAGGTCCATCGATCAAAACCTTTCTCTGCTATCCAGTTGGTTTTGAGATATAAAGTGCAAACAGGGATAAAAATGCCTCAATTCATGGGCAGGTCTCAGTGCCGGTCCATGATTTAAAAAAATCTCTTCTTCTGTAAGTGCGTACAGGTTGTTGTGGATATGCAGTACCCCAGTGGCCTAATGGATAAGGCACTGGCCTTCTAAGCCAGGGATTGTGGGTTCAAGTCCCATCTGGGGTGGCTGAAACAGATTGGTGCAGTGGCAGTGTGCTGGACCCATACCCTGGAGGTTTATATATTGAAATGCTATTCAGTTGGTTTTTAGCTATGAAGTGTATTCAGGGATTATTAGCCTAAACCTTTATTTCATGAGAAGGTCTCAGTTCCTTCAATGCTGAATTTGATCAGCTAATTCTGTCAGTTCATGTAGTTCATATTGGTTATTCAGTGCCCCAGTGGTGTTCAGGTCCCATAACACAGAGGTCCATCGATCAAAACCTTTCTCTGATATCCAGTTGGTTTATAGATATAAAGTGCAAACAGGGATAAAAATGCCCAATTTCATGAGCAGGTCTCAGTTCTTTCAATGCTGAATATTTTTCACTGCTTCTGTCAGTTCATGTAGTTCATATTGGTTATTCAGTGCCCCAGTGGTGTTCAGGTCCCATAACACAGAGGTCCATCGATCAAAACCTTTCTCTGATATCCAGTTGGTTTATAGATATAAAGTGTAAACAGGGATAAAAATGCCTAATTTCATGAGCAGGTCTCAGTTCTTTCAACGCTGAATATTTTTCACTGCTTCTGTCAGTTCATGTAGTTCATATTGATTATACAGTGCCCCAGTGGCCTAATAAGGCACCAACCTCCTAAACCAGGGATGGTGTCCAATCTTGTTTTTCTGAAAGCAGAGGGCTGCAGCGGTAGCGTGCTGGGCCCATAACATGGAGGTTGATGGATTGAAACGATCCTCTGCTATCCAGTTGGTGTTTAGCTATGATGTTTATTCAGGGATTATTAGCCAAACATTTATTTCATGAGAAGGTCTCAGTTCCTTCAATGCTGAATTTGTTTCACTGCTTCTGTCAGTTCATGTAGTTCATATTGGTTATTCAGTGCCCCAGTGGTGTTCAGGTCCCATAACACAGAGGTCCATCGATCAAAACCTTTCTCTGCTATCCAGTTGGTTTTGAGATATAAAGTGCAAACAGGGATAAAAATGCCTCAATTCATGGGCAGGTCTCAGTGCCGGTCCATGATTTAAAAAAATCTCTTCTTCTGTAAGTACGTACAGGTTGTGGTGGGTATGCAGTACCCCAGTGGCCTAATGGATAAGGCACTGGCCTTCTAAGCCAGGGATTGTGGGTTCAAGTCCCATCTAGGGTGGCTGAAACAGATTGGTGCATTGGAAGTGTGCTGGACCCATACCCTGGAGGCTGATATATTGAAATGCTCCTCTGCTATCCAGTTGGTTTTTAGCTATGAAGTGTATTCAGGGATTATTAGCCTAAACCTTTATTTCATGAGAACGTCTCAGTTCCTTCAATGCTGAATTTGATCAGCTAATTCTGTCAGTTCATGTAGTTCATATTGGTTATTCAGTGCCCCAGTGGTGTTCAGGTCCCATAACACAGAGGTCCATCGATCAAAACCTTTCTCTGATATCCTGTTGGTTTATAGATATAAAGTGCAAACAGGGATAAAAATGCCCAATTTCATGAGCAGGTCTCAGTTCTTTCAATGCTGAATATTTTTCACTGCTTCTGTCAGTTCATGAAGTTCATATTGGTTATTCAGTGCCCCAGTGGTGTTCAGGTCCCATAACACAGAGTTCCATCGATCAAAACCTTTCTCTGCTATCCAGTTGGTTTATAGATATAAAGTGTAAACAGGGATAAAAATGCCTAATTTCATGAGCAGGTCTCAGTTCTTTCAATGCTGAATATTTTTCACTGCTTCTGTCAGTTCATGTAGTTCATATTGATTATACAGTGCCCCAGTGGCCTAATAAGGCACCAACCTCCTAAACCAGGGATGGTGTCCAATCTTGTTTTTCTGAAAGCAGAGGGCCGCAGCGGTAGCGTGCTGGGCCCATAACATGGAGGTTGATGGATTGAAACGATCCTCTGCTATCCAGTTGGTGTTTAGCTATGATGTTTATTCAGGGATTATTAGCCAAACATTTATTTCATGAGAAGGTCTCAGTTCCTTCAATGCTGAATTTGATCAGCTAATTCTGTCAGTTCATGTAGTTCATATTGGTTATTCAGTGCCCCAGTGGTGTTCAGGTCCCATAACACAGAGGTCCATCGATCAAAACCTTTCTCTGCTATCCAGTTGGTTTATAGATATAAAGTGCAAACAGGGATAAAAATGCCTAATTTCATGAGCAGGTCTCAGTTCTTTCAATGCTGAATATTTTTCACTGCTTCTGTCAGTTCATGTAGTTCATATTGATTATACAGTGCCCCAATGGCCTAATAAGGCACCAACCTCCTAAACCAGGGATGGTGTCCAATCTTGTTTTTCTGAAAGCAGAGGGCCGCAGCGGTAGCGTGCTGGGCCCATAACATGGAGGTTGATGGATTGAAACGATCCTCTGCTATCCAGTTGGTTTTTAGCTATGATGTTTATTCAGGGATTATTAGCCAAACATTTATTTCATGAGAATTTGTTTCACTGCTTCTGTCAGTTCATGTAGTTCATATTGGTTATTCAGTGCCCCAGTGGTGTTCAGGTCCCATAACACAGAGGTCCATCGATCAAAACCTTTCTCTGCTATCCAGTTGGTTTTGAGATATAAAGTGCAAACAGGGATAAAAATGCCTCAATTCATGGGCAGGTCTCAGTGCCGGTCCATGATTTAAAAAAATCTCTTCTTCTGTAAGTGCGTACAGGTTGTTGTGGATATGCAGTACCCCAGTGGCCTAATGGATAAGGCACTGGCCTTCTAAGCCAGGGATTGTGGGTTTAAGTCCCATCTGGGGTGACTGAAACAGATTGGTGCAGTGGAAGTGTGCTGGACCCATACCCTGGATATTGAAATGCTCCTCTGCTATCCAGTTGGTTTTTAGCTATGAAGTGTATTCAGGGATTATTAGCCTAAACCTTTATTTCATGAGAAGGTCTCAGTTCCTTCAATGCTGAATTTGATCAGCTAATTCTGTCAGTTCATGTAGTTCATATTGGTTATTCAGTGCCCCAGTGGTGTTCAGGTCCCATAACACAGAGGTCCATCGATCAAAACCTTTCTCTGCTATCCAGTTGGTTTATAGATATAAAGTGTAAACAGGGATAAAAATGCCTAATTTCATGAGCAGGTCTCAGTTCTTTCAATGCTGAATATTTTTCACTGCTTCTGTCAGTTCATGTAGTTCATATTGATTATACAGTGCCCCAGTGGCCTAATAAGGCACCAACCTCCTAAACCAGGGATTGTGTCCAATCTTGTTTTTCTGAAAGCAGAGGGCCGCAGCGGTAGCGTGCTGGGCCCATAACATGGAGGTTGATGGATTGAAACGATCCTCTGCTATCCAGTTGTTGTTTAGCTATGATGTATATTCAGGGATTATTAGCCAAACATTTATTTCATGAGAAGGTCTCAGTACCTTCAATGCTGAATTTGTTTCACTGCTTCTGTCAGTTCATGTAGTTCATATTGGTTATTCAGTGCCCCAGTGGGGTTCAGGTCCCATAACACAGAGGTCCATCGATCAAAACCTTTCTCTGCTATCCAGTTGGTTTTGAGATATGAAGTGCAAACAGGGATAAAAATGCCTCAATTCATGGGCAGGTCTCAGTGCCGGTCCATGATTTAAAAAAATCTCTTCTTCTGTAAGTGCGTACAGGTTGTTGTGGATATGCAGTACTCCAGTGGCCTAATGGATAAGGCACTGGCCTTCTAAGCCAGGGATTGTGGGTTTAAGTCCCATCTGGGGTGGATGAAACAGATTGGTGCAGTGGAAGTGTGCTGGACCCATACCCTGGAGGTTGATATATTGAAATGCTCCTCTGCTATCCAGTTGGTTTTTAGCTATGAAGTGTATTCAGGGATTATTAGCCTAAACCTTTATTTCATGAGAAGGTCTCAGTTCCTTCAATGCTGAATTTGATCAGCTAATTCTGTCAGTTCATGTAGTTCATATTGGTTATTCAGTTCCCCAGTGGTGTTCAGGTCCCATAACACAGAGGTCCATCGATCAAAACCTTTCTCTGATATCCAGTTGGTTTATAGATATAAAGTGCAAACAGGGATAAAAATGCCCAATTTCATGAGCAGGTCTCAGTTCTTTCAATGCTGAATATTTTTCACTGCTTCTGTCAGTTCATGTATTTCATATTGATTATACAGTGCCCCAGTGGCCTAATAAGGCACCAACCTCCTAAACCAGGGATGGTGTCCAATCTTGTTTTTCTGAAAGCAGAGGGCCGCAGCGGTAGCGTGCTGGGCCCATAACATGGAGGTTGATGGATTGAAACGATCCTCTGCTATCCAGTTGGTGTTTAGCTATGATGTTTATTCAGGGATTATTAGCCAAACATTTATTTCATGAGAAGGTCTCAGTTCCTTCAATGCTGAATTTGTTTCACTGCTTCTGTCAGTTCATGTAGTTCATATTGGTTATTCAGTGCCCCAGTGGGGTTCAGGTCCCATAACACAGAGGTCCATCGATCAAAACCTTTCTCTGCTATCCAGTTGGTTTTGAGATATAAAGTGCAAACAGGGATAAAAATGCCTCAATTCATGGGCAGGTCTCAGTGCCGGTCCATGATTTAAAAAAATCTCTTCTTCTGTAAGTGCGTACAGGTTGTTGTGGATATGCAGTACCCCAGTGGCCTAATGGATAAGGCACTGGCCTTCTAAGCCAGGGATTGTGGGTTCAAGTCCCATCTGGGGTGGCTGAAACAGATTGGTGCAGTGGCAGTGTGCTGGACCCATACCCTGGAGGTTGATATATTGAAATGCTCCTCTGCTATCCAGTTGTTTTTTAGCTATGAAGTGTATTCAGGGATTATTAGCCTAAACCTTTATTTCATGAGAAGGTCTCAGTTCCTTCAATGCTGAATTTGATCAGCTAATTCTGTCAGTTCATGTAGTTCATATTGGTTATTCAGTGTCCCAGTGGTGTTCAGGTCCCATAACACAGAGGTCCATCGATCAAAACCTTTCTCTGATATCCAGTTGGTTTATAGATATAAAGTGCAAACAGGGATAAAAATGCCCAATTTCATGAGCAGGTCTCAGTTCTTTCAATGCTGAATATTTTTCACTGCTTCTGTCAGTTCATGTAGTTCATATTGGTTATTCAGTGCCCCAGTGGTGTTCAGGTCCCATAACACAGAGGTCCATCGATCAAAACCTTTCTCTGCTATCCAGTTGGTTTATAGATATAAAGTGTAAACAGGGATAAAAATGCCTAATTTCATGAGCAGGTCTCAGTTCTTTCAATGCTGAATATTTTTCACTGCTTCTGTCAGTTCATGTAGTTCATATTGATTATACAGTGCCCCAGTGGCCTAATAAGGCACCAACCTCCTAAACCAGGGATTGTGTCCAATCTTGTTTTTCTGATAGCAGAGGGCCGCAGCGGTAGTGTGCTTGACTCATACCCTGGAGGTTGACATATTGAAATGCTCCTCTGCTATTCAGTTGGTTTTTAGCTATGAAGTGTATTCAGGGATTATTAGCCTAAACCTTTATTTCATGAGAAGGTCTCAGTTCCTTCAATGCTGAATTTGATCAGCTAATTCTGTCAGTTCATGTAGTTCATATTGGTTATTCAGTGCCCCAGTGGTGTTCAGGTCCCATAACACAGAGGTCCATCGATCAAAACCTTTCTCTGCTATCCAGTTGGTTTATAGATATAAAGTGTAAACAGGGATAAAAATGCCTAATTTCATGAGCAGGTCTCAGTTCTTTCAATGCTGAATATTTTTCACTGCTTCTGTCAGTTCATGTAGTTCATATTGATTATACAGTGCCCCAGTGGCCTAATAAGGCACCAACCTCCTAAACCAGGCATGGTGTCCAATCTTGTTTTTCTGAAAGCAGAGGGCCGCAGCGGTAGCGTGCTGGGCCCATAACATGGAGGTTGATGGATTGAAACGATCCTCTGCTATCCAGTTGGTGTTTAGCTATGATGTTTATTCAGGGATTATTAGCCAAACATTTATTTCATGAGAAGGTCTCAGTTCCTTCAATGCTGAATTTGTTTCACTGCTTCTGTCAGTTCATGTAGTTCATATTGGTTATTCAGTGCCCCAGTGGTGTTCAGGTCCCATAACACAGAGGTCCATCGATCAAAACCTTTCTCTGCTATCCAGTTGGTTTTGAGATATAAAGTGCAAACAGGGATAAAAATGCCTCAATTCATGGGCAGGTCTCAGTGCCGATCCATGATTTAAAAAAATCTCTTCTTCTGTAAGTGCGTACAGGTTGTTGTGGCTATGCAGTACCCCAGTCGCCTAATGGATAAGGCACTGGCCTTCTAAGCCAGGGATTGTGGGTTCAAGTCCCATCTGGGGTGACTGAACAGATTGGTGCAGTGGAAGTGTGCTGGACCCTTACCCTGGAGGTTGATATATTGAAATGCTCCTCTGCTATTCAGTTGGTTTTTAGCTATGAAGTGTATTCAGGGATTATTAGCCTAAACCTTTATTTCATGAGAAGGTCTCAGTTCCTTCAATGCTGAATTTGATCAGCTAATTCTGTCAGTTCATGTAGTTCATATTGGTTATTCAGTGCCCCAGTGGTGTTCAGGTCACATAACACAGAGGTCCATCGATCAAAACCTTTCTCTGATATCCAGTTGGTTTATAGATATAAAGTGCAAACAGGGATAAAAATGCCCAATTTCATGACCAGGTCTCAGTTCTTTCAATGCTGAATATTTTTCACTGCTTCTGTCAGTTCATGTAGTTCATATTGATTATACAGTGCCCCAGTGGCCTAATAAGGCACCAACCTCCTAAACCAGGGATGGTGTCCAATCTTGTTTTTCTGAAAGCAGAGGGCCGCAGCGGTAGCGTGCTGGGCCCATAACATGGAGGTTGATGGATTGAAACGATCCTCTGCTATCCAGCTGGTGTTTAGCTATGATGTTTATTCAGGGATTATTAGCCAAACATTTATTTCATGAGAAGGTCTCAGTTCCTTCAATGCTGAATTTGTTTCACTGCTTCTGTCAGTTCATGTAGTTCATATTGGTTATTCAGTGCCCCAGTGGTGTTCAGGTCCCATAACACAGAGGTCCATTGATCAAAACCTTTCTCTGCTATCCAGTTGGTTTTGAGATATAAAGTGCAAACAGGGATAAAAATGCCTCAATTCATGGGCAGGTCTCAGTGCCGATCCATGATTTAAAAAAATCTCTTCTTCTGTAAGTGCGTACAGGTTGTTGTGGCTATGCAGTACCCCAGTGGCCTAATGGATAATGCACTGGCCTTCTAAGCCAGGGATTGTGGGTTCAAGTCCCATCTGGGGTGACTGAACAGATTGGTGCAGTGGAAGTGTGCTGGACCCTTACCCTGGAGGTTGATATATTGAAATGCTCCTCTGCTATTCAGTTGGTTTTTAGCTATGAAGTGTATTCAGGGATTATTAGCCTAAACCTTTATTTCATGAGAAGGTCTCAGTTCCTTCAATGCTGAATTTGATCAGCTAATTCTGTCAGTTCATGTAGTTCATATTGGTTATTCAGTGCCCCAGTGGTGTTCAGGTCACATAACACAGAGGTCCATCGATCAAAACCTTTCTCTGATATCCAGTTGGTTTATAGATATAAAGTGCAAACAGGGATAAAAATGCCCAATTTCATGACCAGGTCTCAGTTCTTTCAATGCTGAATATTTTTCACTGCTTCTGTCAGTTCATGTAGTTCATATTGATTATACAGTGCCCCAGTGGCCTAATAAGGCACCAACCTCCTAAACCAGGGATGGTGTCCAATCTTGTTTTTCTGAAAGCAGAGGGCCGCAGCGGTAGCGTGCTGGGCCCATAACATGGAGGTTGATGGATTGAAACGATCCTCTGCTATCCAGCTGGTGTTTAGCTATGATGTTTATTCAGGGATTATTAGCCAAACATTTATTTCATGAGAAGGTCTCAGTTCCTTCAATGCTGAATTTGTTTCACTGCTTCTGTCAGTTCATGTAGTTCATATTGGTTATTCAGTGCCCCAGTGGTGTTCAGGTCCCATAACACAGAGGTCCATTGATCAAAACCTTTCTCTGCTATCCAGTTGGTTTTGAGATATAAAGTGCAAACAGGGATAAAAATGCCTCAATTCATGGGCAGGTCTCAGTGCCGATCCATGATTTAAAAAAATCTCTTCTTCTGTAAGTGCGTACAGGTTGTTGTGGCCATGCAGGACCCCAGTGGCCTAATGGATAAAGCACTGGCCTTCTAAGCCAGGGATTGTGGGTTCAAGTCCCATCTGGGGTGACTGAACAGATTGGTGCAGTTGAAGTGTGCTGGACCCTTACCCTGGAGGTTGATATATTGAAATGCTCCTCTGCTATTCAGTTGGTTTTTAGCTATGAAGTGTATTAAGGAATTATTAGCTTAAACCTTTATTTCATGAGAAGGTCTCAGTTCCTTCAATGCTGAATTTGATCAGCTAATTCTGTCAGTTCATGTAGTTCATATTGGTTATTCAGTGCCCCAGTGGTGTTCAGGTCACATAACACAGAGGTCCATCGATCAAAACCTTTCTCTGATATCCAGTTGGTTTATAGATATAAAGTGCAAACAGGGATAAAAATGCCCAATTTCATGAGCAGGTCTCAGTTCTTTCAATGCTGAATATTTTTCACTGCTTCTGTCAGTTCATGTAGTTCATATTGGTTATTCAGTGCCCCAGTGGTGTTCAGGTCCCATAACACAGAGGTCCATCGATCAAAACCTTTCTCTGCTATCCAGTTGGTTTATAGATATAAAGTGTAAACAGGGATAAAAATGCCTAATTTCATGAACAGGTCTCAGTTCTTTCAATGCTGAATATTTTTCACTGCTTCTGTCAGTTCATGTAGTTCATATTGATTATACAGTGCCCCAGTGGCCTAATAAGGCACCAACCTCATAAACCAGGGATGGTGTCCAATCTTGTTTTTCTGAAAGCAGAGGGCCGCAGCGGTAGCGTGCTGGGCCCATAACATGGAGGTTGATGGATTGAAACGATCCTCTGCTATCCAGTTGGTGTTTAGCTATGATGTTTATTCAGGGATTATTAGCCAAACATTTATTTCATGAGAAGGTCTCAGTTCCTTCAATGCTGAATTCGTTTCACTGCTTCTGTCAGTTAATGTAGTTCATATTGGTTATTCAGTGCCCCAGTGGTGTTCAGGTCCCATAACACAGAGGTCCATCGATCAAAACCTTTCTCTGCTATCCAGTTGGTTTATAGATATAAAGTGTAAACAGGGATAAAAATGCCTAATTTCATGAGCAGGTCTCAGTTCTTTCAATGCTGAATATTTTTCACTGCTTCTGTCAGTTCATGTAGTTCATATTGATTATACAGTGCCCCAGTGGCCTAATAAGGCACCAACCTCCTAAACCAGGGATGGTGTCCAATCTTGTTTTTCTGAAAGCAGAGGGCCGCAGCGGTAGCGTGCTGGGCCCATAACATGGAGGTTGATGGATTGAAACGATCCTCTGCTATCCAGTTGGTGTTTAGCTATGATGTTTATTCAGGGATTATTAGCCAAACATTTATTTCATGAGAAGGTCTCAGTTCCTTCAATGCTGAATTTGTTTCACTGCTTCTGTCAGTTCATGTAGTTCATATTGGTTATTCAGTGCCCCAGTGGTGTTCAGGTCCCATAACACAGAGGTCCATCGATCAAAACCTTTCTCTGCTATCCAGTTGGTTTATAGATATAAAGTGCAAACAGGGATAAAAATGCCCAATTTCATGAGCAGGTCTCAGTTCTTTCAATGGTGAACATTTTTCACTGCTTCTGTCAGCTCATGTAGTTCATATTGGTTATTCAGTGCCCCAGTGGTGTTCAGGTCCCATAACATAGAGGTCCATCGATCAAAACCTTTCTCTGCTATCCAGTTGGTTTATAGATATAAAGTGTAAACAGGGATAAAAATGCCTAATTTCATGAGCAGGTCTCAGTTCTTTCAATGCTGAATATTTTTCACTGCTTCTGTCAGTTCATGTAGTTCATATTGATTATACAGTGCCCCAGTGGCCTAATAAGGCACCAACCTCCTAAACCAGGGATTGTGTCCAATCTTGTTTTTCTGAAAGCAGAGGGCCGCAGCGGTAGCGTGCTGGGCCCATAACATGGAGGTTGATGGATTGAAACGATCCTCTGCTATCCAGTTGGTGTTTAGCTATGATGTTTATTCAGGGATTATTAGCCAAACATTTATTTCATGAGAAGGTCTCAGTACCTTCAATGCTGAATTTGTTTCACTGCTTCTGTCAGTTCATGTAGTTCATATTGGTTATTCAGTGCCCCAGTGGGGTTCAGGTCCCATAACACAGAGGTCCATCGATCAAAACCTTTCTCTGCTATCCAGTTGGTTTTGAGATATGAAGTGCAAACAGGGATAAAAATGCCTCAATTCATGGGCAGGTCTCAGTGCCGGTCCATGATTTTAAAAAATCTCTTCTTCTGTAAGTGCGTACAGGTTGTTGTGAATATGCAGTACTCCAGTGGCCTAATGGATAAGGCACTGGCCTTCTAAGCCAGGGATTGTGGGTTCAAGTCCCATCTGGGGTGGCTGAAACAGATTGGTGCAGTGGCAGTGTGCTGGACCCATACCCTGGAGGTTGATATATTGAAATGCTCCTCTGCTATCCAGTTGGTTTTTAGCTATGAAGTGTATTCAGGGATTATTAGCCTAAACCTTTATTTCATGAGAAGTTCTCAGTTCCTTCAATGCTGAATTTGATCAGCTAATTCTGTCAGTTCATGTAGTTCATATTGGTTATTCAGTGCCCCAGTGGTGTTCAGGTCCCATAACACAGAGGTCCATCGATCAAAACCTTTCTCTGATATCCAGTTGGTTTATAGATATAAAGTGCAAACAGGGATAAAAATGCCCAATTTCATGAGCAGGTCTCAGTTCTTTCAATGCTGAATATTTTTCACTGCTTCTGTCAGTTCATGTAGTTCATATTGATTATACAGTGCCCCAGTGGCCTAATAAGGCACCAACCTCCTAAACCAGGCATGGTGTCCAATCTTGTTTTTCTGAAAGCAGAGGGCCGCAGCGGTAGCGTGCTGGGCCCATAACATGGAGGTTGATGGATTGAAACGATCCTCTGCTATCCAGTTGGTGTTTAGCTATGATGTTTATTCAGGGATTATTAGCCAAACATTTATTTCATGAGAAGGTCTCAGTTCCTTCAATGCTGAATTTGTTTCACTGCTTCTGTCAGTTCATGTAGTTCATATTGGTTATTCAGTGCCCCAGTGGTGTTCAGGTCCCATAACACAGAGGTCCATCGATCAAAACCTTTCTCTGCTATCCAGTTGGTTTTGAGATATAAAGTGCAAACAGGGATAAAAATGCCTCAATTCATGGGCAGGTCTCAGTGCCGATCCATGATTTAAAAAAATATCTTCTTCTGTAAGTGCGTACAGGTTGTTGTGGCTATGCAGTACCCCAGTGGCCTAATGGATAAGGCACTGGCCTTCTAAGCCAGGGATTGTGGGTTCAAGTCCCATCTGGGGTGACTGAACAGATTGGTGCAGTGGAAGTGTGCTGGACCCTTACCCTGGAGGTTGATATATTGAAATTCTCCTCTGCTATTCAGTTGGTTTTTAGCTATGAAGTGTATTCAGGGATTATTAGCCTAAACCTTTATTTCATGAGAAGGTCTCAGTTCCTTCAATGCTGAATTTGATCAGCTAATTCTGTCAGTTCATGTAGTTCATATTGGTTATTCAGTGCCCCAGTGGTGTTCAGGTCACATAACACAGAGGTCCATCGATCAAAACCTTTCTCTGATATCCAGTTGGTTTATAGATATAAAGTGCAAACAGGGATAAAAATGCCCAATTTCATGAGCAGGTCTCAGTTCTTTCAATGCTGAATATTTTTCACTGCTTCTGTCAGTTCATGTAGTTCATATTGATTATACAGTGCCCCAGTGGCCTAATAAGGCACCAACCTCCTAAACCAGGGATGGTGTCCAATCTTGTTTTTCTGAAAGCAGAGGGCCGCAGCGGTAGCGTGCTGGGCCCATAACATGGAGGTTGATGGATTGAAACGATCCTCTGCTATCCAGTTGGTGTTTAGCTATGATGTTTATTCAGGGATTATTAGCCAAACATTTATTTCATGAGAAGGTCTCAGTTCCTTCAATGCTGAATTTGTTTCACTGCTTCTGTCAGTTCATGTAGTTCATATTGGTTATTCAGTGCCCCAGTGGTGTTCAGGTCCCATAACACAGAGGTCCATCGATCAAAACCTTTCTCTGCTATCCAGTTGGTTTTGAGATATAAAGTGCAAACAGGGATAAAAATGCCTCAATTCATGGGCAGGTCTCAGTGCCGATCCATGATTTAAAAAAATCTCTTCTTCTGTAAGTGCGTACAGGTTGTTGTGGCAATGCAGTACCCCAGTGGCCTAATGGATAAGGCACTGGCCTTCTAAGCCAGGGATTGTGGGTTCAAGTCCCATCTGGGGTGACTGAACAGATTGGTGCAGTGGAAGTGTGCTGGACCCTTACCCTGGAGGTTGATATATTGAAATGCTCCTCTGCTATTCAGTTGGTTTTTAGCTATGAAGTGTATTCAGGGATTATTAGCCTAAACCTTTATTTCATGAGAAGGTCTCAGTTCCTTCAATGCTGAATTTGATCAGCTAATTCTGTCAGTTCATGTAGTTCATATTGGTTATTCAGTGCCCCAGTGGTGTTCAGGTCACATAACACAGAGGTCCATCGATCAAAACCTTTCTCTGATATCCAGTTGGTTTATAGATATAAAGTGCAAACAGGGATAAAAATGCCCAATTTCATGAGCAGGTCTCAGTTCTTTCAATGCTGAATATTTTTCACTGCTTCTGTCAGTTCATGTAGTTCATATTGGTTATTCAGTGCCCCAGTGGTGTTCAGGTCCCATAACACAGAGGTCCATCGATCAAAACCTTTCTCTGCTATCCAGTTGGTTTATAGATATAAAGTGTAAACAGGGATAAAAATGCCTAATTTCATGAGCAGGTCTCAGTTCTTTCAATGCTGAATATTTTTCACTGCTTCTGTCAGTTCATGTAGTTCATATTGATTATACAGTGCCCCAGTGGCCTAATAAGGCACCAACCTCCTAAACCAGGGATGGTGTCCAATCTTGTTTTTCTGAAAGCAGAGGGCCGCAGCGGTAGCGTGCTGGGCCCATAACATGGAGGTTGATGGATTGAAACGATCCTCTGCTATTCAGTTGGTTTTTAGCTATGAAGTGTATTCAGGGATTATTAGCCTAAACCTTTATTTCATGAGAAGGTCTCAGTTCCTTCAATGCTGAATTTGATCAGCTAATTCTGTCAGTTCATGTAGTTCATATTGGTTATTCAGTGCCCCAGTGGTGTTCAGGTCCCATAACACAGAGGTCCATCGATCAAAACCTTTCTCTGATATCCAGTTGGTTTATAGATATAAAGTGCAAACAGGGATAAAAATGCCCAATTTCATGAGCAGGTCTCAGTTCTTTCAATGCTGAATATTTTTCACTGCTTCTGTCAGTTCATGTAGTTCATATTGGTTATTCAGTGCCCCAGTGGTGTTCAGGTCCCATAACACAGAGGTCCATCGATCAAAACCTTTCTCTGCTATCCAGTTGGTTTATAGATATAAAGTGTAAACAGGGATAAAAATGCCTAATTTCATGAGCAGGTCTCAGTTCTTTCAATGCTGAATATTTTTCACTGCTTCTGTCAGTTCATGTAGTTCATATTGATTATACAGTGCCCCAGTGGCCTAATAAGGCACCAACCTCCTAAACCAGGGATGGTGTCCAATCTTGTTTTTCTGAAAGCAGAGGGCCGCAGCGGTAGCGTGCTGGGCCCATAACATGGAGGTTGATGGATTGAAACGATCCTCTGCTATTCAGTTGGTTTTTAGCTATGAAGTGTATTCAGGGATTATTAGCCTAAACCTTTATTTCATGAGAAGGTCTCAGTTCCTTCAATGCTGAATTTGATCAGCTAATTCTGTCAGTTCATGTAGTTCATATTGGTTATTCAGTGCCCCAGTGGTGTTCAGGTCCCATAACACAGAGGTCCATCGATCAAAACCTTTCTCTGATATCCAGTTGGTTTATAGATATAAAGTGCAAACAGGGATAAAAATGCCCAATTTCATGAGCAGGTCTCAGTTCTTTCAATGCTGAATATTTTTCACTGCTTCTGTCAGTTCATGTAGTTCATATTGGTTATTCAGTGCCCCAGTGGTGTTCAGGTCCCATAACACAGAGGTCCATCGATCAAAACCTTTCTCTGCTATCCAGTTGGTTTATAGATATAAAGTGTAAACAGGGATAAAAATCCCTAATTTCATGAGCAGGTCTCAGTTCTTTCAATGCTGAATATTTTTCACTGCTTCTGTCAGTTCATGTAGTTCATATTGATTATACAGTGCCCCAGTGGCCTAATAAGGCACCAACCTCCTAAACCAGGGATGGTGTCCAATCTTGTTTTTCTGAAAGCAGAGGGCCGCAGCGGTAGCGTGCTGGGCCCATACCCTGGAGGTTGATGGATTGAAACGATCCTCTGCTATCCAGTTGGTGTTTAGCTATGATGTTTATTCAGGGATTATTAGCCAAACATTTATTTCATGAGAAGGTCTCAGTTCCTTCAATGCTGAATTTGTTTCACTGCTTCTGTCAGTTCATGTAGTTCATATTGGTTATTCAGTGCCCCAGTGGTGTTCAGGTCCCATAACACAGAGGTCCATCGATCAAAACCTTTCTCTGATATCCAGTTGGTTTATAGATATAAAGTGCAAACAGGGATAAAAATGCCCAATTTCATGAGCAGGTCTCAGTTCTTTCAATGCTGAATATTTTTCACTGCTTCTGTCAGTTCATGTAGTTCATATTGGTTATTCAGTGCCCCAGTGGTGTTCAGGTCCCATAACACAGAGGTCCATCGATCAAAACATTTCTCTGCTATCCAGTTGGTTTATAGATATAAAGTGTAAACAGGGATAAAAATGCCTAATTTCATGAGCAGGTCTCAGTTCTTTCAATGCTGAATATTTTTCACTGCTTCTGTCAGTTCATGTAGTTCATATTGATTATACTGTGCCCCAGTGGCCTAATAAGGCACCAACCTCCTAAACCAGGGATGGTGTCCAATCTTGTTTTTCTGAAAGCAGAGGGCCGCAGCGGTAGCGTGCTGGGCCCATAAGACAGAGGTTGATGGATTGAAACGATCCTCTGCTATCCAGTTGGTGTTTAGCTATGATGTTTATTCAGGGATTATTAGCCAAACATTTATTTCATGAGAAGGTCTCAGTTCCTTCAATGCTGAATTTGTTTCACTGCTTCTGTCAGTTCATGTAGTTCATATTGGTTATTCAGTGCCCCAGTGGTGTTCAGGTCCCATAACACAGAGGTCCATCGATCAAAACCTTTCTCTGCTATCCAGTTGGTTTTGAGATATAAAGTGCAAACAGGGATAAAAATGCCTCAATTCATGGGCAGGTCTCAGTGCCGGTCCATGATTTCAAAAAATCTCTTCTTCTGTAAGTGCGTACAGGTTGTTGTGGACATGCAGTACCCCAGTGGACTAATGGATAAGGCACTGGCCTTCTAAGCCAGGGATTGTGGGTTCAAGTCCCATCTGCGGTGACTGAAACAGATTGGTGCAGTGGAAGTGTGCTGGACCCATACCCTGGAGGTTGATATATTGAAATGCTCCTCTGCTATCCAGTTGGTTTTTAGCTATGAAGTGTATTCAGGGATTATTAGCCTAAACCTTTATTTCATGAGAAGGTCTCAGTTCCTTCAATGCTGAATTTGATCAGCTAATTCTGTCAGTTCATGTAGTTCATATTGGTTATTCAGTGCCCCAGTGGTGTTCAGGTCCCATAACACAGAGGTCCATCGATCAAAACCTTTCTCTGATATCCAGTTGGTTTATAGATATAAAGTGCAAACAGGGATAAAAATGCCTAATTTCATGAGCAGGTCTCAGTTCTTTCAATGCTGAATATTTTTCACTGCTTCTGTCAGTTCATGTAGTTCATGCCCCAGTGGCCTAATAATGCACCAACCTCCTAAAGCAGGGATGGTGTCCAATCTTGTTTTTCTGAAAGCAGAGGGCCGCAGCGGTAGCGTGCTGGGCCCATAAAATGGAGGTTGATGGATTGAAACGATCCTCTGCTATCCAGTTGGTTTTTAGCTATGATGTTTATGTCATAATATAGAAAAGGTGGCGCAGTGTGATTGATGATTAACCTTACTTTATTTTGTGGAATTGTTATTGATTGGATAGTGATCTTTTTCTTTATGATTTGCTGTGGATTAATGTATTATATTGTTTGCTGTGATGTTGCTGGACTTTTGATAGCATTGTTTCCCCTCTTTCACGAACTGCTACAACAACCATTAATTGACACACCTGTAGAACCCTGTTCATATCAGCGATCTAATTTGCCAGCTGATCAGAACACTCCCAATAAAAGGAGGCTAGATCTCTTACGATGGGAGAGGAAACAAACAACGCTCTTACGAAGAGAACGCTCTGGGCAGATGCACGTGCTGTGTGCTGCAGCGGACTGGCTTGAGGATCTTCTTCTCTCTTGGCGTTGCTACTGACTGGATCTCCTGTGTTTCGGTGTAGCTGACTACCCGACTCTGCAAGTGTCAACGCTCACGAAACTCTGACTAAAGGGAAGTGGTCCTTTTCTCCCACACTGATGCGTGTGTATGTTTTTAGCATTGAGTTGAAGGAGTCGTTTTTTAGTTGTTCATTTTCTGTGAAGGTGCCGGATTCAGAGGCTGACAGCAGAGCAACAGATACGGCGGTATTATTGATGAGCCCACATGAAAAGCAGAGTCTGCCGCTGAAACGAGATTCTGTGCCGGCGACGGGGGAAACACGGAGCTGAATCCAGGCTGGACTGGATTCGGGTATTGTTTCGCACTGGGACAGAATATTGGACATTGTTGTTTTAAACTTTAACTTATTAAGTAATGTCGTTTTAATAATGTCTATTTAAAGGTAACTTTTTAAATAATAAATTACTATTTATATATATTTCATCCGTCTTTCTCGCTGTGTTGGTGTGGCCGGGATTAATGATTAATTAACAGACTTCCAATCTGTTACATTTATTCAGGGATTATTAGCCTAAACATTTATTTCAGGACAAGTTTCTCAGTTCCTCCAATGATGAATTTGTTTCACTGCTTCTGTCAGTTCATGTAGTTCATATTGGTTATTCAGTGCCCCAGTGGTGTTCAGGTCCCATAAAACAGAGGTCCATCGATCAAAACCTTTCTCTGCTATCCAGTTGGTTTTTAGATATAAAGTGCAAACAGGGCTAAAAATGCCTCAATTCATTGGCAGGTCTCAGTGCCGGTCCATGATTTAAAAAAATCTGTTCTTCTGTAAATTCGTACAGGTTGTTGTTGGTATGTAGTGCCCCAGTGGCCTAATGGATAAGGCACTGGCCTTCTAAGCCAGGGATTGTGGGTTCAAGTCACATCTGGGGTGGCTGAAACAGATTGGTGCAGTGGAAGTGTACTGGACCCATAACCTGGAGGTTGATGGATTGAAATGCTCCTCTGCTATCCATTTGGTTTTTAGCTATGATGTTTATTCAGGGTTATTAGCCTAAACCTTTATTTCATGAGAAGGTCTCAGTTCCTTCAATGCTGAATTTGTTCAGCTAATTCTGCCAGTTCATGTAGTTCATATTGGTTATTCAGTGCCCCAGTGGTGTTCAGGTCCCATAACACAGAGGTCCATCGATCAAAACCTTTCTCTGCTATCCAGTTGTTTTAAAGATATAAAGTGCAAACAGGGATAAAAATGCCTAATTTCATGAGCAGGTCTCAGTTCTTTCAATGCTGAATATTTTTCACTGCTTCTGTCAGTTCATGTAGTTCATATTGATTATACAGTGCCCCAGTGGCCTAAAAAGGCACCAACCTCCGAAGCCAGAGATGGTGTCCAATCTTGTTTTTCTGAAAGCAGAGGGCCGCAGCGGTAGCGTGCTGGGCCCATAACACGGAGGTTGATGGATTGAAACGATCCTCTGCTATCCAGTTGGTTTTTAGCTATGATGTTTATTCAGGGATTATTAGCCTAAACATTTATTTCATGAGAAGGTCTCAGATCCTCCAATGATGAATTTCTTTCACTGCTTCTGTCAGTTCATATAGTTCATATTGGTTATTCAGTGCCCCAGTGGTGTTCAGGTCCCATCAAACAGAGGTCCATCGATCAAAACCTTTCTCTGCTATCCAGTTGGTTTTTAGATATAAAGTGCAAACAGGGATAAAAATGCCTCAATTCATGGGCAGGTCTCAGTGCCGGTCCA
The DNA here is from genome assembly GCA_023634145.1 of Thymallus thymallus. Lineage (NCBI taxonomy): Eukaryota > Metazoa > Chordata > Actinopteri > Salmoniformes > Salmonidae > Thymallus > Thymallus thymallus. Next base: position 3,028,521 of record CM042422.1, read on the forward strand.
TGATTTAAAAAAATCTGTTCTTCTGTAAATTCGTACAGGTTGTTGTGGGTATACAGTGGCCCAGTGGCCTAAAAAGGCACAAACCTCCTAAGCCAGGGATGGTGTCCAATCTTGTTTTTCTGAAAGCAGAGGGCCGCAGCGGTAGTGTACTGGGCCCATAACCCAGAGGTCGATGGATTGAAACCATCCTCTGCTATTCAGTTGTTTTTTTATCTATGAAGTGTTTTCAGGGATTATTAGCCTAAACCTTTTTTTCATGAGCAGGTCTAAGTTCTTTCAATGCTGAATATTTTTCACTGCTTCTGTCAGTTCATGTAGTTCATATTGATTATACAGTGTCCCAGTGGCCTAAAAAGGCACCAACCTCCTAAACCAGGGATGGTTTCCAATCTTGTTTTTCTGAAAGCAGAGGGCCGCAGCGGTAGAGTGCTGGGCCCATAACCCAGAGGTCGATGGATTGAAGCTATCCTCTGCTATCCAGTTGGTTTTTAGCTATGACGTGTTTTCAGGGATTATTAGCCTAAAGTTATTATTCATTAGCAGGTCTAAGTTCTTTAAATGCTGAATATATTTCACTGCTTCTCTCAGGTCATGTAGTTCATATTGATTATACAGTGCCCCAGTGGCCTAAAAAGGCACCAACCTCCTAAACCAGGGATACTCTCCAGGACCAGACTTGTATGGAGCAGATTAAGTCACTCCTGGACCAGACTTGTATACAGTAGATTAGACACTCCAGGACCAGACTTGTATACAGCAGATTACACACTCCAGGACCAGACTTGTATGGACAGATTAGACACTCCAGGACCAGACATGTATGGAGCAGATTAAGACACTCCAGGACCAAACTTGTATGGAACAGATTAAGACACTCCAGGACCAAACTTGCATTCAGCAGATTAGACACTCCAGGACTGTGTTAGAGCAAAGTATTTCATCTCACTCATTTCAATATCTGTGGTGCTGCTCTTGAAGAAGGACAGGTACAACAGTAAAGTGTTTTTAGGTCTTGAAGACACACTCATTATTATACCTCCCCCTCCTCTCTCTCTCAGATTTATTTTGAGATGGAGTCGTCGTCGATAGCGATGGCATTATGTCTTCATTTCCAGAAGTTCCCCTGTGTAGATCAGAACAAGCCACTGAAGTTCAACATGCTGGTCAAGGTTAAACACCTGCCACAGCCCCTAGCCAAGAAAACCCCTGTCACCAGGTAAATGTCTACCTCAACCAAACATTACTTGTCTGTCTGTATATCTATGCATTTCTGCGGGCATAAAACCTCTTTTATATATGGCTCTTTCTAGACATATAGGGGCCAATGTGTGACATAAAGGTCAACATTTTAAAATTAAATAGAAACAAACAAGAAGTCTAATCAATTGAAGCAACATAACAGTAGTGTTGATTGAAAAGTTCAGATTATTTTGGCAGGACGGAGCTTATTAGAATCATACCTAGCTTACTTTGCAACCGTACATTTTTACATTTGGGTCTTTCTATAAATAAAGGGGCCAATGTGGGACATCAGGGTCCAAATTTCCAAATGGTTTGTCATTCAAAATGGACACTGCATGTTTTTGTCCTGCCTAGGAGCCAGGTCTGTTTTTGCTTTAGTCAACGGTTTTATCTGAATTAAGCTTTTTGTGCTTTATGGAAAATGTCTGGGATTTTTTATTTCAGCTCATGGAACACTTTATGTTGTTTATATTTTAGTTCAGTGTCGCTTCTCCCGGTTTGATGCAGTCAAGACATGTATCAAATCATCAAATCAAATCAAATTGATTTATAAAGCGCTTTTTACATCAGCCGATGTCACAAAGTACAGAAACCCAGCCTAAAACCCCAAACAGCAAGCAATGCAGATGTAGAAGCACGGTGGCTAGGAAAAACTCCCTAGAAAGGCAAAACCTAGGAAGAAACCTAGAGAGGAACCAGGCTCTGAGGGGTGGCCAGTCCTCTTCTGGCTGTGCCGGGTGGAGATTATAACAATTTATGGCCATTAAGGCCAGTTCTTTCTCCAAGATGTTCAAACGTTTATAGATGACCAGCAGGGTCAAATAATAATAAAAGTAGTTGTGGAGGTTGCAACAGGTAAATACATCAGGAGTGAATGTCACTTGGTTTTTCAGTGCAATAGAGCGCAGGTGCGGTAGAGCGAGAGCGAGATGAAAACAGCAGGTCTGGGACAGGGTGGCACGTCCAATGAACAGGTCAGGGTTCCATAACCGCAGGCAGAGGAGTTGAAACCGGTGCAGCAGCACGACCAGGTGGACTGGGGACAGCTAGGAGTCAGGTGGTCCTGAAGCATGGTCCTCCGGGTAGGCTCAGGTCCTCCGGGAGAGGAGGTAGAGTGGGAGAGAGAGAGAATTAGAGGGAGCATACTTAAATTCACACAAGACACTGGATAATAACATCAGATTTAACAAACTGACCCTAGCCCCCCGGCACATAGACTATTGCAGCATAGATACTGGAGGCTGAGACAGGGGGGTCAGGAGACACTGTGGCCCCCTCCGACAATACCCAGACAATACCCCCGGACAGGGCCAAACCAGGCAGGGTATAACCGCACCCACTCTGCCAAGCACAGCCCCTACACCAATAGAGGGATATCAACAACCACCAACTTACTACCCTGAGACAAGGCTGAGTATAGTCCACGAAAGATCCCCTCCACTGCACAAGCCAGAGGGGGCGACAAACCGGACAGGAAGTGACGCACCCCTCCTAGGGATGGCATGGAAAGCACCAGTAAGCCAGTGACTCAGCCCCCGTAATAGGGTCAGAGGCAGAGAATCCCAATGGAGAGACGGGAACCGGCCAGGCAGAGACAGCAAGGGTGGTTCGTCGCTCCAGAGCCTTGCCGTTCACCCTTGCACCCCTGGGCCAGACTACACTCAATCATAGGACATACTGAAGAGGTGAGTCTTCAGTAAAGACTTAAAGGTTAAGACCTTTCTCTATAGGAGAAAGCCCTGCCTCCACCTGTTTGCTTAGAGATTCTAGGGACAATAAGGAGGCCTGCGTTTTGTGACCGGAGCGTACGTGTAGGTATGTACGGCAGGACCAAATCTGAGAGATAAGTAGGAGCAAGCCCATGTAATGCTTTGTAGGTTAGCAGTAAAACCTTGAAATCAGCCCTAGCCTTAACAGGAAGCCAGTGTAGAGAGGCTAGCACGGGAGTAATATGATCAAATCTTTTGGTTCTAGTCAGGATTCTAGCAGCCGTGTTTAGCACTAATTGAAGTTTATTTAAGTGCTTTATCCGGGTAACCGGATAGTAGAGCATTGCAGTAATCTAATCTAGAAGTGACAAAAGCATGGATTAACTTTTCCGCATCATTTTTTGACAAAAGATGTCTGATTTTTGCAATGTTACGAAGATGGAAAAAAGCTATCCTTGAAATATTCTTGATATGTTCATTAAAAGAGAGATCAGGGTCCAGAGTAATGCCAAGGTCCTTCACAGTTTTTTGGGAGACGACTGTACAACCATCAAGATTAATTGTCAGATCGAAAAGCAGATCTCTTGGTTTCTTGGGACCTAGAACTAGCATCTCTGTTTTGTCAGAATTGAAAAGTAAAAAAAATTCCGCCATCCACTTCCTTATGTCTGAAACACAGGCTTCCAGGGCAGGCAATTTTGGTGCATCACCATGTTTCATCGAAATGTACAGCTGTGTGTCGTCCGCATAGCAATGGAAGTTAACATTATGTTTCCGAATGACATCACCAAGGGGTAAAATATATAGTGAAAACAAAAGTGGCCCCAAAACGGAACCTTGAGGAACACCGAAACTTACAATTGATTTGTCAGAGGACAAACCATCCACGGAGACAAACTGATATCTCTCCGACAGATAAGATCTAAACCAGGCAAGAACTTGTCCGTGTAGACCAATTAAGGCTTCCAATCTCTCCAAAAGAATATGATGGTCGATGGTGTCAAAAGCAGCACTAAGGTCTAAGAGCAGGAGGACAGATGCAGAGCCCTGGTCTGACGCCATTAAAAGGTCGTTTACCACCAAGTGCAGTTTCGTATACATTATTTGTCTTCAGGAAGGCAGTGAGTTGCTGCGCAAATTTCTAAGATTTTTGAGAGAAATGGGAGATCCGATATAGGCCGATAGTTTTTTACATTTTCTGGGTCAAGGTGTGGCTTTTTCAAGAGCGGCTTTATTACTGCCACTTTTAGAGAGTTTGGAACACATCCGGTGGAGAGGGAGCCATTTATTATGTTCAGCATAGGAGGGCCGAGCACAGGAAGTAGCTCTTTCAGTAGTTTAGTTGGAATAGGGTCCAGTATGCAGGTTGAAGGTTTAGAGGCCATGACAATTTTCATGAATGTGTCAAGAGATATAGGATTAAAACACTTCAGTGTCTCCATTGATCCTAGGTCCTGGCAGTTCTGTGCAGACTCAGGACAGCTGAGCTTTGGGGAAATATGCAGATTCAAAAAGGAGTCTGTAATTTGATTTCTAATCATAAAGATCTTTTCGTTGAAGAAGTTCATGAATTCATCGCTGCTGAAGTGAAAGGTATCCTCTCTTGGGGAATGCTGCTTTTTAGTTAGCTTTGCAACAGTATCAAATAGAAATTTAGGATTATTCTTATTCTCCTCAATTAGGTTGGAAAAATAGGATGATGGAGCAGCAGTGAGGACTCTTCGATATTGCACTGTACTTTCTTTCCAAGCTAGTAGGAAGACTTCCAGTTTGGTGGAGCGCCATTTCCGTTCCAGCTTTCTGCAAGCTTGCTTCAGAGCTCGGGTATTTTCTGTGTACCAGGGAGCTAGTTTCTTTTGGCAAATGTTTTTTGTTTTTAGGGGTGCGACTACATCTACTACTGAATCACTGGGTAATAAATAACCTAGCTATGGAAGCTATTAGTCTACTATAGCGAGAGTCTGCTCGGTTGGTTGGTGTCTCTCCCTGTTCCCTGTGTCAATCGCTCACACTCAGTAGCCTAAACACACAGCACGGCCCCTGCTAGAGCCTCCTCTACCTCCTCTCTCAGTAGCCTACACACACAGCACAGCCCCTGCTAGAGCCTCCCTCTACCTCCTCACTCAGTAGCCTACACACACAGCACAGCCCCTGCTAGAGCCTCCCTCTACCTCCTCACTCAGTAGCCTACACACACAGCACGGCCCCTGCTAGAGCCTCCCTCTACCTCCTCTCTCTCAGTAGCCTACACACACAGCACGGCCCCCACCCACCAGAGCCTCCTCTTCTACCTCTACTCCCCTGGCCAGAAGACTTCCACCCCCTCCTCTTCCACCTCTACTCCCCTGGCCAGAAGACTCCTACCCCCTCCTCTTCCACCTCTACTCCCCCTGGTCAGAAGACTCCCACCCCCTCCTCTTCCACCTCTACTCCCCCTGGCCAGAAGACTCCACGAAAAGCCGCAGCAGCCAGAAAAACGCAGTCGGCGAAACCTCAACCACCTGCCACCTCTGCATGCAAGACCAGGTCATCAGCCGCTGCTGCTGTTGTAGCAACCAAAGCCGCAGAAACCCAGGAAACTGTCACCAATGATGAAGACAACGCCACAGTCGAGATGGAGGCGAAGCCTGTTCCAGTGGAGCTTCTGTCTCAGCCAATGGCTGAAGCAGCCGCTGCTCAGTCGGTAGAGGAAGTAGTGGTCACAAAGGGAAGTGACACAGAGGGTGCATTACCGTCATCCGCCCACAAGATGTCAACGTTGGACGCTGCAGTGCCGGTGATCAAGGAAGTGTAAAGTGATATGGAGACAGCTGAAAAGCCTCCAGAGGTAGACGGGAGCAAGGAGAAGGCCCAGGCTGAAAAAGATGCCTCGATTCTGGGTACCGAGGCTCAGAATGGAGCCTGTCCACTGACTGATCTGACTGATCCGTCTGCCCCAGCCAAGGAGCAAGACCTTCATAAGACCCTAGAACTACAAGAGTGGGAGATGGTGTCGGGTCACCAGGTGCCCCAATCACTCATTGAAAAAGTTCCAGAAGAAGAAGAAGAAAATGGCGGTTTACAGATGCTCAACGAAACCGTGGATGACACACCTAGAGAAGGAGAAGAGGGCAGCCAAGACACTCAAGAACAGTCTGGATCTCTATCTCTGGGTTACCAGGCGCCTGCAGCCCCCGATTCTACGGGTTCTAAGGAGCTCCAAGACATATCTGAAGACAAAGAAGAATCTGCTTTCCACATCCTGGACTCTCTACCCAGAGAGATGGAGGGGTTCCACATCCTGGACTCTCTACCCGGAGGGAGGGGTTCCACGTCCTGGACTCTGTCGATGATCAGATGGATACGACAGAAGCTCTGGACAACCATACTACTGAATCTAAGGGTACCTCAAACCCCCAAAAAGCGGGTTACAAAAAGGGTAAGGGTAATATGACACTTGAAAAGAAGGATGGTAAGAAGATGCCCTAAACCCCTGAGAAGGTACAGACCCCCCCAGTGGAGTTAGAGGGAGGTGAGGGGATACCCACTAAAAGACTAACCTTGTCACCTTGGATGAGGTGAGTGAGGAAGAGGAGAGTTACCCTGACGACACTGCAGAGGAGGAAGAACTGGTGAAGAAACATGAACTGGCGAAGGAGAAACAGCGAGAGAGGGAATGGGAGAAGGAGAGGAAGAGAAGTAGAGAACGGGAGAGGAGGAAGGAGAGGGAGAGGGTCGGTGCGTATATGGAAGGTTTAGTGACTCTGGACGAGATTGGAGGAGAGGGGGATGAGAGAGGAGAGGAGGGAGCAAGAACTGAGGCAGACCTTCACGCATTGGTCACTCTGGATGAGATCGTTGGTGAGGACGGATGGGAGAGGCCTAGCCCAGAACCACACCCCTTCAACCAGGAGGACGAATCAGGAGACTCCTTCAACCCAGAGGTCAGGAAACATCTACTGCTTTATGTTTGTCTGCTTGTATCTCCATCTCAAAATTACAATTCTTGTCTTTCATCATTTGGTCAGTTATAAGTGTCAGCGTTGCTGGCATGTCATGCCTACATTTGCTAATCTAGCCACTGTAAAAATCATTAAAGTAGTTGGTAGTATCAGTGGGTTTTATAATAAATTAGCCATCTGATACAATGAATGATGGAGCTGAGTTTTCTTTTTTCCAAAAATTCAATTTTAATGTGTTCAAAAGCTTTCTTTGTCATTTATCTTTGTTTCATAGTGTAGTTTCTAATTATTTTTATTCAGTTTAGTCACATGATTTCTCAATTTGCAGTACGTTTGCCAATCTGTTGTTCAGCCAGATGTGATATTGCGAGGTGTGAAAGTGAGAGAGGAGGCGAAAGAGTCAAAAGGAGACGTGAAAATGAAATGTTTAATATTAGCAGCAATACACAATGAAAGAGACAATAACCCGCGAACCAAAACATACAGTGCTAAATGTGACCCTGATGACCAATGTGGAACAGGTGTGGTGTTGCTACCATCTTCCCACGACCGCCAGTTAGAACGCCGGCGAGGATGAGCGCTGGAGAGGAGGAGGGACCGCAGCTCTGTGCGGGGCATTCGTTACAGTACCCCCCTCCCTAGGTGCGGCTCCTGACGTCGCCTCTCGCCGGCGCCCCAGACGACCCCGAGGGCGATGAGCTGGCCTATCTGGACGGCGTGCATGGAACTCAGTAGTTAGGGATGGATCGCAGATGTCCACCGCCCGAACCCAGCTGCACTCCTCAGGGCCGTATCCCGCCCAGTCCACCAGGTACTGGATCCGACCCTGCCGTAGCCGAGAGTCCAGCACTTTCTCCACCCTATACGCCAGACCCCCAGCTACCTCCGTTGGGGGTGGAGGCGCCACTGCAGGACCGGACCCCTCTAGTGGACCAGGAACCACCGGCCTGAGGAGAGAGACATGGAAAGAAGGAGATAGGTTAGTGTAAGGTGGTGTCAATCTCAACCTATAGGTGACCTCATTCACTCTCCGGAGGATCGTGAACGGTCCCACATACCGGAGCTCAAGCTTATGGCAGGGCAAGCGGAGCTGGATGTTCCTTGTGGACAGCCAGACCTCATCCCCCGGGTGGAATACTGGAGCCTCGCTCCGCCGCCTGTCTGCGTCTTTTGTCGTTGTACTGCTTCCCGCAGGCGGACGTTGACTGCGGACCAGACCCCCTCAGCCTTCCCAAACCACTCCTCCACCGCTTATACCTCACTAGAACCCCTCCTCCAGTGGCACAACAGTACCGCAGCTCAGCATTCGTTACACCAGACTTATTTGCCATATCTTTTGCCTCATCCCTCTCAACCATACAATTTTTAAATTCCTCATCAATCCACGGGGATTGAACAGTTTTTACAGTCATGTTTCCTGAACCAGCACAGACCCAGCACACTGACAACACAGGGACAGGTGTCTGTGGTCGCGGGTGTCTGTTAGAACAGTGACTGTGTGTCTGTTATATCCATAGGGCAGTGTCACGGCCGGGTGTGTAGAGAGTAGACCAAGGCGCAGCGTAGCGATAGTTCGACATCCTTTATTTAAGTAATGAACTATACTTGATGTGAACTATACAAAATAACAATGCTACATATAACAGAAAGGAAACACACTTACTTCGATTACGAGACATATGACAATGAACCACGCCTAAGCAGTGGAACCAACACATATAAGTAGGATCCCTAATTAGAGGTAATGCATAGCAGCTGCCTCTAATTAGGGATCCCACACACAACACCACACAGACATAGAACGACTAGAACCCCCTCAAAGGCGCGGACTCCCGGCCGCAAGAACCCAAACAAAATTACAAGAGGGGAGGGTTAGGGAGGGAAAAACAACAAACAATAACCATCGCGGGTGGCGGTTCCGGCGCGGGCGAAGTTGATAGCTTCCTCCCTCGTTCTACTGGGCCAGGATTGGGCACCGGTGTGGCAGGCGACTCCGGCCATGGAGCGTGGCGGACAACTGGTCCTAGAATGGACCTCAATGGGTTAAGGGACTCTTGCCATGGAGCGGGGCAATTAACCGGGCCAGGACTGGGCACCGGTGTGGCAGGCGACTCCGGCCATTCAAAGGGGTAAACAACCGGTCCTGGAAATGGCACCGGTGGGGCAAAAGACTCAGGCCATGGAGTGGGGAAAATAACCGCCACGGGAGGCTCCGGACTGTGGACCGCCACGGGAGGCTCCGGACTGTGGACCGCCACGGGAGGCTCCGGGCTGTGGACTGCCGCGGGAGGCTCCGGGCTGTGGACCGCCGCGGGAGGCTCCGGGCTGTGGACCGCCGCTGGAGGCTCCGTGCAGTGGACCGCCGCGGGAGGCTCCGGGCTGTGGACCGTCGCGGGAGGCTTCCGGCTGTGGACCGCCGCGGGAGGCTCCGGGCTGTGGACAGCCGCGGGAGGCTCCGGGCTGTGGACCGCCGCGGGAGGCTCCGGGCTGTGGACCGCCGCGGGAGGCTCCGGGCTGTCGACCGCCGCGGGAGGCTCCGGGCTGTGGACCGCCGCGGGAGGCTCCGGGCTGTGGACCGTCGCGGGAGGCTCCGGGCTGTGGACCGTCGCGGGAGTCTCCAGGCTGTCGACCGTCGGATTGAGGGTGGGTGGTGGGTTGGGTTGAATAAGGAGAAAACAATGCATAAAAAATCCATACATGTATAATACAATTCATATCTAGAGGCTAAATGGAGTTGTGTTTTTTTTTAAATTGTTTTAGGCCTTAACTGTACATGACAGATGCTTTAGGGAATTTGGGCAGAAAAAGTGAATGTCGATTCAAGAAGTCAAAACTTCGAAATGGAGAGTTGAAAATTAATGTTCAAGAAAAATTCAATTGTTCAATAAATGTTCAAGAACTGCACAGCACATTCTCTATATTTGCGGGTTAGGGTCGTGTGCGGGCCTCAGATTCACTTTATCACATATAGTCGGGCGGTTGCAGATGAGTTATTAGCAGTTGTGGGTGGGTAAACAAACAGCTGACCCACGCACCACTATGTTGTTTACCATAGAAACAGAATGAATAGGAAGGGCGTCTCCATTCAAGTCAATGATGGCATAATGAGTGGACTGGAAGACCTTTTCCACCTTCCTCATGATCATTGATGCCCCACGAGGTGAGATCTTGCATGGTGCCCCAGACCGAGAGAGATTGACCGTCATCTTGAACTTCTTTCATTTTCTAATAATTGCGCCAACAGTTGTTGCCTTCTCACCAAGCTGCTTGCCTATTGTCCTGTAGCCCATCTCAGCCTTGTGCAGGTCTACAATTTTATCCCTGATGTCCTTACACAGCTCTCTGGTCTTGGCCATTGTGGAGAGGTTGGAGTCTGTTTGATTGAGTGTGTGGACAGGTGTCTTTTATACAGGTAACGAGTTCAAACAGGTGCAGTTAATACAGGTAATGAGTGGAGAACAGGAGGGCTTCTTAAAAAACGAACAGGTCTGTGAGAGCCGGAATTCTTACTGGTTGGTAGGTGATCAAATACTTATGTCATGCAATAAAATGCAAATTAATTATTTAAAAATCATACAATGTGATTTTCTGGATTTTTGTAAGTGGGAAAACCTGCAAAATCGGCAGTGTATCAAATACTTGTTCTCCCCACTGTATATGGTGTATACACTCATTGTGAGTCTGTCTGCTCCTGTGTGTGTCAGTCTGCTCTTGTGTGTCTACACTCTTCCTCTAACCCCGTCTCTCCTCTAGTGGAAGCTACAGGGTCTCCCGGGATGGAGGAGGAGGGCAAGGGCATGGAGGAAATCAGGAGAATTAACTTTGTGACTGTGGACGAGGTGGGCGAGGAGGAGGAGGAGGCTGTTGCTACCCGGAGAGGAGCAGGGGGGAGGAAGAGAGGACGACAGGGAGAGACACAAATTATAGCGTTGTAATGTCTTCATTTCAGTTTATTGGTGTCATATTTATCTGATGTGATAGAGATGATTATGTTGGCCACAAAAACTGCAAGTCAGTTCTAGTCATTTTCCATGGCTGGCGTCTGTTGTTTCTAAATGACATCTGTCCTATTAGCTGTTTCTAAATGACATCTGTCCTCTATTAGCTGTTTCTAAATGACATCTGTCCTCTTAGCTGTTTCTAAATGACATCTGTCCTCTATTAGCTGTTTCTAAATGACATCTATCCTATTAGCTGTTTCTAAATGACATCTGTCCTCTATTAGCTGTTTCTAAATGACATCTGTCCTATTAGCTGTTTCTAAATGACATCTGTCCTCTATTAGCTGTTTCTAAATGACATCTGTCCTATTAGCTGTTTCTAAATGACATCTGTCCTCTATTAGCTGTTTCTAAATGACATCTGTCCTATTAGCTGTTTCTAAATGACATCTGTCCTCTATTAGCTGTTTCTAAATGACATCTGTCCTCTATTAGCTGTTTCTAAATGACATCTGTCCTCTATTAGCTGTTTCTAAATGACATCTGTCCTATTAGCTGTTTCTAAATGACATCTGTCCTCTATTAGCTGTTTCTAAATGACATCTGTCCTCTATTAGCTGTTTCTAAATGACATCTGTCCTATTAGCTGTTTCTAAATGACATCTGTCCTCTATTAGCTGTTTCTAAATGACATCTGTCTTTTTCCACATTTTGTTACGTTACAGCCTTATTTTAAAATGTATTAAATAACTCTCTTTCTCCCCCTCCCGCCCTCTTCCCTCTCTCTCTCTCTCTCCCTCCATCTCTGTCCAGAAATATTACCTGAAGCGTCAGACTCAACAAGCAGGAGTTTCTAATCAAGGTTCCACCTCCAAATGACCCCTGACCTCACCCTGGATGTGTCCAAAATGTGACCATTTTCCCTACATAGTGCACTACTTTGGACCAGACCCCATAGTGCTCTGGTTGAAAGTAGTGCACTGTGGCAGACCCTTTCAACCAGAGCACTATGGGTAAGCATGTACATGCACTTCAACCAAAAACACCCATACAGAACCTAAATCCATATCACCCATGTAGTAAGCATGTACATGCACTTCAACCAAAAACACCCATACAGAACCTAAATCCATATCACCCATGTAGTAAGCATGTACATGCACTTCAACCAAAAACACCCATACAGAACCTAAATCCATATCACCCATGTAGTAAGCATGTACATGCACTTCAACCAAAAACACCCATACAGAACCTAAATCCATATCACCCATGTAGTAAGCATGTACATGCACTTCAACCAAAAACACCCATACAGAACCTAAATCCATATCACCCATGTAGTAAGCATGTACATGCACTTCAACCAAAAACACCCATACAGAACCTAAATCCATATCACCCATGTAGTAAGCATGTACATGCACTTCAACCAAAAACACCCATACAGAACCTAAATCCATATCACCCATGTAGTAAGCATGTACATGCACTTCAACCAAAAACACCCATACAGAACCTAAATCCATATCACCCATGTAGTAAGCATGTACATGCACTTCAACCAAAAACACCCATACAGAACCTAAATCCATATCACCCATGTAGTAAACATGGACACCTCCCTAGCAACCTTTCCCGAATTGAAGCGAATCCTGCATAGGGGATTAAGAGCCTGTCAATAGACATTTATAGTTGGAAACCCATCACTATATACATATACTACTGAACTATTACACTGGGGAGACCTGACTTCATTTAACCATTATTATTTGGTTACTTATAACATCAGAAGAAATCAACAGTGTGTAATGATAAAACCCTTATAACAACATCCTGAATACAACACCCAACAACGTGGCCCTTTATGCTAACACCATCTCCAGCAACTATTTCAGTGTAAACTCTGAAACCTGCTATAGAGATAAGGGCATTATCCTTAGGTAACTGTAACATGACACCCCTAAGTTACAGACACAAAAAGCAAGTCAAACCTTCAGGAGGAATCTAACAACTGTTCAGTGCTACCACAATTAGCAGTCATAAGTGTAGTTATTCAATAACAGTGTTACTGAACCACAATATTATCATAATAATGAACAGTTCGGTATCTATAATATGAATTCCAAACACACATAATTCACTCTCACAAATTGTCCCCCATTTGACACCCTCAGGACATAGTTAGCTTTGCATCATCTTTCCTAAGATAGATCTGAACTGGATATAAGTTCAGAAGGTCAGTAGCACCATCACTTGTGTCCATCAATCATTGTTCCATGTTTTTATTAAGCAATATCCAACCAAGAATTAAATCGAAACCAGCTGAGATTTCACTTCTAGCTTTAAATGTATTAGGGATTCCTCTGGGCTGACCTAAAGACTCCAACTTGATAAGTTCTTCTTCCTCTGTTTTAGTAACCTCCCCATCTATTCTGATAATTGACACCTGATGTACTGTTCTAACCAAAGCACAAAGTCCAGTTTATCTAGCTGGAAGAACATTAAATAGTTTGTTTCTTCCACACATCCAGTAATGATCTGCTACTCCAACATTCGTATTATTCGTATTAAATAAAGATGTCGAACTATGGATACGCTGCGCCTTGGTCTCTCTACACACCCGAACGTGACAGAATGAACCACCACCCGACCAAGCAGCGATATACTGGAGCAAAGGAGAAGAGAGGAAGACAGCGGCGTTATAGAGGAAATGGAGCCCGTAGTCAACCCCAGGAAAATTTCGGGGGGGGGCTATGGGGATGGTCTGGCAAGGAGGAGGACGCGCCAGTACCACTCTCCATGTGGGATACACTGTGCCCTAAATATAAATGGGGGGCACAAAGTGCAGAAGAAGAGGAGTATTTGGAGAGACATTTTGGAGACGTTTTGGAGGAGATGTGGGAGATAGCGGAGGAAGTTGAACAGGAAATGTCGGAGTGGAATTATCCGTGTCCAGTCGCCTACTCCAATCCCGTGAAAGAGCAGTCCGCTTTACCGGTGCCCAGTCGGGGTACGGCCGTCTGCTCTACTCCAGTGCCAGAGCAGTCCGCTCCACCGGTGCCCAGTCTGGGTCCGGCCGTCTGCTACACTCCAGTGCGCCTCTCCAGTCCGGTACGTCATGTGCCTGTTCCTCGCACTCGCCCTGAGGTGCGTGTCACCAGTCCGGTGCCATCAGTGCCGACTCCATGCACCAGGCCTCCAGTGCGCCTCTCCAGTACGGTACGTCATGTGCCTGCTCCTCGCACTAGCCCTGAGGTGCGTGTTATTAGTCCTGTGCCACATGTGCCGACTCCACGCACCAGGCTTCCAGTGCGCGTCTCCAGTCAGGTACGTCCTGTGCCTGTTCCCCGCACTAGCCCTGAGGTGCGTGTTATTAGTCCTGTGCCACATGAGCCGACTCCACGCACCAGGCTACCAGTGCGCGTCTCCAGTCAGGTACGTCCTGTGCCTGTTCCCCGCACTAGCCCTGAGGTGCGTGTTATTAGTCCTGTGCCACATGTACCGGCTCCACGCACCAGGCCTCCAGTGCGCCTCTCCAGTCTGGTACGTCCCGTGCCGACTCCCCGCACTCGACCTCCAGTGCGTGTGCCCAGCCAGGTTCCTCCAGTACCGGCTCCACGCACCAAGCCTCCAGTGCGCCTCTCCAGCCTGGTACGTCCCGTGCCGACTCCCCGCACTCGACCTCCAGTGCGTGTGCCCAGCCAGGTACCTCCAGTGCCGGCTACACGCACCAGACCGTCGGTGCGCCTCATCAGCCCGGAGACTCCCGTGATAGTCGACAGCCCGGAGACTCCCGTGAAAGTCGACAGCCCGGAGCCTCCCGTGATGCTCGACAGCCCGGAGCCTCCCGTGACGCTCGACAGCCCGGAGCCTCCCGTGACGCTCGACAGCCCGGAGCCTCCCGTGACGCTCGACAGCCCGGAGCCTCCCGTGACGCTCGACAGCCCGGAGCCTCTCGTGACTCTCGACAGCCCGGAGCCTCCCGTGACGCTCGACATCCCGGAGCCTCCCGTGACGCTCGACAGCCCGGAGCCTCCCGTGACGCTCGACAGCCCGGAGCCTCCCGTGACGCTCGACAGCCCGGAGCCTCCCGTGACGCTCGACAGCCCGGAGTCTCCCGTGAAGCTCGACAGCCCGGAGCCTCCCGTGATAATTATATGGCCGGAGTCGCCTGCCACACCGGTGCTCAGTCCTGGCCCGGTTATTTGCCCCGCTCCATGGCCTGAACTTTTTTCCCCACCATTGTTATTTAAAGGACCGGTGGGTTGCCCCTTTATATGGCCGGAGTCGCCTGCCACACCGGTGCTCAGTCCTGGCCCGGTTATTTGCCCCGCTCCATGGCCTGAGATTTTTTCCCCACCATTGTTGTTACCAGGACCGGTGGGTTGCCCCTTTATATGGCCGGAGTCGCCTGCCACACCGGTGCCCAGTCCTGGCCCGGTTATTTGCCCCGCTCCATGGCCTGAGCCTTTTGCCCCACCATGGTCATTTCCAGGACCGGTGGGTTGCCCCTTTAAATGGCCTGAGTCGCCTACCACACCAGTGCCCAGTCCGGGCCAAGTAGAAATGAGGAGGAAGACATCCACTTCGCCTGGGCCGGAACCGCCACCGGCGATGGGTTATGTTTGATGTTTTTCCCTCCCTGACCCTTCCCTCATGTTTTTGTGTTTATTTTTCTTGCGGCCGGGAGTCCGCGCCTTTGGGGGGGGGTACTGTCAGGCTCTGGCCATAGAGAAGCTTTGCTTCTCTATATTTCTATGGTCAGAGTCTGGCAGATCTATCATTTCTATTTCTGTCTGGTGTTGTGTGTGTGTGTGGGATCCCTAATTAGAGGCAGCTGCTATGCATTACCTCTAATTAGGGATCTTACTTATATGTCTGTGTTCCACTCCGTTGGCGTGGTTCATTGTTGTATATTGTCTCGTGTCGTGCTACGTGTGTTCCCTTTCATTATATATTGTATTTGTTATTTTGTATAGTTCGATATCAGTATAGTTTATTCGTATTAAATAAAGATGTCGAACTATGGATACGCTGCGCCTTGGTCTCTCTACACACCCGAACGTGACACATATAGCACATTGCTCATAGGTTGCAGGTTCTGGCACAATTACCACTTTTCCTGTGGGAGATTTACTGCACAGTACACAAGTGTCCATCTGATGTTTCATAGCTGTGTACTTAGCTCATTTGTACCAGCCATTGTTCAGTGCTTTGTCCACATCCATTCACTCACTCCTATTGACACCTCAGCAGATGCAGAGACTGATATATTATTGTCAATCAAGTCAGCAGAATGCATGAACCCTTCCCTTATATCTATTAGGAATTCTGCCATTCATTCGATGTTCACAAGTCCATGGAACCCACTTGACCCTTTCATGCCTGTTAATGATCTGCTCTGTAGCACCTTTGGTAGAACCAGTCATCTTCATCCTTTTAGTTTCCAGTTGTCCTGTTTGTTCTGTGTCCATTTTCCCAGTGGGTCTGTCGACACTTGTCTCTAAGTGTTCATTCTGATCATGTGATCGGTGCAGTTGATGGTTGTGAAGGGCAGAGAATCTCCATTGCCCTCGTCATCTGCAGAGTCTGGGCGGTCTTGGAGATCTTGGAGTTCTGGTGGGTGTAGGTCTGGACAGTCTGGATGGTTTGAGGGGTCTCAATGGTGGTTGCTTTGGGGTTTCATCTGTGTCTGGCCCTGCACTGTAGGCATCAACCAGCAGCAACATTCTCATTGCCAGTGTCCCCCATCGCCGGAGTTTTAGAAGAGAGTGGTGATTCTGCCTGAGCATCCTCCCTCTCCCCTTCGTCTTCTGTCCACGTTTCATCTCCTTCCCCGGACGGGGTTTCAGCAGCTTCTGCTCCCTCATCACCGGATCGCTGTACCCGTCGTGGTACTCTGGTGCAGTGGTTGAGATGGTACCAGGTCGAACTTCCCTCTACTCGAACAGCTGTTGTTGTGGCCTTTGTCTCGGCTCGTTCCACTTCCTCCGGAAGGCCCTGAAGTAGACTCTGTCCCCTGGTCCTCTAAGAACTGACACTGGCATGGGTTGAACTGTAAGCATTTCATGCAGTGTTAGATGTGTTATTCGATTAGTTTGCATGCGATAACTCAAAGTGCCAGAGGCCAAGCAACCACCCAATTCATCAGTGTTCTCTCACAGATTTCCATTACCAGGTGTTTAAAATGGTCCTTCTAAATCACTGGTTCTGTCATAGGAATTAGCTAAATCCTAATGTTTTAGCATATATTCCTGACCTTGGGAGGTGAATACGTTGCTCCAGTATCTATCATCATGGGTGTGCCTCTATCATTCACCTGAACCTGCAGCATAGGTTCTTCATCAGCCTGCATGGTTATTGCAGTAAACTGACCCTCCCCTTTAGGACTCTCTGGGCATCCCCAGTCTCTTTAATTTGGTCTTCCCCAGCGGGTCACTGGTCCCTGTGGAGCCTGTGTTTGAGATTGCTGCCATGCATCCGAGATGGGACCATTTCCTTGCCAATTACCCTGTGGTGGCTGTGTGTACACATTCACTCTTGGTGTGGTGGTTCCTGAACATGTCTATCCCCACAGCTCCTGTTTGAACTGGTCAAAATGTCAGTCCATCCAGTTTCCATTCATGCACCGCTCGTCCGAGGCCACACCTCTGCAACCCGTCCTCCATTTTGGCCATCCCCAGCACCCTTACCAGCAATGCCTTCAGGTCTCCCACCGCCAGCATTTGTTCACTCTTCAAATGTTCCAATCCATTTACCGGCCTCTTTCTAAACACACCCACTCTTCACTCTACTTCCTCATTACCTCCTCCCGGCTCTTCTTCATCTCTTCTAGATATAATACTTAATCTCTGACCTACTTTCTCCTGAAGACCCTCAGCTTTACGCAGCCTCCGATCTGGACAGGGATTTCGTCTCTGTCCTCTCCTGGGCTTTCCTAAAAATAAGAATACAAAAACCTAACAGGAGAAGTTAGTTTCTTCATATAATTTAACAGATCATCTTCCAGTCTAGTCAGGTCAGTCTGTTTGTCAGTCATGGGCCTATGATACAGAACATTCATGAGACGGCCTGTTAACATCTCATGAGGGCTATACCCAGCACCTCTATTGGGGCTGCTTCGCATTCTCATCAGCACCAGAGGTATACATTCTACTCAGGTTCAACTTGTTGAGTGGCAGGCCTTAGCCATAACTTTTTGGGTGATAGATACATACACATTTCTGATCTATTCCCATTATAAGGGCAATTTGGGCTACGACATCTCCTGTGACATGGGTGCTGTGTACCATATTCCTGCTTGACGAATGACTCACAAACCGTCAGGCCATCAGGGCCCCGGGAGCAACCTCTGGCCTCCCAAAGGGAGTGAGACATGTCGTCAGTCCCCTGTTGTTGTTGCAACTCAACAACAGGCGAGGCCACAGCAGAAACCAGATACACAACATGGGTATGAAACCTGCTACTCCAAAATACCAGCACACCAATGGTTGTCTCTGTGATGTACAGGCTGCAGACGGTCAACGTCTTCTTGCAATGTTGTTATTAGATTGCCCATCATTCAGGACAGACTTTATTGCACTCTGCGATGCTGCAGCCCCTTCCCTTGAACTCTTCATGCTCTCATTATCATCATTCCCTCCATCACCTCTTGACCTTCCATCAGGGTAAAAAGGTCTTAACTGGGCTCTTGTATCATCCATCATGTCCCCTAGTTCTTGAGACATCTGACCTAGTGGTGGAGAATCGTTGTTATCTTGGTCTGGCAGGGTGCCTGGTCCCTGTGTGCCTTCTCCCCAGGTTAAGTCTTCAGTAAACATTTGGGGGTGATGGGTAGACTCCTCTGTAGTCATCTCTGCAGCAGGGAGGGGGCCTCAATCCAAGGTCTGTCTTTATTGTTCCAACAGGAGGCTTTTCTTTCACTCCAGAACAAGTTGTCAGTCCTGTTACAGAAAATAGGGTGGTCTGCTCTTTTCCCTCTTTCCTTATCACTCATTCCTTCTCAATGTTTCTACATATTTTTATTTAGGTTCTGCGTGTAATATTAATATTTCCTGGTGATCAGAGTCACACTGCCTGCTTCATACCATATATTATACACATTTACAATACTGGTTTATACTGAAGTCACAAAACAAATACCACACATTTAGAACATAGATTTCACAATACAGACAATACAACACAACATAATACGCTTTCCAAAGTGACCTGTGAATCCGGCCTTCTTATCTGATTCACTTCCTCTACACAGACAAGAACGTTATTATACAGGATTTTCGTCTGTCCAAGCAGTCCCCTACCGAGTCACCTGAACCCATAGGGCGGTAACTTTCCCTTCCCGTTCAGACCTGAATAAGCAATTTTATATTTAAAATATGCTAATGTCAGCAGTATCCGCAGAGACCTGTCCGTACAGGCCTAAAAAATGTGCATATATTTTTATTATGATTTTTTATGTTTATTAATATGGTATTTTTTTGCGGTATCCACAGGATTTCTCTATTTCTATTCTTAAATGCCCAAGCAAATAGTCAACCACTCACAAGCTCGCCAATTATGTCGTGGAAAATCTTCCCTTTTTCTCTAAAAAATAAAGCACTCTCAAAGTTTGGAAAAGTAACAGACTTTATTACGCAAGTAACAAAGCCGAGGAGCCTCCGGAGACCACTGATCTTCCCTGACTCCTCTCGCTCTTTTTATACAATGTTGTGGTTACATAGCATACATAGTCCTTCCCCCATTGGTAGAATGATTAACGCCTCTTATCCGTCTTCCACTATTGTTTTAAAACCTTTCAATTCTGGTTTATCGACATCCTCTTCCTGTTGGCAGTTAAAACTTCAAGATATAAAAACACTCTTCTGTTGGAAGAAAAACCCAGTTGAAACCTGTTGAAACCACAGCACAATACAGACACTATTTTATTCAACTATTCATGTCATTCTTATATTATAGCTAGTGTGTGTCTAAGTGTACCCTATAAAACCATATGATTATCTTCTCTTGGGCTTCACTGACTGCTCTGACTGTTGGGCTTCACTGACTGCTTCTGACCTCTATTCTGTTGATTTCTTATGCCACTTTAAACGTTTACTGAATGACTTCTAATTTAAATAGAGGAAGGTTACAAACTTCTGTTGTAACCTTCCGATTATGTTCTTTGGATCATAGGCCTAAAAATATTGATCAAAAGCTTACAAATATTCAACACAGGCCACAGGCCTCAATTGACAGCCTGATCAACTCTATGTGAAGGAGATGTGTCGAGCTGCATGAGCAAATGGTGGTCATGCCAGATACTGACTGGTTTTCTGATCCACGCACCTACCTTTTTGTAAGGTATCTGTGACCAACAGATGCATATCTGTATTCCCAGTCATGTAAAATCCATAGATTAGTGCCAAATGAATTGATTTAAATTGACTGATTTCCTTGTGTCACAGTAGAAGGACGTTATGTGGCCAGCAGGTGGAGACACAGCCCAGACCTCCTAAGCTCCTGTTACTCACCCCAGATCAGCTCACCTGGATGCACTAATTACAGCACACCTGGGGATCGTTAGCGACTACCTGGCCCTAGAAAAGGAGCCTGTTTGGGCTACCAGGGGAGAGAGAATGGGAGGACGACGGTGAGCAAACCCAGATGAAGATAGTTAAAGAGGAAAATGTTTTGATTTAGTTTGGTGATACTGCAGTTTGTGTACTAGGGTGGCAAACCAGTTTTATGACCAACTTTTGGAAGACCAGTTTTTGTTAAGAAACGTTATGATTTTGGAGCACTCCTGGACGTCGTTCTTGAAAGTTAAGCCTCAACAAACACCCTTTTCCTGGTGATTTGTTACATATGGTGGAAAATGCGGTGAACTGTGAACTACCGCTGGACTTCAGAGAAGGTGTGGACGCTAGCGGATTATCAGAACCCTGTACGGAAGGAGGAGAACACAGCCTGGTTTAGACACCATGGAGAATCTGATACAGCAATTGGCCCACACTGTGCTAACTCAGCAAAGCCAGACCCAAGCCCTCTTGGAAGAGTACAGGCGTGGGAATGACCTTCTGCCGGAAGAGCTCCGGGCCATGGCCAGCCCGGCGAAATTGGCTACGGAAGGCTCCCAAACTAGAATTGACACTCGCAGTGCTAGCCATTACATCCCGAAAATGACAGAGTTTGACGATGTGGAGGCCTATCTACAGGCCTTTGAAAGGTCCACCACCTGAGAACAATGGGACCCCGACCAATGGGCTGGTCTTATTGCCCCATTTTTGATTGGGCCCGCTCAAAAAGTATATCTAGAGTTAGAACCCACTGCGGCTGCCGATTATCCCAGATTGAAGAAGGAAATTCTGGGCAGATATGCACTTAGCCCACAAATGCGGGCTCAAAGCTACCATGAATGGACCTTTCATCCTGCAGACTCCGCTAGCTCCCAGATGTTTGAGCTAGTTTCGTATTGCTACCGGATGGCTTCTGCGTGATCAGGACACAGTCCAACAAGTGCTAGAGCGCCTGGTGGTGGATCGTTACTTACGGGCCCTCCCGTATGAGATGAAACGAGTGGTGAGTCAAAGCAACCACCAAACCTGTGATCAGCTGGTCCAAGCCGTTGAAAGTCACCAAATCACAGCTACCCTGCTCAAAGGTTCCAGAGTGGAAAAACCAGATCAACTTAAAGAAAAAAGGATACCCATGAACCGGAAGTATGAGTGCCAACAGGAACGTTGTCCTAATGAACCAGTTCGTAGCCGGAAGTCCCAACGAAACCCCTTTCAGATCAAAAGGCGCCACTGTTTACGGTGCCACGAGGTGGGCCATCTGTCACGGCAATGCCCTTACTCTGATGAGCCCATGCCCACTGAAAGGTCAGAGGAGGGGAGAAAGCCTTGTAACCTGCTAACCAGCTGCCTGGGGGAGATCATCAGTCCAGCCATAATGGTAACGGCACAGATAAATGGAAGACGTACAAGTGCCATGGTAGACACCAGAAGCATGATTACCCTAGCCCGGCCGCATCTAGTAGACCAAGACCACAAGGACTTGTCCAAAACAGTCCGGGTGTCGTGCATCCATGGCGACACAAAGGAATATCCCAGCTTTCCACGGAAAAAGGGCAGTTTTTGATGAGAGTGGGCATAGTTCCAAACCTGCCAATATACCTACTTTTGGGGAGGGACTGCCACCTGTACTCCAGCCTCTAGATGGGGACCTATCTCAGTGTTACAGGCAGATACCGGGTCAGAGACTCAATCGGAAGCAGAAGCGGACGACGAACATGAAGCTATGGAACCAGGAGATCCTGCCCAACACAGAGGTACTGGGAGGATGGATGAGGCCCCAGGAAACGACCGGTAAGGACCGGTTGTTGTACCGGGTAAGACAACATGGGGGGGAAACCATAGAGCAGCTACTAGTGCCTAAAGAACACATCCGGACCGTACTACACCTAGCCCATACCCATATGTTCGGGGCCCTCCTCGGTTATGAGAAAACAAAGGATTGAATTCTTAAAAGGTTTTACTGGCCAGGTATTGTAAAGGCTGTACAGGAGTACTGCAATACTTGTCCCGAATGCCAGAAGCCCCAAAACCCCATTACCGGAGTCCATTAATCCCCTTACCGATTATAGAGACCCCGTTCCAGAGGATTGGGATGGACTTAGTGGGACCGCTGGTAAAATCGGCTAAGGGCTTCCAGTACATACTCGTAATTGTAGACTATGCCACAAGATATCCCGAGGCCATACCCCTGAGAAATATGACTGCTAAAGTAATTGCCAAGGAAATGTTCCTTCTCTTCAGCGGGGTCGGTATAGCGAAGGAGATCCTCACGGAACAGGGAACCCCTTTCATGTCCAACATAATGAGGGAGGTGTGCCGTCTACTGAAGGTGAAAGAAGTGCTTACCTCAGTCTACCATCCTCAAACGGACGGACTGGTGGAACGCTTCAACAAAACCCTGAAGAGCACGCTAAAGAAAGTTGTGGAGAAGGAAGGCCGGGACTGGGACCAATTATTGCCATACCTGATATTTGCGGTAAGAGAAGTGCCCAGCGCATCCACCGGTTTTTCTCCTGGAACCCCTGGAACCCCTGGAAAAATCCGTATCACGTTCTGTGTTTCTTTACCTCTAATTCATGCGAACATTTTCCCTTTAAACTTCTCATTGTCAATCGTGAATGATAATGTGCATGTTTTTTTGTCTTACATTAACGTTATAATATGCTATTATACTGTGTTTGGTTCTGCTATGTAGAATACTATCATTATGTGATCTTGCAGGCATTGATTCAGATTTGAATTAAGTTTATTAAATCAACACCATTTGCCAGAGAAGCTAATAACATTTGATTTGATTTGATGTGAAAATCCACAAACCAGGTTTTGACATGATTTCACATATGCAATGTTACATGTGAATTTATGTGATTTTCCACATGGAAATCAGGTTTTTTTTCTGTAAGGGGAGTGCTGTCCACGATGCACCATTTTAAAGGCAATTTTGCCCTTCCCGCAGAAATCACATTTATGGTAAACACTTCAGATTTCTAAATGAAAGGTAATCAGAAATTACGTTTAAATGTCAAGCGCTCTACAACTCACCTCAGAATGAATCTCAGCCTAAATTAGTCACACCTTTTCCATGACACACCACATGCAAACAACACACACTACATGCTAACAACACACACATGGACACACGGACCAGACCAGAGCACAGAATTACACCAGTTTATGATGATGGTTAGACTAGATTATCCTAACACACTGACAGACTAGATTATCCTAACACACTGACAGACTAGATTATCCTAACACACTGACAGACTAGATTATCCTAACACACTGACAGACTAGATTATCCTAACACACTGACAGACTACATGATCCTGACACACTGACAGACTACATGATCCTGACACACTGACAGACTACATGATCCTAACACACTGACAGACTACATGATCCTAACACACTGACAGACTACATGATCCTAACACACTGACAGACTACATAATCCTGACTCACTGACAGACTACATGATCCTAACACACTGACAGACTAGATTATCCTAACACACAGACAGACTAGATTATCCTAACACACTGACAGACTACATGATCCTAACACACTGACAGACTAAATGATCCTGACACACTGACAGACTAGATTATCCTAACACACTGACAGACTAGATTATCCTAACACACACACAGACTAGATTATCCTAACACACTGACAGACTACATGATCCTAACACACTGACAGACTACATGATCCTGACACACTGACAGACTACATGATCCTAACACACTGACAGACTACATGATCCTGACACACTGACAGACTAGATTATCCTAACACACTGACAGACTACATGATCCTACACACAGACAGACTACATGATCCTGACACACTAACAGACTACATGATCCTAACACACTGACAGACTACATGATCCTAACACACTGACAGACTACATGATCCTAACACACTGACAGACTACATGATACTGACACACTGACAGACTACATGATCCTAACACACTGACAGACTACATGATCCTGACACACTGACAGACTAGATTATCCTAACACACTGACAGACTACATGATCCTGACACACTGACAGACTAGATTATCCTAACACACTGACAGACTACATGATCCTAAACACAGACAGACTACATGATCTTGACACACTAACAGACTACATGATCCTAACACACTGACAGACTACATGATCCTAACACACTGACAGACTACATGATCCTGACACACTGACAGACTACATGATCCTAACACACTGACAGACTAGATTATCCTGACACACAGACAGACTACATGATCCTGACACACTGACAGACTACATGATCCTGACACACTGACAGACTACATGATCCTAACACACTGACAGACTACATGATCCTAACACACTGACAGACTAGATTATCCTAACACACAGACAGACTAGATGATCCTAACACACAGACAGACTAGATTACCCTAACACATTGACAGACTAGATTACCCTAACACACAGACAGACTACATCATCCTAACACACTGACAGACTACATGATCCTGACACAGACAGACTAGATTACCCTAACACACTGACAGACTAGATTACCCTAACACACTGACAGACTAGATTATCCTGACACACTGACAGACGAGATTATCCTGACACACTGACAGACTAGATTATCCTGACACACTGACAGACTAGATTATCCTGACACACTGACAGACTAGATTATCCTAACACACAGACAGACTACATGATCCTAACACACTGACAGACTACATGATCCTGACACACAGACAGACTACATGATCCTGACACAGACAGACTACATGATCCTGACACTGACAGACTACATGATCCTGACACTGACAGACTACATGATCCTAACACACTAACATACTACATGATCCTGACACACAGACAGACTACATGATCCTGACACAGACAGACTACATGATCCTGACACAGACAGACTACATGATCCTGACACTGACAGACTACATGATCCTGACACTGACAGACTACATGATCCTAACACACTGACAGACTACATGATCCTGACACAGACAGACTAGATTATCCTAACACACAGACAGACTAGATTATCCTAACACACTGATAGACTACATGATCCTGACAAACTGACAGACTACATGATCCTGACACACTGACAGACTAGATTATCCTAACACACTGACAGACTACATGATCCTAACACACTGACAGACTACATGATCCTGACACACTGACAGACTAGATTATCCTAACACACTGACAGACTACATGATCCTGACAGACAGACTAGATTATCCT
Source organism: Thymallus thymallus (assembly GCA_023634145.1). Lineage (NCBI taxonomy): Eukaryota > Metazoa > Chordata > Actinopteri > Salmoniformes > Salmonidae > Thymallus > Thymallus thymallus. The sequence continues at coordinate 3,054,197 of CM042422.1, forward strand.
AACACACTGACATACTACATGATCCTGACACACTGACAGACAAGATTACCCTAACACACTGACAGACTAGATTATCCTAACACACTGACAGACTACATGATCCTGACACACTGACAGACTACATGATCCTAACACACTGACAGACTACATGATCCTGACACACTGACAGACTACATGATCCTGACACACTGACAGACTAGATTATCCTAACACACTGACAGACTAGATTATCCTAACACACTGACAGACTACATAATCCTGACACACTGACAGACTACATGATCCTGACACACTGACAGACTACATGATGCTAACACACTGACAGACTAGATTATCCTAACACACAGACAGACTAGATTATCCTAACACACTGACAGATTATATGATCCTAACACACTGACAGACTACATGATCCTGACACACTGACAGACTATATGATCCTAACACACTGACATACTAGATTATCCTAACACACAGACATACTAGATTATCCTGACACACTGACAGACTACATGATCCTGACACACTGACAGACTAGATTATCCTAACACACTGACAGACTAGATTATCCTAACACACTGACAGACTACATAATCCTGACACACTGACAGACTAGATTATCCTAATACACTGACAGACTACATAATCCTGACACACTGACAGACTACATGATCCTGACACACTGACAGACTACATGATCCTAACACACTGACAGACTACATGATCCTGACACACTGACAGACTACATGATCCTGACACACTGACAGACTAGATTATCCTAACACACTGACAGACTAGATTATCCTAACACACTGACAGACTACATAATCCTGACACACTGACAGACTACATGATCCTGACACACTGACAGACTACATGATCCTAACACACTGACAGACTAGATTATCCTAACACACAGACAGACTAGATTATCCTAACACACTGACAGACTATATGATCCTAACACACTGACAGACTACATGATCCTGACACACTGACAGACTTCATGATCCTGACACACTGACAGACTACATGATCCTAACACACTGACAGACTACATGATCCTGACACACTGACAGACTACATGATCCTGACACACTGACAGACTAGATTATCCTAACACACTGACAGACTAGATTATCCTAACACACTGACATACTAGATTATCCTAACACACAGACATACTAGATTATCCTGACACACTGACAGACTACATGATCCTGACACACTGACAGACTAGATTATCCTAACACACTGACAGACTAGATTATCCTAACACACTGACAGACTACATAATCCTGACACACTGACAGACTAGATTATCCTAATACACTGACAGACTACATAATCCTGACACACTGACAGACTACATGATCCTGACACACTGACAGACTACATGATCCTAACACACTGACAGACTACATGATCCTGATACACTGACAGACTACATAATCCTGACACACTGACAGACTACATGATCCTGACACACTGACAGACTACATGATCCTAACACACTGACAGACTAGATTATCCTAACACACAGACAGACTAGATTATCCTAACACACTGACAGACTATATGATCCTAACACACTGACAGACTACATGATCCTGACACACTGACAGACTTCATGATCCTGACACACTGACAGACTACATGATCCTAACACACTGACAGACTACATGATCCTGACACACTGACAGACTACATGATCCTGACACACTGACAGACTAGATTATCCTAACACACTGACAGACTAGATTATCCTAACACACTGACAGACTACATAATCCTGACACACTGACAGACTACATGATCCTGACACACTGACAGACTACATGATCCTAACACACTGACAGACTAGATTATCCTAACACACAGACAGACTAGATTATCCTAACACACTGACAGACTATATGATCCTAACACACTGACAGACTACATGATCCTGACACACTGACAGACTATATGATCCTAACACACTGACATACTAGATTATCCTAACACACAGACATACTAGATTATCCTGACACACTGACAGACTACATGATCCTGACACACTGACAGACTAGATTATCCTAACACACTGACAGACTAGATTATCCTAACACACTGACAGACTACATAATCCTGACACACTGACAGACTAGATTATCCTAATACACTGACAGACTACATAATCCTGACACACTGACAGACTACATGATCCTGACACACTGACAGACTACATGATCCTAACACACTGACAGACTACATGATCCTGATACACTGACAGACTAGATTATCCTAACACACTGACAGACTATATGATCCTAACACACTGACAGACTACATGATCCTGACACACTGACAGACTAGATTATCCTAACACACTGACATACTAGATTATCCTAACACACAGACAGACTACATAATCCTGACACCCTGACAGACTACATGATCCTGACACACTGACAGTGTGTCAGGATCATGTAAACACTGACAGATTATCCTAACACACTGACAGACTACATGATCCTAACACACTGACAGACTACATGATCCTGACACACTGACAGACTACATGATCCTAACACACTGACATACTACATGATCCTGACACACTGACAGACTACATGATCCTAACACACTGACAGACTACATGATCCTACACACAGACAGACTACATGATCCTGACACACTGACAGACTACATTATCCTAACACACTGACAGACTACATGATCCTAACACACTGACAGACTACATGATCCTACACACAGACAGACTACATGATCCTAACACACTGACAGACTAGATTATCCTAACACACTGACAGACTACATGATCCTAACACACTGACAGACTACATGATCCTAACACACAGACAGACTAGATTATCCTGATACACTGACAGACTACATGATCCTGACACACTGACAGACTACATGATCCTAACACACTGACAGACTACATGATCCTAACACACTGACAGACTACATGATCCTAACACACTGACAGACTACATGATCCTAACACACAGACAGACTAGATTATCCTGACACACTGACAGACTACATGATCCTAACACACTGACAGACTACATGATCCTGACTTCACTTCATTCTACTGTCACTAACAGGGCTCCTTTAAACTCCATCCCCCAGCAGCCTCTATTATTGCTTCACTTCAGTCTCTATGGCAACGGTGTCTCTTCATTGGTTCTCCCCTTATTGTGTCACAATATCGTAGCTCTCCTCCTCTATATGTGGTCTGGGACAGTCAGAAGTGCCTCCTCTGGTTCTCTGTCCACGTCAACATTCTGAAGACAGACAGAGAGAAAGAGAAGGTGTGATGATGTGTGTGTGTGTGTACCTGCAAACTAGGTTTGGTGAGTTCCTGCATTTTTTGTTCGAGGTGGGGCTTGGTGTGGGGACGTCACTGCATTGGCTCTCTGGACAACCAGAGGGGCTTAAGTATGACTGACCAATGAGGTGCTCTGACAGTTCAAGGCTGTTCAGCTAGGAGTAGGTTTGCTGCAAGACACTTTTAGTACATATGAGGCGGTAAGAAGGTTTGATTCGGGAATGGGGACGTTATATGTAGTGTGCGTGTGTGTGTGCGTGTGTGTGTTGGCTCACCACTGGTTTGTCTCTGTGTGTGTTGACTGCTTCAATGTTGAGGAAGATGGACTCAACCTTACAGCCTGAGAGAAAGAAATAGAGACCCCACAGCTGATTGGTATATAATTTAACATTACCAGAGAGAGAGAGAGAGAGAGAGAGAGAGAGAGAGAGAGAGACCGACCGTAGGCGACTGGGGTGAGTTTCAGCACCGTGTGGAGAGGACACTTCAGATATGGTAACTCCGCTGGAGGGAGAGAGAGAGACGGGGAGACAGAACTCAAACATTTCCTCTGACAGATGGATCATTTCAACACTGACAGAGTTCCAAAGGTGTCTGCCAGTAGTATATAGTATAGTAGTAGTAGTACTGTGTCTGAGGCGCTGGGATTGTGCATAGACCGTCTTACCTGCGCTCTTATCCAGGAAGTAAGCTAGCAGACAGCGCATGACAGCCTGATGACACACCACCAGAACATTCTCCTGTCTCTCTAGCTCCATAATCACCGGCTCCAGACGTTGCACCAGATCCTCATACGACTGACACACACACACACATCACACATTATATATGAACATTATAAACACAGATACACACGCACAAAATACACACATTATAGAAAAAGATGTGGACACCTGCTCATCGAACATCTCATTCCAAAGTCATGGGTATTAATATGGAGTTGGTCCCCCCTTTGCTGCTATAACAGCCTCCACTATTCTGGGAAGGCTTTCCACTAGATGTTGGAACATTGCTGCAGGGACTTGCTTTGTGCACAGGGGCATTGGCATGCTGAAACAGGAAAGGTCCTTTCCAAAACTGTTGCCACAAAGTTGGAAGCACAGAATCGTCTACAATGTCATTATATGTTGTAGCGTTAAGATGTCCCTTCATTGGAACTAAGGGGCCTAGCCCGAACCATGAAAAACAGCCCCAGGCCATTATTCCTCCAAACTTTAGAGGTGGCACTATACATTCGGGCAGGTAGCGTTCTCCTGGCATCCACAAAACCCAGATTCCTCCATCGGACTGCCTGATGGTGAAGCGTCATTCATCATGCCACTGCTCTGCTGCAGAGTCCAACGGTGGCGAGCTTTACACCACTCCAGCTGATGCTTGGCATTGTGCATGGTGATCTTAGGCTTGTGTGCGGCAGCTCGGCCATGGAAACCCATTTCATGAAGCTCCCGACAAACAGTTATTGTGCTGATGTTGCTTCCAGAGGCAGTTTGGAACTCGGTAGTGAGTGTTGCAACCGGGGAAAGACAATTTTTCCACGCAACGCGCTTCAGCACTAGGCGATCCCATTCTGTGAGCTTGTGTGGCCTACCACTTTACGGCTGAGCCGATGTTCTTCCAAGAAGTTTCCACTTCACAATAAAGGCACTTACAGTTGGCAACTCTAGCAGGGCAGAAATTTGACCAACTCACTTGTTGGAAAGGTGGCATCCTATGACAATGCCACGTTGAAAGTCAATGAGCTCTTCAGTAAGGGCATTCTCCTGCCATTATTTGTCTATGGAGATTGCATGGCTGTGTGATTGATTTTCTAGACCTATCAGCAACAGGTGTGGCTGAAATAGGCAAATACACTAATTTGAAGGGGTGTCCACATACTTTTGTATATGTTGTGTAATATACACATTATACACACACATCTATCTACATACAGTACCAGTCAAAAGTTTGGACACACCTACTCATTCAAGGGTTTTTCATTTTACTATTTTCTACATTGTAGAATAATAGTGAAGACAACAAAATGAAATAACACATATGGAATCATGTAGTAACCAAAACAGTGTTAAACAAATCAAAATATAGTTTATATGTGAGATTCTTCAAAGTAGCCACCCTTTGCCTTGACGACAGCTTTGCACACTCGGATGTCAGAAGTCAGAGATTTCCGAGTTCCCAGTTGTTTTGAATGCAGCATCAGATTGTAACTAGCGTACCTCAGGGTTGCCAGCTCATTTAGCGTATAAACTTCTCCTTTTTGCCCCCCCCCTTATTGGAAAATCCCCACGACATGCCACTGGCTTTGAGTAACACTATACATGTCGGCTACTGCAGCGATAACTCACCTCGGACTGGACGATGTTCTATTTTTCTCCAACAATAGTTTTTTTTTCTTCAATGAGCCGAGAAAGAGACTGAGGTATCGGGGACGGAGGTCGGGGTGCCTTGTAAGGATCCACAGACGGCGAGTGGGAAATCTGCCTTTACCATCAGTATTACTAGCCAACGTACAATCACTGGACAATAAATTAGACAAGATATGATCATGAATATCCTACCAACGGGACATTAAAAACAGTAATATCTTATGTTTCACCGAGTCGTGGCTGAACGACTACATGGATAACATACAGCTGGCGGGATATACGCTACACCGGCTAGATAGAACAGCAGACTGCGGTAAAACGAGGGGTGGTGGTCTGTGTATATTTGTATATAACAGCTGGTGCACAAAATCTAAGGAAGTCTCTAGATTTTGCTTAGCTGAAGTAGAGTATCTCATGATCCAGAGATGGTGCTCCTAGTTGCTGGGACTTTAACCAGTTTTACTAATTAATTAATTTCTACCAGCATGTTAAATGTGCAACCAGAGGTTGACCACTTTTACTCCACAGAGACGCGACAATGCTCTCCCTCGCCCTCCATTTGGCAAATCTGACCATAATTTCATCCCCCTGATTCCTGCTTACAAGCAACAACTAAAGCAGGAAGCACAAGTGACTCGGTCAATAAAGAAGTGGTCAGATGATGCAGATGCTAAGCTACAGGACTGTTTTGCAAGCACAGACTGGAATTGGTTCCGGCATTCTTCCGATGGCATTGAGGAGTACACCACATAAGTCACTGGCTTCATCAATAAGTGCATCGATGACGTCGTCCCCACAGTGACTATATGTACATACCCCAACCAGAAACCATGGATTACAGGCAACATCCGCATTGAGCTAAACCTGGACGCTTAAGAGAAATCTCGCTAAGCCTCAGACGAACAATCAAACTTGCAAAACGCCAATACAGGACTAAGATTGAATCGTATTACACCGGATCTGATGCTCGTAGAATATGGTAGGGCCTGCAAAGTATTACAGACTACAAAGGGAACCACAGCGGCGAGCTGCCCAGTGACACAAGCCTACCAGACTAGCTAAATCACTTCTATGCTGGCTTCAAAGCAAGCAACACTGAGGCATGCATGAGTTCATCAGTTGTTTCCGGACGACTGTGTGATCACGCTCTCTGTAGCCGATGGGAGTAAGACCTTTAAACATGTTTCAAGCAGACCACCATAGTCCCTGTGCCCAAGTGTCATGAGAGAGACCAAGGAGCAGTGCAGCGATAGTTATATGAATACTAAAACAAAATGGTACGAGCTATACAAACAAAACCAAGGATTTTAGCACAAAAACGGAAATACACTTACTTCGTTCGTGACACTGAAGATACTCAAATAATGACCCACACCCAGGTGTGGGACAGAACAACTTAAATAGAATCCCCAATCAGAGACAACACTTCGCAGCTGCCTCTAATTGGGGATTCAACACAAAACATAACACCTAGATCTAGGGACCTAGATCTGTCAGGCTCTGACACTGGCTATCTAGAGGGACCAAAGGGCTCCCTATGGCCAGAGCCTGACAGTACCCCCCCTCTAAGGCGCCGGAAATACATTCAAAAAAAATTGTGATAATAAAAATAAAATGGGTTGGGGAGGGACAATTCATCTCGGTGGCGGTTCTGGCCCCGGTGAATTGGACACTTTCCTCCCTGACGCAAGTCTGCTGACCTTTCCTGGAATGGGACCTGGTCTGGCGAACGGCTCCGGCCATGGAGCGGGGCATATGGCCGGACCCGGACTGGGCACCGGTGTGGCAGACTGCTCTGGCACTGGAGTGGAGCAGACGGTCGGCCCCGGACTGGACACTGGTGGAGCGTACTGCTCTGGCACTGGAGTGAAGCAGACGACCGGCCCCGGACTGGGCACCGGTGGAACGGACTGCTCTGGCACAGGAGTGGAGCAGACAACCGGCCCCGGACTGGGCACCGGTGGAGCGTACTGCTCTGGCACTGGATTGAAGCAGACGACAGGCCCCGAACTGGGCACCGGTGGGGCGTACTGCTCTGGCACTGGAATGAAGCAGACGACCGGCCCCGGACTGGGCACCGGTGGAGCGGACTGTTCTGGCACTGGAGTGGGGCAGACGACCGGCCCCGGACTGGGCACCGGTGGAGCGTATTGCTCTGGCACTGGAATGAAGCAGACGACCGGCCCCGGACTGGGCACCGGTGGAGCCGACTGCTCTGGCACAGGAGTGGAGCAGACAACCGGCCCCGGACTGGGCACGGGTGGAGCGTACTGCTCTGGCACTGGAATGAAGCAGATGACAGGCCCCGGACTGGGCACCGGTGGAGCGGACTGCTCTGGCACAGGAGTGGAGCAGACGACCGGCCCCGGACTGGGCACCGGTGGAGCGTACTGCTCTGGCACTGGAATGAAGCAGACGACCAACCCCGGACTGGGCACCGGTGGATTGGACTGTTCTGGCACTGGAGTGTTGCAGACGACCGGCCCTGGACTGGGCACCGGTGGAGCGTACTGCTCTGGCACTGGAGTGAAGAAGACGATCGGCCCCGGACTAGGCTCCGGTGGAGTGGACTGCTCTGGCACTGGAGTGGAGCAGACGACCGGCCCCGGACTGGGCACCGGTGGAGCGTACTGCTCTGGCACTGGAGTGAAGCAGACGATCGGCCCCGGACTAGGCTCCGGTGGAGTGGACTGCTCTGGCACTGGAGTAGAGCAGACGACCGGCCCTGGACTGGGCACCGGTGGAGCGGACTGCTCTGGCACTGGAGTGTTGCAGACGACCGGCCCTGGACTGGGCACCGGTGGAGCGTACTGCTCTGGCACTGGAGTGAAGCAGACGATCGGCCCCGGACTAGGCTCCGGTGGAGTGGACTGCTCTGGCACTGGAGTGGAGCAGACGACCGGCCCCGGACTGGGCACCGGTGGAGCGGACTGCTCTGGCACTGGAATGAAGCAGACGACCGGCCCCGGACTGGGCACCGGTGGGGCGTACTGCTCTGGCACTGGAATGAAGCAGACGACCGGCCCCGGACTGGGCACCGGTGGAGCGGACTGTTCTGGCACAGGAGTGGAGCAGACAACTGGCCCCGGACTGGGCACCGGTGGAGCGTACTGCTCTGGCACTGGAATGAAGCAGATGACGCCCCGAAACTGGGCACCGGTGGGGTGTACTGCTCTGGCACTGGAATGAAGCAGACGACCGGCCCTGTACTGCGGACCTTCGCTGGCGGCTCCGGGCTGCGGGCCTTCGCTGGAAGTTCCGGGCTGCGGGCCTTCGCTGGAGGTTCCGGGCTGCGGACCTTCGCTGGAGGTTCCAGGCTGCGGACCTTAACTGGAGGCTCCGGGCTGCGGACCATCTCTGGAGGCTCCGGGCTGCGGACCTTCTCTGGGGGCTCCGGGCTGCGGACCTTCTCTGAGGGCTCCGGGCTGTTAATCTTTGCTGGAGGCACCGGGTTGCGGACCTTCGCTGGAGGCTCCGGGCTTCCGACCTTCGCTTGTTTTGAAGTCCGCTCTCGTCTAGACATCAGCTCTGTCACGAGAGCATATCGGTGCTCGAAATCCTCCTCCTCCTCCTCCTCTATTCTTTGAATTCGTGGGTCCATATGTTTTTTTAAAAGGAAGAGCTACTCTCCACCACCTCGTCTGTTCCTCCCTTTGTCTATCAAACAACCCCTCGGGTTTCTCTCTATCGTAGATCGTTGGAAGACGAAGTGGTGGGCGATCCTCTTCCTCCAGCCTCTCGTGCTTTGGATTCACTCCGATGGGGTGGTGTGCTGAGTCTGCACGGGCCGAACCGAGCTGTTGGAACGCACCGATGGTGTGGTGCGCGGAGCAGGCACGGACCGTACCTGACTCTGGGCCGGCACTGGAGGCACCAGGTTGGGAATTGGCGTAGGAGGGCTGCGACTGCCCCGATCTTCCTCTCTCCATCGCCAATCCCCTTCCTGTGAGGACTCCTCCGGGAGCCCCCACGAGTGAGGGAACAAAGGCACATAGTCGTGGTCTTCCTCCGACTCCTCTACGTATCTCTGCTCCCATGGCTGTATGGGCTCCTCCTGGATCCCCCACGAGTGCAGCGGCCGGGGCTCTTCTCCGTCAACCCCAGACCACCCCCATAGCCCAGGCTGTTCCCTTGCTACTTTGGCCCGTCAATTTTTTCTCCCATTGCGCCTCTTGGTCTCGTTGTGGTGGGTCATTCTGTCATGAGTGGGTGTAGAGAGAGACCAAGGAGCAGCGCAGCGATAGTTCAACATAGTTTTATTTGAATACTAAAACTCAATGGTACGAACTATACAAACAAAACCAAGGATGCAAGCACAAAAACGGAAATACACTTACTTCGTTCGTGACACTGAAGATACTCAAATAATGACCCACACCCAGGTGTGGGACAGAACAACTTAAATAGAATCCCCAATCAGAGACAACGCTTCGCAGCTGCCTCTAATTGGGGATTCAACACAAAACATACCTAGATCTAGGGAACTAGATCTGTCAGGCTCTGACCCTGGCTATCTAGAGGGGCCAAAGGGCTCCCTATGGCCAGAGCCTGACACCAAGAACACTTAGGTAACCTGCCTAAATGACTACAGACCCGTAGCACTCACGTCTGTAGCCATGAAGTGCTTTGAAAGGCTGGTCATGGCTCACATCAACACCATTATCCCAGAAACCATAGACCCACTCCAATTTGCATACCGCTCAAACAGATCCACAGATGATGCAATCTCTACTGCACTCCACACTGCCCTTTCCAAACTGGACAAAAGGAACACCTACGTGAGAATGCTATTCATTGACTACAGCTCAGTGTTCATCACCATAGTGCCCTCAAAGCTCATCACTAAGCTAAGGATCCTGGGACTGAACACCTCCCTCTGTCATGCCCTGATTTGTTTCACCTGTCTGTGTTTATCCCCTCCCCACACCAGGTGCACCCTATCTCCCTCATCAATCAGTTTGGGTATTTAATCCCTTGGGTTCTGTTGGGGTTTTGCCAGATCGTCTTGCCTAGTCAGTCGTTCCAGCGTTCTTGTATTACTAACTCTACCAGTCTGTTTCCCGGTATTTGGACCTCTACCCGCCTGTTGGATTACGTGCCTGTCTATCCCCTCCTGTGCCTTCGACATTCTGATCACCTGCTAAAACGAACTCTACCTGTGTTACGGATTACGAGCCTGTCTACTCCTCTGCACTGCCATCCCTCTGATTCCCGGTACCGAACTCTGCCTGCATTACGACGACGAGCCTGACTCTCCTTATTGGACTATTGCCTTTCTGATTCCCTGTTACGAACACTGCCTGTCATTCACTACGAGACTGTCTTGCCCATATACTTGATTAAATATTTAATCATATCTCTGCCTCCGCGTCCGCTTTTGGGTCCCGTATTTCTGTCGTTGTGTCAGAACGATCTGGCCATGACGGACCCAGCGGAGTTGACCCATCTACAGAGCGCAATAGCCCGTCAAGGGGTTGTTGTGGGTCGACACGAGGAGGTGCTACGGTCAATAGCAGAGGAACTCCGTGAGCAGAGAGAGAACCAGCAGCGAGCCACCGAATGTCTACTCCAACACTTGGAGAAATTAACACTAGCACTACCGGCACAGAGCGTCTCCTCCCCGTCTCCTGTCCCACCTATACCCAGTAATTCACCACCTTCCCCGGTATCCCTAAGAGAGCCGCACTTACCTGCCCCCGAACGGTTCTCTGGTGATTCAAGTTATTGTCGTCCTTTCTTGTCCCAGTGCTCGCGTATCTTCGAGCTGCAGCCATCCTCCTTTCCCACAGAAAAGTCACGGGTCGCCTATATGATAACCATGATGACGGGGCGAGCCCTGGCCTGGGCTACGCCGATGTGGGACCAGCAATTTCCCGTTTGTGACAGTCTAGCAGCTTTTACTGCGGAGGTAAAAAAAGTTTTTGATGCTCCGTTATCCGGAAGAGAAGCGGCACGTCAGCTGCTACATCTAAAACAGGGGACTAGCAGCGTGTCGGATTACTCCATAAAATTCTGTACTCTGGCAGCGGAGTGCTCATGGAATTCAGAGGCTCTGCTCGACGCCTTCTACGACGGATTATGTGATCCCATCAAGGATGAACTCGCCGCCCGAGAAGTGCCTTCTAGTTTAGACAGCCTCATCTCCATTGCCATGCGTATAGGCAGTAGGCTTCAGGAACGAAACCGGGAGAGAGAAAATCGTCGTCCTGCTCAGGCACTTCCGCATTTCGACGGACTGGGTAGCAGAGCGTCACCGGGAGTAACGGCACCACCCGAATACTTCCGAGAACCATCGAGGGAGCCCGAAGTCCTGACTTCTGAGCCCATGCAGATAGGGAGGGCACAACTGACGGCTGAGGAACGTCAACGCAGGATAGCCAGTCGCAGCTGCCTCTACTGTGGAAAGAAGGGACATTATGCAGCCGGTTGTCCTTTAAAAGGGCGGGCTCACTCGTAACTGCAGGAATACGGGTGAGTCAAACCAAAACCCCGTGGGTACCCCCGGTTCGTTTCCCTTTTCCTGCCACCATTATTTGGGATTCCCAAACCCTTAGAGTAAATGTCCTTATGGATTCAGGAGCTGACGACTGTTTTATTGACAACTCTCTTCTGGTCAAATTAGGCATTCCTTCACGCCCTCTAAGCACACCCATCGAGGCCACAGCCCTGGACGGTCGTTCTATTGGGCGGGTGTCCCAGATATCGGTGCCCGTTACGCTGATTCTGTCTGGCAACCACCGGGAGGAGATTCAGTTCCTGCCCCTACATTCCCCTAATGCTCCAATTGTGTTAGGCCATTCTTGGCTTGTTAAACACAACCCTCACATAGATTGGACTACCGGTTCTGTTACCAACTGGAGTCCTTTTTGCCTTGCTCATTGTCTGAAGGCTGCACCTCATGTCCTAACAAGACAGGTTTCACAGGCCACGGAGGACATCGATTTGTCATCTGTTCCCCCCGAATACTGGGATCTAAGGGAGGTGTTCAATAAGTCTCGGGCTACCTCTTTACCACCTCATCGGCCATACGACTGTGCCATAGACCTCCATCCAGGTACATCACCACCCCGTGGACGTCTGTACTCCCTGTCCGGTCCGGAAACTAAGGCCATGGCGGATTATGTGGAGACTTCCCTCAGGACTGGGATTATTCGGCCATCATCCTCTTCTGCTGGGGCTGGGTTTTTCTTCGTGGCCAAGAAGGATAAAACTCTACGCCCATGCATTGATTACCGGGGCCTGAATGACATTACGGTAAAAAACCGGTATCCACTTCCACTGCTTGCCTCTGCCTTTGAGTTGCTCCAAGGAGCAACGATATTCTCGAAACTGGATCTCCGAAATGCCTACCACCTGGTACGGATACGAGAGGGGGATGAATGGAAGACTGCGTTTAACACTGCTAGTGGACACTATGAATACCTGGTGATGCCATTTGGATTGACGAACGCTCCCGCTGTCTTCCAGGCTCTAGTAAACGACGTACTCCGGGACATGATTAATCGTTTCGTTTTTGTGTATCTGGATGATATCTTGATTTTTTCTCACTCAGCCCAGGAACACACGGCACACGTACGACAGGTCCTCCAGCGATTATTAGAGAACCAACTCTTTGTAAAAGCAGAAAAGTGTGAGTTCCATCGCTCTGTCATTCCTTTCCTGGGTTACATAGTGGCTGCAGGTAGCATCCGAATGGATCCAGGCAAGGTCCAAGCCGTCACTGATTGGCCACAGCCCTCTTCACGCCTGGATCTGCAACGCTTCCTGGGGTTTGCCAATTTTTATCGGAGATTCATTCGTAATTACAGTATTTTGGCAGCCCCACTCACTGCCTTAACCTCGACTAAAGTGAGCTTTGTATGGTCCTCACAAGCAGCCCAGGCCTTCGCGGCCCTCAAACAGCGCTTCACTTCAGCCCCCATTCTGATTCACCCAGATCCGGCCCGGCAGTTTGTGGTGGAGGTGGACGCCTCCAATGTCGGCGTGGGGGCCGTGTTGTCACAAAGGTCGGACAGCGACCAGAAGCTGCACCCCTGTGCATTCCTCTCCCGTCGTCTGACACCTGCTGAAATTAACTATGACGTCGGCAACAGGGAATTGCTGGCGGTCAAGACTGCACTGGAGGAGTGGAGACATTGGCTGGAGGGAGCGGAACAACCATTCCTTGTGTGGACAGACCACAAGAACCTAGAGTATCTACGCTCAGCCAGGAGGCTCAATGCCCGACAAGCCAGGTGGGCTCTGTTTTTTACTCGCTTTAATTTCACCCTGTCTTATCGACCCGGCTCTAAGAACACTAAACCGGACGCCCTCTCCCGTGTGTTCAGTCCTGCTGCTGCCCAAGGTAATGAGCACATTCTCCCTGTCTCTTGTTTGGCTACATCCTTGGTCTGGGGTATTGAAAAGGATGTGCGTAACGCACAACAGTTGAGCCCTGACCCCGGAGGGGGTCCGCCAGGCTGCCTGTTCGTGCCTGACCCTGTCCGATCCCGAGTCCTGGAATGGGGCCATTCATCAAAACTGACCTGCCACCCCGGTTCTCGCCGGACCCTGGCATTTATACGTCGAAGGTTTTGGTGGCCCACCATGGGAGTGGATGTCCCCTCCTTTGTCTCTGCCTGCACGGTGTGCAACCAAAACAAGACGCCCCGCCAGGCCCCGGCTGGTCTCCTACAGCCTCTTCCGGTCCCTCATCGTCCATGGTCGCACATCTCCCTGGATTTTGTCACAGGTCTGCCGCAATCCGACGGCAATACCGCTATCCTCACCATAGTGGACCGGTTCTCGAAGGCAGCACACTTCATCGCCCTGCCTAAGCTGCCATCGGCCAAGGAAACGGCCCAACTGATGGTGCAGCACGTCTTTAGGATCCACGGACTACCCATGGACATTGTCTCTGATCGGGGTCCTCAATTCACCTCCCAGTTTTGGAGGGCTTTCTGCACCCTTATTGGATCATCTATCAGTCTGTCTTCAGGATTTCATCCAGAGTCAAACGGTCAATCGGAGCGGGCCAATCAGGACCTAGAGACTGTGCTACGGTGCCTGGTCGCTGACAATCCCACCACCTGGAGCCGGCAACTTGTTTGGGTGGAATATGCCCGCAACACCCTGCCTTCCTCCGCTACGGGGCTTTCCCCCTTCGAGTGCTCCTTGGGCTACCAGCCTCCGCTGTTTCCGGAGCAAGAAGAGGAGGTTGGCGTCCCGTCGGCCCAGTTGTTCGTAAGCCGCTGTCGTCGGACATGGAGAAAGGCCCGGGCTGTGCTATTACGCACGAATGCCAGGTATCGGCGGCAGGCCGACCGTCGCAGAACCCCGGCTCCCCACTACCGTGTTGGCCAAAGGGTGTGGCTGTCCACCCGAGATCTGCCCCTTCGGGTGGAGAGTCGCAAGCTTTCATCCCGTTACATCGGGCCTTATCAGATCTCCCGGGTTATCAACCGTTCAGCTATACGCCTCATGTTGCCCCGGTCCCTCCGCATTAATCCTACCTTTCATGTGTCCCGTGTAAAACCTGTCTCTTATTGTCCTTTGTCTCCTGTTCCTAGGCCTGCTCCTCCTCCTCGGGTTATTGACAACCAACCTGCCTGGACGGTGCGTCGCCTCCTGAAAGTCCGTCCCCGGGGCCGGGGTTTCCAGTACCTGGTTGACTGGGAGGGCTACGGGCCAGAGGAGCGGTCTTGGGTCTCCACCAGGGACATCCTCGACCCGGAGCTCATCGCCGACTTTCATCGACGGCATCCCGGTCAGCCAGGTATGCACCCGGGTCGGTCGCCAGGTGGCGCCCGTAGGGGGAGGGGTACTGTCATGCCCTGATTTGTTTCACCTGTCTGTGTTTATCCCCTCCCCACACCAGGTGCACCCTATCTCCCTCATCAATCAGTTTGGGTATTTAATCCCTTGGGTTCTGTTGGGGTTTTGCCAGATCGTCTTGCCTAGTCAGTCGTTCCAGCGTTCTTGTATTACTAACTCTACCAGTCTGTTTCCCGGTATTTGGACCTCTACCCGCCTGTTGGATTACGTGCCTGTCTATCCCCTCCTGTGCCTTCGACATTCTGATCACCTGCTAAAACGAACTCTACCTGTGTTACGGATTACGAGCCTGTCTACTCCTCTGCACTGCCATCCCTCTGATTCCCGGTACCGAACTCTGCCTGCATTACGACGACGAGCCTGACTCTCCTTATTGGACTATTGCCTTTCTGATTCCCTGTTACGAACACTGCCTGTCATTCACTACGAGACTGTCTTGCCCATATACTTGATTAAATATTTAATCATATCTCTGCCTCCGCGTCCGCTTTTGGGTCCCGTATTTCTGTCGTTGTGTCACCCTCTGCAACTGGATCCTGGACTTCTTGACAGGCCGCCCCCCAGTGGTAAGGGTAGGTAACAACACATCTGCCACGCTGATCCTCAACACTGTGGCCCCTCAGGGGTGCATGCTCAGTCCCCTCCTGTACTCCCTGTTCACTCATGACTGCATGGCTAGGCACAACTCCAACACCATCATTAAGTTTGCTGGCGACACAATGGTGGAAGGCCTGATCACCGACAACGATGAGACAGGCTATAGGGAGGAGTTTCAGAGACCTGGCCGTGTGGTTCCAGGATAACAACCTCTCCCTCAACGTGATCAAGACAAAGGAAATGACTGTGGACTACAGGAAAAGGAGGACCGAACACGCCCCCATTCTCATCAACGAGGCTGTAGTGGAGCAGGTTGAGAGCTTCAAGTTCCTTGGTGTCCACATCACAACAAACTATCATGGTCCAAACACACCAAGACAGTCGTTAAGAGGGCTCGACAAAGCCTATTTCCCATCAGGAGACTGGAAAGATTTGGCATGGGTCCTCAGATCCTCAAAAGGTTCTACTGCTGCAACATTGAGAGCATCCTGACTGGTTGCATATCAACTGCTCGACCACAAGGCACTACAGAGGATAGTGCGGATGAACCAGTACATAACTGGGGCCAAGCTTCCTGCCATCCAGGAACTCTATACCAGTCGGTGTCAGAGGAAGGCCCTAAAAATGTTAAAAGACTCCAGCCACCCTAGTCATAGACTGTTCTCTCTATTACCGCACGGCAAGCTTTTACCCCCAAGCCATAAGACTCCTGAACAACTAATCAAATGGCTTCCCGGACTATTTGCATTGTGTCCCGACCTTCCCAACCCCTCTTTTACGCTGCTGCTACTCTCTGTTTATCATCTATGCATAGTCATTTTAACTCTACCTACATGTACATATTATCTGGATCAAAATAAATACACTGGGGGCCAAAAGTTTGAAGTATTACTCATTCAAGGGTTTTTTCTTTTATTTGCACTATTTTTTACATTGTTGAATAAGGCACCAAATAAGGCACCAAAAAAATACAAAAATAACCAAAAAAGTGTTATATATTTTATATTTGAGATTCTTCAAATTGCCACCCTTTGCCTTGATGACAGCTTTGCACACACATTCTCTCAACCAGCTTCACCTGGAATGCTTTTCTATCAGTCTAGAAGGAGTTCCCACATATGCTGAGCACTTGTTGGCTGCTTTTCCTTCACTGCAGTCCGACTCATCCCAAACCATCTAAATTTGGTTGTGGTTGGAACCAAAAATCTAAAGTTGGACTCCAGACCAAAGGACAAATTTCCACCGATCTAATGTCAATTGCTCGTGTTTCTTGGCCCAAGCAAGTGTCTTCTTCTTTTTGGTGTCCTTTAGTAGTGGTTTCTTTGCAGCAATTCGACCATGAAGGCCTGATTCACACAGTCTCCTCTGAACAGTTGATGTTGAGATGTGTCTGTTACTTGAACTTTGGGCTGCAATCTTAGGCTGGTAACTCTAATGAACTTATCCTCTGCAGCAGAGGTATTTCTGGGTCTTCCATTCCTGTGGCGGTCCTTATGAAGCTGGTTGAGAGAATGCCATGAGTGTGCAAAGCTGTCATCAAGGCAAAGGGTGGCTACTTTAAAGAATCTCGAATATAAAATATATTTTGATGAACACTTCTTTGGTTACTACATGATTCCATATGTCTTATGTCATAGTTTTGATGACTTCACTTTTATTCTACAATGTAAAAAATTGTGCAAGTAAAGAAAAACCCTTGAATGAGTAATATTCCAAACTTTAGGCCCCCAGTGTACATATCACCTCAATTAGCCCGACTAAACAGTGCCCCTGCAAATTGACTCTGTACCCCTACCACCTGTTTATAGCCTCGCTGTTCTTAACAACACTATCAACAAGGCAGGTCCTACAGGCTCTAGTTTTGTCACACATGGACTGTTCAGTCGTGTGGTCAGGTGGACCTTGGATTTACACAGAGAGCTAACATTAACATTACCATCTCAATCTCTCATGGCTCACAGTGGGGGAGAGATTGACTTCATCACTGCTTGTATTTGTGAAAGGTATTGACATTTTGAAAGCACCGAGCTGTCTGTTTGAGCTACTGGCAGACTAGAAACCCATGCACACCCCACAAGACATGCCACCAGAGGTCTCTTCACAGTCCCCAAGTCCAGAACAGACTATGGGAGGTACACAGTACTACATAGAGCCATGACTACATAGAGCCATCAGGTAACTGATGCAAGCAGTAGAATCAGATTTAAAAAACAGATACAAATACACCTTATGCACAGACACATGCATACACACATATGATAACATACGCACTATAAACACACGTACACATGGATTTTGTGTTATAGATATGTGGTAGTAGAGTAGGGGCCTGAGGGAACACACTTAATGTGTTGTGAAATCTGTTGTGAACGTATTGTAATGTTTTTTTAAATTGTATAACTGCCTTAATTTTCCTGGACCCCAGGAAGAGTAGCTACTGCCTTGGCAGCACCTAATGGGGATCCATAATGAATACAAATAGAACTGACAAACACATACCTGCTCTTTCCATGACATAGACTGACCAGGTGAATCCAGGTGAAAGCTATTATCCCTTAGTGTAGATGGGGAGGTTAACAAATAATGATTTTTAAGCCTTGAGACCATTGTGTATGTGTGCCATTCAGAGGGTGAATGGGCAAGACACAAAATATAACTGTCTTTGAAAGGGGCATGGCACACCATGCAGCTCAATACTAGTAAGGTGTTCTTAATGTTTTGTAAACTCAGTGTATATACACACACATTATACAGACATAGTACACTCTACCCCTAACCCCATAATTTTCTTTCACTGGTATTTCCAGCGTTATCCACTAGTGTTGCTGCAACATGAACATCTTCGGAAATGTTCTTGACACAAGCTGTCTCCAGTCAATCAATCAATGTCTGGTTGGTGCGTGTGTTTGGCAGGGGATATTATTTGTAGATCAAAGATTCTACAACTGACTTTGCTCAAGCTGATAATTTCCAATGGACTCTGAAATTATCAGATAAATTGTATAAATTACGGTCAGTGTCAACAAAACCCACGATGGAAGTTTATCGTAGTGAATTCGGGAGGTAGCCCCGACTGGGACTCAAACCCGGATCCAGCGCCAAGAAGTCTAAACACAGTATACACATTATACACACAATATGCACATTAGTATACACCGTATACACAGTATACACATTGTACAGACACATAGCATACACATAGTATACAAACATTATACTCTCACTCCTCACCTCTCCCTTGGGGTAGCGGTAGCGGTATTTGTTTTGGTCTCTCATTGCAAACTCTTCTGGGTAGTGGTCCTGGATCTCCTCATAGGTCATCTCCTCACACACCCCCTGAAAAACAGGACAGAGGAGAGGTTACACACTCACACAAACACACACACACAGGACAAAGAGGTTACACTCACACACCCTGACACACAGTACAGAGAGGTTAAACACACACACAGTACAGAGAGGTTAAACACACACACACAGTACAGAGAGGTTAAACACACACACACAGTACAGAGAGGTTAAACACACACACAGTACAGAGAAGTTAAACACACACACAGTACAGAGAGGTTAAACACACACACAGTACAGAGAGGTTAAACACACACACAGTACAGAGAGGTTAAACACACACACAGTACAGAGAGGTTAAACACACACACAGTACAGAGGTTAAACACACACACAGTACAGAGAGGTTAAACACACAGACAGTACAGAGAGGTTAAACACACAGACAGTACAGAGAGGTTAAACACACAGACAGTACAGAGGTTAAACACACACACAGTACAGAGAGGTTAAACACACACACAGTACAGAGGTTAAACACACACACAGTACAGAGAGGTTAAACACACAGACAGTACAGAGAGGTTAAACACACAGACAGTACAGAGAGGTTATACTGCTCTACCAAGCAAAAGAGCAGTAAACACACATTTGGTCGAACACTAGTTGACATTTGTTATACATTAAATACATGTTTTAAACCTCCATTGTGTTGTGTAACTGCAAAAAGTTAGTGAAACCCAGAAAAAAGGCATTAACTTTCATCACTCACGTCAGTTACTGCCTTTTACCTTGGTTTCACAGAGCTTTAGGCTGCAGTGTCTACGGTTTACCTTGGTATAAATCTTTTTTTCTTCGCTGATACAAGTATCAAACTATATGAGGGTCAAAGGTCATGTCAGAGGTCAGGGTTAATATTAATAAAAACGCACGCACACACACACACACACACACACACACACACACACACACACACACACACACACACACACATAGACACACACACACACACACACACACACACACACACACAGACACACACACACACACACACACACACACACACACACACACACACACACACACACACAGACACACTTACTGCGTCTATCTCGTTGAGGGCCTTCCACTGTTCGTAGGGAACTCCCAGACCCTCAGCTGTCTGGATGGTTCTCTTCATATGGCTGGTCCACACCTTCAAATCTCTGATACACTGGTCACGCATGTACCCTCCTAGAGCACTGGAAAACTACACACACACACACACACACACACTTTAGATCTCTGATACACTGGTTACGCAGGTACCCTCCTAGAGCAGGGTTTCCCAATACTCTCATCGGGCGGATTGAGAGTCCAATCCCCAGACATTTTAGTTTTAACCCTAAAAGGTGAAAAATCTGGTCTAGATGAAAAATCTGTTGATCTGCCCCTTAGCTCTAATTGCTCCAGAGTCACCTTCAATTGCTGATCCCTGGCTGTGACCCCGCTCTCTGAGGGTCTCAGGGTGAGTGGGATATGCAAAAAACACATTTCTGTTTCACACCACACACTTTTATAGTTTACAAATCTGTGAAGCAGGACAAAAATATGCACATGTACACCCCTTACATTTTAGGTCTCTAATACACTGGTTACCAATGGCGATCGGGCTCTGGTGGCAATAAATTAATACAACCATAAGCTTACCTTTTTTTGTTATTAATCTTTATTTAACTAGGCGAGTCAGTTAAGAACAACTTCTTATTTACAATGACAGCCTACCAGGGAACAGTGTGTTAACTGCCTTGTTCAGGGGCAGAACGACAGATTTTTACCTTGTCAGCTCGGTGATTCAATCCAGCAACCTTTCAGTTACTTGCCCAATACCCAAACCACTAGGCTACCTGCCGCCCCTACCTTAAATTCTGTTAGTTGTTAGTTAGCCATAGCCAGCTAGCTAACATAGCATCCGTCTCTGTTTGAGCCAGGGGTTTGAGTAGGATAAGTGAAATTGAAAAAAATACAACAAAATATAGTTAGCTCACTCTCTCTCTCTCGCTGTTCATCTATTGTCTTTCTCTCTCTTTGAGTCATCTACTCACCATATTTTTTGCACTGCAGTGCTTGCTAGCTGTAGTTGATACTTTCAGTACTAGATTCATTATCTGATCCTTTGACTGGGTGGACAACAAGTTAATACTGCAAGAGCTCTGACAGGTTGGAGGACGTCCTCCGGAAGTTGTCATAATTGCTGTGTAACTCTATGGAAGGGGGTGAGAACCATGAGCCTCTTAGGTTTTGTACTGAAGTCAATGTACCCAGAGGAGGACGGAAACTAGCTGTCCTCTGGCTACACCATGGTGCGACCCTACAGAGTGCTGTTGAGGCTACTGTACTTCCAAATAAATTATTTGGTGACATGAATATATTTAGTAAAGTTTTATCTAAAAAGGAGAACTTTTCAAATGTTTCAAAATGTATATTATAATGAAACTCACTGAGGAGGATTGTCCTCCCCTTCCTCCTCTGAGGCGCCTCCACTACTGGTTACGCATGTACCCTCCAAGAGCAGGGTTTTCCAACCCTCTCCTCGGGTACAGACGTTTCACATTTCATACCTTTAGACCTTTTATACATTGGCTATGCATGTACCCTCCTAGAGCACTGTCAAACTACACACACTCACACACACACACACTCACACACACACACACACACTCACACACACGCACACCCCTTGTTTCCTTCTGGGGACAGACCCAGACTTTTACCTTGTTTCCTTAAGGGGACAGACCCAGATTTTTACCTTGTTTCCTTCTGGGGACAGACCCATACTTTTACCTTGTTTCCTTCTGGGGACAGACCCAGACTTTTACCTTGTTTCCTTCTGGGGACAGACCCAGACTTTTACCTTGTTTCCTTCTGGGGACAGACCCAGACTTTTACCTTGTTTCCTTCTGGGGACAGACCCAGACATTTACCTTGTTTCCTCCTAGGGACAGACCCAGACTTTTACCTTGTTTCCTTCTGGGGACAGACCCAGACTTTTACCTTGTTTCCTTCTGGGGACAGACCCAGACTTTTACCTTGTTTCCTTCTGGGGGCAGACCCAGACTTTTACCTTGTTTCCTCCTAGGGGCAGACCCAGACTTTTACCTTGTTTCCTCCAAGGGACAGACCCAGACTTTTACCTTGTTTCCTCCTAGGGGCAGACCCAGACATTTACCTTGTTTCCTCCTAGGGGCAGACCAGTATCCTACTTTAAAAACACATTTATTAGTGGGTAGATCAGCTTTAACACTGCAGATAGATTATGACTTCCATCAATGTAATTGTCTGCATCATTTTAAATCCCCCATATTTTTGGGGTAAATATATATATGTAAATTATATATATTTAAAAAAATATATTTTCCTTTATTATTTTCCCATAACCCTACCATCCCTCCCCTAATTGGAGTAAACTAATGGACAACAACTCTTATGCTTCTACTTCCAGTTTATATTTTACAATAATTATCTTTTGTTTGTTTTTAGTCCCGCCCTTCAGCTCCATTCAACTCCTCCCATCTATCTCTTAACACCATCCAGTTTTGATTTCTATTTGCCATATATTTTTCAACTGTGCTGTGATGCTTCACAAAAGTTCTGAACATTTCTATTCTCATAGATTCTACTGACTGTAAATAAAATATCAAATGTTTTGCTAAGAGTATTATTGTATTATTGATCGATTGACTATGACTTTTTCAATCACCCTGCAGTGCTCTTTGAAGAGCTTCAGGAAAATGTGGCAATTCTTCAGCCATTCCTGAGCCTGCGACCAAAAACAAGCTACTTATAGACAGAACCCCG
Organism: Thymallus thymallus; assembly: GCA_023634145.1. Lineage (NCBI taxonomy): Eukaryota > Metazoa > Chordata > Actinopteri > Salmoniformes > Salmonidae > Thymallus > Thymallus thymallus. The sequence continues at coordinate 3,077,441 of CM042422.1, forward strand.
CCAACCCCGCCAGCGTGTGAAGGGAACGAGGCGCAGAGCGATAGTTGCCACCAACCATGTTTATTCACTGAAGCAAAACAATAAACATCGAACCAAAAAGGTAACCACGTGAACTATAGCGCACCCTGCAACAAGCACATGCACATATAACGATCCACAACGCAGGTGGAGATCATCAAACAGAAATAGAATCCCCAACTAGAGACAACTAGAGACAGCTGCCTCTAATTGGGGATCAACCAAAACTACAATAGAGTTTCCTTGAAAACTCTATTGTCAGATCCTGACTGTGGTCTATCGACTCCATTAGTGGAGACCTGGTCCCAGTCAGAACCTGACAGTCAGAGACCTGGTCCCAGTCAGAACCTGACAGTCAGAGACCTGGTCCCAGTCAGAACCTGACAGTCAGAGACCTGGTCCCAGTCAGAACCTGACAGTCAGAGACCTGGTCCCAGTCAGAACGTGACAGTCAGAGACCTGGTCCCAGTCAGAACCTGATAGTCAGAGACCTGGTCTCAGTCATAACCTGACACTTCGCAGCAAAATCTGCAGAGCTGGGAAGGTTGTATCCCCAATATTAATAGCATTCTATTGGTTGCAAGAATTTTGTATAGTAATTTAAATTGAAATGTTTTGAATCCAGCATTGTTTTGGGTATCAGTTCATAAACCATGTGCCATGGAATCGGTACATCGAAAATGTCTTCCCAACTATTTTGCCATCTATATGGCACAGCTGTCAATGTTTTGGTCCTTAAATAAAACTGGTATACTTTTTTATTTTCCACAATCCTCCTAGGGACAGACCCTAGAGCCTACCTTGTTTCCTCCTGGGGACAGACCCTAGAGCCTACCTTGTTTCCTCCTGGGGACAGACCCTAGAGCCTACCTTGTTTCCTCCTAGGGACAGACCCTAGAGCCTACCTTGTTTCCTCCTAGGGACAGACCCTAGAGCCTACCTTGTTTCCTCCTAGGGACAGACCCTAGAGCCTACCTTGTTTCCTCCTAGGGACAGACCCTAGAGCCTACCTTGTTTCCTCCTAGGGACAGACCCTAGAGCCTACCTTGTTTCCTCCTAGGGACAGACCCTAGAGCCTACCTTGTTTCCTCCTGGGGACAGTCCAGGCTCCTACCTTGTTTACTCATGAGGACAGACCAGTCTCATACCTTGTTACCACTTGGGGACAGGCCAGAATCTCCTCCGATGCGTCCCACCAGGTTGAGTTCACTCTCTCCGTGGCGGGTCAGGTAGATGGAACGCGGCGCTACGTGGATGTTCATCAGGTAATAAACAATACGACTCTGGATGTGGTCCTGCACACGGTTCACTAGATACCTGCTGCCCACGTTAAAGATCTTTATATATGACAGATTTCTAGAAGAGGGGAGAGAGGAGGGGAGGGGGAGATGGGGCAGGGAGGGGGAGGAGCAGGGAGGGGGAGGAGCAGGGAAAGGGAGGTGTTAGATTCCTTCACCAAATCCACTAGATACCTGCTGCCTACGTTAAAGATCTTTATATACGACAAACTCCTAGTGTATGTATGTGTGTGTGTTACCTGTCCTTCTCATCGTTCAGGGATATGTATGTAATTTTGTAACACTCAATCCTCTTGAGGAAGTCAGCGACCGCCTCCTCTTTATCACAACCCAGGTAGTCTGGGCTGCTCAGCTTCACTTGCTGTGCGCACACACACACACAAACACACAAACACACACACACACACACACACACACACACACACACACACACACACACACACACACACAGGAGAGATCAGTACACACACACACACACACACACACTCACAGGCAAGATCAGTGCAATTAATAAAAACAGAAACAGACTTTGATATTCTCAGCGATGACCTCTAGGTCGTCACACAGCGACTCTATGAAGAAGACCTGTGGAAGGAGAAGAGGAGAGAGGGATGAGGAGGAGAAAAGGGGGAGTGGCGAGATGGACAATGACACACATTTACACACAGCTAAAGCTATTGATTTACACACAGCTACAGCTATTGATTTACACACAGCTAAAGCTATTGATTTACACACAGCTAAAGCTATTGATTTACACACAGCTACAGCTATTGATTTACACACAGCTAAAGCTATTGATTTACACACAGCTAAAGCTATTGATTTACACACAGCTAAAGCTATTGATTTACACACAGCTAAAGCTATTGATTTACACACAGCTAAAGCTATTGATTTACACACAGCTAAAGCTATTGATTTACACACAGCTACAGCTATTGATTTACACACAGCTACAGCTATTGATTTACACACAGCTAAAGCTATTGATTTACACACAGCTAAAGCTATTGATTTACACACAGCTACAGCTATTGATTTACACACAGCTACAGCTATTGATTTACACACAGCTAAAGCTATTGATTTACACACAGCTAAAGCTATTGATTTACACACAGCTACAGCTATTGATTTACACACAGCTACAGCCGTGATTTTGGGCAGCCACACTGTGTTATCCCAGAGCTTGAGTAAATTACATTACTAAGCTGCTCACTAATGTTCTACACCAGGCCAAGGAAATCAATTCTATTGTAGACCAAGTTGGTTTTAATTACATTACGAAGGGCAGCTCTGAACAGCTGAAACTGGATTTTAAAGAGCTAGACACTCAAAAAAGACACTAGCATTGAACACTCTAGCAGGATCCTTTCTCTTCACAGTTGGCTACATGATTATTGTAGCTTTTGTTGACAATTTCGATACCTTTTGGAAACAAGATACGTTTTATAAGGAGAACGGGATCCACCCGAATAATTTGGGTTCCTGGATTCTTTCACAGAATTATAAGGCAGCTCTGAAAAAGTGACTGTCAGCGCCAAGATATGCTAAGGTAATCAGTAGCTACAATAGGGAGCCATTGTTATACTATTAATGGGCTTGTATCTAGCTATCGTATGTGCTCATAAGCATAAAAGTGTTGTACAGAGCATTTGGAAAGGTGGTGGTTCCAAACTTCTTCCATTTAAGAATGGAGACCTTCAACGCTGCAGAAATGTCTTGTATCCTTCCCCAGATCTGTGCCCCGGCACAATCCTGTCTCGGAGCTCTACGGACAATTCCTTCGACATCATGGTTTTTGCCACAGGTGGACTGCAATCAAGTTGTAGAAACATCTCAAGGATGATCAATGGAAACAGGATGCACCTGAGCTCAGTTTAGAGTCTCATAGCGAAGGGTCTGAATACTATTTTTGGTATTTCTGTTTATTTGTAATAAATGTGAAAAAAAATCTAAACCTGTTGTCGCTTTGTCATTGTGTGGTATTGTGTAGATTGCTGAGTATTTTTTATTTATTTCATCCATCTTAGAATAAGGCTGCAACGTAACAAAATGTGGTAAAAGTCAAGGGCTCTGAATGCTTTCCGAAGGCAATCCTTTGACCAATTCCTTGAAGTCTTCTGTTGGCTCTGAAACCACAAATCCAATATGTAATTGATTGTATTGATACACCAATGGAATACAAAGACCGTCAAGTTTGAAAATGATGCACTTAAAATGGATCACATTAAGATCTGGGCCTTCCATACTTATTTTTCTTGTCAGAAACATGGGTGACTGAGAAAATAACGGATTCTGAGATTGCTATAGATGGTTTCTGAAGGGAATATTAGGAAGGGAAAAGGGTAGGCATTTTTGTAAAATATCACCTTTTTGTTTTAATGTTGAAGTCTGTCACCATGCCAAAGCAATTATAATTTTTGGTCTTAAGTTTCCAATTAGGAATCAACTACAATAACAATCATGGGAGTTTACCGTCTACCCTCTGCTAAGAAATGTGTGCTAATATAACTCACTGACTTAATAGCCTCCTTTTTAGCCTCTTATGTGTTAATCGTTGGGGACTTTATCATGAATGATTGTTTAAAGGATTTTTCTGTTAAATTAAATCTGACCCAGTTAATGAAATCAAATCTGAAGGTCCCTACAAAATCAACCTTGATCGAATTTATATTTACAAATACCCCAGAAAAATATGTTGTAAGTGGGATGTGTTCCTCATATACTGTAAGTGACCATTGTCCTATTGTATGTATCAAGGATGTGCGAACACCTAGATCCAAACGGGTCTTATCAGAAAGTGGAATTTTAAACATTTCAATGAACAGCCATTTTTACATGATCTTCAATTGACTGTATCTCATCTAATCATTACACGTCTTAAATGTCTTCAATGTTATTGTCGATAAGTATATTCCATTAAAAACCATGAGAGTTAAAGTAGGTCTAACCCTTGGTGTACACCGGAGCTAGCCAAAGTTATACACAATAGAGATGCTGTCTGGGCCAAAGCTAGATTTACAGACTCAAACCCAGATTGGCAATCATTTAGGAGATTGAGAAATATATGTGTAAAATCTGATGATTTAATTTGTTTTATTACCAATCTGATTGTGCAGGGAATCCAGCCAAGTTCTGGAAAAGTGTTAACTCTTTTTCTCAAATTAATCTAGTATTTGACACCATTACTAACAAAATGTATATAATTAATGTATTCAATCACCATTGTATTTCTTTTGACTCAGTTTCTAAGCCAACTCACTTAAAGTGTGGTCTGGATATTAATGGAGGTAATTTGTTGAATGATACTGAAACTGGGTTTTCTTTCAGGCAATTCCTTGATGCCTTGGTATCTTAGACATTAAGAAATCTAAAGGGGCAGATCATTTGGGACCTGGCCTGCTAAAGTGTGCAGCGACCCTTCAGTAACTCACATTTAAAATTAACGACCCACGACTCCGTCCATGGACCGGGGCAAATAACCGGACCCGGACTGGACACCGCTGGGGTAAACGGCTCCGGCCATGGAGCGGGGGAATTAACCAGGCCCGGACTGGGCACCGGTGGGGTAAACGGCTCCGGCCATGGAGCGGGGGAATTAACCAGGTCCGGACAAACGGCTCCGGCCATGGAGAGGAGCAGACAACCGGACCCGGACTGGGCACCGGTGGAGCGGACTGCTCTGGCACTGGAGCGGAGCAGACGGCCGGACCCAGACTGGGCACCGGTGGAGCGGACTGCTCTGGCACTGGAGCGGAGCAGACGGCCGGACCCGGACTGGGCACCGGTGGAGCGGACTGCTCTGGCCTGGGAGTGGAGCAGACAACCGGACCCGGACTGGGCACCGGTGGAGCGGACTGCTCTGGCCTGGGAGTGGAGCAGACAACCGGACCCGGACTGGGCACCGGTGGAGCGGACTGCTCTGGGCTGCGGACCTTTGCTGGAGGTTCCGGGCTACGGAGGTCTGGCACGGGACGTACCGGACTGGGGAGGCGCACCGGAGGTCGGGTGCATGGAGCCGGCACTGGAAGCACCTCCAGAGCCGGAGCCATCTGCCACACCGGTGCCCAGTCCAGGACCAGTCGTCAGCCCCGCTCCAGAGCTGGAGCCACCTGCCACACCGTTGTCCAGTCCGGGACCGGTCGTCAGCCCCGCTCCAGTGCCGGAGCAGTCCGCTCTACTGTTGCCCAGTCCGGGACCGGTCGTCAGATCAGCTCCACTGAAGGAGCTGTCCACTGCGCCGGGGCCAGAACCGCCAACGACGCCATTTTCCCTCCCTAACCCCATTTTGTGTTTGTTTATAGAGATTGCATCATCTGTGTATCTGTTGGTGCGGTATGCAAATTGGAGTGGTTCTAGGGTTTCTGGGATAATGGTGTTGATGTGAGCCATGACCAGCCTTTCAAAGCACTTCATGGTCACAGACGTGAGTGCTACGGGTCGGTAGTTGTTTAAATAGGTTACCTTAGTGCTCTTGGGCACAGGGACTATGGTGGTCTGCTTGAAACATGTTGGTATTACAGACAGATGTTGAAAATGTTAGTGCCCGTCCTGGTAATCCGGCCTTGTGAATGTTGACCTGTTTAAAGGTCTTACATCGGCTACGGAGAGCATGATCACACAGTCGTCCGGAACAGCTGATCAGATCAGATCAGATCAGATAGGTACTTTATTGATCCCCGAGGGGAAATTTCTTTGTCAAGGAGCTACGAAAAAAAATAGGGCAGGTGCAAAATGCCAGAACAAAATACACAAAAGACAGATACATGATACATAGTGCGGCAGTATGAAAAAGTGTAAAAATACAAGAAGTCTGGAGTGCAAAAAGCTGTAAAAAGGCATTGCATAGTATGGGTGAATGGCTGAATATGTACACTATACATTGTTACAGAGTGTTAGGTGAAAACATTATAAAAATATTGCAAGTTGATATAGATAAGTAAGGATTATTTGCATGGTTAACTATACATGTCGATGGCAGAGAAATACTTAAATAGTAAAAGCGCGTATGATATAAGTGAGGGTAATAATAGTTTACATAATATACATTCTGGTTAAATGAACAGGTAGGTGAATATTTGCATGGTTACATTAACTGTACAGGTAAATGACAGTAAGAGATACTTAAATAGCTAAATGTGTGTATGATATAATTTAGGGTAATAATAATAATTCCCTTAAAATAGTGCGCAGGGTTAATTACAGATAAATGCACGTATATATACTGAAAGCAATGAAAAAGGATACAACTAACAGGATACTAATATGCATTCCTGAGTGAATGACTATGTAAGTTCAGTCCAAGAATTACTTACAATATTGCATGTGATATGATATAACAACTGTACATGAATATGTATATACAGAGATGAATTAATAAATAAGTCCTGAGTGAATGAGTGATTACAGACCAGAGTTACTCACGGATGGATGCCTAATTGTTAAACTAGGTCCTAACACCCAACAGTTCCAGATCTATGTTGCCGACGGCACGGCACCCCGGTGAGGCATTAAATAGTCTAATAGATGCCGGCAGGAAGGACCTCCTGTAGTGCTCTCTGGCACACCGTGGTGGGATCAGTCTGTGACTGAAAGTGCCCCTCTGCATCATAACCGTGGCATGCAGAGGGTGGGTGACGTTGTCCATGATGGCCAGCAGTTTGGCCAGGATCTGTCAAGGCTAATCCCAAGAACAGAGCTAGCCTTCCTGATCAGCTTATTTTACCCGAGAAGCATCACTGGCTTTTATATTAGCGCCTCAGCACACACACTGGCCACCACAGACTGGTAGAAGGTATGCAGTAGTTAATGCACACGTTGAAGGTCCTCAGAAAGTAGAGTCGGCTCTGGCCATTTTCGTACAGGGCCCCGGTGTTACCAGCCCATTCCAGCCTGTTGTCCATATGGAGTCCCAGGAACTTGTATGACCCAACCATTTCCACATCCATCCCCTGTATAGGGACTGCAGTCGGTTGGGCCTTGGTTCTCCTGAAGTCCACCACCATCTCCTTTGTTTTGCTGATGTTGAGCTGAAGGTGGTTCTGCTCACACCACACCACAAAGTAATTGATTGTGCTCCTGTACTCCTCCTCCTGCCCACCCCTAATGCTCCCTACAATTGCAGAGTCATCCGAGAACTTCTGTAGGTGGCATGTTTCAGAGTTATATCTGAAGTCTGAGGTGTAGAGGGTGAACAGGAAGGGGGACAGGACCGTTCCCTGAGGGGCCCCTGTGTTGCTCACTGCCCGTTCTGACACACAGCTCTGTAGTCGCACAAATTATGGCCTACCGGTCAGGTAGTCTGTAACCCAGGAGACTAAGGGTCCTTCCACTTTCATCCTCCTCATCTTCTCACCCAGTAGCAGGGGCTGAATGGTGTTGAAGGCACTGGAGAAATAAAAAAACATAACCCTCACAGTGCAACCTGCGTTGTCCAGGTGAGAGTAGGCCCTCTGCAGAAGGTAGATGATTGCATCATCCACCACGATGTTGCGCTGGTATGTGAACTGCAGGGGGTCCAGTGATGTACACACCAGGGGTCTGAGGTGAGCGAGGACTAACCTTTCCAGGGTCTTCATGATGTGGGATGTTAGCGCTACAGGTCTGAAGTTATTCAGGACAGTGGGGTGTGCCTTCTTGGGCACTAGGACCTGGCAGGATGTTTTCCACAGCACAGGGACCCTTTCCAGGCTCAGGCTAAGGTTGAAGGGCGCTGGACTATTTCACACTGTTGGTCCGCACAGACCTTAAGCACCCTTGGGCTGATGCAATCAGGTCCCGCAGCTTTCCACTGATGTAGTCTCTCCAGCTCTCTCTTCACTTGGTTGGTGGTGAAAGCCAGCCCAGGTGGGGAGTTGGGGGGAAAGGGGTGTTGTGGATCAGTCCAGAGGTGGTGGTGAAGGGAGGTGTTGCAGATCAGTCCAGAGGGAGCGGGGGCGGAAGTGGGGAGGGGGTCACTGATTTTCTCGACTGAGGTGTTGTGAGCAAAGTGGGGGTGGGATAGCCGTGAGGGTGTGTGGTCTGGGGAGCTGGAGGGGAGGTGGACAGGGCCATTATGGAACGTGTTAAAAAATTGGTTCAGCTCATCGGCTTTGTCCTGGGTCCCCTCCGTCTGCCCACTGTTTGACTTTTTGAAGCCAGGGATATTTCTCATACCCTTCCACACCTCTCTCACCTGGCTCTGCCTCAGCTTGTCCTCCATCATCTCCTTATACCCTCTCTCCCCTCAGCAATTCGCAACTTCAGCTCCCTCTGGACGCGTTTCAATTTGTCCCTTTCCCCCTCCTTGAAGGCCCTCTTCTTCTCATTCAGCAGGGCCGTCAGGTCGCTGGTTACCCTGGGTTTATTATTTGGAAAACAGCGTACCTTCCTGGTGGGTACAGTTTAGTCTACACAAAAAAGGATATAGTCCGTTATGCAGTCTGTAAGTCCATCAATGTCCTCCCGATGAGCCCCATTCTCTCATGTATGTTTCAGTGTTGCTTTAGAATTAATTTAGCTTGTCTGGTAGGCATGTGTCACTGGGCAGCTCAAGGCTGTGCTTCCCCTTATAGTCTGTAATAGTTTGCAAGCCCTGCCACATCCGACGGGCTTTTGAGCCGGTGTAGTGGAGGGCATAGCGGGATTAAGTGTTAGAGTTCCACTCCTTGAAAGCGGCAGCTCTACTCTTTTAGCTCAGTGCGGATGTTGCCTGTAATCCATGGCTTCAGGTTCGGGTACGTACTGTCACTGTGGGAACAACGTCATCAATGAACTTATTGATGAAGCCAGTGACCTATGTGGTGTACTCCTCAATGCCATCGGAGGGCGAGGGAGAGCTTTGTACGAGTCTCAGTGTGTGGAGTAAAGGTTCCACATTTAAAACTGATTTAAGTTTCCCTGCATTAAAGTCCCCGGCCACTAGGAGCACTCCCTCTGGATGAGCATTTTCTTGTTTGCTTATGGACTTATACAGCTGACTGAGTGAGGTCTTAGTGCCACCATCGGATTGTGGTGGTGAATGGACAGCTACGAAAAATATAGATGAAAACTCTCTTGGTAAATAGTGTGGTCTACAGCTTATCATGAGACTCTACCTCAGGCGAGCAAAATATCGAGACTTCCTTAATATTTAATTTAAACCAGCTGTTGTTTACAAATATACACAGACCGCCACCCCTTGTCTTACCGGAGACAGCGGTTCTATCTTGCCGGTGTAGCGTATCTCGCCAGCTGAATGTTATCCATGTAGTCGTTCAGCCACAACTCGGTGAAACATAAGATATTACAGTTTTAATGTCCCGATGGTAGGACATTCGTGATCGTACTTGGTCTAATTTACTATCCAATGATTGTACGTTGGCTAATAGGACGGATAGTAAAGGCAGATTACCAACTCGCCGTCAGATCCTTACAAGGCACCTCGACCTACGTCCCCTGACTGTTTTTCCCAGCTATAGGTCTCAAAGTGTTTCCCTGGTTAAATAAAAGTTAAATAAAAAAAAAGTTAATAATAATTACACAGCTACACAAACACAGCTACACACGCTGCTGCACAGACAGCGATGCACACACAGCTAAACATGCACACAGCTACACACTCCATCTGACCTTGTATCCGTTGTCCTTGGCGAAGCTGAGAATGACTTCTCTACGTTCTATAGTGGTGTTGGTGGCATCAAACACCTGAGGGCATTTACAGTACATCATATTGCTTCATACTAGTCAATCTAGGTTCAAACTGGTTCAAACAGGTTCAAATAGATCACTGGTGTCAAACTCTTTCCATTAAGGGCCAAAGTCTCCCTAGCACTTAGGAACTCCCCTCACCTGGTTGTCAAGGTCTTAATTGTACAAAAATGTAATAACAAAAACCAGCATACACAGAGGGCTAGATGTACGTACATTTGCGAACGCAGCGTTAATAGCGCCATGGCCAAGACGCAGAAAGCGCTTGATGTGAAACCGCAGTGTGCTTGTTATGTACCAAACCTGCAGTTCATCAGGTAATCAGCGCCTGTCCCCACCCACTATACCGTAAATTGCGTGTATTTAAACGCGCAATTGAATGGGCCTCCTCCTCTCTTTCCTTCATGGATCAGCGATATTCCCACTGCTGATGCTATGACTGTTTGAAATTATCCTGATGCCAATAATTGTAATGTAGCGAGGAGTTTAACAACTGCTGGAATGGAATGTGAACGCTGAGTCGGAGATTCCATGTCATCTTTGATTTCTTCCAGTAACTGTAATATTGCGTAGCTGCTTAATCTGTAACGCTTAATGATTTCGTTTTTCACTCAACTGAAAAAGTGTGATTCTTGTGGCAAAAATCTTTTCAGCTCGTCTCCTTAGCCTATGTCTTCGTCTTGCTGGGATTACTGCTGCCATTTCACCAGGAGGCATATGCCAGGAAACCCGCTTCCTAAGTTACACCTGCTTTTAAGAGGCGGAGAATTTTCAGCGCAAAATAGAGGCGCGCTTTCACCGGCTTTTTCTGTACATAACGCGGAATACATAATTAGGGCAGTTTACGCTTCCCCTCCCATCTCTTTATGTGACACTCCCACTTTCCCCTTGACCATCCCATGAATGCATATGCATGTATGACACGAAAAGCGCATTTTGCCATTTTCAGTTCCCGTGACAGGCAGTCTGCGCTTTCATCTCGGTGCGTCCCGTTCGTACGTACCTCGCCATGGTTTTATACGCACTTTGCGAAACAAATACGCCTGAAGTGGGCGCAAAAGCGTTAGTACATCTGGCCCTCAGTGCTACATGGAATGACTTTGGCACCCCTGATGTACACCATACTGGTTCATACTGTATAATGCAGGTTCAAATAGGTCATACTGGTTCATATACATCATAGTGGTTCATATAGATCAGGGATGGGTTGCAGGCCTGCGGATTATCCAGTCAACTTACTGCTGATAATTAGAATAATATAAATACACAAGGTGCAATTTCTAAATTTGGTTGGCATTCAGCAGTTTTTCTCTGACTGACAGTCACTCAATTAGTCAGCACATTTCTTTTTTGACTGATAAGTTAGTCTAGCCAGCTATCAAATTACCGACCGTAAAGTGCAGAAGTGCAGGAAATTTGCTGTAAAACTTTCTCTCCGCTCCATGGAAAAGTAGAGTAGAATTGCATGAAATGTTTTTATAAAATTGCTAAATCTTCTCTCCGCTGTCAAGAGGGGGTCTGCTCAAATGTTTTGCTTGCAAGGTGGGGTGGGACCCCCAACAAAATTTCACTTAGGACCCCCAAAAGGCTAGGGCCGGTCCTGACTGCATGTGTGGGTATGGATGTCGCCACTACAGCCCCTCATGAGTTCAGAGTTTTTGTGACCCCCACCCCCATCAAAGTTTTCCATCCCAGATATAGATTAATATCGCTTTATACTAATTCATACAGTATGTATTCGTTTAGGTTAAAATAAAGTGGGGTCAGGAATTATTGACACCCTTGATACAGATGACCAAAAATGACTGTATAAAATCAATGTGTTCTCCATTCTCATAAAACATTTTAGAAAAAGGCTCAGTGCCGTTATCCTTGCAAGGTCAGGTATTAAGTATTGAAAAAAGGGGTGCCAATAATTTTGACCCCTACCTTTTTGAAAATATATGTTATGTTACTTGTTAAACCACATCTCTGTATTGTATAAGCATAAAAAATACAGTGGGGAGAACAAGTATTTGATACACTGCCGATTTTGCAGGTTTTCCCACTTACAAAGCATGTAGACGTCTGTATTTTTTATCATAGGTACTCTTCAACTGTGAGTGACGGAATCTAAAACAAAAATCCAGAAAATCACATTGTATGATTTTTAAGTAATTAATTTGCATTTTATTGCATGACATAAGTATTTGATACATCAGAAAAGCAGAACTTAATATTTGGTAGAGAAACCTTTGTTTGCAATTACAGAGATCATACGTTTCCTGTAGTTCTTGACCAGGTTTGCACACACTGCAGCAGGGATTTTGGCCCACTCCTCCATCCAGATCCTTCAGGTTTCGGGGCTGTCGCTGGGCAATACGGACTTTCAGCTCCCTCCAAAGATTTTCTATTGGGTTCAGGTCTGGAGACTGGCTAGGCCACTCCAGGACCTTGAGATGCTTCTTACGGAGCCACTCCTTAGTTGCCCTGGCTGTGTGTTTCGGGTGGTTGTCATGCTGGAAGACCCAGCCACGACCCATCTTCAATGCTCTTACTGAGGGAAGGAGGTTGTTGGCCAAGATCTCGCGATACATGGCCCCATCCATCCTCCCCTCAATACGGTGCAGTCGTCCTGTCCCCTTTGCAGAAAAGCATCCCCAAAGAATGATGTTTCCACCTCCATGCTTCACGGTTGGGATGGTGTTCTTGAGGTTGTACTCATCCTTCTTCTACCTCCAAACACGGCGAGTGGAGTTTAGACCAAAAAGCTCTATTTTTGTCTCATCAGACCACATGACCTTCTCCCATTCCTCCTCTGGATCATCCAGATGGTCATTGGCAAACTCCAGACGGGCCTGGACATGCGCTGGCTTGAGCAGGGGGACCTTGCGTGCGCTGCAGGATTTTAATCCATGACGGTGCAGTGTGTTACTAATGGTTTTCTTTGAGACTGTGGTCCCAGCTCTCTTCAGGTCATTGACCAGGTCCTGCCGTGTAGTTCTGGGCTGATCCCTCACCTTCCTCATGATCATTGATGCCCCACGAGGTGAGATCTTGCATGGTGCCCCAGACCAAGGGAGATTGACCGTCATCTTGAACTTCTTGCATTTTCTAATAATTGCGCCAACAGTTGTTGCCTTCTCACCAAGCTGCTTGCCTATTGTCCTGTAGCCCATCCCAGCCTTGTGCAGGTCTACAATTTTATCCCTGATGTCCTTACACAGCTGTTTGATTGAGTGTGTGGAGTCCGTTTGATTGAGTGTGTGGATAGGTGTCTTTTATACAGGTAACAAGTTCAAACAGGTGCAGTTAATACAGGTAATGAGTGGAGAACAGGAGGGCTTCTAAAAGAAAAACTAACAGGTCTGTGAGAGACGGAATTCTTACTGGTTGGTAGGTGATCAAATACTTATGTCATGCAATAAAATGCAAATTAATTTTTAAAAAATCATACAATGTGATTTTCTGGATTTTTTTTTTTTTTTAGATTCCGTCTCTCACAGTTGAAGTGTACCTATGATAAAAATTACAGACCTCTACATGCTTTGTAAGTAGGAAAACCAGCAAAATCGGCAGTGTATCAAATACTTGTTCTCCCCACTGTATATAGTTTCCCCATGTTTTTGTGTATACAATATAGCTCAGTATTTTAATAATACATTTTATGCAGTCATTTTTGCTTATCAAGGGTGTCAATAATTTTGGACCCCATTGTAGGTTTATAAACATCCCATACTGCTTCAAATGATTCCATGGTGGTTTACTCACCGCCACCTGTCCTTGTTCCTGCATGAAGTAGGCACCCACATCCTTCAGAGCCGCAATGGCACAGGCCCTACACACACACACACACACACACGCACACAGACACAAACACACACAGTGCGCTTGCAACATACTTCTAGGGCAGACTGATTCATATTCTAACAGGCTGTCTGGTCTGTAAACACTCAGAACAGGCTCTCGTATTAGTTTATACAGGCTTTGTGATTGGTTCGTACTTGCGTATCTTCATGGCCTCTTGGTTGTCAGGTCTGAAGAACTCATAGCTCTTATAGGACTGGGTGGCATCCCGCCGGTACTGACCTACATTAAACACTGGAGAGGACAGGACCACACACACACACAGAGTGGTCTGTGGATGATTTGTATTGAAGCAATGACACAGATGTGGTAAACATCTTGCTATCTTTTTTACCCCTTATTTTAACCAGGGGAGAGGAGCGGGGATGAATGAGCCAGTTGGAAGCCCACCTGAACAGGGTAATGTCCCCAATCACTGCCCTGGTCATTGGGATAGTTGTTTTTAGACCAGAGGAAAGAGTGCCAACCTACTGGCCCTCCAAAACAACATCCAGCAGCATCTGGTCTCCAGGGACCAACCTGGACCAACCCTGCTTAGTGTCAGAGGCAAGAGAGAAGACGGGATGCAGGGCGGTGTGATGTGTTGTGTTGTGGTACCTTTAGTGGGAACTCCTATCCAGTTGAGGTATCTGGTTAACTTCTTGGAAATGTATGTCTTCCCTCTAGCAGGCAGTCCCACCATCACAATCATAGTGGGGGAGTTCGTGAACTGTGGTACGGACGCTGAAACACACACACACACACACACACACACACACACACACACACACACACAGATGGATTAAACAGTGACATGACACACAGACGTACACATGTATCGGAGTTATAAAAAGATCACAGAACACACACACATCAGTTTTGACAAATGGATAGACCACGTAGCACACACTCACGCACAGATGTACACCCACACACACTGACGCACACAGACACTGCCTTGGCCTTAGGGGTGAACGGCCCTCAGGTCTCTCTCAGTGAGGTACACAGTGTTCCATAATGTGTCCTACCATGACCCCAACACACACACACAACACCAAAAGTTCCCTAGGCTACGAGCACCAACATGTCCACTACAGGTAAGAACGACATAGAGACGGACCGGTGTGTGTGTCTGTTGTTTCCTTGTGTATATTTGTGTGTGTGTGTGTGTGTGTACTTACACCCTCTACGTCGGAACAACTTGCTACTCATGGAAGGAATCCAAATCTTCTCTAAAGGGTTCTGAGTTAGCTTGGTCTGTCTCTGAGACATGATTTACAAAACACAGTGTCCGTGTGTGAGAGAGACGGGGGAGGGAGCGACGGAGAGCGAGATGGAGAGATGGTGAGAGATGGAGAGAGACGGAGAGAGACAGAGAGAGAGAGTAGCCTGGAGAGAGACAAGGTGTGTGAGAGAGAGTTTGTGAAACTGTCTGTGTGGGTCACCTCATGATGGGAGCGGCCTAACTCTCTCTCTCTCTGTGTGTGTGTGTGTGTGTGTGTGTGTGTGTGTGTGTGTGTGTGTGTGTGTGTGTGTGTGTGTGTGTGTGGTATAGGTACTTGCTCCTCCTCTCCAAGTGGGTTACAGAGTGTGAGGTTATAGAGATATAAGGGCTACCTCCTGAGTGGGAGGAGCTACAGTACCAGGGCCTTACAGAACTGGTAGGAACAGAACAGATATTCGCCAAACACTCTGAGCTACCCCACCAAGACCACTACAATAGAGGGTTGCCAGTTTTTTTTGTTTGTACTTAATATAGGTCCCCAGAAGGCAGCAGCAGCTCTTCCTGGGGTCCAGCAACATTAAGGCAATTCATACAATGTTAAAAACATTACAATACATTCACAACAGATTTCACAACACATTAAGTGTGCAACCTCAGGCACCTACTCTACTACCAAATATCTACAACTTTGTCCAGTGACAACCTCGTAAAACCCTTGTAGACTTTAGTAGACTTTAATGTGAACCTTCACTTAGTTTTTTAAATATTCTCATTCCATCAAAGCCTATTAGGGTAAAATAACTTCCCAGTACTATATAACCAGTACCATATACCCAGTACCATATACCCAGTACCATATAACCAGTACCATATACCCAGTACCATATACCCAGTACTATATACCCAGTACCATATACCCAGTACTATATACCCAGTACTATATACCCAGTACCATATACCCAGTACCATATACCCAGTACCATATACCCAGTACCATATACGCAGTACCATATACGCAGTACTATATACCCAGTACTATATACCCAGTACCATACACCCAGTACTATATACCCTGTACCATATACACAGTACCATATACCCAGTACTATATACCCAGTACCATATACCCAGTACCATATACCCAGTACTATATACCCAGTACTATATACCCAGTACTATATACTCAGTACTATATACTCAGTACTATATACCCAGTACCATATACCCAGTACCATATACCCAGTACCATATACCCAGTACTATATACCCAGTACCATATACCCAGTACCATATACGCAGTACTATATACCCAGTACTATATACCCAGTACCATACACCCAGTACTATATACCCTGTACCATATACACAGTACCATATACCCAGTACTATATACCCAGTACCATATACCAGTACCATATAACCAGTACCATATACCCAGTACCATATACCCAGTACCATATACCCAGTACTATATACCCAGTACTATGTACCCAGTACTATATACCCAGTACTATATACCCAGTACTATATACCCAGTACCATATACCCAGTACTATATACCCAGTACCATATACCCAGTAGTATATACCCAGTACCATATACCTAGTGCTATATACCCAGTACCATATACCCAGTACCATATACGCAGTACTATATACCCAGTACTATATACCCAGTACTATATACCCAGTACTATATACCCAGTACTATATATCCAGTACTATATACCCAGTACCATATACCCAGTACTATATACCCAGTACTATATACCCAGTACCATATACCCAGTACCATATACCCAGTACTATATACCCAGTACTGCAGAAGGTGAACCATGAAGAGGAGCTGGTAAAGTAGCAGAGACGAGCTGATTCATCAAGTTTCATAGTTAATTCTGGTGATTCTCAACACAACACAGCAAGGTGTTGCCACATTAAGAACCAATCAAATATCCATGGGCTATATTCTATGTTGATTGTTTTGAGTTGGTCGAAGTACTGGTCCGTTCATTCACCCAGCCGTCAATATAAGACATACACACAGTATATGTCAGGGCGGCATTGGACTAAGATCCTGTGTCATAGTAAGCTTTATAGTATGCAGTATACACATAAGAGATTGGTGATGCAGTATGTAAACATGATTAGGTGACTAAGATACTGAAGAATAGTATAGTGTACAGTTAGACATATGAGATGAGTAGTGCAAGATACAGAAACATTATTAAAGTGACTTGTGTTTCATTCCTTAAAGTGTCCGGTGATTCCTAATCTATGTCTATAGGTAGCAGTCTCTGATGTTCTAGAGATGGTTGTTTAGCAGTCAGTGGCGAAGTATAGAGTACAATACATTATATACATATGAGATGGGTGATGTCGCAGTTTATACATAGAGATGGATGATGCAGATACGGATACATTATTAAATGTGCTAGTGTTCTATTCCTTAAAGTGGCCAGTGATTTCTAATCAGTGTCTATAGGCAGATGCCTCTGATGTGCTAGTGATGGCTGTTTAGCAGTCTGATGGCCTTGAGATAGAAGCAGTTTTTCAGTCTCTCGGTCTCAGCTTTGATGCACCTGTACTGACCCTGCCTTCTGGATGACAGCGGGGTGAAGAGGCAGTGGCTCGGATGGTTGATGTCTTTGATGATCTTTTTGGCCTTGCTGTGACATCGGGTGCTGTATGTGTCCAGGAGGGCGGGAAGTTTGCCCCCAGTAATGCGTTGGGCAGACCCCACCACCCTGTGGAGAGCTTTGCGGTTATGGGCGGTGCAGATGCCGCACCAGGCGGTGATGCAGCCCGACAGGATGCTCTCAATTGTGCATCTGTAGAAGATAGTGAGGGTTTTAGGTGATAAGCCACATTTCTTTAGCCTCCTGAGGATGAAGAGGCCCTGTTGCACCTTCTTCACCACACTGTCTGTGTGGGTGAAACATTCCAGTTTGTCAGTGATGTGTACGCCGAGGAACTTGAAGCTTTCCACCTTCTCCACTGCGGTCCCGTCGATGTGGATAGGAGGGTGCGCCCTCTGCTGTTTCCTGAAGTCCACGATCATCTCCTTAGTTTTGCTGACGTTGAGTGAGCGGTTTCCTGGCACCACACTCCCAGAGCCCTCACCTCCTCCCTGTAGGCTGTCTCGTTGTTGATGGTAACCAAACCTACTACTGTTGTGCCATCTGCAAACTTGATGATTGAGTTGGAGGCGTGCTTGGCCACGCAGTCATGGGTGAACAGGGAGTACAGGAGGGGGCTGAGAACAGTGTTGAGGATCAGCGAGGAGGAGGTATTGTTTCCTACCTTCACCACCTGGGGGCGACCTGTCAGGAAGTCCAGGATCCAGTTGCACAGGGTGGGGTTCAGACCCAGGGCCTCAAGCTTCATGATGAGCTTGGAGGGTACTATGGTGTTGAATGCTGAGCTATAGTCAGTGAACAGCATTCTTATATAGGTATGCCTCTTATCCAGATGGGATAGGGCAGTGTATAATGTGGTGGCGATTGATCGTCTGTGGATCTATTGGGGTGGTAAGCAAATTGAAGGGGGTCTAGGGTGGCAGGTAAGGTAGAGGTAATATGATCCTTGACTAGTCTCTCAAAGCACTTCATGATGACAGAGGTGAGTGCTACTGGGCGATAGTCATTTAGTTCAGTTACCTTTGCTTTCTTAGGGACAGGGACAATGGTGGCCATCTTGAAGCACGTAGGGACAACAGACTGGGATAGGGAGAGATTGAATATCTCTGTAAACTCAACAGCCAGCTGGTCTGAGCATGCTCTGAGGACACGGCTAGGGATACCATCTGGCCCAGCAGCCTTGCGAGGGTTAACACGCTTAAATGTCTTACTCACGTCGGCCACTGAGAAGGAGAGTCCACGGTCCTTGGTACTGGGCCGCGTCGGTGGCACTGTACTATCCTCAAAGCGAGTGAAGAAGGTGTTCAACCTGTCTGGAAGCAAGACATCGGTGTCTTTTTATAATGAAAACCAACCCCGTCGCGGACACCAACATCTCACCACTTAGTAAAAGCAACTGGTCTTAAGGTAAAAACTAAATAAACGTTTCGTTTTTACTGTGTAAGGTAACCTCTGACTTAATGGTAGTAACTAATCAAAATTGCAATAGGTTTTAATGTATTTGTCCACTAGATGTCAGTCTGACTTGACTGTAGAATACACAGCTACTCAGTGAAATAACAAAAAGGTTCAGTTATGTAGATCATTTCGGAACAGAAGGCATTACACAGCTATTGATGAAAATGTGCTTTTCAATGACCGTCATACCATGTTAGCCTAATGAATGGTTGTACTTTGTACTAGAGAGGACTTCCCTGCTCACTAAACTGTTACTAACCCATTTCCTGCGCTGAGCATATACTGAATTAAAACATTTATAAACGTTATGGAATAAGAAAGCAACAATTGGCACAGACACATGCATACACACACATGATAACATACAGGGCACACACTTAGTGTGTTGTGAATGCCACCGTGTCTGTACACATCAATGCCATCGTCCATTCTTAATGTAATAAAAGTCAATAATGTAATAACTTACCAATAATGTAATAAAATTTCTGAACCAATAACGTATTAACTTTTTGCCCATAATGTAATGAGTTCTTGACTGGGTTAATAAAAAATAATTTAAATGTTAATAATTGGAGCCGATAATGTAATAATATACTTATATCACTGTGTGTTTACATTTTATTTATTAAGTGTCAGACTTCCATAATACTTACCCTTACTGATGGTAAAAAAACTGACCAATCCTGACCCCTGAATCTTAGCCCAATCTCTGAGAAAACACTCACATCTCTCTCCCTCTCTCCCTCTCTCCCTCTCTCCCTCTCTCCCTCCCTCCCTCTCTCTCAAATTATGTATGAGCACACATCTTTTGCAAACACAGACAATTACTCTTATGTCATATAATATGAAATCTAAACCTCTTTGAAGATGCTTTATCCTCGAATACAAAGACCACCATTTCTTTTCATGAAAAAATCGTCTTTAATTAAACATTTTTAAATAACGTTTTCAAGCAAACTGTTCCAACCACAATATTATAGCCATTCAGCTCTCTCTCTCTCTCTCTCTCTCTCTCTCTCTCTCTCTCTCTCTCTCTCTCTCTCTCTCTCTCTCTCTCTCTCTCTCTCTCTCTCTCTCTCTCTCTCTCTCTCTCTCTCTCTGTACTGTATTTATACCAAACCTGACTCCTGAAAGGTTACATGAAAATGTAGTACCAAATCAGAATGCTTGCCCTATATACATCCCTGGCCATTTGAATACAGCCATTAAAAGCTCGACAAAGAATCTAAAACTGAAGAAAATGATATCTACAGTGCATTCTTGAAAACGTGTATTTTATTTTGCCATAATTGGCCATTGATTGACAGGTTATCATTACATTAAAGTTCAATCATCATGTGACTCTGACAGGCTGTCTTCAGTTGTTTGCAAACTTATGTCGTCCTTGTCACAAAGGTAATTAGTGATCTAATTTAAGTTAGTAAATACAGTTGATTTAGTTGAGATTCTTGCACATACATTAACGTCATATATTTAGTGCAAGAGGATATAGGTGAGGTCATTCTAATGAAAGTTAAATGACTATAGCTAACTGTTGGCTAATTATTAACTATCTATGGCATTTTGATAATAACACCAGTGACATCATGTACAATGCAGATCTCAACCCTGGTCCTTCAGAGCTTGTGTGGAAAACTTCCCAATTAACACAGTCATGTGTTTTGTAAACCATTGTGTAAGAGACAAGTGTTGGAAAATATTGTTGTTCATTTAAAAAGAAAAAAAGAATCTACTTATCAATAACATTATGGGGAATTGCTACGTGCAAAGAGATTGATACTACGTTTATGTAACACACCTGTGTATTGCCCTTTAATTTAAACTATATTTTATACATAAGCTTATATTGTACCTATGTTAGGTCATGTAATGTCCTCAGTTTAGAGTTTATAGAAGGAAATAATGTACCTCAAAGGGTTGTAGAATATTTGGTGCCACTTTCCAATCAGTACACATCAATTCCATACAAACTTAAATGTCTCCGAAAATCCATAGTACTCACGTTCGATTGGGTTTGATACTGCAGCACCTCCGTAGTGATGAAAAAGATGAGGCTTACTATTTAACACCATTTCATGTATTTGACAGATCTGGAACAATGAGAACACTGCAAACAGTCTTTCTCCTGTCGTGTATCATTTGGGTATGTGCAGGACATGGACAGAGAGCAATGCCAGATGAGACCTACAGTATGATGTGATATTCAAGGCACTCAAGGGGGAATTGAATGTCCCTGTAGCACAGAGATCAAGGACCCAGCGTGCTGCTCTTGTTCAACTGTGGCGGAATAGGCGACTTTACTGACGATGGCCAGGCATTTACATTTGCTGGGAAATTGGTAGCTGAGAAGTCAACTACCCCTGCACTTGTGAAGAGGGTTCTTGATGAAACAAAAGGCTCGGTGCAAGAAAGGTGTCAGTCGAGCTAGTGTTCAAGACACATTGGACAGGTCAAGACGCTACCATCTGCGTAAGACGATATTTGGAAACAAACCCATTCCAAAATCCATTAAAGCCAAAGCAGTTCAAGATCGCCACCAGATTGACCTTCTTGACATTGACAAATGGAGAGTTGCTCACGGCCGAGCCACATATAGGTATATCCTGACCATAGTAGATGTATTTAGAAGATACGGCTAAGACCATTGAAGAGTAAACACAGCGTTGAGATTGCCCAACATATTGAGGACATTTACTCTGAGCATGGTCCACCAAAGATTTTACAACAAGATCAAGGAAAGGAATTCAAAGGTGCAGTACGAAAACTCATGGAATCCCTTCAGGTGAAAATAATTCAGAGCTCGCCATATCATCCCCAGAGCCAGGGGTAAAGTTGAGAGGAGCCACCGTTTACTGAGGAAAACGATTATGTATGACCTAGTTAACTATCAACAAGGAGGAGTCAACTGGGTCAAGCATTTACCAATTTATACCAGGATTATGAATGTAGGACCCAAAGGAGGTTTTAAGTTGGATGTCTCCTTTTCAGGTGTACTATGGAAGAAAAAGTCATAGACTGTCCAATCGTTTAACCTCTTCCCCGACTCAAGTACACGAAAGAACACTGTCTACCAACCCACAAAACACTGCCTACCCAAAAGCATAGGCTTTTGTTTGAGGATGAATGAGGATTAGGAGAAGGTCACGAAAGGCAACACAACATTGCACAAGACGAATGACTGGAAGTCATAAAGCCTCTATAGACAGGGTAAATTACAATGTGTTGTTCAGGGTGAAGAGCGGTAATCGTAGAGTTTCACAAAGGCACTTTGTATTACCCGGTTTAGTTGTGAAAAAAAACTTAAAGTTGCACAAATATAAGGTTCAGTTCCATTTGCCCAACAGCCCCACTACAACAAGTAGTTTTCAGTGTCTGATGTGACCAGTGTCACAAGTCTGGATGAAAAAGTTCCCAAAGTCTCAGCCCAAACCAGTTCAGCAAACCCACCTGCTAATTCCTTACACACATGAGGAGAGATTGGACTCTTTTGACTCATCAAACCTGAACATTCGTTTAGACCCGATTCCAGATGCCAGTTTGCTGCTGTTGCTGACCAATTGGCGACCATTGGAATATTCCATTCTGCATCAATATTGCGAGAAGAAATTGTGGCTGATTTAACATTTCATCCGCATGGAGTGGATGGGACGCCACTTTCTGAGTATGTGGAGGGGACTTGGGGGGGATTATTTACAGAGGACAGCACAACACGGCACATATGGTGACCACATAACTCTTCAAAGAGCCTCCCAGAAATTCAATGTTCAGTTTGTTGTTGTGTCAACTCTTGGTTTGGATTATCTCACCATCCGGTTGTTATTGTGAAAGCTTGCCTCTTTTGGTTCTTGGATATTTTGCTGAGGGACACAGGGAACATTATGTTTTTATTTATTTTTGTATCGTTTTTTTTTTACCTTTATTTTACCAGGCAAGTCAGTTAGTTACAACGACGGCCTAAACCGGCCTGGCAGGAGGTAAAACAAGGCCTCCTGTAGGGAAAGTGTGTAGGGATTAAATCAAAAGGACAGACAACACAGATAGAAAACCTAGAACAACAACATAGAACTAACAAGCAACACACCAAGTACACATTAAAACAACACTAAACTATGAAGCAGCTTACAAGAAATATTAAAACCATCACATTAAAACAACACTAAACTATGAAGCAGCTTACAAGAAATATTAAAACCATCACATTAAAACAACACTAAACTATGAAGCAGCTAACAAGTTATATTAAAACATCACATTAAAACAACACTAAACTATGAAGCAGCTAACAAGTTATATTAAAACCATCACATTAAAACAACACTAAACTATGAAGCAGCTAACAAGTTATATTAAAACCATCACATTAAAACAACACTAAACTATGAAGCAGCTAACAAGTTATATTAAAACATCACATTAAAACAACACTAAACTATGAAGCAGATAACAAGTTATATTAAACCATCACATTCAAAGTTTTTCCTTATATTCAGGCCATTCAGGAGGCAGAGAAGCATAGACTCTTTCAGAAAACCAGATCGAATACCTACTGGAGTTGACCCCCAACCTGGCTCTCTGGCTCACCCTGAACCTGGACCTCTGGCTAACCCTGAAGTTCAGTCTATGGTTGACATGGTAGTGAATCCTGACAATGAGCATGGAGCTCAAAACCTACCATCAGAAATGATTGAGTTATCTCTCAATCTAGATATGTCAAAGCTGGGTACATTCAATAGAGTCTCACACTATCTAGACCATATCACCCCAACCTGTACATGAGAGAACTATCTAGACCATATCACCCCAACCTGTACATGAGAGAACTATCTAGACCATATCCCCCCAACCTGTACATGAGAGAACTATCTAGACCATATCCCCCCAACCTGTACATGAGAGAACTATCTAGACCATATCACCCCAACCTGTACATGAGAGAACTATCTAGACCATATCCCCCCAACCTGTACATGAGAGAACTATCTAGACCATATCACCCCAACCTGTACATGAGAGAACTATCTAGACCATATCACCCCAACCTGTACATGAGAGAACTATCTAGACCATATCCCCCCAACCTGTACATGAGAGAGGCACTTGCAGAGAGTTTGGAACTGGACAAAGAGAATGCCTGTTCCATTAGTGTTATGAAGCTATACAAGGCTGCTGGACGCAGCAGTGGTCTCAGCACACGGATAAGACAGTTATCTGGTAAGGACAAACAATGGATGAGAGCCTGGATTCTGCTCAGTCGCATAGCCATCGGACAGTACAATTTAAGGACATCTACTGGAAGATGGAATGACCTTTTTTTTTTGTTGGTGTTTTTCTTTTCTTCCGGTCAGCAGATAATTTAATTTAGATTCTCTCGAGCTCTTAAATTTGTGAATGATTTTTTCCTGAAAATAAATGGTTGTCTTTGTATTCGAGGATAAAGCATCTTCAAAGAGGTTTACATAAGAGTAATTGTCTGTGTTTGCGAAGATGTGTGCTCGTACTTCATTAGTGTCAGAGTCTGGCAGATCTAGTATTTCTACTTCTGTGTGGTGTTGTGTGTGGGATCCCTAATTAGAGGCAGCTGCATTGCATTACCTCTAATTAGGGATCCTACTTATATGTCTGTGTTCCACTCCCTTGGCGTAGTTCATTGTTGTTGTTGTATGTTGTCCCGTGTCGTGAGTACGTGTGTTTCACTTTCGTTATCTATTGCATTTGTTATTTTGTATAGTTCCATCAGTATAGTTTATTCATTCAATAAACGATGTCGAACTATCGCTACGCTGCGCCTTGGTCTCTCTACACACCCGAACGTGACAGAATGAACCACCACCCGACCAAGCAGCGTAATACGGGAGCAAAGGAGAAGAAGAGAGGATAACGGCGTAATCGAGGAAACGGAGGTAACGGAGCCCGTAGTCAACCCCAAGAAAATTTCGTGGGGGGGCTATGGGGATGGTCTGGCAACGAAGAGGACGCGCCAGTACCACTCTCCATGTGGAATACGGTGGAGAAGGAGGAAGAGGAATACCTGAAGGGGGTATATAATAGCATTATGGAGCTGTGTAGGCGAAATTGGGAGGAGTGTGAGAACGAGCGGAAGGAGCTGGAGCTAAAGGTGCCCACAGTGTGCATTCCCAGTCCGGGTCGTTCGATGCCCACATCCCGCGCCGAGTCTCCAGTGCGCCTCCCCACTCCGGTATGTTCCATGCCGGCTTTCGGTATGCGCTCTGAAGTGCGCGTCACCAGTCCGGTGCAACCTACGCCGGTTTCACGTGTCAGAACTCCAGTGCCAGAGCAGTCCGTTCCATCGGTGCCCAGTCCGGGTCCGGCCGTCTGCTACACTCCAGTGACAGAGCAGTCCGTTCCACCGGTGCCCAGTCTGGGTCCGGCCGTCTGCTACACTCCAGTGTCAGAGCAGTCCGCTCCACCGGTGCCCAGTCTGCGTCAGGCCGTCTGCTACACTCCAGTGCCTGAGCAGTCCGCTCCACCGGTGTCCAGTCCGGGTCCGGCTGTCTGCTACACTCCAGTGCCAGAGCAGTCCGCTCCACAGGTGCCTAGTCCGGGTCCGGCCGTCTGCTACACTCCAGTGCGTCTCTCCAGTCCGGTTTTCTTTGAGACTGTGGTCCCAGCTCTCTTCAGGTCATTGACCAGGTCCTGCCGTGTAGTTCTGGGCTGATCCCTCACCTTCCTCATGATCATTGATGCCCCACGAGGTGAGATCTTGCATGGTGCCCCAGACCGAGGGAGATTGACCGTAGAGTAGAGCATTGCAGTAATATAATCTAGAAGTGACAAAAGCATGGACTAGCTTTTCCGCATCATTTTTTGACAAAAAATGTCAGATTTCTGCAATATTACGAAGATGGAAAAAAGCTATCCTTGAAATATTCTTGATATGTTCATTAAAAGAGAGATCAGGGTCCAGAGTAATGCAGAGGTCCTTCACAGTTTTTTTGGGGACGACTGTACAACCATCAAGATTAATTGTCAGATCCAAAAGCAGATCTCTTTGTTTCTTGGGACCTAGAACTAGCATCTCTGTTTTCTCAGAATTTAAAAGTAAAACATTTTCCTCCATCCACTTCCTTATGTCTGAAACACAGGCTTCCAGGGCAGGCAATTTTGGGGCATCACCATGTTTCATCGAAATGTACAGCTGTGTGTCGTCCGCATAGCAATGGAAGTTAACATTATGTTTCCGAATGACATCACCAAGAGGTAAAATATATAGTGAAAACAAAAGGTTCCTAAACCGGAACCTTGAGAAACACCGAAACGTACAATTGATTTGTCAGAGGACAAACCATCCACGGAGACGAACTGATATCTCTCCGACAGATAAGATCTAAACTAGGCAAGAACTTGTCCGTGTAGACCAATTAAGGTGTCATGTCCTGATTTGTTTCACCTGTCTGTGTTTGTCCCCTCCCCACACCAGGTGCACCCTATCTCCCTCATCAATCAGTTTGGGTATTTAATCCCTTGGGTTCTGTTGGGGTTTTGCCAGATCGTCTTGCCTAGTCAGTCGTTCCAGCGTTCTTGTATTACTAACTCTGCCAGTCTGTTTCCCGGTATTTGGACCTCTACCTGCCTGTTGGATTACGTGCCTGCCTATCCCCTCCTGTGCCTTCGACATTCTGATCTCCTGCTAAAACGAACTCTGCCTGTGTTACGGATTACGAGCCTGTCTACTCCTCTGCACTGCCATCCCTCTGATTCCCGGTACCGAACTCTGCCTGCATTACGACGACGAGCCTGACTCTCCTTATTGGACTATTGCCTTTCTGATTCCCTGTTACGAACACTGCCTGTCATTCACTACGAGACTGTCTTGCCCATATACTTGATTAAATATTTAATCATATCTCTGCCTCCGTGTCCGCTTTTGGGTCCCGTATTTCTGTCGTTGTGTCATAAGGTTTCCAATCTCTCCAAAAGAATATGATGGTCGATGGTGTCAACAGCAGCACTAAGGTCTAAGAGCACGAGGACAGATGCAGAGCCTTGGTCTGACGCCATTAAAAGATTGTTTACCACTTTCACGAGTGCAGTCTCAGTGCTATGATAGGGTCTAAAACCAGACTGAAGTGTTTCGTATACATTATTTGTCTTAAGGAAGGCAGTGAGTTGCTGTGCCACAGCTTTTTCTAAGATTTTTGAGAGAAATGGGAGATTCCATATAGGCCGATAGTTTTTTACATTTTCTGGGTCAAGGCGTGGCTTTTTCAAGAGCGGCTTTATTACTGCCACTTTTAGAGAGTTTGGTACACATCCGGTGGAGAGGGAGCCATTTATTATGTTCAGCATAGGAGGGCCGAGCACAGGAAGTAGCTCTTTCAGTAGTTTAGTTGGAATAGGGTTCAGTATGCAGGTTGAAGGTTTAGAGGCCATGACAATTTTCATGAATGTGTCAAGAGATATAGGAAAAAAAACTTGAGTGTCTTCATTGATCCTAGGTCCTGGCAGTTCTGTGCAGACTCAGGACAGCTGAGCTTTGGGGAAATACGCAGACTCAAAGAAGAGTCCGTAATTTGCTTTCTAATAATAATGATATTTTCGTTGAAGAAGTTCATGAATTCATCACTGCTGAAGTGAAAGGCATTCTCTCTTGGGGAATGCTGCTTTTTAGTTAGCTTTGCAACAGTATCAAATAGAAATGTAGGATTATTCTTATTCTTAGGTTGGAAAAATATGATGATCGAGCAGCAGTGAGGACTTTTCGATATTGCACTGTACTTTCTTTCCAAGCTAGTAGGAAGACTTCCAGTTTGGTGGAGCGCCATTTCCGTTCCAGCTTTCTGCAATCTTGCTTCAGAGCTCGGGTATTTTCTGTGTACCAGGGAGCTAGTTTCTTTTGGCAAATGTTTTTTGTTTTTAGGAGTGCGACTACATCTAGGGTATTACGCAAGGTTAAATTTAGATCCTCAGTTTGATTGTTAACTGATTTTTGTACTCCGACGTCCTTGGATAGGTGGAGGGAGTCTGGAAGGGCATCTAGGAATCTTTGGGTTGTCCGAGAATTTATAGCACGGCTTTTGATGATCCTTGGTTTGGGTCTAAGCAAATTATTTGTTGCGATTGCAAACAAAATAAAATGGTGGTCCGATAGTTCAGGAAAAACATTTAGATCCACAATATTTATTCCACGGGACAGAACTAGATCCAGGGTATGACTGTGGCAATGAGTAGGTCCGGAGACATGTTGGTCAAAACCAACTGAGTCGATGATGGCGCCGAAAGCCTTTTGTAGTGGATCTGTGGACTTTTCCATGTGAATATTAAAGTCACCAAAAATGTGAATGTTATCTGCCATGACGACAAGGTCTGATAGAAATTCAGAGAACTCAGTAAAGAACTCTGTATAAGGTCCAGGAGGCCTGTAAACAGTAGCTATAAAAAGTGATTGAGTAGCCTGTATAGATTCCATGACTAGAAGCTCAAAAGATTAAAACTGTCCTTTTTTGGGGGTAAATTGAAATTTAGATAACACTTTATTTTAAGGTGTCCTTACACTTAGTAGTTATACTGTAACAAGTATTGTAACTATGCGTAACAATCACTGTTAAACTGTAACAACATAATGTAACTAGTAGATTTACAGTTTGTAATTACACATGTTTAACAACAAAAACTTGTTACCATGCTTGTTACAACTATTGTAACTGAATGTACTAACTCATTGTTACACATGCTTAAAAAAATAACACTTATGTTATTGTGCCTCTTTGGCACAGTAGACATGTGCCAAAGAGGCACATGTCTACTGAATTCAAGAATTTAGTATTTCACTTTATCATCATAATTTGATTCATTAACATTACACAAATATTAGGGTTATTATCATTAGCACATATTGATGGAAAAAGTTTTCAGGCTTTTTAGAGTGTGCTATCATATCTTGCACACCATCTGCATCCACAATGGATCAGATCCTTTTTAACCAACGTTAATGAATCAAATTATGATGATAAAGTGATCACCCACTGCTAATAGTTCTTTGTCGGTGCGGCCTGTTTTCCCCTTAAGGATGTTTTGCACGGAGACAGTTACTCCTCTGCACAGTGCATCATCGGCCTTTTATTCAGAAGTGTCAAACTGATTTCTTCCCCTGTTCTTTATGTCTATTGTTGTGGAAATATTCAGTTTGAGGCTTTTGATGTTGTTTCCTGTCAGTACTTCCTGATAGAGCTGCACACCTACCGCACAACTTAAATGTGAGAGAGGGAGAGAGAGAGAGAAAAAGAGAGAGAGAGAGAGAGAGAGAGAGGGAAAGAGAGAGAGGGAGAGAGAGTGAGGTGAGATTTCACATACTTGGCTTGCCTGCACTCAGAAACTGATATCTGCCAGCATCCATACATTAAAGACATTACAGAAAGTAAGGTGATCAGCTGGAGGTTAGGAGGTTGAAAGTCGGCTCTATTGAGAGGATAGTGTTAGGGTTAGCAGTATAGTAGTGTTGAGAGGTCCAGACCATGGAAAAGGAAAAACTAGCCGTGTACCACGGAGCCATCAGCAGAGAGGAGGGGGAGATGAGGCTTGGGACGGCAGGACGGGACGGCAGTTACCTGATACGCAACAGTGAGAGTCTAGCTGGGCTCTACTGCCTTTGTGTGCTGTGAGTATCTTTCACACACGGTGTGAAATTAACTCAATGAGTCCTAAACTGCCTTAGCGGCACCAGGGAATCTTTTTTTTTGCATTTTATTCCAACATGGGGGGCACTATAACTAAAGTAGGGTTGACCTAAATTGGTTGAGACCAGAGGGAACTCAAGAGTTAACCAACCCTGCGAGCGGGTTTGGTAACACATACTTTAATACTTTAGCAAGTTAGGTAAGTTGGAAGCTTGCGGAGTAGAGTTTTGTAAACAAAAAGGGAATAATGAAGTGACCTATAGGACTTAATTGAGGACCAGTCAACATTTTGATACAGGACGCAGTGGTGGAAAAAGTACTCAATTATCATGAGTAAAAGTACAGATACCTTAACAGAAAATGAGTAACGGTCTAAAAGTATCTGTTTTTACAGTACAGTGGTGTAAAAAGTACTCAATTATCATGAGTAAAAGTACAGATACCTTAACAGAAAATGAGTAACGGTCTAAAAGTATCTGTTTTTACAGTACAGTGGTGTAAAAAGTACTCAGTTATCATGAGTAAAAGTAAAGATACCTTAACAGAAAATGAGTAACGGTCTAAAAGTATCTGTTTTTACAGTACAGTGGTGTAAAAAGTACTCAGTTATCATGAGTAAAAGTAAAGATACCTTAACAGAAAATGAGTAACGGTCTAAAAGTATCTGTTTTTACAGTACAGTGGTGTAAAAGTAATAAATGGTCATACTTAAAAGCATAAGTAAACGCTACACATCAAATTCCTTAAATTAAGCAAACCGAGAACACTTTGTAAATGTATTTCTATCGACAGAGGGTCACACTCCAACACTCAAACAAAATGTACAAACTCAGGATTTGTGTTTAGTGAGTCCTCCAGCTCAGAGGCAGTAGGGATGACAACACATTATATTGATAGGTGCGGGAATTGGAACATAATTCTATCCATTGTAATGGAAATGGTATCTCACCCATTTACACACAATACCCCATAATGAAAAAGTGAAAATATATTTTTAGAAATTTTTCCAAATGTATTGAAAATTAAATACAGAAATATCTCATTTACATAAGTATACATACCCCTAGAAGCACCTTTCAGGGTAAACCCAGTCGGTGTCCTGTGTAGCTCAGTTGGTAGAGCATGGCGCTTGCCACACAAGGGTTGTTGGTTTGTTTCCCACGGGGGACCAGTACAAAAACGTATGCACTCACTACTGTAAGTCACTCTGGATAAGAGCGTCTGATCAAATGTAAGTCTCTAAGAGCTTTCCCCACCTTGATTGTGCAACATTTGCCCATTATTATTCTTCAAGATCTTTCAAATTAATTGTTGATAATTGCTAGACAACCATTTTCAGGTCTTGCTATAGATTTTCAAGGAGTTGTAAGTCAAAACTGTAACTCAGTTCACTGTCTTCTTGGTAATCAACTCCAGTGTAGATTTGTCCTTGTGTTTCAGGTTAATGTCCTGCTGAAAGGTGATTTCATCTCCCAGTGTCTGGAGGAAAGTAGACTGAACCAGGTTTTCGTCTAGGATTCTGCCTGTGCTTAGCTCTATTCCATTTATTTTTTATCCTGAAAATCTCAAAAGCCGATTACAAGCATACCCATAACATGATGCAGCCACCACTATGCTTGAAAATATGGAGAGTGGTACAAAATAATGTGTTGTTTTGGATTTGCCCCAAACATAACACTTTGTATTCAGGACAAAAAGTTAATTGCTTTGCCACAGTTTATTGTGATATTACTTTAGTGCCTTGTTGCAAACAGGATGCATGTTTTGGGATATTTAAATTCTGTCCAGGCTTCCTTATTTTCATTCTGGCAATTAGGTTAGTATTGTGGATAGGGCTATGGCGGTCACGAAATTCGTCACCAGGTGATTGTCAAGCAAATAACTGTCGGCCTCACGGTAATTAACGTTAATTAACATAAACACATTTATCATCTCCTGGCTTCCACACACAGCCTACAAGCCACTGATGCATACCTTTGGAACATCTACATTTTAAAAAGTATAATAAATCCATGTAATATAGCCTACACCTTCCCAATAAATCCATTATTTATTTTAGACAGGTCTAAAGAAACATGACTTGAAGAAAATGTAGTCTACTTCAGAAGAACAGAATAGCATACTCTGAGTTGTCCTTATGTTAGGACCTGATCTGTCTATGGCATATGGCTGTGGGCTACACTAGTTCATTTAGCAGACAAGACTTGCCTCAGAATTATTCTGGCATTATTTTATAGTATGAATTGGACAAAGATTAATAAAATTGAAAGGATGTTTTCTCCAAATGATTTGAGGGAGTGTTAACATGCTGCTACTCTGTGTTGAGCGGTCAACAAAGAAACAGGTATTCCTATATGCTTGCAACAGATCAGAACGTTTAGCTTAAAATGTTGATAAACTACTAGGCTATTTCTCCACATTATAAACGCAGTAATGCTTACACGGCAGTAGGCTATAAGTGTGAATGTACCATTAGCAGGAAAACACCATTATCAAAGTGACCGCAAATGTGATTATGTAGGTAATGCTTTTACTATAAAGGTGCGTTTTTATGGTGAAAATTATCTTCCCCAACCTTGAAACTCCCAAACCTGAAACTCACCCGTTGTAAACCGGATTAATGTGCTTCATTTTAAGGATTGATTTGGCCACTTTAGTTTTGATACAAACCTAATTAAAAAATACAGGCCTATGCTGCCCTACCAAGCAAAAAGGTTTTTTAATTGTCCAGCCAAATCAATTCTAAGGAGATCATTGGAGACACTGGTCTGTTATCTTACTATGAGTACGTTTTTTATTCATGTTGACCCTGACCCTTAAACAGCAGTTTACTGCATGATATGAAGGGTAATACCAAAGAGGAATATCTGCCGTTTTCATTTGTTAGTTGACTATACTTGTCATTTGTGCTACTAATAAAAGAGCAACGTTATTACTGACAGTTGTAACAGAGTTGAAAATGCGTCCTCTGTGTGTCTTTCCACTAAGATACATTTACATGGAGATAAACGGTGAAAAGCAGCACGGCAATTGTTTGAATAACATTAAATGATTACCTATCTTGTAATATACAGTATAATGATGTATTGGAACATTATAGAAGTATGACGTAGGGTAATACTAATTATAGTATTACTAATTATAGTATTACTAATTATAGTATTACTAATGACAATTTTTTTTAAATGACACTTACATAAATGTTAAATAAATAACAGATTCATTTTAAACATATTTACTTTTACATATTCATAAGATGACAGTTAGCTACAATTGATAAAATGCTGAATAGTTACACTCCATTTTTAAGTATAATTTTAATTTCATTTTGAAGTAAAACTTCTTCAGTGCTCTTCCATATCCCTCCTCATTCTCAGCACTGCTGTTCACAGCCAAGGCATTCCAGAACTGCCTACGATTTGCAGGCATCAGAGGGCACAGCTTGGTGACGATGTCCATTTTCTTGGAAACCGTGCGTATAGGCAGACTAGGCGACGGCCTAGAGCGGCACTTTGGAAAGGCGGCAAAATGTGGGCTTGTGTGTCCGTGTGTTTTACACACAAGGTTTTGTATATAAATATTTCCAATATTATTACAGTCACTATTTAGATGAGTTGAAATTCAATTATTTACAAAATAGCTGTGCTGTCATGAATCTGCTGTAAATTGGCTTGGAATCTATTTGATTTATGATGCTGCAGACCTGGTGTTGGATACGCATAGGTGTCATGAATCTACTTGTTGACACTTTGTGCGTTGCTCTTGTCTATTTGCGTGATGTGTATATATTGGCATTTGTGTTGTTGCTGTTTTTTGCTTATGGCTTGTATTGGCTGCTTGTTGTTGGTGTTTTGTACGTTGAAAATAGAGGGGCGGCACAATTGTGTTTCGCCTAGAGCGGCAGAAATGCACGCACCGGCCCTGGCTGTACTCCTGTCATAAATATAAGCAATGTGCTCAATATTAGGAAAGTTGATAAATAAATATAGTAGGCCTAGCCTATAGAAAGCTGATCCTCCTCTTTTTAGTAGAGGCCATCACTCTGTTTTAATTGCATAGCCTATTGAGATCTCATGAACTGTTTGATTTAGATTTTAGATCACATTTGCATTGATGTCAGTGATTAGAGGGACAATAGAGTGCTGAGTACCAGGCAGTTAGCAAGTTTGGTAAACTACTAATGACCATTAGCAGCATCAGAGCTTGGAGAAGCTTAATTACCGTGACTAAATGGTCGCGTGGAATTTGACTGCCATCATGACTCGTGACCGCTGATGTAGCGGTAATACGGTCACCGCAACAGCCCTAAATGTGGAGTGACTACAATGTTGTTGATCCATCCTCAGTTTTCTCCTATCACAGCCTTTAAACTCTGTAACTGTTTTAAAGTCACCATTCACCTCATGGTGAAATCCCTGAGCGGTTTCCTTCCTCGCCGACAACTGAGTTAGAAAGGACGCCTGTATCTTTGTAGTGACTGGGTGTACATACAAGCACATACTGCTATGTGCATGGTCAAACTTACTGTGTGTGTGTGTGTGTGTGTGTGTGTGTGTGTGTGTGTGCAGGTATAAAGGCTATGTGTACACATATAGGCTGTCCCTGGATGCTGGAGGCTCTTGGACAGCAGAGGTAAGACACTAGACCTCCTGTCTCTCTCTTTCTCTGTCTCACCCTCTTTACCTTTCTCAAGCTCTCGCCACCACACTAACCACCCTCCCTATCTCTCTCTCTCTTCTAGACTGCTCCCGGCATTGAGAAACGTTACTTTCGTAAAATAAAGAGCTTGATATCAGCTTTCCAGAAACCAGGCCAAGGCATTGCTACACCTCTCCTTTACCCCATAACCATGCAGAGTCACACACCCCCTGGCAACATAAAGGCACACACACACAGACACCCTAGCAGCCCGTCACCAACTCACAACACCGAGAATGCCTACCAACATTAGACAACAGCTAGAGGTAAAATACAACATTGTTGACGTGTTGTCACTTGAAGATAGCATTTGGTTTCAGTTTGAATAACTTCAATTTGATTCTTTAAATCTCTTTACATCTGTAGTAATATTGTTCTATTGTTGGTCCTTAAAATGTGTTTGTAAGACATGTACAGTATTGTTGCTATATTTGATGACAACTCAACTACATACTTTCATGTCAGTATGCTTTGTTTTTAAAGTAAAAATAATTTCTAACTGACAAATGAAAAATATGCTACCAAAGCTA
Organism: Thymallus thymallus; assembly: GCA_023634145.1. Lineage (NCBI taxonomy): Eukaryota > Metazoa > Chordata > Actinopteri > Salmoniformes > Salmonidae > Thymallus > Thymallus thymallus. Next base: position 3,112,435 of record CM042422.1, read on the forward strand.
ACAAATAAAATAAAGTTTATCTATCATCATGGACATGCGTTCATAACCCGCGTTAACAGTGGATGTTTTTGCTGGTGTTTGACAAATAGGTGAGTGGCTGCTCTTGTGGGTCCGGGTTAGGAATTCAAAAGGTCGAGAAAACGTTTTCATCTTAATTTGGATGGAGGAATTTATTGCCTATCAATTTAATCGAGGTGTAGACCACAGAACATCCAGTGGTGGAAAAAGTATTGTCATACTTAACAGAAAATGACTCAAGTAAAATAGAAAGTTACCCAGTAAAATACTACTTGAGCAAAAGTCTAAAAGTATCTTGTTTTAAATGTACTTTAGTACAGTGGTAGAAATCGTACTAAATTGTCATACTTGAGTAAAAGTACAAAGTAAAAGTTAATGCTTTACATCAAATTCAGGGGTGTCGGCTAGAGCAAGATCTTTTTAAATCTAGCCCTATAACTATAACCCTATTTCTCTGTAGTGACTGGATGGAAAGTTACTGAGGTTAACAGAGGACGATATTGCTACTCCTATTCGCCACATCTTCAATATCAGCTTACTAGAAAGTGTGCGACCTCAGGCCTTTAGGGAAGCAAAAGAAGTTCTGCTACCCAAGAATAGGAAAGCCCCCTTTACTGTCTCAATAGCCGACCAATAAGCCAGTTACCATCCCTTAGTAAACTCTTGGAAAAAATTGTGCTTGACCAGACACAATGCTATTTTACTGTAAACAAATGTACAACAGACTTTCAGCACACTTATAGGGAAGGACACTCAACAAGCACAGCACTTACACAAATTACTGACGACTGGCTGAGAGAAATTGATGATAAAAAGATTGTGGGAGCTGTTTTTGTTGGAATTCATTGCGGCTTTTGACATTATCGATCATAGTCTGCTGATGGAAAAACGTATGTGTTATGGCTTTACAGCCCCTGCTAAAGTGTGGATAAAGAGTTAACTGTCTAACAGAACACAGAGGGTGTTCTTTAATGGAAGGTCAACTGTCTGAGTTAAGCCAGTGTGTTGATGTATGTGGATGAGGGCCACACTATACACGTCAGCTACTACAGCAAGTGAAATCAGAACCCTTTTGGTTCCAGGCAGAACCTTTTTGAGTTCTCTGTGTAAAGGGTTCTACATGGAACCCAAAATAATTCTGCCTGGAACCAAAAAGGGTTATTCAAAGGGTTCTCCTATGGGGACAGCCGAAGAACCCTTTTTTCTAAGTGTGGAACAGCGGAGACTGTGAAGACACACACACAGCAACAGACACACACGTACACATGGATGTTGTATTGTAAATATGTGATAGTGGAGTAGTGGCCTGAGGGAACACACTAAATGTATTGGGTAAAGTGTTATGAAATGTCGTAATATTTTGAACTGTTTATAACTGTCTTAATGTTGCTGGACCTTGGAAGAAGCTAATGGGGATCCATAATGAATACGAATACATTTCTGCAGAGAAAGACAGAGTCTGAGGGAGTGAGATTTTAGAAAGATAAACATCTTTCTCCCTCTATTTCCTGTGTGTGCACTCGTCTCAGAGCTCTTCACACGTCTGCAAAACTCTCCCACACTATCTGTCACTTCTTTCTTTCTGTTCATCCCTAGCAACAGACTGATGGATGGTGTGTGTGTCTGTGTGTGTGTCTGTCTGTGTGTCTGTGTGTGTGTCTGTGTGTCCTGCCTCTTTAATAACATTTTCATCTTGTGGCCAAACAGCAGTCTTTTTAATTTTACTTTAAAATCATCCCTGTATGTCTAATAAATCACTGTGTATGTTTATTTACTGAACATAATACACAAATCCATACATTTTAATCATTTATTTCCCTGGGCTTTAGGATAAAAATGTGAAGATATTTACATACACAGCCCTGTTTGGACGATAGCATTAATGAGGGCACACAGTGTGTTGTGAAATCTGTGAATGCATTGTAATATTTGTTAAATTGTATTGCTGCCTTAATTTCTCTGGACCCCAGGAAGAGTAGCTGCTGCCTTGGGGATCTATAATAAGTACAAACACCTAATAATCTAGCTGACTAACTCCGTCTCCGGCTTCATCAGAAAATGTATGTATGTATGTGTGTATGTATGTATGTACAGTGGGGAGAACAAGTATTTGATACACTGCCGATTTTGCAGGTTTTCCTACTTACAAAGCATGTAGAGGTCTGTGGTTTTTTTCATAGGTACACTTCAACTGTGAGAGACGGAATCTAAAACAAAAATCCAGAAAATCACATTGTATGATTTTTGTGTCTTTTATACAGGTAACGAGTTCAAACAGGTGCAGTTAATACAGGTAATGAGTGGAGAACAGGAGGGCTTCTTAAAGAAAAACTAACAGGTCTGTGAGAGCCGGAATTCTTACTGGTTGGTAGGTGATCAAATACTTATGTCATGCAATAAAATGCAAATTAATTATTTAAAAATCATACAATGTGATTTTCTGGATTTTTGTTTTAGATTCCGTCTCTCACAGTTGAAGTGTACCTATGATAAAAATTACAGACCTCTACATGCTTTGTAAGTAGGAAAACCTTCAAAATCGGCAGTGTATCAAATACTTGTTCTCCCCACTGTATGTGTGTGTGTGTGTGTGTGTGTGTTTGTGTGTGTGTGTGTGTGTTTGTGTGTGTGTATGTATGTATGTATGTGTCATGGTGTCATGACTGTCTCCTTGAACCATACCAAGGAGAAAGTCATGACACCTGTTAGTGAGCATTTCTCCTTTTCCAAGATATCCATCCACCTGATAGGCTAGGCAAATCAATAAGCTGATTAAACAACATGATCACTGTGTGCTGCAGGAATGTCCACCAGAGCTGTTGCCAGATAATGGAATGTTAATTTCTCTACCATAAACCGCCTCCGACGTCATTTTAGAGAATTTGGCGGTACATCCAACCGGCCTCAAAACCGCAGACCACGTGTAACCACGCCAGCCCAGGACCTCCACATCCAATTTCTTCACCTGCGAGATCATCTGAGACCAGCTAACCGGACAACTGATAAAACTCTAGGTTTTCACAATTCCACAGCCCAGAATCGAACATGGATCTGTAGTGACGCCTCTATCACTGCAATGTAGTGCAGGACAACATTCCATAGGCCACAATCAACCGTCTGATCAAATCTATGCGAAAGAGATGTATCAAAGCTGCATTGGACAAAAAATAAATACGCCCCTACCTTTTTTGAAGGTATCTGTGACCAAACAATGCGTATCTGTATTCCCATTCATTTCAAATCCATATGTTAGTGCCTAATGAATTGACTGTATTTCAATTGACTGATTTCCTTATCTGAACTGTAACTCAGTAAAATATTTGGAATTGCATGTTGCATTTTATGTTTTTGTTCAGTGTAGATTGAATGGGCTTGTCATTCAAACAGTACTGCTGAAAAGTGCATTTGATCTAAATATGGGTATACAAGGATATCCAGGGGTCACAGGGTTTTTCATCCTCGGCCACTAGCTAGCTAACCCTGATGTTGGGTGAGTCCGACGTAAAACAAAGAAAACTACAGGGCATTCGGAAAGTATTCAGACACCCTTTTCCACATTTTGTTACCTTATAAAATGTATTGAATAAATACAGATCCTCATCAATCCACAAAATATAATGATAAAGTGAATACAGTCTTTTAGAAATGTTTGCTAATTTATAACATTTTTAAACAGAAATATCTTATTTGCATAAGTATTCAGACTCTTTGCTATGAGACTCGAAAGTGAGCTCAGTTGCATCCTGACTCCATTGATCATCCTTGAGATGTTTCTACAACTTGATTAGAGTCCACCTGTGGTAAATTCAATGGATTGGACACACCTGTCTAGTTCCCACAGTTCACATTTGAGCAGACACTCTTATCCAGAGCAACTTACAGTTAGTTAGTTCACACATGTTCATACTGGTCTCCCATGTGAATCAAACACTCAAACCTGGCAATGCAAGCACCATGCTCTCCCATCTGAGCTACACGGGACACAGTTGACAGTGCATGTCAGAGCAAAAACCAAGCCATGAGGTCAAAGGAATTGTCCGTAGAGCTCAGAGACAGGATTGTGTCGAGGTACAGATCTGGGGAAGGGTACCAAAAAATGTCTGCAGCATTGAAGGTCCATAAGAACACAGTGGCCTCCATCACACCTTCTAGAGCTGCCGCCCGGCCAAACTGAGTAATCGGGCGAGAAGGGACTTGGTCAGGGAGGTGACCAAGAACCTGATGGTCGCTCTGACAGAGTTCAAGAGTTCCTCTGTAGAGATGGGAGAACCATCTCTGCAGCACTCCACCAATCAGGCCTTCATGGTAGAGTGGCCAGACGGAATGCACTCCTCAGTAATAGGGCACGACAGTCTGCTTGGAGTTTACCAAAAGGCACCTAAAGACTTTCAGAAAATGAGAAACAAGATTTTCTGGTCTTTTGAAACCACTCGTGAATGCCAAGCGTCACATCTGGAGGAAACCTGGCACCATCCCTACGGTTAAGCATGGTGGTGGCAGCATCAGCGGCAGGGACTTGGAGACTAGTCAGGTCGAGGGACAGATGAACAGAGCAAAGTACAGAGGTTCCACATGTTCCTGTGACACAAGTTGTGTGTTGTATTATATTCCATTATATTCCATTATATTCTTACTGTAAACTATATGTGTGTTGACTGTGATCGGGTAGGTGTGTCTTGTCTATTTAATGAACAAAATAACTAACTATTGATTTCATTTGGCTGCAAAGACCCGTAAAATAGACCTAATTAAACTTAAAATATGCTATTCTATTTTTTTGAATACATTTTGTTAATCTTATAATATTTCTTAGGACCTGCATAAACAAATTATGAATGGATCTATTTTGGGTGATATATATTCTCAATGGATTTATTAAAATAGACGCCCACCTACATCTGCACACCACTACTACCACAGCATGCCGTCATGCACACACACTGTATATAGATTATCTATTGTGATATTGACTGTACGTTTGTTTATTTCCCATGTGTAACTCTGTGTTGTTTTTTGTCGCACTGCTTTGCTTTGTCTTGGCCAGGTCGCAGTTGTAAATGAGAACTTGTTCTCAACTGGCCTACCTGGTTAAATAAAGTTGAAATAAATACATTCAAAGAGGTATAAAAGGTGTATGCAGGCAAGAATGTGGTAAAAATGGGTCTGTTTTTATATAAATATTGCTCCAAAAATTGTATAGGCTAAATAGTACTTATTAGAAAGTACAAAACAATCCGAATACATGGCGTAAGCTAGCTAGCTAAATGTAGCTAATGTTGTCTTATAGCTACATTGTCTAACACACAAAAGGTTAGCATCTAGCATTATAGCAAGTAGCTAGCAGGTTATCATGCCACTGGGTCCCAGAGAGGCACAATGGTTGTTTGAGTAGGTGGGATTTAGTGCAGACACACCTTTCCCCAAGGCCAGCCAAGCGGCTATGTCTGGGCCAAACATAGAAATATAATTTATTACAAAACCCCACGTTTTAGTTCAAACTCTATTTTTTGTATCTCTCACAACACAAGCAGTGATCCATGCTTGAAGTAAAATGTATCAATACCTATTAATTATCATCCACATAATTGTTCACATTTCCTGTTGCTGGATGATTATTTTCCTGCTGTAGTAAACTGCAATTAAGATCCTACATCTGTAGCTACCTTTCCATTCCTTTTAGGACCTCTCCCTCTTCCTGGCCTGCCAGGAGCTCAGGTACTGTAGCACGGTCCAGTAGTGGTGTGTTTGCCTGCCAGGATGGTTGCAAACAGAACATGCAGAGAAATTCAAGCTAACACATCCAAAGACATTGTCAGTCTAGGTGCCCAAATAGCTTACACACAGACACAGACATAGAGGCACACACTGAGACACTGGCTCGGCTCGGCTGGTGGAGCCTGGAAATCATTGCCAATTTTATCATAATTACCAGGACTCTGTATTTTCAGCAACAGGGACTGAAAATATAATATAAGTAAAATATACAGCCTGTTAAACTTGGCTTGCTACCTCACAGGGGGAGGATGGAATAGACGATTGAATATTGTCAAAACACAAAAGGGTCAGGCACAGAGCTGTTTTATCCACATGGTAATATCCCACTGCGGTCATCTCCATCATTAGAAATGACATTTCCGTACACCTCCAGAATATCAACAACCCCAGACCAGCTCACTCTGTAATGTCATCTTCCAAATGTTCAGGGTTTTCAACCATGATCGAAATGTAATACATTATTAGTATTTTCTATTCCTTTTTCACTTCCTGAATAACAGACACACACAACTTTTTGTCATTTTGATTTAGTTTTTTCATTTAACTAGACAAGTAAGTTATGAACAAATTCACAATAGCAGCTTACCCCAGCCAAACCCAGCCTACACTGGGCCAATTGAGCACCACCAAATCACAACCAGATTGTGATAAAGCCTGGACTCGAACCAGGGTCTGTAGTGACACCTCTAGCACTGAGATGCAGTGCCTTAGACCGCTGCGACACTCAGGAGTCCAGGGTACTACAGCTAGCATTTATCCTCTGCAACTATACAATAGTATGTCATGCCCTCACCTCCTGTCTGTTTGAAAAAAATGGTGGCAGTCATATCAGCATTTTCATAGCAAATGAACAGTCATGGAATATGAATGCTATTCATCATCTCCCATTACTAGCTAATAACAATATCCCTTCACCTAAGGTTTAGAAGAAAATTAAAACTTTAAATAAATAGATAATATATATATATATATATATATATATATATATATATATATATATATATATATATATATATATATATATATATATATATATATATATATATATATATAATTTGTGTTGTGTGACATAACCACCTATGACAAATGCAATATAACCCACTATGTAAAATATGACATAAACCTGAGCTTTATTAAGAGTGGAATGAGCACTGACTTATAAATCATATTATAAATCATATCATATTGAGGCTTCACAAAGCATGTATAACCCTGTGATGCATCTTGGTAGAGCATTGCAACATCAGGATAGTGGGTTTGATTCCTGGGACCACCCATATGTAAAAAATATATTAATGCATGACTGTAAGTTGCTTTGGATAAAAGCATCTGCTAAATTGTATAGATAGATACTTTATTGATCCCAAAGTGAAATGTCTTTGTCAAGCAGCTACGAAAAATACAAGCAGGTGCAAAATGCAGGTCAGGAAATACACAAAAGACAGAGACACGATACATGTCTAACGAATGCATGGAGCTGCGGGAGCTGCGGGACCTCTCCCTCTCCGGCGCACCTCCTCGCCGGCGTACTAACCGGCGGCAGGAGTACGATGTCAGCAACACCCACAACGGACACACCTGCACTGCATTATGTGTATTATGAGTTTCTGTTTTTTTTCGTCGTTTCATGACTACCGTGAGGTGCTGTTTTTTTTCTTGAGCTTCCGTTCAATTCAACTAAACAAGACTTTTTGTTTTTGTTCATTTTTGGGGATTTTCCGTTCACCTGCCAAAACCTCTCGCTTCACAACATGATACATAGTGCGGCAGTAAATGTTGTATTATGTTAATGTAAAACATTTCTAGGATGGCCCAAACCCTTTCCCTCTTGGGTGCATAGTTAAGATTGGACCAGACCTCAACCTTCCCCAAAATGTTGTGCTACAGGATGACACGCACTCTAAAGTGCAGTCATATCACTGGTCACTTTTACTGCGGCACCCAGAATAGTTATTGCTCTAAGACAATACAGCGGGTGAAATAAGTATTGAACACATCACCATTTTTCTCAGTAAATATATTTCCAAAGGTGCTATTGACATGACATTTTCACCAGATGTTGGTAACAACCCAAGTAATCCATACATACAAAGAAACCAAAACAAATATTAAAATTAAGTTATGTGTAATAATGTGAAATGACACAGGGAAAAAGTATTGAACACACTTACTGATATTTATTTAATACTTTGTACAAAAGCCTTTGTTGGTAATGACAGCTTCAAGACGCCTCCTGTATGGAGAAACTAGTCGCATGCATTGCTCTGGTGTGATTTTGGCCCATTCTTCCACACAAACAGTCTTCAAATCTTGAAGGTTCTGTGGGCCTCTTCTATGAATCTTGATCTTCAGTTCTTTCCATAGATTTTCAATGGGATTTAAGTCAGGTGATTGGCTGGGCCATTCTAGCAGCTTTATTTTCTTTATTTGAAACCAATTCAGAGTTTCCTTGGCTGTGTGTTTGGGATCATTGTCTTGCTGAAATGTCCACCCTCGTTTCATCTTCATCATCCTGGTAGATTTTTGTCAAAAATGTCTCGGTAAATTTGCCCATTCATCCTTCCTTCAATTATGTGAAGTTTGCCAGTACCATTTGCTGAAAAGCAGCCCCACACCATGATGTTCCCACCTCCAAACTTCACTGTTGGTATGGTGTTTTTAGGGTAATGTGCAGTGCCATTTCCCCTCCAAACATGGTGTGTATTATGACATCCAAACAGTTCAATTTTGCTCTCATCTGACCACACTATATTCTTTACCCATCATGAGATGTGTCTTGTGTGACACCTTGGCAATGAGACCTTTTTGTAGGCCATCAGTTGGGACTGAACCAGCTGATATTAATTTGCTCTGACAGGGGGCTGGATTGCTTTTTAATTACTGATAGTTTTCAGCTGTTGTCTTGGCTTTCCATGTCTTTTTGCACCTCCCTTTCTTCATGTGTTCAATACTTCTTCCCTGTGTCATTTTACATTATTACACATAACTTAATTTCTGAACTTATTTGTTTTGGTTTCTTTAAATGTATGGACTACTTGGGTTGTTACCAACATCTGGTGAAAATGTCATGTCAATAGCACCTTTGGAAATATATTTACTGAGAAAAATGGTGACGTGTTCAATACTTATTTCACCCGCTGTATGTATTCCATATACAGTGATTTGCATTGTGGGCTTTTACTTGACCTGGAACATGTTTTAAAACACACATGTAATGCAAATGTCACTTAAATATGAACAAATATGAGTCATTATTCATGTTTGGACAAGTATTTTTAATATATCATAAATAAAAACATGGGGACCTTTATTTTGAACATTTCTGAAATTCCGTGACCCAAAAGTACTTTTTTAGTGTCGAGTTCCCAAATCAAATGCCCCACTGGACAGTGAAAAACAAGTAAGTTAAACTTTATTTGTTGTCATTTAAATTTGTTTGTAGTAGTTAATCGTTGAGTTAGATTACATACTGTAGCTACCTCCATTTTGGGGACTTCACAGCAACTGCTAGCTAGCCGAAATGTAGCTAACTAGCAGGCTCAGCTAAGTACAAATCCCACTAGATCATATATAATAATATGAATTTAATGGAGTTTCACATCTTCCCAATTAGAGTCTCCTGACAAAGGCATTTCCTAACAGACAAGCTAACAATCTTTGTTACTTTTTAATCAACATGCAGTAACTACAGCAGGCAGAGAAGCAAGAACCATTCATCCTCCAGCTGAAGGACAAGCTGTTCACAGCCCTGTGAAATGTTCAATAGAACTGCATTGCTGGACTTTTTGAAACTTCATGTATTTGTATTGTTTAAACATTTTTTACAAACAAGAGGAAATGTACGGTTTAAACATGTCTTTAATGTTTATTTGTTTTAGCTGTTAGTGATAATTCATTCGTGTTTACATCGTTAAGCCTTTATGTACGTGTTGAATGACCGAAGGTGTCTGACTTTATAGTAAGTACAGCCTCGTATTACTTAAGGCATTAATGGATGTGTTATGAGTATAGAGTGTGATGTAGAGTCTTTATGGATGTGTTATGAGTATAGAGTGTGATGTAGAGTCTTTATGGATGTGTTATGAGTATAGAGTGTGATGTAGAGTCTTTATGAACGTGTTATGAGTATAGAGTGTGATGTAGAGTCTTTATGGATGTGTTATGAGTATAGAGTGTGATGTAGAGTCTTTATGGATGTGTTATGAGTATAGAGTGTGATGTAGAGTCTTTATGAACGTGTTATGAGTATAGAGTGTGATGTAGAGTCTTTATGGATGTGTTATGAGTATAGAGTGTGATGTAGAGTCTTTATGGATGTGTTATGAGTATAGAGTGTGATGTAGAGTCTTTATTGATGTGTTATGAGTATAGAGTGTGATGTAGAGTCTTTATGGATGTGTTATGAGTATAGAGTGTGATGTAGAGTCTTTATGGATGTGCTATGAGTATACAGTGTGATGTAGAGTCTTTATGGATGTGTTATGAGTATAGAGTGTGATGTAGAGTCTTTATGGATGTGTTATGAGTATAGAGTGTGATGTAGTCTTTATGGATGTGCTATGAGTATAGAGTGTGATGTAGAGTCTTTATGGATGTGTTATGAGTATAGAGTGTGATGTAGAGTCTTTATGGATGTGTTATGAGTATAGAGTGTGATGTAGAGTCTTTATGGATGTGTTATGAGTATAGAGTGTGATGTAGAGTCTTTATGGATGTGTTATGAGTATAGAGTGTGATGTAGAGTCTTTATGGATGTGTTATAAATGACCGAAGGTGTCTCACTTCAAACTAAGTATTACAAGACACTACATAAAGTGTCAATAAATAGGTTATTAACGTTCTGCTGATTTATGAAGGTTCTCTCATGATCCACAGGTTACTGCAGGGTGTGAGAGGTATTTAAATGGGTTGATGGACCTGCAAAGCTTGTGTTTGTGTGTGTCAGAACCAAGATGATTTGGAGTAGTCCAACCTCAGACTACCGCACCAGGTATTCCTCTTCTGTTACCATGCTGGAGACTGAGGCTTGATTACAACCTGTTACAATGGTGGCAACATTTTGTGGCTGGTCTTTCAGCGGGGGAGGGGGTGTATGGGCCCAGCACCGCGCGGTATGGCTTGTTGTTGTTGTGTGTGGGTGTGAAGAAAGACACTCTTAATTTCTTTAGATTGGGAGCTTTCATCAAGGTAAGTGTTTCTTGGTGTAACGTCATCCCCAGGCTATTGCGCACACAGCACATATAAGCCTGGGATATCAACCACTCAAAGTTGGCCTTAGTGGAAGTGACCGTAGAATTCTATAGTGACCTGAGTAAAGTATTGGTCATCGTCACTAGTTAACTGTCACAAGTTTGGGTATGGAGAGACCAAGACGCAGCGCAGGGATAGTTCGACATTCTTTTATTTTACTATGTAATCCTTTCTTGTATGAATTACTATGTATAATCAAACTTAAAATGCGAACTACTACACAACACAAACACAATACGACAAACGTCACATTCAAAATCAAACACTATATCAGAACGTAACAAAGAACACTTACTTCACCCGTGACTGGAGGAATAAAGACCCACACAAAGGTGTAGGACATACAAACATATATAGGATCCCTAATTAGAGACAATGCAGTGCAGCTGCCTCTAATTAGGGATCCAACCCAAAACCCACACAGAAACGGAAAGTAATAGAAACTGTCAGACTCTGACCACAGCTACATAGAGAAGCAAATAGGTTTCTCTATGGCCAGAGCCTGACATTAACACAGTCAAAAAGTCATAATTATTGCTAAAACCTGTCCATTTTCACAATTTATCTTCCTACATTTTGATTTAAAAACTAACCCTAAGTAATGAAGTCCAGAACAGACTCCGGGAAACACACAGTACTACACAGACCAATTCTGGACTTGGGGACAATGAAGAGACCCCTTGTGGCATGTTCCTGCTGGTGTCCAGCTTTTGCTGTGTTTTTGAACTCAAAAGAGTTCATATTATCAAAATAAATATAATCACTAACAGTACAGATAGATAGCAATAAAAACTTATTCAAGAGAGATAAAGTGTAAAATATTATAAAAATAAAACAAACTTGATGGAATATGGGGAAAAATGCACCAAATTATTTTTTTATCTTTAACATAGAAATGCTACCAAAAATATTTTACAGAAATGTGTTACAAATGACAGTCAGCCATGATTCACCAAACAATATTTCGAAAGAGGAAGAAAAGTACTTTAAGCATATATTTTCGTTGTATTCATATATTTACATGTCCATTAACCAATGTTAATTGTATGGATTTTTTTCTATTAATAATGTAAAATGAATAGCTGTACAGAAAAACTCATGTGGAACTTCTTGATGCAATTTAACCCTTTATGACGTAACAGTGGAGGTATACCATTATTAGCATGTTTTGTTTTATTCCCCAATTGGTAGTTACAGTCTTGTCCCATCGCTGTAACTCCCATACAGACTCGGGAGAGACGAGAGCCGTGCTTCCTCCGAAACACGACCCTTCCAAGCCACACTGTTTCTTCACACAATGCACGCTTAACCTAGAAGCCAGGCACACCAATGTGTCAGAGGAAACACTGTACACCTGGCGACCGTGTCGGCATGCTTGCGCTCGGCACGCCACCTGAGTCGCTAGAGCACAATGGGACAAGGACTTCCCGGCCGGCCAAACCCTCCCCTAACCCGGCCGACGCTGCTTCATGTATCTCCCGGTCGCAGCTGGCTGTGACACAGCCCGATATCGAACCAGGATCTGTAGTGACGACTGCGTCATGAGGCCTTAGACCACCTTAGACCATAGACAATTATTAGAATGTTTTAACCACTTTTATAGAAGTTGTAGATTATCAGGTCTCATTATTACTGAAACAGGACCCAAATGGTAAATATAGACATCTCATCCGGTTAAAAAATTGAAGGCCACTTACACATCATTGTTTTGAAATTATTTTTTTTGGCAAATATACTGTAAGACAATCACTGGAAACAATAGAACACTATGAAAACTCTGGGAAACCAAGTCTGGTATTTATAGCTGACTTTAAAAAAGGCTTTTGATAAAGTACGACCAATCTATATATAAATGCCTGAAATATGTCAATTTTGGAGAATCTCTTTAAAATGGGTTAAAGTTAGGAATAGTAACTAGGATTTAGAACGCCAGCTAACTGTAACTGTAAATCACCATATTCACATTGTTGTGAATATATATAATGTATTGTAGATATGTGGTAGTAGAGTAGTGGTCTGAGGGAACAGTTAATGTATTGTAGATATGTGGTAGTAGAGTAGTGGTCTGAGGAACAACACTTAATGTATTGTAGATATGTGGTAGTAGAGTAGTGGTCTGAGTAAACACACTTAATGTATTGTAGATATGTGGTAGTAGAGTAGTGGTCTGAGGAACACTTAATGTATTGTAGATATGTGGTAGTAGAGTAGTGGTCTGAGGGAACACTTAATGTATTGTAGATATGTGGTAGTAGAGTAGTGGTCTGAGGGAACACACTTAATGTATTGTAGATATGTGGTAGTAGAGTAGTGGTCTGAGGAACACTTAATGTATTGTAGATATGTGGTAGTAGAGTAGTGGTCTGAGGAACACTTAATGTATTGTAGATATGTGGTAGTAGAGTAGTGGTCTGAGGAAACACTTAATGTATTGTAGATATGTGGTAGTAGAGTAGTGGTCTGAGGGACACACTTAATGTATTGTAGATATGTGGTAGTAGAGTAGTGGTCTGAGGAAACACTTAATGTATTGTAGATATGTGGTAGTAGAGTAGTGGTCTGAGGGAACACACTTAATGTATTGTAGATATGTGGTAGTAGAGTAGTGGTCTGAGGAATACACTTAATGTATTGTAGATATGTGGTAGAAGAGTAGTGGTCTGAGGAACACTTAATGTATTGTAGATATGTGGTAGTAGAGTAGTGGTCTGAGGAATACACTTAATGTATTGTAGATATGTGGTAGTAGAGTAGTGGTCTGAGGGAACACTTAATGTATTGTAGATATGTGGTAGTAGAGTAGTGGTCTGAGGAACACACCTAATGTATTGTAGATATGTGGTAGTAGAGTAGTGGTCTGAGGAACACTTAATGTATTGTAGATATGTGGTAGTAGAGTAGTGGTCTGAGGGAACACTTAATGTATTGTAGATATGTGGTAGTAGAGTAGTGGTCTGAGGAACACTTAATGTATTGTAGATATGTGGTAGTAGAGTAGTGGTCTGAGGAACACACTTAATGTATTGTAGATATGTGGTAGTAGAGTAGTGGTCTGAGGAACACACTTAATGTATTGTAGATATGTGGTAGTAGAGTAGTGGTCTGAGGAACACTTAATGTATTGTAGATATGTGGTAGTAGAGTAGTGGTTTGAGGAACACACTTAATGTATTGTAGATATGTGGTAGTAGAGTAGTGGTCTGAGGAACACTTAATGTATTGTAGATATGTGGTAGTAGAGTAGTGGTCTGAGGGAACACTTAATGTATTGTAGATAAACACCTAATTAACTAATTAACCCAATTAGAAATATAGAGGCAATTAAAACCAACAAGTAAATCAAGTTATTTTCATACATTAAATTAAATGAAGACATGGGACTCGCAGTATTCCTCTTAGCCACTAGATGACAGTGTTGTATTAACCATGAAGCTCAATACGTCAAGCATTAGCTCTGACATGACTGGAAAATAACATTTGTAGTAAGTGACTGTCCTCACCTTATCACAAAGTCAATGCTGAGACCAAGGTATTTTTTTCCAGGTGAGCCCTGTACAATAAACACATTAACCTACACATTCATATACACTATATAGCCAGTTAAAAGTTTGGGCACACCTACTCATTCAAGGGTTTTTACTATTTTCTATATTGTAGAATAATATTGAAGACATCAAAACCATGAAATAACACATATGTAATCGTGTAGTAACCAAAAAAGTGTTAAAAAGTGGAATATTTGAGATTCTTTAAAGTAGCCACCCTTTGCCTTGATGACAGCTTTGCACACTTGGCATTCTCTCATCCAGCTTCATAAGGAATGCTTCCCACGTATGCTGAGCATTTGTTGGCTGATTTTCCTTCACTCTGTGGTCCAACTCATCCCAAACCATCTCAATTGAAGTCAGGTGATTGTAGAGGCCAGGTCATCTGATGCAGCACTCCATTACTCTCATTCTTGGTCAAATAGCCCTTACACAGCCTGGAGGTGTGTTGGGTCATTGTCCTGTTGAAAAACAAATGATAGTCCCACTAAGCTCAAACCAGATGGGATGGCATATCGCTGCAGAATGCTGTGGTAGCCATGCTGGTTAAGTGTGCCTTGAATTCTAAATCAATCACAGACAGTGTCACAAGCAAAGCACCACTACACCATCACACCTCCTCCTCCATGCTTCACAGTGGGAACCACACATGCAGAGATCATCCGTTCACCGACTATGCGTCTCACAAAGACACTGCGGTTGGAACTAGAAATCTCAAATTTGGACTCATCAAACCAAAAGACAGATTTCCACCGGTCTAATGTCCATTGCTTGTGTTTCTTGGCCCAAGCAAGTCTCTTCTTATTGGTGTCCTTTTGTAGTGGTTTCTTTACAGCAATTTGAACATGAAGGCCTGATTCCTGCAGTCTCCTCTGAACAGTTGATGTTGAGATGTGTCTGTTACTTGAACTCTGTCAAGCATTTATTTGGACTGCAATCTGAGGTGCAGTTAACTCTAATGAATGTATCCTCTGCAGCAGAGGCAACTCTGGGTCTTCCTTTCCTGTGGCGGTCCTCATGAAAGACAGTTTTATCATAGCGCTTGATTGTTTTTGTGACTGCACCACAAGAAACTTTAAAAGTTCTTGAAATGTTCCGGATTGACTGAACTTCATGTCTTAATGTAATGATGGACTGTTGTTTCTCTTTGCTTATTTGAGCTGTTCTTGCCTTAATATGGACTTGGTCATTTACCCAAGGCACACCTGTTAATTTAAATGCATTCCAGGTGTCTACGTACCTCATGAAACTGGTTGAGAGAATGCCAAGAGTGTGCAAAGCTGTCATCAAGGCAAAGGGTGGCTACTTTGAAGAATCAAAAATATAAAATATATTTTGATTTGCTTAAAACGTTGTTGATTACTACATGATTCCATGTGTATTATTTCAGAGTTTTTTCAAAACCCTTGAATGAGTAGCTGTGTCCAAACTTTTGACTGGTACTGCTGAACCAATCATAGTGGTCCTATGTTTCAGCACAGTACAGTACAGTAGAGTACAGCAGAGTACAGTCAAGAAAAATGAAGTAGTGTACAGTATTGTACTTTACTCTAATGTACTATACTCTACTGAACTAAACTGTAATTTACTATACTCTACTGAACTAAACTGTAATGTACTATACTCTACTGAACTAAACTGTAATGTACTATACTCTGCTGAACTAAACTGTAATGTACTATACTCTGCTGAACTAAACTGTAATGTACTATACTCTACTGAACTAAACTGTAATGTACTATACTCTGCTGAACTAAACTGCAATGTACTATACTCTGCTTTTCTTTATTGTACTGTATACTGTACTTTAGTGTACTGTACTCTACTGCATTCAACTGTACTGTACTCTACTCTACTGAATAAAACTTGACTGTCCTGTACTGTACCATACCGTACTGTACTCTACTGCATTCAACTGTACTGTACTCTACTCTACTGAATAAAACTTGACTGTCCTGTACTGTACCATACCGTACTGTACTCTACTGCATTCAACTGTACTGTACTCTACTCTACTGAATAAAACTTGACTGTCCTGTACTGTACCATACCGTACTGTACTCTACTGCATTCAACTGAAAGCAACACCTTGTAGAATCCATGTCCCAAAGCATTCAAGCTGTTCTATAGGTGTGGTACTAGATAGATGTACCTAATAAACTGTCCGCTGAGTGCATGTATGACCTCTATGGAAAGATGAGACTCTCACAAGTGTCATGGGACTCGTCTGAAAGTAACCCGATACTGGGCCGAAAATTAAATGAAAGTCATTCCACAATAACTTTTTATACGTTTTTTTCTGAGCTTTCTTATATATAAAACAGACACAATATATTGTTTATCTGTTTTTCCATGTATGAATATTTTATGTGTTTCTAGCAGTAAGGCCAAATTCAATGTTTCATCATATATATAATTATTATTATTTGTTTTATACCTACAGGGGTCTTAACATCTTAAAACAGTTCCATATGTTAGCTTAGTAGAAACCCATCCCCGGGCTCTTAGACACTATTAACTCTGAAAAACCTCAGCAGACATGTTATGTGTGTACACAGCAAAAGCAGTACAGTAGATGAGCTAATAGTGTTCAAAGTTGTTCATTTAAATCAATGCATGTGATGGTAGAGGCAGACCAGTAGCCGCAAGGGTCCCAGGCCAGGCAATGAAGTGGCAGCTGTCAACCGTAAAGGGCTGCTGGTCTGCCATTCACTGTCATTGTAGATTAACCTTACCTTGAGCAAGGCACTTAAACCCTGTAATTGCATCTCTATTGAAATGGGGACTATAAAGGATCTGATTTTATTTCTATGCACTGGACTGTACATACATTTAATAATTACTTATTTGTTTACATTGCGTGGCTTCTCCTGCACAACAATGCATGGTGGCCTACTTATCAAAAACAGTTCGAACAAACCCACAGCGAAAGCCAGACAGACGGCGGGGTCACTAGCACCCAACCGGCGCATGTCTGAGCGCTGGGAGGCACTGTAGCTGCTCCACATGGGGTTCATCCATCGGTCGAACATGCATCCAATCAATTCAGCTGTTTGACAATGTTCAGTTCTGTTGTTTGATGTAAATAAGATTACATTATGGTACAACCACTACACCTCTTACACTTTATTTTGACCACATGAGTACCAAAAGTAAAGGTCCCTACCAGGGTTGTGGTCAATTCAGAATCTATCTATCTATCTATCTATCTATCTATCTATCTATCTATCTATCTATCTATCTATCTATCTATCTATCTATCTATCTATCTATCTATCTATCTATCATCTATCTATCTATCTATCTATCTATCTGTCTGTCTGTCTGTCTGTCTGTCTGTCTGTCTGTCTGTCTGTCTGTCTGTCTGTCTGTCTGTCTGTCTGTCTGTCTGTCTGTCTGTCTCTGTCTGTCTGTCTGTCTACATACAGTGGGGAGAACAAGTATTTGATACACTGCCGATTTTGCAGGTTTTCCTACTTACAAAGCATGTAGAGGTCTGTAAATTTTATCATAGGTACACTTCAACTGTGAGAGACTGAATCTAATTGCAAACAAAGGTTTCTGTACCAAATATTAAGTTCTGCTTTTCTGATGTATCAAATACTTATGTCATGCAATAAAATGCAAAATAATTACTTAAAAATCATACAATGTGATTTTCTGGATTTTTGTTTTAGATTCTGTCACTCACAGTTGAAGAGTACCTATGATAAAAATTAGACTTCTACATGCTTTGTAATATTCTTTGACCTTAGTGGTTAGAATAGCCATTTGAATAGAATAGGCTTAGGGTCAACTTGAGGGTTAAACTAATGCATAATAATTCAATGATCTTCACAAAATACTCAAGCAAAGTGGAAGAATTTGAACATTTGTAAAACATTTGTGAAAATTATAACACAAAGACAGTATATCTTGATTAGATTACATGTTAGAATCTCCTATGACAGTGATTCCAGCTGTGAGTCTTCCTGGGTACATCTCTATGAGCTTTCCACACCTGGATTGTGCAACATTTTCCCAATTATTATTTTAAAAATTCTTCAAGCTCTGTCAAATTGGTTGTTGATCATTGTTAGACAACCATTTTCAGGTCATGCCATAGACTTTCAAGCAGATTTAAGTCAAAACTGTAACTATGCCACTGTCTTCTTGGTAAGCAACTGCATTGTAGATTTGGCCTTGTGTTTCAGGTTATTGTCCTGCTGAAAGGTGATCCATCCTCAGTTTCATCCAGTCACAGGCATTAAATTATGTGACTGTTTTATTCACCATAACTTCACCATACTCAAAGGAATATTCAATGTCTGCTTTTAATTTTTTTTACCCATCTACAAATCGGTGTAAACATTTCCCAAAAAACCTAATTCCACTTTGACATTATGGGGTCTTGTGTTTAGTGCTGTGAGAAAACATCTTAATGTAATCCGTTTTGAATTCAGGCAGTAACACATCAAAATGTGGTAAAAGTCAATGGGTGTGAATACTTTCTGAAGGCACTGTATTCAACAACATATTTGATGTTTTATATAAATATGTATATTTGTATAGACTGCACCTAATATACTGTAGAATAGAAGAGGCATTTTAATTTTACTGAATTCAATACTTTTTCCTTTAATTCAAATTTAAATTGTAATTCTGTATCCTGTTCACCATTTAAATTCAAATGTAATTCAAGAATTGAATGAGATTGAGCACAACCCTGTTGACCAACCCTGTTGACCAAACCTGTTGACCAACCCTGTTGACCAACCCTGTTGACCAACCCTGTTGACCAAACCTGTTGACCAACCCTGTTGACCAACCCTGTTGACCAAACCTGTTGACCAACCCTGTTGACCAAACCTGTTGACCAACCCTGTTGACCAACCCTGTTGACCAAACCTGTTGACCAACCCTGTTGACCAACCCTGTTGACCAACCCTGTTGAACAAACCTGTTGACCAACCCTGTTGACCAAACCTGTTGACCAACCCTGTTGACCAAACCTGTTGACCAACCCTGTTGACCAAACCTGTTGACCAACCCTGTTGACCAAAAATCACAGACGTTGTTCATAATCATAAATGTTTATGTTTGGTTCATATTTGGTCAGTAGAGTAGAGTAGAGGTAGAGGTAGAGGTCTGAACAGTACAGTAGAGAGTAGTGGTCAGGTCTGAACCGGCCTTGATTTGTACAGTACATTACAATATAGTTCAGTACAGTACAGTACAGTACAGTTCAGTACAGTACAGTACATTACAATATAGTTCAGTACAGTACAGTACAGTACAGTACATTACAATATAGTTCAGTACAGTACAGTACAGTAGAGTACAGTACAGTACAGTACAGTACAGTACAGTTCAGTACAGTACAGTACAGTACAATATAGTTCAGTACAGTACAGTATAGTTCAGTACAGTACAGTACAGTACAGTACAGTACAGTACAGTACAGTACAGTACAGTAGAGTAGAGTACAGTACAGTACAGTACATTACAATATAGTTCAGTACAGTACAGTACAGTACAGTACAGTAGAGTAGAGTAGAGTACAGTACAGTACAGTATAGTATAGTACAGTAGAGCACAGTACAGTACAGTACATTACAATATAGTTCAGTACAGTACAGTACAGTACAGTACAGTACAGTAAAGTACAGTACAGTACATTACAATATAGTTCAGTACAGTACAGTACAGTACATTACAATATAGTTCAGTACAGTACAGTAGAGTACAGTACAGTACAGTACATTACAATATAGTTCAGTACAGTACAGTACAGTAGAGTACAGTACAGTACAGTACATTACAATATAGTTCAGTACAGTACAGTACAGTACAGTAGAGTACAGTACAGTACAGTACAATATAGTTCAGTTCAGTTCAGTACAGTACAGTACAGTACATTACAATATAGTTCAGTACAGTACAGTACAGTACAGTACAGTACATTACAATATAGTTCAGTACAGTACAGTACAGTACATTACAATATAGTTCAGTACAGTAAAGTACAGTAGAGTAGAGTAAAGTACAGTACAGTAGAGTAAAGCATAGTTCAGTACAGTACAGTACAGTACAGTAGAGTACAGTACAGTAGAGTACAGTAGCATACAGTACAGTAGAATACAGTACAGTACAGTAAAGTACAGTAAAGTACAATACAGTAGAGTAGAGTACAGGACAGTACAGTAGAGACAGTACAGGACAGTACAGTAGAGTACAGTACAGTAGAGTACAGTACAGTAGAGTAGAGTAGAGTACAGTACAGTACAGTAGAGTACAGTACAGTAGCGTATAATACAGTATAGTATAATACTGTACAGTAGAGTACAGTACAGTCGAGTATAATACAGTACAGTAGAGTACAGTACAGTAGAGTATAATACAGTACAGTAGAGTACAGTACAGTAGAGTACAGTACAGTACAGTAGAGTACAGTACAGTAGAGTATAATACAGTAGTGTACAGTACAGTACAGTAGAGTAGAGTATAATACAGTATAGTAGAGTACAGTAGAGTACAGTACAGTAGAGTATAATACAGTACAGTACAGTATAGTATAATACAGTACAGTAGAGTACAGTACAGTAGAGTACAGTATAATAGAGTATAATACAGTACAATAATGTAGAGCACAGTAAAGTAATGTAGAGTACAGTAAAGTATAATACAGTGTAATGTACTGTAGTTTCCTCTACTTCCCTCTACACTGCTGGAATAAACTCTACTCTACTGACTTAAACTCTAGTGAACTGTACTGTACTCTACTGAATTAAAATATACTGTACTGTACTCTACTGAATTAAACTCTAGTGAACTGTACTGTACTCTACTGAATTAAAATATACTGTACTGTACTCTACTGAATTAAAATATACTGTACTGTACTCTACTGAATTAAACTCTAGTGAACTGTACTGTACACTACTGAATTAAAATATACTGTACTGTACTCTACTGAATTAAAATATACTGTACTGTACTCTACTGAATTAAACTCTAGTGAACTGTACTGTACTCTACTGAATTAAAATATACTGTACTGTACTCTACTGAATTAAAATATACTGTACTGTACTCTACTGAATTAAACTCTAGTGAACTGTACTGTACTCTACTGAATTAAACTCTAGTGAACTGTACTGTACTCTACTGAATTAAAATATACTGTACTGTACTCTACTGAATTAAAATATACTGTACTGTACTCTACTGAATTAAACTCTAGTGAACTGTACTGTACTCTACTGAATTAAACTCTAGTGAACTGTACTCTACTGTACTCTACTGAATTAAAATATACTGTACTGTACTCTACTCTACTGAATTAAAATATACTGTACTGTACTCTACTGAATTAAACTCTAGTGAACTGTACTCTACTCTACTCTACTGAATTAAAATATACTGTACTGTACTGTACTCTACTGAATTAAACTCTAGTGAACTGTACTGTACTGTACTCTACTGAATTAAAATATACTGTACTGTACTCTACTCTACTGAATTAAAATATACTGTACTGTACTCTACTCTACTGAATTAAACTCTAGTGAACTGTACTGTACTCTACTCTACTGAATTAAAATGTACTGTACTGTACTCTACTCTACTGAATTAAAATATACTCTACTGTACTGTACTCTACTGTACTGTACTCTACTCTACTGAATTAAACTCTAGTGAACTGTACTGTACTCTACTCTACTGAATTAAAATAAACTGTACTGTACTCTACTGAATTAAACTCTAGTGAACTGTACTGTACTCTACTCTACTGAATTAAAATATACTATACTGTACTCTACTCTACTGAATTAAAATATACTGTACTGTACTCTACTCTACTGAATTAAAATATACTATACTGTACTGTACTCTACTGAATTAAAAAATACTGTACTGTACTCTACTCTACTGAATTAAAATATACTATACTGTACTCTACTCTACTGAATTAAAATATACTGTACTGTACTCTACTCTACTGAATTAAAATATACTGTACTGTACTCTACTCTACTGAATTAAAATATACTGTACTGTACTCTACTCTACTGAATTAAAATATACTGTACTGTACTCTACTGAATTAAACTCTAGTGAACTGTAATGTACTCTACTCTACTGAATTAAAATATACTGTACTGTACTGTACTCTACTGAATTAAAATATACTGTACTGTACTCTACTCTACTGAATTAAAATATACTGTACTGTACCGTACTGTACTGAATTAAACTCTAGTGAACTGTACTGTACTCTACTCTACTGAATTAAAATATACTGTACTGTACTGTACTCTACTGAATTAAACTCTAGTGAACTGTACTGTACTCTACTCTACTGAATTAAAATATACTATACTGTACTCTACTCTACTGAATTAAAATATACTGTACTGTACTCTACTCTACTGAATTAAAATATACTATACTGTACTGTACTCTACTGAATTAAACTCTAGTGAACTGTACTGAACTCTACTCTACTGAATAAAAAAATAATGTACTGTACTCTACTCTACTGAATTAAAATATACTATACTGTACTCTACTCTACTGAATTAAAATATACTGTACTGTACTCTACTCTACTGAATTAAAATATACTGTACTGTACTCTACTCTACTGAATTAAAATATACTGTACTGTACTCTACTCTACTGAATTAAAATATACTGTACTGTACTCTACTGAATTAAACTCTAGTGAACTGTAATGTACTCTACTGAATTAAAATATACTGTACTGTACTGTACTCTACTGAATTAAAATATACTGTACTGTACTCTACTCTACTGAATTAAAATATACTGTACTGTACCGTACTGTACTCTACTGTGCTCTACTGTACTGTGCTGTTCAAACTTGTGAACCATAGCCTAGACGTCTATGATCCGTTCAGATTTGGTCTTGTCCGGACCCACCAAAATTGCATTTGTTTGAAGGCAGAGTTCATTAGAATAATACCCAGCATACTCTGCAAGTGTTTGTTTTAACATTTACATTAATATTTGGTCATCCAGCCAACGCTCTTATCCAGATCAATTTACAGCACATTCAACTAAGGTAGAGAAACACAATGTATCAGTCATAGCAACAAGACATATATTCTCTAACCGTTACTGAGAATGTTATTGTAGTTTAACTCTTCTGCTGATTTATCATAAATTGCAGACCATTTTTTGTGTTATTGCTGCCAATTTTGAAAAGCTGAAATTAGTGCATGTGACAGATGGGAGCAAAAATAAACATTCTGTGTTTTAATCTTCAATTGGATCCTCTTTCCTAAATTAAATTCATTGAAACATTATTATTCTGATACAATGCTTTGTGATATGTCTTTTCAGTGTCTTTAAATTATTTTCAATGTTCTTTATAAGCCAAAAATGAACATGTGTTCAATGTCCGGAAAATGTATTTTCAATGTTTCAACGTTTTTTCACCTTTCATTCAAAACCTAATATGAACCAAAACATATATATTTTAGACGTTATTTTGCTTACTGGGTCATGTCTTCTACCAAACACTTGGATAACATCTACATTGAGTGTACAAAACATTCAGGACATCCGCTCTATCCATCGCATAGACTGACCAGGTGAACGCTATGATCCCTTATTGAGGTCACTTGTTAAATCCACTTCAATCAGTGTAGATGAAAGGGTCGGAGACGGGTTAAAGAAGGTTGTTTAAGCCTTGAGACATGGATTGTGTATGAGTGCCATCCATGTGTATCAAGAATCAAGGAAGCATTGGAGTCAACATGGGACCCTTTCGACACATTGTAGAGTCCATGCTCCAATGAACTGCGGATTTTCTGAGGGCAAAAACAGAGGGTGCAACTCAATATTAGGAAGGTGTCCTTAATGTTTTGTACACTCAGTGTTTGTCCTACTGGGACACATTCTTTTCACGCGATTTCGCCCGGTGCGCCGGTGCTATAGGTCACTGTGGGTGTAGATTTTCAGCACGCCTACCGGGGTGCACACCGTCGAAAAAAAACACGATCCGAGCACTCGCTCATCTCAAGATTGTTGAATTTATTCAACACAGCGCTAACCGCTAAATGACAGAGTATAACGACATGAATGGATGTTACTGTTTCGTCAGGGAGCCACAAAGCTAAACTAATGGAATGCTGAATTCACGTTACGTTTGCTATTTCATGTAGAATAAAAAGAAACATGTATATCATTCACGAAAAGTAATGAGACTGGGTGTATAAAGTATGCCTCCTGGATACTATGGTAACATTGGACTCATGCACAAAAGGACATCCAAAATCCATGACTGTGACTGGAGTCTTTGACAATTTTTAGGGCCTTCCTCTGACACCGCCTGGTATAGAGGTCCTGGATGGCAGGAGGCTTGGTCCCTGTGATGTACTGGACCGTACGCACTACCCTCTACGGTCGGAGGCAGAGCAGTTGCGTGACCAGGAGGTGATGCAACCGGTCAGGATGCTCTCGATGGTGCAGCTGTAGAACCTTTTGAGGATCTGAGGACCCATGCCAAATCTTTTTAGTCTGCTGAATAGGCTTTGTCATGCCCTCTTCACGACTGTCTTGGTGTGTTTGGACCATTCTAGTTTGTTGGTGATGTGGACACCAAGGATCTTGAAGCTCTCAACCTGCTCCACTACAGCCCCATCGATGAGAATGGGGGAGTGCTCTGTCCTCTTTTTCCTGTAGTCCACAATCATCTCTTTTGTCTTGATCACGTTGAGGGAGAGGTTGTTGTCTCTGACCTCCTCCCTATAGGCTGTCTCATCGTTGTCGGTGATCAGGCCTACCACTGTTGTGTCGTCAGCAAACTTAATGATGGTGTTGGAGTCGTGCCTGGCCATGCAGTCGTGGGTGAACAGGGAGTACAGGAGGGGACTGAGCACGCACCCCTGAGGGGGCCCAGTGTTGAGGATCAGCATGGCAGTTGTGTTGTTACCTACCCTTACCACTGGGGGGCGGCCCGTCAGGAAGCCCAGGATCCAGTTGCAGAGGGAGGTGTTTAGTCCCAGGATCCTTAGCTTAGTGATGAGCTTTGAGGGCACTATGGTGTTGAACGCTGAGCTGTAGTCAATGAACAGCATTCTCACATAGGTGTTCCTTTTGTCCAGGTGGGAGAGGACAGTGTGGAGTTCAATAGAGATTGCATCATCTGTGGATCTGTTGGGGCGGTATGCAAATTGGAGTGGGTGTAGGGTTTCTGGGATAATGGTGTTAATGTGAGCCATAACCAGCCTTTCAAAGCACTTCATGGCTACAGACGTGAGTGCTACGAGTCTGTAGTCATTTAGGCAGGTTACGATAGTATTCTTGGGCACAGGGACTATGGTGGTCTGCTTGAAACATGTTGGTATTACAGACTCAATCAGGGACATGTTGAAAATGTCAGTGAAGACACTTGCCAGTTGGTCAGCGCACGCTCAGAGTACACGTCCTGGTAATCCGTCTGGCCCAGCGGCCTTGTGAATGTTGACCTGTTTAAAGCTTTTGCTCATGTCGGCTACGGAGAGCGTGATCACACAGTCGTCCGGGACAGCTGATGCTCTCATGCATGCCTCAGTGTTACTTGCCTGGAAGCGAGCATAGAAGTGATTTAACTGGTGTGGTAGGCTCGTGCTTCCATTTGTAGTCTGAAATAGTTTGCAGGACCTGCCACATCCAACGGGCGAAGGAGCCGGTGTAGTACGATTCAATCTTAGTCCTGTATTGGCACTTTGCCTGTTTGATGGTTCATCTGAGGGCGTAGCGGGATTTCTTATAAGCGTCCGGGTTACAGTCCCGCTCCTTGAAGGCGGCAGCTCTACCCTTTAGCTCAGTGCGGATGTTGCCTGTAATCCATGGCTTCTGGTTGGGGTATGTACTGTACGTACAGTCACTGTGGGGACGACGTCATCGATGCACCTATTGATGAAGCTAGTGACTGATCTGCATCATCTGACCACTTCTTTATTGACCGAGTCACTGGTGCTTCCTGCTTTCGTTTTTGCTTGTAAGCAGGAATCAGGAGGATGGAATTATGGACAGATTTTACAAATGGAGGGCGAGCGAGAGCTTTGTATGCTTCTCTGTGTGTTGTGTAAAGGTGGTCTAGAGTTTTTTTGCCTCTGGTTGCACATTTAACATGCTGATAAAAATGTGGTAAAACTGATTTAAGTTTCCCTGCAGTCCCCGGCCATTAGGAGTTCCTCCTCTTGATGGGCGTTTTCCTGTTTGCTTATTGCCTTATACAGCTGACTGAGTGCGGTCTTAGTGCCAGCATCTGTCTGTGGAGGTAAATAAACAGCCATGATAAATGTAGATGAAAACTCTCTTGATAAATAGTGTGGTCTACAGCTTATAATGAGATACTCTACTTCAGGAGAGCAGAATCTAGAGGCTTCCTTAGATTTCGTGCACCAGCTGTTGTTTACAAATATGCACAGCCCCCCCACCCCCCCCCCCCCACCCCCCTCCCCCCCCCCCCCCACCTCGTCTTACCAGAGTCTGCTGTTCTATCTAGCCGGTCGGTGCAGAGTATATCCCACCAACTGTATGTTATCCATGTAGTCGTTCAGCCACGACTCATGAAAACATAAGATATTACAGTTTTTTATGTTGTGATCGTATCTCGTCCAATTTATTGTCCAATGATTCTACGTTGATGGTAAAGGCAGATTTCCCACTCGCTGTCGGCGGATCCTTACAAGGCACCCCGATTAGAGTCCTCTATACCTGTGTCTCCTTCTCCTGCCAATGACGGGGATTTGGGCCTTGTCGGCTGTCTGAAGTACATCCTGTGCGTCCTGCTTGTTGAAGAAGAAATCTTCGTCCAATCCCATTGGCAGAAACATTATGTGCAAAATAAGTTAATGATAATGACTGCTAGCTAAGATTGTGAAAGTAAGATGTTGACATGATCAGTCCAATCAAAGCTAATGTACATATAACGTGATTTTACGTCACTTATGTGGCCAATGACCTTGAGCCTTCTTGGAAGTGCACTTGTAATATAACTCCATGGCTGGAACCAAAGGGCTGAAATGTTGGGTGTCCTCTGTGATGCGGCTTTATTAACTCAATTATATATATGAATATTTTTTTTACATTGTTTACAAACTGATATGTGACACATATTAATGCCAAAATAACATACAAAACAGGCAAGCCCCCCAAAAATATAATATATATATATATACTGTATATACATATTTACGTATATATATATATATATATATATATATATATGTATATATATATATATATATATATATATATATATATATATATATAAACATGTATATATATATACATAATATATATATATATATTTTTTTTGCTACAAATGTCAGGTCGCCACTGTGTACGCATACTAATATGAAAGTGCAATTCTAAACCATAATGTATAAACCCACCATAGCTTAATTTATGAATGAGCTCCCATACAGAAGGTTGTTGTTGGTTTCATATTTGACTGTTAAAACATTTGAATGGGTAAAAGCCTATACAGATCATACATTATATGAAATTGTCTCTGATTTTATCTTTAAATTGACACCCGTTTGTCCTGTCAGATGAAGTACATAACATATGGTGGTTGGATCCAGGAGCACAAGAGGAGCATGTTATCACACAGGACAGATTTGGAGGCGTGTTAGATTGAAAGGGAGCAGGCTCTACTCTGTGCGATAACGTTGGCATTCGAGTGCGGCTTCTGCTCTCACTGTAGTAGCCTACCTTTCCAGTTTTAGTTTTCCTGGTTTTACTGCCAGAAGCCTAGTGTAATAAGTTTGTAGGAGTTGCTTCAACCGTGAAATCAGTCACAAGGTTGCACTGTTTTGCAGCGCGCCACTGTCGCTGTAGGACCGGCTAACATCGTGCGTTGACGTCGCCTCGTCAGAAACGTAGACACAATAATAGAGCTTTAGTGCCTGAATTTCTATTATTCTTCACCGACTGTACATGCAGATTGCGTTTAGTGTTCCATGGTCAAGAAATAGTCATGAAGGTTGCAGAGACCAGGGGAGCGCCTAAGTGCGCGGAAAAAATGGAGAGAGAAGCGGCATCTTTGACGCGGCAATATTGCTGCGCAACTGGCATGAACGTTGTCGCGTCTTTATTTTCGGCGGCGTCCCTTGCCTTTTACATACTGTTAAGTGTGCAAACATCCGAGATCAAGGACAGGGTCTTGGGTTTGGAAACTGGCCTGGGGGAGCACGTCTTTCACGGGGTTCCCGGCTTCTCTGTGGATCAGTTTCATTCATTGATTCAAGAGAGAGTGGATGAGCTCTTGTCACAGGTAAGCATCCATGTAAGCATCCGTGTCACAGGTAAGCAAGTATGTTTATATATGTAACCATATGAGTGCATTCCCCCCCCCGTATCAGTTTGAATCATGCTGAATGGAAAACTAGTAAGCCTTTGCCTTTCAAGTTTATTTGAGTTAACGCTCGTTTCGAATTTACAGCGCTCCTATGAACATTTCGCGAAGATACGGATTGCCCGACAAGTTAGCTCTAGTCCTGATTGCAACTGTCCCCCAGGTAAGACCGATGTTAATAATCCACTTTACCCTAACAATGCTTCATTGAGTTTGTATAGCTATGGTGATGAAGTAGCCCTATCGCAAGGAGGCTATCCTATATACCTATCCAAATATGTTTGGAAGAGTGTGCTCACCAAACCGCTTTAGGCTAGGCCTAATTCTTTCAACTGCATCGATCAAACATGACAATCCAATTGTGTCTGTGTAATGACGATGAATAGTGAGTAAGACTAATGAGAAACTCCCAAATGTGTTATTTTATGATAGGCTACAATTTCCTTTAACCAAACGGTGTAAGAGCTATGCATTTCAATGAAGGTATGTGCAAAATTAGTAGAAGTCAAGTCAATAGTCATATGCAGTACATTGCCAGTGCACAATGGAGAGACTGGTCACCACACTAATGTGACGCTATTCCTGTGTTGATAGTTGAGGGGGGAGTATAAAGGATGTGGACAGCTGTATCACCACTAACAGCTATAGAAGCACTGAGTAGTTGTATGAAGAGTAGTGCTCCCTACTAATGCATATTTTACCCTCTGATAGGCTACAGTCATACCGTTAGTAGCCTAACTCATTATAGCAGTTTGTGTTAGATCTATACAGGCATAGGCAGGCATATGCAGTTAAAATACAGAAGTAAAACATATTCTAAAACCCCTCACATATTCCTCAAAATAACCTACTATAACTATGGTATATCCCACTTAATTCAGATGTTTGGATTGCTTTTTCCAAGGTATTTATAGAAGACTGCTTGATAAATCCACTGAAATTCCCAGTTTTCACCAGCAGATGGAAACACTTATTCTTGGAATACTGATCAAGATCTGAATAATTAGGGATTATATGCGGCTATGTAGCTCCATTTTTGCCCCGTGTCAAATTTCACTATACAGTGCATTTGGGAATGATTCAGACGCCTTGACTTTTTCCACATTTTGTTACATTACAGCCTTTCTAAAACATATTAAATCTTTTTTCAAATCAAATTTATAAAAAAAAACATTTACATTAGTATTCAGTCGCTTTACCAAGTACTTTGTTGATGCACCTTTGGCAGCGATTACAGCCTTGAGTCTTCTTGTGTATGAGTTTTCCTCCAGACGTGATGCTTGGCATTCAGGCCAAACTGTTCAATCTTGGTTTCATCAGACCAGAGAATCTTGTTTCTCATGGTCTGAGAGTCCTTTAGGTGCCTTTTGGCAAACTCCAAGCAGGCTGTCATGTGCCTTTTACTGAGGAGTGGCTTCCTTCTTGCCACTCTACCATAAAGGCCTGATTGGTGGAGTGCTGCATAGATGGTTGTCTTTCTGGAAGGTTCTCTCATCTCCATAGAGGAACTCTGGAGCTCTGTCAGAGTGACCATCGGGTTCTTGGTCACCTCCCTGACCAAGGCCCTTCTCCCCCTGATTGCTCAGTTTGGCCGGGCGGCCAGCTCTAGGAAGAGTCTTGATGGGTCCAAACTTCTTCCATTTAAGAACGATGGAGGCCACTGTGTTCTTGGGGACCTTCAATGTTGTAGACATTTTTTGATACCCTTCCCCAGATCTCTGCCTCCACACAATTCTGTCTCGGAGCTCTACGGACAATTCCTTCGACCTCATGGCTTGGTTTTTGCTCTGACATGCACTGTCAACTATGGGACCTTATATAGACAGGTGTGTGCCTTTCCAAATCATGTCCAATCAATTTAATTTACCACAGGTGGACTCCAATCAAGTTGTAGAAACATCCCAAGGATGATCAATGGAAACAGGATGCACCTGAGCACAATTTCGAGTCTCATAGCGAAGGGTCTTTACAAAACCAAATTCTTTAACATTGCTCATTACATTCATAGCATTGTAATAGACATTGAACAATGTTGTATTAGGCTTTGGTTGCTATGTTGTTATAGAGCCCATGTTGATTGGTGTGAATAAGGAGATAGAAACATGAATGATGGATGGCTCACGTTGTTATCAGTCGTATCGTACGTCATAAACACAATGTTAAAGGGAACAAATCGAGCTATTCGGCAGAACAAGTGGAGACTCCACAGCAACCTCAGCATTGAGCTGAGTGCAACTGAAGATCTGAGTCACTTGGCACCATTGTAAAGGACGTCATGCTGCTTGCTTAGGAAGTACAGCTTCCTCCAAAAGCTTGTACACAATGCGTTTCATTTTACAACAAAAATCTACTCAATCTAAAATCTATTCAAAATTTGGAAAAGAAGCCAGCAATTATGTTAGTTTCTGTTCTAAATCCCATTCATCTGCATACCATTCATTTCCCCCACACAGTGTTTCTGTTAAAAATAAAACAATCAAAATATAAATTCATACAAGGATGTTGTCGTTATAATAATATAAAGACATCAGTAGATATATTTGAATGGGTTGTTAGAGTATGGTATGTGGCAGTGTTGTACATTCTATAACAAGTCCAGCTTTAACCATACTGTTTCCATTTCTTGCATGGAAATCCTCATTTTAAGGCCAAGTGTCTAATTTCTCTGTCTGAATAGATTCACTCAATGCAATCCTGGCTGTGGTCACAGCCTGTGGCTCAGGCACAGGCTTCTTCAGGGCGAACCGTAATGACTGCCAGAGTTGATGGAGCGGAAGCCCAGACAGAGAGATGGGCCATAGCTTCAGGGTATTCTCCAGGTCGGCATCCTCACCAAGCAGCCTGTTGATGTGCCATGAAACCCCTTATAACTGGGATAGCTTTTCAGAAGGCCTAATCTTTCATGTAAATCCACTCTGCTTTTACATATTTTTCTTTGCTGGATAGATACAGAGAGGAATAAGTTGTCAGTTGCCAGCATTTCTACTGATTGAAATTGATTGATTGATTGATTGATTCTACTGATTGATTGATTAATTGAATATATAGATAATTCAAAGTAGTAGGCTGCTCCAGCCGGAGACAATGTTACATACAGTACATTAAAAAGCAATACTTTACTAACTGATTGTGCAACAATATTGCAAATGCAAATAAATATACTGGTTGGATATACTGGTTGGATGGCTTTGATGATGACCATTTGAAAACAGGGTTGTGTAACTTTGCCCTTTACTTTTTCACCTCAGCATCTTTAAGGTAATTCCTTTGCTATTTGTCTATTATTTGTTAGCCTCTGTGGCTAAGTCACGTTCTGGTTAGTGTTAGCCTCTGTGGCTAAGTCACGCTCTGGTTAGTGTTAGCCTCTGTGGCTAAGTCACGTTCTGGTTAGTGTTAGCCTCTGTGGCTAAGTCACGTTCTGGTTAGTGTTAGCCTCTGTGGCTAAGTCACGTTCTGGTTAGTGTTAGCCTCTGTGGCTAAGTCACGTTCTGGTTAGTGTTAGGCTCTGTGGCTAAGTCACGTTCTGGTTAGTGTTAGGCTCTGTGGCTAAGTCACGTTCTGGTTAGTGTTAGCCTCTGTGGCTAAGTCACGTTCTGGTTAGTGTTAGCCTCTGTGGCTAAGTCACGTTCTGGTTAGTGTTAGCCTCTGTGGCTAAGTAACGTTCTGGTTAGTGTTAGCCTCTGTGGCTAAGTCACGTTCTGGTTAGTGTTAGCCTCTGTGGCTAAGTCACGTTCTGGTTAGTGTTAGCCTCTGTGGCTAAGTCACGTTCTGGTTAGTGTTAGCCTCTGTGGCTAAGTCACGTTCTGGTTAGTGTTAGCCTCTGTGGCTAAGTCACGTTCTGGTTAGTGTTAGCCTCTAAGGCTAAGTCACGTTCTGGTTAGTGTGCCTTACTGCAAAGTGCTTTAATTGTTTCAGTGTTGGCAGCTTCAATCTCTTGCGTTGTGTATCCCCCCCCCCCACACCTCCCTGACAACACAGGCAGCACACTGGAGCGTGGAAGAAGGGCCAGGGTAAGTGTGATGGAGTCTGGGAGCACTGTGCTGGGGGTGTGTCTGTTTGTGTTTATGTGTGTGCGTGCGCGCAAAATAGAAACTCATTAGTTTCAGTAAGGACAACATGGAGCAGGCGACGGTTCAAAGTGAAAAAGTGAAGGGAACCAATTAGTTTTGCTCTGCCATTGGCCTAGATATGTGTGCTCCCAGACTCCCCTGGGGCTCTGAGGTCGACCTCAAAGGGAAGATGTTGAATCAGACCGTTGGCCTTTCCTGCCAATGGGCCACACACCATTAGACAGGCAGTGTGTTTGTCAGTGTAGAGGACCCCCACTGCTCTCTCTCTCTCTTTCCCGTACTGTGTGGTTGGTAAGAGACAGAGGGATGCCTTGTGGCTAGACTGACGATCTAAGCCCACCCAAAGCTGCACTCTAACCAGTCAGCTCTTCATCTACCAAGCTGTGCTAAATGTGATGTGAAATGATGCGGTGTATATAAAGTCCTGCTTACACCTTGCATAACATGTGGTTGTCGTCATCCGATCAAGAGGATCCGGTCACTATCTGATCGAGATGTCTCGCGTCTACACATGGTAATAAAATGTGTCTGTTATCTTCCCACATTGTCCGAAATTGTGACCAACCTGATCTGAATGTCACGTTATGTCACAAGCTGTATCGTCAGAAAACAGCACACTCTTATAGTCAATAGTTTTATACTCCCGTCATTACAGTCTATTGTTGTTATAGGCTACTGTCCCGATAACCTGGACCTGTCCACAGCTGTACAAATAAATATTCGGAGAATATCTCCCATCCCTAAAAAAAAAAAGTCACCACACAAACAAGCTGAGCATCTGGATGTGTGTACAAAATACAATCACTGCACAGTATAAATGAAAATAAAAACACACAGTAAACACAGATACAGGTTCAGTTACAGAGCAGGCTACGAAGTGCATCTCCGAATGGGGCAACGCCTTATCCAAACAGGTCTGGACAGGGCTGTTCTTTACACATGGATGTTTACATCCGTTGTCTTGATATTATTGTCATCAATGATTGAATGACCATCATTTAGTTTCCTCCAAATTGATCAGTGTTTACAGTGATGACAGATAACAGAACCTCAACATGATGACCTACACTATATATACAAAAGTATGTGGACACCCCTTTTTTAAATTAGTGGATTGGGCTATTTCAGAGAACGCTACCTGGTCAAATGGTGGGCCAACTGTAATGTTTGGTGGAGGAGGAATAATGGTCTGGGGCTGTTTTTCATGGTTCAGGCTAGCCCCCTAAATTCTAGTGAAGGGAAATCTTAACACTACAGCATACAATGACATTCTAGACGATTCTGTGCTTCAAAGTTTGTGGCAACAGTTTGGGGAAGGCCATTTCCTGTTTCAGCATGACAATGCCCCCGTGCACAAAGCGAGGTCCATATAGAATTGGTTTGTCGAGATTGGTGTGGAAGATCATGACTGGCCTGCACAGAGCCCTGACCTCAACCCCATCGAACACCTTTGGGATGAATTGGAACGCAGACTGCGAGCCAGGCCTAATCACCCAACATCAGTAACCGACCTAGTACTCTTTTGGAAGAATGGAAGCAAGTCCTGGCAGCAATCTTCCAACATCTAGAGGAACGTATTCCCAGAAGAGTGGAGGCTGTCATAGCAGCAAAGGAGGGATCAACTCCATTTAATGTGTATGATTTTGGAATGAGATGTTTGACGAGCAGGTGTCATTTTCACAGGGAGTCAATGCTGAGACCAAGGGCCCTTTTCCAGTTGAGCCCTGTATAGCATAACAATACACATACAATTATTCAGTAAAAAGGTCCCTATCAAGCGTCTGAGGCACCAATTCCTCCAATCTTAAAGTGTATTGTAGACCATTCCACACCTAAGGGGCAAAAAAAAACTCAAATCATATCTACCCAAGTCAGTGGAGATGGAAGGGATCTCCAGAGTTAGCCATCCCTGAGCCCGGGACCGGTAGTTTATACATCTATAGATTAACAATGAGTTATGGCGGAAGTTTATGCAAGAGGGCTTTATAGACAAAAAAAGCATTCTGATACAAAATGCAATAATGCTGAATCTATTGCCCGTAATAAAGCGCAACACGCTATGACGAACTACGTCCAAAGGCTTCAATAAAGCTGCATTCATATAGTCAATAACCGGAATAAATGTTGACTGATTTGTTTCCTGCTATTTAACGAAAGACACCACATGTTCCTATAGAAGAAGCCTATTTGAAATCTTAATTTCTTAATTAACTCATCAACATGCTTTTTGAAAGATAGATTTTCGTCAATCCAGATGCCCAAATATTTACATGCGGGTACACAATCAGTGGGACCATCCAAAGTACGTGTGCAGAAATCATCAGATACATTTTTACGTGGTTTGGAAAATTACATACAGCGGGTGAAATAAGTATTGAACACGTCACCATTTTTCTCAGTAAATATATTTCCAAAGGTGCTATTGACATGACATTTTCACCAGATGTTGGTAACAACCCAAGTAATCCATACATACAAAGAAACCAAAACAAATAAGTTCAAAAATTAAGTTATGTGTAATAATGTGAAATGACACAGGGAAAAAGTATTGAACACACTTACTGATATTTATTTAATACTTTGTACAAAAGCCTTTGTTGGTAATGACAGCTTCAAGACACCTCCTGTATGGAGAAAGTAGTCGCATGCATTGCTCTGGTGTGATTTTGGCCCATTCTTCCACACAAACAGTCTTCAAATCTTGAAGGTTCCGTGGGCCTCTTCTATGAATCTTGATCTTCAGTTCTTTCCATAGATTTTCAATGGGATTTAAGTCAGGTGATTGGCTGGGCCATTCTAGCAGCTTTATTTTCTTTCTTTGAAACCAATTGAGAGTTTCCTTGGCTGTGTGTTTGGGATCATTGTCTTGCTGAAATGTCCACCCTCGTTTCATCTTCATCATCCTGGTAGATGGCAGCAGATATTTGTCAAGAATGTCTCGGTAAATTTGCCCATTCATCCTTCCTTCAATTATGTGAAGTTTGCCAGTACCATTTGCTGAAAAGCAGCTTTCTCCTCCAAACATGGTGTGTATTATGACATCTAAACAGTTAAATTTTGCTCTCATCTGACCACACTATATTCTCCCAGTATTTCACTGGCTTTTCCAAATGTTGTGCAGCAACATGGAGTCTTGCGTGGTGAGCGTGCATACAGGCCATGGCGGTGGAGTGCATTACTTACTGTTTTCTTTGAGACAACAGTACCTGCTAATTGCAGGTCTTTTTGAAGCTCTCCACAAGTGGTCCTTGGCTCTTGGACAACTCTTCTGATTATTCTTTTCACTCCTCTGTCAGAAATCTTGCGAGGAGCACCTGGTCGAGGCAAATTTATGGTGAAATGATTGACTTTCCACTTCCGTATTATGGCCCCAACAGTGCTCACTGGAACATTCAGAAGCTTAGAAATGCGCCTACAACCAATGCCATCATTATGTTTTGCAACAATTAGGTTGCGAAGGTCTTGGGACAGCTCTTTGCTTTTACCCATCATGAGATGTGTCTTGTGTGACACCATGGCAATGAGACCTTTTTGTAGGCCATCAGTTGGGACTGAACCAGCTGATATTAATTTGCACTGACAGGGGGCTGGATTGCTTTTTAATTACTGATAGTTTTCAGCTGTTGTCTTGGCTTTCCATGCCTTTTTGCACCTCCCTTTCTTCATGTGTTCAATACTTTTTCCCTGTGTCATTTCACATTATTACACATAACTTAATTTCTGAACTTATTTGTTTTGGTTTCTTTGTATGTATGGATTACTTGGTTTGTTACCAACATCTGGTGAAAATGTCATGTCAATAGCACCTTTGGAAATATATTTACTGAGAAAAATTGTGACGTGTTCACTACTTATTTCACCCGCTGTATACTTGGTTTTATCTGCATTAAGTACCAATAAAGGCAGATTGAAGCTCAATAGCAAGACGCGTAGTCCAATTATGAAAATGCATAGATAAAAGCTGCGATCGATAAAACGTGCATAGGAGCACATATGTAAAGCAAATGGATTTATAAAGGATTAAAGTCGATCTAAATAGTCCTATATTGGACAGTTTGGACATCTTCAGCACTTTATTGATAACCAGAAAATGAATATAAAAAACAGAATAGAATATAATAACATTGAAAATGATTGCGTTATAATACCAATGTATTATTTTCACATCTGATACAGCAACTAAAATAGACTATTCACCATGAACAGCGGACCGTTCATTCTGGCTAGATCTACAGCTACAGGTGTAAGGCATACACATTATACCTTGCCATACACTTACCACACACTGCGCTCTTCTGCTGCGACTCCATCATAGTCCGTCCGTCCCTGCATGCATCCCCAATATCACAGTCCTTGAACTTTCCTTGTACTTTCTGTAGTCTACGATGTTTTCAAATATTCCATTTTGCGCTGGCGTTGGACGTGGGAACGGGATACCTATTTTTCTCTCATTCGGGTCAATATCTCCATAAATATCTTTATTTCTATATGCCCATTTTATTCAGAGCTGGACATGGTATTGGTATTCTAAAGACCATGATCTTAATTCAACTGGACGGTGTGAAGGACAACTGTGACGTTGGCCAAATGTATAGCTTTCGTTGTCCAGTTTCGTTTACACTTCAAGGATATCCTTACAAGATGCGATGTCTTGTCGACAAATGTGGGCAAATCAGGATGTGGACAATATCAGGACTACGGACACATGTTAGAACCAGGTATAAATGGGGCCTAAAATACTAATAAACACATGTAAAGGCTCACAATCTCTCACATACACATTCTTGCAAAGTTTCAGAAAACTGTCCTCAGAGAGGCAATTCATATTGCAGCAGTCATAAAAACATATCACATCTAAAAATAAAAAAATATATAGCAAAGGATATTTACAAGCAAATAGACAGGGTAAGTGCAGTTTCATAGTGCAAGTGCTAAGTGCAATTAGTCCAAGTTGCAGAATTGCATTTGGAATAAAAGAGTACTTGGTCCTATTTGTACCTACGGCCAGAGGGGAGGAGCTGGAATTCAGGGTGGAGTGGATGGGAAGAGTCAACCGCTATTTTATACAACTTATGGAGGGCTCTGCCAGGTATAGAGATGACAGTTCTGGAGGGCTCTGCCCAGGTAGAGAGATGACAGTTCTGGAGGACTCTGCCCGGGTATAGAGATGACAGTTCTGGAGGACTCTGCCCAGGTAGAGAGATGACAGTTCTGGAGGACTCTGCCCAGGTAGAGAGATGACAGTTCTGGAGGACTCTGCCCAGGTAGAGAGATGACAGTTCTGGAGGACTCTGCCCAGGTAGAGAGATGACAGTTCTGGAGGACTCTTCCCAGGTAGAGAGATGACAGTTCTGGAGGACTCTGCCCAGGTAGAGAGATGACAGTTCTGGAGGACTCTGCCCAGGTATAGAGATGACAGTTCTGGAGGACTCTGCCCAGGTAGAGAGATGACAGTTCTGGAGGACTCTGCCCAGGTATAGAGATGACAGTTCTGGAGGACTCTGCCCAGGTAGAGAGATGACAGTTCTGGAGGACTCTGCCCACGTAGAGAGATGACAGTTCTGGAGGTCTCTTCCCAGATAGAGAGATGACAGTTCTGGAGGGCTCTGCCCAGGTAGAGAGATGACAGTTCTGGAGGGCTCTGCCCAGGTAGAGAGATGACAGTTCTGGAGGACTCTGCCCAGGTAGAGAGATGACAGTTCTGGAGGGCTCTGCCCACGTAGAGAGATGACAGTTCTGGAGGACTCTGCCCACGTAGAGAGATGACAGTTCTGGAGGACTCTGCCCAGGTAGAGAGATGACAGTTCTGGAGGACTCTGCCCACGTAGAGAGATGACAGTTATGGAGGACTCTGCCCACGTAGAGAGATGACAGTTATGGAGGACTCTGCCCACGTAGAGAGATGACAGTTCTTGCTGTTGCTGCCCCATGATTTTCCAACAAGTCCTGACTATCTGGCCCAACCTTTTCTGTGCGACCTTGATATTCCCAAACCAGTAGGTCAAGCAGTAGGACAGAATGCTCTCAATGAATGATTCATAAAAGAGAACCATGATGGTTAGATCAACATGAAAAAAGTGCAGTTTCCGTAGGAAATACAGTCTCTGTTGGCCTTTCTTAAAAGTAGCGTCAGTACACTGATCCCAGGAAGCTTGTTGTCAATGACTAGCCCAAGGTATTTGCTTTCCTCCACTATTTCAATGGGATCACCTTTTATCAGTGTGTGCATGGAAGTGTTCCTTCCAAAGTCCTTTGTTTTTGATGTATTTAATTTTAGATAGGCTCACACCAAACAGTGAAATCATTCAGAGCCGGTCCGTGCTCCGACTCACCCCCTTCGAGAAGACTGACCAAAGCAGTGACCAAAAGTTAAAAGCACACATGCATGCTCAGATATATGCACTCATGCTACACCTATAGTTTCTAGATCACTGGTTTTAACTCGGCTGATAAATTGTGCCAGGAGTGTGCAAAGCTGTCATCAAGGCAAAGGTGGCTATTTGAAGAATCTCAAATATAAAATATATTTTGATTTGTTTAACACTTTTTTGGCTACTACATGATTCCATATGTGTTATGTCATAGTTTTGATGTCTTCACTTTTATTCTACAATGTTGAAAATAGTGCAAATTAAGAAAAACCCTAGAATGAGTAATATTCCAAACTTTTGGCCCCCAGTGTAAGTATTCATACCCTTTGCTATGAGACTTGATATTGAGCTCAGGTGCATCCTGTTTCCAATGATCATCCTTGAGATGTTTCTACAACTTGATTGGAGTCCACCTGTGGTAAATTTAATTGATTGGACATGATTTGGAAAGGCACACACCTGTCTATATAAGGTCCCACAGTTGACAGTGCATGTCAGAGCAAAAACCAAGCCATGAGGTCGAAGGCATTTTCCGTAGAGCTCCGAGACAGGATTGTGTGGAGGCACAGATCTGTGGAAGGGTCCCCAAGAACACAGTGGCCTCCATCATTCTTAAATGAAAGACGTTTGGAACCACCAAGACTCTTCCTAGAGTTGGCCGCTGGGTCAAACTAAGCAATCGGGGGAGAATGGCCATGGTCAGGGAGGTGACCAAGAACCCAGAAGGACAACCATCTCTGCAGCACTCCACTAATCAGGCCTTTACGGTAGAGTGGCCAGAATGAAGCCACTCCTCAGTAAAAGGCACATGACAGCCCGCTTGGATTTTCTCAGACCATGCCAAGAGTCACGTCTGTAGGAAACCTGGCACCATCCCTACGGTGAAGCATGATGGGGCAGCTGTAATCGCTGCCAAAGGTGCTTCAACTAAGTACTGAGTAAATCGTCTGAATACTTATGTAAATGTTATATTTCCGTTTTTTATGTTTTACAAATGTGCAAAAAATAAAATGGAGTATTGTGTGTAGATTGATGAGGGGGAAAAAACTATTTTAATCAATTTTAGAATAAGGCTGTAACTTAACAAAATGTGGAAAAATTAAAGGTGTCTGAATACTTTCCGAATGCACTGTACATGGTCAGCGCTAGTACCAAATGCACAATGTGCAGGGATACTGAAGTATTTGAGGTAGATATATGTAGGCAGGAATTAGGAGAAAGTGACTGGTGTGTGTTCAAGAGTGTCAGTGTAGGCTTTGTAATACTAATATATACATGTGAACAGGAGTAATAGTGACCAGTAGCAGGATAAATAGATATTTACTAATATATACATGTAAACAGCAGTAATAGTGACCAGTAGCAGGATAAATAGATATATACTAATATATACATGTAAACAGCAGTAATAGTGACCAGTAGCAGGATAAATAGATAGATACTAATATATACATGTAAACAGCAGTAATAGTGACCAGTAGCAGGATAAATAGATAGATACTAATATATACATGTAAACAGCAGTAATAGTGACCAGTAGCAGGATAAATAGATAGATACTAATATATACATGTAAACAGCAGTAATAGTGACCAGTAGCAGGATAAATAGATAGATACTAATATATACATGTAAACAGCAGTAATAGTGACCAGTAGCAGGATAAATAGATAGATACTAATATATACATGTAAACAGCAGTAATAGTGACCAGTAGCAGGATAAATAGATAGATGTTAATATATACGTGTAAACAGCAGTAATAGTGACCAGTAGCAGGATAAATAGATAGATACTAATATATACATGTAAACAGCAGTAATAGTGACCAGTAGCAGGATAAATAGATATATACTAATATATACATGTAAACAGCAGTAATAGTGACCAGTAGCAGGATAAATAGATAGATACTAATATATACATGTAAACAGCAGTAATAGTGACCAGTAGCAGGATAAATAGATAGATACTAATATATACATGTAAACAGCAGTAATAGTGACCAGTAGCAGGATAAATAGATAGATACTAATATATACATGTAAACAGCAGTAATAGTGACCAGTAGCAGGATAAAAGCCCCCAATTGGCGCAGTGGTCTAAGACACTGCATCTCAGTACTAGAGGCGTCACTATAGACAACCTGGTTCGAATCCAGACTGTATCACAACCGGCCGTGATTGGGAGTCTCATAGGGCGGTGCACAATTGTCCCAGCGTCGTCCGAGTTTGTCACGTGAGGGTGCAGAGGGTGACCAAGGTGCAGCGCAGGGATAGTAGTTTGTCATATTTATTTTTTATAAAATGTTACAAAATGAATGAACTATACAACACCAAACAAACACTATCGACACAACGTCACGTTCACAAAAACAAACACGAATGAACGGACGTAACAAATAGCACACTTACTTTCAACTTGACTGCGACATATAATGACAACGACCCACAACCCTGTGTGAAAATCTACAAACCTATGTAGGATCC
Organism: Thymallus thymallus; assembly: GCA_023634145.1. Lineage (NCBI taxonomy): Eukaryota > Metazoa > Chordata > Actinopteri > Salmoniformes > Salmonidae > Thymallus > Thymallus thymallus. The sequence continues at coordinate 3,154,312 of CM042422.1, forward strand.
CTAATTAGAGACGATGCGCTACAGCTGCCTCTAATTAGGGATCCAACACAAACCACCACCAGAAACAGAAAGAAAAGACCTGTCAGACTCTGACCATGGTTACATAGAGAAGCAAATAGGCTTCTCTATGGCCAGAGCCTGACAGAGTTTGGCCGGTGCAGGCTTTCATTGTAAATAAGAATTGACTTGCCTAGTTGTATAGTATAGTTAACCATCCAACATCCACCAATGTATAGTGTACATATTCAGCCAACCACCCATACTATGCAATGTCTCTTTTATAGCTTTTTTTTTGCACTCCAGATATCTTGTATTTCTATACTTTTTCATACTGCCGCTCTATGTATCATGTACCGTGTATCTGTCTTTTTGTGTACTTTCGTTGTGGCATTTTGCACCTGCCCTGTGTTTTTGTTGTAGCTGCTTGACAATGAAATTTCCCCCCCGGGGGATAAATAAAGTACCTATCTATCTATCTATCTATCTATCTATCTATCTATCTATCTATCTATCTATCTATCTATCTATCTATCTATCTATCTATCTATCTATCTATCTATCTATCTATCTATCTATCTATCTATCTATCTATCTATCTATCTATCTATCTATCTATCTATCTATCTATCTATCTAAATGAAGGTTGAATAAAATTAAATAAATACTAATGAACAATATTCAAATAATATATTATTATAGTAATAAATTGAATAAAAAATCATTTTAGCAGCAGCGTAGTTGTTAGCCATTTAACAGTCTCATGGCCAGAGGATAGAAGCTGTTTAGGAATCTGTTAATCTGAGCCTTGATGTACCGGTACCACCTGCTGGACGGGATCTCTTTGGCAATTTTTGGGGCATTTTTCAGACTACGCCTGGAATGGGGGTCCTGGATGGCTGGGAGCTCACGCAGTTGCCATACCAAGATGCTCTTGACAGTGCAGCTGTAAATGTTTCGAAGGATCTGAGGGTCTGCACATAGTAGGCTACTTCAATGTACAGTTGAAGTCGGAAGTTTACATTCACTGAGTTTCATGTTAACAAACTATAGTTTTGGCAAGTCGTTCAATTCTTCCAACAATTGTTTACAGACAGATTATTTAATTTATAATTCACTATATCACATTTCCAGTGAGTCAGAAGTTTACATACACTAAGTTGACTGTGCCTTTAAACAGCTTGGAAAATTCCAGAAAATTATGTAACGGCTTTAGAAGCTTCTGATAGGCTAATTGACATAATTTGAGTCAATTGGAGGTGTACCTGTGGATGTATTTCAAGGCCTACCTTCAAACTCAGTGCCTCTTTGCTCGACATCATGGGAATCAGCCAAGACCTTAGAAAAAAATGTGTAGACCTCCACAAGTCTGGTTCATCCTTGGGAGCAATTTCCAAACGCCTGAAGGTACCACATGCATCTGTACAAACAATAGTACGCAAGTATAAACACCATGGGACCACCCAGCCGTCATACCGCTCAGGAAGGAGACGCGTTCTGTCTCCTAGAGATACTTTGGTGCGAAAAGTGCAAGTCAATCCCAGAACAACAGCAAAGGACCTTGTGAAGATGCTGGAGGAAACAGGTACAAAAGTATCTATATCCACAGTAAAACGAGTCCTATATCGACACAACCTGAAAGGCCGCTCAGCAAGGAAAAAGCCATTGCTCCAAAACGTCCATTAGAAATCCAGTCTATGGTTTGCAACTGCACATGGGGACAAAGATCATACTTTTTGGAGAAATGTCCTCTGGTCTGATGAAACAAAAATAACTGTTTGGCCATAATGACCATCGTTATGTTTGGAGGAAAAAGGAAGAGGCTTGCAAGCCAAAGAACACCATCCCAACCGTGAAGCACGGGTGTGGCAGCATCATGTTGTGGGGGTGCTTTGCTGCAGGAGGGACTGGTGCACTTCACAAAATAGATGGCATCAAGAGGAAGGACAATTATGTGGATATATTGAAGTAACATCTCAAGACATCAGTCAGGAAGTTAAAGCTTGGTCACAAATGGGTCTTCCAATTGGACAATGACCCCAAGCATACTTCCAAAGTTGTGGCAAAATGGCTAAAGGACAACAAATCCATCACAAAGCCCTGACCTCAATCCTATAGAAAATGTCACATTCTTAAAATAAAGTGGTGATCCTAACTGACCTAAGACAGGGAATTTTTACTAGGATTAAATGTCAGGAATTGTGAAAAACTGACATTAAATGTATTTGGCTAAGGTGTATGTAAGCCTCCGACTTCAACTGTACATGTAGGCCTAAAACAAAATCATACAATAACTCATATTTAAATGTAGTAATTCAACAACAAACCCATCTTTTACAGCATGTCAACATTGCCTCGTTGCTCAAGTGGTTTGCAAGGGATTCACATTTTTATAATATATTTTTCATTTTCCTTTGGGTCTGTCTGTCAAATCAAATCAAATCAAACTGTGTCACATCTGCCAAATACAACAGGTGTAGACCTTACAGTGAAATGCTTAACTACAAGCCCTTAACCAACAAATACAGAGTCCAGTGAGTGTGTGGGTAGAGTCCAGTGAGTGTGTGGGTAGAGTCCAGTGAGTGTGTGGGTAGAGTCCAGTGAGTGTGTGGGTAGAGTCCAGTGAGTGTGTGGGTAGAGTCCAGTGAGTGTGTGGGTAGAGTCCAGCGAGTATGTGGGTAGAGTCCAGTGAGTGTGTGGGTAGAGACCAGTGAGTGTGTGGGTAGAGTCCAGTGAGTGTGTGGGTAGAGTCCAGTGAGTATGTGGGTAGAGTCCAGTGAGTGTGTGGGTAGAGTCCAGTGAGTGTGTGGGTAGAGTCCAGTGAGTGTGTGGGTAGAGTCCAGTGAGTGTGTGTTGGAGTGTCAGTGTAGTATGGGTGGGTAGTGTCCAGTGAGTGTGTGGGTAGAGTCCAGTGAGTGTGTGGGTAGAGTCCAGTGAGTGTGTGGGTAGGGTCCAGTGAGTGTGTGGGTAGAGTCCAGTGAGTTTTTTGGTAGAGTCCAGTGAGTGTTTTGGTAGAGTCCAGTGAGTGTGTGGGTAGAGTCCAGTGAGTTTTTTGGTAGAGTCCAGTGAGTGTTTTGGTAGAGTCCAGTGAGTGTGTGGATAGAGTCCAGTGAGTGTTTTGGTAGAGTCCAGTGAGTGTGTGGGTAGAGTCCAGTGAGTGACTCTGCATAGATAAAAACAAATGGGGGGTCAATGTAAATAATCCAGGTGATTAGCTGTTCAGAGGTCTTATGGACCTAGACTTGGCGCTCCAGTACTGCTTGCCGTTCGGTAGCAGAAAGAACAGACTATGACTGGGGTGGCTGGAGTCTTTGACAATTTCTTGAGCTTTCCTCTGACACCGTCTAGTGTATAAGTCCTGAAAGGTAGGACGCTTGGCCCCAGTGATGCACTGGGCCGTATACACTACCCTCTGTAGCACCTTACCGTCAGATGCCGAGCAGTTGCCATACCAGGCGGTGATGCAACCGGTCAGGATGCTCTCGATGTTGCAGCTGTAGAACTTTTTGAGGATCTGAGGACCCATGCCAAATTTTTTCAGTCTCCTGAGGGGGAAAAGGTGTTGTCGTGCCCTCTTCACGACTCTCTTGGTGTGTTTGGACCATGATAGTTTGTTGGTGATGTGGACACCAAGGAACTTGAAGCTCTCAACCTGCTCGTTACAGCCCTGTCGATGAGAATGGGGGCCTGTTCGGTCCTCTTTTTCCTGTAGTCCACAATCATCTCCTTTGTCTTGATTACGTTAAGGGAGAGGTTGTTTAGTCCCAGGGTCCTTAGCTTAGTGATGACCTTTGAGGGCACTATGGTGTTGAACGCTGAGCTTTAGTCAATGAATAGCATTCTCACATAGGTGTTCCTTTTGTCCAGGTGGGAAAGGGCAGTGTGGAGTGTGATTGAGATTGCGTCATCTTTTGGATCTGTGGATCTGTTGGGGCGGTATGCGAATTGGAGTGGGTCTAGGGAATCCGTGATGATGGTGTTGATGTGAGCCATGACCAGCCTTTCAAAGCGCTTCATGGCTACAGACTTGAGTGCTATGGGGCGGTAATCATTTAGGCAGTTCACTCCCTTGGGCACAGGGACTATGGTAGTCTGCTTGAAACATGTAGGTATTACAGATTCGGTCAGGGAGAGGTTGTAAATGTTGCCTGTAATCCATGGCTTCTGGTTGGGATATGTACGTACGGTCACTGTGGGGATGACGACGTCAATGCATTTATTGATTAAGCCGGTGACTGAGGTGGTCTACTCCTGGAACCACTTTCTCTCCTCAACACTCCCTTACAGTTAATTTGGACTATGCTGTAGGCCTGTTTTACATTCAGCAATTAGTGGGAGCTTCTTTCCCCGGGTAGGAAAAAATATATACAGCATAGTTATCAAAATAAATGTCCTCTAGCTTTTGTAGCTATAGCTTTTCCTGGGATTTCATGAGAAGAGGACTGGCCTTATTTTGGAGAGGCTTGCGTATAGACTATAGCCTATAGCCTATTGAGCTTAGGAACAGCTGGAAGAGAGAGGCTAGTGATGTGTTACCGAAGTAAGAAGCTAAATGTTGGCTAAATATTAGGCTATTCATTTGTTAAATATTAGGGCTACAGGCTAAATATTTACTTGTCAATGTGCAGATTATGTAATGGCAGATCTGTTCGTTCCACCAGGCTGCGCTCTTTTTTTTGTTTTGGACAAGAAAATGATTCTACCTGGTCTACAACAATGAGTAGGTTATTATTGTTATCATGTGAGTACACAGCTATTGTCAATAGGCTGCAAACTGCAGTGATGTATTTTAGGCTAATTTGAATAACCTCTCAAACGTCCTGTTTTGTTGCATGCTGAAATAACTGCATAGCCTACAGCCTACGCCTGGCTACCATTTGGATCAGTATGGTTCTATTCTTGACAGTTTAGAGAGTCCAGAAAGGTACATTAAGCAGGCAACTCATATGGTGTATTTTGTCTGGATGTAGCCAATCGGTGTTAAGATAGGGAAATAGGGGCTCCTTCTTTCCTCCTCCAATTAGTAAAGTGTCTTTTATGGCTTTTTTCCTGGGACTCCACAAGATTATATCATAAACTCAATCTTTATACTGCAGTATATTCAGTCAATTTACACACAAAATAAAAAAATAACTTGATCAGATAACCAAATCATAGGTAGCCTGCACTATGTACGCTCACAGTCGAAAAGCTACCCTATTGATTCAGTTTTTTTAGGGACAGTAAATGTATCCTACCTAGGCTACAACAACACAATGTAATGAAGAATGTTATTATTATAGTACAAAATTCTAGTCTAGGCTGTAGACGGCCGTTTTGAATGCATTTTATTTTCAAAATCACGGCATGTAGCCTGCCTGATTGGGCAACCAGATGGATCAGTTATGGGTATTTTCTCGCAAGTTTAGTCTACAAGGTCTAGGCACATTAGCAGGCCAGTAATGGGGTGTATTTTGTCAGGATGTATCAGTTAACAGAAACACGCTAATGCATTTCTAGTTGCGCGCATATGAGTTGATAATGAGCGAGTGCGGAGGAAGTTGTATCCGTAGTTACCCCATTTGGCTTCCGTGTTTTAAACCCTTTCGGAAATGAGGTGGATAGCTTGTAAGGTAAAATTTTCAGAAATTCTATGAAGTTTGAGTTGACATGTATTCCTGTTTGTGCAGTACAGCATTTCATTGTCCAAATTTCCTCTTTCATTGATCAATCTTTATGTAGCCCATTCCTGCAGTCAAATAACCAAATCACCCACATGATTGTTAATATTTATCACCATTTCATAATAATAAACATTGTTTCTATGTCAAATGTAATATTGGGATGCAAACTCAAAATTGAGTACATTTCAACTCTATATCCGACATGGTATCCAACTATATATGTAAGCCCATAGCATGTGTGTGAGGTGTAAACTTTTGTTTCAAATTAGATTCATATGTTATGCAAGCACAGTGACTTATTTGTGAGTAGGCCTTTGAAAATATGTAAAGATGCTATCACTTGTCGCCGGGGTTACCTCAAAGATGTCTGACATTGAGTTGCCATGTGGCAAATTACTCAGTCTAATGCAAGTGCCCTGCAACTCTCCTGTGTCAGTGTCAGTCAAGGTTCAACGGTTGTGACCCAATGACCATAGAAGTGCCTCATGGTCCATGGTGGCGTGAGAGTTGCTCATGTTGCCCTGCACTCGTATCTGATGGAGCAGAGGGCGAAAACAGCTGTGTAAGCCGCAGCTAGTCCAGGAAGTGGGAACTCTTCTCTTTAATTGAATTGGACAGTCATTTGATATGGGCTGATCTGGCTAGACGGCTGGTGAATTTACATTTTGACGGCTTGATAAATGTTCCAACGCTCCGTATAGTGGCCTGAAAATAGTCTTAATTTCCACTCTCGTATAGTTTGAATAATGCCACTCTAGCAAGTCCTTGTGGCTTTTTGTATTTGATAAAAGTCAAGAAATATAACTGCACGCTTAGAATATCAGTGTGTGTTATATTATGGTGGTTGACTAATGGTGGTGTGATAGAGGGCGCAGACATACAAGATTATATCAGTTAATGAAGCAATCCATCTGGAAAGAAGTTTCTGGGCTAGGCTATATTGTAGATACCATGGAAACATGACATGCATTGATGCATGGTTGTAATTAATGTATTTTTCTCCCTAAGAAACGTTCCATCGTATGTAAATCGGAACAGCTCATGAATATTTTAATGTTTTGAACATTTTCCCAGCAGACATGATGAAAGGGCAAAATACATTTCGGACGGATTTTCTCCGAAAACCATATGAAATGTACCCATTTCTTTTGTTTTACCTTTTGTACACATCAATATACACATCAATATTCACATCAATACACTAAAAGCAACACATAAAACATAATTCCATAATTCAATAAAGAGGGCAGCTGTTGAAATGAAAACAAAGATTCACTCGAAGTTGACTGATCTTCCATCGAGCCAACTGGAGGCTGGGTCAATTAAACCACAATTGTTTTCAAATAAAAGCCTACCGAGATAAAAAAATCTCTCAGTAAAATTTTTATAAATTGTATCGGTCTCATACACATATTTAGAAGATGTTATTGCGGGTGTAGCGAAATGCCTGTGTTTCTAGCTCCAACAGTGCAGTAATATTTAACAATACACAACAATACACACAAATCTAAAAGTATAATAATATATAAATAACAGGACAAACAATGTTGGAGTGGCATAGACTAAAACACAGTAGAATACAGAATATACAGTGCATTCGGAAAGTATTCAGACCTCTTGACACACATTATAATGACAAAGCGAAAACAGTTTGTTTTTTACATTTTTGCTCATTTATGAAAAATGTAAAACTGAAATATCACATTTACATAAGTATTCAGATCCTATACTTAGTACTTTGTTGAAGTACCTTTGGCAGTGATTACAGCCTCGAGTCTTCTTGGGTAGGACGCTACAAGCTTGGCACACCTGTATTTGGGGAGTTTCTCCAGTTCTTCTCTGCAGATCCTCTCTAGCTCAGTCAGGTTGGAGGGGGAGCGTCGCTGCACAGCTATTTTCAGGTCTCTCCAGAGATGTTCGATCGGGCTCTGGCTGGGCCACTCAAGGACATTCAGAGACTTGTCCCAAAGCCACTCCTGCGTTGTCTTGGCTGTGTGCTTAGGGTCGTTGTCCTGTTGGAAGGTGAACCTTCGAGGTTCTGAGTACTCTGGAGCAGGTTTTCATCAAGGATCTCTCTGTACTTTGCTCCGTTCATCTTTCCCTCGATCCTGACTAGTCTTCCAGTCCCTTCCGCTGAAAAACATCCTCACAACATGATGCTGCCACCACCATGCTTCACAGTAGGGATGGTGCCTGGTTTCTTCCAGATGTGACGCTTGATATTCAGGCCAAAGAGTTCAATCTTGGTTTCATCAGACCATTGAATCTTGTTTCTCATGGTCTGAGAGTCCTTTAGGTGCCTTTTGGCAAACTCCAAGTGGGCTGTCATGTGCCTTTTACGGAGGAGTGGCTTTCGTCTTTCCACAAGGCCTGATTGGTGGAGTGATGCTGAGATGGTTGTCCTTCTGGAAGGTTCTCTCATCTCCAAAGAGGAACTCTGGAGCTCTGTCAGAGGCCACTGTGTTCTAGGGGACCTTCAATGCTGCAGGATTTTTCTGTTACCCTTCGCCAGATCTGTGCCTCGACAAATTCCTGTCTCAAAGCTCTGCGGGCAATTCTTTCGTCCTCATGGCTTGGTTTTTGTTCTGACATGCAATGTCCACTGTGGGACCTTATATATATATTCCAAATCATGTCCAATCAATTGAATTTACCACAGGTGGACTCCAATCAAGTTGTAGAAACATCTCAAGGATGATCAATGGAAACAGGATGCACCTGAGCTCAAATTCGAGTCTCACAGCAAATACTGAATACGTATGTAAATAAGGTATTTGTTTTTTATTTTTAATACATTTGCTATAAAACACATATGTTTTCACTTTGTCATTATGGGCTATTGTGTGTCGATTTATCAGGGACATTTAAATAAAAAAATCAATTTTAGAATAAGGTTGTAACGTAACAAAATGTGGAAAAAGGAAGGGGTCTGAATACTTTCCGAATGCACTGTACATATGAAAGTAGTAAAACAGTATGTAAACATTAATAAAGTGACTAGTGTTCCATTATTTAATTGGCCAGTGATTCCAAGTCTATGTATTTAGGGCAGCAGCCTCTAAGGTGCAGGGATGTGTAACCGGGTGGTAGCCGCCTAGTGATGGCTATTTAGATAGAAGCTGTTTTGATGCATCTGTACTGACCTAGCCTTCTGGATGAACTTGGAGGGTGTTTAGCTTGTCTGGAAGCAAGACGTCGGTGTCGGTGTCGGCGACGTGGCTGGTTTTCCTTTTGTAGTCCGTGATTATCTGTAGATCCTTCCACAAACTACACTGTTTGTATTTGGACATATTCCCAGTCACCTTGCCATGGTTAAATGTAGCGGTTTGCGCTTTCAGTTTTGCACGAATGCTGCCATCTATCCACGGTTTCTGGTATGGGTAGGTTTTAATAGTCACAGTATACGTGTATTCGTCAATGTTATTCTCAGAAATGACCCGGAACATATCCCAGTCCGTGTGATCAAAACAATAGGAAGGGGGGAGCAAAATGGAGTTGTCATCAGATTTGCTGAAGGGAGGGCGGGGGAGGGCCTTGTAGGCATTTTGAAAAGTTGAGTAGCAATGGTCCAAAGTTTTACCAGAGTACTACAGTTAATGTGTTGGTAGAACTTCTGTAGCGTTTTCCTCAAATTTGCTTTGTTAAAATCTCCAGCTACAATAAATGCGGTCTCAGGATAGGATGTGGTTTCCAATTTGCATAAAGTCCAGTGTAGTTCTTTGAGGGCCGTCGTGGTATCGGCTTGAGGGGGGATATACACAGCTGTGACTATAACCGAAGAGAATGCTATTGGGAGATAATACGGTCTGCATTTGATTGTGAGGTATTCTAGGTTTGGTGAACAAAAGGACTTGAGTTTCTGTATGTTATCATAATCACACCATGATTTGGTAATCATGAAACATACATCCCCACCTTTATTCTTCCCGGAGAGTACCTCACCAGATGGTTATCAGGTTAGTCAGGTGTGTCTGGGGGGGTGATTACGGCCATCTATTGTATTTCATAAACATGCGTACATGTCTAGACAATAATGACCCATCCACTTAGCTAGATGTGGCTGGGGGATGGTTATAGCATTTCTTTCACATGACCCATCAATTGAGACAAGTGTGTCTGGTAGGGGTGTGCCGACATGGCCATACTTGTATTCGTAATCCTATACGTAAATTGACAGTTGATAGTCTGTCCGGATGATACTCGTGATCAGAAAAAACAGAAGTGTTTTAATTTGCCTAAATAGATGTTGGCAAAATTCCTCCGTGCAGATTAGCAGCGGTGCGCGGAAGGGTGGGTGTGTCTGTGTCCTCAATTTGCAGCAGCCAGTTTGCTGTCACCCAGTCAGAATGAGCATTAGCTTTTCATCCATTACATAGTGTGGCAGGTAGCCTAGCAGTTAGTGTTGGGACAGTAACTGAAAGGTCGCCGGTTTGAATACCCGAGCTGACAAGGTGAAATACCTGTCGATGTGTCCTTGAACTGAAATTAATTAATTCATCCAGTATGCATTATTCATGATTTTATGGCCTTAAGCACGTTGCTTCATTAGTTTACAAGCGACTGTCAAATGCCTTGCAGGAGGTGGACAGGTTGTAGGGGATCAGTCCCATATGCTACTCCACATACCCATATGTTCAGCTGTTTCCAATTATCCTCATAGGACATACATTATCAAAGATGATACTGTAATTAATTAATTAATTACATCTTCCTTTAATCCCTGGCATTAATCATTGTAATCCTAATCCTAATCTAAACATACCTAGAATGCCTTAAAATGTAAGTTCATACCCATGAGAGAACACATTAGCACTCCAAGAATTGTGAGCTGGAAGATCAGTAAAGCGGATTGAGCAGTTGGAATATAATGTGAACCGAGTACACAGTGGGTGGGGAGTGGAGTGAGCGCCTTTTTTGTTAGACAGAGTAGAAAAGATGGTAGTAGTGGGCCGGATTTGGCTGCCATTTTACGGCCTCCTAAACAATTGTGGTATTTTGTGTGTTTTGTACATAATGTTGATGCTAACGTCTCTTATGACTGAAAAGAGCTTTTGGTTATCAGAACAGCGGTTACTCACCTCTTTAATGAGTTGGACCCAAAGGATATAATGTTGCTTCCAGACAAGGCCCAAAGAAAAGAAAATACAGGGGTGGAGATCAGGGTGCCTTGTGAGAATTCGTCGGCCCATCCGTTCTATTAGCCAACGTGCAATCAATGGAGAATAAACTGGATGAGCTCCGTTAGAGACTATCCAACGGGACATAAAAAGAAAAACTGTGATATCTTGTGTTTCAATCAGTCGTGGTTGAACGACGACACGGATACAGTTGGCTAGGTTTTCCGTGCATCGGCAGGACAGAACAGCTACATCCGGTACGATGAGGGGTATGGGTGTGTGTATATTTGTCAATAACAGCTGGTGCGCGATGTCTAATATTAAGGTAGCCTCGAGGTATTGCTCGCCTGAGGTAGAGTAACTTCATGATAATCATTCAAATCAAATTGTATTTGTCATATGCGCTGAATACAACAGGTGTAGACCATACCGTGAAAGGCTCAGGGGTGCGTGCTCAGTCCCCTCCTGTACTCCTTGTTCACCCACGACTGCGTGGCCAGGCACGACTCCAACACCATCGTTAAGTTTGCAGAAGAGTGGTAGGTCTGATCACCGACAACGTCGAGACAGCCTATAGGGAGGAGGTCAGAGTCCTGGCTGTGTGGTGCCAACCTCTCCATCAACGTGATCAAGACAAAAGAGATGATTGTGGACTACAGGAAAAGGAGGACCAAGCACACCCCCATTCTCATCAACGGGGCTGTAGTGGAGCAGGTTGAGAGCTTCAAGTTCCTTGGTGTCCACATCATTAACAAACTAGAATAGTCCAAACACACCAAGACAGTCGTGAAGAGGGCACGACAAAGCCTATATACAGGAGACTGAAAAGATTTGGCATGGGTCCTCAGATCCTCAAAAGGTTCTACAGCTGCACCATCGAGAGCATCCTGACTGGTTGCATCACCGCCTGGTATGGCAACTGCTCGGCCTCCGACTGCAAGGCACTACAGAGGGTAGTGCGTACGGCCTAGTACATCACTGGGGCCAAGCTTCCTACCATTCAGGACTTATATACTAGGCGGTGTCAGAGGAAGGCCCTAAAAATTGTCAAAGACTCAAGTCACCCCAGTCACAGAATGGTCTCTCTGCTACCGCACGGCAAGCGGTACCGAAGCAAGTCTAGATCCAAAAGGCTTCTTAACAGCTTCTACTCACAATCCATAATACTACTGAACAATTAATCAAATGGCCACATGGACTACACTACTGCTACTCACAGTTTATTATCTATGATTAGTCACTTTACCCCTACCTACATGTACAAATTAACTTGACTAACCTGTACCCCAGACCAAGGGCAGCTGGATATCAGTTTATATGCTCTTTGACATGATAAAAGTGGTCATGTCAATGTTTCAAAGCTGTCTGAGTGGAGCGGGTATGTCTACTGAAGCCTGTTGATGAGTGACAGTTGTACAGTAGGAAAATGGACCAACCTTCCCTTTTCCATTTGTGGTTATTACGTACAGTGGGGAGAACAAGTATTTGATACACTGCCGATTTTGCAGGTTTTCCTACTTACAAAGCATGTAGAGGTCTGTAATTTCTTATCATAGGTACACTTCAACTGTGAGAGACGGAATCTAAAACAAAAATCCAGAAAATCACATTGTATGATTTTTAAATAATTAATTTGCATTTTATTGCATGACATAAGTATTTGATCACCTACCAACCAGTAAGAATTCTGGCTCTCACAGACCTGTTAGTTTTTCTTTAAGAAGCCCTCCTGTTCTCCACTCATTACCTGTATTAACTGCACCTGTTTGAACTTGTTACCTGTATAAAAGACACCTGTCCACACACTCAATCAAACAGACTCCAACCTCTCCACAATGGCCAAGACCAGAGAGCTGTGTAAGGACATCAGGGATAAAATTGTAGACCTGCACAAGGCTGGGATGGGCTACAGGACAATAGGCAAGCAGCTTGGTGAGAAGGCAACAATGGTCAGGACCTGGTCAATGACCTGAAGAGAGCTGGGACCACAGTCTCAAAGAAAACCATTAGTAACACACTACGCCGTCATGGATTAAAATCCTGCAGCGCACGCAAGGTCCCCCTGCTCAAGCCAGCGCATGTCCAGGCCCGTCTGAAGTTTGCCAATGACCATCTGGATGATCCAGAGGAGGAATGGGAGAAGGTCATGTGGTCTGATGAGAGAAAAATAGAGCTTTTTGGTCTAAACTCCACTCGCCGTGTTTGGAGGAAGAAGAAGGATGAGTACAACCCCAAGAACACCATCCCAACCGTGAAGCATGGAGGTGGAAACATCATTCTTTGGGGATGCTTTTCTGCAAAGGGGACAGGACGACTGCACCGTATTGAGGGGAGGATGGATGCGGCCATGTATCGCGAGATCTTGGCCAACAACCTCCTTCCCTCAGTAAGAGCATTGAAGATGGGTCGTGGCTGCGTCTTCCAGCATGACAACGACCCGAAACACACAGCCAGGGCAACTAAGGAGTGGCTCCGTAAGAAGCATCTCAAGGTCCTGGAGTGGCCTAGCCAGTCTCCAGACCTGAACCCAATAGAAAATCTTTGGAGGGAGCTGAAAGTCCGTATTGCCCAGCGACAGCCCCGAAACCTGAAGGATCTGGATGGAGGAGTGGGCCAAAATCCCTGCTGCAGTGTGTGCAAACCTGGTCAAGAACTACAGGAAACATATGATCTCTGTAATTGCAAACAAAGGTTTCTGTAACAAATATTCAGTTCTGCTTTTCTGATGTATCAAATACTTATGTCATGCAATAAAATGCAAATTAATTACTTAAAAATCATACAATGTGATTTTCTGTATTTTTGTTTTAGATTCCGTCACTCACAGTTGAAGAGTACCTATGATAAAAATTACAGACTTCTACATGCTTTGTAAGTGGGAAAACCTGCAAAATCGGCAGTGTATCAAATACTTGTTCTCCCCACTGTATGTGTGCTCAATGCTCCTGTAAGGGGTTTATGAGTCAGACTGTGTTGAGTATTTCTTCAAGGTTATCTGTATAAAAAGTCTCAGAGAAAAAAAAGAGGTCACGGGTAAGCGTTTCTCTACAGATTTGCCTGTTGTCAGCGTGACAGATTCAAGGTGTTGGAACTAGTCACTAGTCACAACCTCTCCATCAGACTGTTAAATAGCAAGGGATGGACTGGAATCCAGTCCTTGAAAACAAATGGCCTTTTCCAACAATCTGAAATGTATAACTTTGCTGTTGAGTGCATTTAGCATCTTCAACAAACTTAGTCCAAATCAAATCATTATTGTTTAATAATTAATAATATAATATTAATGTAGTACAATAGAGACGAAAACAAAGATGTTTATTCAGTACCACATCTTATTCATTGTAGAAAGTATATATTAAAGCAATTGCACGCTGTTTTTAGCACGGCTGGGCTGGGGTAGATGTGACGGTGCGAGGACGTGAGAACAAAAAGGTGGAGGTTGAAGAAAAAGGAAAACAAGAACGAACCGAATCGATCCGTCAAGTTTAATAAACACACTGCTCATGAACAATAACACACACCACACCACAGGGAGGGGGAAATATAACGGGTGTGGAATCATGTGAGTGGAATCAGGTGCGGGCGCGTGAGCGCGGCTGCCATCATAATCATGCCGGAGGATAGTATACCGGCGAGCCGGAGCTCCGGGGCGGGAGGGGCACCGGCGAGGTCAAAGGCACAGTCGTTAGAGTAGATCAGCACAACCTCGAGTGTACATACAATTAGTTTTCTACAACGGGTTTCCAATAAATAAAAAACATTATTTTGATAAATGTACTATTTCATCTTCAACGAAAATATAGGCCTAGTCCCGGCTGGCCATTCATTCTGGTTAGGTAGAATGGTAGAGAAGCGACCTAGTCGTTAAGTATTTTTGTTCTACATCTATGGACATGACCCAGTCGTTCGTTCCATCCTGGCTGGCAACGCTCTTATCCTTTGCTTGCTAGCTGACCAACTACGGCTAACACAGTCGGGTCAAACAGTGCAGCTGCGATTGTTTAAGCTGTTTTGGCTACATCCATAACAATGAGCTAAGTAGCTGCATTTCATTTTGTTTGACCTGTTTCTTTGTGTATGTATCCATAAAAATGATGCTGATTCATGAGTTCGACTGGCTGAATTTCAATATTGAAACAATGTTGAAAACAATGTTGCAAATGTCGAGAGACAGACAGCAACGTTTGTACAAACTCCCGTTGTTGCAAACCATGTGTTAGGCTAGACGGGTAAATAATGTCTAGATGCTTTTTACAGTTAAGATCAAGTGAATTAATTGGCTGGCTGGACTGATGGGACACTGGATGTGCAGGAATTTTTCAGATGGAACAGAAAACAAGATGGCCATTTTTGCGTCATAGACTTACCCGTGCTAAAAAAATTGTTTTAAAATGTATGAAAATTGTGTTGTCCATATTGTCTGGCAACGGCCAAACAAAAGTGAAACTGTGCTCCCTGCTTTAACGCAGTTGTAGGCTGCTGAGGTCAAACAGAGGGAATATAAAATATCTTGTATTACTCCAAATAAGACTATGGGGTCCTCACAAAATGTCTACCCTTCCACTCAGGGGGACTAGGGAATAACTCAACGAAACTCAAGAGTTGAACCAAAGACGCTCTAGGTCATATGGACTCCCGGAGGAATGTAGTTATTCCAAGGTACTTTTACGTGTGAAGTTCATACTGATAAATCTGCTTGTCAGCCAGAGATTTAGTTGCTATGGCTAAGTTTGATGTTTATTATTGTTGGTTGGTGTATTTGTTATTTATTTTGTCGATATAAAAAGAAGCTGTTACAATGTAACAAAGGCACTCCTCAAATAAAATGTATTGAACACTTGTTTTTACACACAGGTTATTTTGGAAAGTATTCAGATCCCTTGACCTTTTTCACATTTTATTATGAGTCTCATAGTCTGAATACTTTTGTAAATAACTTATTTCTGTTTTAAATGTTTCATAAATTTGCAAACATTTAAAAAAAAAAACCCCTGTTTTCATTTTGTCATTGTGGGGTATTGTGTGTAGATTTTTTATTTATTTAATCAATAATTTTTTTTAAATGTGGAAAAGGTCAAGTGGTCTAAATACTTTCCGAATGCACTGTATAGCCTACAGTAACATCAACTAATTGGAGAGTCGAGGCACAGCGGTTCTAGTGTTAAGTGTACCATTATTGTCCGTTCACTAAACAATACCTTAACGCCTCACAATCAGGACCTCATTTTATGATGGTGTTGAACGAAAAGTATATTTTTTGTTCCACTGTATTAGAGACGGTTGCAGCTTTAATTAAAGTAGACAGACAACTATTTATTTTAATTGGTTTAGACAAACGTTCAATCCTCCGTATCTTGTATCTTGGAGCCAAAGGAGAGGTGGCCCAAAGTCACTGCTACCCTCCTCTTGATCTTGAAATCGGCTACCGTTCCAAACCAACCGTGTTTAATTGTTCTATGCTAAAGAATTTCCCACGTTTACACAAACCAGTCAAGTCTGGCCTAATAATTGTTCACTTAACTCTCCTCGTTGTGTTGCTGTCTGCGCTACAGCCAGCAAGATTCTTTCTCTCCCTTCAATCAGATATCCACCCGTTCTCTATGGCAAGCCCTGATGGTACGGAATGAGCCAAAGCAAAATTCTCTAATTCACACGGGATAACCCCTGAAAAAACCTGACACGCCCCTTTCATACCATTCCCTGCCACATGAAATACTTAGTTGAGCAGTTAGATTTTCAAGCAGTGGCAACATTCTCTTTACAAGCAATCGTTTAATCATGAAAGGCCTATAGTGATGCACTCATCCTTTCTTCTGCTTCTATCGTCCTCCCTCCCTCCCTCCCTCCCTCCTATCCTCTCTCCCTCACTCCCTCCATCCCTCCCTCTCTCCCCTGTTTCAGTGAAAGTAGCCTGACATGCTCTATTTATTTTGTTTGATGACTGGGCTTGACAAAAAACCTGCCAAAATAAACAACAAACCACAAACAGAAAGTGGGCTTGTGGGAAAAATGCTTCTATGTCCAAGTGAAACAGCTGTGAGTGTGCGCGGCTGATACCAGTCCCCCCGAAAGGGTCGGGTCACTGAGCGTCCTCAAAGAGGCCTGAAAAAAAAAAAAAAAATATATATATATATATATATATATATATATATTTGTTTTGCTTTGAAGTTGCTAAAAGAGGAAGTGAACACTTAGCACCACAGCCTCTGCAAAGTTTGAAAAATATTTTTGACACTTCAGTAATAATTGTACAAATGTCTGAGGTGCCTTCCTTGCTGAGCAAGCTTTGAGGATATTAAAAGCCACACTGTCCTATCCACAGTGACAAATATCAAAGGAATTAAATGGTTCCTCTAATGATGTCCTCCACCTGTGTATGGGTGCATTGTCCATCCAATGACCATGAAATGTCATTCCACGAATAGAGTGCCTTTTGGGTAGTATAATTAGGTCAATTATTTAAAGAGCACATGTTCAACTTAATAACATCTGTCTGTCTGTCTGTCTGTCTGTCTGTCTGTCTGTCTGTCTGTCTGTCTGTCTGTCTGTCTGTCTGTCTGTCTGTCTGTCTGTCTGTCTGTCTGTCTGTCTGTCTGTCTGTCTGTCTGTCTATCTATCTATCTATCTATCTATCTATCTACAGTTGAAGTCAGAAGTTTACATACACCTTAGCCAAATACATTTAAACTCAGTTTTTCACAATTCCTGACATTTAATCCTAGTAAATATTCCCTGTTTTAGGTCAGTTAGGATCACCACTTTATTTTAAGAATGTGAGATACCAGAATAATAGTAGAGAGAATGATTTATTTCAGCTTTTATTTCTTTCATCACATTACCAGTGGGTCAGAAGTTTACATACACTCAATTAGTATTTGGTAGCATTGCCTTTAAATTGTTTAACTTGGGTCAAACGTTTCGGGTAGCCTTCCACAAGCTTCCCACAATAAGTTGGGTGAATTTTGGCCCATTCCTCCTGACAGAACTGGTGTAACTGAGTCAGGTTTGTAGGCCTCCTTGCTCGCACACGCTTTTTCAGTTCTGCCCACACATTTTCTAAAGGATTGAGGTCAGGGCTTTGTGCTGGCCACTCCAATACCTTGACTTTGTTGTCCTTAAGCCATTTTGCCACAATTTTGGAAGTATGCTTGGGGTCATTGTCCATTTGGAAGACCCATTTGCGACCAAGCTTTAACTTCCTGACTGATGTCTTGAGATGTTGCTTCAATATATCCACATAATTTTCCTTCCTCATGATGCCATCTATTTTGTGAAGTGCACCAGTCCCTCCTACAGCAAAGCACCCCCACAACATGATGCTGCCACCCCCGTGCTTCACGGTTGGGATGGTGTTCTTCGGCTTGCAAGCCTCCCCCTTTTTCCTCCAAAAATAACGATGGTCATTATGGCCAAACAGTTCTTTTTTTGTTTAATCAGACCAGGGGACATTTCTCCAAGAAGTATGTTCTATGTCCCCATGTGCAGTTGCAAACCATAGTCTGGCTTTTTTATGGCGGTTTTGGAGCAGTGGCTTCTTCCTTGCTGAGCAGCCTTTCAGGTTATGTCATTATAGGGCTTGTTTTACTGTGGATATAGATACATAAGTATGTAAATCTCTGTCTGTCTGTCTGTCTGTATGTCTGTCTGTCTGTCTGTCTGTCTGTCTGTCTGTCTGTCTGTCTGTCTGTCTGTCTGTCTGTCTGTCTGTCTGTCTGTCTGTCTGTCTGTCTGTCTGTCTGTCTGTCTGTCTGTCTGTCTGTCTGTCTGTCTATGGGTCACAGAGTTGACATGTTATTGTCAATGCAGGGGGGTTGCATCTCAAGCTCATGCCAGACAGATGGTTGGCGCAGCTCCAGCCCCCACCGAGCAGAAAAGAGCCCGGTCCTCTCCTGTGGATCCTGGGCCAGAGACATAACAAAGAAGAGTGTGTGAACTCTGGGCATCTCTGTGCTTCTTCTTGACATTTACCATTGGCGGGGTGTAAACAAGGCTGCCGACCGCAGCAGGTGTGGGGAGCAGGGGAGGTCTGTGTCTCAGCTCCCTCAAGAGCCTCCCTGGAGAATGTCAATATTTGCACACCATATCAAAGCCACCACTGTTTTGTACCACTCGTTGCATCTACTGGAAGGGGTTTCTCCACCCGCAACCTCAGAGATGTACAGTGGCATTGGTGTCCGGCATGTTCCTCCATTTCTCTCAAGAATGCGTGAAAAAACACTTATGGCTTGGTTTTGATTCGAGGCGTGTGCGGATGGTCCAGGTTTTCCATCAACAGTCTCTCTCATGTGGTACACCAGCCCCGAAGCTTGTCCCCGAAGCTGCCCTCTCACGGACCTCCAAAACATGAAAACGTGTTTTAAGTCAAACGTCTAAACAGGAGTTTTTCTTTTTGTAAATTCAGTATAGTATAATTCAAAAAAAAAGAGGAGGAAAAAGAGGAGCCAGATTGAAAAGTACTAAAAGTACATAAGAGATATAGTTGTTAAGTTGGAAAATATTACTATGAACAAATTCCCAACATAGAGACCTTAATGAAAGATGAGGGCGTATTTGATGACCCTTAGGTCAAAGACCAAAATGATCAGATGTGCCCACCACTCTGTTGCAGCGGAGCTCAGGAACTTGTGGTAAATAAGTTCAGTGGGGAGCTACTGTCCGTCTTCCCCATGTCGCATTGTTTTAGTGTCCTTTTACAGCCTCCTTTCTTCCTCCTCACTCTCCAGTCTTCTTCACACTGGGGAGCGAGGAAGTCTGCATGGTTCATTATGTGAATGTGGCACACCACCCATGTGATTGAGCACAACAGAGAGTCTGTTTGGAAAAATGACACTAATACCAAGCCAGAGACTGTCTGGAACGACCAGTGGTAACAAGGCCTCCAGCTGTGCTTCAAAGGTTTTTTCTCTGGCAAAGGACTTCTGCTGCTAGGTCTTCTGAGAAAAAAGGCCCGGTTCACTTCATATGCCACCTCAAGCTTGAAAAAATGATTTACCAGCTACTGACCACATACTGTATATCTAACACTTAGATAAAATTAGTTTGTTCAATTTAAAGCAATGGTTCACTCAAAATTCAAACATATATCATATTTTTCACTTACCTAGGCTGTTGTCAATCAACTCAGACAACCTCAAAATATTCTGTTTCTTGACAGGTTGCGTTGTGGTTTGGTTTTTAGAGCGTTCAATAATAATATATGGCATTTAGCAGACACTTATCTAAAGCAACTTACAGTCATCCATGCATACTGTACATTTTTCATATGGGTGGTCCCAGCTGGAATCGAACCCATGACATTTGGCATTTTTAAGTGCCATGCTCTACAGACTCAGCCACACAGGACCTCCATACATTTTTGGTCTTAATGTAAGTCAGAAGCTGCTGAATGTGTTGAATGATTTATTACAGCATATTTGAATGAAAAAGTCACATTTTTGTTAACTAACTGAATTAATAGTTTCTTAGCTCCAGCTGTCATAAGCATAACTCTAAAATAACTTTTGTATACTTGCAAAAAAATGGGGGACAAAATACAGAGCGCAGAACTCGGTCTCTCTCTCATGTAGCTGTTGTCAATCAACTCAGGCAACCTCCAAAGAGTCTATATTATCTATACAGATTGCTATGTGGTTCAAATCAAATGTTATTTGTCACATGCTTCATATATAACAGGTGTAGACTAACAGCGAAATGCTTACTTAAGGGCCCTTCCCAATAATGCACAGAGAAAAATATAGAAAAATATGAACCTTTGGTTTTTAGAGCATACAATGTTCAATTCCATTCATTTTTGGTCTTAATGTAAGGCAGGAGCTGCTGAAAGTGTTGGATGGTTGATAATAGCATATTTGAATGAAAAAGCCACGTTTTTGTAAACTATATAAATTAATAGTTTCTTAGCTCCTGCTGTTATTTAATGGTTAGCAGATAAGAGAGAGCTGATAACTTGGAAGCCACAAATGGTATTCCTACTCAGGGGCACAACTTTGTGTGAGGGCTTGGTTGTGGTAAGGCCTCTTACTCCCACCTAGGGGAGGAGAGAGGCACACAACCAAGCTCTCACACATTAACTAGGGAGATTATCATCCCCAATCAGAGACAGCTGTCTAGCGTTGTCTCTGATTGGGGATAGTATTTAGACTCCACACACAGCCACCTGTGTGTGGATCATTGTTCGTGTCTGCCTTGTGTTTCAGCACGTGAGTTACTTTGCTTTGTATATAGTTTAGTTAATTTAAGTCATCTCCTTTTCTGTTATTTTGTGCCTCGAGATTCCAACTCCAAAATAAAAAGGAATGACGCTCCATCAGCGCTCCGTTTATCGTCCCCTTATTCCGCATCGTGACACTTTGGTTTTAGAAGTGGCGGGGACATAATTGGCAGAGGGTCCTCCCTCAAAAATGTTTTAGGCCATCTAAAGCTAATTTCCTGCATTTATACTAGGGTTGTCCCCAACTAAAAAAAATCTTGGTCCACCAAGAGTAGTCTTTTCTTTCGACCAATCAATTGGTAGACATTTTAAAACGTGCATTTTTCCAGAATGATCCACCCTCCCGGGACGCAGCGAGAGCAGACTTTGGTAGACATCCTCTACGATATGGGGAAATTATCGAAAGAGGATGTCTACCATTATCATGCGGTGGAGAAAGGCTGGGGTCCGGAGCAGCCAAGGCGCCGGAGACGGAGGACACGTCACCGGGCTAGAGTTGAGGACCAGCCTGGAGCCCAGAAAACCCCTCAAACTGATTTTGGGGGGGGGCTATGGGGGTGGTCGGGGATCGAGGGAGAAGAGCCCCGACCACTGCACTCGTGGGGGTTCCAGGAGGAGCCCCTACAGCCATGGGAGCGGGAGTACATAGAGGAGTCGGAGGAAGACGACGACGATGTGCTTCTGTTCCCTCACTCGTGGGGGTTCCCGGAAGAACCCTCACAGGATGGGGATTGGCGGTGGAGTAGGCACGACAGGGACAGTCGTGCTCCAGCGCCAGTTCCCAGTCCGGTGCCTCCAGCGCCGGTCCAGAGTCGGAGGAGGAGGAGACGACTCAGCGCACCAAACCATCGGTGCGCAACACTAGCCCGGTACGGCCCGCGCCTGCTCCGCGCACCAGCCAAACGGTGCGTTTCCCCAGCCCGGCGCGACCCGTGCCAGCTAAACGCAACAACCCAACAGTGCGTTTCCCCAGCCCGGCGCGACCCGTGCCAGCGCCTCGCATCAGATCACTGGTGCATTTCCCCAGTCCTGTACGCCCCGTGCCTACTCCTCGCACGGAGGCTACAACGGCGGTCGCCAGCACAGCTCTGTGGGTGGAGACCATCTCTGCGTCGGTGCCCAGGGTGGGCACGACGTTCAGCCCCGCTGTGGAGCAGGAGCTCCATAGCGCGTCGGTGCCCAGTCTGGGGCCGACAGCCAGCCCAACCACAGGGCTGGAAACCATCTCTGCGTCGGTGCCCAGGGTGGGCACGACGTTCAGTCCCGCTGTGGAGCTGGAGCTCCATAGCACGTCGGTGCCCAGTCTGGGGCCGACAGCCAGCCCCACCAGAGGGCTGGAAACCATCTCTGCGTCGGTGCCCAGGGTGGGCACGACGTTCAGTCCCGCTGTGGAGCAGGAGCTCCATAGCGTGTCGGTGCCCAGTCTGGGGCCGACAGCCAGACCAGCTGCAGGGCTGAAGACCACCTCTGCGTCGGTGCCCAGGGTGGGCACGGCATCCAGCCTGAGGTCTCCTGTAAAGGTCAGCAGCCTGAGGCCTCCTGTGAAGGTCAGCAGCCCGAGACCTCCGGAGAAGGTCAGCAGCCCGAGACCTCCGGAGAAGGTCAGCAGCCCGAGACCTCCAGTGAAGGTCAGCAGCCCGAGGCCTCCAGTGAAGGTCAGCAGCCTGAGGCCTCCAGTGAAGGTCAGCAGCCCGAGGCCTCCAGTGAAGGTCAGCAGCCCGAGGCCTCCAGTGAAGGTCAGCAGCCCGAGGCCTCCAGTGAGGGTCAGCAGCCCGAGGCCTCCAGTGAAGGTCAGCAGCCCGAGGCCTCCAGTGAAGGTCAGCAGCCCGAGGCCTCCAGTGAAGGTCAGCAGCCCGAGGCCTCCAGCGAAGGTCAGCGCCCCACCACCTCCAGCGAAGGTCAGCGCCCCGCCACCTCCAGCGAAGGTCAGCGCCCCGCCACCTCCAGCGAAGGTCAGCGCCCCGCCACCTCCAGCGAAGGTCAGCGCCCCGCCACCTCCAGCGAAGGTCAGCGCCCCGCCACCTCCAGCGAAGGTCAGCGCCCCGCCACCTCCAGCGAAGGTCAGCGCCCCGCCACCTCCAGCGAGGGTCAGCGTTCCGCCACCTCCAGCGAAGGTCAGCGTTCCGCCACCTCCAGCGAGGGTCAGCGTTCCGCCACCTCCAGCGAGGGTCAGCGTTCCGCCACCTCCAGCGAAGGACAGCAGCCCGGAGCCTCCAGCCACAGTCCGGGGCCGGTCGTCTGCTTCGCTCCAGTGCCGGAGCAGTCCGCTCCACCGGTGCCCAGTCCGGGGCCGGTCGTCTGCGCCGCTCCAGTGCCGGAACAGTCCGCTCCACCGGTGCCCAGTCCAGGGCCGGTCGTCTACGTCGCTCCAGTGGCGGAGCAGTCCGCTCCACCGGTGCCCAGTCCGGGGCCGGTCGTCTGCGTCGCTCCAGTGCCGGAGCAATCTGCTCCACCGGTGCCCAGTCCGGGGCCGGTCGTCTACGTCGCTCCAGAGACGGAGCAGTCCGCTCCACCGGTGCCCAGTCCGGGGCCGGTCATCTGCGTCGCTCCAGTGCCGGAGCAGTCCGCTCCACCGGTGCCCAGTCCGGGGCCGGTCGTCTACGTCGCTCCAGGGAAGGAGCAGTCTGCTCCACCGGTGCCCAGTCCGGGGCCGGTTGTCAGCCCCTCTCCAGGGTTGAGGGCTCCCACACCAGGGTCCAGACAGGACTTGGTGGAAGGCGGGAGTACTGAGGGGGGAACCATCGCGCCGGGGTCCGGACCGGACCGGGCGTGCAACGGAGAGGTAGGAGAGAAGCTACTCTCACAGCCTGTGCCACGCCCGGAACCGGAACCGGAGCCCCCACCAGCAACCACCTCAGTACCCCGCCATGTCCCCCCTAGAGTTTTGGACATTTTCTCTTTCAGGAGAGGGGGGATCCTTTTGTGTGCGATCGGGAGTCCGCACCTTAGGGGGGGGGTACTGTGAGGGCTTGGTTGTGGTAAGGCCTCTTACTCCCACCTAGGGGAGGAGAGAGGCACACAACCAAGCTCTCACACATTATTAGGGAGATGATCATCCCCAATCAGAGACAGCTGTATAGCGTTGTCTCTGATTGGGGATAGTATTTAATCCCCACACACAGCCACCTGTGTGTGGATCATTGTTCGTGTCTGCCTTGTGTTTCAGCACGTGAGTTACTTTGCTTTGTATATGGTTTAGTTTAGTTAATTTAAGTCATCTCCTTTTCTGTTATTTTGTGCCTCGAGATTCCAACTCCAAAATAAAAAGGAATGACGCTCCATCAGCGCTCCGTTTATCGTCCCCTTATTCCGCATCGTGACACTTTGGTTTTAGAAGTGGCGGGGACATAATTGGCAGAGGGTCCTCCCTCAAAAATGTTTTAGGCCATCTAAAGCTAATTTCCTGCATTTATACTAGGGTTGTCCCCAACTAAAAAAAATCTTGGTCCACCAAGAGTAGTCTTTTCTTTCGACCAATCAATTGGTAGACATTTTAAAACGTGCATTTTTCCATATATGTGACCGACCTCCTTGATTCGATTTTATATAGCAACATTTTAAATGGTGTTTTTTTTTACATTGGATAAAAGCAGAGACACAGTGCTACAAAATGGTATAACATACACTGCATTTAAGGGAACAATGGGAAAGTAATTCTGCTTTGAAAGTTGATAAACTTGTAATCTCACTTTTGAGAAAATGGCCTTTGAATGTTTTGGTATCTAGTGGAGAGCTCTTCTTTGTCTACCCCCATTCAGCATCGTTCACACCCTCTTAAGCTTTAACCCCACCCATCTTGTTTTGCTCTCGGAGCGTTCAGAGCACACACTTGACGCTCTGGCCAATGAGTAGGGTTGATCCGAGCGTTCTGACCTCACAACGGCAGTCAAGCACCCAAGCTAACTGGCTAACATTGGCTAGCTTGCTAGCTACTTCCAGACACGAAATTGTGATTATGGTTAATTGTTTACCTCTGGATAACATGAAAACAGCCTAACCAGCACTGCTAAGGCGAGTAAAATGGTCAGTGGGGTGTTCTCTCATTTAACACCCTAGCAGAGCTGGTTAGGCTGTTTTCATGTTATCCAGAGCTTTGGTGACAGTAACAGTGCTGCTGGCAACAATTTAATTCTGTTTTTTTGCCGACGTTTACTAACACCAGCCATTTTCTACGGGTGTTGTGCGTTCGTCAATTAATCAGTTATTCTGCGCTCTGGCATATTCAGACTGAATTTACGAAATGGTTATTTGCATAGTGAAGTCTTTTAAAATAAGAATTGTTCTTAACTGACTTGCCTAGTTAAATAAAGGTAAAAAAAAATATAATAACTGAATTGTTAAGACATGTAGCTAGCTAGGTAAACAATGAACCTAGCTAGGTGAACTATGTGTAAGATCATACATGTATCATTAGCTAGCGAGCCAGCCAGCTAACGTAAACTAGCTAGGTAAACAATGAACCATAATCCCAAACATAATCCCAACCCTGCCTGAATCTGCCGGTAGCTAACCAACCAGGTTCAATGTTAGCTAGCTAACATTAGGCTCTAACTAGCCAAGCAAACAGCTCTGAGATACTAATAATAACATCATACACTTAACGTTAGCTAGCGAGCCAGCCAGCTAATGTTAGCTTACTAGCTAACGGTACACTTTAACTTGAAATTAAACCACTTTCTGTCAAAATTAGAATTGTGTAATATCTGAAAATGTAGCTAGCTAGACTATCTTACCCGTATACATCATCATGCATGATGGACGTCACGAATGCCAGGCCACGAATGCACTTAGTTTGAAGATGTAATATGGAGACAGGTGTTTTCTCCAACTCTTTAGCTATCATAGTCTATAGTGATGAAACGGTTACCGGTTTCAGGATAAACCACAGTAGAATTCCCGACGGTTAGTATTGTAATTATCATTAAAACCATGTTTGATTACCACGGTTTGAAAAACTCATGGTAAATACTGTCCAGCAACAACCGAAGTTAGCAACAGTCTGATGCAGGCGCAGCATGCAACGTGGGTTTTGTTTTGTGTAAAATCATGGCAGAAGGCAGTGACAGCACTCAAAATATTTCAGCCTTCTAAGAAGACCAAATCTGAAGTGTGGTCGTATTTTGGGTTTTACAAGAGTGCTGAGGGAAACTTAATCGAAGATGGTCACCCAGTCTGCAGAACATGCAAAAAAAAAAAAACGCTGCAAATCTCTTGAGTCATCTTCATGACCACCATCCACTACAATAGCGAATGCAAGGTAAGTTCACTTTAAGCTCAATGCATGATGTGGGGACTTCGGAATGGGGGAAATGTCATGGTTTGTCTGTCTAACTTGCTAATAGCTTGTCAATAATGTAAACTGAAGCGTTCAGTGTTACCTACTCTTGTAAAAACACTACACGTTGTTCTGCTGCTGTATGCGTCGTGTGTCTGCAGACTCTATTCGCCCATTGCACACGAGAACACGTTATGTAGTTAAGTCACCCAAGCAACATATTTTGTTAATTAAAAATCCGGCAGTCGTCGACTTGGTTGTAAAAGTGTTCCAACAGGAGAAACACTATAGACTCCAATACAAGACTCCTGTATTTATGTAAATTGTGCATGTGGTCATGGCATATACTCACATACAACACAGAAGATAGTGTGTGAGTGAGATGATGATGTTGATGATAACAATAATTATAATTATAATGTAAGAACACCAATAATAATAATAATACATTTGCTATTCCCTTGTTTACAGAGTGGGCGTGCGGCAGGCAAACCCAGTGATGCTACTGGTCCCTCCTCAACTACAGTTGTGACACAGACACTCCAGCAAGCGTTTAAAAGGCAGGCTGCTTATGCACCCACATCAAAACATGCTCAAGACCTCACTGCAGCCCTTCCATATTATAACGCAAAGGCCATGATACATTTTTACATTTCAATCTCAAGTGAACAAAGATGCATACATACAGGATGGTAGGCCAGCAGCAACTTATTCCTTTATCAAGGAGAGAACGGACATACAATCAGTGGATTGGATTGGATTTGCATTGGATTTGCATTGGATTTGTTTACATATGGTTGTATTGTTCTTACATGCACATTGCTTTACTTGTGTTGCTTTTATATGCACATTTGCTTACTTAAGGTTGTGTTAATTAAAACCTGCACTAGGGAAACGTTTACCTCTCATGGCCACGTGGTGCCATCTTTAATGTTCATGTTATTATTTTAATGTTTATGCACAAAGTACATAGTGCTGCTAATTTTATTTGGTTGTTGGTTTTCAATATAAAACTTGGTGAAATTATTTCAGTGTATCAGTACTTTTTGAACATTTCCTGCACATTTGAACAATACCGCGATAATACTCATAACCATGATAGTTTTGGTCACTATAATAGAGATTTGAAACCGTTTCATCTCTAATTCTCAAATTCCACTGATTTCAAAACTCGATCCTCCAGAAAGTGGAGAGCAACACTTATGCAGCCCCACTACGCGATACATAAAAAAATTATCTGTGTTAGACAGGATTACCTATACATACTGACCAGCTCAAATAGACAGAAGCCTTCTATATGGCAGGCCAATCCGAACTCCTCTCTTGGCATGTCCAGCCCACTCATTATCTCAGCCAATCATGGCTAGTGGGAATGTTGCTGTCTTTTCTTTGATTTAAAAAAAAAAAGGTTTACGTTCAAATTTCTCTCCTGTGAAGTAGTGACACGCGACATGCGTCTAGTTTTCTGAAACAAGTCACATATAGACACACCCTATGTGTTTTAATAAAATCAACTGTATATAATGAACTTGTCTGATGCTTTAAGCATGCTGTTTGATTAAATAATGAATACACAAATTACTCAAGAGGGAGTCAGAGATTAACTAGAAGGAAAAAACCTGTTCCCGACCCTTTAAAAAAAAAAAATATATATTTTTTATTTCACCTTTATTTAACCAGGTAGGTCAGTTGAGAACAAGTTCTCATTTGCAACTGCGACCTGACCAAGACAAAGTGCGACAAAAACAACACAGAGTTACACAGTAAACAAACATAATAGAAAATCTATATACAGAGTGCAAAATGTAGTGCAAAATGCAGTAAGGTTAGGAGGTAGGACAATAAATAGACCATAGTGGTGAAATAAATTACAGATTATCATCATTAACACAGGAATGAAGGATGTGCAAATTATGATGTGCAAATAGAGATACTGGAGTGCAAGATTAGTGAAAATCACATTGGCTACACATGGCCTGTCTGCAACAATCTTGAAACAGTGTATAAACTATCAACTGGGTCACCCCAAAACCTGCGCTAGCAAACTTGAAACAATTTATATAAATATTCTGGGCCCTCAGAGTTTCCCGCGCCAGTGAGCTCGGGACAGAAACAGCTGTAGGCTATTCGTGCAAGGTTAAGAAGTAATTAGGTATTTTATGACGTTTCCACTGGATCAGAGCACAACATTTTTCCCTTTCATGCCGAGTGGTTATCGAAATGGAGAGAGCTGGAAATATTGTTCAAATACTTTGAGGAACTATTGTCCTTCTCAATTGATTCTAAAAATAGGCTTTGTTTACTTGCTCTTTGAGGTGAAGAAGAATTACTTTAAAAAGCTCCACAGCTCATTAGTGTTGGTGACAATCAGAAATCCTATCAGACATCCTCAAATAGGCACATTTATAGGCCTATATTTGTGTGCAGGCCAGGAAGACCAGTCGGACTTCTATGTCCCCTTTTGTGTTTCACTCAACATTGACAGGAGCATTTCAAACAAAAGATAATTAATACATTGACGCAACTCATAAATGTAAGGAAATAAACAAAAACTTGTTTCTCACAACTGTAGCATAGGTTGTGAGTTCCGCTCCGACAACGAGAACGAACGGTAAATGAATGTAATAATAATATATTTAATGCATTTAACAGAAATGACCATAACCAAACAAACATTGCAGATTCTAATTAACGGTAAATGTAGGCTACGTCTGGTGATGTATGTAATGGGGAATTAATAGGCACACAATGAATTTATGAAACAATGAATAACCACAAAATGGCGGGAGAGAGCGCGTTCTGGACAGATCCACAATCCCCATATTCTTGGACCGTTGCATCCCCGCGGCCTCCTCAATAGTCCACTGAGACAGGCGCAAATCACACAGGTGTCTCGTGTGCCATGAAAATAAATATTCTATTCGCGACTGCTCGACTAAAAACAATCAAATGTTTTATTATCCGCAATAAATGCTAGTCTTTTTTCAAGTAAACAAAAACAGTGAGAAGGGAGAATCTCTAGACATGCTGAGATAAAAGAACACACTCTTTGCCAGAATTCAGCCAGCCTTCGCAAGACCACAACATATGCAAATACAGTGCATTCAGAAAGTATCCCGACCCCGTGACTTTTTCCACATTTTGTTACGTTACAGCCTTATTCTAAAATGGATTAAATTAATATTTTTCCCCTCAAAAATATACACAAAATACTATATAATGACAAAGTACTAAATATAAAAACTTTAATATTACATTTAAATAAGTATTCAGTACTTGCTTTGTTGAAGCACCTTTGGCAGTGATTATAGTGTCGAGTCTTCATGGGTATGTAACGTAACAGAATGTGGAATAAGGAAAGGGGTCTGAATACTTTCTGAATGCCCTGTATGTCCCCTTTTGTGTTTTACACTCCTCCAGCAGAGGAATTACATTTCTGAGTACATGATATTCACTTTCACTGGCGTATATGATGTTCTATGGATGAGCTTAAACTGCAGCAATTTATGTCTGAGTTTATATGAACATTACAGGGCATTCAAACATACAATATCTGTTTCCATTCATCATCATCAATATTGTGCCGTGAACCGACTGTGCACCATGACATTGTGTGTAAAGTAGGGAATTACCTTGGGAAACTGACAGACTAATAAATGTTATTTTGCTATACTGACTAATAAAAACTCACATTGCGCTGTCAAAAAAACGTCAGAACATCGGTCTTTAATCGTTTGGCCGCTGGTTTCATAGTTTGATTCAGATCTAGTGTGAATAGGGCAAAAATAATACCTTAACTTAGTGAGCTAGCTAGCTAACGTTTAGCCAACTTTTAACGGCACATCAACTGGCGAAAACTCTCCAAGTTAATTTTCTTCTGTTGAAACGGGACAACATACACACAACAGCTGTTAGATAGATAATTAATCCCCCAGTTCCTACTCATCCAGTTTTCTATGATATCTGCTTACACCATGCTCAAATCTGGTCGCTACACCTTGCATTAAGATTGCCAGGCTTTCACTGTTAAACCATCAAGTGCAGGACAATGAAATGACTAACCTTGTACAATTTGGTCGTAGAGCGTAAGGGTTTCTGGTATATTTGAGATGACAATCTAAAGGACATAACAACATTTAGCAATTATATAACAGAGGATTAACACGGAACATGTCTGATGCATCTGGGCCTCAGCCAAGATGGTGGATTAAATTGAACCTTTATTTAACTAAGCAAGTCAGTTAAGAACAAATTCTTGTTTACAATGACAGCCTACACCGGCCAAACTCTGACAATAATGGGCGCCACACTATGGGACTTGAATTCACGGCCAGTTGTGAGTCAGTCTGGATTCGAACCAGGTTGTCTGTAGTGACGCCTCTAGTACTGAGATGCAGTGTCTTAGACCACTGCACCATGTGGGAGCCCCCAATTAACACCCGTGCCTTAAGATGGGGTGAGTTTGATATCCAGCATGACGCCACATGACTGAGGGCTGGAATGAAGTCTAGTGTTTCAGCGGGCTGACCTTTTATATTGTTGAAGTGAGATGGTATAGCCTAAACTGGTATCTACTATCAGGTCTGATATGGAGAGGTTTAGACTAGTTCATTCCACTCTTGAGAACATTTGAATAATGTTTTATTAATCTTTTTTTGCGATTGGAAGTTTCAAATACATTATGTAGTTTTGTATTTTATCTGCCTTTTCTTGATTGACTAAAGTCTGTTTCCTTTTTATCGATTGAATGTAGCCACTGTGTTTGCTATATAACCACAAAAAATCTGATTAGTCATCCCCAAGAAACCATATTTTCATAGTTAATGAGGAAGGGCTCTCTGCTACCCCTCAATAATCCTACTGTGGAGCTGTGCGCTTCCATCAGAGAGTAACTTGAGGTGTGCACACATGTGGCCGACAGGCCGGCATTCCACGCATGGGACGGGTCAGTATCTGCTGCCTGTCGAAGGTGGCTGTGCTGGGGGATTAGGGAAGGCTAGGGGCTATGCCGCAAGGCCTCCCTGGCTTGCTTCTGTTTATATTGTGCCACTGAAACAGAAAACAGATGACAGGAAGAGAGGAAACTGAAGGGCATGGCTTGTGTTTCCCACTGATGTGTTTCTCTCTTTGGAGAAAACATTAGTATATAACTGCTATGTTCACATGCATGCTATCACTGATGTTATAACACTGTCGAAGTCCATTGGTATAATATCAAAGAATGACTCCGTATTACTGTCATAAAAACCTTTTCATATTATGCAAGTTTAAAGTAACAAAGATTTACATGTAGACCCTAATATCTCCAGCCATGTCACCTGTGACACAAGTCAGTATTCGATGTCCATCCGTGTCTGAGAAGGTTGGGAGAGGACGTGGAAACTGGCCACTAGGGGCAACAGTGAGTGCTGTTACCTTCAAGTAGGTTTTGTTTCTGCTAGGGCGTTGTGGATAGGCGTAAGCGTTTGCCTCTGATTCCAAAGGTTGCAAGTTAAAATCCAGCGATAGAAAGTCGTTTTTTATATTTTTGTTTTAAGCCTATCCCAAACCTTAACCCTTTCCTTAATATTTTACCCTTAACTTAAGCTAACCTTAACAATTGGGAGTAAATGCCTTAAACACTTTGACGTTTGAGAAACATGGATGAACGAGACTGTGAGAGCTAGTGAAATAGCTCACAACGTGCCACAGTTGAATGGGCATAGATGTGTCCAATTCATCGCCCTTTACCAACAATCTCCAGTGAGAGCAACGAGGTCACTTAGCCACTCCAAAATAAATAAACACTACATCTGACAGTCCACTCACCTTGCAGCTGTATGGTGGCCCATGGCTAGGTGGCTTTAGTAAAGCCTGACAGCTTCAAAGAGGGCCTTGCTGCCAGCTCAGGCTAAACTAGTCCCCCTTTTCGAGACCCTTAGCCCCATATCCTTGGAGTATCTGTTCCTCTGGCCATGGGATAGGCCTACTCTTGGGGTGTTTTCTTTCACAGTTTAAAGTGGTGGTGCCATTAATATTCAGGATCATTCAGGCAGCTTGTGAGTATTGGCACCTACTGGAGGTTCCATTAGAGAACAAAATACATCTCTGATATTCGGTGATGTGAACAGGAAGTTTTTCTTGGCTGGCATACGTGCTAAAACCAGTGCTGACTAACATGGGATCAAATGCATCAAGTCAAAATGAGGTCAGAGAGTGACTGTGCCTAATGTATCATATGTTTACCATTACACAGAGCTGGCCTTATGGAGAATGCCCTGGCTCCTAGTGAATACTGAATATCAGTGTATCAATCTTTAATAATATATTCTTGTGTCATTCTATTAATGATAAATAATGATCATATTACTCTGTAAAGCAGATGCATTTATGTCTAAATGGTAAAACAACAGCCTCTGCGAATCTTTGGCCATTGTTATAGTTTTGTGGTTTTAGAGTGAGGGTTGCAAGGCACTGTGTCAGCTCCAGATTTAACTAAGCCAAGGTCACCACCTGTGGTTATAAGCAGCACCACGCCACCAGGCTGGTCGCTCATGTAGGCAAGCCGGCCGTTCCTGGAAGGCAGACAGGCATACATAACCCATGGCCATCTGGCACAGGGACAGGAGACAGACGGACAGCCGTCTTTGAGGAGGTCTCCGTGAGCCCATCCATCAATCGTCACCTTTCTAAACCAGGGAGGTATCAGATATCACCCAAACGTCAAGACTGACAACAGAAGGGGAGCTGGGATATAGTGGCGACTGTTTGTGGATATAGTGGCGACTGTTTATGATTGGCCTTTGACCTTAGAGACCTCACA
Organism: Thymallus thymallus; assembly: GCA_023634145.1. Classification (NCBI taxonomy): domain Eukaryota; kingdom Metazoa; phylum Chordata; class Actinopteri; order Salmoniformes; family Salmonidae; genus Thymallus; species Thymallus thymallus. The sequence goes on from CM042422.1 coordinate 3,187,376, forward strand.
TTAAAATAGCAAACTAGGCAGCTGAACAACACTTCAATATTTAGCCAGAAATAGAAAACAAGAGCTTTTCTGGCCATCTGTTAAGATGAGTCCCTGCCAAAAAAGTACTGCGTACCCTGTATACTGCCGGTAATACCGTATACCCTGGTATGGTACAGGAACGGTATGAAGATCTGGATACCGCCCAACCCTAGTTAAGACTTGAGATAAATATGCTCCAGATATTTGAAATAAAAAAAAAAATTCTCTCCAAAAAAGAAGTACATTTTCCTTATGTTAGCAACAAATATTTTGAAAAAGGTATTACTTATAGAGTATCATGATGTTAATACTGTTATTGTCTTGCGTCCTTTTGTGTGAGTGGAGATGACTTGAAAGCCTTTGCCCCGACCCCTGGATAACTCACCATACCAGGTCACTTCTAAACAGCAAAGACAAAAGGTACATTTAGAATGAAATAAAATGACAACATTTTTGCAAAGTTGAACTTCAGGAGTGGTATTCAATGAAAAAGGTATGACATGTGTCACACAGTATTATTAATAACATGGAAAGTTGTGAGTAGTCTTAACCTCCTGTCAAATATCAACCTGAAACCAAAATAGAATGTTTTCCTTCTTTGTAAATTTTTTTATTTTGTGTGTGTTACAAATGTGGCCTTGGACATGTTTATTTAACCTTTGTTTTGACAGGAAGTCATGCTCTAGATGTATCGAATATACATGAAACAAGATAATGTGCTGCGCCTTGAAGCTACAATAGCCCAGTAGCTCAGCAGTTCTCCTTCATACAAGTCCTTTAGCAGACGTGTTTATCCAGAGACGAGTTACAGGATCAATTAGGGTTAAGTGCCATGTCAGCTCAGGGATTCAAACCAGCGACCGTTTGTGACTACTGGCCCAACACTCTTAACTGCTAGGCTACCTACCACCCCATGTTATGAACATCTCCAGGCCAAAACACAACACATACCATGGGATTGACGGATGCCTATGGTCGGCCATTGTTCTGTGAAATGCTCCTCAGAATGAAAGCCTGTGGTGAGAGTCTAAGTGGATAATGTGGGAACTATCGTCAATCTTTGGGGAGAAACCAAACAAAATGTTGCAATCCTTTGTTTGCTGAACACACAGCCTCTCAAGTCCACAACTCCCCACTATATGGTCCATGATAGGATCTACAGTCAGGCAGCGGCCTTGGGTCGGCAGTTAGCCTAGTGGTTAGAGCCTTGGGCCGGTAACCGAAAGGTTGCTGGATCAGATCTCCGAGGTGACATGGTACAAATCTGTTGTTCTGCCCCTGAACAAGGCACTTAACCCACTGTTCCTAGGCCGTCATTGTAAATAAGAATTGGTTCTTAACTGACTTGCCTAGTTAAATAAATGAATTGTGGGTTTGTTTTGGTGAATAAATAGAGTGTCATTAGAAATTAGAAATTAGTATTACATTAGAAATCAAAATAAAATATTGGTCGCTTACACAGATTTTCAGATGTTATCGCAAAATGCTTGTGTTTCTAGCTCCAATAGTGCAGTAATACCTAGCAATAAAACAAATCAATACATATAATGCAGAAATGTTTTAAAAATAAGTTCAATAGGATTAGCCATGACTAGTAGTACAGTATATACCGTACATATAAAGTGGGTAAACAGTATGTAAACATTATTGAAGTGACCAGTGTTCTATGTCTATGTACATAGGGCAGCAGTCTCTAAGGTGCAGGGTAGAGTACCGGGTGGTAGCCGGCTAGTAACAGTGACTAAGTACCCCCGGTGATGCGTTGGGCTGACCGCACCGCCCTCTGGAGAGCACTGCAGTTGCAGACGATGCAATTGTGAGACCAGGTGGTGAAAAAGACAGGATGCTCTCAGTAGTGCATCTGTAGACGTTCGTCAGGGTCTTAGGGCCGAATTTCTTCAGCCTCCTGAGGTCGAAGAGGCTCTGTTGCGCCTTCGTCATCACGCTGTCTGTATCAAGGTACCTTTTCAGGTCAGTGATGTGCACGCCGGGGAACTTTGACCTCCTTGTAGATTTTGATGATTTGAGTTGAAGTGCATTGCCAATCATCATCCCATATTAGTAATCTCATAGTATTATTTTAAATTTTATTTAACCTTTATTTAACTAGGCAAGTCAGTTAAGAACCATTCTTATTTACAATGACGGCCTACCAAATATGCTACACACTCATTTCCGTCCATAAGTCAAGCCTGATTTACCCAAGGAACTGGGTAAACTTTACCCAAGGAACTGGGTGAAGCCAAGGAACCCAGACATACTGTACCTTATGTTTAGAATCACAACTCCTTCTAACAAACCACTTCACTTCTATCTTTGTATTCACTCATCTTTCTTTCTTTCTATGAAAAGAAAGAAGTGTGTTGCTCCACTCTTCATCTCGTTCCTCACTTTCCAAGAGGTCAATGATATAGAGTACCTTCACGTTAATACTGGCACGATGAGCCATGCGCTGTTTAAAAGGCCCATGCACCTGTTACTCCCTTGGCTCTCCCCAAAGTACATGACAACTGGCTCAGAGTCAAAACCAGTGGGGCTGAGAAAGAGCTCAGCCTTGTCTGTCACTGGATCTGCCGAACCCCTCTGTTTTGCATCTCAAATAACCTATGGCAACGTTGGTATGTTCATCCCCTGCAAGGACTTCTAGATAGTCCAGCCCTTTAAATTTAACTGAGAACTAGGCTTAATGCTGGAAGATATAGGAAAAGGGATATTTCAGATTAATGTTTTGTACAGAGGGAATAGGGGTTATGTTTGGCCCTCCTTTTTCTGTAGTCCACGATCATCTCCACGATTATGTCTTGCTCACATTGAGGGAGAGGCTGTTGTCCTGGCACCACACTGCCAGGTCTCTGAGCTCCTCTCTATAGGCTTTCTCATCGTTGTCAGTGATCAGGCCTACTGCTGTTGTGTCGTCACCAAACGTAATGATGGTGTTGGAGTCGTGCTTGGCCACACAGTCATGGTTGAACAGGGAGTACAGGAGGGGACTGAGCACGCACCCCTGAGGGACCCGTGTTGAGGATCAGCGGGGCAGACGTGTTGTTACCTACCCTTACCACCTGGGGGCAGCCCGTCAGATATGTACGTACGGTCACTGTGAGGACAACGTCTTCGATGCACTTATTGATGAAGCCGGTGACTGAGGTGGTATACTCCTCAATGCCATTGGATGAATCCTGGAACATATTCCAGTCTCTGCTAGCAAAACAGTCCTGTAGCGTAGCATCCGCATCTTCTGACCACTTCTGTATAGAGCGAGTAACTGGTGCTTCCTGCTTTGGTTTTTGCTTGTAAGCAGGAATCAGAAGGATATAATTATGGTCAGATTTGCCAAATGGAGGGTGAGGGAGAGCTTTGTATGAATCTCTGTGTGTGGAGTAAAGGTGGTCTAGAGTTTTTTTCCTTCTGGTTGCACATGTGACAAGCTGTTAGAAATGAGGTAAAATGGATATAAGTTTGCCTGCATTTAAAGTCCCCGGCCACTAGGAGTGCCGCTTCTGGATGAGCATTTTCTTGTTTGCTTATGGTGTTATACAGCTCACCAGCATCGGTTTGTCGTGGTAAATAGACTTCTACAAAAAATATAGATGAAAACTCTCTTGGTAGATAGTGTGGTGTACAGCTTATCATGAAGTTACTCTACCTCAGGCGAGCAATACATAGAGAAATCCTTAATATTAGACATCCCGCACCAGCTGTTATTGGCAAATAGACACACACCACCACCCCTCGTCTTACCAGACGTAGCTGTTCTGTCCTGCCAATTCACGGAAAACCAAGCCAATGTTGTTGTATAATAACAATAATGTTGTATAACCAAAAGTATCTGCTAGCTAGCAAGTACCAGCTATCTACTTAACTAACATAATCACCAACACCAGTGGTTTGATGGTTGACAGGAAGCAGAAGTGGGGTCTAGTAGTAGTAGTCCAGTAGTCTGCCAAAATCACAAGAACTTTACTTTACGATTTTGTGCATCTACTAGCCCTTCCCAGCTAGCACATTTTGTTCTTTCGAAGTTGTGAGAGCGTATGTTTTTGGTTTCACATTGGTTGTGGGAACAAAGCCATACGTTTCCTTACCGGTAAAACTAAACGTTTTTTAAGAACGTTTCTGAGAACACCTGTTCTAGGAACATTTATTTTTTTGGTTACAGTTTCTGCGTTTTATGTGAGGTTTTACTGTAGAATGGAAATGTTAGGTTTTTGAATAACTTCCTTAACTTTCACTGAATGTTTCAATAAGACTTTTAGTAATACTACTAGCTTATTCTGGGTTCACTTTTTCAAACTCTAAGCACAGATAAGAAACATGGAAATTCATTCCCTTAGGCATTAATCATGCAAACACTTTTGACACCGCATCAGTGAGATTCAATCCTATAATCTTCTGTTCTCTATCCATGGATGGAGCTAGCATGTTTTTTATGCATATAAAGCTGTTCATTTTAGTCAAACAGATCCCATTTCAAAGGAAATAGCTATCATTAAGATCAGATGGGTCCAATAAGAAATAAAATACAGGTTTTATTGTCACCTACTCCAGGTAGATGCAGTGAAATGTGTTGTTTTACAGGGTCAGCCATAGTAGTACAACGCCCCTGGCACAAATTAGGGTTAAGTGTCTTGCTCAAGAGCAACAGATTTCTCAACTTGTCGGCTCAAGTATTCAAACCAGTGACATGTGGGTTACTGGCTCAACGCTCTAACCGTTAGGCTATCTGCCGCACAAGATGAGAGCATGACTTTAAATATAAACATGAGGAAAACTGTAGGAAACGTTATGCTGATGTACTCAAATTCCCACAGAAGAACGTTGTTTCTTAACATTCTCTGAACTATGAGAACATTGCCAGTGTCAAACCAGTTGGAGAACATTCCTAGAACGTTACCACAATTGAAATTAAATGAAAGCATGTTTGAATTGTTAGGAAATGTTCTGTTAAAGTAATGAAATAGCAAGAAAATAATGTTTTTTGTCAAATTCCTTAAATGTGATGAGAATGTTCCACAGTCAAGCAAAAGTTGTGGTAAGGTTGTATTCAAAATAACCATAGGACAACCACGCTCTCACCAAGCTCTAAGAAACATATGTTTCTCAGAACGTTATGTGCTAGCTGGCTCCTGGTGTCAAGTGCGGCAGGGGTTCAGAAAGTCATGGAATTGGGAGTCTGGGTGAGGGGGGGGTTGGGGTTGTTGAGGCGCTGGAGCAGCTGACAACTCCAATCCTCGTGCGTTTTTAAACGTCTGGCACTGGACCCAGAGCCAAGAATCTAGCCGTTCATCCCCTGTGAGAGTTAACAGGATATTAATGTAGGGCCAGATCGTCCAATGTCACGGCCCAACGGCCTTTATGGAGACACAGGTTTTGACACATCTCCTTTTTGTAGACGGATAGGATGTGACAGAAGATAGAGAGGCATCGAATCCGTTTGAAAAAAGCCTTGCTTGAACATCAATGGAGTTGGCCCAGGCTAAAGCAACAGATGGTAGACAGAGAAGAGGATGAGCTGTGTGAAAGTGGAGCCCTGCTCTCTCTATTCCTCCATTTGTATTAAATGGTGACTTAAACAGAGAACAACATTTTTCAGTGTTGAGGAGTGAGAGTTGTCTTTCCGCTGATGTTTTGGGCTACTTTGATTAATGGCAAGGAAACTACCTGCCACTTTGACTGAGCACACTGAGATTGCAAAATCGACTCGTAGCAGCACAGAAGGTCTTTAACTAGTGTTTCCTTTTACTGTAATTCATCTTCCCGTTCCAAATCAAATGTAAAATAACTTGTAGAATTGAGTGAACTGGGCTCCGTTTCCAATCGGACGTTTTTATACCATATTGGTGAGAAATACATCTCAATATTTTACACCCTGTGCGGCGGTTTGTCTACAGGTACCCACTCCTGCCTCAAACAACACCACCAGACCTGGAGTAAGCTCCTTTTGAAAACATTTAAAACATTGAACAATTGTAACGATTCCCCCTTCTTCCCTAGAGCCAAGTTTGGGATTGAATGACATCATTTTTAGTTTGGGTCATATCAGTCAGTCGTTTACCACTCAGCCTCCATTTGAGGTGACCAAGTATTCCCCTGACACCCTGGCCCCAAACTACCATTCCATGGAAGGCTCACAAGGCTCGGCCCAGAATGATTAGGATCTGACACAGGAGCAGGTGGGCGCCTGAATTGAAACCGTTTTACAGCTAGTGCAATTGCACCGACAATGCTATCAAACCAGTAATATCTCTCATGTGCCTTGTCTCAAACAAGCCAACAGTCAGGCTGTGCACTTATACCCAGACTGGGCTGCCGTGCAATGTGGATAGGTCTCGGCCATTACTCACAACTGTCACTGACTGTAGCCACATCACATCTCAATATCAACTGAGCATGACACACACTGTCTGGTTGCCACAGCTTCCCTGTTCTTTCTACCACACACACTGTCATCAACTGTCTTGGATTTATATTTGTGTGATTGTCTTTCATTGAGCGAGTTTGTAGATATTTTACTTTTCATATGTCACTGAAGTACCTCCCATATGGGGAAAAAAAATACAATATATTTGATGTCACGTAAAAAATTGTCTTTGTGTTTTTTTTATTTTAACCTTTATTTTACTAGGCAAGTCAGTAAAGAACAAATTCTTATTTACAATGACGGCCTACCGGGGAACAGTGGGTTAACTGCCTTGTTCAGAACGACAGATTTTTACCTTGTCAGCTCGGGGATTCGGCCCGACACTCTAACCACTAGGCTACCAGAGATGAGGTAGTCATTCAAAAATCATGTTGAACACTATTATTGCACACATTTTTATTCCTGAACATATTTAGACTTGCCATGACAAAGGGGTTGAATACTTATTGACACATGAAATTTCAGCTTTTCATTTTCATTTAAATTAATTTGTAAAAAATAAAAAATATGACGTTCTGGGTGTAGATCAGTGACAAAGAAATATCCATTTAATCCATTTTAAATTCAGACTGTAACCAAATGTGGGAAAAGTCATGGGGTGTGAATATATTATAATTATTTATTATTATTGTAATAGTAGAATGTGTCAGACTGAATGCACAAGATGAATACCCTGGTTTACTACCAAACTAGCACTTTTTAGTTCCTTGGAAGTTGTGGGAACATATGTTTTTCGTTTCACATTGGTTGTGGGAACGAAGCCATACGTTTCCTGACCGGTAAAATGTAACGCTTTTTAAACGTTCTGAGAATAATAATAAAACACCCTTCAAACTAACCCTCCACTCATTAAAAAACCACTACTTCGACCCCATCTACTCCTGCACCGTGCCAACGGCCTCGGAGGACGGGACACCACCACTCAACACACCCTGTAACTCTTCTGAAGTAAAATCTCGTTTACCCAGCGGCCACCACATCTATTTTCTATGATTTACGTTCTATTTCTGCGGTACAGTTGACAACCATTGCTATGAACGCTAAGAATCCAACCTTAGCATATATCACTCGTTGGCCTATGGTCACATACATGTGTTTAGCAGATGTTAATGCGGGTGTAGCGAAATGCTTGTGCATCTAGCTCCGACAGTGGAGTAATATCTAACAAGTAATATCTAACAATTTCACAACATATACCAATACACACAAATCTAAGTAAGGAATTAATTAGGCCTATATACACATGGGCAAGCAGCATGGACTAAGATACAGTAGAATAGTATTGAATACAGTATATTTTTTTATTTACCTTTATTTTACTAGGCAAGTCAGTTAAGAACAAATTCTTATTTTCAATGACGGCCTAGGAACAGTGGGTTAACTGCCTTGTTCAGGGGCAGAACGACAGATTTTTACCTTGTCAGCTCGGGGATTTGATCCAGCAACCTTTCAGTTACAGGCCCAACACTCTAACCACTGGGCTACCTGCCGCCCCAAATATACATATGAGATGAGTAACGCAAGATATGTAAACATTATGAAAGTGACTAGTGTTCCATTTCTTAAAGTGGCCAGTGATTTATAGTCTATGTATATAGGGTAGCAGTCTCTAATGTGCTAGTGATGGCTGTTTAACAGTCTGATGGCCTTGAGATAGAAGCTGTTTTTCAGTCTCTCAGTCCCAGCTTTGATGCACCTGTACTGACCTCGCATTCTGGATGATAGCGGAGTGAACAGGCAGTGGCTTGGGTGGTAGATGTCCTTGATCTTTTTGGCCTTCCTGTGACATCAGGTGCTGTAGGTGTCCTGGAGAGCGGGTAGTTTGCCCCCGTAAAACGCTGGAAGGGGGTCTAGAGTGGCAGGTAAGGTGGAGGTGATATGATCCTTGACTAGTCTCTCAAAGCACTTCATGATTACAGAGGCGATAGTCATTAAGTTCAGTTACCTTTTCCTTCTTGGGTACAGAAACAAAGGTGGCCATCTTGAAGCATGTGGGGAGCAGACTGGTATAGGGAGAGATTGAATATGCCTGTAAACACACCAGCCAACTGGTCTGCACATGCTTTGAGGACGCGGCTAGGGATGCCGTCTGGGCCGGCAGCCTTGCGAGGGTTAACACGCTTAAATGTCTTACTCACATCAGCCACGGAGAAGGAGAGTCCAGGGTCCTTGGTAACGGGCCACGTCAGTGGCACTGTATTATCCTCAAAGTGAGTGAAGAAGGTGTTCAGCCTGTCTGGAAGCGAGACATCTCTGCATCGTGGCTGGTTTTCCTTTTCTAATCTGTGACCCTGCCACATACTTCTCCTGTCTGAGCCGTTGAATTGCGACTCCACTTTGTCTCTATACTGATGTTTAGCTTGTTTGATTACCTTGCGGAGTGACTCAGTCACCTTATCCTTGCGTCTAGATTATTTTCGCAAGCTACCCGGAACATATCCCAGTCCACGTGATCCTGAATGATCCTGAAGCGTGGATTCCGATTGGTCAGACCAGTGTTGAATAGTCCTTAGCTTGGGTACTTCCTGTTTGAGTTTCTGCCTATAGGAAGGGAGGTCAGATTTGCCGAAAGGAGGGCATTCCAGAAGTTTGAATAGCAATGTTCGAGAGTTTTAGCCGCGTGAGTGCTACAGTCGAAATGTTGATAGAACTTCGGCAGCCTAGTCCTAAAATGTGCTTTGTTAAATCCCCAGCTACAATAAATGCAGTTTCAGGATATGTGGTTTTCAGTTTGCATAAAGTCCAGTGAAGTTCTTTGAGGGCCGTCGTGGTATCGGCTTGAGGGGGGATATTAACGGCCGTGGCAATGACGGAGGAGAATTCTCTTGGGAGATAATACTGTCGGCATTTGATTGTGAGGTATTCTAGATAGGGTGAACAAAAGGACTTGAGTTCCTGTATGTTACTACAATTACACCATGAGTCGTTAATCATGAAACACACCTCTCCGCCCTTCTGCCCTTCTGCTTCCCGGAGAGATATTTATTCCTGTCTGCGCGATGGACTAAAAATCCTTCTGGCTGCACCAACTTTGACAGAATATCACGAGAGAGACATGTTTCCGTGAAACAAAGAATGTTACAGGCCCTGATGTCTATCTGGAAATTAATCCTTGCCCTGAGCTCATCAACTATGTTATCCAAAGACTAAACATTGGCGAGTAAGGGGGTGCAAGTCCGATGTATTAGTAGCCAACTAACGTTAGGTAACTTGCCCTATCTCACCAAAAGCCAATTATTTTACTTGGAGGGAATACTGACAGTACTGTTAACTGTCAGGCACAATGTGTCATACACAGTATGTCAGGATGTATCCAAGCACCTGGATTAATTATGTCAAACAGTGCCACTGTCAGGCTCTGGCCATAGAGAAGCCTATTTGCTTCTCTATGTAGCTATGGTCCGAGTCTGACAGTGTCTTTCTTTTCTGTTTCTTTGTGGGTTTTGAGTGGATCTCTAATTAGAGGCAGCTGCTCCCGTTGTCTCTAATTAGGGATCCGATATATGTTGAGTCTGTCCTTCACGTGGTGTGGGTTGTTATCGATATCGATGTATGTCGCAGTCACGGTGAAGTAAGTGTGCCTTTTGTTTTACGTCCGTTCATTCCGTGTGTTTTTTTGGTGAACGTGACGTTTAGTCGATTTTGTATATTTACCTTGGTTTTGTGTCTGGTAGTTCGTCAGTTTCGTTTTGTATATTTACATAGTAAAAAATAAACGATGTCGAACTACTATCCCTGCGCTGCGTCTTGGTCTCTCCAAACCCCATTTCGTGACAGAACAACCCACCAATACGAGACCAAGCAGCGCAAATGGGGAGAGACGGAGAGCGAGATAGCCCCGCGTCGGTTTACCAACACCGAACTCCTCGGAGGGTTCGAGTCCTGGAGGAGCCAACTCCACTCCCCATGTGGACCATGGGGAGACCCAGGTACCAATGGGGGGCTCAGAGCAAGGAGCAGGAGGAAGAGCTGGAGGAGCATTTTGGGGAGGTTCTGAGGGAATTGGTGGAGATAGAGGAGGAGGTCGAGAGGGAGATGGCGGAGTGGACCAGTCCAGGTCCGGTCAGATACTCCCCTTCCAGGCCAGAGCAATCCGCTTCACCGATGTCCAGTCCGGGTCCGGACCTCTGCCCGACTCCCCGCACCCAACCTCCAGTGCGTGCGTCTAGCCAAGTGCGTCCCGTGCCAGCTCCACGCATTCGACCTCCGGTGCGCCTTCCCAGTCCGGTACGACCCGTGCCGGCTCCCCACCCTGAGCCTCCAGCGAGGGTCAGCCACCCTGAGCCTCCAGCGAGGGTCAGCCACCCTGAGCCTCCAGCGAGGGTCAGCCACCCTGAGCCTCCAGCGAGGGTCAGCCACCCTGAGCCTCCAGCGAGGGTCAGCCACCCTGAGCCTCCAGCGAGGGTCAGCCACCCTAAACCTCCTGCGAAGGTCAGCGCCTCTAAGCCTCCTGCGAAGGTCAGCGCCTCTCAACCTCCTGCGAAGGTCAGCGCCTCTCAACCTCCTGCGAAGGTCAGCGCCTCTCAACCTCCTGCGAAGGTCAGCGCCTCTCAACCTCCTGCGAAGGTCAGCGCCTCTCAACCTCCAGCGAAGGTCAGCGCCTCTCAACCTCCAGCGAAGGTCAGCGCCTCTCAACCTCCAGCGAGGGTCAGCGCCTCTCAACCTCCAGCGAAGGTCAGCGCCACTCAACCTCCAGCGAGGGTCAGCGCCTCTCAACCTCCTGCGAGGGTCAGTGCCTCTCAACCTCCAGCGAGGGTCAGCGCCTCTCAACCTCCAGCGAGGGTCAGCGCCTCTCAACCTCCAGCGAGGGTCAACGCCTCTCAACCTCCAGCGAAGGTCAGCGCCTCTCAACCTCCAGCGAAGGTCAGCGCCTCTCAACCTCCAGCGAAGGTCAGCGCCTCTCAACCTCCAGCGAAGGTCAGCGCCTCTCAACCTCCTGCGAAGGACAGCGCCTCTCAACCTCCTGCGAAGGTCAGCGCCTCTCAACCTCCTGCGAAGGTCAGCGCCTCTCAACCTCCTGCGAGGGTCAGCGCCTCTCAACCTCCTGCGAAGGTCAGCGCCTCTCAACCTCCTGCGAAGGTCAGCGCCTCTCAACCTCCTGCGAAGGTCAGCGCCTCTCAACCTCCTGCGAAGGTCAGCGCCTCTCAACCTCCTGCGAAGGTCAGCGCCTCTCAACCTCCTGCGAAGGTCAGCGCCTCTCAACCTCCAGCGAAGGTCAGCGCCTCTCAACCTCCAGCGAAGGTCAGCGCCTCTCAACCTCCAGCGAAGGTCAGCGCCTCTCAACCTCCAGCGAAGGTCAGCGCCTCTCAACCTCCTGCGAAGGTCAGCGCCTCTCAACCTCCTGCGAAGGTCAGCGCCTCTCAACCTCCAGCGAAGGTCAGCGCCTCTCAACCTCCAGCGAAGGTCAGCGCCTCTCAACCTCCTGCGAAGGTCAGCGCCTCGCAACCTCCTGCGAAGGTCAGCGCCCCTGAACCTCCAGCGAGGGTCAGCGCCTCTCAACCTCCAGCGAAGGTCAGCGCCTCTCAACCTCCAGCGAAGGTCAGCGCCTCTCAACCTCCTGCGAAGGTCAGCGCCTCTCAACCTCCTGCGAAGGTCAGCGCCTCTCAACCTCTAGCGAAGGTCAGCGCCTCGCAACCTCCTGCGAAGGTCAGCGCCCCTGAACCTCCTGCGAAGGTCAGTTCACTGGTGCCCATTCCGGGTCCAGCCGCCTGCTCCGCCTCAGTGCCAGAGCAGTCCGCTCCACCGGTACCCATTCCGGGACCAGCCGTCTGCTCCGCCCCAGGGCCAGAGCAGTCCGCTCCACCGGTACCCAATCCGGGTCCAGCCGCCTGCTCCGCCTCAGTGCCAGAGCAGTCCGCTCCACCGGTGCCCAATCCGGGTCCAGCCGCCTGCTCCGCCTCAGTGCCAGAGCAGTCCGCTCCACCGGTGCCCAATCCGGGTCCAGCCGCCTGCTCCGCCTCAGTGCCAGAGCAGTCCGCTCCACCGGTACCCAGTCCGGGTCCAGCCGCCTGCTCCGCCTCAGTGCCAGAGCAGTCTGCTCCATCGGTACCCAGTCCGGGTCCAGCCGCCTGCTCCGCCTCAGGGCCAGAGCAGTCCGCTCCACCGGTACCCTCTCCGGGTCCGGCCGTCTGCTCCGCCTCAGTGCCTGAGCAGTCCGCTCCACCGGTACCCAGTCCGGGTCCAGCCGCCTGCTCCGCCTCAGTGCCGGAGCAGTCCGCTCCACCGGTGCCCAGTCCGGGCCCGGTTTCTTGCCCAGCTCCATGGCCGGAGCCGTTTGTCCCACCGGGGCCCAGTCCGGGCCCGGTTGTTTTCCCCGCTCCATGGCCGGAGCCGTTTGCCCCACCGTGGCCCAGTCCGGGCCCGGTTGTTTTCCCCGCTCCATGGCCGGAGCCGTTTACCCCACCGGTGCCCAGTCCGGGCCCGGCTGTTTTCCCCGCTCCATGGCCGGAGCAGTTTACCCCACCGGTGCCCAGTCCGGGCCCGGTTTATTGCCCAGCTCCATGGCCGGAGCCGTTTGTCCCACCGGTGCCCAGTCCGGGCCCGGTTGTTTTCCCCGCTCCATGGCCGGAGCCGTTTGCCCCACCGTGGCCCAGTCCGGGCCCGGGTGTTTTTCCCACTCCATGGCCGGAGCCGGTTGCCCCACCGGTGCCCAGTCCGGGCCCGGTTGTTTTCCCCGCTCCATGGCCGGAGCCGTTTACCCCACCGGTGCCCAGTCCGGGCCCGGTTGTTTTCCCCGCTCCATGGCCGGAGCCGTTTGCCCCACCAGTGCCCAGTCCGGGTCCGGTTGTTTACCCCGCTCCATGGCCGGAGCCGTTTGCCCCACCGGTGCCCAGTCCGGGCCCGGTGATAAGAAAAGGGCATGGGGCAAAACTGGCAAACTCACCGGAGCCAGAACCGCCCCCGAGGGACTAGTCTTCCCTCCCATTAACCCCCCCTGTTTTGTGTTTTTGTTTGTTTTTGCCGTCCGGGAGTCCGCGCCTTGGGGGGGGGTACTGTCAGGCTCTGGCCATAGAGAAGCCTATTTGCTTCTCTATGTAGCTATGGTCCGAGTCTGACAGTGTCTTTCTTTTCTGTTTCTTTGTGGGTTTTGAGTGGATCTCTAATTAGAGGCAGCTGCTCCCGTTGTCTCTAATTAGGGATCCGATATATGTTGAGTCTGTCCTTCACGTGGTGTGGGTTGTTATCGATATCGATGTATGTCGCAGTCACGGTGAAGTAAGTGTGCCTTTTGTTTTACGTCCGTTCATTCCGTGTGTTTTTTTGGTGAACGTGACGTTTAGTCGATTTTGTATATTTACCTTGGTTTTGTGTCTGGTAGTTCATCAGTTTCGTTTTGTATATTTACATAGTAAAAAATAAACGATGTCGAACTACTATCCCTGCGCTGCGTCTTGGTCTCTCCAAACCCCATTTCGTGACAGCCACTAGGAACACCTGCTCTTTCCATGACAGGTTGACCAGGTCAATTCAGTTTCTAGTGTTCTAGAATATTCGACCGTTGGATTTCATACTTTTTGAATTCTCAGCGCAGCTCAAGCAATTTCTTCAACTGTCAACCACAGCAAAATGGGTAACTATCTGCATTGTCGGATGTCTTGTATAAACCTGATCCTGCATATGCCTGGAACAATTATTTTCCGTTATCAGCTCAGTAGAGAAACATCTCAAAGAACAAGGAATGAGTCTGACTAGAACCAGATGAAAGGACCGTTGTTATATGAGAGTGGAGTGCCACCCTTACATATTTGCTCTATCATAGGGCACATGCCACTATGCCCATTCCATGTTCTTTGGGTCCCTTCTCCAAGAACCAACTATCTGAGAAACCGGTTTACAGTCAAGTCATATATTCTTTGGGATCTGGAAGTGTGACCTATCAGATTCTGTTAAACTCTCATGTTCTATGACTGAGTGAAATTAATTTGAAAATGTTTCTTCCTCTAATTAGTTGTCCCGCATGGATGGGGCCTTTGTCCGAGGCCCTTAGATGAAAGTTCCACGGTGAAGCATTGGAGCAATCTCTCAGACAGCTATTCCTCTCCCGGGAGTCTCTCTCTCTCAATTCTGCCCCACTCGCCATATTTTGGGACTGATTTATGAAAATATTTAAAATAATATAAAGTCAGTTGAGTGGCCCTCCATAACCAGGTTGTGCCTCATAAATTCTAATTAAATTATTGAATTTGAATCGAATTTGAATATAAGTAGTAAACAGGATACATAATTGCAATTAGAATTTGAATTAAAGTAAATAGAATTAAATTCAAATGCCTCTTCTATTCTATACTATGTGTAGTCTATACAAATATACAGTACATTTTGTACATAAAATATCAAACGTTGTTATATTCAAATAGTGTGCAACAATAGTTTTTCAGGACAAACTCTTAAATTGAAGGAAAACAAAACCTGTATGCAAATATGTCATTGAACAAAAATATAAGTGCAACATGTAAAGTGTTGGGCCCCATGTTTCAATATATAATATAAGTAGTAAACAGGATACATAATTGCAATTAGAATTTGAATTAAAGTAAATAGAATTAAATTCAAATGCCTCTTCTATTCTATACTACGTGTAGTCTATACAAATATACAGTACATTTTGTACATAAAATATCAAACGTTGTTATATTCAAATAGTGTGCAACAATAGTTTTTCAGGACAAACTCTTAAATTGAAGGAAAACAAAACCTGTATGCAAATATGTCATTGAACAAAAATATAAGTGCAACATGTAAAGTGTTGGGCCCCATGTTTCATGAGCTGAAATAGAAGATCCCAGGAATATTCCATTCTCTCAAATGTTTCACACAAATGTGTTTACATCCCTGTTAGTGAGCCTTTCTGCTTTGCAAAAATAATCCATCCATCTGACAGGTGTGGCATATCAAGAACTGTATCGGGCAGACAGACAGTGTGTATGGCGTCGTGTGGGCGAGTGGTTTGCTGATGTCAAGATTGTGAAAAGAGTACCTCATGGTGGTGGTGGGGTTATGGCAGTAGCGGTTCTACACTCTTAGAAGTAAAGGTGCTATCTATAACCTAAAAGGGTTCTTTCCAGGCAGAATCTTTTGGTTCCAGGCAGAACCTTTTTGAGTTCCATGTAGAACCCTTTACTCTGAGGGTTCTACATGGAACCCAAAATGGGTTCTTCAGAGAGTTCTCCCATGGGGACAGCTGAAGAACCCTTTTTTTCTAAGAGTGTAGATTGTATGGCGCCCTGGGCGTACCCCCCCATCAGCCCCTCGCCTTCCCCCGCCGGTACCCCCGGGGGCGCCTCGTGCCGCCCCCGGCAAGATGCCGCTCTGGGCGGCTGTCCATGTATGGAATGGTCAGGCATAAGCTACGGACAACAAACACAATTGCATTTTATTGATGGCAATTTGAATGCACAAAGATACCGTAATGAGATCCTGAATTGCCTAAATTAAATTCTACTTCCTGTCACTCAAACTCAAATTCTACATCCTGTGGGGTGTGGCCAATTCAATTCAAATTTCAACTCATGAGTTGAATGGGAGTCAATAAAAAAATTCTGAACTAAGCACAACACTGCTCCAGAATGGGACATAAAGTGACACAGTTTTGCCTTCAGCTGTTGGGATTTGTCACCTAGTTTATATAACTTGATTCTCCTGTGATAGAGGTCTCCTGTCTGACCACCAGGAGGATGTCTTTTGATTGGTTCCAACTCTGGCCACTAGGGATGACTTTACAGGCCAATCTCTGTAGTGCAGAGTCGTGGCCAAAGGTTTTGAGAATGACACAAGTATTGGTCTCCACAAAGTTTGCTGCTTCAGTGTTCTTAGATCTTTATGTCAGTAGTTACTATGGTACACTGAAGTATAATTACAAGTATTCCATAAGTGTCAAAGGCTTTCATTGACAATGACATTCAGTTTATGCCAAGAGTCAATATTTGCAGTGTTGACCCTTCTTTTTTAAGACCTCTGCAATCTGCCCTGGCATGCTGTCAATTAACTTCTGGGCCACATCCTGACTGATGGCAGGCCATTCTTGCATAATCAATGCTTGGAGTTTGTCAGAAGTTGTGGGTTTTTGTTTGTCCACCCGCCTCTTGAGGATCGACCACAAATTCTCAATGGGATTAAAGTCTGGGGAGTTACCTGGCCATGGACCCAAAATGTCGATGTTTTGTTCCCCGAGCCACTTAGTTATGCTCCATCATGCTGGAAAAGGCATTGGTCGTCACCAAACTGTTCTTGGATGGTTGGGAGAAGTTGCTCTCGGAGGATGTGTTGGTACCATTCTTTATTCATGGCTGTGTTCTTAGGCAAAATTGTGAGTGAGCCCACTCCCTTGGCTGAGAAGCAACCCCACACATGAATGGTCTGAGGATGCTTTACTGTTGGCATGACACAGGACT
Organism: Thymallus thymallus; assembly: GCA_023634145.1. Lineage (NCBI taxonomy): Eukaryota > Metazoa > Chordata > Actinopteri > Salmoniformes > Salmonidae > Thymallus > Thymallus thymallus. Next base: position 3,204,209 of record CM042422.1, read on the forward strand.
GATGGTAGCGCTCACCTTCTGGAAGTGGTGTTTTCCGGATGGCCCAAACAATCGGAAAGGGGATTCATCAGAGAAAATGACTCTACCCCAATCCTCAGCAGTCCAATCCCTGTACCTTTTGCAGAATATCAGTCTGTCCTTGATTTTTTTCCTGGAGAGAAGTGGCTTCTTTGCTGCCCTTCTTGACACCAGGCCATCCTCCAAAAGTCTTCGCCTCACTGTGCGTGCAGATGCACTCACACCTGCCTGCTGCCATTCCTGAGCAAGCTCTGCACTGGTGGTGCCCCGATCCCACAGCTGAATCAACTTTAGGAGACGGTCCTGGCACTTGCTGGACTTTCTTGGGTGCCCTGACGCCTTCTTCAGAACAATTGAACCTCTCTCCTTGAAGTTCTTGATGATCCGATAAATGGTTGATTTAGGTGCAATCTTACCAGCAGCAATATCCTTGCCTGTGAAGCCCTTTTTGTGCAAAGCAATGATGACGGCACATGTTTCCTTGCAGGTAACCATGGTTGACAGAGGAAGATCAATGATTTCAAGTACCACCCTCCTTTTAAAGTTTCCAGTCTGTTATTCTGACTCAATCAGCATGACAGAGTGATCTCCAGCCTTGTCCTCGTCAACACTGTCACCTGTGTTAACGAGACAATCACTGACATGATGGCAGCTGGTCCTTTTGTGGCAGGGCTGAAATGCAGTGGAAATGTTTTTGGGGGATTAAGTTCATTTTCATGGCAAAGAGGGACTTCGCAATTAAATGCAATTCATCTGATCACTCTTCATGACATTCTGGAGTGTATGCAAATGGCCATCATCAACACTGGGCAGAAAACTTTGTGGAGACCAATACTTGTGTCATTCTCAAAACTTTTGGCCATGACTGTAGGTTTACAGATCTGTTACCATGAGATCTGTTACCTCACGACTGTAGGTTTACAGATCTGTTACCATGAGATCTGTTACCTCATGACTGTAGGTTTACAGATCTGTTACCTCACGACTGTAGGTTTACTGATCTGTTACCATGAGATCTGTTACCTCATGACTGTAGGTTTACAGATCTGTTACCATGAGATCTGTTACCTCATGACTGTAGGTTTACAGATCTGTTACCTCACGACTGTAGGTTTACAGATCTGTTACCATGAGATCTGTTACCATGAGAGCTGTTACCTCACGACTGTAGGTTTACAGATCTGTTACCATGAGATCTGTTACCTCACGACTTTAGGTTTACAGATCTGTTACCATGAGATGTGTTACCTCACGACTGTAGGTTTACAGATCTGTTACCATGAGATCTGTTACCTCACGACTGTAGGTTTACAGATCTGTTACCATGAGATGTGTTACCTCACGACTGTAGGTTTACAGATCTGTTACCATGAGATCTGTTACCTCACGACTGTAGGTTTACAGATCTGTTACCATGAGATCTGTTACCTCACGACTGTAGGTTTACAGATCTGTTACCATGAGATCTGTTACCTCACGACTGTAGGTTTACAGATCTGTTACCATGAGATCTGTTACCTCACGACTGTAGGTTTACAGATCTGTTACCATGAGATGTGTTACCTCACGACTGTAGGTTTACAGATCTGTTACCATGAGATCATTGGAGATGACATATGCAAAGAATGATTTCTTAATACTTACCGTGGGTTTTTGGGTGTGGTTCACCAAATTCCGTGTGGTTCATTTTAGGCACATCCATGATAGTGAGGATGACAGTTTAAAGTTGATAGGCCACGGTGGAGTGGATTTTGATAATGTTTTTGATTTGTCAATAACTCAGCCATCTTTTGACCAATCCCTTAGATATGTACCATGGGTGGTCATTCAATTTTGTCAGCCGGTTATTGTCATGCAAATGACTGCCGGTCTCATGGTAACTGACCGTTAATTAACATAAAATATTTTAGCATCTCCAGGCATACAAGCCTCTGACGCACGCCTTCGGAACATCTACATTTGAACAAGTCTAACATACAGAGCAACTTACAGTAGTGAGTGCATACATACCCTTAGCTGTGGTATATTGGCCATATTTTACAAACCCTCGAGGAGCCTAATTGCTGTTATAAACTGGTTACCAATATAATTAGAGCAGTAAAAATACATATGTTTTGTCATACCTGTGGTATACAGTCTGTTATACCTTGGGTTCATATATACAGTTGAAGTTGGAAGTTTATGTACACCTTAACCAAATACATTCAAACTCAGGTTTTCACAATTCCGGACATTTAATCCTAGTAGAAATTCCCTGTTTTAGGTCAGTTAGGATCATCACTTTATTTTAAGAATGTGAAATGTCAGAATAATAGCAGAGATAATGATTTATTTCAGCTTTTATTTCTTTCATCGCATTCCCAGTCGGTCTGAAGTTTACATACACTCAATTAGTATTTGGTAGCATTGCCTTTAAATTGTATAACTTGGGTCAAACTATTCTGGTAGCCTTCCACAAGCTTCTCACAATAAGTTGGGTGAATTTTGGCCCATTCCTCCTGACAGAACTGGTGTAACTGAGTCAGGTTTGTAGGCCTCCTTGCTCGCACACGCTTTTTCAGTTCTGCCCACAAATTTGCTATAGGATTGATTGCCACATTTTGCCACAACTTTGGAAGCATGCTTGGGGACCCATTTGCGACCAAGCTTTAACTTCCTGACTTCCACTCTGTTGAGTGGTTGAAAAATGAGTTTTAATGACTTCAACCTAAGTATATGTAAACGTCCGACTTCAACTGTAGGCCTATGCGTATGCATAAGCTCTACTAGGCATATGGGTGTTCTACATGCAACGTCTTAATCATCACCTTAGAAAAAGCTATCCATGTTGTTGTTTGGTTTTGAAACAACATCCACAGCGACCATGTTTTCCACTCAATTTCAACCTGTTGTTGAATCTCTTCTTTCAAATTGATCATCACAGTGAGGTCAAAAAAGTTGATAAGTGTTTGATATGATTTACCAGGACATTAGCGACCTGATGGTCATTACCTACATGGGTACTACCAACAAATGTCCAGATTGTAAAAAAGGAGATTTGGTGAAATTTGACTGGAGTCATGACTCATGACTGCCAGTGTGACGTTAATACGGTTACCGCAACAGCACTAACCATGGGCCTACATTCCACATTCGGTCATTTGGTCCTATGGTTCATTGAGCATACTAGCATATGCCTACTGGTATAGTATGGCCATCTTTGAATGTGTCAACGTTATTTTATCAAAGTCTTTAGGGACTATTGCGATGAGTCCAAAAACCAAATTAGGAGTGAATCTGATTATGATCATTTTAAGCATTAGCGAATTGTTAATAGTAACCTTATTTTTTACAATATAAATGCCAAATGTTACATGGTTCATCATGGTAATGTCTTAAATTACCCTAAAACGTTTCAAGTTGATAGGCCATTGTGGAGTGGATTTAACAAAGGATTTAAATGGACATGTCAAATCTGATTTCCTGATTTTTCAATAACTCAGCCATCTTTTAACCAATCCCTTCGCTTTTCTCAAACTTAGTTAGTAGATGTACCATGGGCCTACAATTTGGTGTCATTTGGACTTATGGTTCATGAGAATACATTTTTCAAAGGATTTCAAAATATCCAAGATGAAGGAAAATCTATCCTGGCGGACCTTTAGAGAAATGTGTTCAGCATGAGGAAAGACACCTACATACAACGTTTAAAGTGTCTAGGTCAAGCGGGGTGACGGATATGAGGGTTTAAGTAAGACTGCTTATAACAGCGCCCCATATAGGCCAATCATTGCCATTCTATTTGACCAAGTTACTCATGGCCTCTAGGTTCTGTGTGCCAAATTAGAAAGAAAGTTACCAATCTATCCTTGACTTATTTGACCATATCAAAGAAAAAAAAAAAGGATTTCAAATTAAGCTAATAAAGTGAAATGTGATAACCAAGGTCAGTGTGGTGCAAATCTTAAAGCAAGTATTCTGCCTGGCGTACCAACTTGTCACCTTTGATTAAGATGTATATCTGGTATATCCAAGTGAAACTACTGTACAATATAAATAATATAGGCACACTACGTACAGTATGACATCATCATACAAACTATGGGGGAAGGGAACCTGCATATCTGCAAAAATGGACTTTTCCACTCACCACCTGAGACATACTCACCACCTGAGACATACTCACCACATGAGACATACTCACCACCTGAGACATACTCACCACCTGAGACACACTCACCACCTGAGACACACTCAACACTTGAGACACACTCACCACTTGAGACACAATCACCACTTGAGACACACTCACCACTTGAGACACACTCACCACTTGAGACACACTCACCACCTGAGACACACTCACCACCTGAGACATACTCACCACTTGAGACATACTCACCACTTGAGACATACTCACCACTTGAGACACACTCACCACCTGAGACATACTCACTACTTGAGACATACTCACCACCTGAGACATACTCACCACTTGAGACATACTCACCACCTGAGACATACTCACCACTTGAGACATACTCACCACCTGAGACATACTCACCACCTGAGACATACTCACCACCTGAGACATACTCACCACCTGAGACATACTCACCACATGAGACATACTCACTACTTGAGACATACTCACCACATGAGACATACTCACTACTTGAGACATACTCACCACCTGAGACATACTCACTACTTGAGACATACTCACCACATGAGACATACTCACTACTTGAGACATACTCACCACCTGAGACATACTCACCACCTGAGACATACTCACCACTTGAGACATACTCACCACCTGAGACATACTCACTACCTGAGACATACTCACCACCTGAGACATACTCACCACATGAGACATACTCACCACCTGAGACATACTCACCACCTGAGACATACTCACCACCTGAGACATACTCACCACTTGAGACATACTCACCACCTGAGACATACTCACCACATGAGACATACTCACCACCTGAGACATACTCACCACTTGAGACATACTCACCACCTGAGACATACTCACCACATGAGACATACTCACCACATGAGACATACTCACCACCTGAGACATACTCACCACCTGAGACATACTCACCACCTGAGACATGTGCACATAGAGAAGAGCCAATATTGTCCGTTTGTAAGTTTGTTGTTGTTTAATTATGTTAGCAGAAAGTTGCCCTTCTTCTTATGTACCTACATTTCAGAAAAGCAAGACATGTGACCAGAAATGTTCAATTGAGAAGGGGGCATAAACTACGTTGACAGCTAGGGAATGCTGTGTATATATTTGATTGAAGTGTGGGCTAACACTTTCTCTAGTCTGGGTCAAAAACAGTTTTTGGGGTGAGTTCACAGCTGCTTCAGGAAAAATCATTTCCTGAACGTTGACCATGTTTTCTGTCTCTCTCTTTCCCCCCTCTCTCTCTTTCCCCCCTCTCTCTCTTTCCCCCCTCTCTCTTTCCCCCCTCTCTCTCTTTCCCCCCTCTCTCTTTCCCCCCTCTCTCTCTTTCCCCCCTCTCTCTCTTTCCCCCCTCTCTCTCTTTCCCCCCTCTCTCTCTTTCCCCCCTCTCTCTCTTTCCCCTCTCTCTCTTTCCCCCCTCTCTCTCTTTCCCCCCTCTCTCTCTTTCCCCCCTCTCTCTCTTTCCCCCCTCTCTCTCCCCTCTCTCTTTCCCCCCTCTCTCTCCCCTCTCTCTTTCCTCTCTCTCTTCCCTCTCTCTCTCCCCCCTCTCTCCCCTCTCTCTTTCCCCCCTCTCTCTCCCCTCTCTCTTTCCTCTCTCTCTCCCCTCTCTCTCTCTCCCCTCTCTCTCTTTCCTCTCTCTTTCCCCCCTCTCTCCCCTCTCTCTTTCCTCTCTCTCTCCCCTCTCTCTCTCTCCCCTCTCTCTCTCCCCTCTCTCTTTCCCCTCTCTCTCTCCCCTCTCTCTTTCCCCCCTCTCTCTTTCCCCCCTCTCTCTCCCCTCTCTCTTTCCCCTCTCTCTCCATTCCTCTGACTCTTGGACCTGGAAAATCAATTGGTTTCTTTTGGATCACAATGGTTCAGGTACGTAACTTTCTTTTAGCACTCCTAACTGGTATTTCATTATTTTACACACTGACATAATGTGTTTCATTCCAGCTCCGTCATTACATGCCACTGAAATAGGTTTATTTACAGCAATACAAGAAATACAAGTTATGAAATATACCCCCCAACATACAGTAGCTAAAGTATTGAGCAAAATGTGAAATGTTCTTCTTAATAACCGTCAGAGTTTATAGAAACACAACCAAGTGCGTTGCCAAGGAAGCGGCGTACGGCTGAAGTTCATTATTGCCCATTAATATGTAATGAAAATAAACACATTCATTCAGATCAAAGGCCACTAAGTCCCTGGTGGAGAGGATAAACAGAGCTTTGAAGTGGCTGTAACATCACTGGCTTAGTTAGCTTTTCCATGCAAAAAGTGAACACCCTGCAGAATGTTAAGGTTTGAGAGGCAGAACGCCCTGATGTTCTCACCACAGAAATGGGTCTGGAATGGTTCTGGAGTCCCCTGGGCCTTACGCATCTTGGTACTCACACATCCTGCAATTCACACTGTGCCTTTCGGACGTACAAATGAGATGCGGCTCGGCAACTAGTTCTAATTTCATCTCCCCTGCGGTGTTTGAGTGTTTTCTTAAATAATAAGCATGATTTATGCATTTACCAAGGGATGGCAAAGGGAGTCAGCCTTGGGTATATTGGACCCAACTCACAACCCTGTATATTTGTCCACTTGTAATCCATCCTAGAGTGCAATATCAGGATGGTTTTTTAACTGAGAACCACAAAGAAAAGAAGTGTCTGGAAATGTCAAGCAGGACAGAAATGGGCGGTGGCCGTAGTAGGAGGGCTTGCTTTAACGCTGACGTGTGTGACATAGGGATCTAACTAAAATACTTGAAATCCCTGGCACTTAATTGCAGTGCTTCACCAGCCATCCGAGTGGATCTCATCAATCAGCCTGATATGGTCATTATGGGGGGATTGGCGTAATGTTTATGATCCCTATAAGCTTCTCATAAGTCTGCATTATGCCTCTGAAAAGTTGGCTTTGTGCTATTCCGGTAAAACTATTTTCGGGATGAAATCATTCTTAACAAATGATGATTTTTCCGATGATGTGGTTGAATTTTTCACTCCATTCTCACGTAAGAAATATTCAACTGGGAGTTGATGCGGTTCACACATAAAAATTAACGACAAAGCTCCCAGTCGAAAGGGGGCCAGCTGACTGGGCTGCGGACAGGAGGTAACCCCTGGCTCGCTGGCTGCACAGGGCTCAGTGATGGGCTTTAGTGTTTGCTCTGTGCCAGTGCAGTGCAGTGCCGCCATCCCCACTCCCTACCCTCTTGTCCCCTCCATTGGTAGTCCTGGCACAGCCAGCCCTCTGGGCAGTGATGATGGGTGCCACCTTTTGGGCTGGGGCTCTCATTACACCCTGTAAATCAGTGACCAGGCGAGAATGGGGAGCCCTGTACGGGCTGGGCATGTAGCCGGCACATATATCTACGCCTGGCACTCACTAGCCATGCTTATGTACTGGAGGACTGGAATGGAGGGAGCGACGAAGCCAAGGTTAGACCAACCTCCGCTTCGCAAAGAGTGGGAATGACAGAAGGTTAAAAAGAGAGAGATGGTAAAGACAGAGTGAGAGACTCCTCGTGTCTCCTATTGAAAATTACTGGTCGCTGGTAGCTAGGTTGCTAATAGTCTTGCCAACTGGGAATTCTGGGTTAGCGGTTTTGCTTTCTTGCCTGGCTACCCAAACTCCTTGCTCCGGCCAAACGCTATGCCCACGGATGTTAGTTTCTTCACTTCTCCACAATGGGTCTGGATCAGAGTATCTCCCAGATGATTTCTAGAATGGAAATCCATTGTAGACCGTCTGACTGTTCTCAGAAACCGATGGGTTGGGCCAGAGCCAGAACACACGTGGGTAAAGCTAGGTTTAGAAAATGTGTCATTGGCTTTTCGATTGGTTAGAGATGATCCAATCGCTGATGACTTTATTTTATACAACATGCCTAATTTCCCCAGAAACAACTTTAATTATGGGTCTCAGTATGTAGCGAACGATATAGAAGCGGCATAATTCATTTTGAGTTGTCAGGCAATTTGCTTTCCAGTCAAGCTTTTGTATTGTAATTCCAATACTCTGTGTAACCTCAGCTAGGTCATTGACCCATTTATTTTTGACTATAACCAGATTTCCATCCGAGCTTTTTGTGCGAGTACGATGGAAACAGGACATTGTGGTACAATTTGACAGATCATTTGTTGTAAAATAAATTGAGCGAGAAATGGCGGTGGAAACGCCTTTATGTGCAAATATTGATATAATAGCCATCATATCGAACAGGGCCCATGTGCAGACCTTTTGGGGACATGTACTCAAACAAACCCCCACTACATTTGTTGCCACTACCATATATACCAGTGGTTTTCACACTTTTGGACCCCCAAAAAGGAGTGGTAGAAAACTTGCGCACACAATCGCTTCAAAATGCAAGATATGCTACGGAAACAAATTGCGTTTTACACCTGCATTTGGAGCTGAGAGTCATTCATGTTAGCAGGTAATATGAATTAGGGTTATATCATGTCACTTCCCAATGGTTGAATCAATGCTGTTTCCACGTCATTTCAATTACATTTCGTTGAACCAATGTGGAATAGATGTTGAATTGACATTTGTGCCCAGTGGGTTCTCTGGAGTCCATAGCAAGCAAAATCGTATGGCCTACTTGTAGGATCGGATGGAAAGACCATGCCATCACTTTGGAGGGCAGCTTGCCTGCAGAGTGCTCGTTGCCTGCAGAGTGCTCGTTGCCTGCCGAGTGCTCGATGTCTGCAGAGTGCTCGTTGCCTGCAGAGTGCTCGTTGCCTGCAGAGTGCTCGTTGTCTGCAGAGTGCTCGTTGCCTGCAGAGTGCTCGTTGTCTGCCGAGTGCTCGTTGCCTGCAGAGTGCTCGTTGTCTGCCGAGTGCTCGTTGCCTGCAGAGTGCTCGTTGTCTGCAGAGTGCTCGTTGTCTGCAGAGTGTTCGTTGCCTGCAGAGTGTTCGTTGCCTGCAGAGTGCTCGTTGTCTGCAGAGTGCTCGTTGCCTGCCGAGTGCTCGTTGCCTGCAGAGTGCTCGTTGTCTGCCGAGTGCTCGTTGCCTGCAGAGTGCTCGTTGTCTGCCGAGTGCTCGTTGCCTGCAGAGTGCTCGTTGTCTGCAGAGTGCTCGTTGCCTGCAGAGTGCTCGTTGTCTGCAGAGTGCTCGTTGTCTGCCGAGTGCTCGTTGTCTGCCGAGTGGTCCTGTTCTTCCTCAAAAATAAGTTACATTTTCATCCCATAATATTGAAGCGTTGCGATGTTACAGATGCTTACCTTTAGACACAGCCAGAAGCCACCCAAACTAGGCCTATCTGAAATATGAAAATGAGAAATCAAATCGGCAGGTATTATTGTTCTGGCAAAAATGAGTCAGTGGCAGATTGCTTAACTTAAACGTACGTATATGCATGATAAATGCAGGCCTACTCTGTTTTCACCAAGCAAAATTGGAGGAAATTAGTCAAGGGGTGTGATGTTTTGAATTTCCGCTGTAATGTGTTCTTCTGCCAATTTGGCTGTTGGGAAGAGAATCATGTTATAGGGTGTTATGCAGAAATATATGTTGGTAGTACAAGGTTGTGTTTCCAAAATAATGGAAACACTTGAGTAACTGAGGTATACAAAGTATATTGAAAGCTGGTGCTTCCACACAGGTGTGGTTCCCGAGTTAATTAAGCAATTAACATCCCATCATGCATAGGGTCATGTATAAAAATGTTTTGGCTACTGTGGCTATGCCCCCATATGATGACAATGCCCGCATCCCTAGGGCATGAGTGGTCACTGAATTGTTTGATGAGCATGAAAACGATATAAACCATATGCCATGTACGTCTCAGTCACCCAATCTCAACCCAACTGAACACTTATGGGAGATTCTGGAGCAGCACCTGAGACAGCGTTTTCCACCACCGTCAACAAAATGCATCCTTCCAATAGAGTTCCAGACACCTGTAGAATCTATTCCAAGGTGCATTGAAGCTATTCTGGCTGGTGTTGGTCCAACGCCCTAATATGTTGGTGTTTCGTTTATTTTGTCAGTTGGCTGTATGTTTACTAGGCAATAGAGATATATGAGATAATATTATATAGATAATATGAGGCAATAAAAAGTCAGTAAAATGTTTTTTCATAATTTTGACATTAACTATATTAACTCATTATTCAAATGACAAAAATGTGACTAAGACTTAATGATATTTTGGTCAAAATGACTAAGACTAAATCCAAACAAGAATGTCAAAATGAACCCAGTCAGACACATGGTTTTCAGACACGTGATCACGTGAAAGATTTTACATGGGAAAAACAGAAATGTGAGTCAGACGTGGTTTCTCAGACATGTGTAAAGTTTTATACATGTCACATACGTGATTTTGTAACTGGTGGGACTACAACCGGGTCTCCCCGCCGGTTTCTTGATCATTCGACCAAATCAAATCAAATGTATTTATAAAGCCCTTTTTACATCAGCTATACAGAAACCCAGCTTAAAACGGCAAACAGCAAGCAATGCAGATGTAGAAGCACGGTGGCTAGGAAAAACTCCCTAGACAGGCAGAAACCTAGGAAGAAACCTAGAGAGGAACCAGTCCTCTTCTGGCTGTGCCGGGTGGAGATTGTTCTTCAAGATGTTCAAACGTTCATAGAGAGTTCAGGGTTGACATTAAAAATTAGCGACATTGTTATTTATTTAATCTTCAGAAATGACTTTGTCAAAGCAAAATAACTAGGGGTTTACAATGTTGGTGAAAGCTTGGGGTTAAGTAGGTTAAAATGGCCTTAAAAGTTGTAAAAACATGAAAAGGAACATTTTTGGCACTTTTTAAAAAATGTTCTGTGTCGTTCATATTACATGGCACTTCAATAAATATAACAAGCTTTTAAAAATGTAATATTGGCACACCATTTCTACTTGAAATATCAAAGGGACGGAAAAGGCACTCTATTCGTGGAACGACTCCATTACTCAATTCGTTCCCCCTGCCTTCAAAGGTACACCGTATCAATTAGTAATCTAAAGTCCCCATGGATTTTTATTTTTTTTAACCTTTACCTCAATCAATGTTTCATGGCGATTACTTTTAACGCCACGTGACTCTCCCTTGCTCTAGTTCTGCGGTGTGCACGTCTTGTGTAAATAAAGTGCACATGCAATCATTAGTATGCTCTCTGAGTGTCGTATTCGGAAGTAGAGGCAGAGCAAGTGAATTAATTATTGTCTCCTGGCCGTGTTCGCTCATGGATTATTCAGAGAGGGCCAACGCCACTGATTGTTTACGCGGTGGATGAGTGTACACATTATCACCTTCTCCAAATGCGCCCCCCTCCAGCCTCCGCACATGGACAAATGAATTCACAGCACCAAGCTCGGAGATCCTATTAAGAGTAATTTTTCTCAGGCGCGTTCAAATTTACAGAGAGAGATGGACCATTAGGTTGGGTGTTAAATATATATATATATCCCGTAGTGATAGAGGGCAGGCCAGGTCCGATATGCTTCCATGTGGCTGGGTCACAGTAGACTTGAAAAGCATCCTTTGCCTCATAACCACAGATCTGAAAGGACCTCATTATTCACATAGAGTGCAGTCAGAGATGGAAACTCAAGTCTCGAACTTGATTCGCAACTTGCGACTTGAAATAGACTCGTGATCAATTGGCTTGAGACTTGACTTGGACTCTAGATGAACAATGCATGTCAGCACTGGGTTTTTGTCGTGCATTCTGTCAGATAACATGGAACAGGCGGCTTTGTAACAGAGAAAGTAGTTTAATACAGAGGGCTGAAAAGCGTTCGAGAACGTCTGCGTTCCACAAAAAATATGTGCAGTCAAGCACTTGTCTATTTCAGTGGGAGGATAGTGGATACTCATATTTGCACTTTGTCCTTATTTGATTGAGCGGACATTACTGCTATATAGATCGGAACATTAAAACGCAAGCAAAAGTTAAACTTAACATAAATGATAGCTTATCTTAAGTTAAGCTTGTTAAGACAAGCAAAAGTAAAAAGTTAGCAAAAGTTAGCAATCGTTTATCATAGTATGTGAAATCATGCTCATTCTGAAGTAGTAATGAACTCATTGAACTCATAGTTATGATTTATTGATATGGAAGTCTTAACTGTGAGGGAAGGTTAACATTTAGAATCAGCATTGCTGCAAACACTGGGGTTGCTACCGTACAGTTATTTATGTTAAGAGGATCAGTATTATTATTATTATAGTTATTATTATAGTTATTATTATTATAGTTATTATTATTATTATTATTATTATTATTATAAGCAATAATATAATTGGTGAGTTTCAAAAAGGGTTCTACCTGAAACCAAAAAGGGTTCTCTTATGGGGACAGCTGAAAAAGTCTTTAAAATACATGTTGATGATTTAGTTAAGAATTTAAGAATTCAAATTGACATATTTTATAGGAACAAATCATGGCAGACTGAATACCAAAACATCATTAACTCAATAATTTTAGATGATGGTTGTATAATTTACATGAATGCAGCTCACACTGTATTGAAGCCACTGGACACTGTAAAAATTGTGAAATAACATTGTTATCTAAATCTTTCATGGTGATTTTGTTTATTGACTGAGTTGGAAAATGTGTTTATATTGTGCCAGTGCTTAGCTAGCTAGCTAGCTACATTAGTGAATGATGGGGAAATGCTAGCTAGCTTGACCACCACCCTGTGTTTTTACTAACTAAAATTTACTGAACAAAAATATAAATGTAAAGTGTTGGTCCCATGTTTCATGAGCTGAAATAATAGATCCCAGAAATGTTTTCTCATATTTTGAGCACAAATTTGTTTACATCCCTGTTAGTGAACATTTCTCCTTTGGCAAGATAATCCATCCACCTGACAGGTGTGGCATATAAAGAAGCTGATTAAACAGCATGATCATTACACAGGTGCACCTTGTGCTGGGGACAATAAAAAGCCACTGGCCATTGGGATGCTGACTGCAGGAATGTCCACCAGAGCTGTTGTCAGAGAATTGAATGTTAATTTCTCTACCATTAGCCACCATTTAGAGAATTTGGCAGTACGTCCAACCGACATTCGCAGACCACGTGTATGGCGTAGTGTGGGCGAATGGTTTGCTGATGTCAAGGTTGTAAACAGTACCCCATGGTGGCTGTGAGGTTATGCTATGGGCAGGCATAAGCTACGGACAAAAAACACAATTGCATTTTATCGATGGCACTTTTATGTGATGAGATCCTGAGGCCCATTCTCGTGCCATTCATCCACCGCCATCGCATCATGTTTCAGCATCCTCTAAGATTAAAATGTCCCAGGTCCCCCATGGCCTGCGTACTCACCAGACATGTCACCCATTGAGCATGTTTGGGATGCTCTGGATCACCGTGTACGACAGCGTGTTCCAGTTCCCGCCAAGATCCAACTATTGAAGAGGAGTGGGACAACATTCCACAGGCCACAATCAACAGCCTGATCAACTCTATGCGAAAGAGATGTGTTACGCTGCATGAGGCAAATGGTGGTCATACCAGGTACTGACTGGTTTTCTGATCCACGCCCTTACATTTTTTTTTAAGGTACACTATATATACAAAAGTATGTGGACACCCCTTCAAATGAGTGGATTTGGCTATTTCAGCCACACCCGTTGCTGACAGGTGTATACAATTGAGCACACAGCCATGCAATCTCCATAGCCAAACATTATCAGTGGAATGGCCTTACTGAAGTGACTTTCAACATGGCACTGTCTGTCATGGTTCCACCTGTCACCAGAGGGCGGCAGAGACCGTCCTAGAGACATTAACGACCCTATTGACTCATTATGATTTTTCGCTGTTAAAAGAGGTTTTCTGTTGTCTTATGAGTGAGTCTGAGACATTGTGTCGTTCTGGTTACCGTTTCTCAGTAAAGTATTATGTTTATCCTTAACCACTGATTCCTCGTCTGGTCTCTTCTCTGCACCAACCTCACCATGTCACACCTTGTCATAGGATGCCATCTTTCCAACAAGTCACTTCATCAAAATTCTGCCCTGCTAAAGCTGTACCATCTGTAAGTTCTGTTATGGTAAAGTAGAAACGTCTAGGAGCAACATCGGCTCAATCTTGAAGTGGTAAAAATGGGTTTCCATGGCCGAGCAGCGGCACACAAGCCTAAGGTCACCATGCGCAATGCCAAGCGTCGACTGGAGTGCTGTAAAGCTTGCCGCCATTGGACTCTGGAGCAGTGGAAATTAGTTATCTGGTGTGATGAATCCCTCTTCACCATCTGGCAGTCTGACAGACGAATCTGGGTTTGGCGGATGCCAGGTGAAGGCGGAGGAGGAATAATGGTCTGGGGGTGTTATTCATGGTTCAGGCTAGGGCCCTTAGTTGAAGTGAAGGGAAATATTAACGCCACCGCACACAATGACTTTCTAGACGATTCTGTGCTTTCAACTTTGTGGCAACAGTTTGGGGAAGGCCCTTTCCTGTTTCAGCATGACAATGCCCCCGTGCACAAAGTGAGGTCCATAAAGGAAATGGTTTGTCGAGATCGGTGTGGAACTTGACTGGCCTGCACAGAGCCCTGACCTCAACCCCATCAAACACCTTTGGGATGAATTGGAATCCCGACTGCTCACTAATGCTCTTGTGGCTGAATGGAAGCAGGTCCCTGCAGCAATGCTCCAACATCTAGTGGAAAGCCTTCCCAGAAGAGTGGAGGCTGTTATAGCAGCAAAGAGGGGACCAACTCCATATTTTGGAATGAGATGTTCGATGAGCAGGTATCCACATACTTTTGGTCATGTAGATCAGAGTGTGCAACAGAACAGTGTACTGTCTACACTTGGTTTGTTTTTATTAAATAATTTTCAATAGTTTTTAATCATAGCTAGAAAATGAGTTTATACAAACTACTATCTATCAGAATGGTAGGAGATGACAGACTGCCAGAAAACATGGTTTTAATGTTATTCATTTGGTTGTTATTCCATTGATTGCCTCTAGGCAGAAGCCCCAGGGGCAGAGTGGCCCACACGCATTGAATATGGCACTTTTAATTGTTAGAGCAATCACTAGTAAAACCTTTCTCGTGAATGACGTCATTACTGTGCGCAAAGTTGATTGCATGTTCCTCACTGAATCATGGCTGTCTTCAGACTGTAGTGTCGCTCTTATTGAAGCCTCCCCCCGCACTACAGCTTTTCATACTCTATCAGAAAAAGGAAAGAGGGTGGGAAACTAGGCGTATGTCGCACGTCACTATTTCACAGGAGCGCCATTTGAATAAAATGCGTTTCTGGGCAGAAATGCCTTCTGGAACATGTGACCTTTCATGTGCCTTAATAACAAAGGTGTATTGCATCCATAAATATGAATAAAATAGTTAAATTACGAGCCTAGTTGGCCACAGAGAAAAACAGCTAACCGTGATTGGCTGAGATAATGGATGACCTGAACATGCCAGGAGATGAGTTTGGATTGGTCTGCCATGTAGCATGCTTCTGTCTATGACTTGAGCTGTTCAGTATGTGCTGACAGTCCTTTCTACCGCACAGTTTTTCAAAGATAAAACGTTAGCCATCGAGAATTTAAAAAAGTTTAGCTACTTTTCTCAACAACATTGATGCCCTAAATTTAGCATTGACAGATAAATTGGAAAAAGTGATTTCTGCACATGCCACGGTTAGTGTGAACCGGAATGACTTGACACAACGCTGGCCAACTGTAGCTAAAAACAAGAGTAAAATGGTTCCAGTCTGCCATGAAGCATCCATGTATAAGGGTAAGAGTCTAACTACATTTTCAGATATTAAAAGTTTTCTCATTTTGTCAGAAAGTTGTTTTCATTGCAAGAGTACTGTTAGTTTCCAAACGGTACGCTTTAACTTCCAATGAAAACAACTTTCTGACAATTTCTGCCATGCCGACATTCTATGACTCTGAAAATGAATCAGACGGTGAGGAAATCCCTGATTTAGGTAAAAACATGTTCATTGAGCCAGACATTGTAGTCTTCTGATGACAGTGATGGGGAAGAAACGGTGATCAACAGTGTATGATTGCAAAAAAAAAAAGAGAGCACAGAAGACTCTTGTATAAAACACATCTTCAACCTAAGGGCAGCCATGGAATCCATGGCAGAGAGGGAGAAGCATTCATCCATGTATATGGGTAAGAGTCAAGTTACATTTTCATAAATTCATTTTCATTGGAAGTTAAAGCGTACTGTTAGCTAGCTAGCTAATGTTAGCTGGCTGGTTCGCTAGCTAACGTTACGTGTATGAGCTGTGGGTGGTCTTATCCTGAATGCTGATTGGTTAAAACCGCATTTTAGCCGGTATCTATTCCACAAGTTACCACCGGCTAAATCTATGACGTTAAAATGAAAAATTAAGTGCAGCTAGTTTGCAGTATTTCCAGCTTCAGTTTGAAGTGATTGTGTTAGCTGCTTTTTTAGCTAGCTCCTCTGAACAACAGTGTACTGACGAGAGAGCACATTTTCTATGCCAGGCAAAACCGAGCTCACATTAGCTCATTGTTATGGATGTATCCAAATAAATGCTACTGTTGTTGTTCTTGCTGCACTGTTTGACATAACTAAGTTAGCCATAATTGGCTAGCTAGCAAGCAAGGGATAAGAACGTTGCCAGCCTGTATGGCATTGGAACATTTAAAACGAACAACTGGGTCGTGTCCATAGATACAGAACAAAAAGACTAAACGACTGGGTTGCGTCTCTGGCAACCGAACCGATAGAATGAACAACTAGCCAGCTTGGGTAGCAACCCTAGATATGTGTCGAGACATGTGAAAGGATGAAAATATTATTAATAAATTCACCAAAATAATATAACAGTGATAATGCCCTCGAAGACGGTGTTTAGAGGATATATCGACTTTGTCTCGGGCCTAACAACACTCGTGCCAATATATCCTCCAAACACCGGCTTCTCAGGCATTATCACTTAAATATTATTTGTATCTCAGAAATACATTCGCTTTACTAGTTATAGCCTAATGTTAGCAAGCTAGCTAACATTGAACATAGTTGGTTAGCTTTAGCTACCTGCAGATTCATGCAAAGTAGTACGGATTGGAATTATGGGTCTTAACAAAATAACGTTTACACCTTCTATATCCTGTGCATGTGACAAATAAACTTTGATTTTATTTGATATAGTGTGTGTTTACCAGAGACGGTAATGTGAAGAACAACATGACCTGCACCAAAGTCAGATTATTTTTACTACTACGTTCTGCTACTACTTTCACCACTTTGTCTTAATCTTTGGTTGTTTACAACATTACCATACTCCCTCTGTTCAGCCTATGGCCTCACATGTGAATTCTTAAAGAGATGGGTGGGGCTAAGGCTTAAGAGGGCGCAAACGATGCTGAATGGGTGTAGACAAAGAAGAGTGAGTGTACCAAAACATTCACAGGCCATTTTCTACAAAGGGAGGTTACAAGTTTATCAACTTTCAAAGCAGAATTACTTTTCAATTGTTCCTCAACTGTTACTACATAGGACCGAATCAAGGTGGTGGTTCATATATGGTCAGGTGCTGCAAAGAAGGACCTATGTAGGAAAGCTGCAGCTGGCTAAGAACAGATGGACACATCTTGCCCTTCAATGCAGAGGGTCAATGTGAAGTGATGCAGTCAATGTGAACAGTATGCATGTCAATCTCTCCTGGCTCAGAGTAGAGGAGAGATTGACTGCATCACTTGCATCACAATACAATTATGCTTGAAAGCGCCAATATTTTTTGTACGGTCAACTGACATGCAGTGCTAAAATACATGCACACCCTACCCGATATGCGACCAGGGGTCTCTTCGTGGTCCCCAAGTTCAGAACAGGACAGAACAAGCAGCATCTCACAAAACAGCCGTAACGTCCTACTTTTTCTGTATTTAGAATTTGTATGTTATTTTCTCTGCTATAATGTTTTTATGTTTGTGGAGAATATCTGCGGATTTATCCAACAGCTAAATAAACTAAAGTCAACCTAATTTAGCAGCATCCAGGTTTATACATTGCAGTGAAGGAGTAGCTATGCCCCTCATCATGACGAGATATCATTCCTGGAGCCTTCGGCTCATTTGGGGAAGTGTGTATTAGGGGGAGTTGTTTCGATAGGTTGGGTTTGGGACAGGAAACTCAAACCTCATGTACTCCAACCCCCGGTGGTAGAGACAGAAGGGAATCTTGCTGGAGAAGTGATAATCTAAATGAATGTTCATCCTATTTGGTTCTCTATGTGCTATCAATTTTCATGTCTTCTAAAATTGCATTTTGTGGCAGAAGCGTAAGCTGTTTCTAAAAACCCTTATTAAGAGTAAACAAAAAAAATAATAAATAAGAGATTGAGATTTATGCAAACATATTAAAGCACTGTCCCTTTATCTTTGGATGAAAAATGGTTAAAAAACCATGACAACCCACCAAGAACGTGTCAAAGCTGCTACCATTTCGAAACTTTCACTTTGTGTAACCCGATCCATGCACCACGCACTTTTTTTTTTACAATTGGACCATTCAATCACTCACTGTGGTCCTGGAGCCAATCCTAAACGCAAGCTGTCAAAATAAAATGGCCCCTGTTGCCTCCCTGTTCTCATGGTCACGTTCGCGCAAACACATACGCGGTGTACACATGCTAGCACACATACCCACTTCAAAATCAAATCAAACACAAAGTGCCGAATACAACGGCGAAGACCTTACCGTGAAATACTTACTTAACCCTTAACCGACAATGCAGTTCAAGAAATAGAGTTATGAAAATATTTACTAAATAATGAAATAACAATACTGAGGCTATATACAGCGGTACAAAGTCAATGTTCGGGGGTACAGGTTAGTATGCATAGATAATAAACATTGAGTAGCAGCAGTGTAAAATCATTGGGGGTCATTGTAAATAGTCCGGGTGGCCATGTAAACACACACCAGACACCAGCTGGAGGCCTGTTAACAGCCAAGCAGCATCAATCTGTCAGTGAACACATATCTCTTATAGCTACCTATTATTTTTTTCTGCCTGGCCAGGCCCAGCAGCCGGCCTCGGATTTCAGTTCACACTCTTGAGTGGACGCCACATGTACTACCAGAGCACTGTCTTTAGCCTGGTCTCCGTTGAGGCTTTCACAATTAGCATCTCGCAATGGCCAGCACCTGTTGGACCACAGGAGTATTAACATACTGTGTCTGCCTGTCACTAAAACATTCCTATGGGGGATGGCAAGAGAGACATCTGTTGGCTTGTTTGAAGAGGGTATGTGGGCCAGGTCAGAGTTTAAGGCTACATTTCAATGGCTACATTTCAAAACCTGGTGCACATGAAAGCTCTATTTTGGGGAATCTCTGTTGTATTTTAACTTTCAAACATTTGAACGAATGCAATTATCCTTCACCCAATCCATTCTCCTTCACTCTGGGTATGTTGTCTACGGGGTCTCAGGAAAAATGCATTTCCGGAGCCCTAGTGACACATGTCAACGATGTAAAAAGCATTTGACAGAAGAACATTTAACTTCAACAGAAATGATTACACTGTATATCAGAGGAGAATTGCATCACTAAAGAATAAAGAAAAACCTGAGGTCCAAAAGACATTGAATGTTATTTATCTCTTTCTCTGGTCTTTCATAAAACGTGTGACAAATGAATGGATAATTAGTTCAGTCCATAAAGTCATTCTGGCCGCGGGTTTACTTCTCATATAGTGCCCTTTATACTGTACGCTAGCAACCTTTAGCGACTTTGATAGTGGCATTATGATCGAACCCATGGCTACACTCTTGAAAAGCTGTTATGGCGTCTTTTGGAACCTTTTGGAGCATTTATCTCTGAAAGCACCAACATCAAATCACCTCGGAAGCAACACATTTAACCCTTAATCTCAGTAGGATTTTGTTATCCTGTGTATTGGCAGTTTATTGGCAGTTTTTACTATTATATTACATTACGAAAATGGTAATGCATAGCATTTTTATTTGCACTGTGGGGTCCGAAATTATTGACACCCTTGATAAAGATGACTGTATGAAATAAATAATTCAAATACTGAGCTATAGTGTATGCAAAAAACATTGGGATATTGTATGATTTTATACTAATACAATTTCTCAGGAGAAAGATATTTTTGTTTAAGAAGTCATATTTGATGAGTGAGAAAGTAACCAAGGGTCAAAGATCATACCCCCATCTCAGTATTTAAATTATTTATATAAAGTAATTATTGCTGATCTTCATCAAGGGTGTAAATAATGTGCGACTGTATATGATTTCATATTCATTGAGTGTATTTGACATATTTGATAGTACTAAAACTCCTTCCCAATTCATAAAAATTAAATTCCAAAAGGAGTGTTTGATTTTTTACAGTTTTCCCCATGACCATTTCTTGTGTATAACCATAAATAAGGCCAAACTCTACTGAATCAAAAGCTCAAATTGACCCTGTGCATGATTATTGAGACCAGAAGCATCTAGATTTAAAAACAGCCTCAAAAATTGCCTCGTTACATCCTGGTTTGTTTGTTTCATTTTGGTTGTTAATCCTGTAAGGCCTTTTTTGGGGTATTTTGTTCATTCTTTTTTCGTTTGCAAGTTGTTGCACTTTTAGTGCATATATCTTGATGAATCAAGCCCAGATGCCACGCTTTGAATGCCAGAGGTAGGAGCTGGCAAACTGCAGGGCTCTGGCTACCCTTTACTCAAATAAATACAGTCAATGTTGAACACGTCAATTATTTTTGCCTCTCTGGCAAACAGCACAGGCTGCAACGTCCAGCAATTACACATCCCACAATTATTGTCATTAAATCTGACAGGGAAAATAAAATGGAAATGCGTCCGAACGCGATCTAATGACTCGACCCAGAAGCCATTTTGAAAAGGGACACCTTAATAACAAGAACAGATATTAAGCCAGCTTCAGAGAGTGGTGTTTAATGCAAGATGAATATCCTTTCTGACAATCACGGTTGTGAAGCAGCCACAAGACCCAACTACAAATATAAACGCAACATGCGTGTTTCGTGAGCTGAAATAAAAGATCCCAGAAATTCTCCATACGCACAAAAAGCTTATTTCTCTCAAATGTTGTGCACAAATAAAAGGCCACTCTAGAATGTGCAGCTTTGTCACACAACACAAGGCCACAGATGTCTCAAGTTTTAAGGGGAGCGTGCTGACTGCAGGAATGTCCACCAGAGCTGTTGCCAGATAAATGAATGTACATTTTCTACCATAAGCCGCCTCCAATGTCGTTTTAGAGCCTGTTTAACTCTATGTGAAGGAGATATGTTGCGCTGCATGAGGCAAATGGTGGTCACACCAGATACAAAATGGTTTTCTGATCCAAACCCCTACCTTTTTTAAAAAGGTATCTATGACCAACAGATGCATATCTGCATTCCCAGTCAATGAATTCATTTTAATTGAATGATTTCCTTAAATGAACTGTAACACAGTAAAATCTTTGAAAATTGTTGCATGTAGCGTATATTTTTGTTCAGTGTAGACACAATGATAACATCAAGTGGGATGGGAATTTCTGTCAAATATATTAGGGGCTTTAGTGTAATATTCATGTGTCAACATATTGAATCATATCATACTGCACTATGATTGGTTAAGACCACCAGGGTCGTGAGGTAACTTCAGTTGATCATGGCCGGAGACACGTGAACATGCCAGTTATAGAGCTACGTTTTAGAACGTACTGTCGTACTGCATTTAATTATTTTGTGTAAAGCGTCCTAAATGTATAGTAACATGGGACAGTGCCTTGTACTTAGTGGGTTTAAGCAGATGGTTAAAAAGCTTTGTTTGTAACATACACAAAGCAAGATGGGTAACTAAGCATCAATGTGCATGGTGTTGTTCAGTGGCAGAATGGAATATGGGTGGAGGTTGATATTGAACAAGCTTAAATGGACAGGACAGCATTGTATTGTAGTGGATTGGATTGTAGTGTAGAACTACCCTAACTATACATATTTGGCAATGTGGGATTAAGCTAGGTTTCAGACGTTGTGAGATTAGCATTTTTCCGGGTTAAGACTGCACCGAGCGGTATAAATAAATAAATGAATGAGAAGAGGGTTTATGACTGCCAACAAGTGAAAGTAATTCTATTTGCATAACGCGTGGGCTCTGTGACAAGTTGTAAAATGAAGTCAACCCAAAGTAATCATATTTCAAATCAAATGCAACATTTGTCTCTTTGACTGGAAGTCATATAAACATTGCAGGGTGTGTTATAAAGTTAGCATTGTTCAGAGATTGTTCAACTGGATTGGTTGAATTGAGATTGTGAGAAACTATCTGAGAAGTTTCCTGTGGCCGTTTCCTACAAAATAATCATATTTAGCCGTGTTTTGAAAATGCTCAGGGAAACATTTCGGCTGGCTTTTTGAAAATGATCGTACTTGGGTTGGGGACTTAAATCTGACTTTTCAAGTTGTTGTTTTTTTAGATGTTGTAACTACAGTCTGGAAGAGAAACTGCTTTGCAAAACCTGAACATCCAGGTAGAAGGAGGTAAAGACGTTGGAAATGTTGGGTGCCCACCTGTGCCCAACGCATATCCTTTTATGCATCAGCAGTTTAATTTAAATAGGGTCTTTGCTTTGGTTATGTCAAACACATTTTCCATATGCAATATTGCGTGTCTAGCCTGCACTTTACTCAGCAGACATCTCACTTTGAGGAAATCTTCATGAACATTTGGCCTACACGAGATACACCCATCATTTCCCGCTCAGAAACGGACACATTACACATCATTTGTGCATAATATACTCCAAACAGCAACTTTGAAGAAGCATAGCTAGCCTATATCAGCAAAATATCAGGCAAAAGATGCAAAGGATTTCTATTCTGTGTGGATGTGAATGTACTAACACAAACAGACTGTAGGCTTACGCATACACAGACCTCCAATGCCTCTTTATTCAAATCCCCCTCTTTGTCCTTGGCTGTTTTGAGAAGGTAACCCCTTCATTTAGAGCGTTGTGGAACTCCCTTGGGTCAATGACTGGACAGAACTGGGAGCAGAGTGTTCAAATAATCTGTGTGAGTCACCAAGTTCAGAGCCCAGCAGTTCCCAAACTGGCTTCACACTGTTAATGTCAATCAGGTTAACAGTGGCCCACTCATTGGGTAATTGTGGGAAGTGTAACCCCATAACTACTGAAAGGTCAAAGATCGTTGTTCAGAACTTGCAAAACGAGGACCCAAGCCACAAAGGCTGTCTTTCCTTTTTCGTCATGTGGGTGAATATCACTCAGATCGATTAAGCTATCTGGTTTTTGGCCGAATCTGAACTCATCTAAATTGATATTTTCTTTGGTGTTTTGCCTATTTTCCACTAGGTCTGTGGTGGTCATGGAATTTGTCAGTTGGTTATGGTCATGCAAAAGACTGCCGATCTTACTGTAATTGACCATTAATGAACATAAACACGTTTACAAGCCGCATATAATAAATCATTTGAATATACACCATTACAGTAAAAACATAATTTATTTTAGGCAGGTCTAAAGAAACATTATGACATGATGAAAATGCATTTCAGAAGAACAGAATATGAGTTGAACTACTGTATAGTATCTGGCTATGTGCCATGCCAGTGGCTTTAGGCTTGTTCATTTAGCAGACAAGATATGCTTATGCAGTATCTCTAACACTTAGTCAAAACTAGTTTGTTCAATTTAAATAATAATCAAATAAAATCAAACGTACAAATGTATTTATAAATGTAAATAGTCCGGGTGGCCATTTGTGACTCGTTTCAGGAAACTAGGCTTATGTCACGGTTCAATACTTCACAGGAGAGACATTTGAACGTAAACTTCTTTTTTTTAATCAAAGGTTTTGGCAGAAATGCCTTCTGGAACATGTGAACGTTTATGGGGCGGCAGGTAGCCTATTGGTTAGAGCGTTGGGCCAGTAACCAAAAGTCGCTGGTTTGAATAGCCGAGCCGACAAGGTGAAAAACCTGTCGATGTGTCCTTGAGGAAGCCACTTAACCCTAATTTGCTCCAGGTTCTGACCCTGTAGGTAGGCCGTCATAGTAAATAAGAATTTGTTATTAACTGACTTCCCTAGTTAAATAAAGGTTAAATAATACAAATAAACAAAATAAATAATACCCCATAACAAATATTTAGCAAATATGTATATATATATATATATATATAAAAAAGAGAAATACCTTATTTAAATAAGTATTCAGACCCCCAGGATTGTCTTGAGACATAGATCAAGGGAAGGATACCAAGAACACAGTGGCCTCCATCATTCTTAAATGGAAGAAGTTTGGAACCACCAAGACTCTTCCTAGAGCTGGACGCCTGGCCAAACTGAGCAATGGGGGGAGAAGGGCCTTGGTCAGGGAGGTGACCAAGAACCCGATGATCACTCTGACAGAGCTCCAGAGTTTCTCTGTGGAGATGGGAGAACCTTCCAGAAGGACAACCATCTCTGCAGCACTCCACCAATCAAGCCACTCCTCTGTAAAAGGCACATGACAGCCCGCTTGGAATTTGCCAAAAGGCACCTAAAGACTCTCAGACCATGTGAAAGAAGATTCTCTAGTCTGATGAAACCAAGATGGAACTCTTTGGCCTAAATGCCAAGCATCACGTCTGGAGGAAACCTGTCACCATCCCTACGGTGAAGCATGGTGGTGGTAGCATCATGCTGTGGGGATGTTTTTCAGCAGCAGGGACTGGGAGACTAGTCAGGATCGAGGGAAAGATTAATGGATCAAAGTACAAACCTGCTCCAGGTTTGTGTGGTGCCAGGAAACTTCCCGCCCTCCTGGACACCTACAGCACCCGATACCATAGGAAGGCCAAAAGGATCATCAAGGACATCAACCACCCGAGCCACTGCCTGTTCACCCCGCTATCATCCAGAAGGTGAGGTCAGTACAGGTGCATCAAAGCTGGAACCGAGAGACTGAAAAACAGCTTCTATCTCAAGGCCATCCAATTGCTAAACAGCCATCACTAGCACACCAGAGACTACTGCCTATAGACACTGATTAGGTCATTGAGGTCTTGGCTGATTTCTTTTGATTTTCCCATGATGTCGAGCAAAGAGGCACTGAGTTTGAAATACATCCACAGGTACACCTCCAATTGACTCAAATGGTGTCAATTAACCTATCAGAAGCTTCTAAAGCCATGACACAAGCATTTCGCTACACCCGCAATAACATCTGCTAAACATGTGTATGTGACCAATAAAATTGGATATGATTTGATTCGCTACCAGTTCACCATTCATGCCTACAGTTTGTCCAGGGTTTTCCAAGGTCACCTTGTTGCTCATCCCCGACTTTGTACCCAAAGCTTTCCTTTCTTTGGAAGAGGAGCAGCGTTTCGCATATACTTGGATAGGATGAGCGTTTTTTTACACAAGAGCAACCAACTTTTTGTGTCCTGGGCGCCCTCTCTCATCAACGGTTGTCATTGGATTGTGGAAGCTATTATACTGGTCTATAATAGCTTGGGTTACAGCATTCGGAGGGCCTAAGGGCTCACTCAACCAGAGGTATGACTACCTCTTGAACACTGTTCAACGGCATCTCCTTGTTCTAGATTTGCGATGTGGCTTGATACGGGAGTTGGCGATATCCCACTGTGAGATGCCGTAACAAATTATTGAAAGAGAACTTAAGGTTACTTGTGTAACCTCGGTTCTCTGGTATTATGAGTAAGACATTTCAACACATTCCCCTACTCGCAAGAGTGTGAGGAAGTTCAGCATGCTGGAGAATAATCAGAGGGCAGTGACTCTTTAGTATGAGGGGAGGCTCCCTCATTCATCACTTTACCTGTCTTTTTCTGACAGACATGTATGATCCGTACTTCAAGCTACTTAGGAGATTCTGGTGAATCCCAATGTGAGATGTCTCACTCATAATATCAGAGAACAGGGGTTGAGGTCTGAAGTCCTTGATTTAGAACAGGAAGGAATGGGATCCTCAAGTCAATGGATCTTGATGGTGGATGATGGTGCAGGTTGTGGGAGTGTGTGATTTGGGAGAGAACATTAGAACAGGTCTCCCAGAATTAAGTGGAAATTAGCAGGAAGATGTAATTGACAAATTAGCTATTTTTATTTAGTTTGGCTCCTGGGATGGAAACGGCCTCTTATCTCCATCCCTCTCTCATGCTGTAAGCCATTCTTTCTCTTGATCAGTTTCTCTCTCTGTCACTTTCTTTCATCTCTCTCCTCTCTCTATTTCTTTCCCCCTGTCCACAGCAGAATCCCTAGTGAGCCTCTCTTGCTAATCAGCATTACCACTGAAGGCTTGTTTACCAATCTCTCCTGCTGGAGACAGATGGTAATGATTTTACCCCTCAGACTTGGTGCCTCTCGCATCCCCGACCCCTTTGTTGTGGGCAGAGCACTCATGGGCAGCTTAAACTTTTTTTTTTATCACATTCAATAAACAAACAAACAATTAGCCCTGGCGACATAGCCATGGTAATGCCAGGCTTCAGTCAGAGATTACAAGGCTTTTTATGTCTTCTTTTTTATTTTATCTTAGAGTGGCTCGTTTATGAAATGTTTTAATGAAAAACTGCCCTTTCACTTTATATTGAACATATTTTCATTTGAAGCATGTGCTTGGCTTTTAAGAAAGACAACTATGTTCCTCACTGTACCAAGATTCCAATCATTATCATACAAGAGACAGGCCGTTTCATTTTATTTTGCTGTATTGGTCTTCTGGATGAGAAGACGCCTTTGGTGGTTTTCTGCAACTCGGTCTGGATTCAGTCAAAAACTGCAGATATCTTTTTTTGTACAATTATTGCCTGCACTCACATATCATGTGTCTCTTCACAAAAAAGCAGATACAATACACCTTATGGAACAGCAGGGACTGTGAAGAGACACACACAGGCACAGTATACACATAAGACACGCACTCTACACACATGTACACATGGGTGTTGTATTGTAGATATGTGATAGTAGAGTAGTGGCCTTAATGTGTTGTGAAAAGTGTTATGAAATGTAATGTAATATTTTTTATTGTGTATATAACCAGGGTTGGGGAGTAACTGATTACATGTAATCCATTACATTACAAGCATAAATATTGTAATCAGATTACATATAGGATGTTGGTGGGGTTTTATAGGCTACAGTCCAAGCTATGTCTTACAATGGTGCGACTGCTGTCATATTCCAAAGATTATCCAACTTGAATAAATCTTGGAGGTAAGGATGACAGCAGTGATGTAGTCTACGGCGATACTGATATCACTTATTATTGATATCTACATAGCGCATTGATGTGAATTACACTGCTGCTCTCTCATTTAGCTATTTGCACCTTACGGATTGTGGTTGTTGTGGATGACTGGAATTCTGATAGACGTTGGTTTTAAATGTAAATATATAATTTAATCGTATTATTATATGTAGTAGAATGCGATGGGTTAGAAGAAGCCTACATAACCAACCCATAAAGTAACATGTAACATCCATATATGGTCAGCTATGTAACATTTTTAATAGATGTTGTTCATTTGGTAACATACATGTTAGTCTTCTAAAGCCTCTTAAGGGGAAAGTCATCTAAAAGTAACGGAATGTAATCAGATTACTTTACTGAGTTTGGGTAATCCAAAAGTTACATTACTGATTACAATTTTGGACAGGTAACTAGTAACTGTAACGGATTACATTTAGAAAGTAACCTACACAACCCTGTATATAACTGCCTTAATGTTGCTGGACTCCAGGAAGAGTAGCTGCTGCCTTGGTAGCATTTACCTGTGAGAGGAGTCCACCAACTACACAAACCACTCTGTTTGACTACAGGGAGAAAATGCGTGTTTTATACCTGCAGATGTTCTGCAATGTGGGGTTGATTGGATAGAGAACCGAGACAGATAACTCTCTTAATTCTTACAGTCTAACAGTTCAAACGTACATTCAGTCATATTATCAATCAGGCTATTCTATTTGTAGAGCTAGTGAATGGAAAAGCCTAGCGTTCGTTGTTTCTCTCCTCTATTCATCATTATAAGTAACTAACTCATTAAACATCATGATTTACAACCTCGTACAACCTAAGAATATTTTGTTCCACTTACCTTGGCTGTAGTTCTTTAGTTCCCTTACTGAGACACTAATAGCCTTAATCTGTTGAGTTAGCGTTGCCATAGGGCCTCATTCCCTCCCAACTACTGTCAACTGCCTCCTTTGTCTCGAACTCTCCTTGTCTCCTTGCACTAAATGATGTGCCTTGAACTGTATAGAATCAAATAGGCCACCATTCTTATTAACTGTGAAAGATGAACACACATCAGATCAGTCAGCTCTAATTTGATAAGTCACAATTTTGATGCTGAACCTTTAAGTATAATGGCATCTTTAGGATTGGTGCACGGGAGGTGGGGTGTATATTATTTCTGAGCTTGGAGAATATCATGCTTTATCGCCAGGATAAAACACAGCAATTACTTGGAGAATTGAATGTCAAGATTTTGGGATGTGCACTGCAAGGAAATTGGAGACTGGATTTTTGCTTTATTTTGTACTCTCCTAAAATAATACTGTCTTAGTCATATTTTATTCTAGGTCAGAGGAAAGAGTGCCTCCTACTGGCCCTCGAACACCATCTGGTCTCTCATCCAGGTCCAACCCTAACCCTGCTTAGTTTCAGAGACTAGCCAGCAATGGGATGCAGGGTGGTATGCTGAACATTTTTCTTTTAGAGTGGCTCGTTTATTAAATGTTTTAATAATAATAACTAATAAAAAACTGCCTTTTTACTGGGGGATCTTCAATGCTGCAGAAATGTTTTGGTACCCTTCCCCAGATCTGTGCCTCGGCACAATCCTGTCTCAGAGCTCTACGGACAATTCCTTCAACCTCATGGCTTGGTTTTTGCTCTGACGTACACTGTCAACTGTGGGACCTTATATAGACAGGTGTGTGTAGGGTTGCAAAAGGGTTGGAAACCTTCCGGATATTTTCCATGGGAAGTTAAACCCTGGAATTTTGTGAATTTTGCTTAAATTCATCAAAATAGTTAGCTTATAAACAGTTAATCTTTTTTTGTGGGATACACATAAGGCAATTCTAGGTATTGTGGCATAGTTTGGTTAAACTATCCCCAATTCAATGGAATTGCAACTCTCTGCATGTACAGTGCATTCTTCCATCACATGTGCAGTGCATTCTTCCATCACATGTACAGTGCATTCTTCCATCACATGCACAGTGCATTCTTCCATCACATGTACAGTGCATTCTTCCATCACATGTACAGTGCATTCTTCCATCACATGCACAGTGCATTCCTCCATCACATGTACAGTGCATTTGTCCATCACATGTACAGTGCATTCTTCCATCACATGTACAGTGCATTCTTCCATCACATGTACAGTGCATTCTTCCATCACATGTGCAGTGCATTCTTCCATCACATGTACAGTGCATTCTTCCATCACATGTACAGTGCATTCTTGCATCACATGTGCAGTGCATTCTTCCATCACATGTACAGTGCATTCTTCCATCACATGTACAGTGCATTCTTCCATCACATGCACAGTGCATTCCTCCATCACATGTACAGTGCATTTTTCCATCACATGTACAGTGCATTCTTCCATCACATGTACAGTGCATTCTTCCATCACATGTGCAGTGCATTCTTCCATCACATGTACAGTGCATTCTTCCATCACATGTACAGTGCATTCTTGCATCACATGTACAGTGCATTCTTGCATCACATGTACAGTGCATTCTTCCATCACATGTACAGTGCATTCTTCCATCACATGTACAGTGCATTCTTCCATCACATGTACAGTGCATTCTTCCATCACATGTGCAGTGCATTCTTCCATCACATGTGCAGTGCATTCTTCCATCACATGTACAGTGCATTCTTCCATCACATGTACAGTGCATTCTTCCATCACATGTACAGTGCATTCTTCCATCACATGTACATTAATACATTTACAATGAGATGCTATAGAGCCCACACTACTATACTTGCTGAACCAAGGACTACATGCTTTCTGGTAAGTTATGATTACAATACTGGGTGGGTGAATACATTTTATATGACATACATTATTTTTTGTTAACTAGTAAATAGTAGCCTACAGCAAAGTGTGTTTAAATCATTTCTTCATTTTTTACAATTTCTGCTAGTTAGTTTTTGCTACCATGTGGGTTTTAGCTTGCTTGAGCCTGCTAACTGAGGAGTGTTAATTCACCTGTTCCCATAAATGTTTAATTTAAAAACATTTATCTTACAAAGGAGTTGTTTAATCTAACTGCTTAACTATTTATCTGTACATGGAATTGTATTTGTACATGGAAAAGTTTTTTTCTACATTTGCAAATACTGTGCCAAATCATATGTGAAGAATGCAACAAAGATGCAGAATCATCTGGCCAAGTGCATAAAGTTCCCTCAGCGCTCACAACAAGCAACCTCTGACAAAAGTCCCTCTACTTCTATTCGAGGTGAAAATGATGAATCAGACAGCTTATCAATAGCAACAGTTCATGGTCCTCCTGGAATCAGAAATTGTTTTGACTCAATGGAGGAACGTAGTCAGAGAAATGCTGATGAATGTCTTGCTCGAGCTGTGTATGCAACTATTTCACCTCTGATGCTCACAATGCTCACAATGTGTATTGGAAGAGATTTCTGAATGTACTTTGCCCAGCATACACCCCTCCAACCAGACATGCTTTATCTACTCATTTGCTGGATGCAGAGTTCAACAGAGTTGAAGGTGAAGGTCAAGCAAATCATAGAGAAAGCAGACTGTATTGCAATCATCTATGATGGGTGTTCGAATGTTTGTGGGCAAGGAATAATTAACTACATCATCTCCACCCCTCCACCAGTATTCTACAAGAGCACAGACACAAGGGACAACAGACACACTGGTCTCTACATTGCAGATGAGCTGAAGGCAGTCATCAATGAGCTTGGACCACAGAAGGTACTTGCGCTAGTGACAGACATGAAGGCTGCTTGGTCTAAAGTGGAGGAGTCCTACCTTCACATCACACCCATTGGCTCCAAGAAATGGCCATATCACAGTCTGCCGATATGGACAGCCCCATCAAGAGGATCCTCCTGGATGATGTATTTTGGGAGGGAGTGGTAAGCAGCCTGAAACTCCTGAAACCTATAGCAGTAGCCATTGCATGGATTGAGGGAGACAATGCCATCCTGTCTGATGTTCAGACTCTGCTTGCAGATGTAAGAGAAGAAATCCGTACTGCCCTGCCCACTTCACTGTTGCTCCAAGCAGAGGAAACTGCAGTTCTGAAATACAAAAAGCGAGGAAGAGTTCTGCCTGAAGCCCATACACGTCGCAGCGTACGTTGGACCCCAAGTATGCTGGCAAGAGCATCCTGTCTGATGCAGAGATCAACAAGGCCTATGGTGTCATCACTACCGTGTCTCACCGCCTTGTCCTGGATGAGGGCAAGGTTCTTGGCAGTCTGGCGAAGTACACTTCCAAGCAAGGGCTTTGAGATGGAGATGCAATATGGCAGTCGTACCAACATATCTCATCAGCCACCTGGTGAAAGGGACTTTGTGGATCTGAGGCTCTTTCCCCTGTTGCTTCCATCATCCTCCAAATCCCACCAACATCAGCCGCCTCAGAGCGCAACTGGTCCATTTTTGGGAACACACACACATACACCAAAGCACGCAACAGGCTGACCAATACAAAGGTTGAAAAATTGGTGGCCATCCGGGCAAATTTGAGGCTTTTTGAGCCTGACAACGAACCATCCTCAACAAGGTTGGAAAGTGACGGTGAAGATGAGGCCTCAGAGTCTGATGTTCAAGAGGTGGACATTGAGGAGGTCCAGGGAGAATACATGGAAGCCTGAGAGGAAGACAACCAAAGCTTTAGTTTCTAGACTATCATTGTACAGACGTATGTTGAAAACGTTTTTTGGGAGATGTGATGGATCATTGATTCAATATTCCCTTTCTTCTGTTCTTTAGTGAAATAATCCCATATGAAGAATCAACACATTTAATTCAAGTTCAATTCATAACTTGTTTTTAATTTAATCATTTGCTACAATGTCTACTTATGATAAGGTAGAAGGTTTCTGTTTCTGTCTCCATATAATATGGTAAATATATCCAATGCAAAAAACATTTACATTTAAATGGTATTAATATTACATTTGCATATATTTCCGTTAATTCCCATATATTCCCATTAATTCCCAGGGAAAGTTTCCACCTCTGAATATTCCCCAAAATGTGCAACCCTATTCTTAACTCTTATTTTTCTTAACTGCATTGTTGGTTAAGGGCTTGTAAGTAAGCATTTCACCTGCTGTATTTGGCACATGTGACAAATAACATTAGATTTATGTTGTTTTATTTTTTATTGAAGACCAGATGGATCTCAGAGTAGCCACTCATTTTGATCATTTGTGTGGTATTAAAAAAATGTCAGCGTATGTCACTAAAAAGACACAGAATTGCATGAAATGCTGTTTTTAAAAGGCCCATTGTTTTGTGGGACCCTGCTAACAAATGTTCCCCCCAAAACTGTAGCCTATGCCACATCGCAAATGTTATGATGGCTTAATTATAAAGGGGCTCTTTCTTCAACAGTACATTTCTTAATCCGGCCCTGTGCGTCTCAACCAGTAGCCAATGTACATAAATATCCCAAGCAGTGTTTTTATCACAGTTTGAATAATTATAAAGTGGCAATTGAGAAAAAGTCTGAATGCCAGAGTAGGCGCTAAGTGGATTGTGGTTGCGGCACCGTCATAGTGAAACAACAAGAAAGGTTGACGTTTGTTAATCAGGGCTGTGCATCATTATACGTGTTGTGAGAACCAGGCTGGAAAGGCTAAATGCAACCGTTAAATGGCTGATACAGAACAGAGTAATGGAGTGAGGATGGTTTGGTGCGGAGATGGGTCTGAAATAACTTAAAGGGAACAGCCAAGCGTTGATGTTGCCTTTAACCACAAATTTGAGGCAGTGACAAGTTCTCAGTAATAAACAGCGTAACACAAACATTATGCTGCCACTTGACCGAGTAATCGAATAAAACCCACTCTTTCCCGTAAATGTCCAATTTCAATTTGCCGAGTCTTTAATGACACTTTCTTGGGAACTTTTGCTTTGACAAACCCTAAAAGCCCCATTATTATATATTATTATAGTCACATTTTCTGTTAAAAAAATATACGTTTTTGTATGTTTTGAACAGTTATTTTGATCAATTTCATCCATAGCAACTTGTCATGAACATTATTTGTTATTCATTTTGTGTTTCTTTTTGACACTCAGAGGCTGAGAAATTGGCAATCAGTCTGGCATAACGGCTATCCGGTAGGACGTAAATTGGCCGCCGATATGGGCGCCGGTGCCATATCAGACATTTAGCTGTAACCTTGGAATGCTATGGACTATCAACTAAGTTCCAATTGCATCTCAAAGATTCTCAACTTTGTATAGAGACATTGACTGGAGGCTAAATGTGTATTTATGTATATATTTTTTTACTTATAGTCAAAATATGGGTAGAATTGTACAACTGCAATTTGACCAAGAAAGTGCCCGATATGGTCCACAAAAACGTATTTGAATCCAGGTATCTCTCGAGACATTTACAAAGTTAAATACAGTATACCCTCTGGGGGTTTAGTGGGACCTCTACTGCATAGACATCACCTAGAGAGGGAGTGCCAGAGGACTGTTGGGGCCTGAGGTATATTGAATGCAATGACAGTGGGCTACGACAGAGCACAAAATCGAACCATAGTCAATTCTTCTCTCTGTCTCAATCTCTCCATACGTATAACTGTGACAAATTTGGTGCCTTTATCTCAGAACGGTCCTCCTGAATTGTGAAACAGTTTTATTGTTGGTGGCTCCATATCTATATATATTTTCAGGGTACATACACTGTGCCAAATTCGGGGGTAAACGTTTTCAGCTAGTTTACAAATGTTATTATATTTCATCCCTCCATACAAAAAAAAACAGAAATCATTGCCAATTGTGATTTTTTTGGGTTGGTAACTAGTTGCTTGAAAACGTCCTAAAAAATTTTGATGGATCAATAAAGGGTTTCAAAATGGACTTTAGGGTTAAATGCTGCTGTTCTAATGGATTGGTAGTTGATGTTGAAACACAGTGGCAGTAAATGGCATCTTTAGTCCAGTACAATGTACCACTCATGGAAGAGGGAACAGTCTGAATATATTTCCTTCACTTTAGAGGTTGGACATTTAAATGTATTGGTATAGTCTGTGTTTGTCTCAGAATCTGTAAATATGAACCCTTCCTTTGCTCAAAGCAAGTGGACCTTGCGTTAACGACGGAGCCCACATGTTATATGTGTGGTCGAGCTTATGTGCCACACTGGTCCCCTGTTGTAAATAAAGAAGTAAGAATGTGCTCCTGTCCAATTCCATTTTAATAGCTATGGGAAACCTTGGAACTGAAGCTCAAAGAGATGCCAGTTACTAGTAACAGTCTTGTTCTGGAAACAAAATGAGATCCAAACGTAGTAATTTTTCATGGAAAAAGGTTCCAAATGTCATCATTCCTGGCCTAGTTCTGACAGTGTCTTTGCTCTCAGTTTTTTTTTGCAATTTACAGGTACAGTCTGGCTCCCAAATCTCTTGTCTTAATGCCTTTCATACGCAGTAAAGAATTTGAATTAGCCGTGCAATTTCCTTGTGGCCAAGGTTAAGCGAAACCAGCTAAATGAATCAGCTTGTCTCCTGTGATTTATGGAGGGATAGAAGAGATATGGAGGCTGATCTTATAATCTGTTTCATTATATGAGAACTAGAACAAGATGACTGCCCAGCTTAAATTGAAATGTATGAAAACGTATCTTGGCCCTTCCGTGGGGCTTTCATGGGTCCCATTCTACATACAACCCAAGTGCTGTGGAGAAAATGGTTGAGTAAACAAACATATATATTGTCTCACCAAAATGTCAGTTGTATCACAAGCATTGTGTCAAATCTGTTGCACATCAGTTGAACAACCTAGTAGTATATGGGACCTTAGTCTATGTGAAGTTGAAGGAGCCAAGGAAAGGAAAGGAAATCAAAGGGAGGAAGCCATAAGATTACTGAGATGGACCCTTTGTGAAGATGCCACCATCCATGTCATGTTTACAGTATATACAATACCAGGTCCCAGGATTATGTACATAGGCGCGCACACACACACACACACACACACACACTCACACTTTAAATACTATATATGAATCCACCAATCAAATTCACAAAAAAAGGATCCAAACATTTCAAATGTATGCATGCCACTCAAGGGTACAGAAAGCAACTCCTTCTCCAAACAGCTAGGCTGCCAGTGACAGCTGAAACAAAGCAAAACCTAGCCAATTGCTTTACCCTTGTCAGGCTCGCAATCTGGAGGCCACGCACCGCAAGCCTGTGTACGTGGCCGAGACTGCTGAATATCAGAGCCACCAGCTTGCACCTTCACCCGAGGCTGTCCAAACGTGCCACAAGGGGCTGGTACTCAAGCAACTTCTCTGCAAAAGCCTGCTCCATGTAGCCGTCAAATGAGCAGGCCACTTCCAAAACGAGCACCTCCCCCTGGCCTCCCGCCTGGCGTATTTGGCACACAGGAAAACACATCATCATCAACATCAAACCAGCTTCCCCTTACACAAGAATGTTTTTGCAAGTGTGCTGTTGGTGAGACCACTTCTCACCTCGCTGGCTATCAGGTCCACAAGGCGGCAATGTCTAGCAATGTACAAATCCACACACACACACACACACACACACACACACACACACACACACACACACACACACACATTCTTCAGATGTAAGTGACATATATTTACAATGTATAAGTACAAAACTCAAAACTGATAACACTTGTAATGCCCCTTGTCATATACAGTTGAAGTCGGAGGTTTACATACACCTTAGCAAAATACATTTAAACTCAGTTTTTCACAATTCCTGACATTTAATCCTAGTAAAAATTCCCTGTCTTAGGTCAGTTAGGATCACCACTTTATTTTAAGAATGTGAAATGTGAGTTTAAATGTATTTGGCTGTGCAGTCATTGGATTTGAACACATTCATCCCTGAGTCACTCATGCAAAAAAAACGTGAAATACCATAACAACATTTAGTTTAGTCACCAATACATCAAATAATGATCGGCACATCGTCATTTTAATTAACATTCAATCCAATAGCAAAAATGTTACTTTTTTCCCCCAAACTGATAATCAATTAATTCAGCTGAATAGAAGGATTAAAACAAAAAAAAAGTATTTTAATTTAATCTTTATTTAACTAGCCAAGTCAGTTAAGAACAAATTGGGGCCCAATCATGGCTGGTTGTGATACAGTCTGGAATAATAGATGATAAATACTGTTAGCTTTAACTTGACATGTACCATTTTTCTAATTTACTGCAAACCAATTTTGTATCATTTGTTTGTATTCAATGTAATGTTTAGAGCATTGAGAAAAATGTCAGTCATACAGTTTCAGTATCCTAGAAGGAATAATAAGGGTGTTTTGGGACATGTATTTTAAATCAGTAGCCTACAGTTAAAATGCATTGGTGAAGCATGGTATACTGTGCCTTCAGAAAGTATTCATACCCCTTGACTTATTCACAAAAAAATTGTTAATGCCTGAATTCAAAATTGATCAAATATATTTGTTTCACCCATCTACACACAATACCCCATAATGACAAACTAAAAACAGGTTTTTAGAAATGTTTGCAAATGTATTGAAAATGAAATACTGAAATATAAATATCTATTACAGCTTTGAGACGTCTTGGGAATATTCACCCATTCTTCCTTGCATATTTTCTCAAGCTCTGTTAAGTTAGATGGGGAGCGGCGGTGTAGTACACAGAGTTGTATGAGATCTTCAGTTTCTTGGCAATTTCTCGCATGGAATAGCCTTCATTTCTCAGAACAAGAATAGACTGACGAGTTTCGGAAGAAAGTTCTTTGTTTCTCGCCATTTTGAGCCTGTAATTGAACCCACAAATGCTGATGCTCCAGATACTCAACTAGTCTAAAGAAGGCCAGTTTTATTGCATCTTTAATCAACACAAGAGTTTTCAGCTGTGCTAACATAATTGCAAAAGGGTTTTCTAATGATCAATCAATTAGCCTTTTAAAATTATAAACTTGGATTAACTAACACAACGTGCCATTGGAACACAGGAGTGATGGTTGCTGATAATGGGCCTCTGTACGCCTATGTAGATATTCCATTTTAAAAAATCTGCCGTTTCCAGCTACAATAGTCATTTACAACATTAACAATGTCTACACTGTATTTATGATCAATTTGATATTTTAAATGGACAAAATGTGCTTTTTTTTTTTACCCCAAACTTTTGAACGGTAGTGTAAATCACTATAATCTGCATACATTTGAACTTCAGACCCAGTACAGACAGAAGACAGATCATTAATGTACAGGCTGAACAAGAGGGGCCCCAGTATTGACCTTTGGGGCAGTACTGAACAGTATTGACCTTTGGGGCACGCACGCATCATAGCTGAGAGTGGGTGACATCTCATTGCTCACTCTAATACACTAGGTTCTGCCTTCAAGGTATGATGTCATAACTATTTTTAAAATGGTGTACCTTTATTTAACTAGGCAAGTCAGTTAAGAACAAATTCTTATTTACAATGACGGCCTGCCCCGGCCTCCCCTAACCCGGACGACGCTGGGCCAATTGTGCGCCGCCCTATCCATCTCAAGGCATCGGGGGGAAAAGTTTAACTTGGACAGTTTTGTGATGAGAACCTCATGGTTAACAGTATCAAAGCCTTTCCTTAGGTCTATAAACACAGCCCCAAAAACGCCCCTTTTGACCATCTTGGAGAAAGAAGTTGGCCGTTTCTGTGGAGTGTTTTTCTCTGAAGCCAAACTGCATGAAGTGTAATGTGAAGGGGCTATTTTTGAGGTGGGCAATCAGTTGCTTTTCTACACACTTTTCAGCAACCTGTCAGTCACATTGATTTCTAGTCTTTTTCCAAGATCCATTTAGAAATTCCCTTGGCTTCACCAATTATGTTGATAAAAAATTTGAACTGTCTGATTTCTTTCATCACCATATTTCTCAACATGGTGAACCTGCATCTGTCACGCTCTAATGTGGGCTGTTTTTAGAGCATGGTCTCATTCTTTCATCATATTTCTCCATTTAGGAAGAGTGCTCTAATTGACCAGGTTTCGATTTGGTTTTCTTTATGAAGCCATTTATTGTAGTCTGGATTGTGGATAGAAAAACCTAACTAACAACTTCCACCTTTGTATAGGACAGATGATCATTCCAGTTAATTGCCTTTTCAAAATCATTTAATTAACCCTTAGGTATTCCGCTCTGATCAGGCTTTCTAACAGTAGAGAAGTTAAACCTGTTCTTGGAAAGCTTTCTGGCTATGAGTGTCAGATAATGGTCAGACAGCCTAGTAACCATATTGCTTTATAACTGAACACCAGATCAATCTGTGTTTTAGAAGAACAAGTTGGCCCTTTAACTAGCTCTGTGAGGTCAAAAGTATTAGTTATCCCTTTGAGGGTTTTCCTAAAAGTTCAAGTATTTTACACACATCAAAACATTATGCTCCATACATACACACTTACTTCAAGCTACCAGAGCCAATGAGCTGAACCAATTTTTTAACAGGTTCGATACTGGCCCTGTCCACCTCCCCTCCAGCTCACAACACCTCCGTTGAGACAATCAGCAACCCCCTCTGGACTGATCCTCAACACCCCCCTTCCCCCCATCTCTGGACTGATCCTCAACACCCCCCTTCCCCCCACCTCCCCACCTGGGCTGGCTTTCACAACCAACCAAGTGAAGAGAGAGCTGGAGAGACTACATCAGTGGAAAGTGGCGGGCCCTGATGGCATCAGCCCAAGCGTGCTTAGGGTCTGTGCTGACCTTGTAGACCTCCACAAGTCTGGTTCATCCTTGGGAGTAATTTCCAAACGCCTAAAGGTACCACGTTCATCTATACAAACAATAGTACCCAAGCATAAACACCATGGGACCACGCAGCCGTCATACCGCTCAGGAAGGAGACGCGTTCTGTCTCCTAGAGATTAACATACTTTGGTGCGAATCAATTCCAGAACAACAAAGGGTCTTGTAAAGATGCTGGAAGGAAACAGATACAAAATTATCTAAATCCACAGTAAAACGATTCGTATATCAACATAACCTGAAAGGCCGCTTAGCAAGGAAGAAGCCACTGCTCCAAAACCGCCACAAAAAAGCCAGACTACGTTTTGCAACTGCACATGGGGACAAAGATCGTACTTTTTGGAGAAATGTCCTCTGGTCTGATGAAACAAAAACAGAACTATTTAGCCATAATGACCATCGTTATATTTGGAGGAACAAGGGGAACGCTTGCAAGCCGAAGAACACCATCCCAACCGTGAAGCACGGGGGTGGCAGCATCATGTTGTGAGGGTGCTTTTCTGCAGGAGGGACTGGTGCACTTCACAAAATAGATCAAGAGGAAGGAAAATTATGTGGATATATTGAAGCAACATCTCAAGACATCAGTCAGGAAGTTAAAGATTGGTCGCAAATGGGTCTTCCAAATGGACAATGACCCCAAGCATACTTCCAAAGTTGTGGCAAAATGGCTTAAGGACAACAAAGTCAATTTTTTGGAGTGGCCATTACAAAGCCCTGACCTCAATCCTATAGAAAATGTGTGGGCAGAACAGAAAAGCGTGTTCGAGGAAGGAGGCCTACAAACCTGACTCAGTTACACCAGTTCTGTCAGGAAGAATGGGCTGAAATTCAGGCAATGTAAACTTCTGACCCACTGGGAATGTGATGAAATAAATAAAAGCTGAAATAAATAAATAAATAATTCTCTACTATTATTCTGACATTTCACATTCTTAAAATAAAGTTGTGATCCTAACTGACCTAAGACATGGAATTTTTACTTGGATTAAATGTCAGGAATTGTGAAAAACTGAGTTTAAATGTAGTATGTATGGAAACTTCCGACTTCAACTGTATATCAACTTGCAAAACTTGCAACACTCTGTAACAATGTATAGTGTACATATTCAGCCATTCACCCATACTATGCAATGTCTTTTTATAGCTTTTTTTTGCACTCCAGATATCTTGTATTTCTATACTTTTTCATACTGCCACTCTATGTATCATGTACCGTGTATCTGTCTTTTGTGTATTTTCGTTCTGGCATTTTGCACCTGCCCTGTGTTTTGTTGTTGTAGCTGCTTGACGAAGAAATGTCCCCTCAGGGATTAATAAAGTACCTATCTATCTATCTACATTAGAAACAACAACACAATCTACAGAAAATAAGGCACTTACTTTGATAGGAACGCATACATGTCCAAAGTTATTATTTGTAAGGAAAACAACAATGGAGGCAATGCGAGTGCCAGACAGAAAATGTGCCAGTTTGTGCAAGACTGCGCAAAGGTCTGCATGCTTGATGTGCGGAACAAAATTGGGGTTCTCCTCGAAGAGAGAAGTTTGTCCAGTTCAGTAAAGCCTCAAACATAAATTGTATACAACAGTGAAATGGGCTACTTCCATGTGAATTAATGAGGAGGAGGAACACCTTAATTCAAACTGTTAGAAAATAAAACTGGTCAGAAAATAATTAGAAATTGACAAGTCGAAACATAATTAGCAGGCAGCAGTGTGTTAACTGTCCTGTTGCGTAACAATTTGGAACAGTGAGTGCATTCTGACATCACGTGCAAAACAACTCCCGTTAGAGATATTTGGAACTCACATGTGAAAAGGCTAATAAAAAACATTTACAAATGTTTCTTTTTTTATTCTAGCTAAGATTAACAAAGAAACACACATTTGTTTAACTGGAATCCAGTTTGGACTCAAGCAGCGTTTCGTTAATACAATTCCAGTAATTGTTCCCCTCATACTGCCTTATGCTTTTTTGGATGGTTGTTTACGTTAGCATTGTGGCGTGTGAGCTCGGGCTGACTCTGGGGCCGTGGTCCATTTCATCCGACTTAGTCACGGCACTCTGGGCCTCCCTCTCACATGACATCAGCCACACGCTCTAAAAAAATAAGCACTGCACGCAGGAGGATAGGCCCAGAGGAATGTTGATCTCAGGTAGGGGGTTGATATGCTACATAGATACCATAGCCAGAATGGTATTGTACATTAAAGACCAGTATGGTCTCCAATTGGTAAATGTAGCATGAGATGGACGGGAATCATCACATCTTGAAGATGTATCAAGAAATACATTAGGAGGAAAAAAAGCATTTAATTTGATACAAAGTGGTTGGTGTGAACTTGGATGTCTGTTTGAGACTCCCAACTGAATGTGAATATATTTTCAGATGCTATTACTCAGCTCCTCCGCCCTAAACACTGTGATTGCTCTGTCAACAAATAGACCTCATTTAGGCAAAATAATGGCTCACAAAAGTAGCTGAAGGTCTATTGGTTTTGTACGTTTGGAGAGGAAGAAATGACAAAGGTTAAGAAAACAGGGCCTTGTTCATTACAGAATGTTGCACTGCACCAGCCATGTCTTTCCACTGAGAAATTCTCACGGCTGCTAAGTACATATTTTACTGAAGCATTTATCTATATCTGTGTTTACAGGGGCGGCAGGTAGCCTCGAGGTTAGAGCGTTGGGCCAGTAACCAAAAGGCTACTGGTTAGAATACTGGAGCTTACAAGGTGTAAAAAAAATAATAATCCCATTCCTTGCGGGTGAGTTTCGACAAATAGAAGCACCCCCCAAATGATTATGGGTGTGGGCCACAGGGCTTGGGTAT
Source organism: Thymallus thymallus (assembly GCA_023634145.1). Classification (NCBI taxonomy): domain Eukaryota; kingdom Metazoa; phylum Chordata; class Actinopteri; order Salmoniformes; family Salmonidae; genus Thymallus; species Thymallus thymallus. The sequence goes on from CM042422.1 coordinate 3,246,242, forward strand.
AGTATTGAAGTGAACTCTTTGGGGTTCAACAGGTGTAGGGTGTAAATAAGAACAGCCAAAGACTGCTCAACAGAGGCTTGTTGTAAGTGCAAACAGCTCAAGCAAGTGTGAGACAAGAAATGAGCATGCGTACAGTGAGTGTACAAAACATTAGGAACACATTACTAATATTGAGTTCCCCTTTTGTCCTCAGAACAGCTTGAATTCGTCAGGGCAAAGTGTTGAAAGCGTTCCACAGGGATGCTGGCCCATGTTGACTCCAAAGCTTCCCACAGTTGTGTCAAGTTGGCTGGATGTCCTTTGGGTGGTGAACCATTCTTGATACACACAGGAAACTGTTGAGCGTGAAAAACCCAGCAGCGTTGCAATTCTTGACACAATCAAACCGGTGTGCCTGGCACCTACTACCATACCCCGTTCAAAGGCACTTAAATATTTTGTCTTGCCCATTCACCCTCTGAATGGCACAGATACACAATCCATGTCTTAATTGTCTCAAGGCTTAAAACATTTAAACTAGTCAATCAGTGTGAGGAGTGAAGTGTCTGATGGGCGTTGACTAGAGCAGTGAAGTCAGGTATAGTTTCTGACGTCGCTATGCACAGGATTGCTGAGAGGTGAGAGTCAGTAAGAGATGATCTGTGCCTTGACTGGTTATATTTCATCACTGAACATGTGTCACGTGTGGGTGCAGCGCAGGGATAGTAGTTCGACATTTTATTAATATACTATGTATATAAAGTTTCAAAAATGAACAAACTATACAACAAACAAACACACGATGTACAAAACGCCACGTTCACAAAACAAACACGAATTAACGGACGCAACACATAGCACACTTACTTTCACCGTGACTGCTACATATAACGACAACGACCCACAACCCTGTGTGAAAATCTACAAACCTATGTAGGATCCCTAATTAGAGACGATGCGCTACAGCTGCCTCTAATTAGGGATCCCACACAAACCACCACCAGAAACAGAAAGAAAAGACCTGTCAGACTCTGACCATGGTTACATAGAGAAGCAAATAGGCTTCTCTATGGCCAGAGCCTGACAACATGTCTTTTCACATACATAGGTTGACCCAAACTGTACAAACATCTTCTGTTCATCGATAGATGCATAGCACCTCGTCAGTGACATTGTTTTTAATAGTTCTCCAATCACTGCATCAGACTGAAGATCGATAAGCTCAAGTTTCAGGTCAGTGGTAGCGTTATCCACATTGAAGGTGAAAGGAGAGGAAACCAACAGCATGTCATTTTCCAACACTTTGAAATCCTCAAAACGACGAGAAAACTCACAGTTCAAAGCACGCAGCAACGACGTATACTTCTCCTGCTGGTCGTCTGATAGGGAACAGACTAATAGTGTCAGAAGGTGGGTGAGATTGTTAGCTTCTATTTGATGGGTCAGGAGGAGTCATTTTCCCATGAAGGCTTTGACAAGGCTGTACATCTGATGTGGAAAAAGGCCCTTCCCTTGTAGTTTGGAATTCTGTTCATTCATGAGGGCCATGATGTCCATGGTGAAGGCAAAATCAGCCAATCATTCTTTATCTTGCAGTTGAGGGAAATCCACATATTTTCCTTCCATTTGCAAAAACTAAATAATGCAATGCAGGAAAATAATTTTCTGAACTGGGTTCAGCTCAGCTACTTGATCTTGTATCCTTTTCAAAAGGCCAACGTTTTTTCCTGTCAATATTTCATTGACTGCACTGAAGCAAGCTCCTCTTTAATTTCAAATTCAAGGGTTATGCCTCGTAGGAATATCAACATTTGCACCGTGTCACATGCATCACTGCTCTCATCCAGGGCCAAGGAGAAATAGGTGAAATCCTTTACCTTGTCTTCCAACTGTTGTTCCATATTCTCTGCGATATCCTCAACCCACCGTGTCACTGTTCGTCTTGACAGGGAAACATTTTCAAACAGCTCTTTCTTGTCGGGGCAAAGTATTGCTGCAGAGTCGATTAAACATTATTTAATGAATTCGCCCTCAGCAAATGGCTTGCTATGTTTAGCAATTTTGTGGGACAGTACATAGCTTGCTCTCGCAATTCCGGTTTGCAGTTTTGTGAAAAGTCCTTGCTGCTTTTGCAACTGAGACAGCAACTCTTTCGATGCACTTGCCCTCTGCTCAGAAGACTATTCCTATATTTCTCTGCATGCTTTGTCTGGAAGTGTCGGGACAAGTTGTAGTCTTTCAAGACAGCGATGCTCTCTTTGCACACTAAGTACACAGCTTTCCCTGATACCTCAATAAAGAAATATCTCGATGTCTTGCTGAAACACCCTACATTCATTGTATACTTTCCTTTTCTTTGAAATCTTTGAAAAACAAATTTTTGTGCAATTTCTAGCTAGCTACTATTTGTAACTGTGACGTGTGTGTCAGCCTGTAAGTTACTGTCTGTTCTCATGCTGTTGTTATTTATACATGCTTTCAAAATAAATGTCCCACTACCTTCATTACACAAAGGTGAGTATTCATTGGGCTTTTAATTTGAATTACAAATACGTTTTTCAAAACTTGACTATCGCAAATTCTTTATGTGATGGCCGTATTGAATCAGGTCGGCCTATGCCCAGGCCTGTTCTACACTGTCTCCTCCCCTAAATCTACACTAATTTAAGTGAATTTGACAGGTGACATCAATAAGGGGTTATAGTCTATGTCATTCCTAATGTTTTGTACACTCAGTGTATAATACACTGACACACACGAGAGTTGTGTGATTGAGGAAATTTGTCAGTTGCTTTGATACAAGGGCGCTGTTTGCACTAATTGCAGAGCGCAGGTCCGGACCGGGGGAGGGGAGGGGGGGTTTAGTAAGGCGAGACCATTCCATGCGTCAGCTGGACAATTGCACTAGCTCTCGGTTGATTTAACATACAGACCATTATTTTGTGGTCAGCTGGACTGCAGAAAAAAAGGAGACTGTATTTCCCTCAGCATCAGTCAAGTTTATGGCTAACAGGGTGTTTAACTGCTAGCTCTTGGTGTGGTATTCAGTTTGGGTAATTAGGGGGTGATTTTAGTGTCAATGTTTTTCCAAGTTGAGTTCAGCACTTGGTTGGAATGACACAGATGATAATAGAGAGTGAGACGAGAATAGAGCCTTGCATCCAGTGATTCATTTAAATAGCTTTACTTGCAGTCCTACATCCATGCACATTGCTGGTCCATGCTGTGATAAAAGGCCAAGCCAGTGAAGCTTTGTAGGTGCATTAGCACTAATGTCCTCAGGTAAAACTTTGGAATTTCAGCTTCAACAGTACAACAGTAATTTGTGAAAAATTAAACTGTCCCTTATTAATCCATATTAATCCTTATTAATCCATATTAATCCATATTGGATTAATGTCTCCCCTCCCCTTCTCCTCCTTGCTCCCCTCTTATTAGCGTTTTCTGATTACGCTCATAGCACATTTCAAATAGGATGTAAATCATAGCCTGTGTATCAATTACAAGGTCAACATGGAGGGATGCGCACATGCTAGCGACTAGCATGTAATAATTTAACTCTCTTAAGAGAATATGGTTGAAGTCAAGTATGTGTGGAAGGTGGCCAGGTATGTTGCTTGAGCAAGTGAGTGGAGTCCAGGGCCTGTATTCATAAAGTGAGTGGAGTCCAGGGCCTGTATTCATAAAGTGAGTGGAGTCCAGGGCCTGTATTTATAAAGTGAGTGGAGTCCAGGGCCTGTATTTATAAAGTGAGTGGAGTCCAGGGCCTGTATTCATAAAGTGAGTGGAGTCCAGGGCCTGTATTCATAAAGTGAGTGGAGTCTAGGGCCTGTATTCATAAAGTGAGTGGAGTCCAGGGCCTGTATTCATAAAGTGAGTGGAGTCCAGGGCCTGTATTCATAAAGTGAGTGGAGTCCAGGGCCTGTATTCATAAAGTTAGTGGAGTCCAGGGCCTGTATTCATATAGTGAGTGGAGTCCAGGGCCTGTATTCATAAAGTGAGTGGAGTTCAGGGCCTGTATTCAAATTGTGGCCTACCGGTCAGGTAGTCCGTAACCCAGGAGACTAAGGGTGCTTCCACTTTCATCCTCTTCACCTTCTCACCCAGTAGCAGGGGCTGAATGGTATTGAAAGCACTGGAGAAGTCATAAAACATAACCCTCACAGTGCAACCTGCGTTGTCCAGGTGAGAGTAGGCCCTCTGCAGAAGGTAGATGATTACATCATCCAGCCCGATGTTGCGCTTTTATGCGAACTGCAGGGATCCAGTGATGTACACACCAGGGTTCTGAGGTGAGCGAGGACTAACCTTTCCAGGGTCTTCATGATGTGGGATGTTAGCGCTACAGGTCTGAAGTCATTCAGGACAGTGGGGTGTGCCTTCTTGGGCACTAGGACCTGGCAGGATGTTTTCCACAGCACAGGGACCCTTTCTAGGCTCAGGCTAAGGTTGAAGCGACGCTGGAGTATTCCACACAGTTGGTCAGCACAGACCCTAAGCACCCTTGGGCTGATGCCATCGGGGCCCGTCACTTTCCACTGATGTAGTCTCTCCAGCTCTCTCTTCACTTGGTTGTTGGTGAAAGCCAGCCCAGGTGCGTGGGCAGCGTTGAAGAGAGAGAGGCATGGTTAAAATCCCCAGAAATGGCTAAATAAGGCACTGGGATGCGCTCTCTGTAACCTCGCGATAGCAGAGTGGATGACGTCACACGCTGTGTTTGCGTCAGCAGAGGGCGGGATGTAAACAATAACAGCAATGGCTGTTATTGTAGGGTCTCAGGCTAACGGCTAACAGTTCAATGTCCGGGCTACAAAACTGTTCCTTAACAGTAATATGGCTCGGATTACACCATCTGTTGTTAACTAATAAAGCCAGCCCCACTCCCTTACTCTTACCGGAAGAAGGGCTATCCCTGTCCACTCTAATGGTCTGGAAACCACAGATAGTGACTTTCCCTGTAGGAATGTTATCATTCAGCCATGTCTCGGTCAAACACACTAGACTAGCTTCTCTGAACTCCCTTTGTCCACAGACAAGACCCTCTAGTTCCTCCATCTTGTTATGTAGTGATCTCACGTTGCCCATAATGATAGCCGGCTTGTACTTACTCAGCTTCGCTTTACACTTCTGACCTGCCCTGCATTCACGCCGTCGCCTTTTCAACTCGTCCGGAATATCAAACTTTTCGCTGGGGTGCAGCAGCGATGACTGAGCTAAATCGAAGAGCTTGGCTCTGTTGTAAATAATTGAGGACTCGTGTGTACGTCCTGCGCTGAGATAAATAAAAAGTGCCTCAGTGATAAAAAGGACCGCTAAAACCTTCGTAAAACAGTAGCACTCCATAATCCTGAACTGTTGTATGTTATGTTATACAGCCATCCACAACAACCACAATCCGTAAGGCGCAAATAGCTAAATGAGAGAGCAGCAGTGTGATTCACATCAATGCGCTGTAGATATCAATAATAAGTGATATCCGTATCGCCGTAGACTACACCACTGCTGTCATCCTTACCTCCAAGCGTTTATTCAAGTTGGATAATCTTTGGATACTGACAGCAGTCGCATCATTGGAAGACATAGCTTGGACTGTAGCCGACAAAAGCCTATTCCTGCTCTTTTCCCGTAATCCATCAAACACATTTGGTGTGTCGTCATAGTGGTCTCTGATTGGTGGTCATCATCTGGTGTGTCGTCATAGTGGTCTCTGATTGGTGGTCATCATCTGGTGTGTTGTCATAGTGGTCTCTGATTGGTGGTCAGAATCGCTCACGTTGAACACATTTATATTTGCGCCTTTTATCTGATTTGAATGTCATTTAGAAAACAGAGAAGTGTCAAATATTTTTTTTTTCAAAACATCCTTTCTGAATGTAAAAGTAATCCTCTAGTTTTTCAAAAGTATCTGGAAACATTAGATTACAGTTCGTTTTTTTGTAATCCCTTACATGTAATCTGTTACTCCAATCAATCGATCAATCAATAATATAATAATACTTTTAGCAAAAATAATTCAAAATAACTTAAAATGTTTCTTTAATTTACAATCTGTAGAAACTACGAGAATAGAAAGGTTCAGAACTTTTGTGAAACATCACAGGACAGTTGAAAAATATATGGCAAATAGAAATAACAAATAGATTGGGAGGCCTCCCGAGTGGCGCAGCGGCCTAAGGCACTGCATTGCAGTCTTTCGGTGTCACTACAGCCTGGGGTCCAGCCCCTTTTCCCCCTCATCAATCTACGCACAATACCCCATAATGACAAAGCAAAAACAGGTTTTTAGACATATTTGCTAATAAAATATGAAATATCACATTTACATAAGTATTCAGACCCTTTACTCAATACTTTGTTGAAGCACCTTTTGGCAGCGATTACAGCCTTGAGTCTTCTTGCGTATGACGCTAAAAGCTTGGCACACCTGTATTTGGGGAGTTTCTTCCATTCTCCTCTGCAGATTATCTCAAGCTCTGTCAGGTTGGATGGGGAGCATCGCTGCACAGCGATTTTCAGGTCTCTCCAGAGATGTTCAGGTTCAAGTCCGGGATCTGGCTGGGCCACTCAAGGACATTCAGAGACTTGTCCTGAAGCCACTCCTGCGTTGTCTTGGCTGTGTGCTTAGGGTTGTTGTCCTGTTGGAAGGTGAACCTTCACCCCAGTCTGAGGTCCTGAGCACTCTGGAGCAGGTTTTCATCAAGGATCTCTATGTACTTTACTCCGTTCATCTTTCCCTTGATCCTGACTAGTCTTCCAGTCCCTGCCGCTGAAAAACATCCCCACAGCATGATGCTGACACCACCATGCTTCACCGTAGGGATGGTGACGGGTTTCCTCCAGACGTGATGCTTGGCATTCAGGCCAAATAGTTCAATCTTGGTTTCATCAGACCAGAGAATCTTATTTCTCATGGTATGAGAGTCCTTTAGATGCCTTTTGGCAAACTCCAAGCTGGCTGTCATGTGCTTTTTACTGAGGACTGGCTTCCGTCTGGCCACTCTACCATAAAGGCCTGATTGGTGGAGTGCTGCTGAGATGGTTGTCCTTCTGGAACGTTCTCCCATCTCCACAGACGAACTCTGGAGCTCTGTCAGAGTGATCATCGGGTTCTTGGTCACCTCCCTGACCAAGGCCTTTCTCCCCCCATTGCTCAGTTTGGCCGGGGGTCAGCTCTAGGAAGAGTCTTGGTGGTTCCAAACTTCTTCCATTTAAGAATGATGGAGGCCACTGTGTTCTTTGGGACCTTCAATGCTGCAGAAATGTTTTGGTACCCTTCCCCAGATCTGTGCCTCGACACAATCCTGTCTCAGAGCTCTATTCCTTCGACCTCATGGCTTGATTTTTGCTCTGACATGCACTGTTAACTTTGGGACCTTATATAGACAGGTGTGTGCCTTTCCAAATCATGTCCAATCAATTGAATTTACCACATGTGGACTTCAATCAGGTTGTAGAAACATCTCAAGGATGATCAATGGAAACAGGATGCACCTGAGTTTAATTTCGAGTCTCATAGCAAAGGGTCTGTACAGGTATTTCTATTTTTTTTTATTTGTAAAACATTTTCAAACATTTCTAAAATCTTTGGCATGCATTAAATCATTAACATTCTATTGTTGTTGTCCAAGCTGCTTATGCTGAAAAGCCTTGTTAGTGCAAAGGTCAAATTAGCTTTTGAATTTCCTGTCTCTTTTCGGCTTCAGACAAAGGCTAATATTTCACTTGAAAATCATTTTTTTCTTTTATATGCATACAGTATGTAAACATGAAAACACTACTATTAACTGTTACTGTTTAGTTAATGTTGAACCTTTTAGAGGGAGAATGTGTAAGCCTATCAGCGTTACCCAGGTGCAGACAACGTCGGAGTAACAACTGTTTATTAACCCAACAGGGGCAGGAAAGAGACAGGTCAGGGGCAGGCAGAGGTCAGTAATCCAGAGTAGTGGGGCAAATGTACCGGATGGCAGGCAGGCTTAGGGTCAGGGCAGGCAGGATGGTCAAAACCAGGAAAACAGGAACAATCGAGAGACAGGAGCAGAGGGAAAACCGCTGGTAGGCTTTACGAACAAAACTAACTGGCAACAGACAAACAGAAAACACAGGTATAAATACACTGTGGATAATGAGGAAGATGGACGACACCTGGAGGAGGTGGAGACAATCACAAAGACGTGTGAAACAGATCAGGGTGTGACACCTGGACGAGGTGGAGACAATCACAAAAACATGTGAAACAGATCAGGGTGTGACAAAACCAAGTTCAAACTGGGAGGAGTTGAACTTCTGATGACACAGAAGACAGCTATCTACACTGAACAAAAATGTAAATGCTATATGCAAAATATAAGTGTTGGTCCCATGTTTCATGAGCTGAAATAAAATAGCCCAGAAATGTTTCATACGCACAAAAAGCTTATTTATCTTAAATGTTTTGCATTAAACAGCATGATCATTACACAGATGCACCTTGTACTGGGGACAATAAAAGGCCACTTTAAAATATGCAGTTTTGTCACACAACACAATGTCTCAAGTTTTGAGAGAGCCTGCAATTGGCAAGCTGACTGCAGGAATTTCCACCAGAGCTGTTGCCAGAGAAGTGAATGTTCATTTCTCTACCATGAGCCGCATCCAATGTTGTTTTAGAGAATTTGGCAGTACATCCAACCAGCCTCACACCCGCAGAGCATGTGTAACCACGCCAGCCCAGGACCTGTTGGTTCTGCAAAAACAGTCAGAAATCGCCTCAAGGGAGCTCATCCGCTCGTCTTCCTCACCAGGGTCTTTACCTGACTTTAGTTCGGCGTCATAATCGACTTCAGTGGGCAAATGTTCACCTTTGATGTCCACTGGCACACTGGAGAAGTGTGCTCTTCACAGATGAATCCCATTTTCAACTTTACTGGGCAGATTGCATCCAGCATGTAGGGCATCGTGTGGGCGAGTGGTTTACTGATGTAAATGTTGTGAACAGAGTGCCCCATGGTGGCGGTGGAGTTCTGGAATGGGCAGGCATAAGCTGAGGACAAACACAATTGCTATTGATTGCAATTTGAACGCACAAAGATACCGTGACGAGATCCTGAGGCCCATTGTCGTGCCGTTCATCCGCCGCCATCATCTCATGTTTCAGCATGATAATGCGCGGCCCCATGTCGCAAGGATCTGTACACAATTCCTGGAAGCTGAAAATGTCCCAGTTCTTCCATGGCCTGCATACTCACCAGGCATGTCACCCATTAAGAATGTTTGGAATGCTTTGGATCGATGTGTACGGCAGCATGTTCCAGTTCCTGCCAAGATCCAGCATTAATAACCATTAAAGGCAAAATGTAACAGCCAAGATTTAACAGGCATTAAATGCCAATAGTTGTTCCCCCCTTGATAAGCAAACATACACAGACATACAGAGGGCAACAACTGCATTGTATAGCAGCTCTAACACGGATATTACTTTCTCTCCATTCTCCTCTCTCTCTCTTTTCTATCTCTCTCTTACACTCTGTCTCTTTCTCTGTGTGTATTTCTCGCTCTTGCTTTCTCTGGGTCAGGGGATTAGCAGTAAAAGATAGAAAGGTCATGTGGACCGAGCCAAGTCGGGTTTTCCTCCCCCTATGGGTCCCCTCTCTTCTCAGTTAACATAAAACACTATAGACGCCTACAAAAGAACCTAAAGGCAATTTGTGGATTTGGAATTTCTATCATTTTATGCTTGCTCAGAGAAATAGTTTTTGTTTAGCAAGTAATATTTTATTTTTTCGCAAAAAGGTAGGGATCAAAATTATTAACACCCCTATAGATTCTTATAAATAAAGTAGTAAAAACTTGGGTATTTGGTCCCATTTTTCTAGCATAAAGCTTGTGACTCTACAAATTTGTTGGATGTAAATGCAGTTTGTTTTGGTTGGGTTTCAGATTATTTGGTTCCCAATAGAAATGAATGGTAAATAATAGATTGTCATTGTGGAGTCCCTTTTATTGTAAATAAGAATATAATGTTTCTAAAACCTTCTACATTAACGTGTATGCTACCATGATTACGGTTTATTGTGAATGAGTCATAAAAAGAAAACACATTTTTTGTTCTTAATTTAAGGTTAGGGTTAGGCATTAGGGTTTTAGCAGTGTGGTTAAGGTAGGGGTTAGGTTTAAACTCATCTATCTATCTATCTATCTATCTATCTATCTATCTATCTATCTATCTATCTATCTATCTATCTATCTATCTATCTATCTATCTATCTATCTATCTATCTATCTATCTATCTATCTATCTATCTATCTGATGACAGTTTATTATGCTTCAATACTTTTTTTTCCGTTTCCGTTTTTATACATATTTTTTCAAAAATATAATCTTGTGAGTCAATCTGAGGCCAACATAGCAAACATCTAAACATCCTTGCGGTCATTTTTTGGGCATTTCATTTCCCCGAACAATACTCGTACAAACACTCACTACCTTCATCCACACAAAATTAATTAAAACCTTCAATAGTTGCAGACAGTGCTGATTACAAATTGTGGTCCAATTGACAAGTGGACTCAATGTTCCTACATTTGCATTTATGTATTGATTTATTCATTCTCATGCACAGTAACAAGGACCTTAGATACAAAAAAATGCTCCCAATTTTCCAGACTCTTTCCCAAAATGTTTGTTCCATTCTAAGCGAAAGATCATTGTAAAGCCAGACAGCTATTGTATAGATCCTGTCCTGTCCCATCCTGTCCTTGGCATCACTGCTCATGTTTAATGAATGAATTCAGGTCATGTTGTGGGGTTTGGTAGATTGTAATAAAGTCTATTTAGAGAGCCCACAGGTCCCTATTACCTCCCTAACCCCCTATAGGCCTCTTAGGGAATTATTTTAGGGATTGTTGGACCTCCTCCAAGATTGTCAAAATCAAAGACATCGGAGTGCTCACTCCCAACAATACTTTGAGAGATGTGGAAGAGTTTCCTCATCCTTCCCTTCTTGTCTCCTGGTGTTCAGCTGCTCTTGTCTCCTGGTGTTCAGCTGCTCTTGTCTCCTGGTGTTCAGCTGCTCTTGTCTCCTGGTGTTCAGCTGCTCTTGTCTCCTGGTGTTCAGCTTCTCTTGCTAAAATGCCGTTCAACAACCCGGCCCAACCTCACAGGCAAAACATTTGCGTTTTGGCAGCAGAGAGTTTGATGTTTTAGGGCTCTATTTTAACAAACCATAACATAATGGTTGTTGACATGCTGCCTCAAAATTGTGTGTTATCGTAGATCAGCATGTTTTTTTGTGATCGCTACTTTGTAATACTGGGTCAGCTGAGTGTAGCACTGGCAGTAGCTGACTTGGGAGGCTACTGTAGTGACTCGTGGCAGAACAGACTGCTGGTTCATGAAAACTCATAATAATGTTAGCCATTACAGTTACTTACTACTGCTAGCTAGCTTTTGGTTGGTTAGCAGCATACCATTAATTCCACATGAATTGTGACTGGCTCAGCTATCAAGCTAATGTTGGACACATTTAAGCTAGTTTTAAGCTAGACATTGTCAAACTTCAGAAATACTGCTCATTGAAGGTAAATGGTGTAGCTAAGACTTCCACGGCAAAAAAGCTGATTTAATGTTTTAGCTTAAATTTATTCAGGCTGTTTTGAGGCAGAAATTGGGTTCAGCCGACAATGTCACCTGGGTAATATTTTTGAATGTTATGACAGCACATTGTAGACGGTTTAGAATTAACATTTCTGCTTCTGATCACGCTTGTAGGCAATGTCATGGCGATGTTGGCTATCTAAGCTTATGCTCAGACAAACGTTATCGGGTTGTCTAGGTCTTAATTGAGTTCAAGCCTCTACTAAGCTAACATATGGAATGGTTTTAATATGGTCATAACATGGACCATTTAGCTGTTTGATTTTGAACTTTAGGACCCTTGTTGGTATTTGATGAAACATTGAATTTGGTCTTACTGCCGTTAGACCGTAGAAACACCTTGAATAACACATTCATACATGGCAAAAAAATATCATAAGGAAGCATGTTACCTATGACATTGTTAATTATGACATTCGCAAAGGCCATGCAACGGCACCAACTGGAAGTAGGAATATCACTAAAATACGATCAATGGCTCATTCAAGTGAAGACAACCTCCAGAGTTATGACATCGGCCAGTATTGAAATCTGACATGAAATCTGACATGCTTTGCACAATCTAAAAGTAATATTCCTAGCGCAATGCTACGTTACACCGGCCGAATTCCTGCCTGCTTGATACGGCAATAACTCAGATACACATGACATGACCCTGGGAATCGATAGAACACGGCTCAGAGACGCACAAAAACAACATGACATTCAAAATGGGTGAGTATGTCCTTTAAGTGCTCAGACACATCAATAGCATTTGCTAGTCGAGAGTAATTAGCACCTCTGATGAAAAATGTCGGCAGTCAGACATTACGAGCGTTACAATCCCTAAAAATCAGCATGCTGAGAGATCGGCAGACGAACGCTAGATCCACATTTGGTGCGATGTGTGTCTTTTATTAAACAGGTTGGTCATTAAACAGGTTGGTCATTAAACAGGTTGGTCATTAAACAGGTTGGTCATTCATGCTTATTACTGCAAATTAAGATAAGAACAAACAAACAGATTTGTATTTTCTATTTAAAAAAAATATATATATAACAATATATAATACTTATAATACATTATATTACATAATAACATAATACTTATAATACATAATAATATATAATACATTAAATACATAATAACATATAATAACATATAATACTTATAATACATTATAATACATAATATTATATAATACTTATAATACATTATATTACATAATAACATAATACATAATACTTATAATATATAATAACATATAATACTTATAATACATAATAATATATAATACTTATAATACATTATAATACATAATAATATATAATACTTATAATACATTATAATACATAATAATATATAATACTTATAATACATTATCACTAGGCAAGTCAGTTAAGAACAAATTCCTATTTACAATGACGGCTGACTGAAACTAGATGTGGATCAAATCTGTGGTGAAATCCAAGAAGTGAGGTTTGTCTCGCTTGGTTGGTTTGGATTGGACCTCCCCTCAGATGATGATAGAATATGGCAGGCCCATTTTAGGTCTGTGCTTACCTTAGTTTCACTCTGTGAATTGCCAGAGTTTTTAGTATTGGGTCAGTCTATCAAGACATGTATTTACATACTGTAACAACCAAAAGCCATGCAGAGTATCCCTGACACTTCTAAAACCTGGTTTTGAGCGCCATCCCCAGAGGTCATCCGGACAGCACTACCCACGTACACGGCAGTGGAGTTTCCAGCATGTAAAACGTAAAAATATGCGTAGTTGTTTTATTCTTCCGGCTGAGTATTAATTGATCTGTTCGCGGAGGGTGCAAGAGGCGAGGCAAGCTGAAAATGACTTTTATAAAAACGGCATCCAAGCTGAAAAGAAAGGGATGAAACCAAAGGGATCACGAGTTTCCAGTTGAGTTTGTATCCAAATTGTGTCTAAACACTTAATGAACCTTGGGATGCTTGAGGTGTCGAAGATCCAATAGCAATATTTTGACCCAGCTCTGATTTAGGTTGGTTTGAACCTGTTTTGTGCTTTTGTGCTTCTCTGTATGCAGGCTCGCCAGGAAAGCGTGGAAGAAGAGGCCGGAATGGTGAACCTGGTAAGTGTGTGCACTCACAGATCACTCAGAGTACGGATTATGGGGGTTATGGGGGCTCAACCCCCCTGATTTAGAGATGAGCCCCTTTAAATGCAAGAAAGGCAAACTTTGTGAGGGCTTTGAATAATGCTAGTTTAACCATTGTCCTATTTGTTTAAAATACAATTTTTTATTGCTTCAGTGGCAAATATGAAAATAAAAGATTATTCCAAATAAAACTACGTAAATTCTTCCCCATGTGGTTGCACTTGTCATCCCAGGACAGTCCCGTATTTGAGCCCCTTTTCAGGTGTCCCGACGTTTCTTTTTACAAAACTAATGTGCGCAGGTAGCCTACTTTTTAAAGTGATTTGACAATCAGATGACAACATCACGACAGGTTGTGTTCACGCCACATTAATAAGTAATACATTTTTACAGTTAAATATCCATTTGAGTATAGTGAAGTTATTAACTTTGGATGGTGCATCAATACAAAGATGCAGGCGTCCTTCTTAACTCAGTTGCCGGAGAGGAAGGAAACTGCTCAGGGATTTCACCATGATGCCAATGGTGACTTTAAAACAGTTCCAGAGTTGAATGGCTGTGATAGGAGAAAACTGAGGATGGATCAACAACATTGTAGTTACTCCACAATACTAACCTAAATGAAAAGTGAAAAGAAGGAAGTCTGTACAGAATAAAAATATTAACAAGGCACTAAAGTAAAACTGCATTAATTGTGGCAAAGAAATAAACGTTATATCCTGAATACAAAATGTTATGTTTGGGACAAATCCAATCATATTTTCATGGAATAGAGCTAAGCACAGGCAAGATCCTAGAGGAAAACCTGGTTCAGTCTGCTTTCCAACAGACACTGGGAGATGAATTCACCTTTCAGCAGGACAATAACCTGAAACACAAGGCCAAATATACAAAGGAGTTACTTACCAAGATGACATTAAGGGCTTTACTTTCTGTTGGTGTTAAGGCAGCGCTAGTATCCAACGCACGTTAGATTGCAATTTACCTTGTGTCAGCTTGCTTGCGCTCAGATGGACGGGGTGGAAATATTTTTAGGTGTGTCCTTAAAACCATGACCCAAAGTGCTAATTTCAGGCAGCGCTGAAACTGATTTTTAAGTCCTGGCTGACGCTCATCAAAGACCGTGGGGGATCCGGGTGAAATCAGGGCTTGAGAGGGGAAAAGACCGGGGTCTTCACCCTCCATCTCAGTTGAGAAAACGAGATTAATCACATTGTCATCCTCGCCAAGTCGTCAGACAGCGAGGGAAAGGAATCGAGACCATCCAACGACTGAAAAGTAGAATGTCAAATTCTACTCTAAGCTAAACTTTCCTTTCAGGCCAATACTCAACACTATTCCTGCGTTCCACAGCATTAACCTCACGGTTTGCCTGAGAACAGTTAAACAGGAAGACATGGATCAAGTCGTGCTGATGAGAGCTTCAGGAGCGTAGTGATCTTCACAAGGAGATTAACCATGGTTGTTGGCAGGTAGCCTAGTGGTTAAGGTGTTGGGCCGGAAACCAAAAGGTTGCTGCATTGAATCCCTGAGCTGACAAGGTAAAAATCTGTCGTTCTGCCCCTGAACAAGGCAGTTAACCCACTGTTCACCGGTAGGCCGTCATTGTAAATAAGAATTTGTTCTTAACTGACTTGCCTAGTTAAATAAAGGTTAAATCAAATAAAAAAGCAGTGGGTGGGTGACCTGTCTGTCTTGAACCAACATTGTGTGATTGGTTCTTCCTGTAGTGATCTGCCTATTGTGATATATTGAACCCAAAATATATGCATTGTTTGTAAACCTCGCAATTGTAAACAAACACTGTATATCTTCAAAACATAAACATCACCTTCAAAGCATTTTGATCTCATGGATGATCAGCCCTTGTATCCACAGCTCTGTCCACTAATTGAATTTCTCCAGCCCCCATCCCTCCGTATTGTTTGAACAGCAGATTGTCCCTTTTTAAACATTCATGCTGGAATGTTTCCAGTTCCAGTTCACAACTAACTAGTAGCTACAGTATAACTAGCTCAGTTGTTTGCCAATCCCCATCGCAGACTACGCTTATTTAGCGTCCCTAACAAACTTCACCTGCGTACAACAGGAACAAAAAGTAGTCGTGACCGCACAAGCCCCTGTCATTGTTGGCCCACGGTGTTGAAAGCGGATAACAGGGATGAGCGTTTTGTCACGCTGCCAGGGTTAAATGCCACGGGTATAAATAAAGCTGTGATTTTGCAGTTATGCAGAAATATAATGCCTTGATGTAGTGGGTATTGAAACAGAGTATCCAGAAGCACTGTCGCATCTGTCTCTTTATAGTTCCCGTCTGGTATGTGGTACAATAATGAATGTGTATATTTAAACTCATGAGATATGGGGATATTAGTGGAAGTGTTTACTGTGTTTTTCGTAATGCTTATGTACTTAGGAGATATGGATCTGATTGACAGTTGAATACTAACTTTTAGCTCTTTTGTGTTCATTCTTTTTCAGGACCTCCTGTAAGTATACATGACTTCACAGCCTCTCTGAATGTGGTATGTATGACTCAAAGGTACAAAACAGATGCAGATCAATGGATCTAAGGGAAACCATGCACTGAATGGCAAATCCAGCAAATCCAACCACAAATAATATAAGCTCTTTGTGTGCGTTGTACCAAAAACCCTTCAGTTTGCCCATGTAATCTGACTATATGATTAAAATTATATTTTCATCCATGCCTTCCCCTAATAGGGGACCTTTCCTCTCATCTAGGGCAGCATGATTTGCAATCACCCCACCACCAACCCACTCGCTGCCAGCCCCCTGTACTCAAAGAAGTGTGTCACTTCATTATGTCCTGAGTGATCACAGAATCACTCGACCTCCACAAATGGAAAACGTCTGTGATTCTGAAGATGTAGACAAACCCATATATAACTGCCAGGGGCTCTCTGGCAGTACAAGGGCTCTCTGGCAGTACAGGCAGTACAGGGGCTCTCTGGCAGTACAGGGGCTCTCTGGCAGTACAGGGGCTCTCTGGCAGTACAAGGGCTCTCTGGCAGTACAGGCAGTACAGGGGCTCTCTGGCAGTACAGGGGCTCTCTGGCAGTACAGGGGCTCTCTGGCAGTACAGGGGTAGGAGTGGTAACCCGGGTAATTTATTTTAGTTTATTTAACCTTTATTTTAGCAGGGAAATCCCATTGAGACCAAGGCCTCTTTTTCAAGGGAGCCCTGCATGTACACAAATTATACAAAATGTACAACATTTACAAATATAATAAAAACTCAATATTTAGAAGCAATTTAAGAAAAGCATTCACACTCCAAAAAAACATTGAATGCAGATTTACCTAATTCTGCAACAGATAAATGCGTATTTTGGCTTATGGCCACATCCATAACTTTGTCCCTGGGGGTGGTAAGTGAATGCAGGTGCTCTCGCCTCTGAACTCCCTCTGGCAGGTCTCACATCCCGGACCTGATCTACTGTTGCCTGACATGCTTCCACCAGCAGACCACTACCTCATGTTGACAAAGTCATTATGGACAGCCGGGATTTCAGTATGGAAGGGGTGGTGTCTTTGTAGTCCCTAGTTTAAAGCGGAGGAAAGGAGATGGGTCAAAAATCCTACTTTGGAAAGAAATATCAGTGGCAGATTTTTGGGATATCATGTGCTTTCTCATTCAAAGTATGACATCTTGTCTTCTCTTGCAGAGAACACATCTCCATGCATATTCGATAGGCTCCCTGTGAAAATTGGTTCATTTGTACCCAGTGTTCTGAACCGAACTGATCCTCAAACTGACCATTACACACCTGTCTGCTTAAGTGTCACTTAGACCTGTGGTTTCAAATGGGTCTGTTTACTCAGAAGGCGTTATGACAGATTACGTTCATGCTAATGTCTAGCATAACAAATGTGAGAAGACATTCACTTTGCAAGGTAATCATGGTTAATTATCTGATTATGGTTTATCATAGGAGGATGTAACGTATGACGTCTTGTCTTCAAGAGAGATTGGAAAAGCATTCGGTGTCTGAGCCGTACATTCTCTGTCTGGCTCAGACAAGGAAAGAAAAATAGTTTGGCTGCAACTAGAAACAAAGTATTTTGTACACAATTGCAGGGCTCTAAATTAAACATTTTCATTGGTACACTGGTGCACCCAACTTAAAAAAGTTAGGAGCACACTATTGAATTGATAGAGATTGGTTGATGACATTTTTTCAAATCCAATGTATTTTCAACTAGTGTGTGCCCAGTGGGTAGCTAAGCTGGCCAAATAGACATGATCTGTCATTAGCTAACTAGCTAGCAAATTTGACGTCGTCCATCAATTAATGTCATGTCTGTCTCATTGCACAGCAGCAATGTTGAACGGGGGTTAATGTTAGCTAGCTTAGGTTGCAGAAAAAAAGCACTTAACTTACCACAATCTATAGGTAACAAAGTTTCTAGCTAGCTTGCGAATATGATTTCTAGCTGGTTAGCTATTAGCCTAAAGTTACATTACATGGGAAAATGTGACCTTCTGCTGTTTGACAGGCAGATGGAGGGAAAATGTACCTAAAACTCACAAACTTGTCAGGTATAGTAAACTTTTATTATTTTATTTTATACCACTAAAATATCAAAGGGTGGCGAAAATTGCGAGATAGAGGTGTACTCCAGCTGTGTTTTGCACTGGAAACACATTGGAGCTGGGCTACCAAATCAAACCCACCCCAACCAGACTTAGGGCAGGCATGATATGCAATGAGTAATATAATCAAATATATACAAAAAAAAGAATACAAAGATATTATTTAAAAAATGTTTAAAACCAAAATGTTGATACAATAATGATACAAATTCTAATTTGGGTTGGTTTATGGAGCTATGAAATTAGCTCGGTCCATGTCTTCTTCAAAGGATAGGAAGGGTTGCCAGATATTAGCTAGAAGTGTAGAAAATGCCAGCATGTTGCCCATAGAACTGTTTAGAGGAGCCTCCTGTGGTGCCACTCCAGATAATGCAATAAAGGCAGAAGGTTCTATAGGTCTCTCCAGTATCTGAGAAAACATCCCAAAAATGTATATCCATAAATCTTTCAATTTCGGGCATGTCCAAAACATGAGTAATAATGTAGCAGGAGCCTGCTTACATCAGTCACAGATGGGATCTATTTCTGGTTTAACTGTAGTAGCAGGAGCCTGCTTACATCAGTCACAGATGGGATCTATTTCTGGTTTAACTGTAGTAGCAGGAGCCTGCTTACATCAGTCACAGGTGGGATCTATTTCTGGTTTAACTGTAGTAGCAGGAGCCTGCTTACATCAGTCACAGATGGGATCTATTTCTGGTTTAACTGTAGTAGCAGGAGCCTGCTTACATCAGTCACAGGTGGGATCTATTTCTGGTTTAACTGTAGTAGCAGGAGCCTGCTTACATCAGTCACAGATGGGATCTATTTCTGGTTTAACTGTAGTAGCAGGAGCCTGCTTACATCAGTCACAGGTGGGATCTATTTCTGGTTTAACTGTAGTAGCAGGAGCCTGCTTACATCAGTCACAGGTGGGATCTATTTCTGGTTTAACTGTAGTAGCAGGAGCCTGCTTACATCAGTCACAGATGGGATCTATTTCTGGTTTAACTGTAGTAGCAGGAGCCTGCTTACATCAGTCACAGGTGGGATCTATTTCTGGTTTAACTGTAGTAGCAGGAGCCTGCTTACATCAGTCACAGGTGGGATCTATTTCTGGTTTAACTGTAGTAGCAGGAGCCTGCTTACATCAGTCACAGGTGGGATCTATTTCTGGTTTAACTGTAGTAGCAGGAGCCTGCTTACATCAGTCACAGGTGGGATCTATTTCTGGTTTAACTGTAGTAGCAGGAGCCTGCTTACATCAGTCACAGGTGGGATCTATTTCTGGTTTAACTGTAGTAGCAGGAGCCTGCTTACATCAGTCACAGGTGGGATCTATTTCTGGTTTAACTGTAGTAGCAGGAGCCTGCTTACATCAGTCACAGATGGGATCTATTTCTGGTTTAACTGTAGTAGCAGGAGCCTGCTTACATCAGTCACAGGTGGGATCTATTTCTGGTCTAACTGTAGTAGCAGGAGCCTGCTTACATCAGTCACAGGTGGGATCTATTTCTGGTCTAACTGTAGTAGCAGGAGCCTGCTTACATCAGTCACAGGTGGGATCTATTTCTGGTTTAACTGTAGTAGCAGGAGCCTGCTTACATCAGTCACAGGTGGGATCTATTTCTGGTTTAACTGTAGTAGCAGGAGCCTGCTTACATCAGTCACAGGTGGGATCTATTTCTGGTTTAACTGTAGTAGCAGGAGCCTGCTTACATCAGTCACAGGTGGGATCTATTTCTGGTTTAACTGTAGTAGCAGGAGCCTGCTTACATCACTCACAGGTGGGATCTATTCCTGGTTTAACTGTAGTAGCAGGAGCCTGCTTACATCACTCACAGGTGGGATCTATTTCTGGTTTAACTGTAGTAGCAGGAGCCTGCTTACATCAGTCACAGGTGGGATCTATTTCTGGTCTAACTGTAGTAGCAGGAGCCTGCTTACATCAGTCACAGGTGGGATCTATTTCTGGTCTAATCTTGGTTCATTTTGTCTTTGACCAATGCAAGAATTACAGCATGTCTTACACATTATAGTCTGAAAGTTGTTCATCTAGTACATCCTCTTCCCATTGGTTCTTAACAGAGAACCATTCCAGGCCTGTAACATCAGGGATTTCTGTCATCCAATATATAAGGATTCTTATATTAGTTGCCCAGTAATAATATTTATAAGTTCGGAAGTGGGGGCCGCTAGGTGGCGCAATGTGCGACTGACATGTTTTCCATTGGCTCCCGCAGTATTCTTAAAGTTTATGTACATTTTGCAGCAAAACCATATTTCATTTTTTTGTATATTAGTTTGGTGACCCCTTTCTGTAATATTCAAGACTACTTTGCTTTCAAATGTCAGAAACATAAGGCCAAAAACACGACTTTGAGAAAACCCGGCCTACAAGACCCACTCTTATCACCGCCCTCTCCTGAGTCTGAGGACCCGGAGACTCACACTTTACCCGGGGGTACGGCTTTGCCTGGCGGCGCTGAAATGAACATTCTCGAGGCCCTCAAGCTATTTCGCTCTGAGATATTTAATAGGAAAACTGAGGTAGTTGCTACGATTGAGGCCCGAATACAGAAGGTTTCTGATACTTTAAAAGCAGATCTAACCATCCTGCGGAATGCGTCGGTGCCAGCTATCACATCACTCAAAACAACAAAAGAGTTGCACACCACGACGATTGCAGCACTGGAGACCTCCGCTACCAGTGTCTCCGACTTAACTACCTCCCTGGAGGCTGACGTGAAACACCTGACTGCGGATCTGAAAAAGGTACAGGAGAGCTGTGTGAGTTTAGAGGGATTTTCTCGCCGCAATAACCTGAGACTGGTATAGGTCCCAGAGTCAGCGGAAATGCCTCGCGCCACGGATTTAGTCTCTGGGCTGCTGAAGGATGTTCTTGCCATGGATGAGAAGCCCCGGATTGATCATGCCCACCGGTCACTGCCCACCAGTCACTGCTCCTAAAGCCCTGGGACTGAGAGTCCCTGTGACAAACATTCTTCGAGTGCACTTTTTCCGTGAGAAGATGGAGATTCTCAGACGAGCCCGCAATACGACTCTGAGCTTTCAAGGACAGAGTTTCTGTATCTACCAGAACTACTCCCCCACTGTGTCCAGGCAGAGCGCAAGGTTCCCTTTAGCCTTTAGCCTCCGAGGCATTTCTCTATCAGGCCCAATCAATCAGAACAATTTATTTCCTCCTTTAAATGAGGGGGCTTTTGGCATCTGGCGCTCACTGGGCCTCTCCTCATTGGGCCTCTCCTCAATGGGCCAATTATTATTTGATGATACATTTGCCTCTTTTGCTCAGCTACAGAAAAGTTCAACCTCCCCCAATCCCACTTCTTTCGCTATCTCCAGCCTAGGAACTTTGTCAGAGCGAACACACCTGAATTTCCCAATAGGCCTGCGAATACAGCTATAGAGAGCATATTTGAGCTAAACAAGCTTCCTAAGGGTGCAATTTCAGATGTATATGCAATCATTAATGACTTACAGAACCCTTCTATGCTGCCTTTAAAGATTTTTAAAAGGATTTGGGGGAGGAACTTGGGGATCTCTGCTGCACAGAGTGCATTCATCCTCTTTTAGCTCTACAGTCGCGGCCAAAAGTTTGAGAATGACACAAGTATTGGTCTCCACAAAGTTGGCTGCCTCAGTGTTGATGATGGCCATTTGCATACACTCCAGAATGTCATGAAGAGTGATCAGATGAATCCCTCTTTGTTATGAAACTGAACTTAATCCCCCCAAAAAACATTTCCACTGCATTACAGCCCTGCCACAAAAGGACCAGCTGCCATAATGTCAGTGATTGTCTCGTTAACACAGGTGTGAGTGTTGACGAGGACAAGGCTGGAGAACACTCTGTCATGCTGATTGAGTCAGAATAACAGACTGGACGCTTTAAAAGGAGGGTGGTGCTTGAAATCATTGTTCTTCCTCTGTCAACCATGGTTACCTGCAAGGAAACATGTGCCGTCATCATTGCTTTGCACAAAAAGGGCTTCACAGGCAAGGATATTGCTGCTGGTAAGATTACACCTAAATCAACCATTTATCGGATCATCAAGAACTTCAAGGAGAGAGGTTCAATTGTTGTGAAGAAGGCGTCAGGGTGCCCAAGAAAGTCCAGTAAGTGCCAGGACCGTCTCCTAAAGTTGATTCAGCTGCGGGATCGGGGCACCACCAGTGCAGAGCTTGCTCAGGAATGGCAGCAGGCAGGTGTGAGTGCATCTGCACGCACAGTGAAGCAAAGACTTTTGGAGGAGGCCCTGGTGTCAAGAAGGGCAGCAAAGAAGCCACTTCTCTCCAGGAAAAAAATGAGGGACAGACTGATATTCTGCAAAAGGTACAGGGATTGGACTGCTGAGGACTGGGGTAGAGTCATTTTCTTTGATGAATCCCCTTTCCGATTGTTTGGGCCATCCGGAAAACACCTTGTCCGGGGAAGACAAGGTGAGCGCTACCATCAGTCCTGTGTCATGCCAACAGTAAAGCATCCTGAGACCATTCATGTGTGGGGTTGCTTCTCAGCCAAGGGAGTGGGCTCACTCACAATTTTGCCTAAGAACACAGCCATGAATAAAGAATGGTACCAACACATCCTCCGAGAGCAACTTCTCCCAACCATCCAAGAACAGTTTGGTGACGACCAATGCCTTTTCCATTATGATGGAGCACCTTGCCATAAGGCAAAAGTAATAACTAAGTGGCTCGGGGAACAAAACATCAACATTTTGGGTCCATGGCCAGGAAACTCCCCAGACCTTAATCCCATTGAGAACTTGTGGTCGATCCTCAAGAGGCGAGTGGACAAACAAAAACCCACAACTTCTGACAAACTCCAATCATTGATTAGGCAAGAATGGCCTGCCATCAGTCAGGATGTGGCCCAGAAGTTAATTGACAGCATGCCAGGGCAGATTGCAGAGGTCTTGAAAAAGAAGGGTCAACACTGCAAATATTGACTCTTTGCATAAACTGAATGTCATTGTCAATGAAAGCCTTTGACACTTATGGAATACTTGTAATTATACTTCAGTGTACCATAGTAACTACTGATATAAAGATCTAAGAACACTGAAGCAGCAAACTTTGTGGAGACCAATACTTGTGTCATTCTCAAAACTTTTGGCCACTTGTGTCTGATGTAAAACGGAACCAGCCACACTGTTTCATATGTTTTGGGGCTGTCACAAACTGTCAGGTTTCTGGGAATTAATATTTAAATAGATCTGTCTTCCCTTACAGACCTTTTTGGAGTACTGCCCATAGGTATCCCCTGTCAAGAATTCAGTCGGACATTGTTACTTATACAACTCTTATCTAGATGGCTAATTCTCCATTCTGGAAGATGGCATCCCCCCATCTTATAAATATTGGGTGGGAGATGTGTTGTTGTTCTGAAATTAGAAAAAAATGTAATTCAATACACGTGGGAACTCCAAACTCTTTCATGAGGCTTGGGCTCCATTCGGGTCTTACTTTGAACAGTCCATCCTCTGATGGCATTCTCATTAAAACGAAAATAAGTCTGTATTTGACACCCCTGTGACTTACGGGTTGGTGGAGCTTTTCTTTGTGGGTTTTTTTGGGGGGGGACATTAAAGATGACGTGCCTATTGATTCTTATTGAATGTGACTAAAATGGCAGCTTGTTTTGCCCTGTTTTTATTTTGTTTACTCCAACATAAAAAAAAAATAAGCATTGTAAACTTTATTTTTGGTCCAGTGGATGGTCGGTCTGCGGCCATGACTGTCTGAGAGTGTGAGAGGTTGCATTTCTCCACTTCTATCCATCGTCTGTTTACAGGAACAATGGTGAGGCGTCCGCTCTGTCCCTGTATTAACTACAGATTGCCCTTTGACCTTTGTAGCCTTCTGCCCAGTGTGTTTAACTTGTCTAAAGTACGGTATCTTTATAGCTATTCTTTTTTTTTTGCTGGTTGAGTATAAAAAAGTTCTGAAGTGCTAGACCACCCTGGGAGCGAGATCTCTGCAATACGCTCTTACATATCCAAGGTTTTTTCTCGTTGCAAATAAAAGCAGTTATTAGTTTAAAAAAATATTTTTGGGGGGGAAATAAGTATAAAACTTAAGGTAATACATTCATTTTAACAGTGTTTATTCATCCGCTCACAGAAAGAGAAATTCCTAAATATTACTATTTCTATGTAGTGTCGCTGAAGGGCTAAAGAAGTTTGCATGGCAGAAGGACTAACTACAGCTTTTGTAGATGAACTTTAAACCCGGATATTTTACCAAAGGTCTTTAGTAGAACCTGAATCTCTGGAAGACCATTTAAATGGTCAGACATATATAATAGCATGTCATCCGAATAAAATCTGACTTAATTTGAAAGTATAAAATAGATAATCCCACTCCACCCGATCAGACACCTTCTCAGCATCAAGTGATAACAGTATCTCTGGAGTGTCAGATGAAGTAGTATTTTAGAAAGACGTCTGATGTTCAAAAAAGAATGACGATTTTTTATGAAACCAGTTAGATCTGTAGGGGTAATGGAGGGAAGGACTGACTCAAATACAGGTTGTATCACAACCCGGCCGTGATTGGGAGTCCCATAGGGCGGCGCACAATTGGCCCAGCATCGTCGTCCCGAGTTTGGCTGGTTTAGGCCGTCAGTGCAAATAAGAATTTGTTCTTAACTGACTTGCCTAGTTAAATAAAGGTATAAATATTCAAAGTAATGTGTTCAAATTGTTCAGAGGAGCGTTAAAAAACAACGTTCTTCTGTGGGAATTTCAGTACTTCAGCATAACGTTTCCTAATGGTTCTATTTAAAGTGTTCTCAGAAGGTTACCTTTGAATGTTCATTAATGACGTTTACATAATTTAGCAGACGCTCTTATACAGAGCAACTAGGGTTAAATGCCTTGCTCAAGGGCACCAACAGATTTTTCACCTAGTCTGCTCTGGGATTCAAACCAGCAACCTTTCAGTTACTGGCCCAATGCGCTTAACTGCTAGGCTGCATGCCGCCAGATAACCTATAATAACCTATGATTTCCATTCTCAACACGTTAATAAAACCTCCAGGGAACCAGAGTAAAACGCTATCAGAACCCCCCTGCAATATAAAAATATATGTTCCAAGAACAGGTGAAATGTTCACTTCTTCCTTGGATGTTGAGGGAATGTATATTTTTGGTTTGCTTTCCTGACCGGTAAAACTGATAGTTTGTTGTATGTTCTTAGAACGGAAGTGAACATTTTGCCTGTTATTTTTAGGTTGCAGTGAGGTACTGAGAATGTTTTACTCTGGTTTCTTGAAAGTTTTCCTGGGAGATTTTATAGGTTATTTTGAAAATGTTCAATAACCTTAACATTCAGTGAGTGTTTAAATTAGACTTCCAATAGCACTACTAGCTTATTTGTATAACATTTTTGGGAAATTCATTACTCATGCGATCACTTTATTTTTATTTTTTATGTGACACGGCATCAGTGACATTCAAAACTATGATCTTCTGTTGTCTATCCATTGAATTAGTCCACTGTGCACCAGGATGGCGCTAGAGTGGCATTTAACGCACACAATCCTGTTTATTTTAGTCTATTCAAACAGACCCCATTTCATAGGAAACAAGCACTCATTAAGATCAGGTGTGGCTAATTAGTGGGCGAGGCCAACAAACCTGAACACACTTAACAAGATAGAGGATAGAGAGAGTTTTGTTGATGCTGAGAACGGAATGTATGTTTTTAAACAACATTAGAAAATTCTCTGAATGTTACTAGCGTTTTCTTGTGGTTTTTATGGAAAGTTTTCTTCATGTTCTGAATTGAAAAGAATTCTGGGAATTGAGAACTTATTGATGTTAATTACATTTTTTATAACATTCCCAGAATATTGCCAAGAACTGACAAAAAAGAGAACCATACATGGACATTCTAAGAAAGTTGCTTAAGGCACACCATTTTTGAGAACGTTCTCAGAATGTAGTAAAAATATTCCCTTAAATAGAACCACCTTTATTTAACTAGGCAAGTCAGTTAAGCTGGGTTAATTATGCACCCCCCTATGGGACTCCCAATCACAGCTGGATGTGATACAGCCTGGATTCGAACCAGGGACTTTAGTGACACCTCTTGCAATGAAATGCAGTGCCGTAGACCGCTGCGCCACTCAGGAACTTCTCTGGAACGTTCTGTGTAAGTACTGAAATTCCCACAGAAGAACATTGTTTCTTAATGTTCTTGGAACAATTTGAGAACATTCCCAATGTCAAACCAATTGGAGAAAATTACCAAAATGTTTATTAAATGTAACCATGTTCGAACTTTTTGGAAAAGTTCTGTTAAAGTAATGAAATACCAAGAAAAATAACCTTTTTCTGTCCAGTTCCTTAAATGTGCTGAGAAATGTTTCAAAGCCAAGAAACTATCCTGCACCATTCCAAGAAACGGTAGTATGCAAAATAACCATAGGGCAACCACGCTCTCACCAAGCTCAACAGAACATATGGTTCTTAGAACGTTATGTGCTAGCTGGGTGTACAGATGTGGCAGGTTTCTTCTGCAGGCCCTGCTTTTAGAGAACAGCCGTGATTTTGATGCCATTCGAGAGAACGATCCGTCACAGCATATGAATTATGCATCCTGCGGTGGCAGGATTCGAGGCACAGGGGTGACACACGGGAGCCAGTCCTCGACCTCATCCATAATGCAGCCCACCTGTTAATAAAACATACTCCAGCTGGACTTTGATCACTTTCACTCTGAGGAGGAGAAGGCCCCGGTTTTTACACGCCTTTTTATCCGACTCCGAGGATGTGTGAGCTAATTCCAAACGTGTGTGGTTCTTATCCAGGGGAGTAATAGCAAGCCCTCTTTTCATTTGTGTCATAAAATTAAATGTGTGTAGTTGTAATGTCAGGGAAGGATTAAACGTGTGTGTGTGTGTGTGTGCGCGTGCGCAAAAGGTGTGTGTATGCGACGTGTGACGATGACAATATTACTGCATTGGACAATGTTTATTGTTTCTACATGCCACAAATAACTAATCCGTGTGTGAAAACCAGGAATATTTTGTAAATATTCTATTCACTGTAGTCTAATAAACAATCACAAACAGACCCACCCAAGCGTAATCACGTACTCTATGCCCTCTGGCAGTGCTCAAAATAAAGTAAACCTGAATTTAACATTTCAAGTATTTATTTATTCTCACGAGGGCAGCTCTGCCTTTGGAAAGCTCCCTGCCGTGTGACAACGTTAAGAGTTTGGCCTTTAAGATGTCAATCTTTTCCTACCATTGTGTGCCCTTGTTTTTCAGCAAATGAGGTAAAGCAGTGACTTTGACACCGTCATGCGGTACTACCACTTGAATAGTAAAGAATGGACGACCTTAATAGAACACTTTGCAGACCTGAAGAAGTCTCTGCTCCACTCGGCATCTCCGATAGCTCGGGATGATATGGCTGTGTCTACGTCCTTGTACTGAACGAAAATAGAAACGCAAAAATGTCAAAGATTTTTACTGAGTTACAGCTCATATAAGGAGATCAGTAAATTTAAAGAAATTCATTAGGCCCTAATCTATAGATTTCACTGGGCAGCCAGGTCCACCCACTGGGGAAGCCAGGCCCAGCCAATCAGAATGTTTTTCCCCACAAAAGGGCTTTATTGCAGACAGAGATATTCTTCAGCATAAATTCCCATAACCCACAGAAGTTTGCAGTAATTTTTCAGTGCAGCGCCGTTTGTATTCTGCACGCAGCAACCCAAGTGCCACTGTAGAATACATTATATTTCTCTTATTTGGCATAACGTGTAGCTTGCTAGCTAGTCTTCATGATCATGTGCTAGATAGCTTGTTCGTTTAAAACTGAGTGTGACTGAATGTGCTAGCAAGCTAAAAAGCTGCTTATATTGTTCATATATTGGTCTTTAATGCCACTGTGGATGACTATGGCTGTTAGAGTTGAGCTGTGTGGGATTTTGTCCGGTGATGTGAAATACGCGGCAATCATAGATTAAAGCTTGTGTGTCATGTCAGGCTCTACTGTTAGGCTCTGGTCATAGGGAAGCCTTTGGCTCCTTCTAGTTTTCTATGGTCAGAGCCTGACAGATCTAATTATTCTGTTTCTATGTTTGGTTTTGTGTTGGTCCCCAATTAGAGGCAGCTTCTTTGCATTGTCTCTAATTGAGGGCCGTATTTAAGTTCATGTGTTTCAACTGTCTCTTGTGGGATCATAGTTTTGGTTTAGTGCTGTTTAGACTACCGCGCTGCATCTTGGTCTACCAATCACCACGTTTGTGACACCATCAAGATGCTGTCAGTTCCTAACGACTGGTTGAATCCTTGTGCTAGTGGAGGATGGATATGGAGATACAGCAATGAGCTATCCTTGTTTTGCTGGCCTTGATCCCTTCAGTGTGACCCACTTAAGTCTGCGTCATTAGCAGTGGCCGGACAGGCAGGGAATGAGGCCCGAAGGAGTTTTATGACACAACCCTCCTGAGCGAGTCCTACACAGTATACAAACAAGCACACACACACACACAATTGTATCCAGGCTAATTGTGATACACTGTAGATATGGGAACCAGATGCCATTCCCAAGTCAGTTTTCCAGTGTGGTTTTTCCTATCCCGCCATCATTCCTACTTCTCCATCAGGATTCCTCCAACCACTTATGGTTGTCCATTCCTGCCCATTTTACTCTGATTACTCACATCCCTGTCGTCCATTAGTTTCCTACCAGGAAAAAGTTCCCCAGGGGCCCACGGTAATAATATGATTGAGGGTTCCTTTGCAAAACTAACAGATGGATGTGAGATTTTTTTCCCCCCGGTGCTTCTCAATTCCAGGTCTGTGTCTTGCGTGTTGTAAAAAAAAATTGCAACGATACCCCCCCCCCCCCCCCATGAAGTCCTCTGTCCGGAGATGGCTAATTCACTTTTGCAATTATCACCACCTCCTCAAAGTCAGTTTGTTTATCCAGAGAGCTCTCATGAGACAGCACTAGTTTGTAGAGGAGAAAGCTTGTGGGAAATGCTTAGTAAGGCACCTCGTTCTCATGTAACGGGGGGTTTTCATACTGAAAGACTGGCAGTCGACAAGACATGGATGGATCAAACGGAATGCAATGACCACACCATAATCAGAAGAAATTACTTAACTTATGAACTTCATTTTCCTAAAGTGGAGACCATCTCAATCTACAAAAATACATTTTTGCAGGTGTGCTTTACAACAACTGCCACTGTGGTTCTATTATTAACTAATACGTTATATGCCATGGCAGTTGTACTTAACCCCACCTATAATGCGGGCGGCCATCGACACCATGAGTGCCGCCAGCTCAAAGGTCTTTCTATGAAGCTGGCACAATCCTTTGTCCATGAAGCGTGCCAGACGCATTGCTGCAAGCATGTGGGCTCCATTGGAGGGTTGACTTCCTGCTTTGTTTGACATACCGCATGCAGGAGGGTCACCGGAGTACGTCGGGGACATGCATTATGCCTGAGCATCCTGACTTACAGTATACCTTTTTTAGTTTATCTACAGAGTCCTGTCAAACTCTCATCCATCAAGTTTTTGGAAAGTTATAGGAGAAAAGCTGGGTGAGATACGGATTTTCAGTACCCTGACTTCTCCTTTAAACATCCTGAAACAGGGATGACAGAACTCAGGCCTTTTCAGATGTGAGTAGATGTGCTGCTTGTCTTTTTATTCACGTTAGGCATTCTCACATGGTTGATTACAGGGCTCTTCAAAGGAGAGCTGCTTCTCTCAATGTTAATGAGAATAAAACGTTTTTGTTTTGTAAATATTAAGGGAGAAATGTAATTGAGGGTGTCCAATCAAACGATGCAGGGGATTATGCCTATGGAGGAAGATTAATTTGCAAATTATTTCAGGCTGATTTCCAACTGTTTCTGATTTATGTTAAGGGCAATGCAGACCGTAGGGAGTCTTGATCAGGAATGTTGGGCACATGAACTCATGCTGCTTATGCCATCAGAATGACGCAACAGGAACCGGGATTTGTGTGTTTTTCCACTCCTCAACTGTTCAGTGTTGGTGTTTCGCGTGCCCACTGGTGCCACTTTTTCTTGTTTTTATCTGACAGGAGTGGAACCGGTTGTGGTTATCTGCTGCAATAGCCCATCCTTGGCAATGATCGATGAGTTGTGCTTTCCGAGATGCCGTTCTGCACACCACTGTTGTATTGTGCCACTATTTGTCTTTTTGAGGCTGTTAGATTGCACACTTCTTGCCATTCTCCTTCGACCTCTCTCATCAACAAGCTGTTTTCGGCAATATGACTGCCGCTGACTGGATGCACCATTCTCGTTTAACCCTAGACACTGTCATGTGGGAAAAGCCCAGGATGGGGAACGTTTCTGAGATACTACGCTTGGCACCGACAATCATACCACGCTCAAAGTCGCTTAGGTCACTGGTTTTACCCATTCTAACGTTCAATCGAACAGTATCTGAATGCCTCGATGCCTGTCTGCCTGCTTTGTATAGCAAGCCACAGCCACGTGACTCACTGTCTTGTAGGAGCGATCCATTTTCGTGAACGAAAATAATAAATAATAAATTGGCCAATAAGTGTATATTGAAACTAATTGCACATATATAATAGTACATGTAGCCTAAAGACAAGATTACATTGAAAAGTCTGATGGGCGACAATATTATCGATTGTCAAATTGACTGAAGAGGCTGATGAACAAGGCAGCGCGTGTCATTTACACAGAATCAGGGAAGGGAACACATACTTTTTTAAATCCTCATACAGAGTTGCATGTAGTCCAGAGGTTTTGATTTCTACACACTCCCAATAAATGTGCTAATTATTTTTTATTTTGTCCCTGTAGAGGAACCCTTTTTTGGGCTGTGAAGAACCTTTTTATATCGGTTCTTTGGACAACCCTTTGAATAACAATTTTTAAAACTGCAGACGGTTCTACCAGTTACCAGTTCTTCCTTATTACCAGGATCAAGGTATTATTCCTGTAAAGGACAGTATGCTGCTCTAATAATGTTACTTCAGAGTGAACCTCACTTGGGATTTGAACTTTCAACCTCTGTTACCAGTGACCTGAATTTCCTGCTAAGCCACCGGGATTGTGGGTGTAACAGAGTTTGATTACAGATTAGAACCAATAGGCATTCTGTCATTTGTCCCTATGGCGGAACCGTTTTGGGTGCCTCGTAGAACCCTAAAATGTTTTAGAACCCTCTCACAAGGAACCCTTGTGGGTTCTTTGTTCGGTTCCTTTAGGGGAACCATTTTGGGTTGCACATAGAACCCTCTCATGAAAAACACCTTATGGGGGAGCACTTTTGGGTGCCACATAGAACTCTTTGATTTGTCCCTGTAGGGGAACCCTTTTCAGTTCCATTTAGAACCTTCTCATGAAAAACCCTCTGGTTCCAGGTAGAACCAATGACAGGTTCTAAAGTTTTACTTCAATAGCCTGTATGGCAACACTGTTAATAACTACTTGTCATTTGACGTTACCGGCTGCTGAGTTGTAGTAGAAATACACTAACAACTTATATTGTATTTTTACAGCTGAATTGTATTTTTACAGTTGAATTAAGGTGCTATTGTTGTAAAATAAAAGTATGCTGCTGTATTCTGATTAAAGTAACAATCTTGTAAATAATATTATGGGATTTGAACTCACAACCTCTTGGTTGCCAGCAACCTGAATGTACTGCTATGCCAGCAAGTCTGTGGGCATGATGGAGATTGACCACAGATTTTTTTGCAAGAATAATTGCAATAATCTACACTGCTAAAAATTTCCCAGAATCAAGTCAATAATTGTTTGATATGCTGGAGGGTGCTCGTAAGCATATTTGGGGGCATTGTCTGCTAGTGGAAGTGTTATACCAGTGTAAGTGGCTTTATCGTTATGTTGATGAATGTTGAGCACCTAATTTGTCCATGCACAGTTCTTTGTAAGAGCTTGTGGCAATCAAAAGCTGGAGTGTTAAGAGGTTATGATGCATTTTCTAGTAACTTAATGGCAGCTGGTCACCAGGAAGTTCATGTTAAATTTTCAATAACTTACTGTAATTTTGTTGCAAGTAGTTTTGTAAAATTCACAGTAACTTACTGTGGCTGATCTCTGTCACGCTCACTGACCTGATGATGTGGCAGGAAGGTCAGTTTACTGTCAACCAATAGGTGGAGGCCGGGTGATGCTGAGTCCCAAGTGTGCTCACCACAAAGAATGCTAAGTACTTTTCAACTAATGTTTTAAAGGTGTGATATGCAGAAATCGCTCTGCCATTTCCTGTTTGCAAAAACTTGAATTGTTTGACTATTTCATTTTGTTTCAAAACAAGCTATGTACAGAGTAGATAATCATTGTACCATCTAAACCGCTGTGAAATATATTTTCAATTACCAAAAATATTGTATTTTCATGTGTTTGAAGCTGGTGTACAAAACCGAAAGTAAAAGATGCACAAACTTAACTTAAGAACGGGAGGCATAGAAATAGCCCACATAGAACAGATCTACCTCTTTTTAGACTTGCTTTCAATGAGAATGACAGATCTATAGCTCATATTTACGTATTTCAGCTTAGGCTATCTTCAGTTTAGTAAATTACTGGCAGCTAGTTAATAAAACATTGTTTAAGCCATATAGTGTAGGCTAAGCAAAGTAACATAGGCTACATTAAACTCAAAGTATTCTGTTCTTTCTCCTATGTGGCATCGAGAGTCAAACATTTATTCTAGTGTCAAGTGTAAATAGGATAATTTTGCCCATAAAGTCAGTCTCGTCCAAAATGGATATTTGTGAGATGACAGGACAACGTTTTACGTCACAGAATTAAGGGTACTGTAACAGTTTTCCTTGGGTTAGGTTTATTCCAGTCCTGCCCACATGCTATGGGGAAAGTTAAGGACCATCAGTATATTACACAATGTACATGGGACAATATTTTTTAAATAACTCAATTTCAATTACCTTAAAACCTCAAACCGACTATAACTTTAATGAGACAACTAAACGATGTGAAACATTAAAATATTGTCCCATTTACATTGTGTAATTTATTGACGGTCCCTAACTAGCCTCAGAGATACGTTTTATAGGCTACCCAATGCCAAACCAATTTTGCCACGGTTGCACACCAGCCGAGGCTTATTGGCGAAAAACGTTGTCTAGCATTAGCTAACCTAGGCGACTTCAAAACACTATACCTGGTTAGACTGTTTCACGTTATCTAGGAGGGTGAGTGACTGTAACTGTGTACTGAATGTACAAACACTTGCCACGTGCGCACACACACACAAAAGACGCTCACATTCAACCACTTCCACCAACACAACTCTGTGACAACTCTGCGTTTTCTTAATGACCAAGCCGAAAAACAAGGCCAAATCAGGAAGTTCAGCCCCCCTTTAAGACCTGCCTAAACAAAATAATGAATTTCTCTGTGCTGGTGTAAATGGAATAAGTTAGTTAAATTGATTAATTTCACTGTTTAAAATGTGGATGCCCCAAGGACGTGACATTGGCGAGCTATTTGTAATGGTCGAGGCATGGCTGTTTTAGTGTTAACCTGCCAGAAAAATACAGTATGTGAAACAGGCTGCAATCGTAGTTGTTTTTAACTCATTAAATAATTGTACACATTTGTGGCAACACCTGGTCAATGTTTCTCTTCATTTACCCAAAGTCCACTTTCCCAAACAACCAAAAAAACAACCAGTTTGTTGTTGACTAATTCCATTCCACTACAGGAATGCAGTGGAAACATGTTTGTCGTCCAACTATTTTGAAATGACTATAGCTCTGTTGCGGCTCCCTGCTTGTCCAAACATGTCTCAGTTGTATGTCTGCAAGTGGCTTGAAGGTCTACGCTAGTGTTTCCCACTCTTAACCCGTGGAATAAACTTGCTCTTCGCATGGCGATTATTTTAATTGAGCACATTGAGTATCTGCGTTATTCTGCCATGAGATCCGAACACTGAATGAGTATTTTCTCCCAAATCTAACATCAATAAACTACATCAATGATTTACTGATCTCAAGTCAGAATACCACCCCATGTTCTCTGTATATTACGCCCATTTGATGGGCCAGCAAAGGAAACATCAGACGCTGTCCCTTAAAGGTGGTGGAGGAGGGGAAATGACATTTCCCATGAGCCAGCACTTCCCCCTCAATACCATAGAGTGGGCCCTTGCACACCAATTAACTATATGAAGGGCTGTTCCAGACTGTTGAATTGGTGTGCCAATGTACCACCGAAAGGTCTGAGTCTCTAGGTTGGCTTTCTGGGTCAGTGGACTCATACAGTGAGAACAACACATAAACAAACACAGGTCTCATTTTTTTTTATACCATCAATCTACAGATTACTGTGAGTGCACAACCAGTCATTTGTTTTATATACTAAAGCCAAATGGTCTCTTGCCATGTCTGGAAAAAATCCATGAGTGCTTGTGAACATGAAGCTTTGATGAGGATAATTGTGTTATGGGACAATTCATTAGTGATGATTTTACTGCTGCCTCTTAATCTTAAACCACAAACATACAGTACTTATTTGACCACAAAATCCCATCAATCCTTAAACTGACCCAATGGTCTTGAGCCAGATAAACAACATGTGCGTTCCACAATAAGTCATCTGACCAGGGTTCAAATACTATTTTAAAATGTTCTCATGGTTTGATCTAGCCTTCTGGGATTGCCAGGTGGGTGGGGTTTATAGTTTTGGGACTATTCTATTTGTCCATTAAGCCAGGTAAGCTCAATCAAACACTGAACGTATTTTAAATGATTTCAAGAATAGAATTTGAACCCATGCTCTGACAGTCAGTGACATGGGCTGCATTAAAACGAGGCATGTGCGTTGGAGCACCTGCAGCTAGACCTACTACCACAAGCACTACCCAAATTACCGGCTTTGCAAAGAAAGATTTGAAACAATCTCCAGCTGTTTTAATTTTAAACGCTTATGGTTCTCTGTGGCTAAGTCATGCTCCATGGTGAAGTATTTAGAAAGGATTAATTATATAATTTTGTCTAAACGTCAATACAGCATCCTAACAGTGAAGTTTCAACTTTCCTTTCCAAACCTGAGATCTACAGCGCATTCGGGAAGTATTCAGACCCCTTGACTACTTCCACATTTTGTTACGTTACAGCCTTATTCTATTGATTGATTTTTTTCTCATCAATCTACACAAAGTACCCCATAATGACAAAGAGAAAACAGGTTTTTAGAATTTTTTTGCAAATTTATAACAAAAAAAACTGAACAAATATTCCTTATTTCCATAAGTATTCAGACCCTTTGCTATGAGACTCGAAATTGAGCTCAGGTGCATCCTGTTTCTACAACTTGATTGAGAGTCCACCTGTGGTAAATTCAATTGATTGGACATGATTTGGAAAGGCACACACCTGTCTACAGTGGGGAGAACAAGTATTTGATACACTGCCGATTTTGCAGGTTTTCCTACTTACAAAGCATGTAGACGTCTGTAATTTTTATCATAGGTACTCTTCAACTGTGAGAGACGGAATCTAAAACAAAAATCCAGAAAATCACATTGTATGATTTTTTTTATAATTAATTAGCATTTTATTGCATGACATAAGTATTTGATCACCTACCAACCAGTAAGAATTCCGGCTCTCACAGACCTGTTAGTTTTTCTTTAAGAAGCCCTCCTGTTCTCCACTCATTACCTGTATTAACTGCACCTGTTTGAACTCGTTACCTGTATAAAAGACACCTGTCCACACACTAAATCAAACAGACTCCAACCTCTCCACAATGGCCAAGACCAGAGAGCTGTGTAAGGACATCAGGGATAAAATTGTAGACCTGCACAAGGCTGGGATGGGCTACAGGACAATAGGCAAGCAGCTTGGTGAGAAGGCAACAAATGTTGGCGCAATTATTAGAAAATGGAAGAAGTTCAAGATGACGGTCAATCTCCCTCGGTCTGGGGCACCATGCAAGATCTCACCTCGTGGGGCATCAATGATCATGAGGAAGGTGAGGGATCAGCCCAGAACTACACGGCAGGACCTGGTCAATGACCTGAAGAGAGCTGGGACCACAGTCTCAAAGAAAACCATTAGTAACACACTACGCCGTCATGGATTAAAATCCTGCAGCGCACGCAAGGTCCCCCTGCTCAAGCCAGCGCATGTCCAGGCCCGTCTGAAGTTTGCCAATGACCATCTGGATGATCCAGAGGAGGAATGGGAGAAGGTCATGTGGTCTGATGAGACAAAAATATAGCTTTTTGGTCTAAACTCCACTCGCCGTGTTTTTAGGAAGAAGAAGGATGAGTACAACCCCAAGAACACCATCCCAACCGTGAAGCATGGAGGTGGAAACATCATTCTTTGGGGATTCTTTTCTGCAAAGGGGACATGACGACTGCATCGTATTGAGGGGAGGATGGATGGGGCCATGTATCACGAGATCTTGGCCAACAACCTCCTTCCCTCAGTAAGAGCATTGAAGATGGGTCGTGGCTGGGTCTTCCAGCATGACAACGACCCGAAACACACAGCCAGGGCAACTAAGGAGTGGCTCCGTAAGAAGCATCTCAAGGTCCTGGAGTGGCCTAGCCAGTCTCCAGACCTGAACCCAATAGAAATTCTCTGGAGGGAGCTGAAAATCCGTATTGCCCAGCGACAGCCCCGAAACCTGAAGGATCTGGAGAAGGTCTGTATGGAGGAGTGGGCCAAAATCCCTGCTGCAGTGTGTGCAAACCTGGTCAAGAACTACAGGAAACGTATGATCTCTGTAATTGCAAACAAAGGTTTCTGTACCAAATATTAAGTTCTGCTTTTCTGATGTATCAAATACTTATGTCATGCAATAAAATGCTAATTAATTACTTAAAAATCATACAATGTGATTTTCTGGATTTTTGTTTTAGATTACGTCACTCACAGTTGAAGAGTACCTATGATAAAAATTACAGACTTCTACATGCTTTGTAAGTGGGAAAACCTGCAAAATCGGCAGTGTATCAAATACTTGTTCTCCCCACAGTATATAAGGTCCCACAGTTGGCAGTGCATGTCAGAAAGAAAATAAACAAGGTCGAAAGTATTGTCCGTAGAGCGCCAAGACAGGATTGTGTCGAGGCACAGATCAGGAGAAGGGTACCAAAAAGTGCCTGCAGCATTGAATATCATTCTTAAATGGAAGGAGTTTGGAATCACCAACACTCTTTCCTAGAGCTGTCTGCCAAACTGAGCAATTGGGGAAGAAGGGCCTTGTGAGAACCTATTTTAGAACAAGGCTGTAACGTAACAAAATGTGTAAAAAGTTAAGGGGTCTGAATACTTTCCGAATGCGCTGTATAATGACAAGATGTTCATGTCTCTGCCCTAACAATGGGAGTCTTTGTCCCAATGGCAGGAAGGCAGGCGACAAGCTTAGGTCTGCATATTATTCCCATAGAAACGCATTGGGCTTTTACTGAACAGATTTTGGCGAACGGTGAGCCCTCTTCCTTTCTGATGAAACTACAGTATATCAATGGAGAAAGCATCTGAGCGATGCGAAACCCCTCTATATGTAGCCCATAGGCGGCAGGTATCCTAGTGGTTAGAGTGTTTGGCCCGTAACTGAAATGTTGCTGGATTGAATCCCTGAGCTGACAAGGTAAAAATATGTCGTTCTGCCCCTGAACAAGGCAGTTAACCCACTGTTCCTAGGCTGTTGTTGTAAATAAGAATTTGTTCTTAACTGACTTGCCTAGTAAAATATAGGTTCAATAAAAAAAAATGTATCTGATGCTGTCTGGTACATGGTCTACACATACTGAGACAGAGAGAAGCTGTTTCGCTCGCTCGGATGCTTTAAATGAGATTGAGATGTCTTTCAATATTTTATATGAACGGGCAAGGAGGTAGGGTAGGGCGGACCTGGTGCTGGGTGGAGAAATTAATACCACCAGTAGTAAGACACTTTGGAGTTGCTAGCATGTCCGTGCTATATGAAGTCAACTAGTATAAATATTGTTTGTGAAGTAAGTAGGGTCTCCAAAGTGGCGCAGCGTTCTAAGACACTGCATCTCAGTTCTAGAGGCGTCACTACAGACAACCAGGCTGTATCAGAACCGGACGTGATTGGGAGTCCCATAGGGCGGCACACAATTGGACCAGCGTCGTCCGAGTTTGGCCGGTGTAGGCCGTCATTGTAAATAAGAATTTGTTCTTAACTGCCTAGTTAAATAAAGGTTAAATTAAAAAAGTATGGTGATTATTACTAAGGTTACGGTTGTCTGAGATACCAACATGTAGGATATACAACAAACAATATAACTGTATAATTAACAGAATAAAGTAATTTAAAATATAACATTATCATGTGTTTGGTTGTTTTGATCTAATGAGTCATGTCTACACAATAATATTTTCAAGGAGCAGTTCCAATCTTTTCCACATATCCTACATCTGTCTGCAGTTGTATTTCATGGGTGATGGTTTTCATTAAATACATTACTCTTCCGTAGTACCACAGTGTATTGTCATGGAGATTGATTTATAGCTTTTTACGTAATTAAAGTACCTTTCCATGACCAGATAGATAGATAGATAGATAGATAGATAGATAGATAGATAGATAGATAGATAGATAGATAGATAGATAGATAGATAGATAGATAGATAGATAGATAGATAGATAGATAGATAGATAGATAGATAGATAGATAGATAGATACTTTATTGATTCCCCGGGGGGGAAATTTCATTGAGTGGCTGTATACACACATTGAGTGGCTGTATTGTATACATACACGGCACAATATCAGTGTAATGTTGCGACCGAGCCTAACAAAAATGGCAAATCGCGCCTCTGAAGGAGTTGCACTGGAGGTTGAAATTTTGGGCGATACCGAGAAGCCGGGCCTTCCGTCCAGAATTTGTGAGAAAAGACACATTTATGTGCGACTTAATTCGTGGGGAAAATGTTTTTATTAAAGCCAATGCTGTTTTCTATGCTTGATTTCAGTTAATAGTTTGGGATACTGGTGCACTTGTAATCAGAAAGGCCCTTTTTTCGTGTAGGCAACAGTACACACTTTTCTTCATAATGCATTTCATATTTCGTGAAGCATAAACTACAAAATGTTCTTCATAATACATTTAATACAAGATAAACAGGTTAATGGAGTGTAAATAATTATGTTGGCTTACACTTCCAAGGACTTTTCATTATGATTATTACGGTCATGTCAATCATGTTATATACTTTGGCTATTGTGACTTGTTCAAACAGTTGGCAAGTCAGAAATGTCCATTTCCTGGTACCAACTAGCACTTGAATGCTGTATTATGCTGTTTTCACATTCGCGAGGAAAATGGGAAGTCGTAACTCCGACATGATTGTGTTCAAGTTCTTTTGAAGTCGGAAAAAATTCTTAAACCAATAAGAATTGCAACAACGTTTTCTCAGTTTACCACTTGTAATTCCTACTTGGAGGGTCATTCAAGTGACACTTCACAGTCGGAACTAGGAATTTCCGATAACTCCGATAGCACCTGAATTTGGCATTACTATGTGTCATCTGGGACGCGGCGTGTCCTGCCCCATACCCATTCCTGACCACTGCGGAGTGAGTGTCAGTAGCCTTAAAACAAAACAAATAATGAAGGATTTGGCTAAAGGAGCAGTAGGAAAGAGGTTGCCCTTTACTCACCATGAGCACCTGCCCCACCTCCCCTGACGTTTTGAACGACTGTTTGATTTCGCTCTCCGTGGCCAACGTAAGACTTTTAAACAGGTTAAAGGCCCAATGCAGACATTTTAATCTCAATATCAAATCATTTTTGGGTAACAATTTAGTACCTTACTGTTATTGTTTTTAAATTAAAATGGTCAAAAAGAAACCAAAGATCAATTTTCTAAACCAATAATTTAGCTAGGACTGTCTGGGTGAGGGGCCTAATTGGACGAGCTTAATGGGAGGGACATATAACCTGAAAAAATTTATATTTGAGGTTTCAGACTCTCTTTTTTGAACTATTAACTTACACCCAGCAGAGCTGCAGTTCCTGGCTAGGGCTGTGGTGGTCACGAAATTTTGTCAAAACTTAGTGAGGCCTATATTAAACAGAAGAGATTCCCATCAGCTTTCTATAGGCTAGGCCTACTATATTTATATATCAACCTTCCTAATATTAAGCACATTGCTTCTCTTTACAACAGGAGTATAGTCTACCTGGCTGGCATGGAAATTAACCACGTGACTTTGCCATTGAACTACGTAGATGACATGTAATCACCCCCCCCCCCCCCGTTTCGAGACAGGTGCATGATAATGATCCATTCTAAATCAAAACTAATTTCACAATAATCAATAGTTGAACAGTCAACAGTTTGGACACACTTACTCATTCAAGAGATTTTCTTTATTTGTTCTATTTTCTAATATTGAAGACATCAAAACTATGACATAACACATATGGAATCATGTGTTAAACAAATCAAAATATATTTTATATTTTTGATTCTTCAAAGTAGCCACCCTTTGCCTTGATAACAGCTTTGCACACTCTTGGCATTCTCTCAACCAGCTTCACCTGGAATGCTTTTCCAACAGTCTTGAAGGAGTTCCCAAATATGCTGAGCACTTGTTGGCTGATTTTCCTTCACTCTGTGGTCCAACTCATCCCAAACCATTTCAATTGGGTTGAGGTCGGGTGATTGTGGAGGCCAGGTTATCTGATGCAGCACTCCATCACTCTCATTCTTGGTCAAATAGCCCTTACACAGCCTGGAGGTGTGTTTTGGGTCATTGTCCTGTTGAAAAACAAATTATAGTTCCACTAAACACAAACCAGATGGGATGACGTAACGCTGCAGAATTCTGTAGTAGCCATGCTGGTTAAATGTGCCTTGAATTCTAAATAAATCACAGACAGTGTCACCAGCAAAGCACCCCCACACCATCACACCTCCTCCTCCATGCTTCACGGTGGGAACCACACAGATCATCCGTTCACCTACTCTGTGTCTCTCAAAGACACAGCGGTTGGAACCAAAAATCTCAAATTTGGACTCATCAAACCAAAAGACAGATTTCCACCGTCTCTTCTTCTTATTGGTGTCCTTTAGTAGTGGTTTCTTTGCAGCCATTCGATCATGAAGGCCTGATTCACGCAGTCTCCTCTGAACAGTTGATGTTGAGATGTGTCTGTTACTTGAACTCTGTGAAGCATTTATTTGGACTGCAATCTGAGATGCAGTTAACTCTAATGAACGTATCCTCTGCAGCAGAGGTAACCTTGGGTCTTCCTTTCCTGTGGCGGTCCTCATGAAAGCCAGTTTTATCATAGCGCTTGATGGTTTTTGCGACTGCACTTGAAGACATTTTCAAAGTTCTTTCAATTTTCCAGATTGACTGACCTTCATATCTTGAAAGTAATGATGGACTGTCGTTTCTCTTTGCTTATTTGAGCTGTTCTTGCCATAATATGGACTTGGTCTTTTACCAAATAGGGCTATCTTCTGTATTCCACCCCTACCTTGTCACAACACAACTGATTGGCTCAAACGCATTAAGAAGGAAAGACATTTCAGAAGGCACACCTGATAATTGAAATGCATTCCAGGTGACTACCTCATGAAGCTGGTTGAGAGAACGCCAAGAGTGTGCAAAGCTGTCATCAAGGCAAAGGGTGGCTACTTTGAAGAATCTCAAATATAAAATATATTTTGATTGGTTTAACACTTTTTTGGTTACTAAAATAAATAAAAACCCTTGAATGAGTTGGTGTGTCAAAACTTTTGACTGGTACTGTATATGGAGACTGTTTTTAGTGCCAAAAATAATGGGCTAATTTTTTTTTTCTCTCAGACACTAAATAACAAACTTCCTTTATATTTGTTTTTGGGTCTGTTCATGTAGTGTATCTGTTATTAAATGCGTTTGTATGGGCTAATAGCAGTAATTCCATAAACACATTTTCATCAAGTAATGTTTTGATATATTCTTGGGATACTATAATGGGTTTAAAAATTCTACATCAAATAGCAAAATGATCCTTGTTATGATTTTGTTAAAACACCACCCTCCCTCTCCCGGCTTAGACAGGGCTTAGACTCTTATTACAGATAGGAGGGGCAATAGAGTCAGCTACCATCCTCAGTAGCTTTCCATCTAAGTTGTCAATGACAGGAGGTTTGTCATTATTGATCGATAACAATAATTTTCCACCTCTACCACACTAACTTTACAAAATTTTAATTTACAGTACAAATCTTAATTTACAGTCTTTCATTATTTGTTGTAATTTATTTATTTTGTACCCACCTTTTCTCCACAGTTTTGATCTTGACTCAAGTCAAGTCATGCGTCCTCTGAAACATTACCATTTTTTTTTTTATACATTAGTACGATGGCTCACTGTTCGTTGTTGGCATTTCCTGCCTACGTTTGCCCACTTTGCCAATTAAGTATTCATTAATAAAGCCATCTGATTCGGTTAATGATTCATTTGTCTTTAAAGCTCTCAAGATTTTTTCCATCGTTCTTTATATCATTGATCTTGGCTTCATAATACAGTTTCTTCTTCTTTTTTGTTGAGTTCAGTCACATAATGTGTTAATACTCAGTAAGTCAGCCAGTCAGATGTTCAGCCAGACTTATTAGCCAATCCTTTAGCGCCATCTCTTTCAACCATACCGTTTTTTTAATTCCTCATCAATCCATTTAGCCTTAACAGTTCTAAAAGTCAGTTTCTTAACAGGTGTATGTTTGCATCAGATCAACAAATATTCTTCAAAGTATTTTGTATGAGCTCAGCTTTTGGAACTTTGGCTTTCCTAGATCATTCATTCAATGGAACAGTATTAGTAAAAATGTGATGTAAACGTGTGGATGATCTTGTTCCTGTAATGTTTGTAAACACCCTGGTAGGTTTATTAATAACTTAAACCAGATTACAGGCACTGGTTACAGTGAGAAGCTTCCTCTTGCCAAGATAATCCATCCTCCTGACAGGTGTGGCATATCAAGAAGCTGATTAAACAGCATGATCATTACACAGGTGCATCGCAGTGGAGAAGGTGGAAAGCTTCAAGTTCCTTGGCGTACACATCACTTACAAACTGAAATGACAGTGTGGTGAAGAAGGCGCAACAGCGTCTCTTCAACCTCAGGAGGCTGAAGACATTTGGCTTAACACTGAGAGCATCCTGTCGGGCTGCATTACCGCCTGGTACGGCAACTGCACAGCCCATAACAGCAAAGCTCTTCAGAGGGTGGTGCGGTCTGCCCAACGCATTACTGGGGGCAAACTTCCCGCCCTCCTGGACACCTACAGCCCCCGATGTCACAGAAAGGCCAAAAAGATCATCAAGGACATCAACCACCCGAGCCACTGCCTGTTCACCCCTCTATCAGTCAGAAGTACAGGTGCATCAAAGCTGGGAAGGAGAGACTGAAAAACAGCTTCTATCTCAAGGCCATTAGACTGCTAAACAGCCATCACTAGCACACCAGAGGCGGCTGCCTATAGACACTGATTAGAAATCACTGGTCACTTTAATAATGTATCCATATCTGCATCATCCATCTCATATGTATAAACTGCACTCTACACTATTCTACTGTATCTTAGTCACGTTAACTGTGTTTACATATTGCATCACCATCTCATATGTATATACTGTATTGTACTCTATACTTCACCACTGACTGCTAAACAACCATCTCTAGAACATCAGAGACTTCTACCTATAGACATAGATTAGAAATCACCTGACACTTTAAGGAATGAAACACTAGTCACTTTAATGTTTCTGTATCTTGCACTACTCATCTCATATGTCTAACTGTACGCTATACTATTCTCGGTATCTTAAGTCACCTAATCGTGTTTACATACTGCATCACCAATCTCTTATGTGTATATTGTATACTTTAAAGCTTACTATGCCACTGTGTCTTAGTCCATTGCAACCCTGACGTACTTATGTATATATTCTCAATCCATTCCTTACTTAGATTTATGTGTGTTTGGTTATATGTTATGAAACTGTTAGATGTTATTGTTAGATATTACTGCACTGTCGGAGCTAGAAGCACAAGCATTTCGCTACACCCGCAATAACATCTGCTAACCACGTGTATGTGACCAATAAAATTAGATTTTCTGGGGACAATAAAAGGCACTCTAAACACTCTAAAATGTGCTGTTTTGTCACACAACACAATGCCACAGATGTCTCACGTTTTGAGGGAATTGTCATGCTGCAACGTTGACCAGAACTGTGGCCAGATAATTGAATGTTAATTTCTCTACCATAAGCTGCCTCCAACGTTGTTTTAGAGAATTTGGCAGTACGTCCAACAGGCCTCACAACCGCAGACCACGTGTAACCACGCCAGTCCAGGACCTCCACATCCGGCTTCTTCACCTGCGGGATCGTCTGAGACCAGCCACCCGGAAAGCTGATGAAATTGTGGGTTTGCACAACCAAAGAATTTCTGCACAAACTGTCAGAAACTGTCTCAGGGGAAACTGCTCGTTGTCCTCACCAGGTTCTTGACCTGACTGCAGTTCGGCGTCATAACTGACTCACTTTCGATGGCC
Organism: Thymallus thymallus; assembly: GCA_023634145.1. Taxonomy (NCBI): domain Eukaryota; kingdom Metazoa; phylum Chordata; class Actinopteri; order Salmoniformes; family Salmonidae; genus Thymallus; species Thymallus thymallus. The sequence goes on from CM042422.1 coordinate 3,291,174, forward strand.
ACTGGCATGCTGGAGAAGTGTGGGCGAGCGGTTTGCACATCACCAGACTTTTCACCCGTTGAGCATGTTTGGGATGCTCTGGATCGACTTGTATGACAATGTTCCAGTTCGTGCCAATATCCAGCAACTTCGCACAACCATTAAAGAGGAGTGGGACAACATTCCACAGGCCACAATCAGCAGCCTGATCAACTCTATGTGAAGGAGATGTGTCGTGCTATATGAGGCAAATGGTATCTGTGACCAACAGATGCATATCTGTATTCACAGTCATGTGAAATCCATAGATTCAATTGACTGATTTCCTTAGATGAACTGTACCTCAGTAAAATCTTTGACATTGCACGCTGTGTTTATATTTTTGTTCCGTGTACATATCTACCTCAAATACCTCGTACCCCTTGATATGGTACTGGTACTCAATGTATACACTGAGTGTACAAAACATTAAGAACACCTTCCTATTGAGTTGCACCCCTCCTTTTACCCTCAGAACAGCCTCAATTTGTCGGGGCATGGACTCTACAAGGTGTCGAAAGCGTTCCACAGGGATGCTGGCCCATGTTGACTCCAATACATCCCACAGTTGTGAAGTTGGCTGGATGTCCTTTGCGTGGTAAACCATTCTTGATACACAAGGAAACTGTGGAGCGTGGAAAAACCCAGCAGCGTTGCAGTTCTTGACACAAACCGGTGCGCCTGGCACCTACTACCATACCCTGTTCAAAGGCACTTAAATATTTTGTCTTGCCCATTCAACCTCTGAATGGCACACATACACAATCCATGTCTTAATTGTCTCAAGGCTTAAAACTCCTTCTCTAACCTGTCTCCTCCCCTTCATCTACACTGATTGAAGTGGATTTAACAAGTGACATCAATAAGGGATCATAGCTTTCAGCTGGATTCACCTGGTCAGTCTATGTCATGGAAAGAGCATGTTTTGTCCACTCAGTGTATAGTTTCATTCTAGTGTATTTTATTCCTGATGGGTTGGTCAGTTAGTAAGCTGACACTGATTTAATTAGAGTTCAAATGGCAGTTTTACTGTAAGTGGTGCTCAAAGGAGGGAAACCCCAGCATGCCAGTCCCAACAAAACAGGTTGAAAAAAAACTGGTTGACCTCATTAGGCCTACTACTGAGCATACGGACGGCATCCTGCGTTAAAATAATCTTGTTCGTCCCATTACCTTTTTTACATTTTTGGTTGATTATACATTAAATTCTCGTTAGTTGACAATTCAACCAAATTTTGATCAAAACTATAAACGATGTCTGTGCCCAGTGTGTAGTTTCTCCACTTGCCAGAATGTGGTTGGATATTGCTGGGTTCATGCCCTTTGGTAAACATGGACTTTATTTGCATTCAGTTTGCAGCTTTGGCTGTAGATTTCTGTAGGTCTGTATGGATGTTAAGATGTTTAAAAAGCTCTGTTTTTTTAAATGTTTTATTTATTTCTCATTTTCTCCCCCCCCCCCCCACCAATAGGGTCCTCCTGGTCAACAGGGTGCCAAGGTAAACAAATGTTTATATGTTTTATTCATGCATTTGTAAATTCAATATGTAATTAATGCATTGCTTTCCAAGGACTAACTTGATTTCTCTGGCATTAGCATGGACATGATCCATAATTCATTTGCATTTCCTACCCTCTCATACAGTAACATTTTTGGTCAAAAGCACTAACATATGAGTTTACTTTATTCTCTAATTAAATGTGCCCGTAAAGAATGTCATTGTAACATTTCAAGTCCTACCGACCTCAAGTCTCAGTTTTGAATATTTTGTCGTTCACACATCCTATGGCACACTGCATTAACACCAGAGACCCGAACTAAAGTGCGTAAATGCTTCGCTGAACATTCCTCCATAAAATGGCAGCGTGAGAATGATAATGTCTCTTTATAAGTCTGTAGACTTGGGGACCAATATGTCGCTCGCTTCACACACAATGGACATAGGGCTGCTCTGTCTTCCACTGTCTTGCTCGACTAGCAGGCATTGCAAAGCATCCATGTGGCTCTAACAGGGCTGAGAATGATTTCCTGAATCCATTTTTTTTTTTGATAACTGACAGCTGTTGGTATTCAAGTTTAATTAGATCCCTTTAATAACTCAATGGACCCCATCAACAAGTTGTGCGTCGATCAGGGAACAACACGTACAGTAAATGCAGGAATGCAATATCTTTTCAATAATCTTTGACCACAGAATGGCTCATTCAAAAGTTGACGTTTATACCAGTGTAACTGACAGTTGGTAATTGGAAACACTTGCATATTGTTTGGTCTCATTCAACTCCAGCCATTGCTGTTCAATGTTGAAACAGCAACTGTGTTCAATCACCCACCCAAGTTGAATTAAGTACAAGGTCTGAGGATGTGTTACCTTATCTTGATCCCTTCTTGTTTATCTCACTACATCTCTTGGCGAGGTATAAAGAGATCGGTCATTTTACTCAGCTGTTTATCTTCATCAGGAGATGATCCTGATAGCTTAAAGGGGCAATCTACAGTTCGTACAATAAAGCGGACACCCCGGTAAGCAGCTGAGGGATGGGGCTGGAGAAATGTAACCACTCTCAAGTTAAGAGCATTGGAATATTAACCAAAAGATTTCTGGTTTGAACCCCCGAGCTGACTAGGTGAAATCGGTCCATGTGCCCTTAATATAACCTTAACCTTAATTGCTCCTCTTAGTCACTCTGGATAAGAGCGTCTTGTAAATGTAAACGTTTTTATTTTGGGTTCTGATGGGGTACTAACTATATATATATATAATATATATAACTATACTATTCCTTATTTGTGACCCGTTTCAGGAAACTAGGCGTATGTCACAAGGAGAGCCATTTTTTTTTATCAAAATGCGTTTTGGGGCTGAAATGCCTTCTGAAACGTGAACTTTCATGTCCCTTAATAACAAACTTGTATGCCATCCTGTAAATCCGAATAAAATTGTTAAATTACGAGCCTTGTTGGTTAAGCCACAGAAAAAGACCGCAACCTTCCCACTAGCCATGATTGGCTGAGATAATGAGTGGGCTGGACATGCCGAGTGAGGAGTCCGGCTTGGACTGCCATATAGAAGGTTTCTGTCTATTTGAGCTGGTCAGTCTGTGTTGGTAATCCTGTCTCCACTTTCTGGAGGATCAAGTTTTGAAATCAGTGGAATTAGAGTGTGATAGCTAAAGAGATGGAGTCTCCTGATTACATCTTCAAACTAAGGGAATTTGTGGCATGTGATCCGTGACATGCATGATGATGTATACGAGTAAGGTAGTCTAGCTAGCTACATTTTCAGATATTACAGGTTTCTAATTTTGACAGAAAGTGCTTTTATTTCAAGCTAAAGTGTACTGTTAGCTGGCTAGCTGGCTCCATAGCTATGATTTTATTATTCATTGTTGTTTAACTAGCTAACGTTAGCTGGCTGACTCGTTAGCTAAACGTACGTGTTCTATGTGATATTACACATTGTTTACTTATTTAGGTTAATTGTTTACCTAGCTAGCTAGCTAAAGTGTACTGTTAGCTAGTTAGCGTTAGCTGGCGGGCTCCCTAGCTAACGTTGCGTGTATGATGTTATTATTCGTATCCCAGATCCGTTTGCTTTGCTAGTTAGAGCCTATTGTTAGCTAGCTACATTGAACCTGGTTGATTAGCTCCCAGCAGATTTATGCAGGGTAGTAATGACATAAATTGGCACTGTTCATTGTTGTTTAACTAGCTAGCATTAACTGGCTGGCTCGATAGCTAACGTTAAGTGACGTGTGTGATCTTCCGGCTCTCACAGACCTGTTAGTTTTTCTTTAAGAAGCCCTCCTGTTCTCCACTCATTACCTGTATTAACTGCACCTGTTTGAACTCGTTACCTGTATAAAAGACACCTGTCCACACACTCAATCAAACAGACTCCAACCTCTCCACAATGGCCAAGACCAGAGAGCTGTGTAAGGACATCAGGGATAAAATCGTTGACCTGCACAAGGCTGGGATGGGCTACAGGACAATAGGCAAGCAGCTTGGTGAGAAGGCAACAACTGTTGGCGCAATTATTAGAAAATGGAAGAAGTTCAAGATGACGGTCAATCTCCCTCGGTCTGGGGCACCATGCAAGATCTCACCTCGTGGGGCATCAATGATCATGAGGAAGGTGAGGGATCAGCCCAGAACTACACGGCAGGACCTGGTCAATGACCTGAAGAGAGCTGGGACCACAGTCTCAAAGAAAACCATTAGTAACACACTACGCCGTCATGGATTAAAATCCTGCAGCGCACGCAAGGTGCCCCTGCTCAAGCCAGCGCATGTCCAGGCCCGTCTGAAGTTTGCCAATGACCATCTGGATGACCCAGAGGAGGAATGGGAGAATGTCATGTGGTCTGATGAGACAAAAATAGAGCTTTTTGGTCTAAACACCACTCGCTGTGTTTGGAGGAAGAAGAAGGATGAGTACAACCCCAAGAACACCATCCCAACCGTGAAGCATGGAGGTGGAAACATCATTCTTTGGGGATGCTTTTCTGCAAAGGGGACAGGACGACTGCACCGTATTGAGGGGAGGATGGATGGGGCCATGTATCGCGAGATCTTGGCCAACAACCTCCTTCCCTCAGTAAGAGCATTGAAGATGGGTCGTGGCTGGGTCTTCCAGCATGACAACCACCCGAAACACACAGCCAGGGCAACTAAGGAGTGGCTCCGTAAGAAGCATCTCAAGGTCCTGGAGTGGCCTAGCCAGTCTCCAGTCCTGAACCCAATAGAAAATCTTTGGAGGGAGCTGAAAGTCCGTATTGCCCAGCGACAGCCCCGAAACCTGAAGGATCTGGAGAAGGTCTGTATGGAGGAGTGGGCCAAAATCCCTGCTGCAGTGTGTGCAAACCTGGTCAAGAACTACAGGAAACGTATGATCTCTGTAATTGCAAAAAAAGGTTTCTGTACCAAATATTAAGTTCTGCTTTTCTGATGTATCAAATACTTATGTCATGCAATAAAATGCAAATTAATTACTTAAAAATCATACAATGTGATGTTCAGGATTTTTGTTTTAGATTCCGTCACTAACAGTTGAAGAGTACCTATGATAAAAATTACAGACTTCTACATGCTTTGTAAGTGGGCAAACCTGCAAAATCGGCAGTGTATCAAATACTTGTTCTCCCCACTGTATATGTTATATTCTTCAATAAATAATCAATATGTATATATCATTCATTGATTTATCAATTGCAGATTTCCCTCTTCAAAAGACGCTATACAGACCTTCTGTCTCTGGGGTGGTCTTGTGCAAAAAGGGGTCACCTATACAGTAATATTGCCAAAAAATGTCCTAATTGGATAGAATGTGGTACACTTTCCTACACCCATGAGCAAAATAGTAGCCTAAAACTAAGGATTTGGTCCATGATCATACCCCCCTCCCGCACACACACATACATACACAACATATTCACACACACTTGAATCACAGTGTAAACTGAGCCTTTAATAGTTTATTCCTAAGGGGGTCCACAGAGATGATGAACCAAAAGGCTATGAGCCAGGAGTGATCTCTTGGGTCTCCTCTCCTCAATCACAGACAGCATGCCTCACCAAACCTCCCCAAACACACACCACGTCCTTCTACCCCTTCCCCTCAACCCTATTCACAACAGTTTGAGTTATCATAAATGTTTTTACTCTCAACCACAATTAATATATGAGGTTGACTGTTATTTTTCCTCATCAATATGTTTTGAATTATGCTTCAACGATTTTCATTCTGTGTGTGTGTCTGGTTGATACTTGTATTTCAAGACAATTATTTCTGCCTCTTGCAGGGGGATCAAGGAGACCAAGGACCTCGGGTATGTGATTTGTTCCTTCCTGTTCTTTTCTGATTGGCTGTTGAAAGTGACTTTCTGTGACTGTATGTCTCCCTCGCCCAAATTGTAGGTAAAAGGTCTGAGATGCATCAGATTCCTGGGATGTGGTTCATCTTCTTTTTCAAAAGACAATCGTTTTAAGGCTCTATTTGAGAAAATCTGAGATTGCTTGACTAAAGTGAAAAAATAAAATCCAATAGCAAAAATTATTTTTCTAAAGTTGTTCATCATCAGACATCCCGATTTGTAACTTTATCTTAGGAGTCATAATGACGTGGGTAAGAAGTCTGCAGAAGGCCTCTCCATTATATCTCGGTAATTACCAATGACTCACTTCATTATGCAACACATCAAGACCAATTGAATACTTTAATAATTTTCAGCTCAGTTGTTTGACATTTTGATAAAAGCACACCATCTAAATTACGACAATGTGAATGCTTTTCCTTGCCCGACAAACTCCAAAATAAATAACCTTTCCAGTATCTAACAGTTAGCATTCTGATTTGAATTGCTAATTTTTTTAAACAAATTCAGATTATCCAAATACGTAGGTTTGTTTAAAGTTGATTCAGTCTCTCCAGGTCAGTATCCATCATTGTTGTGTTACAAACTGCCTGTCATTGATTTCTTTGAGCCCAGGGAGCACATAAAGGTTTTCTCTGAAATGGAACACCGGGACACTTCAACACCAAAAAGTGTTGCCTTTGTAGATGTGTTAAATGGTGCACTATAATCAGATAACTTACATTTAGCAGACACTCTTATCCAGAGCGACTTAGTTAGTGCATACATGTTCATACTGGTCCCCCGTGGGAATCAGACCCACAACCCTGGCGTTGCAAGCGCCATGCTCTACCATCTGAGCTACACGGGACTTTTAAACCTTCTCAGATGATGGAATTTTCACAATACCCACAAATGACATAATTAGCGTCATAATTAGCGTCATAATTAGCGTCATAATTAACGTGATAATTAGCGTTCTAACAGAGCATGTAAACAGGTAGTGTTCCTGTTTTAGTGTCATATCAGTCTATTAGTGACTGAAATATATATATTTATATGTATAAAGGTTTTAACAAACAGAGAAACCTTTGCCTGTCACCTTTTAATAATACATTTACTCACACTGCTCAAAACGGATAACTACTGAACCAACATTGTGCAGTGCCTAGTTTACATACAGCCACTAGTGAACGTCTTACAGTGTTCACATTTCACTGCCTTTAAATTGCATCTCAAAAGGGAATACATTTGATTGATTTATACTGATCTACACAACCTACTCCCCGTTTACAAAGTTAAAGAAAAATAATAGAACATTTTCCAAATTAATACAAAATAAAAAACAAAGATGTCTCGATCGTGCAGAGTTAATACTTGGTGGGTGTGAATCATTTGAAATAAGAGTCTACCAACTCAAATCCAATCAAATTGTATTGGTCACATACGCGTGGTTAGTGAAATGCTTGTGCTTCTAGCTCCGACAGTGCAGTAATATCTAACAAGTAATATCTAACAGTTTCACAACATATACCCAAATACACATAAATCTAAGTAAGGAATGGATTAGGAATATATATACATATATGTCAAAGTGGCATTGGACTAAGATACAGTGGTATAGTATAGAATACAGTATATATACATATGAGATGGGTGATGCAATATGTAAACACAATTAAAGTGGACTTGGCACAACTCTTATTTGTCAAAATTATTATTATCCACAAAATTGCTCAAGCTTTAGTCAATTTGTGTGGGAATAATTGAGGGACAGCAGTATTCAAACCTTGTCTCTGATTTAAATCAGGACTGAGGCTGGACCGCTCAGGAACACTCAACACGTGTTGGAAAGCCATATGTGTGTCTTTGACATAAAAATGGTGTGATTGAGAATCCAAATAGGCCAGATCAGGTTTGCAATGAATAACTTCTTCAATCAGACCCCCTCTCACCCGTAGAGGGAAGTAAAGAACTATTGGAGATGAACAACTCACGCCGTGCCGTAAATCAAGGAAAGAAGATCTCTCTCTACCGCTCCAAGATTCACCAAAAGGAATGATCTTTGTCTCAACAGACAGAGAGATTTTGGGGCCAAGTACACGGTGACGTTACTCTACCAGATGTTCAACATCCTATTCAGAGAGAGAAACTAAAAGTGATTCACAAATGGTTGTGATTCTCAGTCAACCACCATGCATTGCCATTCTCACCCATATCCATGAATGCTCACATTGTGGCTAGTGCACAATGCAGGAGTGGTAGACTCTGGCCAAGCCATCAGTGTATAACGAGAGCTTACACAGACCGCTGGCATCTTGTTAAAAGGTGGTTGATTCATGCCTAAGTCCCACTGTCTCCTAGCAAATATATCGAACCAATCACAAATCTAACATACTCTAGCCCAGAGAGCTAGCAAGTTGCCAGTTTACATCCAGGTACTGAGCACCGCAAGAGATCTTGCCCAGACTCTCTTTGTTTCCCCTTACTAATCTGGCACTCGTGTGCCCGGTTCCATTTCTATCTTCAAGACGTTTGTGGTTGCAAAAAGAACTTGATGGGAAATATTTGCACGTCAATCCCTGTTGCACACTACAAATGTACCCTTCCCTCTCATGCACTGAAATAGAAGACAGTGGCTGCGTTCCAAAGTGCACCCCTATTACCTATATAGTGCACTACTATTGACCAGCGCCCGTAGTGTTTAGGGTGTCATTTAGCTTCATCTCCTCAATGAGCCATACATTTTTAATTCCATTTCACTCTCTGGAAAGGCAGTGTTATGGCACAACATCCATATTTAAAAAAATGCAGATTGTATTTAATGCTCACACAATGTTTGGTTGAGAACACAACAACAGTGATATTACTCAATAGGATCTAGATTTGATACTTGTGTCAACAAGCATGTTGTATTAACCAGTAATAATGTAATATGATCATTAGAATGATTTAAATCAACAGAACATCATCCGACCAACCAGCAATTCCAGATTTAAATACATCTTTAAACCGAAACCAAAATCCTAACTCCGCCTTACTACTTTTTAAGCCAATGTGTTCTTGTTGCATTTGGCGCGCAAAGGTACACTACATGGAAACAAGAATGGCACTGTCTGCAAAATGTCTTAAAAGTTATTTATAATGTCCAAGTAACCAAAGTATGATCACTATACCATGGTTGTCAATCTTTTGAAATCACTGGACTTTGTTTGGGAACACCTATATGGCGTCCCTGGACACTGAATCCAGTGCTCAGCTGTAAAAACTATCGTATTCTCTTCACAAGTGAATTACATCATATCTTCATTGTTCACTTTTCAAGAGTGTATCACAGTTGTTATGAATTTCCACAGAAAGTATTTTTCCCCCTTTGACACTAAAACTCTGAACAATGTTATTTTTTATTTGCTGGAAATCTTAACCTATGTCTATGTATGTTACTTATCCAACTGGAGAAAGAGAGACAAGCCACATTGAACCCTTTGTGTACATTTGTAATCAAGAGATTGAATATAGGCTTGTTGCGAGTCCCTCAGAATGTTGAAATACTTCTACAGGTACTGTATAACAAAGCACAACCATGTTTTTCCATATCTCTAAGGTCTCAGAGTGCAGTGTATAAAGTCAGAATATCTGCTGTCTCAACCACTGCCTGTCACCAAAGGTGTACCCCAAAGTTCTATCCTAGGCCCACGCTCTTCTCAATTTACATAAACAACATAGGTCAGGCAGTAGGAAGCTGTCTTAACTATTTATATGCAGATGATACTCAGCTGGCCCCTCCCTGGATGTTGTGTTAAACGCTCTACAACAAAGCTTTCTTAGTGTCCAACAAGCTTTCTCTGCCCTTAGCCTTTTTCTGAACACCTCCAAAACAAAGGTCATGTGGTTTGGTAAGAAAAATGATCCTCTCTTTATTTTCATATGACATGGATTATAAAGGATTTGCCAGTAGATTGTCGACTTGATTCATGATGAGAACTGCTAGCTAAGAATATGATGTTGACATGATCAGTCCAATCAAAGCTACTGTACATTTAACGTGATTTGACGTAATTTTATCTGTGGCCAATGACCTTGAGCCTTCTTGGATGGGCACCTCTAATGTAACTCTATGGCAGCACCCAAGTGGCTTGAATTTTCGAGCTCTCCTCTTAGACTTGGCGGTGGCAAACTGTCCCCACGAGTGACAGAACACTGAGCCAATCATGGTTCAACTAGAGATTACCAACCCCTATGCTCTGTATTTCCCCTCTGGCTGCCCCACCACCACAGAAAGCACGGAGCTAGGCTGAAACACATGCATTTTGGAGCTGTCTTACTCAAGAAAGTTTTGTATGAGGCTTTATTAAGTCAATGATTTTATTTTTTATTTTACAATGTTTGCAAACTGATATGTGACACGTATTAATGCCAAAATAACATGCAAAACATTTATATACATATATTTTTTTATTATTGTTATTATTAACATTGCATTGTTGGAAATAGCTATCAAGATAAGAATTGTCGTTTGAACAGTTAGCAAAAAGTATATATAAACAAACAACTTTAGGATATCTTAAAGCATTTTGGAAATATATACCTGTAAACACACAGATACAATAGATACCCTAAAGTTGTTTGTTTCTGTATGTATGGCAGACAATTGACTGCTCATATTTAGCAATATCAGAGCTTGCAATATTGGGTTACATGAGCTTATGTACCCCCCCCCCCCCCCCTCTCATGGTTGTGCTTTGTTATAACTCGGGCAGGGGTATGTCAAAAACTGAAGGCCTTTTTGAGCATTGGCCACTAGCTAAATCGGTTACATTCGAATTATATGATATGGTAGAAGAAAAAATATTTAGTTCGATAAAAGACCTGGAATCGAAGAAAAAAATTATAAGGGAATTCCTTTTTGTTTGCAACTGCATTGACAGGTGTTTGGCACACAGACACTTATCAAAGATAATTGCTTCAAAATAACATTTGATGTTGTTAGCATGAAGTACAATGTCTTCAAAATCCTCAATTTGGGTTTTCTCTGTCTTGCAGAGATGAATTAACATTTTAATATTGACGAGACAATAAAAGCCAGTAGCTTTTATTTATTTTTTGGAAGTCAGTGAAATGTGGAACAGATAGCTTGACTACTCTGCTTGTGTTGTGTCTGGAGTTCTCTATGTTTTGTTTGTGTTGTGCCATCTTGCGCTGTCTGTCCTTTTAGGGTTTGCCTGGTCTCCCTACACTGGCTGCTTTGCAGAGCAATCAGATCCTGACTGTCAAGGTTTGTTGGTGTGGCCTAGCTGCTCAGTCTGACCCCTGGACAGCACACACTGAAGATGAATGCATCACTGTTGGGCCCTTACTGATTGCCCCGATGACATAGCAGGGCCAGGCACAGTAGTATCTAATTTATCAGGGCCAATTAATTGTCATCGTCCCCTCAGTGCCACAGGGTTTCCTTTCTATGCAAGATGCCAGTGCCCCACTGAAAGCAAAATGTAGCTTTTTATAACCCAATGTGTAGTTGGTTACGACTAGAATTGTAATTTTTCTAACCAAGACATGGTCAGGCTAATGTCCATTGATGCTGAATGAATGGAAGGAACTCAGTACATTAAACAATAAACAAGGGTAAATGCTTTTAAATCCCACGATTCACCGCAAATCTCTCAATCCGAGGTATAATATTTAATGGGCTGTTAAGTGCTAAATATAACGGTAACTGCCCAAATAAAGGAAACGGTAACTGAGGGATACAAAGTATCTTGAAAGCAGGTGCTTCCACACAGGTGTGGTTCCTGAGTTGATTAGCAATTAACATCCCATGCTTAGGGTAATGTATTTTTTTTAAAGCCAAGTTGCCCATTATTTTGACTACCGTTTCTAGAAGAAGAGGTGTCAGAGGAGCATAAGGGGTTTTAAAAAGTGTATGTGTGTGTTTTAGTCAGCAGATCTCAAACCAATTGAACACTTTTTGGAAATTCTGGAACGGAGTTTTCCAGCACCATCAACAAAACAGCAAATGATGGCATTTCTCAAGGAAGAATTGTGTTGCATTCCTCCAGACATTCGTAGAATCTATCCTAAGGCGCATCGAAGATGTTCTATTAAGACACTTTATGTTGCTGTTTCCTTTATCTTGTCAGTCACCTGTAACATTTTGGATTATGATTTCCATAATTCAATCAAAATTCAACTCCAATACACAGTAATATATAATTCTACTTAATACCAATGGACAATGCCAGATATACATGCCCAACTTAAAAAACACTTCCGAAGGTCAACCATGCAGCTCTCTATATGTGCAACTCCAGGGGTCTGACTAGGCACTAAACACTACTGTGATGATGACTGCACCTCCACAGAGGAGGAGTCCCCATTTTTCCTGGGTCTGCGAGCCCAGTGTGGCGTCCCAGCACCCCTGAAGTGGTAATTATGGGTTCTGGCTCCAAAATGAAGTCCAGATTTCCAAAGCCACTGTGGTGGAAAAGTGTGTATTTCTCCCCATCCGTGGAGGTGCTGAGTTAGGTATCGTAGCGCAACGTCTAATCAAATACATTTCTGCCCTTTGCCTCCTTCCTCCTCTTCTTCTGGGACCTCATCCTCCTTCAACCTACCAACCTCTCTCACCTCTGACCTTCGACCTCTTGACCTCACACACCTGCTCGCTCAGATGGTCTTCCCTAAGATCAATCATGGCTTTCTTTCCGCTGACCAGCAGCTCATAAAGCGACGGCTTATTAAGGTAGTGGTAGTAGTAGTCCTCGCTTGTCTTTCTCTCACCTGACAACTTCTCCTTTTTCATTCCTCAGTTTGCATGCCAGACAGCCTTTAGACCAATCAGAATAACACTTCTGTCATTTTAGAAGAATGTCTAGAAGCGTACTGTAGATTGAGTTTAGAGGTGGAATGAATGACCTTCACACATTGTCAATTGTAACTAAAGAATACATTTGCGGAATGGTTTATATTCATCGTGATCCAAATCTGACACCAGTTTGGGCCGGCCTAGTGACATCACCAGGTGATGAATTAGTTATTAGAAACTGGGTGGTTTGAGCCCTGAATTCTGATTAATAGAAAGAGTTCCAAACCTCTCTGCCAATAACAGCTAGTTTTCAGTTTTGCTAAGAAGCAATTTTTGTTTCTTTTTGACCATTTTAATTTAAACCAATCACAGTAGGGTACTTCATTGTTAACCAGAAATTATTTGATATAGAGATACAAATGGCTGCATTGGACCTTTTAAGCATAATTCAACTGGAAAATTCCAATTGGGGAATAATCCAAGTAGAAATTATCAGATATAGACCAATTAGATATTGTTAGTAAATAAGGTCATGTCTAAAATCCTACTCTAGTGTTATTGACTTAACATCTGAAACACTGAAGTAAGAGTTGCAAACTTCCCTCCATATTCCCCATGAAGGTTTTTCACGCCAAACTGATGACTAATTTTGCTATTATTTCAAATGGTTGCTCTACTGATGCCTTCATTATTTATCAAAAAGGCTGAAGCTGTTTTATTGTAATGATCTGACTTCTTGCGTTGCTCTACAGGGAGATCAAGGTTCAGCAGGTCCACCAGGGCCTCCTGGGCCCCCAGGTCCCCCTGGCCCCAGAGGGCCACCAGGGGACACAGGCAAGGATGGGCCCCGGGGAGTGCCAGGTCTGCCGGTGAGTACAGTATTCCGCCTCTGTCCTTGGCCTTGGAAATGTCACAAAGGGGAAACCCCTTTAATGAATTCAACACAAACGACACTGCTTCCGATCTGTGTCTATTCAGAAAACACCCTGTTTCCATAGATCTGCCTCTATATACAGATGTTTACTTCATTGCTTTCCATTTAACATAACGTCTTCCATGTGTTCACGCCTGTCACTGGCATTGTGCTAATTTATGTGCATTCTGCCTGTGGAGAGAAATATAAAGCTTGTCAATTATGTAGCCTGTCATAAATCCTTCACAGAGTACCAACTGATCTTTGTTCTTTTGGCACAACAAACTATTAAGTGTTGTTTATCTGTTTTGCTCCAAGTTATTAGTCATTAGTGTTTGCAACCCTTCCAGTTTCTCATTTCAGAAATTGAAGCGGGGTTGTTATCCTTGTTCCATTTGGGAATGTGCAAATTACTTTGGAAAGCCTGTCATACTCAGACAATTGCTGTAATATATCGGGCTGTATTTTAACAAACCTTTTCATTTTTTAAAAATTTATTTAACCTTTATTTAACTGGGCAAGTCAGTTAAGAACAAATTATTATTTACAATGAAGGCCTACCACAAGGTAAAAGGGCCTCCTGCGGCGACGGGGGATTCCAAATTTTTTTAAATAAAAAACAAATAAAATATAAATATAGGACCAAACACACATCACAACAAGGGAGACAAAACAACAAGAAGGTAGAGAACGTGGCACTGTTGCATTGTGGGTGTGTCTGAAATATTTTGGCTATTTTGACAGCGGAATTATGGGTGCAACACCTGACGTCAGGGCCGGCGGTGAGTCTAAGGGGGCCTGGTCATGTTAGTCACATTACACCTAATCTAAAGTGAAGTCATGTTAGTCACATTACACCTAATCTAAAGTGAAGTCATGTTAGTCATTTCTAATCTAAAGTGAAGTCATTTTAGTCATTTCTAATCTAAAGTGAAGTCATGTTAGTCACATTACACCTAATCTAAAGTGAAGTCATGTTAGTCACATTACACCTTATCTAAAGTGAAGTCATGTTAGTCATTTCTAATCTAAAGTGAAGTCATTTTAGTCATTTCTAATCTAAAGTGAAGTCATGTTAGTCACATTACACCTAATCTAAAGTGAAGTCATGTTAGTCACATTACACCTAATCTAAAGTGAAGTCATGTTAGTCACATTACACCTAATCTAAAGTGAAGTCATGTTAGTCACATTACACCTAATCTAAAGTGAAGTCATGTTAGTCACATTACACCTAATCTAAAGTGAAGTCATGTTAGTCATTTCTAATCTAAAGTGAAGTCATGTTAGTCACATTACACCTAATCTAAAGTGAAGTCATGTTAGTCACATTACACCTAATCTAAAGTGAAGTCATGTTAGTCATTTCTAATCTAAAGTGAAGTCATGTTAGTCACATTACACCTAATCTAAAGTGAAGTCATGTTAGTCACATTACACCTAATCTAAAGTGAAGTCATGTTAGTCACATTACACCTAATCTAAAGTGAAGTCATGTTAGTCGCATTACACCTAATCTAAAGTGAAGTCATGTTAGTCACATTACACCTTATCTAAAGTGAAGTCATGTTAGTCATTTCTAATCTAAAGTGAAGTCATGTTAGTTACATTACACCTTATCTAAAGTGAAGTCATGTTAGTCATTTCAAATTTAAAGTGAAGTCATGTTAGTCACATTACACCTAATCTAAAGTGAAGTCATGTTAGTCACATTACACCTAATCTAAAGTGAAGTCATGTTAGTCACATTACACCTAATCTAAAGTGAAGTCATGTTAGTCACATTACACCTAATCTAAAGTGAAGTCATGTTAGTCATTTCTAATCAAAAGTGAAGTCATGTTAGTCACATTACACCTAATCTAAAGTGAAGTCATGTTAGTCACATTACACCTAATCTAAAGTGCGCAGAAGGTCTGGTGGACCAACGCATTCAACTTGGCCTTCATTAATTAGGGGTAGGTTTAAAATCAAATTTTAAGAAGATAAATTGTGGAAATATGCAGGGTTTAGCAATAACTAGTGACGATGACCAGTACTTTACTCAGGTCACTATAGAATTCTACGGTCACTCCCACTAAGGCCAACTTTGAGTGGTTGATATCCCAGGCTTATATGTGCTGTGTGCGCAATAGCCTGGGGATGACGTTACACCAAGAAACACTTACCTTGATGAAAGCCCCCTACCTAAAGAAATTAAAAGTGTCTTTCTTCACACACACACACAACAACAACAAGCCATACCGGGCGGTGCTGGGCCCATACACCCCCTCCCCCGCTGAAAGACCAGCCACAAAATGTTGCCACCATTGTAACAGGTTGTAATCAAGCCTCAGTCTCCAGCATGGTAACAGAAGAGGAATACCTGGTGCGGTAGTCTGAGGTTGGACTACTCCAAATCATCTTGGTTCTGACACACACAAACGCAAGCTTTGCAGGTCCATCAACCCATTTAAATACCTCTCACACCCTGCAGTAACCTGTGGATCATGAGAGAACCTTCATAAATCAGCAGAACGTTAATAACCTATTTATTGACACTTTAAGTAGTGTCCTGAAATACTTAGTTTGAAGTGAGACACCTTCGGTCATTTATAACACATCCATAAAGACTCTACATCACACTCTATACTCATAACACATCCATAAAGACTCTACATCACACTCTATACTCATAACACATCCATAAAGACTCTACATCACACTCTATACTCATAACACATCCATAAAGACTCTACATCACACTCTATACTCATAACACATCCATAAAGACTCTATATTGCATGATGCTGTACTTAATTTAAAGTCAGACTATTTTGGTAATTTATAACACATACAGGTATGCCTTGTATCATATGACACTGTACTTACTATAAGGTCAGACACCTTCGGTCATTCAACACGTACATAAAGGCTTAACGATGTAAACACGAATGAATTATCACTAACAGCTAAAACAAATAAACATTAAAGACATGTTTAAACCGTACATTTCCTCTTGTTTGTACATTTTTTAAACAATACAAATACATGAAGTTTCAAAAAGTCCAGCAATGCAGTTCTATTGAACATTTCACAGGGCTGTGAACAGCTTGTCCTTCAGCTGGAGGATGAATGGTTCTTGCTTCTTTTTTTGCTGTAGTTTTACTGCATGTCGGTTATAATCTTAAAGTAACAACAACGAAAGCAGGTATGTTAGGAAATGTGACCGACCGGCTCGATTCGGTCTTATGTAGCAAAATTTGAAATAGTGTTTTTTACATTGGCACACTCAGACGAGAGTGCTCTGAAATCGGAGTAGATAGCCGGAGCAAATGTACCATCTACATCTATCAACTGGCATCATTAACATTCTATTGAAATAATATGATATACTGTGTCACTTTTAAGAAATGTGACAGGAAACCTGCCCTGTAGCTACACATCACCATAGGTCAAATGTCATAATAATGCAGTATGTCCAGCAGGGAGATTTTAACAAAATGTATTTATGATGAGACCACAACACATTTACAAAGAGACAGGATATGTCTAAATAAATCAAATCAAATTAAAATGTTATTTGTCACATGCGCCGAATACAACAGATGTAGTAGACCTTACAGTGAAATGCTTACTAACAAGCCCTTAACCAACAATACAACAGGTGTAGACCTTACAGTGAAATGCTTACTAACAAGCCCTTAACCAACAATACAACAGGTGTAGACCTTACAGTGAAATGCTTACTAACAAGCCCTTAACCAACAATACAACAGGTGTAGACCTTACAGTGAAATGCTTACTAACAAGACCTTAACCAACAATGCCGTTTTAAGAAAAATAAGTGTTAATTAATGCAAATAGTCCATCTAGCCATTTGATTAGATGTTCAGCAGTCTTATGGCTGTTTGTTGGTGATGTGGACACCAAGGAACATGAAGCTCTCAATAAAGATGTTTAGCTTTAGTGCCGTTCCAGATTCAACTTCTACACTCTAGTTTTCCAAAATGGTCACCAACTCCATAGGGCCAAATTGGACAGGAGTCCCGTTGCCATATCTGCATAAAGGTACATGCAGTACAGAACTGTTCATTTGAACCATTGCTCTTCAAAGTAGAGTCCACCAGATGCAAGAGGAGGGATGGACACCTAATTAGGATGTGGATTTTAATGCATTTAATCCAGAATCTGTATCATTTATAAACTGCTGAATTTGCTTCAGTATTGAATACTAAACACCATTTGCATAACCTAAAAGTCCAATCCAGATGTTCATATTTTTTATTTATTACATTTTTCAGCTAAGAACAAATTCTTATTTTATTTTACAATGACGGCCTACCCCGGCCAAACCCTCTCCTAACCCAGACAACGCTGGGACAATTGTGCGCCGCCCTTTGGGACTCCCGGTCACACCGGTTGTGACATTTTAAATGTTAATAATTTTATGTTGCAATCCAATCCAATAATTTACCACCAACTGTGATTTTAAGCCTTCGCAGTAGCCTTTTGTCTCTGTTTTACTAATTGTGTATTTTATATTTGTACAGGGAGATCCTGGGACCACTGGAGAGCTAGGACTGATGGTAAGTAGGTCATTATATTATGACATACACTTCTTCTAACACTGAATTGTTAAAGGATATTGTTGAGATTATATTTTATGTCTGTTTCCACAATTATTATAGAAAATATTGCCATGTTCAGGATCTACAGTACTTGAGGAGCTGTGTACTTTATTATTTTTATTTAACTTGGCAAGTCAGTTAAGAACAAATTCTTTTTTACAATGACGTCTACCGGTGAACAGTGGGTTAACTGCCTTTTTCAGGGGCAGAATGACAGATTTTCACCTTTTCAGATAGGGGATTCAATCCAGCAACCTTTAGGTTACAGGCCCAATGCTCTAACCACTAGGCTACCTGCTGCCCCAAGACTCCTGTCTTCTTGTTCTAATACCACATGTTGCCCCTTGGAAAAATGATGCCTTGGCATGTTGTCTGTATGTAGATGGTTTGCCAGTTAGATTAATATGTTCAACTGTGGCATATTTTCTCACAATAATCATAAAGTATTTTGTTGAAGTAATTTAGTATACAAATGCAATCACTTAAGGAAGCTGCCTCTCATTTCAAACATCTATACTTGCATCATGCAATCCATTTTTACGGGAATTTAAATAACTGATTTATTTGAACCATGGTGATTGGCAAAAGCATTTTTATTAAACCCTGTAAATGTTTATTTTCACACATGAAATCCATTATAGAGGCAAACTGTTCCAATCAACAACAATTGGATACTGCTTTTGGTGTTTAGCAAATAAGGCATTTAATGGAAGGTCCCTCATAAAAATGCATAGAAGATGTGACTCGTTTCAGGAAACTAGGCGTATGTCGCGGGTCGCTACTTCACAGGAGAGCCATTTGAACGTAAACTTTTTT
The DNA here is from genome assembly GCA_023634145.1 of Thymallus thymallus. Lineage (NCBI taxonomy): Eukaryota > Metazoa > Chordata > Actinopteri > Salmoniformes > Salmonidae > Thymallus > Thymallus thymallus. The sequence continues at coordinate 3,310,192 of CM042422.1, forward strand.
GGCAGAAATTCCTTCTGGATCATGCAAACTTTCTTGTGCCTTAAAAATAAACGTGTATGTCATCTGTAGATACGAATACAATTGTTAAATTACAAGCCTAGTTGGTTAAGGCACAGAAAAAGACAGCAACCTTCCCACTAGCCATGATTGGCTGAGATAATGAGTGGGCTGGACATGCCGAGAGAGGAGTTCGGATTGGTCTGTCATATAGAAGGTTCTGTCTATTTGACCTGCTCAGTGTGTGTAGGTAATCCTGGCGGCTTTTTAAAAAATGTATCGCGTAGTGGAGCTGCATAAGTGTTGCTCTCCACTTTCTGGAGGATCGAGTTTTGAAATCATTGGAATTAGAGTATGATAGCTAAAGAGATGGAGTCTCCTGATTACATCTTCAAACTAAGGGCATCCGTCCATTATGCATGATGATGTATACGGGCAAGATAGTCTATCTAGCTACATTTTCAGATATTACACATTTCAAAGTGGTTTCCTTTCAAGTTAAAGTGTACTGTTAGCTAGTTAGCTAACTTTAGCTGGCTGGCTCGCTAGCTAATGTTACGTGTTTGATCTTATTATTCGTATATCAGAGACATTTGCCTAATGCTAGCTTGCTAACATTGAACATGGTTGGTTAGCTTCCAGCAGATTCATGCAGGGTAGTAACGTAATGAGTTGGCACTATAGTTAATTGTTTAACTAGCTAACATTAGCTGGCTGGTTCGCTAGCTAACGTTACATGTATGTTGTCATTATTTGTATCTCAGAGCTGTTTGCTTGGCTAGTTAGAGCCTAATGTTAGCTAGCTAACATTGAGCCTGGTTGGTTAGCTACCAGCAGATTTATGCAGGGTAGTAACGTCATGAGTTGGCACTATGGTTCATTGTTTAGCTAGCTAGCTAACATTAACTGGCTGGGTCGTTAGCTAACGTTACGTGACGTGTATGATCTTACACGTCTTACAAGTAACCATTTTGCGTATGCCAGACCGCAGAATAACTGATGAATTTACTAACGCACAACACCCGTTGAATACGGCCGGTGTCAGTAAATGTCAGCAAAAAAACGTAATTAAATTGTTGCCAGCAGAGCTGGTTTATGCTGTTTTCATGTTATCCAGAGGTAAACAATGAACCATAATCCCAATTTTGGGTGGGGCTAAAGCTTAAGAGGGTGTGAACGATGCTGAATGGGTGTAGACAGCCTACGTAAGAAACTGGGGGAAAATGCAGAATGCAGTGTTTACCTTTTCTATGCCTTTGGCTGGACGGCATTCGCACTTGTTGGATGCATCTCCGCCATTTGTTGTTATACAACTGATGCCCAAAGTTTGTTCACCAAGGGAGCACAACCAACTTCCGACGGCGCCGGGTGCGACCCGCTCTGGGGACAGTGGCAGGTGGGTAGTTTGACTGGGGCGGCACACCTGTCAAACGGTAACGCAGGTGTCCTAAGGCGAGCTCAGGGAGGACAGAAACCTCCCGTGGAGCAGAAGCGCAAAAGCTCGCTTGATCTTGATTTTCAGCATGAATACAGACCGTGAAAGCGGGGCCTCACGATCCATCTGATAGCAGAGTCGAAGGAGCACAGCAAGAGGAGCAAGTCAATCAACGATGGTCGCATGTCACAAGCCGTGGAAGCCGAAGACAGTGGCCTCCCGTAAAGCTACACTCCCAACGAGCGGATACAAACAAGTCTGGTCTCCCTGCACCTTCGTCGCCGGGGCTACCTTTGTCTGCTGCCCCTGTGCCTACTCCTTCTCCTTCCCCTACGATTTCTAAGTGACGGAGGCCTGCACCAGGCACCGGGAGCTACGGGCTCAAGCTTTCCTGCCTCTTGCCCGTCCTTAAAGGGTTATCGAATCCTGGGATTGAAGCATGGGATTTCCTCGTCCTCCTCGCCAGCCGTGATTTTGGGCAGCTCCATGTTAAGAAATGTGACTGTTCCTGGTGCAAAAGTCCTATCCCGGAGCTTGAGTAAATTACATTACTAAGATGCTCCCGAATGTACTACGCCAGGACATGGACATTGATTCTATCGTATTCCATGTGGGTTTTAATGACCGTATGAAGGACAGCTCTGAAATGTTGATTCAGGATTTTAAAGAGCTGACTCTGCTAGAAACTAATAAAATACCTAGTAACTTTTGTTGACAATTTCGATACCTTTTGGAAACAACACACGTTTTATGAAGAGGATGGGATCCACCCAAATCTTTTGGGTTCCTTATACATCATTATAAGGCTGTGTTGAGACAATCCCTACCATTGTTTCACTGAGTCATCATAATGCTTTAGGAAATGTACATTATACCAGGGGTGTTGGAAGACACAATGTAAGTAACCGAATTGATGTCCCTCTAACTGCCCTGAATGTCTCTGATGATCCTACAGCTATTGTATGCAATGAACCAGATGTATGCTATTAGCACTGAGGCGGTGTACCCTAGTAGGAAGTCCTCTGTGTGCAGCTCACCCTGCACTAACATAAATAACATGAGAATATCTACTTCTGCTAAGCTTCCCAGTAAAGCAATGAAAAAAAGCAAGCATCCCAGAAAAGTGCTCAAAATAGCCCACATTATATATGTAGCTTAAGAAACAAGGTTCATAAAATGAATAACTCGCTAGTAACAGATGACATTTATATTCTGACTCTCTCTGAATCTTACTTAGACCATACCTTTGATGACTCTGACCATAGAATTATAGAGAAGCAATAGGCTTCTCTATGGCCAGAGCCTGACAGTACCCCCCCTCAAAGGCACGGAGGGGAAAAACAAAACAATAATCGCAGGTGTAGGTTCCGGCCCCGGCGAAGTAGACATCTTCCTCCCTGGTTCTACTCTGGTGACTGGACCCGGACTGGGCACCGGTGTGGTGAACGCACTGGAGGTCGGGTGCAGGGAGCCGGCATGGGACGTACCGGACTGGAGAGGCGCACCGGAGGTCGGGTGCGTGGAGCCGGTACTGAAGGCACCTGGCTGGGCGCACGCACTGGAGGTCGGGTGCGGGGAGCCGGCACTGAACGTACCGGACTGGAGAGACGCACAGGAGGCCTGGTGCGTGGAGCCAGCACCGGTGGAGCGGACTGCTCTTTCACGTGAGTGGAGAAGGCGACCGGACCCGGACTGATCCACTTCCTCATTTCCTTCTCAACCTCCTCCTCTATCTCCCTCATTTCCTCCAGAATCTCTCCAAAATGTTCCTCCAAATACTCCTCACGCTCCTTGTTCTGCGCCCCCATTTGTACATTGGCCTCTCCATGTTCCACCAGGGGAGTGGTACTGGCGCGTCTTCCTCGCGGCCAGACCACCCCCATAGCCCCCCCCGAAATTTTCTTGGGGTTGCCTACCGGCTCCATTACCTCCTGCTCCCCGATTACGACGCTGTCCTCTTTTCCTCCTTCTCTCCCAAATAGCGCTGCTTCGTCTTATGGTGGTTCATTCTGTCACGCTCGACAGACCAAGGCGCAGCGCAGTAATAGTTCGACATGCTTTAATAAAGTAATTATTCAGAAAACATACAAACTATACAAAAGAAACACGATATGACAAAAGTAAATACAATTACATGAACGGAACTGAAGACAATGAACCACAAATGGTGTGGGACATACAAACTTAAGTAGGATCCCTAATTAGAGACAATGCAATGCAGCTGCCTCTAATAAGGGATCCAACACAAAACACAACACAGAAATATAACACATAGAACTGTCAGACTCTGACCATAGAATTATAGAGAAGCAATAGGCTTCTCTATGGCCAGAGCCTGACAGATACAGTGGTAGCAATACAAGGTTATAACATTTACAGAAAATACAGAAATGCCAGTGGTGGAGGTTGTTATGGGTGTAAAATGGCATGGTGATGTCATCTGTTGGTCAATGTTAATTACTGCAACTCCAGTGTTTTTACCGTTGTGCTTGATATACCCGGATGTAATGCAAAGGCAAAATTTATAAACAAATTTATGGTGAAATTATTGTCTTTCCACTTCCGTATTATGGCCCCATCAGTGCTCACTGGAACATTCAGAAGCTTAGAAATGTGCCTATAACCAATGCCATCATTATGTTTTGCAACAATTAGGTTGCGAATGTCTTGAGACAGTTCTTTGCTTTTACCCATCATGAGATGTGTCTTGTGTGACACCTTGGCAATGAGACCTTTTTGTAGGCCATCAGTTGGGACTGAACCAGCTGATATCAATTTGCACTGACAGGGGGCTGGATTGCTTTTTAATTACTGATAGTTTTCATCTGTTGTCTTGGCTTTCCATGCCTTTTTGAACCTCCCTTTCTTCATGTGTTCAATACTTTTTCCCTGTGTCATTTCACATTATTACACATAACTTAATTTCTGAACGTATTTGTTTTGGGTTCTTTTTATGTATGGGTTACTTGGGTTGTCACCAACATCTGGTGAAACTTTCATGTCAATAGCACCTTTGGAAATATATTTACTGAGAAAAATGGTGACGTGTTCAATACTTATTTCACCCGCTGTAATAGATCACCAAATATCAATGGCAAATTACGGAGAAGCCACCAAGACTGAATAGCATTTAGATCCAAATCATTGCTCCCATCATCCAATTTGACTGCAGCTGGACGATTCCTCCTCTCAGTGTAGCCATAGTTAAATGAATGAACTCTACCGTACACATCTTTAGCAGTCACAAAGTTGGCTTGTATATACTGTAACACAAGTTTTACCTCAAATTGTGTAACTTTTAAAATGTCATGCATTATATCAACAGAGAAATGTGTCTGTAGTATTGAAGTACTGTTCAATAAGTCCAATAAGCAAGCATGCGTCACACCGTACACATGAGGTAGTGTTGGGTTTGACTGAATAGTTTGACAATGGTCTGAGTGCATGTGTCTTGTTCGTATTGTCACTCTTGGGTCATCCTCCGAGAACACACTTTGAAAATCCACTTTCTCAGTGAGGTACAACCGGCAACAATAACAAACACTAAATCATTCCACAAAACTAAACCTGAATTGTACTGTATACCAAGATTATCTCCAGTTACTTGGACAACACTGCTATGTATACGACCACTGAAGAAGGGAACTTCAATACCCTCAGTCTCAAGCACTTTCAAATTGTTTATTATTGGCTCAAAAAAGGAATCAAATCCATGCGTTTTAAGGTCCTGGGTATGGAAGAGTGCACATAAGTGAATATTTACCAAAATTGAATTCAACTTTGGGGGACTATTTCTCAAAGTAAAGTATATACCTCCTAACTTGTGAATACCCTTTTTAGATCCCAATGGATTAGCAGTCTCATTATTATAAATTATAGTAATCTAGCCATCAGCATTCGTGTCAGCTCCCTCATCAACTGCAGATTCTGCCATCTGGATCAGCTCCTGAAGTTCAGCTCCCTGAGTGGCCTTGCTTAAGGTCTTGCATGATGATCTTGGCTGACGTTCCCTCTCCAAACAGCAGCACAAAATCCTGTTCAATCTGAAACAAATAAGATAATGTCAAATTTTCCACTTTAACCTCTAAAACAGAGTTTGAGCATACACATTAATTGAACTACTATTTCGGAAGTGTTAAATTGACTGGCCAACCTGAATTGGCATCTAGAGATTAAACACAATTTATACAATTTAAGGAGTGATTTTTGAAGCAGTATCATGCCCATCGAGTTTGATTTACAGTCGTATGAAAAGGTTTGGGCACCCCTCTGAGGCTGCATAATAATTTACTCTGTCGTCACAGAAAATGATCACAGTGGCATGCCATTCATTTTCTCATAAAAGCTGAGTACTGGGGTATTGTCCAGACAAAGATTTTTAGTGTAGCAATATTAAGTTGTATGAAATTAAATCAGATGTGAAAAATAGGTTATGCAAAAATGTGGGCACCCTTGTCATTCTGTTGATTTGAATACCTGTAACTACTTAGCACTGATTAATTGGAACACACAATTGGTTTGGTGAGCTCATTAAGCCTTGAACTTCATAGACAAGTGCATCCAATCATGAGAAAAGGTATTTAAGGTGGCCAATTGCAAGTTGTTGTTCTCTTTGACGCTCCTCTGAAGAGTGGCAACATGGGGGCCTCAAAACAACTCTCAAATGACCTGAAAACAAAGATTGTTCAACATTATGGTTTAGGGGAAGGCTACAAAAAGCTATCGCAGAGATGTAAGCTGTCAGTGTCCACTGTGAGGAACATAGTCAGTTCTTGTTAAGGCCAGAAGTAGCAGGCCAAGTAAAATATTGGAGAGGCAAAGGCGAAAGATGGCGAGAATGGTCAAAAACAGCCCACGGACCACCTCCAAAGACCTACAACATCATCTTGCTGCAGATGGTGTCACTGTGCATCGTTCAACAATTCAGCACACTTTGCACAAGGAGAAGCTGTACGGGAGAGTGATGCGGAAGAAGCCTTTTCTGCACACACGCCACAAACAGAGTCGCTTCAGGTATGCAAACGCACATTTGGACAAGCCAGCTTCATTTTGGAGTAAGGTGCTGTGGACTGATGAAACAATGATTGAGTTATTTGGTCATAACAAGGGGCGTTATGCATGGCGGCAAAAGAACACAGCGTTCCAAGAAAAACACTTGCTACCCACAGTAAATTTTGGTGGGGGTTCCATTATGCGGGGCTGTGTGGCCAGTGCCGGTACTGGGAATCTTGTTAAAGTTGAGGGTCGCATGGATTCCACACAATATCAGCAGATTCTTGGGAATAATGTTGAAGAATCAGTCACAAAGTTGAAGTTACGCCGGGGCTGGATATTTCAACAAGACAACGACCCAAAACACTGCTCAAAATCTACCCGGGCATTTATGCAGAGGAATAAGTACAATGTTCTGGAATGGCCATCCCAGTCCCCAGACCTGAATATCATTGAGAATCTGTGGGATGATTTGAAGCGGGCTGTCCATGCTCGGCAACCTTCAAACCTAACTGAACTGGAGATGTTTTGTAAGGAGGAATGGTCCAAAATACCTTCATCCAGAATCCAGACACTCATTAGAGGCTATAGGAAGCGTCTAGAGGCTGTTATTTTAGCAAAAGGAGGTTCTACTAAATATTGATGTGATTTTTCTGTTGGGGTGCCCATATTTATGCACCTGTCTAATTCTGTTTTGATGCATATTGCACATTTTCTGTTAATCCAATAAACCTAATTTCACTACTGAAATATTACTGTGTCCATCAGTTATTTGATAGATCAAAATGAAATTGCTGATCCAAACACCCAATTATTTATAAATGGAAATCATGGAAATTGTCAGGGGTGCCCAAACTTTTTCATACGACTGTAAGAGAAATCTTCTACCAATAGCAGTGGATGGTCAGCAGTAACCAAACCAATTATGTGACCGAGATACTGATACAGAATTTCTAACATTCAGCAGATATGGGAGCAAGTAATGCTCAACAATTTTCATTATGAATCTTTCCTTTGAGTCTCTGTCATCGCCGAAACAAGAATGTTGATCATCTTTGGTCTGGTGCAGTCAGTCAGGCTTCCTTGAGTATTCCTTGATGACAACCTCTCCACGCTTTCTTAAGTATGCTCTCTATTTACTGTAAAACAAAACAAAAACAGCTAATAGAATTGAAGAATGAATTACAAACATACATTTTTTTTGCTTCATCATCAGTTCTTTGACGCTTTCAATAAAAGGGGCTTCCACCCTCGTTCAAAATGACTGTATCATCCGACTCATGGTCTGAACCACCCATCAAAAGAACTGGCAGAGACAGGACTCATCAGGGAAGATTCTGAAATACACAAAGATGACAACACAGGCCAAATGTCAAATGTAGGGTTATATTGAAAGTGATGCCACAAGTAACCAAGACTTGAAAACCAGCACATACCTTCATTGTTCAGTGTGAGCTTGAAAATACCAAGCTGTCCGTTTTCGCCTCCTTCCTCAAACACATCCTCATCATCTTCAGTTCCAGACCCATCATACAGCTTTGCCTCTGATAAATTAGTAAGTGGGAAATTCACTACAAATTTCAAACAACAACCTACAATTAGAATTGTTATAGTAACCAGACTTACTTAAATGTATGAAAACAATACATTTATTTCCAATCACAAATTAAAAGTTGACTTCCAATCAAAAGGTTAAGTGTCAGGTCAATGATCTTGACAGATTTTTGTTCACCCTTGAATTTCACCCTGATCAGCATGACTAGGTCTGAAAGCAGTTAATGGTGCGAGATAAGGCCAAAATGGATACAATAGCATTAGATTTGTATTTCAACACATTATAAGGATGACTACAAACATTTTCACCATTACTCCTTTACTTAGCAATGCTAATTTCAAAGTATATTATGAAAATATTGGATAATGACCCAAACTGCAGCAAACAGACTATTCAACTCACATTCACTGTCCCGAAATATGGACACGGCCTAATTAGTCCAGTAAAATACACTCAGAATTCCAGTTAGTCACTATATTATGTTGTCATGTTCTAGGAGCAGTCTTACAAGACCACCAAAACGAACTGGTGAGTGGTAAACGCAGTTAGCTACACTAGCTAGCTACCAATGCAATGGTCACAATATTTATCTAAAAGTATCACCCAATCAGATTAGTCGTCAATATATAGTAAGCAGCTGAAATAAAGAGCACAAACAAGCATGAGCAGGACCGGCCCTCCCATTAGCCAAGATTTGGCGATCGCCACTTGAATTTGGGGCGGCATTTTCACACACAATAGAAACTGTTAGACAAGAAGTGCAGCCAGATTAACATCAAAGTAGCTTCATTAGCATTTGTTTAAGCTGTTTTTCTAGTTAGATTTATTTTAGCTAATGATGCGTGACTTTGCCTGGCAGAGAGAATGTGCTGTCTTGTCAGGACACTGTTCAGACTAAAGAAAGACAATCCAATACATTATATGATTCCATATGTGTTATTTCATAGTTTTCATGTCTTCACTATTATTCTACAGTGATGAAAATAGTAAAAAAAAAAAGAACAACTCTTGAAAGATTAGGCGTGTCCAAACTTTTGACTAGTACTGTATGTGTTGACTTAATATACAAAAGTGATGTCTGCTAAATTAACAAGTTGATGTGAAAGCCATAAAGCCTCCGAAACTAATCTGGTGGCATAGGTAGCGAGTCAGGCAGAATTTAAAAATATATATATTTTTTTTTTTAACTAAGCAAATCACTTAAGAACAAATTCTTATTTACAATGACAGCCTACCTGCAGGGTCAGCACCTGGAGCAAATTAGGGTTTAGTGCCTTGCTCAAGGACACATCAACAGGTTTTTCACCTTGTTGGCTCGTGTATTTGAACCAGCGACCTTTTGGTTAATGTCCCAACGCTCTAATCGCTAGGCTACCTGGAGTGAAGTGAACTGTACTGTAAGTACGCAACAACGCTGTGGGCCAGGTGTAAATGGTTTAGCAGCCTTTCCAATAAATTGGAATACAAAAGAAGCTATCCACCCTTGATAGGCTATCAGCAGGACAATAGACTATTGATGGGCTATCAACAGGACAATATACTCTTGATGGGCTATCAACAGGACAATAGACTATTGATGGGCTATCAACAGGACAATATACTATTGATGGGCTATCAAACGGACAATATACTATTGATGGGCTATCAACAGGACAATCGACTAATGATGGGCTATCAAAAGGACAATATACTATTGATGGGCTACCAACAGGACAATATACTATTGATGGGCTATCAAAAGGACAATATACTATTGATGGGCTATCAGCAGGATAATATACTATTGATGGGCTATCAACAGGACAATATACTATTGATGGGCTATCAACAGGACAATATACTATTGATGGACTATCAGCAGGACAATAGACTATTGATGGGCTATCAGCAGGACAATATAATATTGATGGGCTATCAACAGGACACTAGACTATTGATGGACTATCAGCAGGACAATAGACTCTTGCCAAGTTCAGGGACATTAAATGTATTAATGAATGTTTGCGAGGCATGTGACTTCACTCATCTCTTTGATCCATAATGAATTACTATGGGAATAAATATCACTGAATGACAGAAATAATGGAATAAAGTAGGCTAATGCAATTGAATGCAACAAATTGTTGCATAATGAAACCCACAAAGTTCTCAAATTTTTATAATAGGATTTGAAGCAATAGCCTACCAACTATTTCAAATCAAATTGGTCACACACGTGGTTAGCAGATATAGCAAAATGCTTGTGCTTCTAGCTCCAACAGTGCAGTAGTTTCACAACATATACCCAAATAAGGAATGGATTGAGAATATATACATCAGGGCAGCATTGGACTAAGATACAGTAGCATAGTAAGCTTTATAGTATATACATTAAGAGATGTTTATTATTTTATTTATCTAGGAAAATCAGTTAAGAACAACTTCTTATTGACAATGACGGCCTACACCGGCCAAACATGGAAGACACTCGTCCAATTGTGTCTATTCAGATGTGATGCAGCCTGGATTTGAACCAGGGACTGCAGTGACATCTCTTGCACTGAGATGCAGTGCCTTATACCGCTGCGCCATTCGGGGTGATACAGTATGTAAACACGATTAAGTTATTAAGATACCGAAGAATAGGGTAGCGTAAGGTTTAAACATATGAGATGAAGTAGTGCAAGATACGGAAACATTATTAAAGTGACTGGTGTTTTAATTTCCTTAAAGTGTCTGGTGATTCCTAATCTATGTCTAAAGGTAGAAGTCTCTGATGTTCTAGAGATGGTTGTTTAGCAGTCAGTGGTGAAGTATAGAGTACAATACATTATATACATATGAGATGGGTGATGCCGTATGTAAACACGATTAAAGTGACTAAGATACCGTAGAATAGTGTAGAGTGCATTTTACAGTAGGCCCACATCGGCTACTGTAAAATGCATTTTCATTAGGAATAGAAACACCATAATATTAATCAATTTAATCAAGCCACATTTCTAACAGTATAAACAGCACAACTACTACAATAATATATTGAATGATTGATTGATACACTGTATATTGAAGTAGGCCTTTATGCCAATAAGTAAGTTATGCTACGGTAAACAGGACTCTTAGGCCTACAGCTCCATGTCATATCAATAGCTTAGCTTCTCAAAGATGCCCTCTGGTGGTCAAAACCAGCATTGACGGCAACAATGGCTGACAGTCAAATACTATGAGGTCATGCCAGACCATTCCTCAGCAAGTTGTTCTGCAGTATGAATCAACTTTTAAAGGACCAACCACTGTAGTTTCAGAATGGGTGGCAAGGAATAAGTTTGTCCTAAATATAAAAGCATTGTATGTGGGACAAATCATTCACTAAACCATAAACCTCAACTAATTATTGTAATAAATAATGTGGAAATTGGGCAAGTTGAGTTGTTACAACAGTAGATAAGATGGGGAGAAGTCTGTCCATAATAAAGTGCTGCTCTACCTTCTTAACAACACTATCAACAAGGCAGGTTCTACAGGCTCTAGTTTTGTCACACCTGGACTACTGTTCAGTCGTGTGGTCTGGTGCCACAAAGAGGGACTTAGGAAAATTGCAATTGGCTCAGAACAGGGCAGCACGGCTGGCCCTTGGATGTACACAGAGAGCAAACATTAATAATATGCCTGTCAATCTCTCCAGGCTCAAAGTGGAGGAGAGATTGACTTCATCACTACTTGTATTTGTGAGAGGTATTGACATGTTGAAAGCACCGAGCTGTCTGTTTAAACGACTAGCACACAGCTCAGACACCCATCAAATTAAATCAAACTTTATTTGTCACCAGAGGTCTCTTCACAGTCCCCAAGTCCAGAACAGACTATGGGAGGCACAGAGTACTACATAGAGCCATGGCTACATAGAGCCATCAGGTAACTGATGCAAGCAGTAGAATCAGATTTAAAAAACAGATACAAATACACCTTATGCACAGACACATGCCTACACACATATGATAACATATGCACTATAAACACACGTACACATGGGTTTGGTGTTGTAGATACACTTACAAAGCATGTAGAGGTCTGTAATTTTTATCATAGGTACTCTTCAACTGTGAGTGACGGAATCTAAAACAAAAATCCAGAAAATCACATTGTATGATTTTTAAGTAATTAATTAGCATTTTATTGCATGACATAAGTATTTGGTACATCAGAAAAGCAGAATTTAATATTTGGTACAGAAACCTTTGTTTGCAATTACAGAGATCATACATTTCCTGTAGTTCTTGACCAGGTTTGCACACACTGCAGCAGGGATTTTGGCCCACTCCTCCATACAGACCTTCTCCAGATCCTTCAGGTTTCGGGGCTGTCGCTGGGCAATACGGACTTTCAGCTCCCTCCAAAGATTTTCTATTGGGTTCAGGTCTGGAGACTGGCTAGGCCACTCCAGGACCTTGAGATGCTTCTTACGGAGCCACTCCTTAGTTGTCCTGGCTGTGTGTTTCGGGTCGTTGTCATGCTGGAAGACCCAGCCACGACCCATCTTCAATGCTCTTACTGAGGGAAGGAGGTTGTTGGCCAAGATCTCGCGATACATGGCCCCATCCATCCTCCCCTCAATACGGTGCAGTCGTCCTGTCCCCTTTGCAGAAAAGCATCCCCAAAGAATGATGTTTCCACCTCCATGCTTCACGGTTGGGAGGGTGTTCTTGGGGTTGTACTCATCCTTCTTCTTCCTCCAAACACGGCGAGTGGAGTTTAGACCAAAAAGCTCTATTTTTGTCTCATCAGACCACATGACCTTCTCTCATTCCTCCTCTGGATCATCCAGATGGTCATTGGCAAACTTCAGACGGGCCTGGACATGCGCTGGCTTGAGCAGGGGGACCTTGCGTGCGCTGCAGGATTTTAATCCATGACGGCGTAGTGTGTTACTAATGGTTTTCTTTGAGACTGTGGTCCCAGCTCTCTTCAGGTCATTGACCAGGTCCTGCCGGGTAGTTCTGGTCTTATCCCTCACCTTCCTCATTATCATTGATGCCCCACGGGGTGAGATCTTGCATGGTGCCCCAGACCGAGGGAGATTGACCGTCATCTTGAACTTCTTCCATTTTCTAATAATTGCGCCAACAGTTGTTGCCTTCTCACCAAGCTGCTTGCCTATTGTCCTGTAGCCCATCCCAGCCTTGTGCAGGTCTACAATTTTATCCCTGATGTCCTTACACAGCTCTCTGGTCTTGGCCATTGTGGAGAGGTTGGAGTCTGTTTGATTGAGTGTGTGGACAGCTGTCTTTTATACAGGTAACGAGTTCAAACAGGTGCAGTTAATACAGGTAATGAGTGGAGAACAGGAGGGCTTCTTAAAGAAAAACTAACAGGTCTGTGAGAGCCGGAATTCTTACTGGTTGGTAGGTGAACAAATACTTATGTCATGCAATAAAATGCAAATTAATTATTTAAAAATCATACAATGTGCTTTTCTGGATTTTTGATAAAAATTACAGACCTCTACATGCTTTGTAAGTAGGAAAAGCTGCAAAATCGGCAGTGTATCAAATACTTGTTCTCCCCACTGTATATATAGAGAGAGAGAGATAGAGAGATATATTTATATATATATAGATAGATAGATAGATAGATAGATAGATAGATAGATAGATATATATATATAGATATATAGATATATATAGAGAGAGAGATAGATGCTCTCTTTCAAATATAATGGATTATGAAACATGCTAAAAGCATTCGTAACAACCCATGTCTCCTTATAATAGCCTTTCTGAATACACGATTGATTGAATACAAATGATATGTAGCCACTGCCGAAACACAAAGGGGGAGCATTCTGCATGTTGTCAGTCTCTTGAGTTTCAGCCTCAGACATTTGATTCCTGTTCCACTCCCTTGGTTCTCCCAAAACTTCTTAGCTGGGGAGATTAAAATCACAAACCAAGGGAAACTCAACTGGGGTGGTATACAGAGATGTATTTGAAGCAGTATAATCATGCTTTGTCTAACTGCATTTCTGGAAAGGACAATGATGCTTTCTAAGACAGTCTCCAGGAGACGGTGGCCACTTGACAGCTCAGCGTTTGGATGTAGATGCTATTCTTAAAGAGGTTAAAGTGAATTCCAAAGTTTTCCAAAGCCATCCAGGATATCTCGTGCTGGCTGGGAGGATTACGCTTCAATGGAGTAGAAAGGACATTTTTTCAGGAATCAATTTAATGTCGTCAGTGCCATCAGGTTTTGCAAAGGAAAATTATTCTGTTTCCAAAGGTGGTTTACAGCCACGCACGCGGTTTTCATCCGGCATTTGAATATGTTTCAAAAGGCTAAATATGGAACATCAGTGAGATATTGTACATGGTATTCCATGTGCATTGTGCAATGGAAACAGTCTCCCCACGGTTTTCATGGAGTTGTTATCCATTTTGAGGGGAATTACTGTATTTTCTCCATCCTGTCATTCAAAGGTCACCACAGCATAGTGCTAGACACTCACCTGAGACATTTAATGAGATGCATTGCAGGCATGTGGGGTCATACCCTTTTGTACTGAGGAGACACAGTACTTTTAAATGTTGGTATCCTTGATATTAAGTTGCCTTTCATCTCCCAGCCAAACATAAGGAGCAAAGATGTGTCAGTGAATAGAAAAAGACACGCTTGAAGGACCTGAAATCATTCTTTTCCCTTCTGGTGATTTGTTTAATAAGCTCATTAGCACTTTCGACAATACACCTTTTAAAAGATTTGCATTCACTGTAAATGCTGCGGATGTCGGTTTATGACAAAGTGAAAACATGTTTTTAGGAAATGTTAAGAATTTATTGAAAATGAAATACGCATATCTAATTTACATAACTATTCACACATGAGTCAATGCTTTGTAGAAGCATCTTTGGCAGCGATTAAAGGTGGGAGACTTTCTGGGTAAGTCTCTAAGGGCTTTCCACACCTGGATTGTGCAACATTTAAGTAGATTTAAGTCAAAACTGTAACTCGGCCACTCAGCAATATCCACTGTCTTCTTGGTAAGCAACTCCATTGTAGATTTGGCCTTGTGTTTCAGGTTATTGTCCTGCTGAAAGGTGATTTCATCTCCCAGTGTCTGGTGGAAAACAGACTGAACCAGGTTTTCCTCTAGGATCTTGCCTGTGCTGTGAAAAACTCCCCAGTCCTTACTGATTACAAGCATACTCATAACATGACGCGGACACCACTATGCTTGAAAATATGGAGAGTGGTACACAGTAAAGTGTTGTATTGGATTTGCACCAAACTTAACAAATTGAATAAGGACAAAACGTTTATTGCTTTGTTACATTTTTTTGCAGTATTATTTTATTGCCTCATTGCAAACAGGAAGCATGTTTTGGAATACTTTTGTTCTGTACTGTCACGGTTGTGTGTATACATGGACCAAGGCACAGCGCAGTCGTAGTTCGACATGATATTTATTATACTCATAATATACTTATCAACGAACTACCGAAAATAACAATGTTAAACTAATTGAAATGACCGGGGTTGAGCAACTTAAATAGAATGCCCAATCAGAGACAACGTCTGTCAGGCTCTGACCATGGCCAAAAGGTACTCCCTATGGCCAGAGCCTGACAGTACCCCCCCTCTAAGGCGCGGACTCCCGGCCGCGACAATCACAAAAAAACAACAACAAAAAAATATTAATTACATGGGAGGTGTGAGGAGGGACAATCCACCTCGGTGGCGGTTCAGGCCCCGGCGAAGTGGATAACTTCCTCCCTGACATGAGTCCGATGACCAGTCCCGGACTGGGACCTGGCATGGCGAACGGCTCCGGCCATGGAGCGGTACAGACGGCCGGAACCGGACTAGGCCCCGGTGGAGCGGACTGCTCCGGCGCTGGGGTGGAGCAGACGGCCGGACCCGGACTGGGCACCGGTGGAGCGGACTGCTCCGGCGCTGGGGTGGAGCAGACGGCCGGACCCGGACTGGGCACCGGTGGAGCGGACTGCTCCGGCGCTGGGGTGGAGCAGACGGCCGGCCCCGGACTGGGAAGGCACACCGGAGGTCGGGTGCGTGGAGCCGGCACTGGAGGCACCTGGCTGGGCGCACGCACTGGAGGTCGGGTGCGCGGAGCCGGCACTGGGCGTACTGGATTGGGTAGGCGCACCGGAGGTTGAGTGCGTGGAGCAGGCACTGTAGGCACCTGGCTGGGCGCACGCACTGGAGGTCGGTTGCGAGGAGCCGGCACTGGGCGTACCGGACTGGGTAGGCGCACCAGAGGTTGAGTGCGTGGAGCAGGCACTGGAGGCACCGGTGGAGCGGACTGCTCTGGCATGGGAGCGGAGCAGATGACCGGCCCCGGACTGGGCTCCGGTGGAGCGGACCGCTCTGGCACTGGAGTGGAGCAGACGACCGGCCCTCCTCCTCCTCTATTTGTTGAACTAGCGGGTCCTTATGCTTCTCCAGGGGAAGAGTCATCCAGGCTCTCCACCACCTCGTCTGTTCCTCCATAAATCGATCATAAAACCCCTCGGGTCTCTCTCTATTATAGATCGTGGAAGACGAAGTGTTGGGCGATCCTCCTCCTTTAGCCTCTCCGGGTTCTGAATGCGCACCGATGGTGTGGTGCGCGGAGTCGGCACGGACCGTGCCGGGCTGTGAGTGCGCCCTGGCGGGCTGGTGCGTGGATCCTCTTCCTCCTCGCCATTCCACCTGGAGAGTGGTACTGGCGCCTCCTCCTCTCGGGGGTTGTCCTTGGGCTATTCGTCCTCCAGAGCCCCTATGCCGACGCTTTCCTCCTTGCTGCTCTTCCCAATTGCGCTGCTTGGTCTTGCTTTGGTGGGTCATTCTGTCACGGTTGTGTGTATACATGGACCAAGGCACAGCGCAGTCGTAGTTCGACATGATATTTATTATACTCATAATATACACAAACGTGTGGGGTTGAGCAACTTAAATAGAATCCCCAATCAGAGACAACGTCTCGCAGCTGTCTCCAATTGGGGATTCAACACAAAACGAAAAACACATAGATCTAGAAATCTAGATCTGTCAGGCTCTGACCATGGCCAAAAGGTACTCCCTATGGCCAGAGCCTGACATGTACAGACTTCCTTCTTTTCACTCTGTCATTTAGGTTAGTATTGTGGAGTAACTACAATGTTGTTGATCCATCCTCAGTTTTCTCCTATTAAACTCTGGCTGTTTTAAAGTCACCATTGGCCTCATGGTGAAATCACTGAGCGGTTTCCTTCCTCTCCGGCAACTGAGTTAGGAAGGACTCCTGTATCTTTGTAGTGACTGGGTGTATTGATACACCATCCAAAGTGTAATTAATAACTTCACCATGCTCAAATGGATATTCAATGTCTGCTCTTAATTTCTTTTTACCGATCTACCAATCGGTGCCTTTTTTTGCCAGGCACTGGAAAACATCCCTGGTCTTTGTGATTGAATCTATGTTTGAAATTCACTGCTTGACTGAAGGACCTTACACATAATTGTATGTATGGGGTTCAGAGATGAGGTAGTTAAACACTATTATTGCACACAGAATGAATCCATGCAACTTATGTGACTTGTTAAGTAAATATTTAGTCCTGAACTTATTTAGGCCTGCCATAACATTTGTAATGCGAATTCCACTTTGACATTATGGGGTGTTGTGTGCAGGCCAGTGACAAAATGAAATATTAAATTCTCGCTGTAACACAACAAAATGTGGAACAAGTCAAAGGGTGTGAATAATTTCTGAAGGCACAATAAATTGTCTTTACAAGTCAAGTGCAGTGCACTTGTCAACAATGCGCCTTTGATTTAATCCTGGCCACAGTTTCCCAGGGCCCCTCGGAGAGCTGTACTCTGACAAAGCTTTTCAACTTCTACAGTTGGCAGAGGTTCTAATGTAGAGTCTGGGAATGAAGCCAGTCCACTGGCAATGGAGTCAGTTATTTCCCAGTCATGAATTAATGCATGAACCAATCACTGCATTCAGTAACTGGATTGGTCAAACGGACCTCTCCTGAATGGTTAGTTCATGTTGTGTATTTGTGTATTGGGTTGCATAGTTTTGGTTGTTTATTGCAAGCAAGCTCACATAACCACAATGGACATTTTTCTGATGATTTACTCAACATCTTTCCAAATAAAATAGGTTCTCAATGTCAATAATCTAAGCTGAAGACAAAGCAGCCCCGTCCACAAGAGGCTCATGATTTTCCAGAAGAAACGTACTCAGCTCCAGCTAGGCTAATTAGCTCTATAGCAAGAGGCCCATGCTCTCACATACCTAATGGGTCATAAAGATGTTTACCCGAACCACAGAGTACTGCTAACAAAATTATTCTCGTGGTAGATGGTGGGTGGGGTGGGGGGGGGGATTCATTAACTAAGGCTCTCTAATCATAGGAAAGCTGCTGCAACTGTAGGCCATTAATGTTTGAAAACCTGTGGCCACAGGTATTTTTACAGGCCAGCCTCTTAAACATGCAAACAAGGCCTGTTGAATTTGGACTTAACTGTTTAACGCATTTCATTTGTTGAAAAGTGAGTGGAACGAGTGAGAAAAAAAAGACATAACACATTTTTTTGTATTGGAGTGCTATCGATGTTCCCCTTAGGTCCCTTTTAGGGTTTCGGTGAGACTGTATCCCACTGACGTTCTGAGAACTTTCTAGGGACATTAAAACATGACGTTAACCCCGGGACCGTAAGGGGACGTTTAGTACAGGTTCCGATTTGGTCGCAGTATAGCGTTATAAAAAGGTATTTTAATGTCCAATAGGGGATGTTAGAAATAGGTTCCTATTTAGTTCTGATAGGATGTTATCCTTGGAACATTCAATGACCACAAGGGTTTCAGACAGGTCCTGTATTTTTACTGACAGAACATTACAATAAGGTCTTAGCATGACCAATAGGGAACATTACAAGTAGGTCCCTATTTGGTTCTGAAAGGACATTGTTCTTGAGAATTCTACTTACTTTGGAAGCACATCTCCTGAAAAAGATATCTCTTCTGAGGGCAAAAGCACTCCCTTTTGCCCTCAGAACAGCCTCAATTCCTCGGGGCATGGAATCTACGAGGTGTCGAAAGCATCCAAAGGGATGCTGGCCCATGTTGACTCCAATGCTTTCCACAGTTGTGTCAAGTTGGCTGGATGTCCTTTGGGTGGTGAACCATCCTTGATACACACAGGAAACTGTTGAGCGTGAAAAACCCAGCAGCGTTGCAGTTCTTGACGCACTCAAACTGGTGTGCCTGGCACCTACTACCATACCCCATTCAAAGGCACTCAAATATTTGTTCTTGCCCATCCACTGTGTGAATGGAACACAACACAATCCATGTCTCAATTGTCTCAAGCCTTAAAATCCTTATTTAATCCTTATCCTTCCCTTCATCTACACTGATTGAAGTGGATTTAACAAGTGACATCAATAAGGGATCATAGATTTTCAGTCTATGTCATGGAAAGAGCAGGTGTTCCCAATGTTTTGTCCACTCAGTGTAGATTAAAACACTTGGGTGAACTGTTGGAATCATATAAATAGAACGTTTATTGTAATTCTATGGTTGGTGCATTCAGCTCGTCAGCTAGATAGTTAACAGTTAGCATTATTTTAGGCACATGCCAGCTTCCTTAGATTAACGAACTCGCGTTTTGCAGAGAGCAAGACACACCAACTAATAGTATAATAGAGAAAACATGTGGATTCATATTTAGAAGCAACTTGGAAAGCAGTAATGTTTTTGTTTTGATAGTATTTGTTGAATGCATGAATTGCAGCACGCTGAGTGACACGGGTGGGGCTTGGTGTGTGTGGGCCGAGAACTGGAAGCAAGCAACCGTAAGAGACAGACTGTCTTATTTGAGCAGTGTACAGAAGAATGTTGCAACAGAATACTGTTAGGCATTACATTTTTTTATTGGATTTTCTTTTTAGCCGCACTGGTGCTGTGCTCCCAAAATAAAACTCCAGGTCGCAAAGTAAAATATTTAATTGCATATGCTAGGAAAATTGGTCACACTTTGATTAGTTCCCTATAAGTTACCAGGGCTGGGTAATTTATTTGACCAGTCATTAGGACGTTGCATGATGGTCCCAAGGAATCCTTTGTCAGCTTCCCTGTAAGTTTCCAGGGTGATGTTGAGTTAAGAAAATATTTACCAGATAAACTTAAGTAAAAAATGTATAAGAAGTAACCCAATAAAATAACAATAATGAGGCTATATAGAGGGGGTACCGGTAAAGAGTCAATGTGCTGGGGTACAGGTTAGTAATGAGGCTATATACAGGGGGTACCGGTACCGAGTCAATGTGCTGGGGTACAGGTTAGTAATGAGGCTATATACAGGGGGTACCGGTACAGAGTCAATGTGCTGGGGTACAGGTTAGTAATGAGGCTATATACAGGGGGTACCGGTAAAGAGTCAGTGTGCTGGGGTACAGGTTAGTAATGAGGCTATATACAGGGGGTACCGGTAAAGAGTCAATGTGCTGGGGTACAGGTTAGTAATGAGGCTATATACAGGGGGTACTGGTAAAGAGTCAATGTGCTGGGGTACAGGTTAGTAATGAGGCTATATACAGGGGGTACCGGTACCGAGTCAATGTGCGGGGGTACAGGTTAGTTGAGGTAATTTGTACATGTAGTTCGGGGTAAAGTGACTATGCATAGATAATTAGTCTGGGTGGCCATTTGATTAATTGTTCAGCAGTCTTATGACTTGGGGGTAGAACAGTCTATGACTAGGGTGACTGGAGTCTTTGACAATTTTTTGGTCTTTCCTCTGACTGGCAGGAAGCTTAGCCCCAGTGATGTACTGGGACGTATACACTACCCTCTGTAGTGCCTTACGGTCAGATGCCGAGCAGTTGCCATACCAGGCGGTGATGCAACCGGTCAGGATGCTCTCGATGGTGCAGCTGTAGAACTTTTTGAGGATCTGAGGACCCATGCCAAATCTTTTCAGTCTCCTGAGGGGGAATAGACTTTGTCCTGCCCTCTTCACGACTGACTTGGTGTGTTTGAACCATGAGAGTTTGTTGATGATGTGGACAACAAGGAACTTAACTCTCGACCCGCTACTACCTATCTATCTATCTATCTATCT
The DNA here is from genome assembly GCA_023634145.1 of Thymallus thymallus. NCBI lineage: Eukaryota > Metazoa > Chordata > Actinopteri > Salmoniformes > Salmonidae > Thymallus > Thymallus thymallus. Next base: position 3,331,259 of record CM042422.1, read on the forward strand.
ATCTACTACAGCCCCGTCGATGAGAATGGGGGCCTGTTCGGCCCGCCTTTTTCTGTAACCCACAATCATCTCCTTTGTCTTGATTACGTTGAGGGAGAGGTTGTTATCCTGGCACCACACTGCCAGGTCTCTGACCTCCCCTCTATAGACTGTCTCATCGTTGTCGGTGATCAGGCCTACCACTGTTGTGTCAACAGCAAACTTAATGATGGTGTTGGAGTCGTGTTTGGCCACACAGTCGTGGGTGAACAGGGAGTACAAGAGGGGACTAAGCACGCACCCCTGAGGGCCCCCGTGTTGAGGATTAGCATGGCAGATGTGTTGTTGCCTACCCTCACCACCTGGGGGTGGCCCGTCGGGAAGTCCAGGATCCAGTTGCAGAGGGACGTGTTTAGTCCCAAGGTCCTTACCTTAGTGATGAACGTTGAGGGCACTATGGTGTTAAACACTGAGCTGTAGGTGTTCTCACATAGGTGTTCCTTTTGTCAAGGTGGGAGAGGGCAGTGTGGAGTGCAATAGAGATTGCATCATCTGTGGATCTGTTGGGGCAGTATGCAAATTGAAGTGGGTCTAGGGTTTCTGGGATAATGGTGTTGATGTGAGCCATAACCAGACACTTGCCAGTTGGTCTGCGCATGTTCGGAGTACACATCCTTTTAATCCATCTGGCCCTGCGGCCTTGTGAATATTGACCTGTTTAAAGGTCTTACTCACTACCGTTCAAAAGTTTGGGGTCACTTAGAAATGTCCTCGTTTTTGAAAGAAAAGCAAAGAAAAAGCCATATCTCAGACTGGCAAATAAAAAGAAAAGATTAAGATGGGCAAAAGAACACAGACACAAGACAGAGGAAGATATGGCTTTTTCTTTGCAACTCTGCCTAGAAGGCCAGCATCCCGGAGTCGCCTCTTCATTGTTGACGTTGAGACTGATGCTTTGCAGGTACTATTTAATGAAGCTGCCATTTGAGGACTTGTGAGGCATCTGTTTCTCAAACTAGACACTCTAATGTACTTGTCCTCTTGCTCAGTTGTGTACCGGGGCCTCCAACTCCTCTTTCTATTCTGGTTAGAGCCAGTTTGCGCTGTTCTGTAAATTGAATTCTGGTTAGAGCCAGTTTGCACTGTTTCTATTCTGGCAATTTCTCGCATGGAATAGCCTTCATTTCTCAGAACAAGAATAGACTGACGAGTTTCAGAAGAAAGTTATTTGTTTCTGGCCATTTTGAGCCTGTAATCGAACCCACAAATGCTGATGCTCCAGATATTCAACTAGTCTAAAGAAGGCCAGTTTTCAGCTGTGCTAACATAATTGCAAAAGGGTTTTCTAATGATCAATTAGCCTTTTAAAATGATAAACTTGGATAAGCTAACACAACGTGCCATTGGAACACAGGAGTGATGGTTGCTGATAATGGGCCTCTGTACGCCTATGTAGATATTCCATAAAAAATCAGCCGTTTCCAGCTACAATAGTAATTTACAACATTAACAATGTCTACACTGTATTTCTGATCAATTTGATATTATTTTAATGGACAAAAAAATAGATTTTATTTTAAGAACAACTACATTTCTAAGTGACCCCAAACGGTAGTGTAGGTGTTCCTTTTGTCCAGGTGGGAGAGGGCAGTGTGGAGTGCAATAGAGACTGCGTCATCTGTGGATCTGTTGGAGCGGTATGCAAAGTGAAGTGGGTCTAGGGATTCTGGGATAATGGTGTTAATGTGAGCCATGACCAGCCTTTCAAAGCAGTTCATGGCTACCGACGTGAGTGCTACTGGGCGGTAATCATTTAGGCAGGACCCTGCCACATACGTCTCATGTCTGAGCCGTTGAATTGCGACGCCACTTTGTCTCTATACTCAAGTTTTGCTTGTTTGATTGCCTTGCGGAGTAGGTAACTACACTGTTTGTATTCTGCCATATTCCCAGTCCCCTTGCCATGGTTAAATATGGTTCGCGCTTTCAGTTTTGCATGTGAATGCTGCCATCTATCCACGGTTTCTGGTTAGGGTAGGTTTTAATAGTCACATCTCCTATACACTTCCTAATAAACTCAGTCACTGTTTCAGTATATTAATCCATGTTATTTTTGTAAGCTACCCGGAACATATCCCAGATCCGCTTGATCAAACCTTTGGAACATCTATACACCATCACAATAAATCCATTGTTTATTTTAGACAGGTCTAAAGAAAAATTATACTGTATGAAGGAAATCTATTTCAGAAGAACAGAATAGCATACTCTGTGTTGTCCATAAATTAGGCCCTAATCTTGCTATGCCATATGGATGTGGGCTACACTATTTTATTTAGCAGACAAGAATTCCGTGGCATTCTTTTATAGTATGAAGAATACAATTGACTTTTTCCAAATTCTGTTACGTTACAGCCTTATTCTAAAAATTGATTAAATTAGTTTTTTTCCCTCATCAATCTACACACAATAGCCATAATGACAAAGTGCAAATGTTGGCAAATTTATAGTAACTTAAAAACAGAAATACCTCATTTATATACTGTCAGTATTCAGACCCTTTGCTATGAGACTCGATATTGAGCTCAGCTGCATCCTGTTTCCATTAATCCTCCTTGAGATGTTTCTACAACTTGATTAGAGTCCGTTGATTGGACATGTTTTGCAAAGGCACACACCTGTCTATATAAGGTTCCACGGTTGACAGTACATGTAAGAGCAAAAACCAAGCCATGAGGTCGAAGGAATTGTGTGTAGAGCTCCGAGACAGGATTGTGTCGAGGCACAGATCTGGGGAAGGGTACCAAAACATTTCTGCAGCATTGAAGGTCCCCAAGAACACAGTGGCCTCCCTAATTCTTAAATGGAAGAAGTTTGGAACCACCAAGAATCTTCCTAGAGCTGGCCGCCCAGCCAAACTGAGCTCAAACCCCTTGTGCACACAGCCAAGACAACACAGGAGTGGCTTCGGGACAAGTCTCTGAATGTCCTTGAGTGGCCCAGCCAGAGCCCAGACTATAACCTGATTGAACATATATGGATAGACCTGGAAATAACTGTGCAGCGACGCTCCTCATCCAACCTGACAGAGCTTGAGAGGATCTACAGAGAAGAATGGTAGAAACTCCCCAAATACAGGTGTGCCAAGCTTGTAGCGTCATACCCAAGAAAACTCGAGGCTGTAATCACTGCTAAAGGTGCTTCAACAAAGTACTGAGTAAAGGGTCTGAATAGTTATGTAAATGTGCTTTTGTCATTATGGGGTATTGTGTGTAGATTGATGAGGGGGAAAATACGATTCAAGCAATTTTAGAATAAGGCTGTAACAAAATGTGGAAAAAGTAAAGGGTCTGAATACTTCCCGAATGCACTGTAGCCATGTCATTTAGGCAACAACTGTGTAGGGGACTTCTGAGAACGGTACTGACTTTTGATCAGCATACTTCAACACATTTATTACCTCAATTACATTTCTACACTTAGCAAAGGAGCGCCATCAGCACTGCTATTTCAGTTATCAGGATCAGACTGTTCTCTCATCATTCACTTGATTGACTTTTAGAGGGTTTTCTGTATAGCGGTATAATGTTGGTGTGGCATATTGTTCTGTATCTATGTTACTACTACATCATTATGATAAATAAAATACTTTTTCTTGAGTGTATTTTGAACAGAGCTGAGATTTACTTTGAAGTGCAAAGTGTAGCAACACAAGTGACAGCAGTCAGTGTCGTGAACCAAGATCTTGTGAGTTCAAATCCCAGATGATTACATGTTGAATAATAATTACCATCCCGAGAACGTTCTATAATCATCCTTGGGGCCGGAACAAACCAGGAAGTAGACAAAACCTCCATAAGACCATGACACAACGTGCTAAAGTCATCCTCAGGGACATCCCAGGAACAAACCAGGAAGTAGACAAAACCTCCACAGGACCATGACACAACATCCTGGTGACTTTAGGCAACCATTTCATGACGTCCTAACGACACATCTTTGTTTTCAGGGTATGAAACCATAACACTAGGGCGAGTCTCTCCCTTGTGACCGGAAGGAAATCATATTATTTCATCTAACATCATGAATATTTTATCTTCTTTCTTTCTAGGGACCTGAGGGGCCACCAGGACAGAAGGTAAAGTTGATTAAATCTTCTATAACCGTTCTTAAACCAGAAAGGTGAATAATGCATTCATTAGCTTCTGAATCATATAAAACAAACACAACTATATTGACCTGCACTTATATAGTAATACTGAAGTCCTCCCAAATCATACAGGTAACATTTCTACCTCAATGACATATCAGTCAGTAAAAAGGACAGAATTAAAATTCATTAGAGAAAAACCGACCTGTCCAGCCAGCTGTTGTGTGATGGTTAGCAGGTAGAAATGTTACGTAACCTTAATTCCAGTGTGTCAGTCTTTTAACAGCAGACTATTTCACACATGGCTTTGTTCGGCGGCACCTTTACTGGTCATGTAAAATAATCATATTCAGATATTTGTTTCCTTATCTCGAAAGCAGTCTATAGACAGTCTCTGTTATTTTAGTTTTCGGTTAACCAAGATTAGACTGCAATCCACACGTTAGTTTTGGATGTAACGTTTTTATTTTTTTATTGAACCTTTATTTAACTAGGCAAGTCAGTTAAGAACACATTCTTATTCACAATGACGGCCTACCCCGGGCCAAACTCAGACGACGCTGGGACAATTGTGCGCCGCCCTATGTGACTCCCAATCACAGCCGGTTGTGATACAGCCTGGAATCAAACCAGGGTCTGTAGTGACACCTCTAGCACTGAGACGCAGTGCCTTAGACCGCTGCGCCACAACAAATCCTTGGTTCTGTAGCTGATTGGCAGCTTTTCAGGCAATTGAGAAATAGATGTACTTCCTCAATTAAGAAAGCTAAATCATGCTACTTTCTATGTTCTATCTCAGACTCTGCTACATTTTGGAAAACAGTTAATGCACTGAAGGGTGGAAATTCGTCTCCCTCCCTCCCTCCCTAAGCAAGTTGCGTCAGGGTCTAGCATCTTTACTGAGAAAATTAGATAAGTGATGTTTTTAATCAACATTTGATCTATGCAGGGCTTTATTTAAAAGAATGTGCGGTTTAATTGACCCTCAATCGACTGATCTTCAGCCTCTAGTTGGGATGATGGAAGATCTGCCAACTTCTAGTGAATCTTTGTTTTTGATTTACAACTCTCTACTTGTGAAGTGTTAGACACCCTGCTTAAGATTGATGTAAAACAAAATCCACTGGGGCTGATTTGCTGCAGCTTTCAGTTTTTTTTTTTTGCAGCTTTTTTCCTAATTGACACATTTTTTACCTGACAATAATCTTGGGTGTTATCCCTACGGTCTGGAAGGCTGGCTATGTGCTCCCTCTCCACGAAGGTGGTTACCCCTTTGACATGAATAATTATCTTGCGATCTCTAAACTGTCTTGCCTAGCGGAAATGTTAGAATCTTTAATCACCTATTCTAAGTGTCCATCAGTCTGGTTTAAGGCCAGGTCGTAACACTATATCTGCTGCTTCTTTGGTGATAAATGACATTGTAAATTTCATGGACAGAAGGCAGCATTGTACTTCCCTTTTCATAAACCTGTCGAAGGCTTTCGACACTGTTGACCATTCATTATTCATTTTTAGACTGATACAGAATGCAGCAGTGTTGGGGTGAATTCCATTTAACTTTTAGAAAAGTCAAAAAGTAAACCCAATTCCAATTCAAAATGTCCCTCACTGTAAAGCATTGAAGACAATTGGTATTAGAATTTCAGTGTACTTCCTGAATTGACTTGAATTGAAATGGAATTAACCTCAGCCCTGAAATGCAGTGATGTGTACTGAACCTATCGCCCGTAATAAAGCATAGTGGCCTATGATAAACTGCGTCCAATGGCTTCAATACAGTTGGCCTAATTGTTACGCTTCGGTTTTGCTTTCCTGGTTGGATGCTTTTTTGAGTTAATATGACCATTTCTCCTCATCTGTTTACAATGCTGTGTCACGCAGAGACTGGTGTTGGAGGTTGGGATCATAGTTTGTCAAGTAGACTTGACGAGACACAGAAAGTCAGCGTCGAGCACAAGGGGTTTGAGGCCATTTTTCACATTGACGTTAGCAAAGGGACATTTTTCGAGAGGTTCTCGAGATACGTCTTGTTTTATTGAGGGTTTACCTGAAATTGAAGTTATAGCCTGTTACATTCTGAAAATATCGCAGTAGCTGCCACCTGCTGGCTGCACTGGGCCAAAGAAAGATATAGAAGCCCATTCCTGCCACCATTTTAAATGTTTAAGTCAGCGTGTTGAGATATGCAAGTCAAACTAAGTAAGTCAAAATTTTTTGATAATGAAAATGAAACAAATGCCAGCTCACCACAAGTTAGCCGGCGGCCCTGCTGTGCTGATCTCTGCAATGTGGATAGATGAAAATCGCTACGCAATGCTACAAATGAAGAAACATTACTATATGTAGGATCTATATGCATTTTATTTTTGGGTGGCGGGAATGGGCTTCCATATATAACTACTCAACATCTCAACTCCCCAGTGAATTATACCCCATGTTTTCAGTCGCAATTTGCTTTTATCACATGTAGCCTAATGATTTGTAATTGATACAAATGAAGCACAGTTTGTTGTAAGGTAGGCCTACTGTACTTAGAGGGATAATCATTATTTTTTGATAACGTTAATTGATGAAGACATGTTGTTAGCAGTAACTCTTTGCTTTTGTCTTGAAGCTAAAAGTGTAATAAGTGTACAGACGAGGAAATAAACCCTTTAATTGTCTGCACATGATTGTGAATTGTTGCATAATTCAAGAGTGTGATATGGTTTTGTTGTAGTAATTAATTAAGCAATAAGGTCAACCCATTTACCTGTGACTGTATTAATGATACAGCATTGCATCGCGTGCCTTATTGCTTCTATAAAACCGTATTAAAATAACAATGAATTACATATTTTCATTAAAACGTCAATTCATACAATTTCATTCTTCCATCAGAAGATATAGTCCAGACAATGCAATGTTGCTATGCAAAAGGACTGGTCGTCCGTTCTAAAGGAAATGGTTGATATGCAGGCTGGTTAACGGTCTCTTCACTTGCTATTTTCATTTGTTTGAGGGTCTATTCTATTATAACGATATGTCCATGATAATGACATTGATGTGTGATTTCGACTGACTCAGAAAAAAAGTTGTCTGGGCACCGTTCACTCTATGTATGGTACTACAGAGATTGAAATTAAAAAGTGGAACATTGTTTCCGAAGTCGGACAGGCAAATAAGACAGCGAGGCTTATATTAACCCCCGCTGTACCAAACTTAAGGCTAGGCTGGAAGCGAGGGGAAATAATGTACGCATTTGAGATAAAATACAAGAGATAATTCAGAAATTGTTGTGGAGAATGATCATTTTCATTTTCTTAACTGACTTGCCTATTTAAATAAAGGTACAAAAAAATAAGATCAAAACAACAATTATATGGGAGATTTTAAGCAACTCTTCCTGGGGTCCAGCAAAATTAAGGTAGTTATGCAATTTAAAAAACATTACAATACATTCACAACAGATTTCACAACAAGTGTGGGCCCTCAGGCCGCTACTCCACTACCATATATCTTCAAAACAAAATCTATGTGTGTACGTGTGTGTATAGTGCGTGTGTGTGTGTATGCATGTGTCTGTGCCTATGTTTGTGTCTCTTCACAGTTCCCGCTGTTCCATAAGGTGTATTGTTATCTGTTTTTTAAATCTGATTCTGCTGCTTGCATGAGTTACTTGATGGAATAGAGTTCCATGTAGTCATGGCTCTATGTACTACTGTGTTCCTCCCATAGTCTGTTCTGGACTTGGGGACTGTGAAGAGACCTCTGGTGGCATGTCTTGTGGGGTATGCATGGGTTTCTAAAATAGAGGTTGGTTCTATTTGTAACTCTGAAGTCCCGCCTCCCCCATCTCCTCATTGGTTTTTAGAAGCATATACCCACGTGAGTGATTGAAAGATGAACTGAGGTCGGTTGTTGTAATGCACCTTATTAAAGTTAGTTGCTAAAGGCCATATAAAGTCCAAAGAAGAAAAAGAAACCTCTGGTGGCATGTCTTGTGGGGTATGCATGGGTTTCTGAGCGGTGTGCCAGTAGTTCAAACAGACAGCTTGTGCATTCAACAATACCTCTCACAAATACAAGCAGTGATGAAGTCAATCTCACCGTCACTTTGAGCCAGGAGAGATTGACATACATGCATATTACATATTACATAGAGTTATCTATGTACATCCAAGGGCCAGCCGTGCTGCCCTGTTCTGAGCCAATTGCAATTTTCCTAAGTCCCTCTTTGTGGCACCAGACCACACGACTGAACAGTAGTCCAGGTGTGACAAAACTAGGGCCTGTAGGACCTGCCTTGTTGATAGTGTTGTTAAGAAGGTAGAGCAACACTTTATTATGGACAGACTTCTCCCCATCTTATCTACTGTTGTATCAATATGTTTTGACCATGACAGTTTACTATCCAGGGTTATTCCAAGCAGTTTAGTCACCTCAACTTGTTCAAATACCACATTATTCATTACAAGATTTAGTTGAAGTTTAGGGTTTAGTGAATGATTTGTCCCAAATACAATGCTTTTAGTTTTTGAAATATTTAGGACTAACTTATTCCTTGCCATCCGTTCTGAAACTAACTCCAACTCTTTGTTAAGTGTTACAGTGATTTCAGTTGCTGTAGAAGCTGACGTGTATAGTGTTGAGTCATCCACATACATAGACACACTGGCTTTACTCAGACAGTTGACCCGGGGAATTCCTGACTTTACATGGACTATGTTGGAGAGGTTTCCATTAAAGAACACCCTCTGTGTTCTGTTAGACAGGTAACTTTTTAACCACAATATAGCAAGGGGTGTAAAGCCATAACACATAGGTTTTTTCCAGCAGCATGATCGATAATGTCAAAAGCCTTATCAATAACATAACAGCCCCCACAATCTTTTGATCATAAATGTCTCTCAGCCAGTCATTTCTGTAGGTGCTGTGCTTGTTGAACACCTTCCCTATAAGTGTGCTGAAAGTCTGTTGTCAATTTGTTTACAGTCAAATAGCATTGTATCTGATCAAACACAGTGTCTGGAGTTGGTAACAGGCTGATTGGTCAGCTATTTGAGCCAGTAAAGGGGGCTTTACTATTCTTAGGTAGCGGAGTGATTTTTTCTTCCCTCCAGACCTGAGGGAACAGACTTTCTAGTAGGGTTAAATTGAAGAAATGGAAAATAGATGTGGCAATATCGTCCACTATTATCCTCAGTAATTTTCCATCCAGATTGTCAGACCCCGGTGGCTTGTCATTGTTGATAGACAACAATATTTCTTTCACCTCTTCCACACTTTACTTTGCAGTATTCAAAAATACATTTCTTGTCTTTCATAATTTGGTCAGATAGATGTACTTGGATGTGTAGTGTCAGAGTTTGTTGCTGGCATGTCATCCCTAAGTTTGCTATTCTTGCCAATAAAAAAAATCCTTAAAGTAGTTGGTAATATCAGTGGGTTTTGTGATGAATGAGCCTTTTGATTCAATGAATGATGGGGCTGAGTTTGCCTTTTTGCCCAAATTTCATTGAAGGTGCTCCAAAACTTTTTACTATCATTCTTTATGTAATTTATCTTTGTTTCATAGTGTAGTTTCTTCTTCTTTTTATCCAGTTCTTTTTATTCACATGATTTCTCAATTTGCGTACGTTTGCCAATCGGTTGTACAGCCAGACCTACAGTATTTGCCATCTCTTTTGCCTCATCCCTCTCAACCATACCATTTTTTAATTCCTCATCAATCCACAGGGATTTAACAGTTTTTACAGTCATTTTACAGTCATGTGTGCGTGCTTATTAGTAACTGGAATAAGCAGTTTCATAAATGTGTCAAGTGCAGCGTCTGGTTGCTCCTCATTACACACCACAGACCAGCAAATATCAATTATATTATCAACATTGGAATCACTACAAAACATATTGTATGACCTCTTATACACTATATTAGGCCCAGCTTTTGGAACTTTGGTTTTCCTACATATGGCTACTATATTGTGATCACTACATCCTATGGATTTGGATACTGCTTTAAAACACATTTCTGCAGCATTAGTAAATATGTGATCAATACATGTTGATGATTTCATTCCGGTGCTGACTGATAACCTGAACAAGTTTGCAGGTACTGGTTACAGTTTTAGAAGCTTTTTCTTGAGTGCGCAGCTTGTGTGGCGCAGCGGTCTAAGGCACTGCATGTCAGTGCTAGAGGTGTCACTACAGACCCTGGTTTGATTCCAGGCTCTATCACAATCCATAGGGCGTCGCACAATTGGCCCAGTGTTGTTTGGGTTTGGCTGGGGTAGGCCATCATTATAAATAAGAATTTGTTCGTAACATGATCAAGCATTTCACGCATATTATCCAGATACTGACTGTTAGCACTTGGTGGTCTATAGCAGCTTCCCACCAGAATGGGCTTTGGGTGAGGCAGATAAACCTGTAGCCATATTACTTCAGCAGTATTTAACATGAGATCCTCTCTAAGCCTTACAGGAATGTGGTTCTTAATATATACTGCAACACCTCCACCATTGGCTTTTCTGTAGATGTTATAACCATGTATTGCTACCACTGTATTCTGTAAGTGAATTTCAGAGATCAGAATATGAATGTTATCTGTTACTAGCAAGTTATTGACTTCATGAACCTTGTTTCTTAAGCTACATATTTTAATGTGAGCTATTTTTAGCTATTGTCTGGGATGCTTCCCTGTTTTCATTGCTTTACAGGGAAACTTAGCAGAAGTAGACATGTGTATGTTATTTATGTTAGTGCAGGGTGAGCTGCACACAGTGGACTTCCTACTAGGGCACACCGCCTCAGTGCTAACAGTATAACTTCATAGGTACATGATTACTGCATGCAATAGCTGTAGGATCAACAGAGGCATTCAGGGCTTGTTAGAGTAACATAAATTAGGTTACTTACATTGTATCTACCAACGCCCCTGGGATAATGTACATTTGCTGAAGCATTATGATGACTCAGCGACACAATGGTAGGGATTAACTGAGCTGTGCTTAGGTCATTGATAAGTAATTGTCTCAATGCAGCTTTATAATGCTGTGAAAGGATCCAGGAACGCAAATAATTTTTGTGGATCCCATCCTCCTTATAAAACAAGCTTTGTTTCCAGAAGGTATCAAAATTGTCAATAAATGTTACACCCACAGAGCTGCAATAGTCTCGTAGCCAGTTACGGAGGGCTAAAAGTCTGCTGAAACGTTCAATGCCATGATTTAGGGAGGACAGAGGGCCAGATGTTATGGGGCGTTTGTTGGTGTCAAGCAGTGACCCAATCAGTTCATTAAAATACATCTTCAGCTGTTCTGAGCAGCCCTTCATAATGTCGTTGAATCCCACATGAACTATGATACTCAATTTCCTGATGCAAGTTTAAAATGTTTGGGAGCAGCTTATTGATGTCCTGTACTAGTGCTCCTGGATAGCATCAAGTTTTGTTCCAGGGACAGAGACATTCCTCACCATTGAACGGCCCAATACAACGGCCGTAGAAGGGATCGGAGAAATCCGCCCATTCCTACACCTCACAAAATTCGTTGAACCTTTCACGGGTCCACGAGAAGCTGGAAGAGTTGCATGCTTAACATTAGCTAGTAGAATAGTTTGCAATGTTTAGCCTCCTGGCTAATAGCTACGTTGACATTTACAGTACTTTTGAGCTGCGAAGCAAGAACGTCAACCAAACTGTCTCTCGGCTTGTGACGTTCCCTTCGCTATGTACATATTATGTAAATAGAAATGTAGTCCTGGTAACTCTATTCTGTGAGAATAAGCACTTAGTGGCTTAAGTCTGACTTCTCCAGAACTGTCAAGTATTATTATTTTTTTTACTTATTTAACCTTTATTTAACTAGGCAAGTCAGTAGAGAATAAATTCTTATTTACAATGACGGCCTACCAAAAGGCAAAAGACCTCCTGCGGGGGCTGGGATTAAAAATAAAAATTAATATAAATTAATTAAATATAAATATAGGACCAAACACACATCACGACAAGAGAGACAAAACAACACTACCTAAAGAGATACCTAAGACAACAACATAGCATGGCAGCAACACATGACAACACAGCATGGTAGCAACGTAACATGACAACAACATGGTAGCAACACAACATGGCAGCAGCACAAAACATGGTACAAACATTATTGGGCACAGACAACAGCACAAAGGGCAAGAAGGTAGAGATGACAATACATCACGCAGAGCAGCCACAACTGTCAGGAAGAGTGTCCATGATTGAGTCTTTGAAAGAAGAGATTGAGATAAAACTGTCCAGTTTGAGTGTTTGTTGCAGCTCGTTCCAGTCGCTAGCTGCAGCGAACTGAAAAGACGAGCGACCCAGGGATGTGTGTGCTTTGGGGACCTTTAACAGAATGTGACTGGCAGAGCGGGTGTTGTATGTGGAGGATGAGGGCTGCAGTAGATATCTCAGATAGGGGGGAGTGAGGCCTAAGAGGTTTTTATAAATAAGCATCAACCAGTGGGTCTTGCGACGGGTATACAGAGATGACCAGTTTACAGAGGAGTATAGAGTGCAGTGATGTGTCCTATAAGGAGCATTGGTGGAAAATCTGATGGCCGAATGGTAAAGAACATCTAGCCGCTCGAGAACAACCAAATAATCATTCAACTCTGCTTAAGTTACATTTCATTAAATCATGATACAACTAGTCTTAACAGGGAAAAACACAGACATATAATTTGGATTGCACATCATAGTCACCTTCCCCAAGACGCATACGAGCATACTTTGTGTTATATCATAAATGTATTGTATCTGTTTTTGGCTCTCTTACAGGGTTCCCTTGGGCTTCCTGGCGTCCCAGGTGTTGATGGGCTGAAGGTAAGATCATTGTTATAGAGGAAGACCTGATAAACGTGACACATAGGGAGATTACAATTTCCAATAGCTTTATTTGCAGATTACCTAACAATAATAATAATCTAGTCGTCCTTTCTAATATCCTGCTGTGCAAATATTCTATAACTGTGGGGTTTTTTTATGTGTAGGGGTGACGCATAACTCAACATACATATTCCTGTCTCACCCTTGAAGCTATTTCTTTGTTTGTATCTTAAGAGGTTTCATACTACCTGGTATTCAATTGTCAGTAAATCCCATTTGTCCTTTTGGCCTCATGTCGCTTCTGTCTTATTGAAGGAATTCTGTCATGGATTCTGAAAAGGTCAAACCACTATCCTGTTTATAAGAACTCCCTTGGGCTGCATCTGAAATCCGTAACCACAAAGCAATGTCGTATAGACGGTCTGTGAATCTGCTTTCACCCCAAATAAATTATTTTCAACAATTTGATTTAAAAGTTTATCAATTCATTTGAAGAAAAACAGTTGAACACATTTCCCCATTACAAAGACTCCCTGAAAATAACAACACAAAAATGCCATGCTTGTGTTGAGACTGTAGGTTGCTCTGTTCTGTTCTGAAAACAGATCGGTTATCGTGTTTAAGCTCTGTTCATGCAGAAAGATTGACTCTGATCCAGCTAGTCCATCCCTCAACACAAGATTACAGTCAGTGGCAGGTTTAATGGAAGACTGCGTTGATATTCTTTACATCTTCCCAAAGTCCTTATCTCACAAGGGAAACTTATTAGGTAGGAGTTAGGTGATTTTAATCCAATTCCATCATCGTTATGACAACATTCCATCATCGTTATGACGACATTCCATCATCGTTATGACGACATTCCATCATCGTTATGACGACATTCCATCATCGTTATGACGACATTCCATCATCGTTATGACGACATTCCATCATCGTTATGACAACATTCCATCATCGTTATGACAACATTCCATCATCATTATGTCAATTACGTCCATGTGCAGGCCTTCAAATAATTTCAAGATGTGTGGGTTTTATTAGCATTACATTGGTAACTCCCTTGATCTTAAATAGTACCGTATGTAGCTATTGATTCAATGTTTGATTTGAACATTGTAATGTTTGGAGCTGTGCGTCACTCATGTTCTTGTAAACAAACACCATGTAATATTATGAAGCGTTGAACTACATCACTGGACTTCAATGCTAAGCTTGAGGAAATGGTTGCCTGAGTGGGTGTATTTTACAACACCTCAGATAATATCAATCAAATCTAAATGACTTCTATCCAATCAACCAACCCACAGATTATTGTGAAATAGATATGAATTGCTTATTGGAAATTTGTGACAGGCACACGAAAAAGTGTATTTTTTTAATTGATACATAATGTGATAGTGTATGCAACTTACAGTAGGTAGCCTGGCCAGATACTTTTCCGTTATATATACTGTATGTGTCAAGATCTTTTCAGGTTGTAAATCATAGGAAATACACAGTTAGCGAGTTGCCCCATTCTTTGACCTAAATGTGATCAAACCTATTTTGAGGTTATCTGTACCTGGCCTCATTTTACCTCATAACCTTCCTCCGGTGTTTAGATGATTTCTAGAGATACAGGACATCTGAATAAGCTGTGTGATCTGTTGTCTGTAGAGGGATGTGGATTAGATGGAATCCCTGGTGCCAAGGTTTTCTGACACACTCCTATCGTTCAACACGTGGCTTTCGGGACATATTCAGGCTGTTGTTTCTTTTCTTTTGCCTCAACACTTGTTTTTCAAATCATTTGCCGTGTACTCCTGCAACCGTTTAAGTTGACACTTTCAAGATACCTGCTTCCATGGTCAAAAGATGATCCTTTTGGGAGTTGTATATTTACAGAGCTGAAGGAAGAAAAGGAATACACTCCAGAACACTGGTGATCTCCACAAACTATTTATTGGGCATTTCTGTCAATAGGCCTTCAATAGCGTTTTATAGAGAGTTAGAAACTGCTCTCCTTTATGAAGAAAACATACAAGTTATTATTTTAATAAATACAGATTAGAAACATGATAGGTTTATCATTAATAAAATAATATACACATATATATATATATATATGTGTATATTATTTTATTAATGCATTTAAAGAGTTGTCATAACAATCAACCATGTCACCATGGTCATCTGTGAATCAAATGAAAATGTTCAAATCAGTGAGGTAAATAACAACAGTGTTAGCAGTTGGTGTTAGCTCCGTGCTTTAGAGGCCGATATTCAATTCATAGCACAGCGGGCTGGACAGCCCCAATGTGACTTAAAAAGGCATGTCCCCGACGTTCGCAGAGATTGCATTCACGGTTACTGTAAGCGCATTTCGTCTCGATCTGAAATTATCTTTAAATTTCAAGCACGTTATAATTCAGATCTAATGAGGATCGGATTGAATCCCAGCCTGAGTGTAATATCTCGTCTGTGTATGAGAGAGTTTCCTTTTAAATCATTAGACAATGTTTAGAGAATGTCAAACATGTTTAACACCCAAGTGAATATTTAAGGTGGGAGCAGCTGAAACATGTTTTTATAATCAAATGTGAATTCAACCCCAGATATGATCTGGGACTGGCTGCCATAATTTCCCCTAAACCCAACATTCCCAGAGCCTTTGTGTGATTTAACACCATCTGCTTTCTTTTCCTATAGGGGGAAATGGGAGAGCGAGGTGAAAAGGTACGGACTTGATTTTAATCTTCCTGCTTCATGTTGAAAACATTTTTTATTTCTTGAGGCTATAAAATATATTATTCTATATTGTTAAATGATTATGTGACAACAGTTTTGTCAATTGGAGATCTTCACTAAAGTTCAAGTTGTGAATGTTTTAGAGTTAACTTGTTTTAGAACAACAGTGAACTAAACCATCCTTTGTGGTGTAGAGTAACAGTTAACGTGTTTTTTACATCTTTAAACTGTAGCATGGAGAGGCATAATAAGTCATAATAGGCTATGACAACTAACTTGACATGGTCATTACTGCCATTAAGATTACAGATAGTAGTTGACTAATCAGGATTTGTTTTATACCGGTCCATACAACATTGCAGTGTTGTCATTTATAGAAAGAATCCATGGAATCACTTTCTCTCTAAGCCCTAGACAAACCTGTGACGTTAGAACCAAACCGTCTTTAGAGGGCATGTGACAAGTCCCTCCAATTTTCCAGACATCGGCAGAGTCAATGAAGTTGAGTCACTCAACCCTCTTAGGACCGAGCTCTGTTGCAAGGCCTTGGTGGAACTTAAGCAGCGGTGATGATGAGCAAACAGAAGTCCCAGCTCTGTCCCTTCCGTTCTAATGATTTGATTTGCTGGCTGGGTGCGAGAGGGAGGTGAAAACTCTCACCCCGTCCCCTGCCCCAGGGAGGCAGGAGGGGATGTGGTGACTCATTCAGCTCAATGGCACTAGGGCCTTGTTCAGCATGGAACAGAGCCTCTTCTCACTACCTATCAGTGATGTCAGCAGCAAATCTGTTCAATGCTCTTGCAATTGTCCACATTTATGGTGTTTCTCATGTTAGTCGAGACTATGGACGAGACTACAGAAGCAACGATGTGAAATCAGCCCCAATAGTGTGTTACTGAGATTTGCCTGCTGTCAACTGCCATTTGTTATCGACTTCTGTGAAGCTGCTATTTACTAGAACATGTGTTCTACTTTGAATAGACACCATTTTGCCATTTAATTTCCTACGTGCTTATCTGTATTTAAATGATGCATCTTGGTTTATCTGCTGTTTTTTCATACAGGGTGACTTGGGAGAAGATGGTCAAAGAGGTGAAGTCGGGGAGAAGGTATTTAAATTCAACTTCACATTCCTTCCTTTGTGTTTACTCCTCGAACCTGATAGAGCGAGAACCTGGATCTAGAAAGGAGCATCAGCTTAACGTTAGACATTTGGAAAAATCCATGTTGGAGAGGAGCAGCATTAGCCAGTGACACCATAACCTAAGCAAAGAAGTTAACACTCTTTCTTTACATGTAAGTGGACCTAATTGTTGCGCTTCGGTTTTGCTAAATTCTTGGTTGGATGCTTTTTGAGTTAATATGGGACCATTTATCATTAAGCAGAACCGGCTCCAGACGTAAGCGACGTAAGCTGTCGGTTAGGGCTCCCGGCTGCTAAGTGACCGTATGTACATATCCAAACCAGAAGCCGTGGATTACAGGCAACATCCGCACCGAGCTAAAGGCTAGAGCTACCGTGTTCAAGGAGCGGGACACTAATCCAGACGCTTATAAGAAATCCTGCTATGCCCTCAGACGAACAGGCAAAGTGTCAATACAGGACTAAGATTGAATCCTACTACACTGGCTCTGACGCTCGTCGGATGTGGCAGGGCTTGAAAAGTATTACCCTGTGAGGCGATTTACATATATATTTTTTTTTAATTGAGCTCAGGTGCATCCTGTTTCCACTGATCATCATTGAGATGTTTCTACAATTGATTGGACATGATTTGGAAAGGCGGATTTTGTCGAGGCACAGATCTGGGGAAGGGTAAAAAAAAACATTTCTGCAGCATTGAAGGTCCTCAAGAACACAGTGGCCTCCATCATTGAAGGTCCCACCATTCTTAAATGGAAGAAGTTTGGAACCAACAAGACTCTTTCTAGAGCTGGCTGCCCGGCTAAACTGAGCAATCGGGGGAGAATGGCCTTGGTCTGGGAGGTGGCCAAGAACCCAATGGTCACTCTGTCAGAGCTCCCAAGTTCCTCTGTGGAGATGGGAGAACTTTCAGAACGGCAACCATCTCTTGAGCACTCCACCAATCAGGCCTTTATGGTAGAGTGGAAAGACGGAAGCCACTCCTCAGTAAATGGCACATGACGGCCCGTTTGGAGTTTGCCAAAAGGCACCTAAAGGACTCGCAAACCCTGAGAAACAAGATTCTATGATCTGATGAAACCAGGATTCAAATCTTTGACCTGATTGCCAAGCGTCACATCTGGACGGTGAAGTCTGGTGGTGGCAGCATCATGTTGTGAGGATGTTTTTCAGCAGCAGGGACTGGGAGACTAGTCAGGATCAAGGGAAAGATGAGCGGAGCAATGTACAGAGAGATCCTTGATGAAAACCTGCTCCAGAGCGCTCAGGACCTCAGACTGGGGTGAAGGTTCACCTTCCAACAAGTCTCTGAATGTCCTTGAGTGGCCCAGCCGGAGCCCGGGCTTGAACCCAATCGAACATCTTTGGAGAGACCTGAAAATAGCTGTGCAGCGACGCTCCCGAATCAACCTGACAGAGCTTGAGAGGATCTGCAGAGAAGAATGGGAGAAACTCCCCAAATACAAGTACCAAGCTGTAGCGTCATACCCAAGAAGACTTGAGGCTGTAATTGCTGCCAAAGGTGCTTCAACAAAGTACTGAGTAAAGGGTCTGAATAAATATGTATTTTTGAGTATTGTGTGTAGAATAAGGCTGAAATGTAACAAAATGTGAAAAAGTCAAGGGGTCTGAATACTTTCTGACTGCATTGTAATTAACTCAGTGCACACTGAAGGGATCTCCAGAGTTAGCCATCCCTGAGACCGGGTCTGGTAGCTGGTACGTCTTTCTGTTAACAATGATGTTGCACGTAAAAATGTTCTTATTACTGTTCTTTTGTAGGGTGATGCGGGCTCCTCTGCGGCAGGCATCAAGGTATGTTTTCGGGTTAAATGCACAAATAGAGTGCCTTTTATGTCCTTCAGACATTATGTGTGTGCATTTTGATAAAACACTAAATGTAACAGTTGGATGACATACAGTACCAGTCAAGAGTTTGGACACACCTATTCATTCAAGGGTTTTTCTTTTCTTTTTTTTTACATTGTAGAATAATAATGAAGACATCAAAACTATGATATATCACATATGGAATCAGTAACCAAAAAGGTTTCAAAATATATTTTATATTTGAGATTCTTCAAAGTAGCCACCCTTTCAAATAAAAGGTTCATTTGTGACCGACCGTCTTTATTCGGTCTTATGTAGCAAAATTTTAAATGGTGTTTTTTACATTGGATAAAAGCAGAGACACAGCGCTACAAAATGGTATATCATACACTGCATTTGAGGAACAGTGGGAAAGTAATTCTGCTTTGAAAGTTGATAAACTTGTAACCTCATTTTTGAGAAAATGGCCTTTGAATGTTTTGGTACCTACAAGATAGCTCTTCTTTGTCTACACCCATTCAGCATCGTTCACACCCTCCTAAGCTTTAGCCCCACCCATCTCTTTAAGGGTTGATCCGAGCGTTCTGACCTAACAACAGCAGTCAAGCACCCAAGCTAACTGGCTAACGTTGGCTAGCTTGCTAGCTACTTCCAGACACAAATGAGCTGGTTAGCCTGTTTTTTTGTTATCCAGAGTGGTGGTGACTGTAACTGTGCTGCTGGCAACAATTTACGCTCCTTTTGCCAACGTTTATTGACACCGGTCGTATTCAACAGGTGTTGAGTATTTGTAAATTCATCAGTTATTCTGCGCTCTGGCACACTCAGACGACAGTGCTCTGAAAGGTAGGTAAACAATTAACCATATTTCCAACATATGACGTTACTATACTGCGTGAATCTGCAGGTAGCAAATCAACCATGTTCAATGTTAGCTAGCTAACATGAGGCTATAACTACCAAAGCAAATGTCTCTGAGACACTCGTTGAATATGGCCGGTGTCAGCAGCACAGTTACAGTCACCAACGCTCTGGATAACATGAAAACAGTCTAACCAGCTAAATGAGAGTTGTTCTCTCATTTATGTCTGGAAATAGTTAGCAAGCGAGCTAACTTTAGCCAGTTAGCTTGGGTGCTTGACTGCCGTTGTGAGGTCAGATCAACCCTACTCCTCGGCCAGAGCGTCCAGTGTGCGCTCTGAACGCTGCAAGAGCGAAATGCTCTGAATTCATGAACGCCCAGAGCGCACTCTGACCACTCTCTGACACTCCAAAGAAAAAAAAGAAAAAGTTTACGTTCAAATGGCTCTCCTGTGAAGTTGTGACCTGCGAAATACGCCTAGTTTCCTGAAACAAGTCACATTTGTGGAATTTCTTTCCTTCTTAATGCGTTTGAGCCAATGTGTTGTGACAAGGTAGGGGTGGTATACAGAAGATATTTCAAGAACTTTGAAAGTTTCTTCAAATGCAGTCGAAAAGCGCTATGATGAAACTGGCTCTCATGAGGACCGCCAAAGGAAAGGAAGACCCAGAGTTACCTCTGCTGCAGAGGATACGTTCATTAGAGTTAACTGCACCTCAGATTGCAGCCCAAATAAATGCTTCACAGAGCATCTCAACATCAACTGTTCAGAGGAGACTGCGTGAATCAGGTATTCATGTTCGAATTGTTGCAAAGAAACCACTACTAAAGGACACCAATAATAAGAAGAGACTTGCTTGGGCCAAGAAACACGAGCATGGAGGAGGAGGTGTGATGGTGTGGGGGTGCTTTGCTGGTGAAACTGTCTGTTATTTATTTAGAATTCAAGGCACACTTAACCAGCATGGCTACCACAGAATTCTGCAGCGTTACGCCATCCCATCTGGTTTGCGCTTAGTGGGACTATCATTTGTTTTTCAATAGGACAATGACCCAAAACACACCTCCAGGCTGTGTAAGGGCTATTTGATCAGGGAGAGTGATGGAGTGCTGCATCAGATGACCTGGCCTCCACAATCAACCGACCTTAACCCAATTGAGAGTTGGACCGCAGAGTGAAGGAAAATCAGCCAATAATTGCTGAGCATATGTGAGAACTCCTTCAAGACTGTTGGAAAAGCATTCCTCATGAAGCTGGTTGAGAGAATGCCATGAATGTGCAAAGCTGTCATCAAGGCAAAGGGTGGCTACTTTGAAGAACATAACATACTGTATATTTTGATTTGTTTATCACTTTTTTATTTCATAGTTTTGATGTCTTCACTATTATTCTACAATGTAGAAAATAGAAAATATCAAGAAAATCCCTTGAATGAGTAAGTGTGTCCAAACCTTTGACTGGTACTGTACATCTATGCTCTAAACTAAACTAGTTTAAAGGTGAAGTAAACACATAGTGTCAATTTACTCAACAACTAAGAGTGTTGAAGCTTGAGGCTAAACTTCTCAGCTGTTTTGGTTCTGTAGCTACCAGGCTGTAGCAGCATTAAGTGCACCTCTGCGCAGATACTCTGTGTGACTGTGAGAGCAAAGTCTTGCATCTCACTCATCTCAACATCTGTGTTGCTGTTTGTTGCAACATCATTTTGCTCAATCTTTTAAGAATGTGTTTTTTTCTCTGAAAATCCAAATGTCATGTTTGTCCACATTCTAGGAAGATTTTAAGGCACTTAGCCCCAAGATTTTCCCAGATTTTCACAGTCATTTTAAAGCCCTAGTTTATTTGGTTTTGGGAAAGTCATTTCTGACGATTTGTACTTATTTAATGTGATTAGTGATTAATTTGCATTTGTCCCTCTGGTTTAAAGTCAACCTTGTAACGGGAACTGAACTCTTGTTTTAATGTGGTGAAACTATATATATATATACAGTTGAAGTCAGAAGTTTACATACACTTAGGTTGAAGTCATTGAAAATCATTTTTCAACCACTCCACAGATTTCATGTTAACAAACTGTAGTTTTGGCAAGTCAGGTTAGGACATCTACTTTGTGCATGACACAAGTAATTCTTCCAACAATTGTTTACAGACATATTATTTCACTTATAATTCACTATATCACAATTCCAGTGGGTCAGAAATGTACATACACTAAGTTGACTGTGCCTTTAAACAGCTTGTAAAATTCCAGAAAATTATTTCATGGCTTATAGGCTATAATTATAATTATAGGCTTTCTTATAGGCTAATTGACATCATTTGAGTCAATTGGAGGTGTACTTGTGGATGTATTTCAAGGCCTACCTTCAAACTCAGTGCCTCTTTGATCAACATCATGGGAAAATCAAAAGAAATCAGCCAAGACTTCAGAAAAAAATTGTACACCACCACAAGTCTGGTTCATCCTTGGGAGCAATTTCCAAACACCTGAAGGTACCACGTTAATCTGTACAAACAATAGTACGCAAGTATAAACATCACAGGACCACGTAGCCATCATACCGCTCAGGAAGGAGACGCGTTCTGTCTCCTAGAGATTAACGTACTTTGGTGTGAGAAGTGCAAATCAATCCCAGAACAACAGCAAAGGACCTTGTGAAGATGCTGGAGGAAACAGGTACAAAAGTATCTATATCCAAAGTAAAATGAGTCCTATATCGACATAACCTGAAAGTAGGCTCAGCAAGGAAGAAGCCACTGCTCCAAAACCGCCATAAAATATCCAGAGTAAATGTCCTCTGGTCTGATGAAACAAAAATAGAACTGTTTGGCCATAATGGCCATCGTTATGTTTGGAGGAAAAAGGGGGAGGCTTGCAAGCCGAAGAACACCATCCCAACCGTGAAGCAAGGGGGTGGCAGCATCATGTTGTGGTGGTGCTTTGCTGCAGGAGGGACTGGTGCACTTCACAAAATAGATGGCATCATGAGGAATGAAAGTTATGTGGATATATTGAAGCAACATCTCAAGACATCAGTCAGGAAGTTAATGCTTGGTCGCAAATGGGTCTTCCAAATGGACAATGACCCCAAGCATACTTCCAAAGTTGTGGTAAAATGGCTTAAGGACAACAAAGTCAAGTTATTGGAGTGGCCATCACAAAGCCCTACATTTTTTAGAACATTTGTGGGCAGAACCGAAAAAGCGTGTGCGAGCAAGGAGGCCTACAAACCTGACTCAGTTACACCAGTTCTGTCAGGAGGAGTGGGCCAAAATTCACCCAACTTATTGTGGGAAGCTTGTGGAAGGCAACCTGAAACGTTTGACCCAAGTTAAACAATTTAAAGGCAATGCTACCAAATACTAATTGAGTGTATGTAAACTTCTGACCCACTGGGAATGTGATGAAAGAAATAAAAGCTGAAATAAATATAATTCTCTCTACTATTATTCTGACATTTCACATTCTTAAAATAAAGTGGTGATCCCAACTGACCTAAGACAGGGAATTTTTACTAGGAATAAATGTCAGGAATTGTGAAACACTGAGTTTAAATGTATTTGACTAAGCTGAATGTAAACTTCCGACTTCAACTGTATATATATATATATATATAATTATTTTTAATCATTGAACAAATTATAGCGTAAAAGCAGGAGAGCTGGTTCTACTCTTTTTGGCAATTTTCGGGTGTTTTGTGGTGAAAACTGAACGTGTCGATCATAACACGTCATCCCTGTTACCAAGAGGTAGACTGGCTAGAAAAAACAATACATGTTTTGATTGATAGTTTTTCCCCCCCTAATCTGATGTAGTGCCTGGTCTTGTCCACTCTGTTCTAATGAGTCCTGTGGTGGCTTGTGGGCAATGTAGAGGGAAACACATACGTGTTCCTTACAGTCTTGTCTTTCAGTGATGTATGTGGTAATAATATATTTAAACTGTTAAAAAGATAGAGCCACATTTGTAGAAAGAAAACTGAAACTGCTCTGTGTATTAGAACTGCATCTAGAGGCTACCGGAGGTTACTGACGTAACCCCAGTTCTATAAACCAAGCTCGATTTTTTAATGTTATTTCAGAGTTTCTCTCGTGACCCCATTTTCAATTCAGGTGACCCAACATGGGTTCGCGACCCCTAGTTTAGAACTGCTGATTTAACCTCTTGGGATGGGAAAACGTGTTTGTTATGAAGTTTAACATGTGCTGAATTAGGTGAAATAAATGTTTTTGACGAAAATTACACTACCTAAACGGAACTTTATGCATGGACTGACGCAGGTAATATTAAAGGAAAGAACAAAATAAATAATAGCATCCATCATTATTGCTAACCGTAATGGTTAAAAGTGAGCTCTCTATCTGTCTGTATTTCAGGGTGAACCAGGAGAGCCAGGACGTGGCGGAGCAAAGGTAAAACTGGCCTGCACTACAATCCCATGGCACGCGTTTCCCAAGTTTCAAAATCCTCACGATAGGAATACTTGTTTATTTTCTCAGATTGATATTAGAATTTGATAGTGTGATCAAGGGCTTCCTAATCTAAAGGTACATTTGTAGGTGTGATTTTTTGCAATATCCGCGTAACTTTACACCATTACAGAATTAGCTCTTAAAGGGCCAATCAGCAGTTGCTCCGTACATTTTTTTGGGACTCATAAATTAATGATATGTACCCATTGATTCTTGAAGAATATAACTTTTAAATGCCTCGTGAGTTTTGTTCAACTGCCGTAACCCATCAGAACCCAGAATACACGCTTATTTTACCCTGTTTGTGAACAAACAGTGTATAGCCTCAAAACATGGTTAAAACTATAATTTTCATATCATGGATGGTCAGAGTTCATAGCTCTGTCAATGAATTTGAGTGTGGTTACATTTCACCAGCCCCATGCCTCAACTTTTTACCGAAACGAGGCGGAATCCACTTTGTTATTGTTTCAACTGCCGCTTTAAATGCCGCAAAAAGAGAAAAAACCCTTACAACATACAAACATGTTTCTTCAAGTTCTTAAACATCCTTCCACTTTGCTTGGTTTTACTGAGACCTTTGCTTGAACTTAATGGCTCTTTCTAGACATATGTTGAGCCAATCAAGTAACAGGGCGGCAGGAAGCCTAGCTGTTAGAGCGTTGGGCCCGTAACCGAAAGGTCGCTGGTTCGAATCCCCGAGCTGACAAGGTGAAAAACCTGTCTGTGTCCTTGAGCAAGGCACTTAACCCTAATTTACTCCAGGGGCTGACGCTGTAGGTAGGCTGTCGTTGTAAATAAGATTTTTTCTTAACTGACTTGCCTAGGTAAATAAAGGTTAAATACAAACAAAAAAATTGGGCATTCAGGTTAGAATGTGGAAGTATGAGTTTTGATACAGAGGCTGGTATATTCCATCAATTGCAGATAGTGGATTTTCAGATAAAGCTGTGTCTCAGACGGAAGGAGTTGACACTTGATTTAGAAATTCACAGTCCCTCGGCCCCTGGTCAGTTCTGATGATCAGTGATTCCATATACCTGGGACCGCCTGCTCTGCTAATCAAACAAAGTTCTGAAAGTGCAATCTGGAAATCCACTACTGTATCTGTACAAATTGATTGAATATTGGTCACAGAGTACAAAGTAAAGCACTCCATCTTGACAAATATCCAGCCTGGTACTTTTTATAGCAGCGCCTGCCATTGATTTTCTTGCCACGACAGAACCATTTGCTAGGCACAGCAAGAGCTTCTGTCAAGACTGCACTAGGATCCCACATAATTAAACTATTTACTACCAAGAGCCATCACCCATTATTCCCCATTATTTTGCTTCTCAGAAAAAGAGTCCATGAGGACAACAGGCGGCCCTTTCCTGGTGCTGCAAAACAGGTCCTGCCCGACACAGTCAGATTTTGATGCTGTTTTATGGCAGCTCACAGTCGTTCTGTCTATTTAAATATGCTTTCTTACAAAGTTTAACCTCTCTCCCAGTTGCTATTAGGGAGATGTTGGTCTCCATTAAATAATTAATTTGCTTGACAGTCGGTGGAGCTTGTCAAGTAGTATTTCCAGACGAGCGACTTTTATTCATTTCATTTATAATGCTTTCAGGAGGCTCAATTGTAATTTACAGGCCTCTCGCTGAGTTCTGAATGCCATTACGCTTGATCATTGTCAGCAGTGCAAAATATTTTAATGAATGTATAGTCTTTAAATTAATCACAGTCAGAAGATTTTATGTTGAAATGCTTCTAAGATATCGTATAAAGTACTTGGTCTCTTGCCTTTTCCATAGTTCACTCAACCCCAATTTAGCTTCCATCCTTTTATGCTCTATGTGAGTCCAGAATTTTAATGACATTGCCCTAAAGGGGCAATCTGTAGTTGCTACATTCTATTTTGGACTTATAAATTAATTAGATAAACCCATTGATTCTTGAGGAATATTACTTAGAAATGCCTCATGAGCTTAGTTAAACTGTCATACCCCATCATAACCCAAAATATTATCTAGTCTCACTTCAATGTTTCTAAGTAATATGAATGTAAACAAACACTGTACAGCCTTAAAACTATACTTTTGATATCATAGATGGTCAGTCTGCATCCATAGCGCTGTCTATGAATTTGCGAGTGGGGACGTTTCTCCAGCCCCATCCCTCAGATTTTTACCAAAACAGAGGCGGGGTGTCTGCTTTGTTATTGTTTTAACTGCTGATTGCGCCCTTAATGGACATTTGAAAAATAGAATCTCAATAGAAAACAAGTGCAAATTGTAATCTAAAGAGCTGTTTTTGGACCCAGTTATAGAGAGGGTAGAGACTGCTGTTGAAGGCCCCAGGATAGAGGCTCGACTCGGCTGTAACATGTCACATTTTTCCTGTGTAGGGAGAGCCAGGACTTCCAGGGCTGCCTGGACTTCCTGGGATTAAGGTAAATGATGTTCTCTTCATCCCAAAGAATTCCCTGTCCCTTGTCTTCCCACCTGCCAACATTCACATCTAAGCTAATACATATGTCCTTAATTGTTCAGGATTCAATGGTCAAGGTAGAAACTATTTACATGTCATTGACTGACACAAATGTAAATTATTGCTCAAATTTGAATGAAACATACGATCAGATTGTGTTGTGTAGGTCTTAATCACAAAATGATTGGTCACTGACATTTCCTTTAGTTCAGTATCTACGGTATGTAGGATTGTGATCATGATGACTTGTTGGGCAGAAGAGCACTTGATTTTCACTTCAGTGGGAAACAAACGTCTGCAGTTTTAGGTTTTAAATATGTGCTTTGTATCTCAGCTAAGATTTGTGTAGGTCTTCATGCCCTGAGACAAACACTGGTTTACAGGTACCGTCTACTCAAAGCATAAATCTGCCATGATGAACACAGGTGTATTATGTTACTATTCAGCTCTGCACGTAAGCAGTCAACAATTTACATCACTAGAGTATTTATGTTCACTCAGAACATATGGTCATATTACTGAGCTATGACATGTGAATGCAAGCAGTTGCTGTTTTTGTTGGTTTGCCTGTACCACTTCCTGTTGGCCTTCCCATTGTATACAGTTTAACCCTGGTTTGATTTTTTTTAAAAAGGTCTGAATGATTTTGGAATCTAACAATGTTGCACTAACATAATACTCACACCTTCTCCTACAGCAAAAAAAAAAATATAGAACTTCTTAATTGAACTTACCAAGCACTATGGGCAACCTTTTCACACTTCTTCATTAGTCAGTCAAAATATGGACAAGTACCCACTGGCCATTGCGTAGCCTTTCACAATGTGTGTGCACAGGGGAAAGTTGGTCACCCAATATCTCTGATTAGTCCACACACTAAGGTAAGATATTCCAGTAGCACAAGGCATGTGAGCTTTACAGCTACCTCCCAGTGTGGTCCTTAAAACCTGTTAAGCGTAAAGTCCCTGATATTTTAAATAGTTTAATTGTTTTATCAAGGTAAATTCGCTTATAAATCAGCCTCTGTTAAGCCAATTTGCTTTGGGACCGTTTATGCTAATAGCCACGCTTCCCAGCTTGAATTGAGTTTGTGTCACGATCTGGTGCATAAATAGACCAAGGCGCAGCACAGTTGAAGTTCGACACATCCATTTAATAGAACAAATGTTGAATTACGAACTTTACGAACAAAAACAACAACGTATAACTGACGAAAACACACTTACTATATCGGACATGTAGACAACGGACCACAACATGGTGTGGGACCCACTAACATAAGTAGGATCCCTAATTAGAGACAATGCAAAGCAGCTGCCTCTGATTAGGGATCCAACACAAAACACCACCTAGAAAACAAAAACTAGACCTGTCAGACTCTGACCAAGGCTACATAGAGAAGCAAAAGGCCTCTCTATGGCCAGAGCCTGACAGTTTGCCTCGGAAGGCTCTGGGGTATCGGGTTACATGTCCACAGCCTTTGGAAGCTGGGAAGTCCCACCTACACTTTCATTCGCTGGTCGGACTCTGTCAATTTGTGGAGAAATACACATCGCTAAGAACCTAAGACCTTCTGCATCGTTAGCAACCAGTCCCATCGTTCTAGCGATGGGCATTCCAAGTCCTTTCTGTGAGCCGGATCTTTTGGCTCCGTTCCTCTAAAAGAGCCGTTCATTTGGCTGCCAAATGACTCGTTGTTCAGCAGTGTTTAAACTCATGACAAAGCACATTTCTAATGTAAAACCTAAAAGGTTGACTACCATTATGTCAGATCATACATTTATACCTGACAATTATTTGTTTGTTTTTTTACACACTGCAGAAATCACTTCCTATTGTTCCTGCAGTTTTCAGATAATGTTTTTTATAACTTATCTACAGATAATAGTTGAAACTCAAAAAAGCAGTAGTAGCACTATGCAAATCAGGGAGCCAAATGAACAGCTCTCTCACAGATGTGACTCAGTTCCCCATGTTCACCCCCGAATGTTTTTTTCATTATTTGTAGATGTGAAAGACTTTTTGTTAATCACAGATGGACAACTTTTATATGAGATGGAAGCTGAGATTGTATCCAATTTGTAGAGTCGCCAGCTGACCCTCTGCATTTCAGGAGGGGAGGGACACAATAATTAATGAAAGTCGTGACCCAAAAATAAGGCTACTTTTCCATAACCACAAGTTATATGATAATTTTTTATAGTAATAAGGCAGCTGATGTCATTTCTAAAGTTGATTGTAAATACAACATATATGTAGATTATCCCCCAAAAATGCAGGTCCTATTCAGTCAAGAATAGGTTGTTCATAGTATATGAAATCATCATATTTACAGTATTCATACCCTTTGACTTATTCCACATTTTGTTGTGTTACAGCCAGTGAAAAAACATCTCAATTTAATCAATTTTAAATGAAGGCTGTAACAACTTTCTGAAGGCACTGTAGTTTCATCACACAACCATTTGATGTTGCCAATTATTTAAATTATTTCTTCTTCTTCTAAAAACTAATAATTGTAAATAAACATTTTGTAAAGTTTGTGTGGGACAGGTGGAAAGATTTATTGTTATCGATCAATAATGACAAACCTCCTGCATTGACAACTTAGATGGAAGGCTACTGATGATGGTAGCTGACTCTACAGCCACTCCTATCTGTCATATCTTTATTCTGAGTTTAGAGGAAGGTGTTTGTCCTCAGGAATGGAGGGAAGCCAAAGTCAATCCGCTACCCAAGAGTGGTAAAGCGACCTTTACTGGGTCTAACAGCAGACCAATCAGCTTGCTGCCAGCTCTTAGCAAACAGTTGTGGTGTTTGACCAAATACAATGCTACTTCTCTGTAAACAAATTAACAACAGACTTTCAGCATGCTTATAGAGAAGGGCTCTCAACATGTACTGCCCTGACACAAATGACTGATGATTGGTTGAAAGGAAATGCATAATAATATGATTGTGGGAGCTGTACTGTTAGATTTCAGTGCTGCCTTTGATATTATTGAGCATAATCTGTTGTTGAGAAAAAGTATGTTTTATGGCATTTCAACCATAGGTCCAACTCATCCCACACCATCTCAATTGGGTTAAGGTCGGTTAATTGTGGAGGCCAGGTCATCTGATGCAGCACTCCATCACTCTCCTTCTTGATCAAAAGCCCTTACACAGCCTGGAGGTGTGTTGGGTCATTGTCCTGTGACGCAAACCAGACGGGATGGTGTATCGCTGCAGAATGTTGTGGTAGCCATGCAGGTTAAGTGTGACGGCAGACCCTGGTTCGATCCCAGGCTGTATCACAACCGGCCGTGATCGGGAGTCCCATAGGGCAGCGCACAGTTGGCCCAGCGTCGTACGGGTTAGGGGAGGCCGGAGTAGGCCGTCATTGTACAGTAAATAAGAATTTGTTCTTAACTGATTTTCCTAGTTAAATAAAAACCTGTCGATGTGTTCTTGAGCAAGGCACTTAAACCCTAATTTGCTCCAGGGGCTGACCCTGTAGGTAGGCTGTCATTGTAACTAAGAATTTGTTCTTAACTGACTTAACTAGTTAAGTAAAGCTTCAATTTAAAAAAGTATTTAAAATATAAATAAAAGCAGTCAACAAGTGATCATTATATGTGGGAACTCCTTCAAGACTGTTGTAAAAACATTCCTCATGAAGCTGGTTTTTGGTTACTACATGATTTACATGTATTACATGTGTTATTTAATATTTTTGATGTCTCAGTATTATTCTAGAATGTAGAAAATAATACAAATATAGAAAAACCCTTGAATGAGTAGGTGTGTCCAAACCGTTAAATGGTAGATTTACAAAAATGTAATACAAAAATATTGTCATTATGGGGTGTGTAGATTGAAGAGGGGAAAAAACGATTTAATAAATTTTAGAACAAAATTTTGAAAAAGTGAACATTTTCCAGCTAATGAAGTAACTGAAACCCTTAACAAAGAGTTGTTGTAGATTGGGTGGCCAGTAATAAACTGGTCCTGAACATCTCTAAAACTAAGAGCATTGTATTTGGTACAAATCATTCCCTAAGTTCTAGACCTCAGCTGAATCTGGTAATGAATGGTGTGGCTGTTGAACAAGTTGAGGAGACTAAATTACTTGGCGTTACCTTAGATTGTAAACTGTCATGGTCAACACATATATAGTATTCAGAAACAGTCAAAACATATTGATTCAATGGTTGTAAAGATGGGGAGAGGTTTGTCCGTAATAGAGAGATGTTCTGCTTTTCTGACACCACACTCCACAAAGCAAGTCCTGCAGGCTCTAGTTGTATCTTATCTTGAATATTGTCCAGTCATATGGTCGAGTGCTTCAAAGAAAGGCCTAGTTAAGCTGCAGCTGGCCCAGAACAGAGAGGCACGTCTTGCTCTTCATTGTAATCAGAGGGCTGATATAAATACTATGCATGCCAGTCTCTCTTGGCTAAGAGTTGACACACACACTTCCCCCACCAGACTAGCCACCAGGGGTCTTTTCATAGTCCCACAATCAGAACAAATTCAAGAAAGTGTACAGTATTATATAGAGACATTATTGCATGGAACTCCCTTCCATCTCATATTGCTCAATTGAACAGCAAACTTGGTTTAAAGCAAGGACAACGCCTCTCCACTTTTTTTTACCTAGATAGTTTGTGTGTATGTATTGATATGTAGGCTATGTGTGCCATTTTTAAATGTATGTAGTTCTGTCCTTGAGCTGTTGACCTTTTAATGGTTCAATGTAGCCACAGGTTACTGGAGGAACCCTGGAGTGCAGGTGTGGCTTAGTAGGGGCGTGGCTTTACGGTTATATCTGTTTTGGGCCACCCGTTGGAGTAAATGTTGTTCCTGTTCACTTGTTCTGTTGTATTGTCATCACATGATAAGGCTAAACACTGACAATGAGGCTAACAGAGGTTTTTTAGTTCCTCAAGAGCTTATGCAAATCCCAAAGTTGGAATAGTTACCACTTCATTACTATGTAATCAGTAATGTTAATATTATAATACAATATGTAATATGCATCAATAATATTCAAGGAAAGTTAAAATTGGTGGTGTACTAACTTAACATGATGAACAGGAGTGACATTTAGGTTAACGGGTAGCCAAAAATAACTATCTGAAAGCCATACCTCCAATCTGATAGGCTGCCACCTCTACAATATATTATTAAAAAGGTACAAAGTGTAACCCATCCCATCACAAAAGGTTCCGGTTTAAACCCTTTACACAGGGGTTCCTCAAAGACCCTCCTTTTTGAACTGGAAAGGTTCCGCTGGTATGGCAACCCAAAACGTTCTAAGTGTGTACAGCATTACTAGGTATTGTTCATGGCCATCTAATAACAATTGTTCTATTCCGGCATTTGAATCCTTCTGTTTTAACTAACACCATAGTGGAAATGTTTAGTCACTTCAGAATTTTAAAGGGCTCATGTATCTACAGACCGGAACAGGCAGCAGACTTAAATTTAGAAACACTTAGGCTAAATATACATGATATTAACATTGTTATATATGGTATTCCGAAAGGAACAATCATTACAGTGTGTGAAACCACAGGATACGTTGTTTGGGCACTGCTGTTGATTGTGGCTAGTGT
Source organism: Thymallus thymallus (assembly GCA_023634145.1). Lineage (NCBI taxonomy): Eukaryota > Metazoa > Chordata > Actinopteri > Salmoniformes > Salmonidae > Thymallus > Thymallus thymallus. The sequence goes on from CM042422.1 coordinate 3,363,348, forward strand.
GCCTGCGTGCATAGTAATAACAACAGTAACATATTTGTTGTTTTTACACATCTCTTAAATCCTTGCTGATTACAGGGTGAGCCTGGATTCCTAGGACCTCAGGGAGAACCAGGGCTCCCAGGACTACCAGGAACTAAGGTACATGTCTATTTGAACCATGTATATCATATGTAATATACTGTACAGTAGTGTGGGAGTGGATGGCAAAACAGATGGGGGGATTCTGGGATGTTAAAGGAGGGTCACCCAAGAATGCTATGACAAGGTCATTCAAATTACAATCAGGTCTACCACTGTCAAGGCCATTTTTGAATCTATCATTGTCAATATCTGTCGTGGTCATTTAGAACTTAGTAAATGTTTTATCTTGTATAGATCTGTTTCTACAGTGTTTAGGCTTAGCTCCTGGGTGTCAATATCCAGGTCGAATATGCCTGTAGACCAGATCTGGGATCAATCCCTCCATTACAACATGGTGTCGTTGATAAGCCACAGAAAGTGAAGCTTTTGCGAAAAGATAGGCATCAAGGTCCCCCATAAGTCAATACATTGCATTTAATGCAAAAACACGTGTCAACAGAATGCAGAAAAGTTTGAGATAAAGCTACAATGGGTAAATCGGTGAGAGACTCAGACAGACAGACCGATAGGCAGGCAGGCAGGCAGGCAGGCAGGCAGGCAGGCAGGCAGGCAGGCAGGCAGGCAGGCAGGCAGGCAGGCAGGCAGGCAGGCAGGCAGGCAGGCAGGCAGGCAGGCAGGCAGGCAGGCAGGCAGGCAGGCAGGCAGGCAGGCAGGCAGGCAGGCAGGCAGGGAATTGTATTGTTACACCTCTATTATATACTGTATGTGGTGTACAGCCATGAAACAAGAATCAGTGGTGTAAAGTACTTAAGTAAAAATACTTGAAAGTACTTGAACTTTACTATTTGAACTTTACTTTACTATTTATATTGTTGACAACTTCTACTTTTACTTCACTACATTCCTAAAGAAAAGATTGTACTTTTTACTCCATACACTTTCCCTGACAACCCAATGTACTCGTTACATTTTGAATGCTAAGCAGAAAAGGAAAATGGTGAAATTCACACACTTATCAAGAGAACACGTGGTCAACGATGCGCCAGGCCAGCTAGTTAACATTTGCCTACTACATCTAGCTACATATTGAACTTCCCTCCTCTCAGGCCAGCGGTATGTATGAGTCAGAATCACCGTTATAATCATTGGCCAGTTCTGAGAATTAACTAAAACCCCAAGTCCAAATCCCTATCTCCATCCATGGCTAATTTGTGAAAGGCACGATTTTAGCTAGTTAGCTAGCCACCAGAGGACAACAACACAACAAGGTGCAACAATTTACGTTTTGTCTCTAAATTACATTTGGCTTTTGATGTGATTGGTGTGAAGCCAAAACTGAGCTCACTTAGTTTATCTCAATGCTAATTGGCTATTATTATTAGTACACTTTGTTTTGATTTGTTAAAATAGAGCCCAGTGTGTGCATTCATGTAATGATGAGATGGGAGATCCATCCATGGGTAAAGGGCTCAGCGAGAGATAGAGCCCTCCAGGCCCCAAATCCTGAAAATGCCTTTCTTCTCCGCTGTCTCCAGGGTGAGCGAGGGGAACTGGGCCCACCAGGCCAAGGAGAGCGGGGTGAGACTGGACCGCCAGGTCAAAAGGTCAGTGTTGTGGTTAACCAGAGGGGCAGGGGGGAGGCTGTCTTGGGACAGATGGGATTTGAGAGACGCACATTTGAGTTGTTGTTATTTTTCTAACATTCTGACCTCTACCTTTGGGATCATTGGTACAGTATTTGCTGCTCTAGTGGTTTTTATGTCTTCAATGATGACGCAAGCCTTCAGTTCACAGTTCACAGTAGGAAGGTTCTGAAGTCGAAGATGGAGATTCAATGTATCAAGGTTTTTCCAAAACGTTGGTCAATGTTAGAGGTCTTCCTTTATTTAGTATTGCACGTTTGATTACGCAACATATTTTGTTTTGTATGCATTCAGAACACTGGCTTAAATCAACAAAAGATTTTCTAGCCAGGGTGAAGTTGAAGAATGTCGCTCCTCAGATGTCATTACTGCTAACGTAGTGCACTTTGTAAGGACAAAGATTGCTTAGTTAGCAATTATCATATTAGTAAATGTTCATTTGGAATGAGAGTGGGAACAGAAAACACTGGGTAATAAAACACAACAGTAAACCAGATATGTACAGTATGAGTTGACCATTGTCACCCACAGGTGTTTTTCGTTCCAGACTAAACAGCATCGACAGCCTTTTCAAATTGAGTACAAAAGGGAATAAAACCTCCATTTGCAGTTACTGGAGTTCAAATAAACATAGTTTTATTGGATTTCTTATTAAGGCAAAAGGCCATTGGATTTGATGAAGCAAACATGAAAAACTTTATCAAGAAAAAAAACTTTGGGTTAGCCTTCCGTGCCACCTTTGGTTTAATATGATATTCCTCTAATGTGATGTGGACTAGAACATGTTTAAAGTCACAGTATGTAAGATATTTAGTCATACGAATGCCTATTTGTAGTATGGCCTTGTCTACTATCAAAAGTGTTTGTTCATACTGAGGGGTCATGTGGTGACTTACTACTCCACTGTTGCTATCTCTCCCGCAGGGAGGGCCAGGAGAGGCAGGGAACGCAGGCCCTAGAGGTTCAAAGGTCATTGCATGATTCATTATTATTATTATTATTATTGTTATTATTATTATTATTATTACTATTATTATTATTATTACTACTACATATCTACTGTTGCCCTTCTCAGTCATATGTATGGCTGATGATGCTTGGCCAACATTGATAAATTGAGGAATTACTCAATGAGTAAATGTTAATGTGGAAAAGAAAACAAAAATATTGTTTTCAGCTAATGGATAACGTATAATTCTGCTCTGTTCAGTTTTTTGATAAATGACTGTACTCCATGTATATTCCTACATCTCACAACCTTTTCTTCCTAACTCAGGGAGAGACAGGAGACCAGGGAGACCTGGGCTCCATGGGACCAAGGGTGAGTTGCCCCTCAACAGAATGTAAAAAAAAAAAAGGTTGACGGGTTTCATCTTAAATCAGCCAGGAATCTCCTTGTGACGGGTTTCATCTTAAATCAGCCAGGAATCTCCTTGTGACGGGTTTCATCTTAAATCAGCCAGGAATCTCCTTGTGACGGGTTTCATCTTAAATCAGCCAGGAATCTCCTTGTGACGGGTTTCATCTTAAATCAGCCAGGAATCTCCTTGTGACGGGTTTCATCTTAAATAAGCCAGGAATCTCCTTGTGACGGGTTTCATCTTAAATAAGCCAGGAATCTCCTTGTGACGGGTTTCATCTTAAATAAGCCAGGAATCTCCTTGTGACGGGGGTGATTGAAGCTTGTTGTCTACAACAAGGAGGTGCAATTGAATGCACGCTTCACAGCATTTTTTTAAATTGTTAAAACATTTCTAGTCTGTCTATCTATGGGTAACAGGGTTGATGTGTTATGCTTGACCCTCTCAGTTTTCCACCACAAATCATCAGAAAATGGCCACAAAGAGTACAACCTGCTTTTACACTATGATTTCACTATTAGATGTAAAAAAAAATTTTTTTAAACAATATTTATTAAAACGAGAATTCAGTTCACAACCTTTAAATGAGAGACAGACATAAATGAATCACTAATCAAATGAAATAAATAATAATCTTTAGAAATGACTTGGGTGACTAGGGTGACAACTTGGATAAGTTTTGGGGTTAAGTGGGTTAAAATCTTCCTAGAAGTCATAGAGGGTGCACAGAGAGACATGTCAAAATGCTGGATTTGCCATTCTTAGTGCAAATTTAGAACAATTAAAAAGACATAGTTAAAAGACATAGTTAACCGATTTATCCTTAAAATAATAATAGTGTTTAACATGATTTTTGAATGACTACATCATCTCTGTACCCCACACATACAATTATCTGTAATTTCAAACACAGATTCAACCACAAAGCCAAGGGAGGTTTTCCAACGCCTTGCAACGAAGGATACCTATTGGTAGATGGGTAAATATAAAAAAATGCATGGTGAAGTTATTAATTACACTTTGGATGGTGTATCAATACACCCAGTCACTACAAAGATACAGGTGTCTTTCCTAACTCAGTTGCCGTAGAGGAAGGAAACCGCTCAGGGATTTTACTATGAGGCCAATGGTGACTTTAAAACAGTTTCAGAGTTGAATGGCTAAGATAGGAGAAAACTGAGGATGGATCAACAACATTGTAGTTACTCCACAATACTAACCTAAATGACAGAGTGAAAAGAAGGAAGCCTGTACAGAATAAAAGCATGCATCCTGTTTGCAATAAGGCACTAAAGTAAAACAGCAAAGAATGTGGAAAAGACATTAACTTTATGTCCTGAATACAAAGTGTTATGTTTGGGGACAATCCAACACAACACATCATTGAGTATTACTCTTCATATTTAAGTGATAATTCCACAGAAGCCGGTGCATGAAGGATAAATTGGCATGGGTGTCAAACCGTGTGTTGGAAACGGGTTACCAACATATTAAAATAATGATTGACATATTTTCATAAAAATCGTTCTTTTGAGGAATTTATTCATACTATTTCATCCTTCGACAAGATTTAGTCCCGACACAAATCTAGCCGGCTGGTCATTCTAGTGGTTCGGTTGCTAGAGACACGACCCAGTCGTTCAGTATTTTTGTTCTGTATCTATAGACACGGTCGTTAGTTCTATCCCTTAATAGCTGGCAACGTTCATATCCCTTGCTCGCTAGCTAGCCAACTACCGCTAACTTACAGTTACGTCAAAAAGTGCAGCCAGAATAACAACAGTAGCTGCATTTGCATTTGTTTAAGATGTTTTCTAGTGACGTTTATTTATATAAATCCATAACAATGAGCTAATGAGTTGCGATTTTGCCTGGCATAGAAAATGTGCTCTCTCGTCAGGACACTGTTGTTCAGAGGAGCTAGCCAACAACACAGCTAATACAATAACTTCAAACTGGAGCTGGAAAGACTGTAAACTACCTCCGCTTTGTTTGTTTTACCTTTTTTCAATTGACATTTCGTTGTATATACAGTATATCCATAAAGATGATGCTAGCTGATAAATGATTTTGATTGGCTGAGAAACGCTGCCTGCCTGTCTGTCTCCTCCAGACTCCCGACACGTTCATTACTATGGGACAGCTGGAGATCGAATTTGAATATTGAAACAATGTTGCAAATGTCGGAGAGACAGACAGCAAGGTTTATACACATCTCTGCTTTTTGAAAACTAAATGTTAGTCTAAAAGAAATGTGATGCTTTTTATAGTGGAGATTAAGTTTATACATTTCCTGGCTGGGCTGATGAGACAGTAGATTGCGCCGATGGAACAGAGTAAATAGGCATTTTAGCGTCAGATTTAGCCGATGGTAACTTGTGGAATAGACACCGACTGGAATTCTGTTTTAACCAATCAGCATTCAGGATTAGACCCACCTGTTGTATAATGGTGGCTGCACCATATTATGTGTCATGACTGTCCTAGTGTGATCCAAATGGGTCAGATCAGGTTTGCAAGGAATAAACTTCCACCAGACCCCCTCTCACCCACAGAGGGGAGGAGGGAACTGGTTTGGGGGTTTTTGACACCTCACACCGTGTTGTAACTCAAACAAAGGAGATCCAGGGTCTCCCTTTCCCAATTCACAAAGGCATGTGCTTTGTTAACAGACTTTTCCTGCCAAAGCTCTAACACGTTCAAAAAGGGAATACTGGAACAATATTTCTAACATAAGAATGTGGGGAATGGTCAGAGGAGGTTGTTATTTTGTGATGTCATTAAAAATGGTATAAAGGAAATAATGTAACTTGGAAAGTATATCCTTTATCCCCAGAACGAGTGAAAGGAAAATAAATTCTGTAGTTCTGTTTAGGACTACATTACAAGTCACCAGACCTCGAACTACAGAGGACCACAACAGTAGAAGACTTGTTGTAACTGTTGGACAATCAGAGCCTTAAGAGCGAGCCGCGAGAAGACCCAACCAACTGCCTTTACAGGGCGGCCCAGTTTCGAGAGCTACATGGCGGCATCTCACATAAATACATTCATGATTTCTTAGTCCAAGTGGGCGGCGGTTCATGTACAAAGTATATGATTACTGTGAGAGTAGTTTCTAAATGTATCAAAGTGTTGTGCCTCTCTCTCTCCCTCTTTTGTAACAAGCAGTCATGTTGTAGTCATTCCACTAGGGACCTGTTGTTAATGTGTTAAGTGTGTATGTTATCCTGTGTCACCATTTAGTTAGCTAGTAAATAAATAATTAAACCAATTTGTTTAAGTAAGGCTGGAGTTTTTGCAGATGCAAGGAGGATACGACGTTCAGAATGATGATATGATACGAGGTTATGATTAATAAGTGTTTATCGATGTAATAGATACTGTATATACCTTCTAGAGTTTAATTCGGGAGTTAACTATCCCTTTGAGCATAGTTTTTGTGTTTAATTATATTGAACTTCAGCCCTTTATTCTATATATTTTAATAAACATCTAAATGTTATCTGCACACAGGGACCCCCTGGGCAGAAAGGTGACCAAGGAGCCACTGAAATCATTGATTACAACGGTAACATCCAAGAGGCTTTACAGGTCAGAAACATCATGGTCTCCAGCTTTAATTATACATTGTTTTTTGCAAATTTTTACCTGCTGTATGTTCATTTTGAGCTGTATTTTTTTTATTTCTGTTAAATGAGTGGTTTTGATCTCCCTCTTCTTAACTGAAGTACTATTTTAACGTGGATTAATGATGAAACATGTTTTATGTTCAATCATGTTAAATTTACAGCATCCATATATATTTTTTCTTCCATAGTCCTTAATGGAATTGAAAGGGTATATTTTGGTGCTTCTGTGGAAAGATGGATGTTAGGCAATAAACTACAGTTCCCTTTAAAGCATTATGACAATATCTAATTTTGTTTCCTGCTATCTGACTTGTAAAATTGCTTGGGAACCTATACTGGCCAAAGTGTCCATTAGCCATCTGAGTATACTGTACAATGTTTTAGAATTTTACAGACAGTTCAAATTCCATCTGGAACAGTTCGTACACTAGGTTAGCAAGGAGGGAGAACTAAAAGCGATAACTAACTGATACACAGGTTTGTTTGGTGCATAACCAGTTATCTTATCTTTCACTTCCTCCCTGGTCGACCACAGAAGATTACCACTATTACAGTGACGGTAATTCACCTCTATTCTGTCTGTGTGATATATGAGTAATCACCTTTGGCCCGGCATGAACCCACCCCACCCTGCCCGCCCCTCATCCTCTTTTCCCAATCAACTCCAACACATTGTTTCCTAAAGAACCAAAAAAAGCTACTTCTCCTTTTGAAATCATTCTATGTGGCATTGATATGAGTCAGAAACATTTATTCTTGTGTCAAAATTGACTACAAGTGTAAATAGGATAATTTCGGTCATAGTCAGTCTTGTCCAAAACTGATATTTGTGATATGATTAGGAAAACATAGTATGTCACAGAATGAAGGCTATGCAACAGTTGTAGAATATACATATACAGCATTTAATGAGAAAACCAAAAGGTGTGCAACATGAAAATATTATCCAATATACATTGTGTAATTTATAGACGGTCCATAACTAGCTCTGGAGGTAAGCTATCCAAAGTTAAACCAATTCTTCCACCAGCCGGCTGATGTTTTTTCATCATCATTGTGTCATTGTCTCAAGTGATTCCTAACGTGTGTGAATATGTTTGTGTCTATTCCAATTCAGTCAATTAAAGTGATGAGTTTACAATATTCTAATAGTCGCACACAAAAACATGCACATTTTAACAGCAGCAATGTGTTTCCATCAAACTGGCTTGACGCGAATAAAAAGCATGTTGTCATGTACTGAAACAAACAACAACAGAAGTTCTATGTACGTATTTCCATCCATTTTTTTTTTTATCGTGTTGATGGTTTGCAACAAATTCTTGCCATAAAAGGCAAATGTGCCCACTCTGGTCTTGGCATATGCGCTATACAGATGTAGGATCTTAACTTATTCACCCTGTTAAAGGAAAACTTTAAACTTGCAGTGTATTTGAGGTTTAAAAAGACCAGCTCGCAGATAAAGTGTAGATGAGATTATGGATGAGAGCGAGATAATTTGTATTTGTCAATTGGCAGCCAAGCACTGATCATCATGTTACCAGCATACAAATTAAGACCCTTGATATTTATTGAAAAAGAGCGTCGGGCTTCTTCACTGTGCACTTTCACCACCCTGTGAAGCAAATGTACCGCTACATGATCAACAACTATATTATCTACTTCAGGGTTTCCCAAACTTGGTCCTCGGGCCCCACCTGGGTGCACTTTTAAGTTTTTGCCCTAGCGGTACACAGTTGATACAAATAATCAAAGCTTGATGATGAGTTTGTTATTTGAATCTGCTGTGTAATGCTAGTACAAAAACCTAAATGTGCACCAACAAAAATGTTTTGTGAACATTTAGGGAAATAGTTTTTTAAAAATCCGACAGGTACTTCAATTGCATAAAAATGGTTGAATGGAAACATGGTTACTGACTTTGTATTTAATTGCAGAATTGACTGAATTGGAGTGGAATTGACGGCAACCTTGGTATTTTTCATGTACTACATGTGTATATGATGGTAATAACATTAAAATATTTATCTTGTGAATGTAGGGTCCCCCTGGGCCTCCTGGACTATCAGGACCAGCAGGAATCAAGGTAATCCATCATTGTATTGAAATGTGTGCAATCTAACACACAGGTGAATCTAACACACAGTATATACAGTACAGTGCCTTAAGAAAGTATTCACACCCCTTTTCTATTCAAAACTTTGGAACCTTTTAACTTAAATATACACAAATAATACATTATCTGATGAAATGTCTTTAGAAAGTGGCACAAGACAAGGGTGTCCCCTCTCTCTCCTCATGTTTGCACTGGCAATTTAACCGATTGCAGAAACAATTAGACAGGACTCAAACGTAACAGTTATCATTATTGGTAAACATGAGTATAAACTAAACTTGCAGATGATCTACTAATATACCTGACCAATATTGAAAACTCAATGCCCCCTTTGCTAAAAATATACTCATGAGTACTCAAACATCTCAGGTTATAAAATGAATGTGGTAAAAAAAAAAACTAAGTAATGTCAATAGGAAAAAGAAAAAGAATAACTCATGATCTACAGCAATCCTTTAAGAGGAAGCAAAAAAATATGAAACACTTACGATGCTTAATAAGTAATAATTAATAATTAAATTGAATCATCTTCCCATAAATCTTACAGGTAGAATAAACCTCTTTAGAGGTTTATGTATCTATTTTTGGTAATACCAATTACCCAACCGAAGACATTACAGACGTTATATGGGTAAATAAAATTCATATAATAAAAAGGAAAGTCTTCCTAAATCTGAGGGTGGGTTTAACCTTCCAGACTGGGAATTGTATCAACTCGCTACCCAAGGCTTTTACTCGCAACACACTGTATAATTGAATGCCCTAAAGAGGAACAATGGGTACATATTGAATATGTGCATGCTCACTCCCAGAATATTATCTATTTTCGAAGGATAAAGCTAAGAACATAGTTAAGAAAATTATAAAGATATGGAAGAAAAGTAAACGTATTTTACAAGAACCAATATCACTCCCTAGAAACACAACCTTATGGAATAATCCTTGGATATGTTTTTTGTTTAATTTGTTTTTTATCCCTATTAGTGAGCATTTATCATCCACCTGAAGTGGGGCCTATCAAGAATAAATAAACAATAAAAGCCCACTCTAAAAGTTTTGCCACACAACACAATGCCACAGATGTGTCAAGTTTTGAGGGGGCGGGGTTATCACAACCACAGACCACGTGTAACCAGGACCTCCACATCCAGCTTCTTCACCTGTGGGATCATCTGTGACCAGCCACCCGGACAGCTGATGAAACTGGTGGTTTGCACAACCAGGGAATTTCTGCATAAACTGTCAGAAACCGTCTCAACGAAGCTCATCTGTGTGCTCATTGTCCTCACCACCTTTGTGGCAAAATGGCTTAAGGACAACAAAGTCAAGGTATTGGAGTGGCCATCACAAAGCCCTGACCTCAATCCTATAGAACATTTGTGAGAAGAACTGAAAAAGCGTGTGCGAGCAAGGAGGCCTACAAACCTGACTCAGTTACACCAGTTCTGTCAGGTTGACCCAAGTTAAGCAATTTAAAGGCAATGCTACCAAATACTAATTGAGTGTATGTAAACTTCTGACTCACTGGTAATGTGATGAAAGAAATACAATCTGAAATAAATTATTATCTCTACTATTATTCTGACATTTCACATTCTTAAAATAAAGTGGTGATCCTAACTGACCTAAGACAGGGAATTGTTACTAGGATTAAATGTCAGGAATTGTGAAAAACTGAGTTTAAATGTATTTGGCTAAGGTGTATGTAAACTTCAGACTTCAACTGTATTTGGGGCAAATCCAATACAACACATTACTGAGTACCACTCTTCATTATTTCAAGCATAGTAGTGGCTGCATCATGTTATGGGTATGCTTGTAATCGTTAAGGAAGTTTTTTCAGGATAAAAAATAAACAGAATGGAGCTAATCACAGGCAAAATCCTAGAGGAAAGACCTGCTTCAGTCTGATTTCCACCAGACACCTTTCAGCAGGACAATAACCTGAAACACAAGGACAAATCTACACTGGAGTTGCTTACCAAGAAGACCGTGAGTGTTCCTGAGTCACCGAGTTTTTAATTAAATCTATGGCAAGACCTGAAAATGGTTGTCTAGCAATGATCAACAACCAATTTGACAGATCTTGAAGAATTTTGAGAATAATCCAGGTGTGGAAAGCTCTTAGACTTACCCAGAAATACACACAGCTGTGCTTCTACAAAGTATTGACTCAGGGGTGTGAATACGTATGTGAATTAGATTTCTGTATTTCATTTTTTAAAACATGTTTTCACTTTGTCATTATGGGGCATTGTGTCTATTTAAATATTTACTTCAGGCTGTAACACAACAAAATGTGGAATAAGTCAATGGGTATTAATACTTTCTGAAAGCACTGAACAATGGAGAAAATTCATTCAATTTGTCACAACAGGTCAGGCCTAGGTTAAAATACATGTTTATATTTTTAAGTATATAAATAGCCTACTATTTTCAAATACTTATTTTCAAAATACATGATTTCAAAAAATCCTATGACCAAACAGACCTGGGTTCAAATGCATGGGAGTATTTCAATATTTGTATTTTCAAATACAAATATGCCAATATTTATCCAAATATTTACTTTGAAGTGTGTGTAAAAGTGATTGAAATAATATTTGAACCGAGGTCTGCAAGCACATTTTTTCTATGCTATTCGTCACAATCTATTCTCTGATTCAGGGAGATCAAGGCATGCCTGGCCTCCCTGGGCTGGATGGTGAAAGGGTAAGTAGACCCAAGAAGTCTCAGTACCCAGTCATGCTTAGTAAAGATAAAGGCATTAAAAGCCATTCTTTAATATATGTACTTTTTACATTGGATTTACTAACTAACTCATTGACAAAGAGATTCTCCGGCACTTTTGTATACTTTTTAGACAGTAGTTCTGAAAGTAGCACCCACAAGCCAAAAGTGGTCCCCCAAAATTGCATACTGCATCACATACACTAGGATCCAAAAGTTTGGAATATTACTCATTCAAGGGTTTTTCTTTTTTTGCACAATTTTTTACATTGTATAATAAAAGTGAAGACATCAAAACTATGACATAATACATATGGAATCACCAAAAAAGTGTTAAACAAATCAAAATATATTTAATATTTGAGATTCTTCAAATAGCCACCTTTGCCTTTATGACAACTTTGCACGCTCTTAGCATTCTCTCAACCAGCTTCACCTGGAATGCTTGAAGGAGTTCCCACATATGCTGAGCACTTGTTGGCTGCTTTTCCTTCACTGCGGTCCGACTCATCCCAAACCATCTAAATTTGGTTGAGGTTGGAACCAAAAATCTCCAATTAGGACTCCAGACCAAAGGACAAATTTCCACTGGTCTAATGTCCATTGCTCGTGTTTCTTGGCCCAAGCAAGTCTCTTCTTCTTATTGGTGTCCTTTAGTAGTGGTTTCTTTGCAGCAATTTGAACATGAAGGCCTGATTCACACAGTCTCCTCTGAACAGTTGATGTTGAGATGTGTCTGTTACTTGAACTCTGTGAAGCATTTATTTGGGCTGCAATCTGAGGCTGGTAACTCTAATGAACTTATCCTCTGCAGCAGAGGTAACTCTGGGTCTTCCATTCCTGTGGCGGTCCTCATGAAGCTGGTTGAGAGAATGCCAAGAGAGTGCAAAGCTGTCATCAAGGCAAAGGGTGGCTACTTTGAAGAATCTCAAATATAAAGTATATTTTGATTGTCATTCTGTATTCCCAGGGTTTTAAAGGTTCCAAAGGAGACATGGGAATCCCTGGGACATCTGGAGAAAAAGGAATTGTTGGCTTACCGGGTTTACCAGTAAGAGTCTATCCCCTAACCTTAAGACATATCAAAGGATTCTTGACTCCAATATGCAAAAGCAAATAGCTTTAACTTCGAGAACTATCACTGTAGGACAGCACTATAGATAAGATATGCAGACTCTTTTGAACACTTTGAGCAGCCTTCTTTAGTATGTTGTAATGAACATCCTGTTTCCTAGGGCGTCAACGGATTGAAAGGTGATAAGGGTGATTCCGGTCTGCCTGGTCCTCAAGGGCCCTCAGTAAGTGAACTCTACTTCAGAGGCCTGCTTGGACAAACTGTCAGTGTATGACCTCACACAAAAGCTATATGTTGGTGATTATTTAACCATGTGAGTTATATTGGTTCAACCTGATTGGATTGTCTCTCTCTCACATGCAGATTATTGGCCCACCTGGAGCACCTGGGCCCCATGGACCCCCAGGCCCCATGGTGAGTTGTCCCTCTGAATCAGGGTTGGGCAGTTACAGTCCTCAAGGGCCACATTTGTGTCACCCTTAACACTAACACACATCTTATCAAACAAATTGTAATTGTGGTGTAAAGTGAAGACTATTAGTTGTTTATTTTAATCTGGTGTGTTAATGTTGGGTTGGATTAAAAGTGTAACACCTTAGTGGCCCTCGAGGACCAGAGCATACAGTGCAGTCTCTCTACAAACCAACTGCTTGTGTACGTGTTAACGAATATTGAGACGCCGTATCACTAACTTTGTGTATTAATGATTTGGCAAAATAAATTAATCAGTTATATATTGGAGTACGATATGATGATGAAATGTTAAGCATCCTCCTATATGCTGATTATATTATTTTGATGACATTAAAATGAACAATTCATTTTAGAGAAGCAGGTACTAAGAGAAGTGTTGTTGAGATTTGTTTTGGTTTACTAGCGATTATAAATATTTGAGTCTTCATTTTGATGAACTGCACTTCAGCCCCGGCCAACTCAACAAGTAGCACTCTTGGGGGATAACTAAACGCTTTTGGTTATTGCCACATATTCCAGACTCTATCAGACATTTATTTAAATGTAACCTTTATTTAACTAGACAAGTCAGTTAAGGACCAATTCTTATTTACAATGACGGCCTACACATGCATGTGTCCTGCTCTGGACTATTCAGCAGGAGTGTTGGGTGCTGAGAGGTATCTCATAAACGAACACGTCCATAACATAGCAGACAATGTAACTATTGTGACCTCGAAGAGATAGAGAATTACAAACATTTTATCCTCTACTGCCTTCTCTTCGCTGATATGCGCTTGCCCTTATTCCAGAAAGCCCACCAGATATACCCTGAGTGATGGAGAGAAACTGTGTACTTCCGTCAGCTGTATTTTTAGATGAAGCCTGGAATAAAGATAAAGGCCGACCTATAATTACATTTTCAAAATATTTAGCTCCAGACGTACAGCAAAATATGCGTATAGATTGTGTGATGGCCTATATCTATCTCTCACACTTGAATCTTCTCTTTGTACTGGGTTTAAACACCTTCTGTTTCATTTTTCAGTTTTTATCTGTATATATATATATATATATATATATGTTTTGTTTTTATTATTATTAGGTTATTATTGTGTTGATAACATTATCTACTATTATGTAATCATTTCTTTTTCATTCTTTATGCGGTGTGCACTGCACAGAACAATAGAAAAATGATAAATGTGAATTATTGTAATGTTTGTTTATGTGTCAATTAATCCCACAAGGGATGGGTTGCCAACTGCCGATTTGACTCGAAAATACAGTTTAATTCATTAATTCACTAAAATGCATCTCTGGCTGGTCTATACAGGGGTCTACAGGCATATTAGCATACAATGAAGTGGAAATGCAAGCAAGACAGACAGTTGGATTTTTAGATTGGCAGTGAATTTTGTATTCAGTGTCATGGAGTTTCAGTCCAAGCTGTTATAATGTGTCATTTACGTAATTGTTCATGAGTACTGAGTGTTGCTGTTATACAGTGTTTGTGATATGTGTCCTAGTTCAAAGGGACAAGATCGTCCCCAGCCTTTTCTGACAACTATATACTGATGTCTGGATGATTCCCGTAGATAGCCTGATCCCGCATAACAGCTGTCACACTCCCGCTCATTACTCAGAGGCATTCATTAAAAATACACAGGGTTACAAATCTGACACAGGATCAGCTACAGTATGCCCCCAGTGGTGGACAACTAAATGAAATGACTTCCACATCTACTGATGATAATGTTATTATCTCCCAAGTTATGCAGATAAATCGTATGCACTCTCCAGTACTTATTATCCTGGGGAACAGACACAAGTCAAGTAGTTGAATTTAATGATTGCGTGGTTTTATTTATCATAGGCAATCATTTTTTTCTGATTGTCAAACTAACTATCTGATTTACCTCGCTTTTCCGACTCCTAATTAAGAAAAACAATTTCTGAAACGCGAATTGCATCTTGAGGGTGTGGTTTGATATGGGTGTGTTATGTTCGCTATATCGTATTCTGGCGGTTATCGTTGCTTGTTCCTCTATATCTCACCGTAGTTGAGATATATCCCCAAACAGCCACTGTACTATGACTTTGGCTAAACAAATAAATTGTGTTTGTGATGCTAACATTAGCTCAAGAATGTGAGGATGTCTGAGTTTGGAAAAACCCAAGCTGTTTATAAAGAACAGGTCCCGTTCTTTCAACATAACATTGGCGATGATGTCTTGTATGCATTGTTGTCTCATGTAAACGAGTCAGAGGTGCTTCGTGCTGAAGTAGTTCTGCTATCTGTAAAGAAATGGGCAGGTTGTACTGTAAGTTGATTCTGCTGCTACGATTGGTTAGCGAAGAGCCTGTTTTTCTGTTCCGTGAGTTACGTACTCTGATTGTTTAGATGGGTGCTGTCAGCTGTTCCGTGTTAGTGGGCAAGTGGGCATAATTGTGGACATGACTGAAATCCAAACCCTACCCTTAAATGTACAAGGACACTGGCAACATCATGGATTTCTTAAGTCTCGCAAATCTCAGTTTTGGGAAATACTGACTTTATAACCAAATGTATCCTGTACGTGTCTGACTAATATTGATGCCACATCGGCCGTTTTCAACCAGAGAAGTTGTTTTTGGGGGTTCAGCTCCTCTTTAATGTGTATGGGAAAGCAACCAGATAAATACTGTCAAAAGCCAAGTAGGTTTTATTTATGGTCAAACTGACTTGTCCAATCTGGAGCATTAAGGGCTTTTCGCACCTGAAATGAGTCAGCAATCCACTTTTCCTTATGAAAATCCACTTTTCCTTATGGAAATCCACTTTTCCTTATGGAAATCCACTTTTCCCATTATCTGCATGTAATATACAGTAGGACCTAGTTATCTTCCCACTGTTATTCCACAATGTTAGCCTACATAAACCTACTTAGATAAAGGTGGCAGGTAGCCTATTGGTTAGAGCGTTGGGACAGTAACCAAAAGATCGCTGGTTCTAATACCTGAGCCAACAAGGTGAAAAACCTGCCGATCTGTCCTTGAGCAAGGCACTTAACCCTAATTTGCTCCAGGGGCTGACCCTGCAGGTAGGCTGTCATTTTAAATAAGAATTTGTTCTGAACTGACTTGCCTAGTTAAATAAAGGTTAAATAAATTAATTAATTAAAAGATGAACAACAGGTACATTAAAAGTGTATCATGGATCCACTGATAAGATCATGTGTTTCACAGCCGTAGCTCTTTCTAAAGTGAATGCTTAAAGCATATTCCTGAAACTGCTATTTAGTAAGAAATGACATTCATTCCATGTTGCAGCTTTTGTAAAAACATCATCAGCTCAAACTAACTGACACAGTTAATCAAAATATGTGTTTTCTTGATTCTATTTTTCAGGGACCCCATGGATTCCCTGGACCAAAGGTAAATCCAAACAAGAAAATTGAAAAGACAGCTTGCTTTTACTTGTATTAATAATACATCCATGCCCCACATTCAAATGTTAAAAGTTTAACCATTTATATATAGAACATTATTATACCTTTCCTTGTTAGGTACTGCTGAAAATTCCAATGTTCTAGAATACTTTCAAATTGAATCCTTCTTTATTCCCCACCTTAGTATGTTCAGTTCTGATAGCATTTGTTGGGTGAAAGTAAAGTTTCCACCATGTTAATTTCTTGAACCCAGTTGTATTAGATCAGCCATTGGTTTGAGGGGGACGGGCAGGAATGAAGCATTCTTAGCATATTTAAACTTGGCTCAAGCCTAATGCTCTCTACCTAGGCTGAAGAAAATTATATTTGGGACATTTATTATTTATTTAACCTTTTATTTTATCAGGGAGACCCTTGAGACCAAGGCCTCTTTTTCAAGGGAACCCTGCGTGAACACAATTTATAAAAATGTGCAACATTTAAACATACAATGAAAATAAAAGCATACAATGCTACAATCAATTTAAGAAGCAAACACATTCCTGAACAATGTGGTCCTCCATTAACACATTCAACTGCCCTGGAGAGCTCTGCCGTTATTACAGTGCATTCGGAAAGTATTCAGACCCCTTGACTTTTTCCACATTTTGTTACGTTACAGCCTTATTCTAAAATGGATTCAATGAATTATGTTCCCCATCAATCTACACACAACACTCCATAATGACAAAGCAAAAACAGTTTTTTATTCATTTTTGCAAATTTAATAAAAACAGAAATACCTTACTTACATAAGTATTCAGACCCTTTGCTATGAGACTGAATTGTGCTCAGGTGCATCCTGTTTCCATTGATCATCCTTGAGATGTTTCTACAACTTGATTGGAGTCCACCTGTGGTAAATTCAATTGATTGGACATGATTTGGAAAGGCACACACCTTTCTATATAGGACTGCCGTAACCCAATCAGAACCCAAAATACCAGCTAGTTTTACTCCGTTTGTACACAATGTAAATGTAAACAAACATTATATAGCCTCAAAACATGGTTTAAAACTATATTATTTTATATCCTGGATGGTCAGTCCTTGCATTTATTTCTCTAGCCCCGTCCCTCAGCTTTTTACCGAAACTGTCAGGGAGTTGCTTTGTTATTGTTTCAACTGCTGAATGCCCCTTTAATGGAGCCATTAATGAATTTGACTCTGAGGCAGTAGGTAGCTCTCCAGCCCAGCTGGACGAAAGCCTGCACACCTTATTTTTTTTATCCAGGACCAGGTTTGGTGGTGACCACTGTTCTAAGGCAATGGAGCTTGCAGCAGTAGCCTATATGTGTCTACTGAATTCTGTCCGTCAATGTATTGTCCATCCCCTGCTCCTAACCTCTGTCACTCTTCTTGCATTTAGGGGGAGGCTGGTAATCATGGTCTGAAGGGAGTACGTGGAGAGTCAGGGCACAAGGGCGACAGAGGACCACTGGGCCTCCCCGTAAGTACAACACAGTCCTCCATCCTGTGAAATCATCTGACCACCACAACCCTGTCCTCCATTTTCCTCTGCTTTCAGCCCCTGATCTACTTCCTGCTCTTTGTGTGCTTGTTGTTGTTTCCTGCACAGCATATATTTATGTATGTCTGTCTGTCTGTCTCTGTCTGTCTGTGTTTGTCTTTTGCTCTCTCATTCGCCCGCTTGTGCCGACAGCATTTCAGACTCCCTGTGACGTTTTGTTGTACTTCCCAATAACAAGTTTCAACAATAAGTGTCCGTTTCACTGTGTTCATCTTGTACTAATACCGCCTTGTTCATGTCACTCATACCTCCATAACGGCACAGGGAGCCTCCGGCTTGGACGGCAAGCCTGGAATTAGGGTGAGTTTCATGTGACCCAGATTCACCCCCCCCCCCCACCCCAATCCCTCCCCATGTATCCTGGACTGTTGTTGACAGCCTCTCATCCACTGAATGGATATTATGTTCCGCTGGTCTTTATAGACAAGAAAAGTTTATGTATACTGTTTTAATTCGATATTGAAAACTGAATTGCCCCATTTCAAAACCAACACTAGTTTTCAGCATGGCTTTCAATCTTTAAAGGTCAAAGCCCCCAGTTTAAAGGTCAAAGCCCCCAGTTGTTGAGTTTAAGGTCAAAGCCCCCAGTTGCTTGCAGGAGCAAGAGACATAACTACACTGAGTATACCAAACATTAGGAATACCTTCCTAAAATTGAGTTGCACCCCCCTTTGGCCCTCAGAACAGCCTCAATTCATCGGGGCATGGACAAAGTGTTGAAAGCGTTCCACAGGGATGCTGGCCCATGTTGACTCCAATGCTTCCTACAGTTGTGTCAAGTTGGCTGGATCTCCTTTGGGTGGTGGACCATTCTTGAAACTGTTGAGTGTGAAAAACCCCAGCATTGTTGCAGTTGTTCACACAAACCGGTGCGCCTGGCACCTACTACCGTACCCCGTTCAAAGTCACTTACATCTTGTGTCTTTGCCCATTCACCCTCTGAATGGCACACATACACAATCCATGTCTCAAGTGTTTCAAGGCATAAACATTATTCTTTAACCTGTCTCCTCCCCTTCATCTACACTGATTGAAGTGGATTGAACAAGTGACATCAATAAGGGATCATAGCTTTCACCTGGATTCACCTGGTCAGTCTATGTCATGGAAAGAGCAGGTGTCCTTAATGTTTTGTCCACTCAGTGTAATAATGACAGCAGACATTTCAAGGTTCTTGATTGTCTGTCGATGAGTGTGCCATTAACACAACATTAACACTCTCTCTCGTGTCCCAGTACATGAGAACAAGCAGTTGCTCTGTGTTCCAATATTCTATCAACTTGAATCATCCAACATAATATTGAATTTTGTCAAGCTTCAATTATTTGGAATGTGAAATTGGAGCTCACTTTTCGGGTGGGCCATAATCAACATTAAGGTACAGTATATGGGAATGTAGAGGGTATATGAGGGTCTTTCTTACACTTGTGTCCACCTCTCCACAGGGTATGGACGGGCCTGTGGGTTCCTCCGGTCCAGCCGGGCCAAAGGGGGACATAGTAAGTGTGTGATATATGATATTTGTAAAGTTGCCTGTGTTAGCCAGCTTCCACACTAACTATGATAGCCTTTTGGTAGATATGTGTTATTAAAATGTGATGCCTATTTGTGCCAGGGTGAGAGAGGAGCTACAGGTGAATCTGGGCCAAGGGGGCCTTATGGACTTCCTGTAAGTGTGCTCTGATAAAATCAAAACCCCTAGCCCAAATAACAAACACAATCTTAATATCAGTCTCACAAGTTCATAACTAACTTGAACATGTGTCATTTGGTGAGAGAATGTGGCATATTCAAGATCTAACTTCAAATAGAATTTGGCATTGTTTCAATACAATTCAATTATAGTTTCATGCATCTGAAAAGGCTCTTACTCTATTCTGTGTTTACTTTCAGGGAGCGGCTGGAACACCTGGCCTTGATGTGAGTGAGGCAGTTCTGTCTGTCCCTGTCAGACTTGTGATATCTATAATTCCTACATATCCCAAACTGTTATTTCTTCATTTGTTCTCTAAAGAGGAAAGGAATTTCATTTCACTATGAAAGTATCAAGGTATATTCTGCAAATATACTAGCTGTATAAGGCTGTCAAAATGGCAGCACTAGTCTCTCTTTCTGAGGACACACATTTTCCCCCATAGTGCTCTCTCTGTCCCTCTCTCTATTTTATCCCCTCTGTTCATCTTCTCGCTTTTCTAGGGGTTGTAACACTGTCAGAGAGGGAACTGAACCTCCCTGGATGATCTAGCTACACTGTTCCTAGATGAGGTCTTATCAGATACACCAGTACTGAACTAGTTGTATTTTACAGGGGTTGCCAGGCTTAAGGGGAGAGAAAGGCGACCTGGGTGAAAAGGGAGAAAAGGTAGATGTAAATACAGGATGCTACCTTAGGGAACTAATATCACCGCCATAATGTTACCTAGAAGAACTGGTGTCAATGGACAATGAGGGAAAGGAACTAAGCCTGGTAATTGAGTATAGCTTTAACTGAGTGGAGTGGACATATATACAGTGGGGAGAACAAGTATTTGATACACTGCCAATTTTGCAGGTTTTCCCACTTACAAAGCATGTAGAAGTCTGTAATTTTTATCATAGGTACTCTTCAACTGTGAGTGACGAAATCTAAAAAAAAAAAATCCAGAAAATCACATCGTATGATTTTTAAGTAATTAATTTGCATTTTATTGCATGACATAAGTATTTGATACATCAGAAAAGCAGAACTTAATATTTGGTACAGAAACCTTTGTTTGCAATTACAGAGATCATACGTTTCCTGTAGTTCTTGACCAGGTTTGCACACACTGCAGCAGGGATTTTGGCCCACTCCTCCATACAGATCCTTCAGGTTTCGGGGATGTCGCTGGGCAATACGGACTTTCAGCTCCCTCCAAAGATTTTCTATTGGGTTCAGGTCTGGAGACTGGCTAGGCCACTCCAGGACCTTAAGATGCTTCTTACGGAGCCACTCTTTAGTTGCCCTGGCTGTGTGTTTTGGGTCGTTGTCATGCTGGAAGACCCAGCCACGACCCATCTTCAATGCTCTTACTGAGGGAAGGAGGTTATTGGCCAAGATCTCGCGATACATGGCCCCATCCATCCTCCCCTCAATACGGTGCAGTCGTCCTGTCCCCTTTGCAGAAAAGCATCCCCAAAGAATGATGTTTACACCTCCATACTTCACAGTTGGGATGGTGTTCTTGGGGTTGTACTCATCCTTCTTCATCCTCCAAACACGGCGAGTGGAGTTTAGACCAAAAAGCTCTATTTTTGTCTCATCAGACCACATGACCTTCTCCCATTCCTCCTCTGGATCATCCAGATGGTCATTGGCAAACTTCAGACGGGCCTGGACATGCGCTGGCTTGAGCAGGGGGACCTTGCGTGCGCTGCAGGATTTTAATCCATGACGGCGTAGTGTGTTACTAATGGTTTTCTTTGAGACTGTGGTCCCAGCTCTCTTCAGGTCATTGACCAGGTCCTGCCGTGTAGTTCTGGGATGATCCCTCACCTTCCTCATGATCATTGATGCCCCACGAGGTGAGATCTTGCATGGTGCCCCAGACCGAGGGAGATTGACCGTCATCTTGAACTTCTTCCATTTTCTAATAATTGCGCCAACAGTTGTTGCCTTCTCACCAAGCTGCTTGCCTATTGTCCTGTAGCCCATCCCAGCCTTGTGCAGGTCTACAATTTGATCCCTGATGTCCTTACACAGCTCTCTGGCCTTGGCCATTGTGGAGAGGTTGGAGTCTGTTTGATTGAGTGTGTGGACAGGTGTCTTTTATACAGGTAACGAGTTCAAACAGGTGCAGTTAATACATGTAATGAGTGGAGAACAGGAGGGCTTCTTAAAGAAAAACTAACAGGTCTGTGAGAGCCGGAATTCTTACTGGTTGGTAGGTGATCAAATACTTATGTCATGCAATAAAATGCAAATTAATTATTTAAAAATCATACAATGTGATTTTCTGGATTTTTTTTAGATTCCGTCTCTCACAGTTGAAGTGTATCTATGATAAAAATGACAGACCTCTACATGCTTTGTAAGTAGGAAAACCTGCAAAATCGGCAGTGTATCAAATACTTGTTTTCCCCACTGTACGTGTACGACCGTTGTTATGACAATATGGAAGGAGCAGTATGGTATTTGACACAGCTGTAGTGAAATTCATTGGGATATTGAGGACTGATTTGATGGGTCTCAGGATACTTTCATAGTAATAATATGATTAGATTCAATTAGATTAAAGTCAGATTAACTCTAAATTCCATTATCATTTCTCTCACTTCAACTTTTGTTATCCACCATTGAATAATTTACAATCTCATTTATCAAAATCATTTGAATCACATTTTGAAGCTTTCGAAAACTGTGATTGAAAAATATTTTTCTTAACTTTGTTTTGTTAACACTAAACGTTCATTTAATAAGAGGCTGAACCCAATTAGACTGAAAGTGAGTTGTCCATTGACAACAGCAAGTTGTAACTCATCTTTCTATTGGTTTTCTGAAGTTTCCAATCATAAGCATAACCTGTCTAACATCCCATTTTGTGTTCTTTGGCCTGTTGTTGACCTGTCCCTTTTAAATGTCCTGTAACATTGTCAGTATTACTGCTTTAGTGTTATGATGAGTATCAATCCTTCCCAGTGAAACTGTATACCTTCTTTTTCCTACACCAGGGAGTTGCCCCTCCCTGTCCCACAATGCATCCTATATTTTTCATACTATATTCTTACTATATTGCTGCCACACATTCTTTAGCAAATATTAATAACTAAATTAGCATTTTCCATTATTCACTAAGCTTCCTCTATGGTATTTTAAAAAATCTCATTCTGCTTTTGTTTTCAACATTTTCTTCAGACCTAATGCATTAGGAAACCATATCTTTAATCTAGTCTAAGTCTGTGTTTACCCACAACAGCTCTCAAGGCCACACTAACACTTTGCTTCTCGCCACGTGGGTATTCCCATGATTTATGGTTGAGGCTTTTTCCATTGTAAGTCAATTCAGGAAACTTTAATTCACTACATGAATTGAAAAAATAAACAATTCTTACTGAATATAATGGTAACATGTTTTGTGAAATAAATAGAATTTCAATTCACTTTCTGAATAGACTCAGTGGAAATGGAACAGATCACAATCCTGATTATGCACTTTTGCAGTGAACTGTGAAAAGAGATAGTTTGCTGTTTCTTGTTGGAGGAATGGGATTTTGTTCTGGTCCTCTGGAGGCGTTTTCCCTGCTACTCTTTCTCTCCCTTGTGTCCTTTACGTCCCGTGACCAGCTCTCTCCTCTGCTCTTTCCCGCTCTTCCTTTTGGACTTCACATTTTCCGGTCCCTAATTCTAGTACCTCTCCTCTCTAATATTGACTACAGTATGTCTTCCCTTCCTCTATCAGCAATCACTTTTAATCTCTCCCCCGTCATTTGTGGTGTCGTGCTAACGTTTTGAGCTGACCATAGTGACCGTTGTGAACCATTATGTAACTGTGGTCCTTGTGTGGATTCATCCATTCCGCTCCATGACAACCAGACATGGGAAGGAATACATGTATATGTTGTCCTTTAATCACTTTTTTAAGGTATAGGAATTACCAGGTATGTTGACAATTGCCATGGTCAAATTGTAATGAAACAGTAAAAACCTAATAGTAACTTAGGTTACATTATTATTATTACTATTATTAGTATTACTATTATTATTACTATTATTACTATACATTATTATTATTATTATACATGATTATTATTACTATTACTATTATTATTACTATTATTAGTATTACTATTATTATTACTATTACTATTATTAGTATTACTATTATTAGTATTACTATTATTAGTATTACTATTATTATTACTATTATTATTATTACTATTATTATTATTACTATTATTATTACTATTATTACTATACATTATTATTATACATTATAATTACTATTACTATTATTATTATTATTACTATTATTAGTATTAGTATTATTATTACTATTACTATTATTAGTATTACTATTATTATTACTATTATTACTATACATTATTATTATCATTATACATTATCATTACTATTATTAGTATTACTATTATTATTACTATTACTATTATTATTATTATTACTATTATTAGTATTACTATTATTATTACTATTACTATTATTAGTATTATTATTATTACTATACATTATTATTATCATTATACATTATTATTACTATTATTAGTATTACTATTATTATTACTATTATTATTATTATTACTATTATTATTACTATTATTACTATACATTATTATTATCATTATACATTATTATTACACATTATTATTATCATTATACATTATTATTACTATTATTATTTATTATTATTAGTATTACTATTATTATTACTATTACTATTATTAGTATTACTATTATTATTACTATTACTATTATTATTACTATTATTACTATACATTATTATTATCATTATACATTATTATTACACATTATTATTATCATTATACATTATTATTACTATTATTATTTATTATTATTAGTATTACTATTATTATTACTATTACTATTATTAGTATTACTATTATTATTGCTATTACTATTATTATTACTATTATTACTATACATTATTATTATCATTATACATTATTATTACTATTATTATTTATTATTATTAGTATTACTATTATTACTATTGTTATTATTATTACTATTATTATTTATTATTATTATTACTAATATTATTATTAATATTATTAATATTGTTATTGTTATTATTACTACTAGTATTACTATTAATATTATTATTATTACTGTTATTATTACTAGTATTATTATTACTATTATTATTAATATTATTAGTATTATTATTAGTAGTATTATTATAAACCTTTATTTAACTAGGCAAGTCAGTTAAGAACAAATTGGTATTTACTTTGTGATTTATCAAATCCCGTTTGTAACCAGGTAGTTGTGTGGAACCAGGTAGTTATTTAAAATGAGTACCAGAAAGTACCAATTGTTAACATATAAATACCAGTGGAAACAGTACCATAAAATAAAGTGCAACCTAAAAGTATAACCTTCACGGGGAACTCTCCTTTATACAGATGTAGGATCTTAATTTGATCCAGTTTGCTACAGCAGGAAAATAATCCTGCAGCAACAGGAAATGTGAATTATTATGTGGATTATAATTAATGGACATTTTTGTAGGGGTTGATACAAATTCCGTCAGGGAAATCCAAGTCTGAAATTTCAAAGTGGAAATTACAAACTTCAGAAGTCTTTTTAAATCTCAAATACAAAAGTTATCCGGCAACAGTGTGATCAGATTAAGATCCTACATCTGCATGATGTTTAAATTGGCCTTGCTCTACCCTAACAACCAGGGAATGACAGTTCCTATGAGATGCAGTTTAGCCAATAAGGTGCTTTTGTGAAATTCTGCAAACAGTGAGTTATGGACAGTGACATTATGTTAAAGGTTTAGTTCCATCTTCTAATTTGATTAGTTATATAAGATTAAAAAATTTGTGAATCAAAATGAAAAATAAATATAAAAAGAACCACAAATATTCATTCTCATTGACCAAACCATTGTATCCACAGGGGGAGAAGGGAAAGATGATTGACCTGACCAAACCATTGTATCCACAGGGGGAGAAGGGAAAGAAGGGCAAAAAAGGGCCTAAGGGAGAGAAAGGAGAACAGGGTGCCCCTGGATTAGATGCTCCCTGCCCATTGGTATGTCCCAAGCTAAGAGCGACGTAAGACAGTGGACCCCCAAAAAGGAGGAGCCCCCCTGGCTAACTTGGCACCCAGCTGCTGTGAAAAAGCCCTGAAAAAGCTTAATATCACAGAAAATGAATCTGTCCCTCTGAAGTCCTATTGGCAAAGGACCAGATAATCCATTTGAGTACATTATTGGATGGTGGGCTGGATCTTAGTGTCTGTAGGTCACAGGGTGGCTCCTCCTTCCCCTCGATCGCATCCCCTTAGCTGGGGGATACATGGGGTGCTCCATCCACATCTCTCCCAGTAACACTCCCAGGTCATCTTTACGAACAGGGGTTCCGGGGCTTTAAGGGTGAAAAGGGAGAGCCAGGGCAGCCTGGTCTGGATGGGCTGGATGCCCCGTGCCAATTGGTACAGTATTCCTCTTTTCTTCTGCATCTCCCATGCATGGCTTCAGAATGATTGGACCCACCCACTCATCCACCAACTCCCACTACAAATGACCACCAGCTCACATTTTAAATCACCTCCAGGTTTTTCAGACAAGTATTGTCTCTTTTAGTGCTATAAAGGCTACCACAACAACGACACACTTCTTCCTGACTAACTGACTGCAAGCATACCTTCTTAGATACATACCAGATACAGACCTACTGTAAATCTGCAATGGAATGCCACTGTGTACAGTACCAGTCAAACGTCTGGACCCACCTACTCATTCCAGGGTTTTTCTTTATTTGTACTATTTTCTACATTGTAGAATAATAGTGAAGACATCAAAACTATGAAATAACACATATGGAATCATGTAGTAACCAAAAATGTGTTAAACAAATCAAAATAGACCCTTTGCCTTGATGACAGCTTTGCACATTCTTGGCATTCTCTCAACCAGCTTAATGAGGTAGTCACCCGGAATGCATTTCAATTAACAGGTGTGCCTTGTTACAAGTTAATTTGTGTAATTTCTTTCCTTCTTAATGCGTTTGAGCCAATCAATTGTGTTGTGACAAGGTAGGGGTGGTATACAGAAGATAGCCCTATTTGGTAAAAGACCAAGTCCATATTATGGCAAGAACAGCTCAAATAAGCAAAGAGGAACGACAGTCTATCATTACTTTAAGACATGAAAGTCAGTCAATACGGAAAATGTCAAGAACTTTGAAAGTTTCTTCAAGTGCAGTCGCAAAACACATCTAGCTCTATGATGAAACTGGCTCTCATGAGGATCGCCACAGGAATGGAAGACCCAGAGTTGCCTCTGCTGCAGAGGATACGTTCATTAGAGTTACCAGCCTCAGATTGCAGTCCAAATAAATGCTTCACAGAGTTCAAGTAACAGATACATCTCAACATCAACTGTTCAGAGGAGACTGCAGGAATCAGGCCTTCATGGTCGAATTGCTGCAAAGAAACCACTACTAAAGGACACCAATAATAAGAAGAGACTTGCTTGGGCCAAGAAACACAAGCAATGGACATTAGACCGGTGGAAATCTGTCTTTTGGTTTGATGAGTCCAAATTTTAGATTTTTGGTTCCAACCGCCGTGTCTTTGTGAGACGCAGAGTAGGTGAACGGATGATCTCCGCATGTGTGGTTCCCACCATGAAGCATGGAGGAGGAGGTGTGATGGTGTAGTGGTGCTTTGCTGGTGACACTGTCTGTGATTTATTTAGAATTCAAGGCACACTTAACCAGCATGGCTACCACAGCATTCGGCAACGATACGCCATGCCATCTGGTTTGTGTTTAGTGGAACTATCATTTGTTTTTCAACAGGACAATGACCCAACACACCTCCAGGCTGTGTAAGGGCTATTTGACCAAGAATGAGAGTAATGGAGTGCTGCATCAGATGACCTGGCCTCTACAATCACCTGACTTCAATTGAGATGGTTTGGGATTAGTTTGACCGCAGAGTGAAGGAAAAGCAGCCAACAAGTGCTCAGCATATGTGGGAACTCATTCAAGACTGTTGGAAAAGCATTCCTCATGAAGCTGGTTGAGAGAACACCAAGAGTGTGCAAAGCTGTCATCAAGGCAAAGTGTGGCAGCTTTGCAGAATCTAAAATGTCAAATATATTTTGATTTGTTACTCACTTTTTTGGTTATTACATGATTCCATATGTGCTATTTCATAGTTTTGATGTCTTCACTATTATTCTACAATGTAGAATAACGAGAAAAACCCTTGAATGAGTAGGTGTGTCCAAACTGGTACTGTGAATGTAAAGCAGTAGATCTCTTGTATTCTTTTAACTGAATGCCCCTCCCCCTACTTTTCCGATAAGTGTACAGGGACTCTTTCCCAGAAACAATACCCTTCCTTAAACTAACTGTCTCCCTTCCAAATTTCTTTAACATCCCCAGTTCAAAAACAGACTCTAACCATGGCAAGCTAAAGTCTTAGTTCCGTACTGACGAGTTTCCGTGCAATGGTAGCATGGACCTTACCTCTCCTACCTTTAACCCCCTCCACCCCTTCTGTATTTGTACCAATTGGGCACACCAAGACCAAGGAGGGAAGGTTGGAAATCAGTTATTGCCCCAGACCTTTCCAATGCCAGCTACAACTCAAATTTGTAATTCTCGTTTGATTTCGGGGAGAAGTGTTCTTATCTTGTGTGATGTTCTGAGATGTAATTTATGAATGTTTGTGCCAAGGGTCCTCTATGATTTAGTTTATCGAGCTAGATTCGATGCATGTCAACATCTTATTCTCATCGCTAAACAAATGACACTTCAAGAGTGTTGATATGTTTACTATATGTTTACAGTTTCACATTTGTTTAGGACTGTAGGCCGTGTACAATGGCATATCGATTATTCATAATGTTTGATAAATTAACATATCATTGCATGATGAGATTAGTTTTACTTTATATAACCTTCATGAGTGATAATTCATTGAAATGCGTTAAATATGATCAAACCTGAGCATGGCATTACATTTTCCCATTCGATTTTGATTGAACTCGTGTATAGTATGTTTCCGTCACCACTTTATGTCACTAACTAGTCATTGCTTCCCCTTTCCGCTCGCCTTACTAGGGCCCAGACGGACTACCAATGCCTGGTTGTTGGCAGAAGGTAAGCATTATCTTGTTATCTTATCCCTGTTAAATCCCAGTACATACACAGAAAGAGTTAACGTCTGTGGATGTGGACTTGCGCTTTACCCAGCCTTTGGCATAAGCATGTTTTAAAAAAAAAAATATTTGTCCGTTCAATATGTGTGTGTGAAATATCTAAGTTTTTCAGGCTTAAAAATGGTCACCCCATGTCTCTCTCTTACCTCATCTCATCTATCTTTCTTTCTCTGTCGTTTTTCTTGCAGTGATCAGTCTAACCTGAAAAGCATGGAGTTTGTAAATAATGCTTTTTTTTTGGTATTTATAGTTTTTTTTTTTTTATGGAAAATATAAAATAAAGAAATATGCTGTACTGTATGTAAACTATGAAAAATAGCAAAGTTCCATCACTCCTAGCTGCTTCTACTCACCTCACTGTGTGGAGCGTGTGTCACTCACATCCGCATCGTCGAGTCCAGATCCTTGGACCAGCAGCAGAACTTGCTCACACACAAAAGTGTTCAGTCCCAGTCCTTGCATGACCAGTGTGCTTGGGCACAGATTGGAATGTCATGGCAAAATTTGATTCAAGGGGAGTAAGAAGGCTGAAAAGGATGTTGTGAGAGCAGAGGATGAGGAGAAGGAGGCATTGTAGGGATCTGGACTGGCTCTTAAAAGCTTGAGCTCAACATCCGTTCATGCCATACAACTAGCTTAAAAGACTCCATTCCAACAAAACACCCTCCGCACTCCCAAAAAAGCATGACTACTGTTCCAAACTACATTTAGGCTATATGTATTGATATACGTACATATTTCATTGTTGCGTGGTTGAATTTTATGGCTTCAGCAAAACACTAACTGGCTGTCAGACTTACCTACTCAAAAAAGAAACCCCGAGATTTAGATTTGTGGTTTTATTTGTTCCTTTTTCTTGTACAAAGGGAGTCACGCCTTGGCTGGTGGCTTGAAAAGAATTGTTCCCCAGGAAGTCAAGTTGGGTTTATTTTCTTTATTGTGGTGAGATCTGCAATGAGTCAATAGATATAGGTCTTCACCGTTGCACTCGCGTGGGGCCCAGGGCCCTTTCCCTGCTGCCAACAACCACTTGTTATTGCGACTTGGAGGAGAGTGTGGGAGCTCACTACACTGTGCACAGCCAATCGGGAAATGGGCTGACGAGGACTTTGGATTCAACGGACCTGTTTGGGATCCCTCCAAGTAGGGGAGACAGTGGCCCTCGGCAGGGAGACTCCAATCATTTCTCCTGCCAATCACTAGTCTCCATGGCGATCAAGGCGAGTGTCTGCCTGTAACAATGTTACAGTCACAACACTACAAGGTCAAGAGGGTCAATGGAATTCTGCCTTTTTTTTTTTTTAAGTTTTATTCTTGTATTTACTTGTAATGTTTTTTTTCTGTGTATAACAGCCTTTGGTGCCTCAATATTTAGTTATTCATTCCTTTATCAGAACTGTGCAACTTTTTATCCTGCTTTGAGTACTAGAATGGTCTTTATTGCGGAATGGTGACCTCTTATAAATTGTTAAAGTATAAAAACACTTACGTTGCACACTGTTAATATATATTGAACGTTGATATTACTAGGTGTTTAGATGGCATGTACATTATGGCTTCAGATGAACATAAGCTTCTGTGTAAAACAAAGGGAATTTGTTTGTCTCAAAGATTGAATTAATTTTAATGATTACATAGCATCAGATTTTACACTCATTTGAAGAAGCATACAGTATGTGCAAACACTGAGATATTGAACACTTGTTTTTATTGCTGGCCATTAAGTGGCAATTGCATTTTGTGAGTTAAAATGTGCTTCACTGCAAGTTTCTTGTATCTTTACATTTAAATGCAGTAATATGTCTGCAACAATAAGCTTTCTGTACATTTTGACCTGGTAATTCAATATAGGTGAAAATGCCTTTCGGTAAAATCCATAATTTCTTGCTAGATAATTGTTGTTTTATTCAAATGTCAAGTGTCAGTTTGCCTTAACTGGATCATGTCTACAGTACTCCATATGCAACATTCAACCTTTTTATTTTTTATTTTGTTTTCTCAAACAAAATAGAAATGGTAAAACATTTCATTTCAGTTGAATTTGTAATCCAGAATCAGATTAACTGCCGTTTACATCACATTCCATAGCAATTTGGTCAAGAAGTGGGCCTATTTCTTGATTTCATAATGTTAAGGATGTTATAATCCTAACAATGCCCTTAGACACAATGATTTTTGATGCATAATGTTATTTGGAACAGTTAATTTAATATTAGAAACCAATTTCTTTATATAATTTCTACAATATGGGACGGTTTCCCAGCTACAGATTAAGCCTAGTCCTGGACTAAAAAGCACTTTCAATGGAGAATCCTTATTGAGCATACTTTTGAGTCCAGGACTAGGCTTAATCTGTGTCCGTGAAAACCGGACCTATATCGAATACAGGCACATGTCCATAAAAGTGTTATTTTTTTTGTTTTTGTGACAACTCCACCCCAACCGTACACGGCTATCGATGTCACAAAGTAAATAGTATGCTAGTAAATCATGGTGTTATTATGGTGCTATCACCTTAAAATATCTAAAGGGTATTCACTATCCATGACAACAACAGAGGTGTATTGTTTTTCATGTAACAGTTTAAATAATCTTGTGCATATACCTTTTATTTATCTGACTATTTTAAGTGTCACATTTATTTATTTGAGAAATCTTCTTAAAACAGGCATTCCTTATTATATGGGGGTAGCTTCTGAAGGTCCTGATACCAGCTTCCACAGCTTTTATCTATCATAGTGGGGCGTTGGATCATGTTATTAAGATGTCACACAAGTACATTACATACAACGTGAAGAAGGTTTGTTGTCATTATCAACTTGATATTGGTCATATCTTATTTACAATGCTAGTTCACTTCCAATTTTGCAGGCCTTAACCTTTTGGAATGCAACTTTTTGTTATTTCAAGTTAAGCAAAGTATTCATAAGACAAGAAGGTATTTACGGGCTAAAATGTTGTCCGTCCCCGACAAGCAGCGTAAATATGATAATATTATTCTTTATTTCTCTTTTTGCATTGAATGTAGTTTGTTATATATGTATAGTGGATTATAAATGTGCAGTTTAATATGTCTTCATTTGACCTAAGTGCAATTTATACTTTGGTTGATGTGTGCTGCAACAGAATGCAGTTTATTAACAGCTACAAACATGTATTATCAGGACAAGCGGTAATCAATTATGAAAAGTACCACTACATTGGCTTAGTCAATTTTTTTTTTTTTGATTTACAAGTCAATTTTGTTTTCAAACTTGTATATATACTTTCTTGTTATCCATATTTTTTTTATTTTTATTTTTTTTTTTTTTTGGGGGGGGGGGGGGGTGGGGGCCTCGATTTCTGTCCACAAATAATTTTCTTCAGTTTAATTTGTCTGTGATTCTGTCTGTCTTTTATTTTGAACCTTTGTAACCTTTGTGCAGCTGATTTGTTATTTTTTATATTATCAAGTTACACAAATACATTTAAAGGCTGATGTAGGGGCGTCACAACATAGTTGATACACACTTCTTTACCCCACAAAGTACCCACTTATCAACACCCACTTTTCTTTTTAATTTATATACTGACGTTTCCTATAACATCCTCCTTACACTTTAATGCAACCTAATAGAAGACGGAAAAGTATAAATACAATTTAAATTGATAGTAGTTTAACTATTCTCACATTTAAATACAATAAGTCCATCTCAAGGCTTTTGAAAAATGTAAATTGCATTTATGTTGTTGTTTTATGTCTATTCTGTATTTGTATCACAGATTTCTTTTTCTGCAAGTTTCCAAATTATTTAAATGTGCTATCAGATTATGGATTCTTCGGCACACATTAGCTCAAAACCCGTTCATATGACTGTACTGTTGGAGCCAAATAAATGCAGTCTTTCAAATAACCTTTTAGTCTTCATTTACAGGACTTGCACTTATTCTCTGAATATTAGGCTTCAACAGCTCTTCTTCTATGTCAGGGATGGGCAAGTGGTGCTGCCCCTTGTAGATCAATTCCCCCCACCAAAATATATATAGCTGCAAGAAGCAAAGCAGGGGTTCAGCTATGGGCCCACTGTGCCACCATCAGGAACAATTTGACAACTGTAATGATTATCACGCTTGCCAAATATCAGAACTGAAAATCAAACCGATGCAATATAACATGCTTTTGATGTACACTGAACAGAAATATAAACACAACATCAAATCAAATTGTATTTGTCACATTAGCATGTTAGCATGTTTTACATTTCAGTGGAAATACTACTAATATCAGCTTTTTGACAAGCGGTTTAGCCAAAAAATACGTCCCGTATTATCGGCAGACGGTCCCCAGTTATTGGCCACCTTAATATTTGGTTCAATTACAAGATATATCCGTTTAATTTTGTTCAAAAAAGAGACACCAACCTCGTATCCGAAGTGTTTACTAGATAGTTGACTAGTTGGTTAGCCTTCCGGTAAAAAAAAAAATATACTTTCCCATTAACTTTTCATTGTGAAGCCCGGTGCGCCCTCCTGTGAACTCTTAAAAATGGTTCTTTACCAACATTTTCTTCAGTGTTGTAACCAATAATGTCTCATCATTGAATATGTTAATTAATTATGTTTTGAGAAAGTAAATAACAGTTTAATGCTAAAATATAAATGAGTATGAATAATTTACATCAAATAGAATGTCAGTAATGTGCATTAACATAAACAATGAAAACCCTGTTGGAGTTTGTGTTGCAGAGATGCACTTGGAACATAAAGGAAGAAATACACGAAATGGGTTCAAGAAATATTGATCATATTTTAGAAATGTGATTTTTTCTTTTACAAATAAATAATTTCATATGAAAACAAACAATTACATCTCGTCCTCCATCCCTATATTGTCACTAAAAACACAGTATAAATCCAGCTCCATCGCCACCTCTGGATCCCACTGCACACACCAGCAGTGTAACCAGTGCTGGCAGAAGTCACAGCACACCCATGGCACCTGGGACCTACTCTCCTGTGGCGGGGAGCTTGCAGGTGGATCACGCTCTGAGCTCAGCAGGTGGTGTCTTCTTTTATTTGGCAAAAAAACTAATCAAATTGATTAACATGTTTTGCAAATGTAGAATACTACAGCAATAACTGAGAGAGAGAAAAATAAACAGATTTTGAAGTACCTGAGGGTGGTACCATGGGTGGCATGACAGAGGTGGCTGAGGGTGGTACCATGGGGGGGTAACAGAGGTGGCTGAGGGTGGTACCATGGGTGGTACCATGGGTGGTGAACTAACGACGGATCTCGACTCGCTCATCGCCTTGACCATTGGGATTGATGGGCTGCTATGGGAATGTAGGAAGGACTTCTTTCTGAGCCGATGCAACTAGGCAGAGCTAGGCTGTCTCCAGCCAAATGTCTACAACGGCTTCATACAAAGAGTTGCCTGTATTGCGGGACTACTCGTCATTTCGTGTCCTCCTGTCCACTAAAAGACATGGCTCACCGGTATGGGCGAGTGCTCTGGTGGGACATAAGCAGAACTTTTCCTCTCCCCTTACTCGCACCCCTTTCCATGCCATCCTGCTGTAGGGGAACCAGTCGAAACCTCTCCGGGTCGATGAGAGCTTTATGGACGCTACCCTGGCGTCCGAGCTGGGCATCCCCACTCAGCCCCCCTCCATTCCAATGGACGTTAGGGGCGGCAGGTAGCCTAGTGGGCCATTCACCGAAAGGTCACTCGTTCGAATATCCGAGCCGACAAGGTGAAGAAAAAAAAAACTGTCGATGTGTCCTTGAGCAAGGCACTTAAACTTAATTTGCTCCAGGGGCGCCGTACTACTATGGCTGACCCTGTAGGTAGGCCCTCATTGTAAATAAGAATTTGTTCTTAACTGACTTGCCTAGTTAAATAAAGGTTATATAATAAATAAAAATACGTTAGAGGGCTGGACCAGCACTCTATGGGCCGGGTCACCCACAATACCACCCCCATCAACCTATGAATGTCAGGGAACCACAGCGAGGCTATCCAATTCATGGTAATCAAGTCTCCTCAGGTTCCTGTGGTATTGGGATTCTCTTGGCTCCAGCGACGCAATCCCTTCATTGACTGGACTGCTGGTACCATCATGGGCTGGAGCCCGCACTGCCATGCCCATTGCCTGAAGTCAGCGAAGCCTGCCCTGGGACATCTTCCTGGAGGCTCAGAAGTTGCCCCGGACCTCTCCGCCATTCCCGCGGAGTACCAGGAACTCCGGGAGGTTTTTAGTAAGGCCTGGGCCACTTTGCTTCCTCCGCACCGACCCTATGACTGCGGGATAGTCCTTCTCCCAGGCACTAGACTGCCCTGGGGACTATTGTACTCTCTGTCACGTCCGGAGACCAAGACTATGGAGACCTACATCGAGGACTCCCTAGCTGCAGGGTGTATCTGTCCTTCTGCCTCCCCCGCCGGCGCAAGCATCAACGACATCCCGGTGAAGAACCGCTACCCGCTACCACTCATCGCCTCGGCCTCAGTTTTCTCCAAGCTGGACCTACGGAACGACTGGTGTGGATACGGGAAGGGGACGAATGAAAGACTGCCTTCACCATGGTCAGTGGTCACTACAAATATCTGGTCATGCCATTTGGCCTTACCAGTGTTCCAGGCCCTGGTTAATGGCGTTTTCCACAACATGTTGAAATGGTTCGTCTTCATCTACTTTGACGACATGCTTGTTTTCTCCCGCTCAGCCCAAGAGCCCTGACCCTGAGTCTGCCCGCTGTTCTGTACCTTGTCACACCGCCTTGGATTACTGACCTCTGCCTGCCCTGACCCTGAGCCTGCCTGTCGTTCTGTACCTTACGGACTCTGTTCTGGATTACCAACCTCTGCCTGACCTGTCGTTTGCCCCCCTGTTTTTGTAATAAACTTTTGTTACTTTGAAACTGTCTGCATCGGGGTCTTTCTCCTGAGCCGTGATAATAGTGCTACAGACTGACTCAGATGACCTTTGGGAGCCAACACCGAAGAGACCACGTTCACGTCCTCCAGTAGAAACTGGTTCATTCAGTCGGACCCCTGCTGCTGTCTCTGGCTCCACACCCTCCCCACCCGGCTATCTAGATGTGTGAAGGTTATACATTTGAGGGACACCTGGGTGACTTCATACTAAATGTTATGCAGCTCGCTCATTCTTGAAGGTATCAGTCTGAAACTTTGCACGAACACTGTTGACCTCTTGTGGACAACATCCACCTAAATTACCTCCAGCTTCCTTCATGTCAAAAATGATAAAATAAAAATAGAAACCTTATGTTTCTTTGTTTTATCTTTTACCAGATCTTTTGTGTTATGTTCTCCTATTTTAATTTCACATTTCCAAAAAACGTCAAAGTGTTCCCTTTCAAATAGGTTCAAGAATATGCATATCCTTGCTTCAGGTCCTGAGCTACAGGCTGTTAGATTTTGGTATGTCATTTTAGGTGGAAATTGAAAAGAAGGGTATAAGAGGTTTTAGGTTGAAAAGTTGCTCGCATACAAAAGTGTGCTAAAAGCATGCTTACTGGCTAGTGGCTATTTACAGTACATTTCAGCTCATTGCCAAGCCCCCGAACCCTTTCTTGGCACATGACATTACATTGCTAATGTACATTGAAAATATGTTCTGAAGAACCATATCTTCACCTTAGAACAATCCTTGCTGCTTTGTTCTGCAGCCTCCTAATCTCATTTGCTGATGCATTTCCTCAGACCACAGATCATATTTAGTCTTCAACACCAACTGTTTCGTTTCCAGTGCTGAAATAAGAGGGTAACGTCAGGAAGTAGCAGGAAACATCAGCCAAATAAGATGGCAACAACCAGTTAACACCATAATTACCCATTAATAGTTTGTAGCTGATAAGTACTGATATAAAGATTGATGAATTATCCTGGTTGTTATGTAGGAACAACTATTAATTACTGAAGAACGATCAATAGTAGAGGCACCTGGAACTTTCACTCATGCTGTACTGTATGTGGGCCATCAAAGAAAACATACCTTTTGGGTATTTCTTGTTGCTGGGTAGTTGCCATCTTGATTCCGTCTTTCTTCTGACTACTTTCCTGTCGTTACCCAGTTATTTCAGCACTCTACTTAAATATTGTGTACCTTACCCAGGGGCGGACTGAAACAATAATTCAGGTCGGGAATTTGACTCCATCCCAGGCCACCCTGTTCACGCAAACCACCGGACCGCTAATTTTGTAGGCTAACCCTATTTGTTGATGTAATGGATACCAAACTAGTTATACATTTGGCCACTATGTTCATCTTGGAAGAAAGTTATCCACGTTACAAAATACAAACAGTTGGGACTGGCCAACAAGTAGCCTCTCTGAACACTGAGTTTTCAAGGTATGCTATGGCTATGGTGCACCCTCAAAAACTCACTAGGTCGTAGCACATACAAATGTACAAGACTAGACACACAAAACAAATGTTCAAATTATTATCTTTATATTCAAGCATCAAGCATATCAAAAGTATCAAAAAACTTCACACACACACTTTCACTGAACTTGAACATAAGCTAAGTAAGTATAATACAAAAGTCGAAAAAGCACTTCTCTACAAAAACAAATTTTATTACAATGTTCACTCACTGGTGTCCATAAAGCAAAGAGCACAAAAATAAACACATCTATACACTGAGTCAATGAAATGGAACATTGGCTACATAACTGCAAGTATAATACGAAAGTCCAAAAAACATGCCTCTGTACAAAAGCTTTAACTCACAGAAAATGTTCTTTCACCCTTGTCAGCCTGTTAAGGAAGAGTGATGGCATAGCTACTTCAGACTAACCAGTAAGTAATTACCACTAGTAAACCAGTAGGCGGTGCAGTAACTCACTGCTCTCTGCCATCTTGTCAATTATGTCATCTTTGTCAAGTCCCATAAGAATCTCCTTCTCTGTTGCCATCAAAAGGAACGCTTCAAGGATCTCGTGAGCGAGGGAGGTTCTTAGGAAGTTCTTCACGAATTTCAGGGTGGAGAAGATCCTCTCACAAGCCACCTGAGTGATGGATAGGGTGAGGAGGAACTTGTAGCCCAAACCAATGATGTGATATGCATCTGTGAGCAGATTGTACTGAGACAGGAGAAGATAGCAGCATATCGGGCAGTTTTTACATGTGGAACAACTTCTGCTCACCAACCCCACACTTTCATCAGGATCCTCAAAGCCTTCCCCTGATTCATCACTGGCGGCGCCGGCCATGGTGTTGAACTCTTCCAATGCTGACTGTTTCAATCTTTCACACTGTTGTGCAAGGCTGATCAGTTCAGCCTGCAATGCCTCAACAGTGGCATGTTCATCAAATTCCAGTAAGCATTTGCTGAGCTCCTTCATGGCTGTCTTTGGAAGGCCCTTTTCTCTGATGCTTCGGCTTCATGTAGGAGACATCTGCACACAGCACTGCATTTGCTGCATACCGGCGGTGAACAACATTGTCCAGTACCACATTGTGAATCTTGATTTTGTAATCCATGTCTGCATTAGCAATGGGCTCGTCTTCTGCCAACTCACCTGGCTTTCTCTTCTTTTTTTTGGTTCTCTTCTCTGGGAGAGCAGTCTGAGCTTCGGCATCACAGTCCTGCTGCTCCTCCAGAATGCCATTGGCCCACTCAACAAAGTCATCTGCTGCCCTCTTCACACCCTCGAAGTCTCGGGCACACTTTCTCAGGTTACCCTCCGTTCCCGTCACCAAGTGCTGTGCTGTTACAATATCCATGCCACTTGTTTGCAAGTATTTAGAGAGAGGGGACGTCTGCTCAAAAATCCTGAGAAACACCTCAGCTGTAAGTATGGTTTCATCCTTTAGGAGAGCATCCTTGTACCCTTGGGCCTTGCTTAGGATGGCAGGTTTTATGGTCACATCCTTTTAAATTCTTTCCATAGTGATGACCACATCCATGTAAAGTGCACTTTGCAAAGCTTCCAAATACTTTTCTCAAGGCCTCTTCTTTGGCCCAACAGCGTGTTTCACCAATTACATCAAGCCATCTGTGTCTCCTGTCCTCACTGGTTTCCTCCCATAGCTTCATGCACTTGTAGGAATCTCAAATGAACACTGCAATGTCATTCAGTAGTGAGAAAAGGGATTCACTTGCCACAACAACCACAGTGGTGTCAGTTAGCACAAGGACATGTGAGTAACACCATATGTGTACTTGGTTAGGAGACTCTCCTGTGAACAATGCAGAGAAGCCCCTGTATTATCCCTGCATATTAGCTGCTCCGTCTGTTGCATTACCAACACACGGTTTGGTATCTATGTCCATCTTCTCAAGGGTCTGTTTCACAAGGTCCACAAAGTACTGTCCAGTCGATGACTCACAGTCAATGACCACAATGAGTCTCTCATCAGTGACATATCGCAGAACTACTGCACACTGGTCTTTGGATGTTAAATCCTGTGTTGTGTCCATTTGTATTGAGAATATCCCTGCCTTTCTCACTTCAACAGCAATTGTCTGCTGAATCAACATTCTAATGACTTCAATTACATTATTCCATGATCTGCCTCCTCTTTCTGACCTGGACTCGTTGAACTGACATTTGCTTATCACTCAGAAGGGTACGGATGTCTGTTTTGCTGGCTCTGAGGAAAAAGGCTTCTGCACTTTCTCTATGGGTCTTGCTTCTCTCATGTTCCTGTACTCTCTGATGGGCATGTTTCCAGGCCTGCATGCCTCCTTTGACAAATGCACTATAACTGGCTGAAGGTTTTGCGAATGCAAGACATACTGAGCAGAACAAGGAGTGAGTTACTTCATTGTATGTCAGCCATTTTCTGTTTATGCCATCTTTGTAGTGGAATACATTGGGAAGGACTCTTTGAGGGGTTTGTTTTGTGTGGTACTGAAAAAAAATCAAATCCTTGGACTGAGGACGGGCAAAATAATGAAATGGATTTTCAGTGCTTTCGCTGTCCCTTTCTATTTTCCCTGTACTGAACCTCTCTCTCACTCTCTCTCTCACTCTCTCTCTCTCACTCTCACACTCTCTCTTTCTCTCTCACACTCTCTCTCTCTTTCTCTCTCTCTCTCTCTCTCTCTCTCTCTCTCTCTCTCTCTCTCTCTCTCTCTCTCACTCTCACACTCTCTCTTTCTCTCTCACACTCTCTCTTTCTCTCTCTCTCTCTCTCTCTCTCTCTCTTTCTCTGCACATCTGGTTGCTCTGCAGAATGAGATTAACATTGTAATTAACCTCAACTTAAACTTGTATTACTTGTGCAGTCATCGATTGTACCCCCCCCCCCCCCCCCCCCCCCCCCCAGAAACCACTCTGTTATCAGACTCACTATCATTAGTGTATCAGTAGGTTACATTAATACAGCTTTGGAATACATTAAGAGAGGTCTCTTAATTTGGAGTGGTCTCTTCATTTGGAGTGGTCTCTTCATTTGGAGTGGTCTCTTCATTACTGTTTATTATTGTAGTAACTTGTAATGCTGGTACTAATGGCGTTAATGATCTTTGTCATTGCCTGTGCCGTGTCACACAGGCTACTGTGTTACGTTCATGGATGTATTATGGTTACGTTACTGTAGCCTGTTTCGCTGTACAGTGTATGTACACTTTCCCTGGCTTATGTGTCATGAGTCATGACCGAATGCTGGCAAGTCCATAGTCTAAGTTTACTATTTTTTACTAGTTGAAACATATTGCCTTCAATGTCATATTATGATCGCTATGTTGCACTCATTGCTATGATATAATTCCTCCACGAAGACGAAAGACGTGCAAACTGTTTAGCCTACCGGCCGTTAAGTCACTATTATTAGCTAGGCTACTTAGCTAGCCATGCTGGGTGTCGTTTGTGTGAGTCAGTGTGTGTGTTTTAGCTAGTGTTTTTGACTGACCTGGTCCCTTGCTGGCGAACATGTCGCTTATTTTGCAGCATTTAGCTGCGTCTGTGGCAAGGGACTTTCTCTTTTTTATTCTCTCCCTCTCTGCTCCACCTTTCCTTCTCTGACCGTCCTTGTCTAAAATGTTATCGGTAGAGAAGCAGGTAGACGGTTGCTATGTGCGTGGCGGAGAGACCTGCATCGAGAGAGTGAGAGTCGCCTGATGCGTGGATTCTCCGTCAACTCAGTCCTGCTTGCTATATTATCCCTGGTCAAGTTGACTTTTCACGGAAGGCCAAAACGACCTTCAGGACACTGGGAAATGTCCCGGTGCTCCCAATGGCCAGTCCATCACTGCTTCCACCCCTCCCCTAATAGGAGTTTATATATACAATATACATTTGAGAGACAGCATATTTTACATTAATTACCTTTTGTTTGTTTTTAGTCCCCGCCTTCAGCCCCCATCAACCCCTCCCATTTATCTCTGAAGACCATCCTGTTTTGATATCTAGTATTTTTCAACTGTACTGTGATGTTTCACAAAAG
This sequence comes from Thymallus thymallus, assembly GCA_023634145.1. Lineage (NCBI taxonomy): Eukaryota > Metazoa > Chordata > Actinopteri > Salmoniformes > Salmonidae > Thymallus > Thymallus thymallus. Next base: position 3,404,743 of record CM042422.1, read on the forward strand.
TTCTGAACCTTTCTATTCTCATAGTTTCTACTGATTGTTAACTAAAGATAAACTTTTTTGCTAAGACTATTATTATGTTATTGATCGATTGACTATGAATTGTCAAATCACTCAGCAGTGCTATTTGCAAAGTAAAATGTTGCATGTAAATGTTGCAATCTTTCAGCCGTTCCTGAACCTGCGACCAAAAACAAGCTACATATGGGCAGCACCAAAATAAATGATCTAATGACTGTCACTTTCCAGCTAAATCTGCGGAACTGGGATGGTTGTATTCCCCATATACAGTTGAAGTCGGAAGTTTACATACACTTTGGTTGTAAAACTCATTTTTCAAACACTTTTTAATGTTAACAAACTATAGTTTGGCAAATCTACTTTGTTCATGACACAAGCAATTCTTCCAACAATTGTTTACAGACAGATTATTTCACTTATAATTCACTATATCACAATTCCAGTGGGTCAGAAGTTTACATACAAAGTTGACTGTGCCTTTAAACAGCTTGGAAAATTCCAGAAAATGATGTCATGACTTTAGAAGCTTCTGATAGGGTAATTGACATCATTTGAGTCATTGGAGGTGAATCTGTGTCCGTATTCCAAACCCTACCTTCAAACTCAGTGCTTCTTTGCTCGACATCATGGGAAAATCAAAAGAAATCAGCCAAGACCTCAGAAAAAAAATGGTAGACCTCCACAAGTCTGGTTCATCCTTGGGAGCAATTTCCAAACACCTGAAGGTACCAAGTTCATCTGTACAAACAATAGTTCGCAAGTATAAACACCAGGGGACCACGCAGCCATCATACCGCTCAGGAAGGAGACGCGCTCTGTCTCCTAGAGATGAACGTACTTTGGTGTGAAAAGTGCAAATCAATCCCAGAACTACAACAAAGGACCTTGTGAAGATGCTGGAGGAAACAGGTACAAAAGTATCTATATCCACAGTAAAACGAGTCCTATATCGACAGCAAGGAAGAAGCCACTGCTCCAAAACTGCCATAAAAAAAACAGACTACGGTTTGCAACTCTTTGGAGAAATGTTCTCTGGTCTGATGAAACAAAAATAGAACTGTTTGGCCATAATGACCATCGTTATGTTTGGAGGAAAAAGGGGGAGGCTTGCAAGGCGAAGAACACCATCCCAACGTGAACCACAGGGGTGGAAGCATCATTTAGTGGGGGTGCTTTGCTGCAGGAGGGACTGGTGCACTTCACAAAATAGATGGCATCATGAGGAAGGAATATTTTGTGGATATATTGAAGCAACATCTCAAGACATCAGTCAGGAAGAAGGTTTGTGGGCAGAACTGAAAAAGCGTGTGTGAGCAAGGAGGCCTACAAAACCTTACTCAGTTACACCAGTTCTGTCAGGAGGAATGGGCCAAAATTCACCCAAGCTTGTGGAAGGCTACCCGAAACGTTTGACTCAAGTTAAACAATTTAAAGGCAATGCTACCAAATACTAATTGAGTGTATGTAAACTTCTGACCAACTGGGAATGTGATGAAAGAAATAAAAGCTGAAATAAATAATTCTCTCTACTATTATTCTGACATTTCACAAAAGTGGTGATCCTAACTGACCTAAGACAGGGTATTTTTACTAGGATTAAATGTCAGGAATTGTGAAAAACTGAGTTGAAATGTATTTGGCTAAGGTGTATGTAAGACTTCATTCTATTGGTTGCAAGAATTTTGTATAATAATTATATTTGAAAAACTCTTAAATTTTGAATCAGTTCACAAACCATGTACCATAGAATCGGTACATCAAACATCTCCTGCCAACTATTTTGCATCATATATGGCGCAGCTGTACATTTTTTGGTCCTTAATTGAAACTTATACTTGTTGATTTATCACAATTTTCGTTAGCCAGTTTTGGTCTTTAATGCAGGGCCGACATACAATTTCCTTACCTTCTCCCCTTTCCACTTGCCTCTTCCATTTTTGTGATAATGCTGACATCAGTTGGTTGTAATCTTGGATAGAGCAGATATTTCCATATGTCTGTGTTAGCTGCATGTGTGACGTAACTCCACCAGTCCTATAATTTACAAAGATTATACCGTTTTTATTCTGTTTATCCATAATATTTATTATAATATTTGTTCAGTCTTTTCTGGTGTAATAAACTCAGGACCGGCCCTGGGCATTAGCAAAATAAGGGGTCACTTAGGGCCTCAGCTGCTAGCGGGGTATAACATTTATTGGAATGACTGGAATTCTGATAGACTTTGGTTTTAGACTTTGGGGAGAACAAGTATTTGATACACTGACGATTTTGCAGGTTTTCCTACTTACAAAGCATGTAGAAGTCTGTAATTTTTATCATAGGTACTCTTCAACTGTGAGTGACGGAATCTAAAACAAAAATCCAGAAAATCACATTGTATGATTTTTAAATAATTAATTTGCATTATATTGCATGACATAAGTATTTGATACATCAGAAAAGCAGAACTTAATAATTGGTACAGAAACCTTTGTTTGCAATTACAGAGATCATACGTTTCCTGTAGTTCTTGACCAGGTTTGCACACACTGCAGCAGGGATTTTGGCCCACTCCTCCATGCAGATCCTTCAGGTTTTGGGGCTGTCGCTGGGCAATACAGACTTTCAGCTCCCTCCAAAGATTTTCTATTGGGTTCAGGTCTGGAGACTGGCTAGGCCACTCCAGGACCTTGAGATGCTTCTTACGGAGCCACTCCTTAGTTGCCCTGGCTGTGTGTTTCGGGTCGTTGTCATGCTGGAAGACCCAGCCATGACCCATCTTCAATGGGTTATAAACCTGTTCAATTCTGAAACATGCCACCTACAGAAGTTCTCGGATGACTCCGCAATTGTAGGGTGCATCAGGGGTGGGCAGGAGGAGGAGTACAGGAGCGCAATCAATGACTTTGTGTTGTGGTGTGAGCAGAACCACCTTCAGCTCAACATCAGCAAAACAAAGGAGATGGTGGTGGAACCAAGGCCCAACTGACTGCAGTCCCTATACAGGGGATGGATGTGGAAATGTTTGGGTCATACAAGTTCCTGGGAGTCCATATGGACAACAGGCTGGAATGGGCTGGTAACACCGGGGCCCTGTACAAAAAGGGCCAGAGCCGACTCTACTTTTTGAGGAGGCTCAGGTCCTTCAACGTGTGCAGTAAACTACTGCATACCTTCTACCAGTCTGTGGTGCAGTGGTGTGCTGGGGCGCCAACATAAAGGCTGTTGATGCTTCTCGGGTAAATAAGGTTATCAGGAAGGCTAGCTCAGTTCTGGGGATTAGCCTTGACACTCTAGAGGAGGTGGCGGCGAGACAGATCCTGGCCAAACTGCTGGCCATCATGGACAATGTCACCCACCCTCTGCATGCCACGGTTTTGACGCAGAGGAGCACCTTCAGTCACAGACTGATCCCACCACGGTGTGTCAAACCGCGCTACAGGAGTTCCTTCCTGCTGGCGGCTATTAGACTATTTAATGCCTCACCAGGGTGCCGTGCCGTCAGCAACATAGACCTGGAACTGTTGGGGTGTTAGGACCTAGTTTAACAATTAGGCATCCATCCGTGAGTAACTCTGGTCTGTAATCACTCATTCACTCAGGACTTATTTATTCATTCAGGTCTGTATATACATATTCATGTACAGTTGTTATATAACATCACATGCAATATTGTAAGTAATTCTTGGATTCACTGAGAAATGCATATTAGTATCCTTTCAGTTGTATCTTTTTTCATTCCATTGAATGTGCAATATGTGCATTTATCTGTAATTAAACCCTGCACTAAGGACTGTATTGTAAGGGAATTACTATTATTACCCTAAATATTCACCCAACTTATTGTGGGAAGCTTGTGGAAGGCAACCCGAAACTTTGACCCAAGTTAAACAATTTAAAGGCAATGCTACCAAATACATGAGTGTATGTAAACTTCTTACCCACTGGGAATGTGATGAATGAAATAAAAGCTGAAATAAATCATGGCCCCATCCTGCCTGATGTCAACAGTAAATGCTGGTGGCAGTGGTTTGGGCTACAAGTTCCTCCTCACCCTATCCATCACTCAGGTGGCTTGTGAGAGGACCTTCTCCACCCTGAAATTCGTGAAGAACTTCCTAAGAACCTCCCTCACTCAAGATAACCTTGAAGCGTTCCTTTTGATGGCAACAGAGAAGGAGATTCTTATGGGACTTGACAAAGATGACATAATTGACAAGATGCTAGAGAGCAGTGAGTTACTGCACCGCCTACTGGTTTACTAGTGGTAATTACTTACTGGTTACTCTGAAGTAGCTATGCTATGACTCTTCCTTAACAGGCTGACAAGGGTGATAGAAAATTATCTGTGAGTTAAAGCTGTTGTACAGAGGCATGTTTTTTGGACTTTCATATTATACTTGCAGTTATGTAGCCAATGTTCAATGTCATTGACTCAGTGTATAGATGTGTTTATTTTTGTACTGTTTGCTTTATGGACACCAGTGAGTGAACATTGTAATCATTTTTTTTTGTAGAGGAGTGCTTTTTCGACTTTTGTATTATACTTACTTAGCTTATGTTCAAGTTCAGTGAAAGTGTGTGTGTGTGAAGTTTTTTGATACTTTTGATATGCTTGATGCTTGAATATAAAGATAATAATTTGAACATTTGTTTTGTGTGTCTAGTCTTGTACATTTGTATGTGCTACGACCTAGTGAGTTTTTGAGGGTGCACCATAGCCATAGCATACCTTGAAAACTCAGTGTTCAGAGAGGCTACTTGTTGGTCAGTCCCAAATGTTTGTATTTTGTAACGCGGATAACTTTCTTCCCAGATGAACATAGTGGCCAAATGTATAACTAGTTTGGTATCCATTACATCAACAAATAGGGTTAGCCTACAAAATTAGCGGTCCGGTGGTTTGCGTGAACAGGGTGGCCTGGGATGGAGTCAAATTCCCGGCCTGAATTATTGTTTCAGTCCGCCCCTGGGTAAGGTACACAATATTTAAGTAGAGTGCTGAAATAACTGGGTAACGACAGGAAAGTAGTCAGAAGAAAGACGGAAACAAGATGGCAACTACCCAACAACAAGAAATACCCAAAAGGTATGTTTTTTTTGATGGCCCACATACAGTACAGCATGAGTGAAAGTTCCAGGTGCCTCTACTATTGATCGTTCTTCAGTAATTAATAGTTGTTCCCACATAACAACCAGGATAATTCATCAATCTTTATATCAGTACTTATCAGCTACAAACTATTAATGGGTAATTATGGTGTTACCTGGTTGTTTCCTGCTACTTCCTGACGTTTCACTCTTGTTTCAGCACTGGAAACTAGTGCTACCCGTATATCTAATGATAACTGTTCTATACTGACTCTGATTTTGTTCTATAAATGTTTCATTGAGATTATTGTATTGCCTGTTGGTTTGGTGTTATGCTACTGTCTCGCAGAAGAACACGCTGAGAATAGTCATCACAACAAGAAGCATGTGATACTGCAAACAGAGGGGCTATAAAGTCAGTGAAGTAAGCATAACTTGACACTTGTTCCATAGAAGAGCTATTGTTTAACCAGACTGGGGTAGAAACTGAACTTGTATTTATTAGGGATCCAAACTCTTCTGGGGTCCAAACACATTAAGGTATTTACATCATACATTAAACAAAAGATGAAACAGTACATCACATAACATTATTACACCACTACATATCTACAATACAAAATGTATTATAAACTGGGAGGTTCGAGCCCTGAATGCTGATTGGCTGGCTGACAGCCGCGGTATATCAGAACGTATACCATGGGTATGACAAAACATTTATTTTTACTGCTAATTGACTTTGGAAACCAGTTTACTATAGTAATAAGGCACCTCTGGGGTTTGTGATATATGGCCAATATACCATGTATATTAGCCGTGGTATATTGGCAATATACCACACACGCCCTACGTGCCTTATTGCTTAATTATAGCACCATACAACAATGTTGTCCGCAGTGCACCAAGGACCCTGAAAGAAAGCATAATGAAACATTAAACAAAGTGCTTTTGTAAACAGGTTCAGTTAGATGTAGCTGGGATGGGATCAGCACCTGATGACTGGACATATTGAATGGGTGTTGCCTTCTCTTCCTGCCAAACCAACATTGAATTTCCACTCCTGACATAAATGATTTATCAGTCATTATCATCTCTGGATCCTCATTAATTAAATAGAAATTAAACTATTTGGACGTTTCTTTGCAGCATCGCTGTTGTCAGTCTAAACTAAATTGGCTGTTTTTTTTTTTACACAAGTTACCAGTTGGGTGACACTAATTATCCTTGTTTAAAACACATCTGCCAAGAGTTAATTGGGAATGAGGTTAAACCTGAGTGAGATGCACATTGGATGTGAGTTGTTCATGCTGAGGTAAATCATCAAAGAGCAGCCCAACATATTTGTGTGTTGTGTAACGATAATTTTTTTTGCGATGATAAAAGAAAGTGGTAAATGTAACCCCAACTGCTATTTTTTATTAATACACATTGACTGGCTGACTCAAATCTGGGCAGGGTAAGCCGTTTCTAGATCTGTGTTTATATTAGTGGACACTTCTAACACAGAACTGTTACTGGACCTATGTGCTGCTCTCACTTTGAGCTGTGAGAGGGAAACAGCACCACCTTCTGGACATCCAGACAAAGTTTATCTTGTGTATTATTATTTCAACATGCACTGATCCAAACAGAATTCAGGCTGTTTTCCAAGCATGAATTCAGTTTGTATTCAATACTACCACAAATTGTATAATCTTTGGTAATACTTAAATAAAATAATAATCTGTTGCAATGATGTGAACGGTTGCATTATGTATGTTTTTAACTGTGAACAGAAATATGCTGCTACAAATTAAGATGTATTTTACCACACAATGCTAGATGCTCATTTCCGTCTATCACGGATCTCAGCTTTAAAACCTCTACAGGATCTACGGTTGAGCTAACGTGTGCTAATGTGATTAGCATGACTGTTGTAAGTAACAGCAAACTTTCCAGGACGTAGACATATCTTATATGGGCAGAAAGCTTACATTCTTGTTAATCTAACTGTGCTGTCTGATTTACAGTAGCTATTACAGTGGAAAGATACCATGCTATTGTTTGAGGATACTGCACAACAACAAAACACTTATCACGGCAAGTGGTTTGATACATTCACCTCTGAAGGTAAATAATGTACTTAAATTCAGTAATCTTGCTCTGATTTGTCATCCTTAGGGTCCCAGAGATAAAATGTAGCATAGCTTTCTTTGATAAAATCAATTTTTATATTCAAACTGGGTTCTACAGTTTGAACCCGTTGTCTCGCCCGGCCATCTAGATGTGTGAAAGTTAGTGTACAGTTGAAGTCGGAAATTTACATACATCTTTGCCAAATACATTTAAAGTCAGTTTTTCACAATTCCTGACATTTAATCCTAGTAAAAATTCCCTGTCTTGGGTCAGTTAGGATCACCACTTTATTTTAAGAATGTGAAATGTCAGAATAATAGTAGAGAGAATGATTTATTTCAGCTTTTATTTCTTTCATCACATTCCCAGTGGGTCAGAAGTTTACATACACTCAATTAGTATTTGGTAGCATTGTCTTTAAATTGTTGAACTTGGGTCAAACATTTCGGGTAGCCTTCCACAAGCTTCTCACAATAATGGTGTTTATACTTGCGTACTATTGTTTGTACAGATGAACGTGGTACCTTGAGGCGTTTGGAAATTGCTCCCAAGGATGAATCCGACTTGTGGAGGTCTACACATTTCTTTCGGAGGTCTTGGCTGATTTCTTGGAATTTTCCCATGTTATTGAGCAAAGAGGCACTGAGTTTGAAGGTAGGCCTTAAAATACATCCACAGGTACACCTCCAATTGAATCAAATGTCAATAAGCTTATAAGAAGCTTCTAAAGCCATGACATCATTTTCTGGAATTTTCCAAGCTGTTTAAAGGCACAGTCAACTTTGTATGTAAACTTCTGACCCACTGGAATTGTGATATAGTGAATTATAAGTGAAATAATCTGTCTGTAAACAATCGTTGGAAGAATTACTTGTGTCATGCACAAAGTAGATGTCCTAACCGACTTGCCAAAACTATAGTTCATTAACATGAAATCTGTGGAGTGGTTGAAAAATGAGTTTTCAACCTAAGTGTATATAATCTTCCCACTTCAACTGTATGTCTACTTATGATAAGTAAAAGGTTTATGTTTCTGTCTTCATATGATATGGAAAAATATATCCAATGCAAAAAACATATACATTTAAATGCTATTCATATTAATTTCCAAAAAATTCCCGCTAATTCCCATATATTTCTGTTAATTCACACGGATAGTTTCCACCTCTGAATATTTCCCAAAATGTGCAACCCTACGCAGTGTTGGGGAAGCTACTCTGAGAATATAGTTTTACATTACCTAGTGTGATTAATCAGGCTGTAATACACAATATTACTGGTCGAGTCAGATTACTGATCGAGTCAGATTACTGGTCGAGCAGATTACTGGTCGAGTCAGATTACTGGTCGAGTCAGATTACTGGTCGAACAGATTACTGGTCGAACAGATTACTGTTTGTCATGTTCATATCTCACTGTGCTCTTATTTTTGCAACACTGTTTAGCCAATTGTATAGGTCTGACTGCATGTACTGGAGTTTTTCCTCAATGTGTATGCTAACTAAATAATTTCACATTACGTTACAAATCCTGGAGTTAAGTAGCTGATGAAACTCAACCACGATTTAAGATGGCGTTGACCAGCGACTGGAGCTCTGAAATCTCATATTTAAATTATCAGAAACGACTATTTCAGCACTGAAAGACTAAGACTAGTTGAGACACCCAGTCATCGCTAACTGCATACAATCATTGTCATGCTTGAATAACGTTAACACATAGCTAGTTAGTAGATGGATGCAACTTGGATTATAACGTTACAGCCAAAGCAAAGCCTGTTTGAGTTTTATATTTGGACATTCCAACACTGCGAAAGGTAGACCTTATAATGTCTCCATAATTCATTTTACTCTTTCGGTCAACAGATTTCTGGAAGTAGCGAAGATCTAGTTCGTAGATAAACACTTAATATAATAAAAGCCCATGCAATCATTTGAATGAGAGAATGGATTTCATTCAAAAAACTGTACCAGAATGTGATCAAAGGTCTGTTTTACTTTGGAATGTGTCATTTATCTTGCGACAGGCAACAACTGCCCCCCCCCCTACTTGATTGCCTCTGTTGGCAATTAAGTAGCCTATTCATTTAAATGACATTGTAGGCTACCATTTGAAACAATACTCAATGTTGAAATGAAGATATCACTGGAGTCATTGCAAATCAATTGGTGCCACTTGTGTAGCCTACCTAGAGTTGGAAAACCTAGAACTTCACTTGTGTAGCCTACCTAGAGCTGGAAAACCTAGAACTTCATTTTATTGTTGTAGCCTTGGTTAATATTACATTATTGAACATGCTTAGTTCATTAAATTGGAAGTAATCAAAGCTCTTATCGCAATTACCAACCAGTTAGAACGCATTAGATTGACGTAACAGTGGTCAGATTAGGCCCCAGGTTTTAAAAAAATTAAATGCTTGTCAAGACTGGTTTTTGTGACTGCACTTAAAGAAACTTCTTGAAGTTTTCCAGATTGACTGACCATGTCTTAAAAGTAATGATGGACTGTCGTTTCTCTTTGCTTATTTGAGCTGTTCTTGCCATAATATGGTCTTGGTCTTTTACCAAATAGGGCTATCTTCTGTATACCAGCCCTACCTTGTCACAACACAACACAACTGATTGGCAGAAACGCATTAAGGAGGAAAGAAATTCCACAAATTAACAAGGCACACCTGTTAATTGAAATGCATTCCAGGTGACTACCTCATGAAGCTGGTTGAGAGAATCTAAAATATATTTTGATTTGTTGAACAAATGGCTACTCATGATTCCATATGTGTTATTTCATAGTTTTGATGTCTTCACTTTTAATGTAGAACATAATAAAAATAAAGACAAATCCTGGAGTAGGTACAATTATAAACCTGGTTCGAGCCCAGAATGCTGATTGGCTGAAAGCTGTGGTATATCAAACCATATACCATGGGTATCCAGGCAGTCCGTATTCCGTCATGCTTAACAACTGCTCTTAGCCGTGGTATATTGGCTATATACCACCCCCCCCAGGCCTTATTGCTTAATTATATCAGTCAAAACAAGTTAAATCGACATCCATTGATGGGAAATTATCTGGAAAGTTAAATAAGGGCAAAGTATCTGTTCTCTTGCCACATTCAAATCAGTGGAGGCTGCCGAGGGGAAAACAGCACATAACGGCTGGAACGGAGCGAATGGAATGGCATCAAACACGTGGAAACGATGGAAACCATGCGTTTGATACCATTCCACTAATTCCGCTCCAGCCATTACCACGAGCTCATTCTGCCCAATTAAAGTGCCACCAACCTTCTGTGGTTCAAATGTCATGTCACATTGAGACCCTCATTTAGCTTCTAACGTCGTCACAAGTTCCTACGACATTCCTTCTTAATTGGCTCGATAACATTATGGATAAAGGGCTTATTGTATAAATATGGCAACCCTCTTGCTGTGACAAAAAACTAACAAAATGGGCACGTTTTCAGCCCTTTTGGGCAGCTTGAATTGTCATTGGACAATAAATGTTTATCTAGACCTGACAACCCTCCTCCCCTTAATTGAAGTTTAAGATGGTTAGTTAAGGGTTACATGCTGACAACATTTTGTCCACCCACACCAGACGCAAGTTGAAATATCAAAATTAATTAACAAAACTATATTATTTTGGGGACAAGTTGAAAAGCATTAAAACATTTATGTCAATCTAGCTAGCTTGCTGTGGCTCCCTAATTTGTCCTGGGAAATAAACATATTTGACCTGAAATGCACAAGGTCCTCGACTCTTGACAATTAATCCACAGATAGAAGCGTAAACAGAATTAGTTTCTAGTCATCTCTCCTACTTCAGGCTTCTTCTTCTTCTTCGAGTTTATATGGCGGTTGGCAACCAACTTTAAGGTGCATTAACACCATTAACTGGACTGGATTTTGGACCTCAATTCATCTTTCAATCACCCAATGAGGAGATGGGAGAGGCGGGACTTGCAGCGCGTCATGCGTCACAAATAGAATTTTAGCGCCTGGGATACGCAGACCGGCGCGAGCAGTGTGGATGCAGAGACTGAATAACGTGACGCACGCGACACGAGCGGTGTGGTCAGCATGTTATAGACAGCAGAGGTCAACACAATGTTAAGATCCCGAGTCTTCTCATTGGCTGTCAACCCCAAAACAAGTTCATGTCATCGTAAACCAATGTAGTGCATTAGTCGTTTAACCACAACCACCGATTGCTTTATGCTAACCAGTTTATACATAAACGGGAGTTAGAAATGACCGCTAAATGCTAAAACTGAAAATTGACAACTTCTACAGCGAAAAAGCGCCCGTTACAAAACATAAATTACAAATTAGACAAATAGCCACTTTGTTAGATCAGAATTGGAACGAATCGAGTCCCAGATAACAATTACCACAAAAGGAAAAAGTAAATGCGTAGCTAATGACAGATTAAAAGGTTAAAGTATATTAGGGAATACGTTTACTTGTTAGTATTTCTATCGTCCAATAGTATATTATAAATCACAAATAGCTTAGATACCATTGTCCATTGATAAGTAGCCTTAAAGTAACCCGTCTTCCATCTGTTCAGATTCTCTGGTGGAATATTTGAAGATATTAAGATTCCAAAAATGTAAAGCCAATAGAACATAGCCAGCTTGATAGCAGCAACAGCCACTGATCATTAGTCAATATTTGGTTAACAGATGGATGACTAGGATCTTGTTTGGAGTATTTTAACTTGTTGACATTGTATAAACCATCAATTATCAGTTAAAAAAAAAAAAAAACCTGCTCACCTTCAGAAATGCAAGTGCATGCAGCACCATCTTAATATATCATGCAATCTGCCAAAGCTTGAGTAAAATACACAATTCCCTTATGTTCAGTAGTCCGCTCAGTTTTCAAACGTCAGTCTCATTCAAAAGTACAAAAACAGAAGTCCAACGTCAAACTTCAAATTTAGGAATACTATGGACAGTTACACCATTCGAGTCAGGACACTAGACATATTTTCAAATCATTTTAATGTTGCAGTACAAATACACATTTTACTTAGATTTCTGACTCTGTGCCTGTGCTTTAAGAACCTTGACGACTATCTTCTGTTCTTCAATCAGGAAAGCACGCTTGATCCTGTGGTAGACAGAAGGGTAGAAGGTTAGTGGATCAGGTAACTTGGAGATCTTCAGGACATGCCATTCATTGATGGTTACTTTACAAATACTGACCAACATGTCAACACTACCATCAAATATAAAGAATGCATGTTGCAAAGACCAGAAACATCCATCTTAATCTCAATGTGAAAACCAGAGGCTGCTAAAGCAAACAAAACACACTTAAAACTTAAGGATAGAAATTAAACTACGGCTGGTGCCTCGAACGCAATAACATCTTTCTGGCATAGTTAGTCCAATATGCAAGTAAACCTTGCCAGCCAGAACCACCCATGGGCAGGAGTAGAGCTGTGACGGTAATTGAATATCCATATAACTGACAGTTATGGACGAAGACAGTCATGTAAATAGCTGCCAAAAACAGTTTAAATAGGCTTATTTAAAAAATACTTTAATGTCATGTAGATAAACTACCTAATAGCGAGAGTTGTTTTGCTAACTTAAGCTGTTTAGAGCGCTAGAGGCTAGGGCACTTGAGTAAACAATTGTTTGATGTGGACTTTATTTTATACAATGCACCTTTTCATTTCTTGCTAGTAAATAAGTCTTAAAAAAGATTGGATGTGTCAGACTATTCATTTTTCAAGGCCTATCATATGATGTGTCAAAGAGTTCACAACCTGCTACACTTGTGAGAAACATGTTTTGGTTTATTTCATACCATCATTTACGTGCTCCATGTGAGCAATGAGCATGTGTCTGGTTTCTCTGTCCGGTTAGTCAGTTTATAATTAATTAATAATATACAGTTTCAGATCTACACTAGGGTTTTCACTAAGCAATTTCATTTAATAGCCTAGATGTATTTTATGATTGAAGATGCGTTTCGTAACTATTACACCACTCCAGCCGATGCTTGGCTCAGAGTATTGTTGATTGAATTCACACTAGTGTGCCTGGGGAAAAAAATAATACACCAATCGATTGGTAGAAAGAGCAGATGACTCAGTCTACCAGTCTTTTGGAGTATACTTTAAAATGCCCAGATGTCATACTCACGTCAGCTTTGACAACAGATATGGGTGAGGCACTACCGAAATCAACGAACAGCAGGAAACAACTGCATATGACACATGTCATGTTAATTAGGCCTTTTGATTGGAACATGTGATCGTTTTAGATGTTGGCTCTTAATGGATCAAGCCATTAACCAAGCCATGTTTCTGTGCAATAGCCTTTTGATTTGAACATTTGAAAAGTGTGTGTACTAGGCAATTCAATTAAATCTATGTACGTTACAGCACTTGGTTTTACTAATAAATGTCTGCGTCTGGCTTCAGTTGTTTTAAATTAGGATACATGGGCCACGGTATTGGTCGAATGTGATCGTCTACCTGTAACCAGCCTGAGTAGAACTACAACTCCTATTCTATTAATTTCAGAGAAATTAATTGAAATTAGCTGGTTAATGCGATGAATGTCTGTTGAATTTGTAAAAATCCAAGCTACACAAGTTGCAGCCACTTATTACTAAACTGTACGTGCTAAATAGTATGCAACGATGAAAACATAGTATGCCGTTTCTAACCTGTATATAACCTCCTCACAATGACTCTGTACTGGTACTTCCTGTATATAGCCTCCTCACATTGACTCTGTACCAGTACTTCCTGTATATAACCTCCTCACATTGACACTGGACCGGTACTTCCTGTATATAACCTCCTCACATTGACTCTGTACCGGTACTTCCTGTATATAACCTCCTCACATTGACTCTGTACCGGTACTTCCTGTATATAACCTCCTCACATTGACACTGGACCGGTACTTCCTGTATATAACCTCCTCACATTGACACTGGACCGGTACTTCCTGTATATAACCTCCTCACATTGACACTGGACCGGTACTTCCTGTATATAACCTCCTCACATTGACACTGGACCGGTACTTCCTGTATATAACCTCCTCACATTGACACTGTACCGGTACTTCCTGTATATAACCTCCTCACATTGACACTGTACCAGTACTTCCTGTATATAACCTCCTCACATTGACATTCTCATTCACCTTCCACAGTTTGCTAGATATCAATCTTATAAACTGCACATTTCACCTGACATATACAACACTTGGGACAGATTCTTCAGAAGGCTGTATTAGGGATACATTCTTACCTATCACGCACACACTTGGCACACATGGCACCGCCGTAAGCCCTGCTGACGTGCTTCTTTGTCTTTGAGAGCCTCATCAGGACCTGGGGTCTCACCGCCCGGATCTTTAAGACAAAGAAATGCTTGTGAGCACATATGTAACAAACCAGGTTCATGTTAAGGAGAAACGATATGGGAGAAAACATTTTGAAACAAACTTCACTTATTTGAACAAAATCTCAACAAAATGATGGCATGTTAGAAGTGCCCAGACACTTTTTGCGATCTCACTTGTTTGAGAAACACATCAAGTTGTCATTCCAATGTGTGCGACTAGCGGGCTGCTTCTCTGTAGCACTGACTGTAGGAGACCGCTGGAATCGCACAAAACTGAATATAATGGTAAAGATACAGTTTGGAATGACAGATCCATGAGTACAACAGTAAAGACCTGCATCACTATACTGAGTGTTGCAGTTTAAAAGGATGTATTTGGGTGTTTTTGGAGCATTAACTTGTTGTGCCCCTACAACTGCTGAACGAGAAAGTATAAATCACTGGAGGAGTAAGTTACCCAAAAACAAGTGAGACCGTCACAAGTGTCTGGGCACGTCTATAACATCTTAAACAGATTAGGTTAGAATAAAGTGAACTTCTCCTTAAAGATTGTTTGAAAAATGCCACCATTCTCACTTTAAAAGGTAGTCACAAGAAGAAGAAAAGCCAAAGTCAAATAGAGCCAATGTTTGCCTTACTTTACTTCATCTGCAGGTAAGAAAAGCATGTGCAAGCAAGTAGGCCAAGCTGATGGGCTGGGCATTAACATAGCGCTTCCCATCCTTAGGGTGCCTTTAAAACCATACAAACTGATGTGTAAAAACACAGCAACTCAATAGTCAGTGGAAGCAGCGAGTTGGGAAAGGTTACGTATTGTTGTGGCAAGTCTCTCAGAAAAGTAATGATGTATCTGGGCTCCCGAGTGGTGCAGTTGTCTAAGACACTGCATCTCAGCGCTAGAGGAGTCACTACAGACAACCTGGTTCAAATCCAGACTATCACAACCGGCCGTGATTGGGAGTCACATAGGGCGGCACATAATTGGCCCAGCGCCGTCAGAGTTTGGCCGGTGTAGATAAGAATTGTCATTGTAAATAAGAATGTGTTCTTAACTGACTTGCCTAGTTAAATAAAGATATCTGCCAACTAATTGAAAGTGTAAAACAAATCATTTCTCCCCACCCACACCACTATGCCGGACATTAGTTTTGGTTGAAGCACCATTAGTCTCCAGATCAGCACTGAGTAAAACAATAAAGCCATACTATACCACATACGAAAAAGTGACTAGAAGCCCCTTCAAATGAGTGGATTTGACTATTTCAGATACACCGGTTGCTTACAGGTGTATAAAATCGAGCACAGAGCCATGCAGTCGTCAAAGGAAAACAAAGGCCTTACAGAAGAGCTCAGTGACTTTCAACATGGCACCGTCATAGGATGCCATCTTTCCAACAAGTCAGTTAAGTCAAATTTCTGCCCTGATAAGCTCACAGAACAAGACCGCAGAGTGTGAAGCGCATAAAAATTGTCTGTTCTCAGTTGCAACACTCACTGCAGAGTTCCAAACTACCTCGAAGCAACGTCAGCACAAGAACTGTTTGTCGGGAGCTTCATGAAATGGATTTCCATGGCCGAGCAGCCGCACACAAGCCTAAGATCACCATGCGCAATGCCAAGCAACGGCTGGTGTGGTGTAAAGCTCTCCACCATTGGCGCAGTGTAAACGCCTTCTCTGGAGTGATAAATCACGCTTCACCATCTCGCAGTCTGACAGACAAAACTGGGTTTGGCGGATGCCAGGAGAACGCTACCTGCCCCAATGCATAGTGCTAACTGAAATAATGGTCTGGGGCTGTTTTTCATGGTTCGGGCTAGGCCCCTTAGTTCGAGTGAAGGGAAATCTTAACGCTACAGCATACAATGACATTCTAGACGATTCTGTGCTTCCAACTTTGTGGCAACACTTTGGGGAAGGTCCTTCCCTGTTTCAGCATGGCAACTCTCCCACGCACAAAGCGGGGTCCATACAGAAACGGCTTGTCAAGATCGATGTGTAAGAACTTGACTGGCCTGCAAAGGGCCCTGAACTCAACCACATCGAACACCTTTGGGATGAATCAGGCGGCAGGTAGCCGAGTGGTTAGAGCATTGGGAACGTAATCGAAAGGTTGCTGGATCAAATCCCTGAGCTGACAAGGTAAAAATCTGACGTTCTGCCCCTGAACAAGGTAGTTAACCCACTGTTCCTAGGCAGTCATTGTAAATAAGAATATTTAGGATATATATAGGACAATACTTACTCCACGCAGTCTACCAGGGCAGATTCCACATGCCGACTTCGGTGCCTTGCCCACCTTCTTGGTGTACAGGTACACTATGCGGTTACCAGGAGTCCGGGACCTGTAAACGGGGGCATACACATTAAACAACGCAAAATTGCCCACAATATGTAAGCATATCTTTATCTCCCCCCCCAAGACTACTTCCTATTCAAAATAAATAGGTAGTTAGATACCACCATGTGCAAGTCAGTACTACTTAATATCAACAACCAAAGAGTTCAGGCCATGAGAAAAGCCAGGTAACTGGCCAAGCTATATCTATATGCCATCCATCTACTTACAGCCTGGTTTTGTTGGAGGCTGTGTTGTAGGACAACCTGCGACGGTAAGTTAGGCGCTGGACCATGTTGATACCTGTAAATACACAATTGCAGGTCAGTAGTATAACGTGTTCTGCCGATTCATTGCTTAACTTCCTGCCTTGATATTTAACTAGGTAGTTTATTATGGGGACTGCGGATGGAGTCAACGTTAATGGGCAAGTAAGCCAGCTAGCTGACATGCTACCTAGTCAGTTACTTAAACCTATCAAAAGCTGAAAACATTCGGATTTTACTCTGAATACACGTTAGTTTGGGAAATTTAAACAAGACATTTTAAAAGGCAGCAAAACTGCAACGGCAATTTGTAGTTACGAAAATGGAGACATTTCTGCCTTGGGTTAATGTTACTGACGGTATGACGACAAAGTACACGGATAATATTATCATCAGCATGTTATCGCTTTCTAACACTGGAAATATAGCCGTTGAAATACGACTTGTCGTTTTTATATACACACAGATTACAACAGATTGCGTTGATAAAAAAAATAATAATAAGCGAGGGAATTTAGGCCGCCATACCTTCTGTCAACGTAACCGGAAAAGGAAAGACCAAAGACGCTGTTGAAGTTCAAGACAGGAAGGATGAAGTTCTTCTTCCTGTGAATTTCCGGCAGAAAGGACGCTGTGTTGCGTATTGCTGCCATTTGCAGGTCGGAGTGAGTATTGCACCTTTTATATATCTAATAGCCTCACACCCGTAGGTGCAGGCCGGTGCAGCGGCCTCATTTAGAGAACCTAAAACAGGAAAACATATGAACTATTTGCAATTAGTGAGAAGAGAGAAAATCTGTGTTTTATTTTATTTTAATGTAAAATAATTAGACATAGGATTCTTATAATTAGACATAGGATTATTTTTCCTATTGTGTTTTCATAGTCATGGCACAATATATTCCTCATCTTTTCAGTCCATGATGGGTTCATATTCCCCAAGGACCAGGCACGTCTCTCATTTAATTGGACCTAGTAGCTTAGGATATCAAATCAAATGTTATTTCTTACATGCGGCGAATACAACAGGTGTAGACCTTACCGTGAAATGCTGACTTACAAGCCCTTAACCAACAATGCAGTTCAAGAAAGAGTTAAGAACATATTTACTAAATAAACTAAAGTAAACCATTTTCCAAGTTACACAATAAAATAACAATAACGAGGCTATATAGAGGGGGTACCGGTACAGAGTCAATGTGGGGGTAAAGGTTAGTAACGAGGCTATATAGAGGGGGTACCGGTACCGAGTCAATGTGGGGGTACAGGTTAGTAACGAGGCTATATAGAGGGGGTACCGGTACCGAGTCAATGTGGGGGTACAGGTTAGTAACGAGGCTATATAGAGGGGGTACCGGTACCGAGTCAATGTGGGGGTACAGGTTAGTAACGAGGCTATATAGAGGGGGTACCGGTACCGAGTCAATGTGGGGGTACAGGTTAGTAACGAGGCTATATAGAGGGGGTACCGGTACCGAGTCAATGTGGGGGTACAGGTTAGTAACGAGGCTATATAGAGGGGGTACCGGTACCGAGTCAATGTGGGGGTACAGGTTAGTAACGAGGCTATATAGAGGGGGTACCGGTACAGAGTCAATGTGGGGGTACAGGTTAGTAACGAGGCTATATAGAGGGGGTACCGGTACAGAGTCAATGTGGGGGTACAGGTTAGTAACGAGGCTATATAGAGGGGGTACCGGTACCGAGTCAATTTGGGGGTACAGGTTAGTAACGAGGCTATATAGAGGGGGTACCGGTACAGAGTCAATGTGGGGGTACAGGTTAGTAACGAGGCTATATAGAGGGGGTACCGGTACAGAGTCAATGTGGGGGTACAGGTTAGTAACGAGGCTATATAGAGGGGGTACCGGTACCGAGTCAATGTGGGGGTACAGGTTAGTAACGAGGCTATATAGAGGGGGTACCGGTACAGAGTCAATGTGGGGTTACAGGTTAGTAACGAGGCTATATAGAGGGGGTACCGGTACCGAGTCAATGTGGGGGTACAGGTTAGTAACTAGGCTATATAGAGGGGGTACCGGTACAGAGTCAATGTGGGGTACAGGTTAGTAACGAGGCTATATAGAGGGGGTACCGGTACCGAGTCAATGTGGGGGTACAGGTTAGTAACGAGGCTATATAGAGGGGGTACCGGTACCGAGTCAATGTGGGGGTACAGGTTAGTAACGAGGCTATATAGAGGGGGTACCGGTACAGAGTCAATGTGGGGTTACAGGTTAGTAACGAGGCTATATAGAGGGGGTACCGGTACCGAGTCAATGTGGGGGTACAGGTTAGTAACGAGGCTATATAGCGGGGTACCGGTACAGAGTCAATGTGGGGGTACAGGTTAGTATCGAGGCTATATAGAGGGGGTACCGGTACAGAGTCAATGTGGGGGTACAGGTTAGTAACGAGGCTATATAGAGGGGGTACCGGTACCGAGTCAATGTGGGGGTACAGGTTAGTAACGAGGCTATATAGAGGGGGTACCGGTACAGAGTCAATGTGGGGGTACAGGTTAGTAACGAGGCTATATAGAGGGGGTACCGGTACAGAGTCAATGTGGGGGTACAGGTTAGTAACGAGGCTATATAGAGGGGGTACAGGGTACAGAGTCAATGTGGGGGTACAGGTTAGTAACGAGGCTATATAGAGGGGGTACCGGTACAGAGTCAGTGTGGGGGTACAGGTTAGTAACTAGGTTATATAGAGGGGGTACCGGTACAGAGTCAGTGTGGGGGTACAGGTTAGTAACGAGGCTATATAGAGGGGGTACCGGTACAGATTCAATGTGCGGGGTACAGGTTAGTAACGAGGCTATATAGTGGGGGTACCGGTACAGAGTCAATGTGGGGGTACAGGTTAGTAACGAGGCTATATAGAGGGGGTACAGGGTACAGAGTCAATGTGGGGGTACAGGTTAGTAACAAGGCTATATAGAGGGGGTACCGGTACAGAGTCAGTGTGGGGGTACAGGTTAGTAACAAGGTTATATAGAGGGGGTACCGGACCAGAGTCAGTGTGGGGGTACAGGTTAGTAACGAGGCTATATAGAGGGGGTACCGGTACAGATTCAATGTGCGGGGTTACAGGTTAGTAACGAGGCTATATAGAGGGGGTACCGGTACAGAGTCAATGTGCGGGGTTACAGGTTATTAACGAGGCTATATAGAGGGGGTACCGGTACAGAGTCAATGTGCGGGGGTACAGGTTAGTCCAGGTCATTTGTACATGTAGGTCGGGGTAAAGTGACTATGCATAGATAATAAACAGCGTAGCAGCAGTGTTAAAACAAAGTCAATGTAATAGTCCAGATGGCCATTTGATTCATTGTTCAGCAGTATTATGGCTTGGGGGTAGAAGCTGTTAAGAAGCCTTATGGACCTAGACTTGGCGCTCCGGTAACTCTTGAGCACAGTTCGTTAGGAGCCTGTAAAATGGCAGCCATCCCATTATCTGTATTTAAAGTTTTGCCATAGGCAGTGTGGTTTATGATACTGCTTTACAGTCGAATGTAACAATATATCACTTACATTGAAGTAGGCCTATGTATCAAGTTTAAAGTATTGTCATATGCACAAGCAATATGACAACAATACAGTTATAAATATCACTAGTACTATAAAAATGTATTGTTAAAAGTTAAGTAAAACAAAAAACAATAAAAACATGAGAAATAGAGCTGTAACTACTGTAAGTACTGTAATTGTATTTATTTTGTTGAGCAGCCTGCCCTACAATATTTCAGAATTCACGGGCAGTCCATCATATTTAGGCACACGTTCTGCTGACAGGTCCACAACAAATTGACATTGTTTTCTCCTTCAGAAACTGACACGGTCCTTTTCCGGACCCAGCATAAATTACTGCTAAAGATTCAAACATTCTGCCAACACAGTAAATAAACCTGTAGCTTATCTAAGGTACTGGACAGTATGGCTAGGCTACAGTATTGCCGTGCGATAGGAGCGTGACATCATAGCCTATTTAATCTCAGAACCTATACCAAGGCAGGACATCGAAACCTAATAATCTATTTATGCAATAAATATTGAACGGACATTAATCTTCGTTATTGTCGTTATTGTCACCATAAAAGTGAATGGAGGCATTTTCTAGGAGGAGATTTAATTATCTTTGAAACGTACAGTTTTATGACAGGTCTAGGTCTGATTTATAATGGGGAACAAGTTTATACATCTCAATATTTTTGTACATATTCAGACTTTAGACAGTGGTTAGAAATGAGGCCCCAGAGCCATAACTACATACTGTTGTCAGGACCTAGGTTTTTATTTTTTCAATGTAAACAATATATGCCAGTTTATAATATATGCCTATATATATATTTTAAATATATATGCCTATATATATTATAAAAAATAAACTGGCTACACCACCCCGTTCACGAAAATGTATCGCTCCTACAGACAGTGAGTCAGGTGGCTGTGTGTAACAGCTTTGCACACACACACACACACACACACACACACACACACACACACACACACACACACACACACACACACACACACACACACACACACACACACACACACACACACACACACACACACACACACACACACACACACACATATATATATAGACATACACATCAAAATATATTATATATATTTTCCCCTAACCCTACCACCCCTCCCTTAATTGGAGTAAACTAATCAACAACAACACTTAGGCTTCTACTTCCAGCTTATACACACTATATACCTTTTACGGACACAATCTATTTTACTTTAGTTATATTATGTTTGTTTTTTACTCCTGTCGTTCCTCTACCCTCAACCCCTCCCATCTATTTCTATCTAATCTATATACATTCTACAGACCCTGTATGTTTTACATGTGTTCTCTTGTTATTAGTCCCACCCTTCAGCTCCATTCAACTCCTCCCCATCTATCTCTTAACACCATCAATATTGGATTTATATTTGCCATACATTTATAAACTGTGTCTGTGATGCTTCACTAAAATTCTGAACCTTTCTATTCTCGTAGTTTCTACAGATTGTAAATTAAAGATACAATTTTTTGCTAAAATAATTATTATATTATTGATTGACTATGACTTTTCAAGTCACCCAGTATTGCTATCTGTAGCGTTAGCTCCAGGTTATCACCCAGTATTGCTATCTGTAGCGTTAGCTCCAGGTTATCACCCAGTATTGCTATCTGTAGCGTTAGCTCCAGGTTATCACCCAGTATTGCTATCTGTAGCGTTAGCTCCAGGTTATCACCCAGTATTGCTATCTGTAGCGTTAGCTCCAGGTTATCACCCAGTATTGCTATCTGTAGCGTTAGCTCCTGGTTATCACCCAGTATTGCTATCTGTAGCGTTAGCTCCAGGTTATCACCCAGTATTGCTATCTGTAGCGTTAGCTCCAGGTTATCACCCAGTATTGCTATCTGTAGCGTTAGCTCCAGGTTATCACCCAGTATTGCTATCTGCAGATTTAGCTCCAGGTAAATGTTGCAATTCTTCAGCCATTCCTGGACCTGTGACCAAAATCTGTACTAATCTTATCAAACAAGTTAAGAACTTAAATACATATATATATATATATATATATATATATATATATATATATATTTATAATTATCTATCTTCCCTGTAGGCCCTACATTAAAATGCAATCAAAATACAGTTAAAAATGCAGTTAAAAATATAGTTAAAAATACAGTTAAAAATACAGTTAAAAATGCCATCCGTTTTTGTTTGTCTTATCTCGACCGCTCCCCTGGAGTTTATAGTTTAGTTAACAACCTTTTTTTAACAATACATCACTGATATTAATACAGAATCATAAGTAATATTCAAATAATTAATGAAACGAGATAATACGATCATCTGTGTGCTCCACTGTGTGGAGCTTGATTAGTAATGCCTAGGAATACAAATGTGAACGCTATGTAATTTTAGAAAACAGATATTTAGGTAGAGTTGACGATTTTATGAAATTCATCATTACTGAACAGTCGCAGATGCTACATGTCAGTGTGAATCGTTTCTCATATTCCCCAAATCTTGTTGAAAACCCAAAACATTGTTGAATTCAAACGTTCTGTTGACAAGTCCAAAACAATTTGCCATTGTTTTCTCCTATAGAAACTATAGAAACTAACACAGTCCTTTGCCAGATACAACGATCGATCTGGCCCAGGTATCCTGGAAGGATATTGACCTCATCCCGTCAGTAGAGGATGCTTGGTTGTTCTTTAAAAGTGCTTTCCTCACCATCTTAAATAAGCATGCCCCGTTCAAAAAATGTAGAACTAAGAACAGAAATAGTTCACTCCAGACTTGACTGCACTAGACCAACACAAAAACATCCTGTGGCGTACTGCATTAGCATCGAATAGCCCCCGCGATATGCAACTTTTCAGGGAAGTCAGGAACAAATACACACAGTCAGTTAGAAAAGCAAAGGCTAGCTTTTTCAAACAGAAATGTGCATCCTGAAGCACTAATTCCAAAAAGTTCTGGGACACTGTAAAGTTCATGGAGAATAAGAGCATCTCCTCCCAGTTGCTCACTGCACTGAGGTTAGGAATCACTGTCACCACCGATACATTTACGATAATCAAAAATGTCAATAAGCATTTTGCTACGGCGGGCCATGCTTTCCACCTGGCTACCTCTACCCCGGCCAAAAGCTCTGTACCCCCCTCAGCAACCTGCCCAAACTCGCCCCGCTTCTCCTTCACCCAAATCCAGACAGCTGATGTTCTGAAAGAGCTGCAAAATCTGGACCCCTACAAACCTAGACAATCTGGACCCTTTCTTTCTAAAATTATCCGCCGTAATTGTTGCAACCCCTATTACTAGCCTGTTCAACCTCTCTTTGGTATCGTCTGAGATCCCTAGAGATTGGAAAGCTGCCGCGGTCATCCCCCTCTTCAAAGACCCAAGCAAACCATTAGGGCTACAGTTCTAATGGTCTCTAATTGTAAAAGTCCCAAACACACAATGTAGTGTTTTGCAAATGTATCGATATTGGGTTGGGTTTAATGATAAATGTCACTAATCACACTACATAGAGATTTTTTCTAATAGTTGTATTGAAAAACATACGACTGCCATGCAATGGTTTATAATTATATTACTTTATTAGGGGTTGTCACAACATTTTAGTCACTAGCCCATTTCTCCATCAAAGTTTTGGTCTTGCAGGAAAAGTCTTCATATGAGAATTGCACCATCCAGATAAGCCCTCACAGAGCTGCCATTTTTTTGGGACAATCCAAGGAGAGTTGGGTTGAAGCATTAGGTTGCTAAGAGAAGGACAAACTTAATTGCTTTCATGGAGGACTGGCTTGACTACACATTTTATTTTCATAATGAGCAAAAGCTAGTCGTTTCAAAGAAAATGTTGTGATCCATTTAATAAACACAAGAGACCCGCAACATTGATAAAAGCTGGATCAGCGGCATCTAGTGGGCAAAACATGGTACTTCCAAATTAATTTATGGTAAAGAATAGATAGATAGATAGATAGATAGCTAGATAGATAGATAGATAGATAGATAGATAGATAGATAGATAGATAGATAGATAGATAGATAGATAGATAGATAGATAGATAGATAGATAGATAGATAGATAGATAGATAGATAGATAGATAGATAGATAGATAGATAGATAGATAGATAGATAGATAGATAGATAGATAGATAGATAGATAGATAGATAGATAGATAGATAGATAGATCATTATTGCAAGTTGATATAAGTAAATAAAATAAAACATATTTGCATGGTTAACTATACAGTTAAGTATGCAATGACTTACAATATTGCACATGATATGATCTAACAACTGTACATGAATATGTATATATAAGTCCTGAATGAATGAGTGCTGAATGAATAAGTCCTGAGTGAATGAGTGATTGCAGACCAGAGTTACTCACGGATGGATGCAACACAGTTGGTCAGCACAGACCCTCAGCACCCTTGGGCTGATGCCATCAGGGCCCGCCGCTTTCCACTGATGTAGTCTCTCCAGCTCTCTCTTCACTTGGTTGGTGGTGAAAGCCAGCCCAGGTGGGGAGGTGGGGGGAAGGGGGGTGTTGAGGATCAGTCCAGAGGGAGCGGGGGCGGGGAGGGGGTCGCTGATTGTCTCGACGGAGGTGTCGTGTGCAAAGGGAGGGTGTTTGTGTCCTGGAGAGCTGGAGGGGAGGTGGACAGAGCTAATATCAAACCTGGGAACTTCCCCTCAGCAATCCGCAACTTCAGCTCCCTCTGGATGCATTTCAATTTGTTCCTGTCCCCCTCCTTGAAGGCCCTCTTCTTCTCATTCAGAAGGGCCTTCAGGTCGCTGGTGACCCAGGGTTTATTATTTGGAAAACAGCGTACCTTCCTGGTGGATACACAAAAATTGATATAGTCCGTTATGCAGTCTGTAAGTCCATCAGTGCCCTTCCCATGAGCCTCACAGAGCACATCCCAGTCTGTCTCAAAGCAGTCCTGAATGCAAGCGACTTCAATAGCAAATGTCTCTTAACAGGAAAAAAAAACATTACAAAGAATGAACGCAATTTTCCATACTACTTGTCGGAGAACTG
This sequence comes from Thymallus thymallus, assembly GCA_023634145.1. Classification (NCBI taxonomy): domain Eukaryota; kingdom Metazoa; phylum Chordata; class Actinopteri; order Salmoniformes; family Salmonidae; genus Thymallus; species Thymallus thymallus. Next base: position 3,430,522 of record CM042422.1, read on the forward strand.
ATACTGGTTGTTGTGGTGGGATTGTTGTGGGGTGTCGTGGGGGTCTGTGGCTATTGATCATTTTATTGGATTCCTCATGTTTTAATCATTGTTAGGAAGAATTATGGTCCAAATTGGATGTCAGTTACTATGTTTATTGAAGAATATACAGTATGAATCCTATAAATTAAAATGGCCAATTTGGGTGCAATCAATTAGCTTACTTTCTCAGAGATCAAATTATATTTCAACAAAATAATATTTCTAACTACAGAATCGATTTCAGAACAATCTGAGATGGTGGGGGTCGAAATCCTCTTTGAAGTATTTGACAGTATTGCCGTGCGATACAGAACCTATACCAAGGCAGGACATCGAAACCTAATAATATATTTATAAACTAAATATTGAACAACAATTTGTCTTTTGCATAGAAGAGTGGGCTGTAGCATTTAACCTACTTTTAAATAGTTTTGGATATACAAACAAATTGCAAAATGCACGGACAGGCACTAGCTGTATAGGCAACATGCATGTTTAGTAGAAAAAGTTATATCAAAACATTCGGCCCACACCTCTACAGAAATGTATTCAGAATTTAATTGCCGTTCCAATAGTTTCACAGGTGAATGGAAGGAGTTTTCCAGTTTGAGTTTTAATGCTCATTCACGCATAGTTTTATAACGGAAAACATGGCATGCGGCAAGTTTATGAACTTGGACAGAGCTAATATCAAGTTTATGAATCTCAATATTTGTGTTCAGCCCAACCACCAAGCGGGCAACATTTTTTAGTGGCCTCCCTTTTGACGACAGAGAGAAATAACGTTTTAAAGTTAATTTCCTGCAATTGTACACGAATGCCATGCTAATGATATCGGAGTAAGAGTGAAGAACAAAATCAATGGGGTCCCTCTGGAGGTCAGGGCCCCTGGAGGTCAGGGCCCCTGGAGGTCAGGGCCACTAAAAAAAAAACTAAAAATCTTCTCCAGCGTGAAATAGTTCCCAACCGTTCAGATAGTGTTGTGATTGTGCGTGAAAATAATCCCAGATCAATAAATGCACGTGCGCCTCTTTATGTGGATGGCCGTTTCTCTCACACCCTCCTGTAGCGCCCAACATCAACCCTCAGCACTTTGACACACGAGTATGAGTGTTTATATGCTGACCTCATGCCTCAACAAAATTCTGATTGGTCAGTGTCAATACTCCTGGCCACCATTGATTGGCAGATGTGTGAAGCAAATGCGGGTGCCCACAGAACAGTTTTTCACGCTGGGAAGATGTTTTCATGACACCCTGTCCGCTCGTTATTCAGCCATGACTACTATAAGTTTAGATAACTGTCTAGATTACCAATCAAAACATTATGAGCTGACATGGCTATTTGAGTGACCGTCAGTGGCTGACAAAACAAGACAAAAACTGCTGATGCAAAACCAAATTTGTATATTATACTATTCAACGCTCAACAGTAAATTGAGACCCCGACTGAGTTCCAAACCCCCCCCCCCCCGAACCCCCCAATAACAGGCTGTTGTATTTCTCGGGGGGCCCCCTAGCGGCATGGTGCCCTAAGCAATCGCTTATGCTTCTTATGCCAGGAGCCGGCCCTGCTGCATACTACAAACTATAACCCAAAATGCGCAAAAATTGGCATTTATAAATATTTTACTTGAGGTGAGAATGAGTTTAATTTATCTCAAATGTTTGACCATATTTGTGCACAATTTCAGGTGGCTGAAGTGGGATATTTATTTATTATGGATCCCCATTAGGTATGCAGATACTCTTCCTGGGGTCCAGCAAAATAAAGGCAGTTATATATTTCAAAACATTACAATACGTTCACAACAGATTTCACAACATATTAACTGGTTCCCTCAGACCACTACTCTACTACAACATATCTACAATACATTAAGTGTTCCCTCAGACCACTACTCTACTACCACATCTCTACAATACATTAAGTGTCCCTCAGACCACTACTCTACTACCACATATCTACAATACATTAAGTGTTCCCTCAGACCACTACTCTACTACCACATATCTACAATACATTAAGTGTTCCCTCAGACCACTACTCTACTACCACATATCTACAATACATTAAGTGTGTCCCTCAGACCACTACTCTACTACCACATATCTACAATACATTAAGTGTGTCCCTCAGACCACTACTCTACTACCACATATCTACAATACATTAAGTGTTCCCTCAGACCACTACTCTACTACCACATATCTACAATACATTAAGTGTTCCTCAGACCACTACTCTACTACCACATATCTACAATACATTAAGTGTTCCTCAGACCACTACTCTACTACCACATATCTACAATACATTAAGTGTTCCCTCAGACCACTACTCTACTACCACATATCTACAATACATTAAGTGTTCCCTCAGACCACTACTCTACTACCACATATCTACAATACATTAAGTGTTCCTCAGACCACTACTCTACTACCACATATCTACAATACATTAAGTGTGTCCCTCAGACCACTACTCTACTACCACATATCTACAATACATTAAGTGTTCCCTCAGACCACTACTCTACTACCACATATCTACAATACATTAAGTGTGTTCCTCAGACCACTACTCTACTACCACATATCTACAATACATTAAGTGTGTTCCTCAGACCACTACTCTACTACCACATATCTACAATACATTAAGTGTTCCCTCAGACCACTACTCTACTACCACATATCTACAATACATTAAGTGTTCCCTCAGACCACTACTCTACTACCACATATCTACAATACATTAACTGGTTCCCTCAGACCACTACTCTACTACCACATATCTACAATACATTAAGTGTGTTCCCTTAGACCACTACTCTACTACCACATATCTACAATACATTAAGTGTGTTCCCTTAGACCACTACTGGCATTCTCTCAACCAGCTTGATGAGGTAGTCACCTGGAATGCATTTCAATTAACAGGTGTGCCTTGTTAAGTTAATTTGTGGGATTTCTGTCCTTCTTAATGCGTTTGAGCCAATCAGTTGTGTTGCTATGATGAAACTGGCTCTCACGAGGACCGCCACAGGAAATTAAGACCCAGAGGTACCTCTGCTGCAGAGGATAAGTTCATTAGAGATACCAGCCTCAAAAATTGCAGCCCAAATAAATGCTTCACAGAGTTCAAGTAACAGACACATCTCAATGTAAGGATTAATGTCCAGAGACCTCTCTGGAAATCTCTATGTTCTTTTTGGAATTGGATCAGCTGCGCCGCATTGCCTCTAATTGGGAGCCTATTTATGTTCAGCATTCCCACCTGTGTTTGTGGGTTTTTGTGTGTGTTCCTGTTTGTTCGCGCCGGTTCATGGCTGCTGTCTTTCCTTTTGTTATTTCTGAGTTTTCTATAATAAAAGGAATGTTTTTGCAACACAGCTCTGCGCTTCGGATCCTGTCTCATAGCAACCGTGACACTCAACATCAACTGTTCAGAGGAGACTGCGTGAATCAGGCCTTCATGGTTGAATTGCTGCAAAGAAACCACTACTAAAGGACACCAATAATAAGAAGAGACTTGCTTGGGGCAAGAAACACGAGCAATGGACATTAGACCGGTGGAAATCTGTTATTTTGTCTGATGAGTCCAAATTTGAGATTTTTGGTTCCAACCGCCGTGTCTTTGTGAGACGCAGAGTAGGTGAACGGATGATCTCTGCATGTGTGGTTCCCACCGTGAAGCATGGAGGAGGAGGTGTGATGCTGTGGAGGTGCTTTGCTGCTGACACTGTATGTGATTTATTTAGAATTCAAGGCACACTTAACAAGCATGGCTACCACAGCATTCTGCAGCGATATGCCATCCCTTCTGGTTTGTATTTAGTGGGACTATCATTTGTTTTTAAACAGGACAATGACCCAAAACACACCTCCAGACTGTGTAAGGGCTATTTGACCAAGAAGGAGAGTGATGGAGTGCTGCATCAGATGACCAGGCCTCCACAATCAACCGACCTCAACCCAATTGCGATGGTTTTGGATGCAGAGTGAAGTAAAAGCAGCCAACAAGTGCTCAGCATATTTGGGAACTCCTTCAAGACTGTTGGAAAAGCATTCCAGGTGAAGCTGGTTGAGAGAATGCCAAGAGTGTGCAAAGCTGTCATCAAGGCAAAGGGTGGCTACTTTTGATTACTACATGATTCCATATGTGTTATTTCATAGTTTTGATGTCTTCACTATTATTCTACAATGTAGGAAATAGTAAAAATAAAGAAAACCCTGAATGAGTAGATGTGTCCTAACTTTTGAGTGGTACTGTACATAGACATACTGGCTTTACTCAAAGCCAGTGGCATGTCTTTAATAAAGACTGAGAAAAGTAAGGGGCCTTAACAGCTGCCCTGGGGAATTCCTGATTCTACCTGGATTGAGTTGGAGAGGCTTCCATTAAAGAACACCTTCTGTGTTCTGCTAGACAGGTAACTCTTTATCCACAATATAGTAAGGGGTTTAAAGCCATAATACATAAGTCATGATGGCACGCTTATTCATAAAAAACAAAAAACAGGAAAATATAACAAGATGCAATCATTTGCCTTTCGTGAGAAGAACGAAAATCTGTTTATTTTATCTTAGCAATTTAAAATACATTTTTCGTATTATTTTATTTACATGATCATTGCAGAATAAATTCCTCACCTTTTCTGACTGTGATTCATATTCATATTCCCAAAGTAGCCTATAGTAAAAAATTCCTCATCCCATCTCTCATTTAAAGATGCATTCTCAAACTTTTGGATAATTCAAATCAAATAACATTTTATTGGTCGCATGAACAGAACGGGTGTAGACTTTAATTACGAGCCCATTCCCAACAATGCAGAGTTAAAAAGTAAGACAAATATTTGCTGAATAAAAAAGGAAATAGTAACACAATAAAACAATAACGAAGCTATATACAAAGAAATAGTAACACAATAAAACAATAACGAAGCTATATACAAAGAAATAGTAACACAAAACAATAACGAAGCTATATACAAAGAAATAGTAACACAATAAAACAATAACGAAGCTATATACAAAGAAATAGTAACACAATAAAACAATAACGAAGCTATATACAAAGAAATAGTAACACAATAAAACAATAACGAAGCTATATACAAAGAAATAGTAACACAATAAAACAATAACGAAGCTATATACAAAGAAATAGTAACACAATAAAACAATAACGAAGCTATATACAAGGTGTACCAGTACAGAGTCAATTTTTTATTTAACCTTTATTTAACCAGGCAAGTCAGTTAAGATCAAATTCTTATTTACAATGACGGCCTAGGAACAGTGGGTTAACTGCCTTGTTCAGGGGCAGAACAACAGATTTTTACCTTCAACCTTTCAGTTACGGGCCCAACACTCTAACCACTAGGCTACCTGCCGCCCAATGTGCTGGGGTACTAGGTAGTTGAGGTAATTGAGATAATAGAGTATGTACAGTGCCTTTGGAAAGTATTCAGACCCCTTGACTTTTTACACTTTTTGTTACGTTACAGCCTTATTCTAAAATGGATTAAATAAATAAAAAATCCTCATCAACCTACAATATACACACAATATCACATAATGACAAATAAAAACAGGTTTTTAGATTTGTTTTCAAATGTATAAAAAAAACTAAAACAGAAATACCTGATTTACACAAGTATTCAGACCCTTCACTATGAGACTCAGAATTGAGCTCAGGTCCTGTTTCCATTGATCATCCTTGAGATGTTTCTACAACTTGATTGGAGTCCACCTGTGGTAAATTCAATTGATTGGACATAATTTGTAAAGGCACACACCTGTCTATCTAAGGTCACACAGTTAACAATTCATGTCAGAGCAAAAACCAAACCATGAGGTCGAAGGAATTGTCCGTAGAGCTCCGAGACAGGATTGTGTCGAGGTACAGATCTGGGGAAGGGTACCAAGAAATGTCTGCAGCATTGAAGGTCCTTCAAGAACACAGTGGCCTCCATCATTCTTAAATGGAAGAAGTATGGAATCACCAAGACTAGAGCTGTGTAGGCTGTCATTTTGCTGAAAAATAAATCCAAGACTATAGTTTTAATGAATGTTTTATTGTTATTTTATTATTATTAGCCTAGTGTGTCACTATTGTACTGTTTGATTTGATTTGATTAATTGTACATTTTGGGCATCATATAGTAACTAGGCCACAGAGGTTTCAAAACATCCTACACTCTTACAAAAAAAGGGTTTCAAAAGGTTTCTTTGCCTGTCCCCATTGGATAACCGTTTTTGGTTCCAGGTAGAACCATATTTGGAAAGGGTTCTACGTGGAACAATTGGCAAAAAATATGTCTTGTCCTTGTTTCACTTCACACACATACACACAGACACACACACACACACACACACGCACACACACACACGCACACACACACACACACGTGTGCGAGCACACACTCCTCCTGCAGTTGCGGTGAAAGCACTGTGCTTCAGACTTGCTATGGTTGCACACCTGGCAAGTGCATAGATCTCCAAGTATAGCTTCTCCCTTACCCTCTGGGGCATTGTCGCTAAGCTACAGCAAGCATGAGGGCCTCTGCTACTGGTTTCCCACAGGGCTACCTCTCCTGGTTGATTTCCACTGCTCTGCCCTAATAAAGCCATAATTAGCTCTCTCTTTTTGAGTAAGGAAGGAAGGCATCTGCATGTGCACCAGCTAGACAACGCATGGTATAGGATTTCAAAAAGGTACAAGGACATCTTCAAATTAGTGTGTTTTATGCCCTAAATGATGTGCTGTAAAGTCATCCTCAGCTCCTTTTTCTAAAAAGGTGTTTATCAATGTGCCTTTTTTTATTGATTGGGGAAAAGAAAATCCCTTACTCTCGTGCCTTGCATAATGCAGGCCTTTACGGTTGAGTCATATTTGTAATGGGGTTGATAAAATGTCTTATCAGCAAGAATAAGCTCAAAATGGTTCCCGATATTGTCTCCTCAAAACTGCTTTGTCACAGGCAGACATTTGCCAAGCTCTGCCAACAGATGGTGAGCTTGGCCTCCTTTAAGTTTCTTCATTGAACTGTGTGACACCATTGGCACATAGAAAGGTCTATTCAACTAAGCTCACTGTCACGATTCACCTTCTACTTGGCAAGACAAGGTGCAACTACTCCCGAGGGCCTCCCAAGTGGCGCAGCGGTCTAAGACACTGCACCTCAATGCTAGAGGCATCACTACAGACAACCTGGTTTGAATCCAGGCTGTATCACAACCAGATGTGATTGGGAGTCCCATAGGGCGGCACACAATTGGCCCAGTGTCGTCTGAGTTTGACCGGTGTAGGCCGTCATTGTAAATAAGAATTTGTTCTTAACTGACTTGCCTAGTTAAATAAAAAACACTTGTTTTATATGCAGCACTTGCTCTTAGTCAACGCGAAATCGACTAAACATTTCACAGTGGATTTAGGTTAAAAAAGTAAAAGAAATCCCTTACGTTTTATCAAATTTAATCAGTTTTCCACGTTGATTCACTGTCATCAAATGTAATTATATGGTTGAAATAACGTGGAAACAACATTGATTCAACCAGTTTATGCCCAATAGGTTATCAGCTTAGTGCAACAGTATTATCACAACCCAAAATATAAGGTTGATTCACTCAATTGTTTGTACTTTTGTTGTGACCAAAAGTATGTGGACACCTGCTCATCGAACATCTCATTCCAAAATCATGACCATTAATATGGAGTTGGACCCCCCTTTGCTGCTATAACAGCCTCCACTCTTCTGGGAAGTCTGTCCACTAGATGTTGGAACATTGCTGCAGAGACTTGCTTTCATTCAGCCACGAGCATTAGTGAGGTCGGGCACTGATGTTGAGCAATTAGGCCTGGCTCGCAGTCTGGCATAGCACGAAACATGAAAAAGCCCCAGACCAAAGCCCCAAACTTTACAGTTGGCACTATGCATGGGGGCAGGTAGCGTTCTCCAGGCATTCGCCAAACCCAGATTCGTCCATCAAACCGCCAGGTATTGAAGTGTGATTCATCACTCCAGAGAAGGCATTTCCACTGTTCCAGAGTCCAATGGCGGCGAGGTTTCGATGTCCTGCCTTGGTATAGGTTCTGAGATTAAATAGGCTATGATGTCGCGCTCCTATCGCACGGCAATAAAGAGGATTTCGACCCCCACCATCTCAGATTGTTCTGAAATCGATTCTGTAGTTAGAAATATTATTTTGTTGAAATATAATTTGATCTCGTGGCACGGTGCCACGTTGAAAGGCCATTCTACTGCCAACTTTTGTCTATGGAGATTGCATGGCTGTGTGCTCATAGCCTTACTTAAATAAAGGTTAAATCAATAAAACATGTATTACTGGCTGTGTCCACATACTTTTGTGTATTAGGGCCCTATGTGTTTTAATAAAAGCTTGTCTGATGCTTTAAGGTTACGATTTGATTAAATAAGACAGATGCCTCAAGAGGGTGCCAGAGATCTAGATAACCAGAAGAAAAATACCTTAACTTGACCCAACCATTATCCTCCTGCTGGCTTTCGCAGATTCTAACATGACTCTCCTGATGTTGCTGGTAACCTTTCTCATGTGGAACGCCAATTTACCTATTTCTTACGATTTGCCAACAAATTAAAACATTACAGCCTGCAGGTAGAAAATATTGTGATAAATCACATTATCTACACATGGCCTGTCTGCAACAAACGTACATTTTTTAAATAAAATATTCTTGGCCCTCAGTTTCCCAAGCAGTGAGCTCGGGACAGACACAGCTGTAGGCTATTTGCACAAGGGATAAGAAGCAGTGCTTGACTTGGTCAGGAACTCACCGGAGCTGAGCACCGGCACCTCAAATGTTCTACTGCTAGATCTCTTGTTCCTCTTATAGAATATTAGTCCAAAAGTATTGTGGATCTCCTGCACCTAAATGAAGAAGTAATCAGGTAGGCCTGTTTTATAACGTTTCCACTGGATCAGAGCATGACATTTTTTCCTTTCACACTGAGTGGTTATCGAAAGGGAGAGAGCTGGAAAGATCTTTCAAAATACAAACGTAAAATTACAGTTAAAATGTTGTTCCTAAGTAAGAAGGACACTGTTGTGCAGTGGATCATGGGGGAAAAGAGAGACCAGTCATGTACTGAAGTAAATCGTTAGACTCAATGGAGAGTGTCTGAGGGTATGTCTGTTAAAGAAATGGTTTAGCATAACACTGCTTCGATTGAAATGGGCCCCAACATTTCTTTAAAGTAGCTCTAGAGCATATTAATCGTCAAATAGAAGACATTCATGCGTGTGAAGCAAATAATGGATATTGGTAATAGAATGAACAGTAAACGTTGGGGTGGATTAAAACACAAACGATCAAAGAGTGGAGTGAGGACAGTGGCCTCCCTGTGAAAATAAGTTATCATATTTAGTTTTGTCTGTAATTAAAACCTTTTTGTTGCCGATTTGAGATTTGGCAAAGTGAAAGTTAACAAAATGTTTATTTTCTCTTTCTCTCCCTTTGAAATGTTTCCAGAGGCTGTTGCCTTGGGAGAGCAGTTAGTAAAATGACAGTGTACCCATGCAATTCGACATTGATTGTGGCAAGAGAGGCCTGTAGATCCCTTGATGTTACCCTGGGGTTCTTAGAGACTTCTATGAGCATCCTTCGGCTCTTGGGCTGACTTTGGTAAGAAGACCTATCCTAGGTAGTTTGCCAGTGGTCTGGAATTTTCGTCGGACAGTGGAATGATGTACTTCAAATTGCTTGGAAATGGATTTGTAACCCCTCCCAGACTCATGGGCATCAATAATCTTTATTCTGAGGGCCTCGGGTAGGTCTTTTGATCTTTGAATGATGTGTTAACACACACCCATATGGTTAAGACTAAACCAGACCAATTTTCTTATCTTTATGGAAGGCTGGACCCTCCTAAGTTTCTCTCTAATGGTTTCTAATCATTTGCACTGTTTTGGTACCTAATTCAAATTGTAGCCATTTTATGTGATGGTAAAGGTAGGGGTGTACTAACTTTTTCCCCATAAGGAAAAGGCATTTTGGTTAATTTTAATTTAATTTAAAAAAAAAAATGTTTGTGTGATTTGTTAAATTGGGTAACTTTTATCTGTCAATAGTGTTGAAGTGAAGATTACATATCCATCTGTCCAAATATGTAAAAAAAAAAGAAGACAACTTTCCAGGCAATGTACTTACTTTTTCACATGACTGTGTATGTTGGGATCAACGAAGGTTAGATGGGACTAGGAATACGCAAAGCTACTGAGAGGAGAAGCTTCATATTCTGTTCCATATTTATGAGAAGAGAAGTGAAAGGCAATTGTTAGTCTCTGAAAAGGCAGGCCGGCTGCGGAACGAGGGAGGAGTGAGGAACGCGTCTCGAGGTCATATCAACAGATGAAGTGAGGGGCCAGCACCACAACGTATCTCCTACTGCAGTGTTATCTCACACATAAATTCCACGCCCCCCACAAAGGTAACTTGACAAGGGAGGCCCACACGCATTTCAATATGACTTTCTTTTACTTTCAACCTATGAAATAATAGGTGTACAAAACGGTAGAAACACAGCAGAGCGATACAGCTCAACCTGCGGCAGAGTCCCGTTGTACAGATCCGACTCTGGGTGATGACATCCTCAAAGGGGGAAAGGCCATGGTCAATAATAACCACGCACACGTGAAGAGTAATCCTACTATACTGCAGGTAAGTACAATACACATTCAATGTAATTATTGATAGAGCGTCCACACTATAACACTAACAAAAGTAACACACATTGTAGATTAGAAATTATAGGAATTAATGAAAAATGTGATATATACAATACGGGATATTACGAGGGCATAATGGAGGAGTTCAGGCAGGTCAAAGAGGAGAAACCGGATTCAGAGTTAAGGGTGGCCGCAGTGCGCATCCCCAGCAGGTTTTCATCAAGGATCTCTCTATATTTTGCTCCGTTCATCTTTCCCTCGATCCTGACTAGTCTCCCAGTCCCTGCCGCTGGAAAACATGATGCTGCCACCACCATGCTTCACCGTAGGGATGGTGCCAGGTTTCCTCCAGACGCGACGCTTGGCATTCAGGACAAAGAGTTCAATATTGGTTTCATGAGACCAGAGAATCTGTTTTTTCATGGTCTGAGAGTCCTTTAGGTGCCTTTTGGCAAACCCCAAACGGTGGATAAGGTATTTCTGTTTTTTATGTTTAATAAATGTGCAAACATTTCTAAAAACCTGTTTTCGCTTTGTCGTTATGGGGTATTGTGTGTCGATTGATGAGGGAAAAAAAATATTTAATCAATTTTAGAATGAGGCTGTAACGTAACAGAATGTGGAAAAATGTAACAATGACGCTTTAAGTCGGGAAGCAGGTGCCCGTGAAACGTTTAATAAAATAACAAACACGAAACGATACAGCGTAACAGTGGCGAGAAAGCATGAACACATGGACAATACCGGCTGAGGAACGAATGTAAGGGAGCGACATGAGGAGGTAATGAGGAAGGTAATTGAGTCCAGGTGAATGATAATGATAATTCATGATGTCTGCCAGGACCGGTGGTCAGGGGATCTGAATACTTTCCGCATTGTTACAAGATTTGGGAGGCGCATGACGATGTGGAACAGAGCTCGATTTGGCCTCTGCATGCCTCTGGAGGCTGTGCAATTGCGTCACTCCCTCCATATGGAACCAAGTTTTCGGATCAAGCTTAAAAGTACTTTTAGTCTAGGCCTTCGCAATGGATTAGTTCACTGAGATGGGCGCAAATATGTATTTGTTACTCCTCGACTAAAACAATCTCGGTCGACCAACTGCCTAACGACCAAACAATCGACCAGTCGACTAACTGGGGTCCTAATGTGTATATGAATATACTGTATGTATCTCTATCTCTTTTATTATGGTGATGTAGGCTAGTTAGCAGCTTATCATGGTCTTTTTTGTATTGAATATGTATCTACGGTGATGTAGACTAGTTAGCAGCTTATCATGGTCTTTTTTGTATTGAATATGTATCTATGGTGATGTAGGCTAGTTAGCAGCTTATCATGGTATTTTATTTATTGAATATGTATCTATGGTGATGTAGGCTAGTTAGCAGCTTATCATGGTCTTTATTGTATTGAATATGTATCTATGGTGATGTAGGCTAGTTAGCAGCTTATCATGGTCTTTCTTGTATTGAATATGTATCTATGGTGATGTAGGCTAGTTAGCAGCTTATCATGGTCTTTCTTGTATTGAATATGTATCTATGGTGATGTAGGCTAGTTAGCAGCTTATCATGGTATATCTTGTATTGAATATGTATCTATGGTGATGTAGGCTAGTAAGCTGCTTATCATGGTCTTTTTTGTATTGAATATGTATCTATGGTGATGTAGGCTAGTTAGCAGCTTATCATGGTCTTTCTTGTATTGAATATGTATCTATGGTGATGTAGGCTAGTTAGCAGTTTATCATGGTCTTTTTTGTATTGAATATGTATCTATGGTGATGTAGGCTAGATAGCAGCTTATCATGGTCTTTCTTGTATTGAAAATGTATCTATGGTGATGTAGGCTAGTTAGCAGCTTATCATGGTATTTTATTTATTGAATATGTATCTATGGTGATGTAGGCTAGTTAGCAGCTTATCATGGTATTTCTTGTATTGAATATGTATCTATGGTGATGTAGGCTAGTTAGCAGCTTATCATGGTCTTTATTGTATTGAATATGTATCTATGGTGATGTAGGCTAGTTAGCAGCTTATCATGGTCTTTCTTGTATTGAATATGTATCTATGGTGATGTAGGCTAGTTAGCAGCTTATCATGGTCTTTTTTGTATTGAATATGTATCTATGGTGATGTAGGCTAGTTAGATGCTTATCATAGGCCTATGTATTTACCTGTGTATTTTCATGTATTTCCCTGTGCGTTATGTCCTGTTTTTGTCCTACACCTAAGATCACATTAGAAATAAGTATTTGTATGCTTTCACGTGTCATCTTCTGGGTTTATTGTACTTTTAGCCATTTACACTAGTGGGAATTGGCTTATATGGATACGGCTAAATAGAAATGTTTCTTACAGAAGAAAAATGAAATGCATAAAAATGGTAGCAATCGAAAGGGAACAGTTAGGAGCCTATTATTAGACCAAAGTTAAGGACACAACAGTTCACCTGAGACATGACTGAATCCAAACATTCCACTGTTGATTTGATATGTGCATTTAATGTTTACTCTCCTAGCTGTGCCACTGAGTTGTTTTGTTTGGAACACAGCCCTGCATCCCTGCCATCACACAACTATTGTTGTTGTTTGCGCAATCCAAAAACGGCCCATTATAAATCGCAGTGTGGGTCAGATGGGCATCATTTGAAAGCTTCTTCTATTGCCAACATGACTAGCTAAGTTACAGTATACAGTCTTAGGCCAAACAGATGGTCATTCTAGTGCGTATAGAAAGGAGTAATGTGTGCATTCAGGTGTGTGTTCCCAACAAACACACATAGGCTCATTCTGTTCCGAACAACACAGCGTACGACACAATGTCATCTTGTAAGCCAGGTGAGAGAGGTGTGGAAGGGTATGAGAAATATCACTGGCTTCAAAAAGTCAAACAGTGGGCAGACGGAGGGGACCCAGGACAGAGCCAATGAGCTGAACCAATTTTTTAACAGGTTTGATACTGGCCCTGTCCACCTCCCCTCCAGCTCCCCAGACCACACACCCTCACGGCTGTCCCACCCCCACTTTGCTCACAGCACCTCTGCTGAGACAATCAGTGACCCCACCTCCGCCCCTGCTCCCCTGGACTGATCCTCAACACCCCCCTTCCCCCCATCTCCCCACCTGGGCTGGCTTTCACCACCAACCAAGTGAAGAGAGAGCTGGAGAGACTACACCAGTGGAAAGCGGCGGGCCCTGATGGCATCAGCCCAAGGGTGCTTAGGGTCTGTGCTGACCAACTGTGTGGAATACTCCAGCGTCTTTTCAACCTTAGCCTGAGCCTAGAAAGGGTCCCTGTGCTGTGGAAAACATCCTGCCTCGTCCCAGTGCCCAAGAAGGCACACTCCACTGTCCTGAATGACTTCAGACCTATAGCGCTAACGTCCCACATCATGAAGACCCTGGAAAGGTTAGTCCTCGCTCACCTCAGACCCCTGGTGTGTTCATCAATGGACCCCCTGCAGTTTGCACACCAGCGCAACATTGGGGTGGATGATGCAATCATCTACCTTCTGCAGAGGGCCTACTCTCACCTGGACAACGCAGGTTGCACTGTGAGGGTTATGTTTTTTGACTTCTCCAGTGACTTCAATACCATTCAGCCCCTGCTACTGGGTGAGAAGATGAGGACGATGAAAGTGGAAGCACCCTTAGTCTCCTGGGTCACGGACTACCTGACCGGTAGGCCACAATTTGTGCGACTACAGAGCTGTGTGTCAGAACGGGCAGTTAGCAACACAGGGGCCCCCCAGGGTACGGTCCTGTCCCCCTTCCTGTTCACCCTCTACACCTCAGACTTCAGATATAACTCTGAAACATGCCACCTACAGAAGTTCTCGGATGACTCTGCTATTGTAGGGTGCATCAGGGGAGGGCAGGAGGAGGAGTACAGGAGCACAATCAGTGACTTTGTGTTGTGGTGTGAGCAGAACCACCTTCAGCTCAACATCAGCAAAACAAAGGAGATGGTGGTGGACTTCAGGAGAACCAAGGCACAACTGACTGCAGTCCCTATACAGGGGATGGATGTGGAAATGGTTGGGTCATACAAGTTCCTGGGAGTCCATATGGACAACAGGCTGGAATCGGCCGGTAACACCGGGGCCCTGTACAAAAAGGGCCAGAGCCGACTCTACTTTCTGAGGAGGCTCAGGTCCTTCAACGTGTGCAGTAAACTACTGCATACCTTCTACCAGTCTGTGGTGGCCAGTGCCATCTTTTTTGCAGTGGTGTGCTGGGGAGCAAACATCAAAGCCGGTGATGCTTCTCGGGTAAATAAGCTGATCAGGAAGGCTAGCTCTGTCCTGGGGATGAGCCTTGACACTCTAGAGGAGGTGGCGGAGAGACGGATCCTGGCCAAACTGCTGGCCATCATGGACAACATCACCCACCCTCTGCACGCTATGGTTATGACGCAGAGGAGCACTTTCAGTCACAGACTGATCCCACCACGGTGTGCCAGAGAGCGCTACAGGTGGTACTTCCTGCCGGCGGCTATTAGACTATATAATGCCTCACCGGGGTGCCGTGCCGTCGGCAACATAGATCTGGAACTGTTGGGGTGCTAGGACCTAGTTTAACAATTATGCATCCATCCGTGAGTAACTCTGGTCCGTCAGCACTCATCCACTCAGGACCTATTTATTCATACAGGTCTGTATATACATACTCATGTACAGTTGTTATATTATATCACATGCAATATTGTAAGTAATTATTGGACTTAACCTACGTAGGCATTCACTCAGGAATGCATATTAGTATCCTGCCAGTTGCACCTTTTCTCATTGCTTTTAGTATATCGAATGTGCAATACGTGCAGTTGTCTGTAATTAAACCCTGCGCACTAAGGACTGTATTTTAAGGGAATTACTATTATGTAAATGATATCATACACACATTTAGCTATTAAAGTATCTCTTCCTGTCATTTACCTGTACAGTTTGTGTAAACATGCAAGTATTCACTTATCTGTAAATATAACTGTATACCTAACTGTACAGCTAATTTAACCATGCAACATTTTCACTTACCTGTTCATTTACCCAGTCTGTCTATTAAGTAAACTATTATTACCCTCGCTCATATCATACGCATTTTTAGCTACTGAAGTATTCCTCTGCCATCGACCTGTATAGTATAGTTAACCATCCAACATCCACCAATGTATAGTGTACATATTCAGCCAACCACTCATACTATGCAATGTCTTTTTATAGCTTTTTTTTGCACTCCAGATATCTTGTATTTCTATACTTTTTCATACTGCCGCTCTATGTATCATGTACCGTGTATCTGTCTTTTGTGTACTTTTGTTGTGGCATTTTGCACCTGCCCTGTGTTTTTGTTGTAGCTGCTTGACAATGAAATTTCCCCCCCGGGGATCAATAAAGTATCTATCTATCTATCTATCTATCTATCTATCTATCTATCTATCTATCTATCTATCTATCTATCTATCTATCTATCTATCTATCTATCTATCTATCTATCTATCTATCTATCTATCTATCTATCTATCTATCTATCTATCTATCTATCTATCTATCTATCTATCTATCTATCTAACTGTACATGAAACACAATGATCATGAACGCTGACACTGTATATGACATGAGTTTTATCATATGGAAATGGGAAGTGTACATTTGGAGTCACGGGTGTTTGGCTCGCTTGTATGACATCAAAGTGGTACTTATTTAAATCCTTGTCGCATGCGGTGCTCATGTTCAGAGTGGCTGTCAGTCAAAACCCACCCAGCGCTGTGAAGCGCAGGGTCTGAGCTCTGACTTCATTTATAGCGTGTTACCGTACAGACACTGCGTTCCAATTTAGGTGCTTCTCAGTGCCAAAATCTGCCATTTTCAATACGTATATGGGTATGAGTGTACAGGGTTAAACTGTTTTTAAACCTTTCGAATGATTTTACCCAAAATAAAGTCAATCATGGTATGGTATAGGCCTATGTATCTCTATGGTGGCCTATAGCTCAGAACAATGTTTAGAACTATATATATATATGAGATGGGTTAAATTGCCTCATGCCTCAGCTTCATAGGAAAACAAGTTGTGGTGCTGCTGTTTGGCTGAATCACAAATTCAGGATTGTGGCTTTAATCTATTCCCTATTGCAAATCCAGCCTTAGTTAGGGCCACCAAAGTAGAAAAAAAAATGACCCAGGAGTCAAAGGATTGATTTGATTAAATCCAGATGTACCAAGTCCTGGATTAACCTTCTTTCCTCTGTCCAACTAGTGCAATAGGGCTGTGCGCACTAATTTCACTTAAAGGCCCAGTGCAGTCAAAAACGTGATATTCCTGTGTTTTATATACATTTCCACACTGAGGTTGGAATAATACAGTGAAATTATGAAAATGATGATAATGCCCTTGTAGTGTAAGAGCTGTTTGAAAAGACTGCCTGAAATTTCTGCCTGTTTTGGTGGGATGGAGTTTAGGCCTTCCATGGTGACATCACAATGCAGTAAATGAGTTAATAGACCAATAAGAAAGAGAGTTCCAAACCTCTCTGCCAATAACAGCTAGTTTTCAGTTTTCCCCTCCCCACTCAGACCACTCCCAGAAAGTCCTAGCTAAACTATTGCTTTGAAGATATTTTTGTTTCGCAGTAAAGTACTTTATTGTTACCCAGAAATTATTTGAACCTTTAATACACAGTCTCAGTAATCCATGCCATGATCCTGAGGAACACAGAGCCTACACACCCATGTTTCCAAATAAACACAGTCATCTGTAGGAGGTCCTAATGTCAGACATGTCAAAAGACTGTTGGGGACAAAAGGGATTTGAGGTAAATACCACGTGTACCACATAAACTCGCTCAACTCAGGAAGTTCATATCAAGTAAAAAATAAATGTATTCCCATGTGTTGAATTAATTAATTGACCCCTACCCTTCTTTACAAATAGGTTTTACTTTCTGTCCTAGTTCCAGGGTTGGACAGTCTCGTCTGAATGGTGACCACAGAAAGGAGGACTGCGTCAGGACTGTTTTAGCTTAAGTGCACTTGATTACTCAAGCTCACTGGGCATCTCCTTAGGCCCGGCGTGTAATCTGGATTTAAACCTGCTGCTTCTGTTTAATAAATCCCACTGCGATTAAAATAGTATTAGAGGTCTGTTTTCACCCCGTGAAAACACGGGAGCATGAAACATAACACTTTTTTTTTTTTGACTGGTTCTCCCTCATTTTTCTCAGTAAATTGACATCGTGGACGGACTTCCAGTTCCTGCTCCATACCTCCTCTCTCCTGTCTGTGGCCCAGCAGGCCGGTCCATAGTAGTGTGGAGTGATGGAGATGAACCTTATAATATTGCGCACACTCTGTATCAATGCTGCTCTCTCAATGAGAGATTATGTCCACGGCGAATATGGAGATGGGTTTGAAGGCTTTTGTCCATCCATTTAAGATGTAATATACTGTACACTGAGTGTACAAAATATTAGGAACACCTTCCTGATATTGAGTTGAACCCCCTTTTGTCCTCAGAACAGCCTCAATTCATCGGGCATGGACTCTACAAGGTGTCGAAAGTGTTCCACAAGAATGCTGATCCATGTTGACTCCAATGCTTCCCACAGTCCTTTGGGTGGTGGACCATTCTTGATACACACAGGAAACCGTTGAGTGTGAAAAACCCGGAAGCTTTGCTGTTCTTGACACACTCAAACCTCTGCGCCTAATGTTTTTTACACTCAGTGTATATCTGTATATAAAATGAAAACTTTAGAGCGATATTTTGAATA
Organism: Thymallus thymallus; assembly: GCA_023634145.1. Taxonomy (NCBI): domain Eukaryota; kingdom Metazoa; phylum Chordata; class Actinopteri; order Salmoniformes; family Salmonidae; genus Thymallus; species Thymallus thymallus. The sequence continues at coordinate 3,449,040 of CM042422.1, forward strand.
CTTAACTAATGCATTTTTGTAATGGTTAATTTGTAATGGTTAATTTTATAGTCAGATCTGTGTAAACATGGATGTCATTAACTATATTGGTGCACTTACTTGTAACATGTCACTGACATTGTCAGCACCTTGGAAAAAATAAATAAATGTTGCTTTTATGCATAATGTCTTCGATGTAACATGTCAATGTAAAAATGTTTTATTAACATGCTCATGGAAGTTGTGTGTGGCATAGTTCATCTTTTTGTTTAAAAAGTAAAAGTTGTATGTAACAAAATAGCATTTATTGAGGGCTTTATTCTGAGAACACATTTCTTCTTGTCTCTTTCAAGGCAGTCGTTGTGAATAATAATTTGTTCTTAACTGACTTGCTTGGTTAAATACACGTCCCCCCCCCCCAGTTTTCTACTTGGGTAATAAAAATGACAAGGAAGCAAAACATTATACCACACTGAGCTCCTAACAAGAACATACAAGATGCTATAATAATGCAATGCTATAATACAATGAGTTACTGAGAGGAACAGAACATGTTTCTACTTCAAATAGAAATCTATGGATAAAAACAACATGGGTAAACTCCATATTCAGGATGATTTTGCTGTTAAAAAGGTCCTGGCCTGTATTGTGTTGACATGCTTGTTATATTATACGGGTGATCTTGTAGGAAGCTCAAAGTGACCTTAGCCTTTCTGCATTGCTGGTGTAATATTAGGATATAATGACTTGTGAGCAGAGACTTGAAAAGAAAAACCGCGTTGTTGGTCAATTGAGTGCTGTGCTAAAACTATACAGGTTAGTAGAAACAGTTGTAGTGATTCCCAAATGTGTTTGCGCTTTGATTCATCGCATGCTCTGTATGAGTTACAGTATGGTGAGTGAACTAAACAAATGTCTCCCACTCTGGCCCTAGAGGAAAGAAATGAACTATGTCCCACCCAGTTCCCTGTAGCAATAGGAGATGAGATGAAGTCGTCTCCAATAACAGGTTGTTCTTTACCTTGAAAAAAACAAAAAAACCAATTTGTATCATCATGTCAATGTGTTTTGGGCTGTATGAGTCACACATGACAACTCCCCTAGCGGTGGAAATGATTGTACCTATTGCATTGCAATGAACACAGAGATTAACACATAAAAGTGGATTGACACATATCAGAGTGTATAAATTGAAGAGTTGTTTGGGGCACTGTGTACGAAGTGCGAGTGAGCGCTGGTGTCTCACTTTCACTTGAGCTGCAGTCTAATTAGCCCCAGGGTTTACCGGTAAGAGTCCAGATTTGCCACCAACTTCCTGTTAAGAGAACTTCCTGTTAAGAGTCCTTCCTGTTAAGAGTCCTTCCTGTGGATTACCGCTCCTCTAACCTCTTTAGCGGGACAACTAAAAATTAATACTCGCATTGCATCCCTCCTCTGATCATTGGGTTTTGCTGCTCCATTACGTATACTGTACCTCTATCTCAGACTGAGCAAACATTCCCCACTCTGTTCCAACTTCAAGTCTCCGGTGAATGGCTATGGGAGTCGATCGTACGCCTTAACAGGCAGCAGGAAGATACATGCAGTATGTTAGAGAGAGAGAAGGCAGCATATACATTTGTAAAAAAATATATAAAAACACATTTCAAATAATTGTAGTCTGTGGTGTTCATCATCCAGTAAGCACAGCTGGTCTCCTACAGGCCTATCCAAGCCTCTTTGGTCAGTATTGTGGTTGAGGAGGGGGATTAGCCTACAGCCTATGTTAGGCCATCATTTAATCCCATCCCAGAGTCCTCCAGAAAAAAAATCCTGTTTGGATGACCCTACACTTTTACTGTTTCGACCACCAAGCCACAAACCTTTGGCAATAATTGTGGTTAGTAAGGTTAAATTTGCTTTGGTGGCTGCATCTCTCTCCCTCTTCGCTGGAAAAGCTCCACAGACCCCAGACCAAAGCCCCCCGCCCTCTATCCCATTGCTGACAAATGCATACAACTATGTGGCACACAAAAGCCCGGATTTAGCTGCTGGCCCAAACTGAGGGTGGTACGGGGGGGGGTAGGGCTGGGGTGGATCATTCTACTGTTTTGTTTTGTGCAGATTTCAGACAAATCAAAACAAGCCCGATGACCAGTCATCACTTTTATGCTGGAGATGCAGACAGCTATCTGCCACTCAATGAGGAGGAGGCTGGGTGCCCATTGTGGAAAAAGAGCTGACTTAATGTCAGGATCTCATTTGATAGGCAAAATCACATGTGAAGAGGGGTTGGTTGTAGTCAGGAAGTGTTGTGCACACACAGGCCATTGTTACATTATATTAGTGTTATATTCATCACATATGGTGCATGGATATTGTTACCCAGTAGTGGAAATGGTCTAGATTTAATGGGAAGACCAGAGTAGGGGAGTCAGGGGACGGACCTTGGGAAAAGGTTTTCTAATTTAACTCAATTATGCATTTATATGGGGTGAATAGAATAGGTTCAAATTATAAAAATATGTTTTGTTGGCTTGTTTAACATTCCAAGAACATCAAATCAATACTCCAGTGGAAACATATTTCAGGTACAAAGTGTACATTTGTCATTTGGCAGATATTTCGAACACAAATTGAGTTATTTAAGCTACCTTTACAAGTATTTCAGTCACGGACACTCACATACAGGGTTGCGTCAGTCTAGCATGGCCAGGTCGTAGGTTCAAGTCCCGCAGAGATCACATACTAAAAATGGATCCACTCACTGTATTATAAGTTGCTTTGGATAAATGTCTCTGCTAAGTGGCTAAATGATTGAGGATACACTGAGGATACAAAACATTAGGAACACCTTCCTAATATTGAGTTGTCCTTTGGGTGGTGGACCATTCTTGATACACACGTCAAAAACTCAGCAGCGTTGCAGTTCTTGAACCCCCTTAAACCGGTGCGCTTGAGAATGACTACCGTACCCCGTTCAAAGGCACTGAAATCTTGCCCATTCACCCTCTGAATGGCACACATCCACAATCCATGTCTCAATTGTTTCAAGGCTTAAAAAACATTCTTTAACCTGTCTCCTCCCCTTCTGATTGAAGGGGATTAAACAAATGACATCATTAAGGGATCATAGCTTTCACCTGGATTCACCTGGTCAGTGAAGACAGAGTTCATCATAGACAGAGTTCATCATTCTTTGTACACTCAGTGTTATTCCAATAAGTTTACTGCTGCTTCAGAAACACATTTTGCAGCCTCCTGAGACAAAAGATAATTGTGCACACTAAATTCCCCAAACTTGAATACTGACAAGTGAACAAAAACTCCTTCCAGTAAATCTTCTGCAACCATCTGATCGATCAAGTAGCCTACTTATCTACCCATCGATCAATCAAACACTCATTTTAATTAACTTGTCTAATGGATGAAGACATTCTGAGGAAAACAAAACTTTGGAGTCGGATGGCTAGGGAGCCTGACGGTGAGAGGCATTGCACAATCCATTATGAGGAGCGCACGCCAATGCACAATGAATCAAGCAAAGCAATTAAACTTTGAAACACTTTGCAAATAAATTAGTGGTCTAGTGGGCTTTTGAATCGGACAGCGTTCAAACCAAAGTTGAATTAGAAGTCCCTGGGAGACCATGTTGGTTTCTCGGGAGAAATGTATGATATTACACACAAAATGTATTTCTAATGAACCATTGAAAGCACTTCATATTATGTCCATAGAATTATTATTATTTCTTAAATGTAATCTTTATTTAACGAGGCAAGTCAGTTAAGAACAAATTCTTATTTACAATGACCGCCTACTTACAGGGTCAGCCCCCTGGAGCAAATTAGGGATAAGTGCCTTGCTCAAGGACACGTCGACATAATGGGTTAAAATGCAGTCATTGTGTTGTAGGCCGAAGGTGTAGTCCGTCATCAGTACCTCTGGGAATTATTATTGAATGATTTTAAATGTAAGTTGTGATTGACACACAACACAGATAAAGGTGCTATGAACAATGTTCCCTCTAATCTTTTTTCTGGTGAGCGTAAATTTGAACGTTGTGAAACTTCTGTGCAACTTCCAGCACTGTTTACTGTGAACACTGAGGCTGTACCTGCTTTAAGTCACAGTTTTAACAGTGGTCAAGTCCAGAACAGACTATGGGAGGCGCACAGTACTACATAGAGCCATGACTACATGGAACTCTATTCCACATCAAGTAACCGATGCAAGCAGTAAAAGAAAAACAGGTAAAAATACACCTTATGGAACAGCGGGGACTATGAAGAGACAGACACATAGACACATGTACACAAACACACGATAACATATACACTATACACACACGTTTTAGATATGTGGTAGTAGAGTAGGGGCCTGAGGGCACACACTTAATATGTTGTGAAATCTGTTATGAATGTATATTTTTTTTAAATGTACAGTATAACTGCCTTAATGTTGCTGGACCCCAGGAAGACTAGCTGCTGCATTATGGGGATCCATAATACAGTAAATACAAATACTGTGGCTATTTGATCATAATGCAGTGGCCTACCATCAAAAACAATGGAGAAAATGCATCCCATGACATTTTAACATGTAAATAGCTGTTGTATCATTCAGCCTTCAGTAGCAGCCAATGTGTGGTGTTCAACGTAGGCCTACATTCCATGAGACTTATATAGCAACACGCAGAGCTTGAAATGAACCCGTTCATCCACCTGTCCTTCAGACTAGGAGGTGACTGAAGATGTTGTTGTGTTGTTTGACGCAAGAAACCACTTTACAAAATAAAATGCATTATTATTCCCGTACCATTATTACAGAATCCTACTCTGAAACGTTCTGCCTACAGCAAAATCTCTGGCATAGTTCGTTCTGTTTCGGTATGTTGCATCGAAAGTGGCTAATATTGCGTTGATTCGGTCACAATTGCCACAGTAAAGGGAAACGTTGACAGTGTTAACTAAGAGGGAAAACACTAGAAAGTTAAGTGATGTTCAATCTCGTGCTTCTCTTCACGGGCTGATACTTCTTCTGCGCTCGGTGTAACAGTCATCGCTACAGTGAGGGACGTTGGCTATGACTTGTCTACTGAATGCATTGTGTACAGTTGAAGTCGGACGTTTACATACGCCTTAACCAAATACATTTAAACTCAGTTTTTCACAATTCCTGACATTTAATCCTTTTTATGACTTCAACCTAAATGTATGTAAACTTCCGACTTCAACTGCATGTACATTGTGTATATGTATGGCTGGATGGTACACTGTCCTTCTCTCTGCACATATCTCTTTCACCCCAGCTGCCAAACTAACCCTGATTCAGATGACCATCCTACCCATGCTAGATTATGGAGACGTAATTTATAGATCGGCAGGTAAGGGTGTCCTCGAGCGGCTAGATGTTCTTTACCATTCGGCCATCAGATTTTCCACCAATGCTCCTTATAGGACACATCACTGCACTCTATACTCCTCTGTAAACTGGTCATCTCCGTATACCCATCGCAAGACCCACTGGTTGATGCTTATTTATAAAAACCTCTTAGGCCTCACTCCCCCCTATCTGAGAAATATCTACTGCAGCCCTCATCCACCACATACAACACCCGTTCTGCCAGTCACATTCTGTTAAAGGTCCCCAAAGCACACACATCCCTGGGTCGCTCGTCTTTTCAGTTCGCTGCAGCTAGCGACTGGAACGAGCTGCAACAAACACTCAAACTGGACAGTTTTATCTCAACCTCTTGATTCAAAGACTCAATCATGGACACTCTTACTGACAGTTGCGGCTGCTTTGCGTGATGTATTGTCATCTCTACCTTCTTGCCCTTTGTGCTGTTGTCTGTGCCCAATAATGTTTGTACCATGTTTTGTGCTGCTGCCATGTTGCGTTGCTACCATGCTGTGTTGTCATGTTGTGTTGCTACCATGTTATTGTCATGTTGTGTTGCTACCATGTTATTGTCATGTTGTGTTGCTACCATGCTGTGTTGTCATGTTGTGTTGCTACCATGTTATTGTCATGTTGTGTTGCTACCATGCTGTGTTGTCATGTTGTGTTGCTACCATGTTATTGTCATGTTGTGTTGCTACCATGCTGTGTTGTCATGTGTTTCTGCCTTGCTATGTTGTTGTCTTAGGTCTCTCTTTATGTAGTTTTGTCTCTCTTGTTGTGATATGTGTTTTGTCCTATATTTTTATTTAATTTATTTATATTTTTAATCCCAGCCCCCGTCCCTGCAGGAGGCCTTTTGCCTTTTGGTAGGCCGTAGTTGTAAATAAGAATTTGTTCTTAATTGACATGTCTAGTTAAATAAAGGTTAAATAAAAAATTGAAAATAAATAATATTAAGGAAGTCTCAAAGTTGTGCTTGCCTAAGGTAGAGTATCTCATGATAAGCTGTAGACCACACTATTTACCAAGAGAGTTTTCATCTATATTATCCTAGCCATATATTTACCACCACAAACCGATGGTGGCACTAAGACCTCACTCAATGAGCTGTATTCAGCCATAAGCAAACAGGAAAACAGTCATCCAGAGGCAGTGCTCCTAGTGGACGGGGACTTTAATGCAGGGAAACTTAAATCAATTTTACCTCACTTCTACCAGCATGTTAAATGTGCAACCAGAGGGAAAAAAACTCTAGACCACCTTTACTCCACACACATAGACGCGTACAAAGCTCTCCCTCGCCCTCCATTTGGAAAATCTGACCATAATTCTATAGTCCTAATTCCTGTTTACAAGAAAAAACTGAAGCAGCGGGACTCCCGAGTGGCGCAGCGGTCTAGGGCACTGCATCGCAGTGCAAGCTGCGTCACTACAGATCCTGGTCCGATACCGGGCTGTGTCGCAGGAGGCCGCAACCAGGAGACCCATGAGGTGGCGCACAATTGGCCAGGCGTCATCCGGGTTAGGGGAGGGTTTGGCCGGCCGGGATGTCCTTGTCCCATCGCGATCTAGCGACTCCTGTGGCAGGCCAAGCGCATGCATGCTGACAGGTCGCCAGGTGTACGGTGTTTCCTCCGACACATTGGTGCAGCTGGCTTCCGGGTTCAGTGAGCATTGTGTCAAGAAGCAGTGTGGCTTGGCGGGGTTGTGTTTCAGAGGATGCATGGCTCTCGACCATCGCCTCTTCTGTACGGGAGTTGCAGCGATGGGACAAGTCTGTATCTACCAATTGGATATCACGGAAAAGAGGTTAAATAAAACTAAAGCAAAAAGTACCAGTGACTCGCTCAATACGGAAGTGGTCAGATGACTCAGATGCTAAGCTACAGGACTGTTTTGCTAGAACAGACTGGAATATGTTCCGGGATTCTTCAGATGGCATTGAGGAGTAAACCACATCAGTCACTGGCTTCATCAATAAGTGCATCGATGACGTTGTTCCCACAGTGACCGTACGTACATACCCCAACCAGAATCCATGGCTTACAGGCAAAATCCTCACTGAGCTAAAGGGTAGAGCTGCAGCTTTCAAGGAGCAGGACACTAACCTTGACGCTTATAAGAAATCCAGCTATTCCCTCCGACAAACCATTAAACAGGCAAAGCGTCAATACAGGACAAATATTTAATCCTACTACTACAGCTCCGACGCTTGTCGATGTGGCAGGGCTTGAGCTGCCCAGTGACACGAGCCTACCAGACAAGCTAAATTTAGGCAAGCAACACTGAAGCATGCATAAGAGCACTAGCTGTTCGGGACAACTGTGGGATCTCGCTCTCCATGGCCAATGTGAGTAACACCTTTAAACAGGTCAATATTCACAAGGCCGCAGGGCCAGACGAATTAAAAGGAGCATGCGCTGACCAACACTGACATTTTCAACCTCTCCCTGACCGAGTCTGTTTCAAGCAGACGACCATAGTGCCTGTGCCTAAGGTAACCTGCCTAAATGACTACAGACCCGTAGCACTCACGTCTGTAGCCATGAAGTGCTTTGAAAGGCTGGTCATGGCTCACATTAACACCATTATCCCAGAAACCCTAGACCAACTTCAATTTGCATACCGCCCCAACAGATCCACAGATGATGCAATCTCTATGTGAGAATGCTGTTCATTGACTACAGCTCAGTGTTTAACACCATAGTGCCCTCAAAGCTCATCACTAAGCTAAGGACCCTGGGACTAAACACCTCCCTCTGCAACTGGATCCAGGACTTCTTGACAGGCCACCCTCCAGTGGTAAGGGTAGGTAACAACACAACTGCCACACTGATCCTCAACACAGGAGGCCCTCAGGGGTGCGTGCTCAGTCCCCTCCTATTCCCTGTTCATCCATGACTGCATGGCCAAGCACGACTCCAACCCCAACATTATGTTTACCGACAATGATGAGACAGCCTATAGGGAGGAAGTCAGAGACCTGGCAGTCTGGTGCCAGGATAACATCCTCTCCCTAAACGCGATCAAGACAAAGGAGATGATCGTGGAACAGAAGGAAAATGAGGGCCGAGCACGCCCCTTTTCTCATCAACGGGGATGTAGTGGAGCAAGTTGAGAGCTTCAAGTTCCTTGTTGTCCACATCATCAACAAACTATCATGGTCCAAACACACCAAGTCAGTCGTGAAGAGGGCAGGACAAAGTCTATTCCCCCTTAGGAGACTGAAAAGATGTGGCATGGGTCCTCAGATCCTTAAAAAGTTATACAGCTGTACCATTGAGAGAATCCTGAATGGTTGCATCACCGGATGTTATGGCAACTGCTCTGCCTCCGACCGTAAGGCACTACAGAGGGTAGTGCATACGGCCCAGTACATCACTGGGGCAAGGCTTCCTGACATCCAGGACCTCTATACCAGGCGGTGTCAGAGGAAGGCCCTAAAAATTGCCAAAGACTCCATCCACCCTAGTCATAGACTGTTCTCTCTGCTACCGCATAGCAAGGGGTACAGGAGCGTATAGTCTAGGTCCCAAAGGCTTATTAACGGCTTCTACCCCCAAGCCATAAGACTTCTGAACAGCTAATCAAATGGCTTCCCAGACTATTTGCTTCTGCTAATCTCTGTTAATTATATAAGCGTAGTCACTTTAACTCTACCTACATATACATATAACATTAATTAACATGACTAACATGTGCCAACGCACATTGAATCTGTACTGGAACCCCTGTATATAACCTACTCACATTGACTCTATACTGGTAACCCTGTATATAACCTCCTCACATTGACTCTGTACTGGTACCAACTGTATCTAGCCTCCACACATCGACTCTGTACTGGTACCCCTGTATATAGCCTCCACACTTTGACTCTGTACTGGTACTTCCTGTATATAGCCTCCTCACATTGACTCTGTACTGGTATCCCTGTATATAAACTCCTCACATTGACTATGTACTGGTACCCCTGTAAATAACCTCCTCATATTGACTCTGTACTCGTACCCCTGTATATAGCCTCCTCACATTGACTCTGTACTGGTACCCGTGTATTTAGCCTCCTCACATTAACTCTGTACTGGTACCTCTGTATATAGCCTCCTCAAATTGACTCTGTACTGGTACCCCTGTATATAGCCTCCTCACATTGACTCTGTACTGGTACCACCTATATATAGCCTCCTCAAATTGACTCTGTGCTGGTACCCCTGTATATAGCCTCCTCACATTGACTCTGTACTGGTACCACCTGTATATAGCCTCCTCACATGGACTCTGTACTTGTACCACCTGTATATAGCCTCCTCACATTGACTATGTACTGGTACCCTTCTATATAACCTCCTCACATTGACTCTGTACTGGTACACCTGTATATAGCCTCCTCACATTGACTCTGTACTGGTACCCCTGTATATAGCCTCCTCACATTGACTCTGTAATGGTACCCCTGTATATAGCCTCCTAAAATTGACTATGTACTGGTACCACCTTTCTATAAACTCATCACATTGACTCTGCACTCGTACCTCCTGTATATAGCCACCTCACATTGACTCTGAACTGGTACCCCTGTATATAGCCCCTCACATTGACTCTGTACTGGTACCCCCTGTATATAACCTCCTCACACTGGTACCCCTGTTACTAGCCTCCTCACATTGACTCTGTACTGGTACCACCTGTATATAGCCTCCTCACATTGACTCTGTACTGGTACACCTGTTAATAGCCTCCTCACATTGACTCTGTACCGGTACCACCTGTATATAGCCTCCTCACATTAACTCTGTAATGGTACTTCCTGTATATAGCCTCCTCACATTGACTCTGTACTGGTACCACTGTATATAGCCTCCTCACATTGTCTCTGTACTGGTACCCCTTTATATAGCCTCCTCACATTGACTCTGTACTGGTACCCCTGTACATAGCCTCCTCACATTGACTCTGTACTGGTACCCCTGTATATAGCCTCCTCACATTGACTCTGTACTGGTACCGCTGTATATAACCTCCTCACATTGACTCTGTACTGGTACCCATTTATATAAGCTCCTCACATTGACTCTGAACTGGTACCCCTGTATATAGCCTCCTCACATTGATTCTGTACTGGTACCCCTGTATATAACCTCCTCACATTGACTCTGTACTGCTACTTCCTGTATATAGCCTCCTCACATTGAATCTGTACTCGTACAACCTGTATAAAGCCTCCTCACATTGACTCTGTACTGGTACTTCCTGTATATAGCCTCCTCACATTGACTCTGTACTGGTACCCTTCTATATAACCTCCTCACATTGACTCTGTAATGGTACTTCCTGTATATAGCCTCCTCACATTGACTCTGTACTGGTACACCTGTATATAGCCTCCTCACATTGACTCTGTACTGGTACCCTTGTATATAGCCTCCTCACATTGACTCTGTACTGGTACCCCTGTACATAGCCTCCTAACATTGACTCTGTACTGGTACGACCTGTATATAAACTCATCACATTGACTCTGCACTCGTACCTCCTGTATATAGCCACCTAAAATTGACTCTGAATGGTACCCCTGTATATAGCCCCTCACATTGACTCTGTACTGGTACCCCCTGTATATAACCTCCTCACACTGGTACCCCTGTTATTAGCCTCCTCACATTGACTCTGTACTGGTACCACCTGTATATAGCCTCCTCACATTGACTCTATACTGGTACACCTGTAAATAGCCTCCTCACATTGACTCTGTACTGGTACTACCTGTATATAGCCTCCTCACAATAACTCTGTAATGGTACTTCCTGTATATAGCCTCCTCACATTGACTCTGTACTGGTACCCCTGTATCTAACCTCCTCACATTGATTCTGTACTGGTACTTCCTGTATATAGCCTCCTCAAATTGACTCTGTACTGGTACCCCTTTATATAGCCTCCTCACATTGACTCTGTTCTGGTACCCCTGTATATATCCTCCTCACATTGACTCTGTACTGGTACCACTGTATATAGCCTCCTCAAATTGACTCTGTACTGGTACCCCTTTATATAGCCTCCTCACATTGACTCTGTACTGGTACCTCTGTATATAGCCTCCTCACATTGACTCTGTACTGGTATCCCTGTATATAGCCTCCTCACATTGACTCTGTACTGGTACCCCTTGCAAATAACCTCCGTACATTTACTCTGTACTGGTACCCCTGTATATAACTTCCTGACTTTGACTCTGTACTGGTACCCCTGTATATAGCCTCCTCACATTGTCTCTGTACTGGTACCCCTTTATATAGCCTCCTCACATTGACTATGTACTGGTACCCCTGTATATAACCTACTCATATTGACTCTGTACTGGTACCCCTTGTATATAACCTCCTAACATTGACTGTACTGGTACCCCTGTATATGACCTCCTCACATTGACTCTGTTCTTGTACCCCTGTATATAGCCTCCTCACATTGACGCTGTATTGGTACTTCCAGTATATAGACTCCTCACCTTGACTCTGTACTGGTAACCCTGTATATCACCTCCTCACATTGACTCTGTACTGGTACACCTCTATATAGCCTCCTCACAATGACTCTTTACTGGTACCCCCTGTAAAATAACCTCCTCACATTGACTCTGTACTGGTACTTCCTGTATATAGCCTCCTCACATTGACTATGTACTGGTACCCCTGTATATAGCCTCCTCAAATTGACTCTGTACTGGTACCCCTGTATTTAGCCTCCTCAATTTGACTCTGTACTGGTATCCCTGTATATAACTTCCTGACTTTGACTCTGTACTGGTACCACTGTATATAGCCTCCTCACATTGACTCTATACTGGTACCACTGTATATAATCTCCTCACATTGTCTCTGTACTGGTACCCCTTTATATAGCCTCGTCACATTGACTATGTACTGGTACCCCTGTATATAACCTAGTCATATTGACTCTGTACTGGTACCCCTTGTATATAACCTCCTCACATTGACTGTACTGGTACCCCTGTATATGACCTCCTCACATTGACTCTGTACTGGTACCCCTGTATATAGCCTCCTCACATTGACTCTGTACTGGTACACCTGTATATAGCCTCCTCACATTGACTCTATACTGGTACCCCTGTATATAGCCTCCTCAATTTGACTCTGTACTGGTACCCCTGTATATAGCCTCCTCACATTGACTCTGTACTAGTACACCTGTTAATAGCCTCCTCAAATTGACTCTGTACTTGTACCCCTTTATATAGCCTCCTCACATTGACTATGTACTGGTACCCCTGTATATAACCTAGTCATATTGACTCTGTACTGGTACCCCTTGTATATAACCTCCTCACATTGACTGTACTGGTACCCCTGTATATGACCTCCTCACATTGACTCTGTACTGGTACCCCTGTATATAGCCTCCTCACATTGACTCTGTACTGGTACACCTTTATATAGCCTCCTCACATTGACTCTATACTGGTACCCCTGTATATAGCCTCCTCAATTTGACTCTGTACTGGTACCCCTGTATATAGCCTCCTCACATTGACTCTGTACTAGTACACCTGTTAATAGCCTCCTCAAATTGACTCTGTACTGGTACCACCTGTATATAGCCTCCTCACATTGACTCTGTAATGGTACTTCCTGTATATAGCCTCCTCACATTGACTCTGTACTGGTACCCCTGTATCTAACCTCCTCACATTGACTCTGTACTGGTACGCCTGTATATAGCCTCCTCACATTGACTCTGTACTGGTACCACTGTATATAGCCTCCTCAAATTGACTCTGTACTGGTACCCCTTTATATAGCCTCCTCACATTGACTCTCTACTGGTACCCCTTTATATAGCCTCCTCACATTGACTCTGTACTGGTACCGCTGTATATAGCCTCCTCACATTGACTCTGTACTGGTACTTCCTGTATATAGCCTCCTCACATTGACTCTGTACTGGTACCCCTGTATATAGCCTCCTCACATTGAATCTGTACTGGTACCCCTGTATATAGCCTCCTCACATTGACTCTGTACTGGTACCCCTGTATTTAGCCTCCATACATTGACTCAGTACTGGTACCCCTGTTTATAGCCTCCTCACATTGACTCTGTACTGGTACCGCTGTATATAGCCTCCTCACATTGACTCTGTACTGGTACCCCTGTATATAACCTCCTCACATTGACTCTGTACTGGTACACCTGTATATAGCGTCCTCACATTGACTCTGTACTGGTACCCCTGAATATAGCCTGCTCACATTGACTCAGTACTGGTACCCCTGTATATAGCCTCCTCACATTGACTCTTTACTGGTAGCCCTTTATATAATCTCCTCACATTGAGTCTGTACTGGTACCCCTGTATATAACCTCTGTACATTTACTCTGTACTGGTAACCCTGTATATAACCTCCTCACATTGACTCTGTACTACTTCCCCTGTATATAACTTCCTCACATTGAGGAGGTTATATACTTCCTGTATATAGCCTCCTCACATTGACTCTGTACTGGTACTTCCTGTATATAGCCTCCTCACATTGACTATTTTCTGGTACTTCCAGTATAAAGCCTCCTTACATTGACTTAGTACTGGTACTTCCTGTTTATAGCCTCCTCACATTGACTCTATACTTGTACCCCTATATATAGCCTCCTCAATTTGACTCTGTACTGGTACCCCTGTATATAGCCTCCTCAAATTAACTCTGTACTGGTACCCCTTAATATAGCCTCCTCACATTGACTCTGAACTGGTACCACCTGTATAAAACCTCCTCACATTGACTCTGTACTGGTACCTCCTGTAAATAGCTTCCTCACATTGACTATGTACTGGTACACCTGTATATAGCCTCCTCACAATGACTCTGTACTGGTACCCCCTGTATATAACCTCCTCACACTGGTACACCTGTCAATAGCCTCCTCACATTGACTCTGTACTGGTACTTCCTGTATATAGCCTCCTCACATTGACTATGTACTGGTACCCCTGTATATAGCCTCCTCACATTGACTCAGTACTGGTAACCCTGTATTTAGCCTCCTCAATTTGACTCTGTACTGGTATCCCTGTATATAGCCTCCTCACATTGACTCTGTACTGGTACCCCTTCTATATAACCTCCGTACATTTACTCTGTACTGGTACCCCTGTATATAACCTCCGTACATTTACTCTGTACTGGTACCATTGTATATAACTTCCTCACATTGACTCTGTACTGGTACCACTGTATATAGCCTCCTCACATTTACTCTGTACTGGTACCCCTTTATATAGCCTCCTCACATTGACTCTGCACTGGTACCCCTGTATATAACCTACTCATATTGACTCTGTACTGGTACCCCCTGTAAAAAACCTCCCCACATTAATTGTACTGGTACCCCTGAATATGACCTCCTCACATTGACTCTGTACTGGTACCCCTGTATATAGCCTCCTCACATTGACTCTGTACTGGTACCGCTGTATATAGCCTCCTCACATTGACTCTGTACTGGTACTTCCTGTATATAGCCTCCTCACATTGACTCTGTACTGGTACCCCTGTATATAGCCTCCTCACATTGAATCTGTACTGGTACCCCTGTATATAGCCTCCTCACATTGACTCTGTACTGGTACCCCTGTATATAGCCTCCTTACATTGACTCAGTACTGGTACCCCTGTATATAGCCTCCTCACATTGACTCTGTACTGGTACCGCTGTATATAGCCTCCTCACATTGACTCTGTACTGGTACCCCTGTATATAACCTCCTCACATTGACTCTGTACTGGTACAGCTGTATATAGCCTCCTCACATTAACTCTGTACTGGAACCCCTGAATATAGCCTCCTCACATTGACTCTGTACTGGTGCCCCTGTATATAGCCTCCTCACATTGACTCTGTACTGGTACTTCCAGTATGTAGCCTCCTCACAATACCTCTGTACTGGTAGCCCTTTATATAGCCTCCTCACATTGAGTCTGTACTGGTACCCCTGTATATAACCTCTGTACATTTACTCTGTACTGGTAACCCTGTATATAACCTCCTCACATTGACTCTGTACTTCTTCCCCTGTATATAGCCTTCTCACATTGACTCTGTACTTGTACCCCTGTATATAACCTCTGTACATTTACTCTGTACTGCTACTTCCTGTATATAGCCTCCTCACATTGACTCTGTACTGGTACTTCCTGTATATAGCCTCCTCACATTGACTATTTTCTGGTACTTCCTGTATAAAACCTCCTCACATTGACTCTGTACTGGTACCCCTGTATATAGCCTCCTCACATTGACTCTGTACTGGTACCTCTGTATATAGCCTTCTCACATTGACTCTGTACTGGTACCCCTGTATATAGCCTTCTCACATTGACTCTGTACTGGTACCCCTTGTATATAGCCTCCTCACATTGACTCTGTACTGATACCCCTTGTATATAACCTGCGTACATTTACTCTGTACTGGTACCCCTGTATATAACTTCCTCAAATTGATTCTGTACTGGTACCCCTGTATATAGCCTCCTCACATTGGCTCTGTACTGGTACCACTGTATATAGCCTCCTCACATTTACTCTGTAATGGTACCCCTTTATATAGCCTACTCACATTGACTCTGTACTGGTACCCCTGTATATAGCCTCCTCACATTGACTCTGTACTGGTACCGCTGTATATAGCCTCCTCACATTGACTCTGTACTGGTACCCCTGTATATAACCTCCTCACATTGACTCTGTACTGGTACAGCTGTATATAGCCTCCTCACATTGACTGTACTGGTACCCCTTGTATATAACCTCCGTACATTTACTCTGTACTGGTACCCCTGTATATAGCCTCCTTACATTGACTCTGTACTGGTACTTCCTGTATATAGCCTCCTCACTTTGACTCTGTACTGGTACCCCTGTATATAGCCTCCTCACATTGACTCTGTACTAGTACCCCTGTATATAGCCTCCTCACATTGACTCTGTACTGGTACCACTGTATATAGCCTCCTCACATTTACTCTGTACTGGTACCCCTTTATATAGCCTCCTCACATTGACTCTGTACTGGTACCCCTGTATATAACCTCCTCATATTGACTCTGTACTGGTACCCCCTATATATATTCTCCTCACATTGACTCTGTACGGGTACTTCCAGTATATAGCCTCCTCACATTACCTCTGTACTGGTAGCCCTTAATATAGCCTCCTCACATTGACTCTGTACTGGTAACCCTGTATATAACCTCCTCACATTGACTCTGTACTGCTACCCCTGTATATAACCTCCTCACATTGAGGAGGCTACAAACTTCCTTTATATAGCCTCCTCACATTGACTCTGTACTGGTACTTCCTGTATATAGCCTCCTCACATTGACTCTGTACTGGTACTTCCTGTTTATAGTCTCCTCACATTGACCCTGTACTGGTACCTCCTGTATACATTCTCCTCACATTGGCTCTGTAATGGTACTTCCTGTATATAACCTCCTCACATTGACTCTGTGCTGGTACTTCCTGTATATATCCTCCTCACATTGACTTTGTACTGGTACTTCCTTTATATAGCCTCATAACATTGACTCTGTACTGGTATTTCCTGTATAAAGCCTCCTCACATTGACTCTGTACTGGTACTTCCTGTATATATCCTCCTCACATTGACTCTGTACTGGTACTTCCTGTATAGCCTCCTAACATTGACTCTGTACTGGTGCCCCTGTATATAGCCTCCTCACATTGACTCTGTACTGGTACGTCCTGTATATAGCCTCCTCACATTGACTCTGAACTGGTACTTCCTGTATATAGCCTCCTCACATTGACTCTGTACTGGTACTTCCTGTATATAGCCTCCTCACATGGACTCTGTACTGGTACTTCCTGTATATAGCCTCCTCACATTGACTCTGTACTGGTACTTCCTGTATATAGCCTCCTCACATTGACTCTGTACTGGTACTTCCTGTATATAGCCTCCTCACATTGACTCTGTACCTGTACTTCCTGTGTAAAGCCTCCTCACATTGACTCTGTACTGGTACTTCCTGTATATAGCCTCCTCACATTGACTCTGTACTTGTACTTCCTGTATATAGCCTCCTCACATTGACTCTGTACCGGTACTTCCTGTATATAGCCTCCTCACATTGACTCTGTACCGGTACTTCCTGTATATAGCCTCCTCACATTGACTCTGTACTGGTACCCCTGTATATAACCTCCTCACATTGACTCTGTACTGGTACTTCCTGTATATAACCTCATCACAATGACTCTGTACCGGTACTTCCTGTATATAGCCTCCTCACATTGACTCTTTACTGGTACTTCCTGTATATAGCCTCCTCACATTGACTCTGTACTGGTAATTCCTGTATATAGCCTCCTCACATTGACTCTGTAGTGGTACTTCCTGTATATAGCCTCCTCACATTGACTCTGAACTGGTACTTCCTGTATAAAGCCTCCTCACATTGACTCTGAACTGGTACTTCCTGTATAAAGCCTCCTCACATTGACTCTGAACTTGTACTTCCTGTACATAGCCTCCTCACATTGACTCTGAACTGGTACTTCCTGTATATAGCCTCCTCACATTGACTCTGTACTGGTACTTCCTGTATATAACCTCCTCACATTGACTCTGTACTGGTACTTCCTGTATCTAACCTCCTCACATTGACTCTTTACTGGTACTTCCTGTATATAGCCTCCTCACATTGACTCTGTACCGGTACTTCCTGTATATAGCCTCCTCACATTGACTCTGTACTGGTACTTCCTGTATATAACCTCCTCACATTGACTCTGTACTGGTACTTCCTGTATATAACCTCCTCACATTGACTCTGTACTGGTACTTCCTGTATATAGCCTCCTCACATTGACTCTGAACTTGTACTTCCTGTATAAAGCCTCCTCACATTGACTCTGAACTGGTACTTCCTGTATAAAGCCTCCTCACATTGACTCTGTACTGGTACTTCCTGTATATAACCTCCTCACATTGACTCTGTACTGGTACTTCCTGTATATAGCCTCCTCACATTGACTCTGAACTTGTACTTCCTGTATAAAGCCTCCTCACATTGACTCTGAACTGGTACTTCCTGTATAAAGCCTCCTCACTTTGACTCTGTACTGGTACTTCCTGTATATAGCCTCCTCACATTGACTCTGTACTGGTATCCCTGTATATAGCCTCCTCACATTGACTCTGTACCAGTACTTCCTGTATATAACCTCCTCACATTGACTCTGTACTGGTACTTCCTGTATATAGCCTCCTCACATTGACTCTGTACTGGTACTTCCTGTATATAACCTCCTCACATTGACTCTGTACTGGTACTTCCTGTATATAGCCTCCTCACATTGACTCTGAACTGGTACTTCCTGTATAAAGCCTCCTCACATTGACTCTGAACTGGTACTTCCTGTATAAAGCCTCCTCACATTGACTCTGAACTGGTACTTCCTGTATATAGCCTCCTCACATTGACTCTGAACTGGTACTTCCTGTATATAGCCCCTCACATTGACTCTGTACTGGTACTTCCTGTATATAACCTCCTCACATTGACTCTGTACTGGTACTTCCTGTATATAACCTCCTCACATTGACTCTGAACTGGTACTTCCTGTATATAGCCTCCTCACATTGACTCTGTACTGGTACTTCCTGTATCTAACCTCCTCACATTGACTCTTTACTGGTACTTCCTGTATATAGCCTCCTCACATTGACTCTGTACTGGTACTTCCTGTATATAGCCTCCTCACATTGACTCTGAACTGGTACTTCCTGTATAAAGCCTCCTCACATTGACTCTGAACTGGTACTTCCTGTATAAAGCCTCCTCACATTGACTCTGAACTGGTACTTCCTGTATAAAGCCTCCTCACATTGACTCTGTACTGGTACCACCTGTATATAGCCTCCTCACATTGACTCTGTACTGGTACCACTGTATATAGCCTCCTCACATTTACTCTGTACTGGTACCCCTTTATATAGCCTCCTCACATTGACTCTGTACTGGTACCCCTGTATATAACCTCCTCATATTGACTCTGTACTGGTACCCCCTATATATATTCTCCTCACATTGACTCTGTACGGGTACTTCCAGTATATAGCCTCCTCACATTACCTCTGTACTGGTAGCCCTTAATATAGCCTCCTCACATTGACTCTGTACTGGTAACCCTGTATATAACCTCCTCACATTGACTCTGTACTGCTACCCCTGTATATAACCTCCTCACATTGAGGAGGCTACAAACTTCCTTTATATAGCCTCCTCATATTGACTCTGTACTGGTACTTCCTGTATATAGCCTCCTCACATTGACTCTGTACTGGTACTTCCTGTTTATAGTCTCCTCACATTGACCCTGTACTGGTACCTCCTGTATACATTCTCCTCACATTGGCTCTGTAATGGTACTTCCTGTATATAGCCTCCTCACATTGACTCTGTACTGGTACCCCTGTATATAGCCTCCTCACATTGAATCTGTACTGGTACCCCTGTATATAGCCTCCTCACATTGACTCTGTACTGGTACCCCTGTATATAGCCTCCTTACATTGACTCAGTACTGGTACCCCTGTATATAGCCTCCTCACATTGACTCTGTACTGGTACCGCTGTATATAGCCTCCTCACATTGACTCTGTACTGGTACCCCTGTATATAACCTCCTCACATTGACTCTGTACTGGTACAGCTGTATATAGCCTCCTCACATTAACTCTGTACTGGAACCCCTGAATATAGCCTCCTCACATTGACTCTGTACTGGTGCCCCTGTATATAGCCTCCTCACATTGACTCTGTACTGGTACTTCCAGTATGTAGCCTCCTCACAATACCTCTGTACTGGTAGCCCTTTATATAGCCTCCTCACATTGAGTCTGTACTGGTACCCCTGTATATAACCTCTGTACATTTACTCTGTACTGGTAACCCTGTATATAACCTCCTCACATTGACTCTGTACTTCTTCCCCTGTATATAGCCTTCTCACATTGACTCTGTACTTGTACCCCTGTATATAACCTCTGTACATTTACTCTGTACTGCTACTTCCTGTATATAGCCTCCTCACATTGACTCTGTACTGGTACTTCCTGTATATAGCCTCCTCACATTGACTATTTTCTGGTACTTCCTGTATAAAACCTCCTCACATTGACTCTGTACTGGTACCCCTGTATATAGCCTCCTCACATTGACTCTGTACTGGTACCTCTGTATATAGCCTTCTCACATTGACTCTGTACTGGTACCCCTGTATATAGCCTTCTCACATTGACTCTGTACTGGTACCCCTTGTATATAGCCTCCTCACATTGACTCTGTACTGATACCCCTTGTATATAACCTGCGTACATTTACTCTGTACTGGTACCCCTGTATATAACTTCCTCAAATTGATTCTGTACTGGTACCCCTGTATATAGCCTCCTCACATTGGCTCTGTACTGGTACCACTGTATATAGCCTCCTCACATTTACTCTGTAATGGTACCCCTTTATATAGCCTACTCACATTGACTCTGTACTGGTACCCCTGTATATAGCCTCCTCACATTGACTCTGTACTGGTACCGCTGTATATAGCCTCCTCACATTGACTCTGTACTGGTACCCCTGTATATAACCTCCTCACATTGACTCTGTACTGGTACAGCTGTATATAGCCTCCTCACATTGACTGTACTGGTACCCCTTGTATATAACCTCCGTACATTTACTCTGTACTGGTACCCCTGTATATAGCCTCCTTACATTGACTCTGTACTGGTACTTCCTGTATATAGCCTCCTCACTTTGACTCTGTACTGGTACCCCTGTATATAGCCTCCTCACATTGACTCTGTACTAGTACCCCTGTATATAGCCTCCTCACATTGACTCTGTACTGGTACCACTGTATATAGCCTCCTCACATTTACTCTGTACTGGTACCCCTTTATATAGCCTCCTCACATTGACTCTGTACTGGTACCCCTGTATATAACCTCCTCATATTGACTCTGTACTGGTACCCCCTATATATATTCTCCTCACATTGACTCTGTACGGGTACTTCCAGTATATAGCCTCCTCACATTACCTCTGTACTGGTAGCCCTTAATATAGCCTCCTCACATTGACTCTGTACTGGTAACCCTGTATATAACCTCCTCACATTGACTCTGTACTGCTACCCCTGTATATAACCTCCTCACATTGAGGAGGCTACAAACTTCCTTTATATAGCCTCCTCACATTGACTCTGTACTGGTACTTCCTGTATATAGCCTCCTCACATTGACTCTGTACTGGTACTTCCTGTTTATAGTCTCCTCACATTGACCCTGTACTGGTACCTCCTGTATACATTCTCCTCACATTGGCTCTGTAATGGTACTTCCTGTATATAACCTCCTCACATTGACTCTGTGCTGGTACTTCCTGTATATATCCTCCTCACATTGACTTTGTACTGGTACTTCCTTTATATAGCCTCATAACATTGACTCTGTACTGGTATTTCCTGTATAAAGCCTCCTCACATTGACTCTGTACTGGTACTTCCTGTATATATCCTCCTCACATTGACTCTGTACTGGTACTTCCTGTATAGCCTCCTAACATTGACTCTGTACTGGTGCCCCTGTATATAGCCTCCTCACATTGACTCTGTACTGGTACGTCCTGTATATAGCCTCCTCACATTGACTCTGAACTGGTACTTCCTGTATATAGCCTCCTCACATTGACTCTGTACTGGTACTTCCTGTATATAGCCTCCTCACATGGACTCTGTACTGGTACTTCCTGTATATAGCCTCCTCACATTGACTCTGTACTGGTACTTCCTGTATATAGCCTCCTCACATTGACTCTGTACTGGTACTTCCTGTATATAGCCTCCTCACATTGACTCTGTACCTGTACTTCCTGTGTAAAGCCTCCTCACATTGACTCTGTACTGGTACTTCCTGTATATAGCCTCCTCACATTGACTCTGTACTTGTACTTCCTGTATATAGCCTCCTCACATTGACTCTGTACCGGTACTTCCTGTATATAGCCTCCTCACATTGACTCTGTACCGGTACTTCCTGTATATAGCCTCCTCACATTGACTCTGTACTGGTACCCCTGTATATAACCTCCTCACATTGACTCTGTACTGGTACTTCCTGTATATAACCTCATCACAATGACTCTGTACCGGTACTTCCTGTATATAGCCTCCTCACATTGACTCTTTACTGGTACTTCCTGTATATAGCCTCCTCACATTGACTCTGTACTGGTAATTCCTGTATATAGCCTCCTCACATTGACTCTGTAGTGGTACTTCCTGTATATAGCCTCCTCACATTGACTCTGAACTGGTACTTCCTGTATAAAGCCTCCTCACATTGACTCTGAACTGGTACTTCCTGTATAAAGCCTCCTCACATTGACTCTGAACTTGTACTTCCTGTACATAGCCTCCTCACATTGACTCTGAACTGGTACTTCCTGTATATAGCCTCCTCACATTGACTCTGTACTGGTACTTCCTGTATATAACCTCCTCACATTGACTCTGTACTGGTACTTCCTGTATCTAACCTCCTCACATTGACTCTTTACTGGTACTTCCTGTATATAGCCTCCTCACATTGACTCTGTACCGGTACTTCCTGTATATAGCCTCCTCACATTGACTCTGTACTGGTACTTCCTGTATATAACCTCCTCACATTGACTCTGTACTGGTACTTCCTGTATATAACCTCCTCACATTGACTCTGTACTGGTACTTCCTGTATATAGCCTCCTCACATTGACTCTGAACTTGTACTTCCTGTATAAAGCCTCCTCACATTGACTCTGAACTGGTACTTCCTGTATAAAGCCTCCTCACATTGACTCTGTACTGGTACTTCCTGTATATAACCTCCTCACATTGACTCTGTACTGGTACTTCCTGTATATAGCCTCCTCACATTGACTCTGAACTTGTACTTCCTGTATAAAGCCTCCTCACATTGACTCTGAACTGGTACTTCCTGTATAAAGCCTCCTCACTTTGACTCTGTACTGGTACTTCCTGTATATAGCCTCCTCACATTGACTCTGTACTGGTACTTCCTGTATATAGCCTCCTCACATTGACTCTGAACTTGTACTTCCTGTATAAAGCCTCCTCACATTGACTCTGAACTGGTACTTCCTGTATAAAGCCTCCTCACATTGACTCTGTACTGGTACTTCCTGTATATAACCTCCTCACATTGACTCTGTACTGGTACTTCCTGTATATAGCCTCCTCACATTGACTCTGAACTTGTACTTCCTGTATAAAGCCTCCTCACATTGACTCTGAACTGGTACTTCCTGTATAAAGCCTCCTCACTTTGACTCTGTACTGGTACTTCCTGTATATAGCCTCCTCACATTGACTCTGTACTGGTATCCCTGTATATAGCCTCCTCACATTGACTCTGTACCAGTACTTCCTGTATATAACCTCCTCACATTGACTCTGTACTGGTACTTCCTGTATATAGCCTCCTCACATTGACTCTGTACTGGTACTTCCTGTATATAACCTCCTCACATTGACTCTGTACTGGTACTTCCTGTATATAGCCTCCTCACATTGACTCTGAACTGGTACTTCCTGTATAAAGCCTCCTCACATTGACTCTGAACTGGTACTTCCTGTATAAAGCCTCCTCACATTGACTCTGAACTGGTACTTCCTGTATATAGCCTCCTCACATTGACTCTGAACTGGTACTTCCTGTATATAGCCCCTCACATTGACTCTGTACTGGTACTTCCTGTATATAACCTCCTCACATTGACTCTGTACTGGTACTTCCTGTATATAACCTCCTCACATTGACTCTGAACTGGTACTTCCTGTATATAGCCTCCTCACATTGACTCTGTACTGGTACTTCCTGTATCTAACCTCCTCACATTGACTCTTTACTGGTACTTCCTGTATATAGCCTCCTCACATTGACTCTGTACTGGTACTTCCTGTATATAGCCTCCTCACATTGACTCTGAACTGGTACTTCCTGTATAAAGCCTCCTCACATTGACTCTGAACTGGTACTTCCTGTATAAAGCCTCCTCACATTGACTCTGAACTGGTACTTCCTGTATAAAGCCTCCTCACATTGACTCTGTACTGGTACCACCTGTATATAGCCTCCTCACATTGACTCTGTACTGGTACCACTGTATATAGCCTCCTCACATTTACTCTGTACTGGTACCCCTTTATATAGCCTCCTCACATTGACTCTGTACTGGTACCCCTGTATATAACCTCCTCATATTGACTCTGTACTGGTACCCCCTATATATATTCTCCTCACATTGACTCTGTACGGGTACTTCCAGTATATAGCCTCCTCACATTACCTCTGTACTGGTAGCCCTTAATATAGCCTCCTCACATTGACTCTGTACTGGTAACCCTGTATATAACCTCCTCACATTGACTCTGTACTGCTACCCCTGTATATAACCTCCTCACATTGAGGAGGCTACAAACTTCCTTTATATAGCCTCCTCATATTGACTCTGTACTGGTACTTCCTGTATATAGCCTCCTCACATTGACTCTGTACTGGTACTTCCTGTTTATAGTCTCCTCACATTGACCCTGTACTGGTACCTCCTGTATACATTCTCCTCACATTGGCTCTGTAATGGTACTTCCTGTATATAGCCTCCTCACATTGACTCTGTACTGGTACCCCTGTATATAGCCTCCTCACATTGAATCTGTACTGGTACCCCTGTATATAGCCTCCTCACATTGACTCTGTACTGGTACCCCTGTATATAGCCTCCTTACATTGACTCAGTACTGGTACCCCTGTATATAGCCTCCTCACATTGACTCTGTACTGGTACCGCTGTATATAGCCTCCTCACATTGACTCTGTACTGGTACCCCTGTATATAACCTCCTCACATTGACTCTGTACTGGTACAGCTGTATATAGCCTCCTCACATTAACTCTGTACTGGAACCCCTGAATATAGCCTCCTCACATTGACTCTGTACTGGTGCCCCTGTATATAGCCTCCTCACATTGACTCTGTACTGGTACTTCCAGTATGTAGCCTCCTCACAATACCTCTGTACTGGTAGCCCTTTATATAGCCTCCTCACATTGAGTCTGTACTGGTACCCCTGTATATAACCTCTGTACATTTACTCTGTACTGGTAACCCTGTATATAACCTCCTCACATTGACTCTGTACTTCTTCCCCTGTATATAGCCTTCTCACATTGACTCTGTACTTGTACCCCTGTATATAACCTCTGTACATTTACTCTGTACTGCTACTTCCTGTATATAGCCTCCTCACATTGACTCTGTACTGGTACTTCCTGTATATAGCCTCCTCACATTGACTATTTTCTGGTACTTCCTGTATAAAACCTCCTCACATTGACTCTGTACTGGTACCCCTGTATATAGCCTCCTCACATTGACTCTGTACTGGTACCTCTGTATATAGCCTTCTCACATTGACTCTGTACTGGTACCCCTGTATATAGCCTTCTCACATTGACTCTGTACTGGTACCCCTTGTATATAGCCTCCTCACATTGACTCTGTACTGATACCCCTTGTATATAACCTGCGTACATTTACTCTGTACTGGTACCCCTGTATATAACTTCCTCAAATTGATTCTGTACTGGTACCCCTGTATATAGCCTCCTCACATTGGCTCTGTACTGGTACCACTGTATATAGCCTCCTCACATTTACTCTGTAATGGTACCCCTTTATATAGCCTACTCACATTGACTCTGTACTGGTACCCCTGTATATAGCCTCCTCACATTGACTCTGTACTGGTACCGCTGTATATAGCCTCCTCACATTGACTCTGTACTGGTACCCCTGTATATAACCTCCTCACATTGACTCTGTACTGGTACAGCTGTATATAGCCTCCTCACATTGACTGTACTGGTACCCCTTGTATATAACCTCCGTACATTTACTCTGTACTGGTACCCCTGTATATAGCCTCCTTACATTGACTCTGTACTGGTACTTCCTGTATATAGCCTCCTCACTTTGACTCTGTACTGGTACCCCTGTATATAGCCTCCTCACATTGACTCTGTACTAGTACCCCTGTATATAGCCTCCTCACATTGACTCTGTACTGGTACCACTGTATATAGCCTCCTCACATTTACTCTGTACTGGTACCCCTTTATATAGCCTCCTCACATTGACTCTGTACTGGTACCCCTGTATATAACCTCCTCATATTGACTCTGTACTGGTACCCCCTATATATATTCTCCTCACATTGACTCTGTACGGGTACTTCCAGTATATAGCCTCCTCACATTACCTCTGTACTGGTAGCCCTTAATATAGCCTCCTCACATTGACTCTGTACTGGTAACCCTGTATATAACCTCCTCACATTGACTCTGTACTGCTACCCCTGTATATAACCTCCTCACATTGAGGAGGCTACAAACTTCCTTTATATAGCCTCCTCACATTGACTCTGTACTGGTACTTCCTGTATATAGCCTCCTCACATTGACTCTGTACTGGTACTTCCTGTTTATAGTCTCCTCACATTGACCCTGTACTGGTACCTCCTGTATACATTCTCCTCACATTGGCTCTGTAATGGTACTTCCTGTATATAACCTCCTCACATTGACTCTGTGCTGGTACTTCCTGTATATATCCTCCTCACATTGACTTTGTACTGGTACTTCCTTTATATAGCCTCATAACATTGACTCTGTACTGGTATTTCCTGTATAAAGCCTCCTCACATTGACTCTGTACTGGTACTTCCTGTATATATCCTCCTCACATTGACTCTGTACTGGTACTTCCTGTATAGCCTCCTAACATTGACTCTGTACTGGTGCCCCTGTATATAGCCTCCTCACATTGACTCTGTACTGGTACGTCCTGTATATAGCCTCCTCACATTGACTCTGAACTGGTACTTCCTGTATATAGCCTCCTCACATTGACTCTGTACTGGTACTTCCTGTATATAGCCTCCTCACATGGACTCTGTACTGGTACTTCCTGTATATAGCCTCCTCACATTGACTCTGTACTGGTACTTCCTGTATATAGCCTCCTCACATTGACTCTGTACTGGTACTTCCTGTATATAGCCTCCTCACATTGACTCTGTACCTGTACTTCCTGTGTAAAGCCTCCTCACATTGACTCTGTACTGGTACTTCCTGTATATAGCCTCCTCACATTGACTCTGTACTTGTACTTCCTGTATATAGCCTCCTCACATTGACTCTGTACCGGTACTTCCTGTATATAGCCTCCTCACATTGACTCTGTACCGGTACTTCCTGTATATAGCCTCCTCACATTGACTCTGTACTGGTACCCCTGTATATAACCTCCTCACATTGACTCTGTACTGGTACTTCCTGTATATAACCTCATCACAATGACTCTGTACCGGTACTTCCTGTATATAGCCTCCTCACATTGACTCTTTACTGGTACTTCCTGTATATAGCCTCCTCACATTGACTCTGTACTGGTAATTCCTGTATATAGCCTCCTCACATTGACTCTGTAGTGGTACTTCCTGTATATAGCCTCCTCACATTGACTCTGAACTGGTACTTCCTGTATAAAGCCTCCTCACATTGACTCTGAACTGGTACTTCCTGTATAAAGCCTCCTCACATTGACTCTGAACTTGTACTTCCTGTACATAGCCTCCTCACATTGACTCTGAACTGGTACTTCCTGTATATAGCCTCCTCACATTGACTCTGTACTGGTACTTCCTGTATATAACCTCCTCACATTGACTCTGTACTGGTACTTCCTGTATCTAACCTCCTCACATTGACTCTTTACTGGTACTTCCTGTATATAGCCTCCTCACATTGACTCTGTACCGGTACTTCCTGTATATAGCCTCCTCACATTGACTCTGTACTGGTACTTCCTGTATATAACCTCCTCACATTGACTCTGTACTGGTACTTCCTGTATATAACCTCCTCACATTGACTCTGTACTGGTACTTCCTGTATATAGCCTCCTCACATTGACTCTGAACTTGTACTTCCTGTATAAAGCCTCCTCACATTGACTCTGAACTGGTACTTCCTGTATAAAGCCTCCTCACATTGACTCTGTACTGGTACTTCCTGTATATAACCTCCTCACATTGACTCTGTACTGGTACTTCCTGTATATAGCCTCCTCACATTGACTCTGAACTTGTACTTCCTGTATAAAGCCTCCTCACATTGACTCTGAACTGGTACTTCCTGTATAAAGCCTCCTCACTTTGACTCTGTACTGGTACTTCCTGTATATAGCCTCCTCACATTGACTCTGTACTGGTATCCCTGTATATAGCCTCCTCACATTGACTCTGTACCAGTACTTCCTGTATATAACCTCCTCACATTGACTCTGTACTGGTACTTCCTGTATATAGCCTCCTCACATTGACTCTGTACTGGTACTTCCTGTATATAACCTCCTCACATTGACTCTGTACTGGTACTTCCTGTATATAGCCTCCTCACATTGACTCTGAACTGGTACTTCCTGTATAAAGCCTCCTCACATTGACTCTGAACTGGTACTTCCTGTATAAAGCCTCCTCACATTGACTCTGAACTGGTACTTCCTGTATATAGCCTCCTCACATTGACTCTGAACTGGTACTTCCTGTATATAGCCCCTCACATTGACTCTGTACTGGTACTTCCTGTATATAACCTCCTCACATTGACTCTGTACTGGTACTTCCTGTATATAACCTCCTCACATTGACTCTGAACTGGTACTTCCTGTATATAGCCTCCTCACATTGACTCTGTACTGGTACTTCCTGTATCTAACCTCCTCACATTGACTCTTTACTGGTACTTCCTGTATATAGCCTCCTCACATTGACTCTGTACTGGTACTTCCTGTATATAGCCTCCTCACATTGACTCTGAACTGGTACTTCCTGTATAAAGCCTCCTCACATTGACTCTGAACTGGTACTTCCTGTATAAAGCCTCCTCACATTGACTCTGAACTGGTACTTCCTGTATAAAGCCTCCTCACATTGACTCTGTACTGGTACCACCTGTATATAGCCTCCTCACATTGACTCTGTACTGGTACCACTGTATATAGCCTCCTCACATTTACTCTGTACTGGTACCCCTTTATATAGCCTCCTCACATTGACTCTGTACTGGTACCCCTGTATATAACCTCCTCATATTGACTCTGTACTGGTACCCCCTATATATATTCTCCTCACATTGACTCTGTACGGGTACTTCCAGTATATAGCCTCCTCACATTACCTCTGTACTGGTAGCCCTTAATATAGCCTCCTCACATTGACTCTGTACTGGTAACCCTGTATATAACCTCCTCACATTGACTCTGTACTGCTACCCCTGTATATAACCTCCTCACATTGAGGAGGCTACAAACTTCCTTTATATAGCCTCCTCATATTGACTCTGTACTGGTACTTCCTGTATATAGCCTCCTCACATTGACTCTGTACTGGTACTTCCTGTTTATAGTCTCCTCACATTGACCCTGTACTGGTACCTCCTGTATACATTCTCCTCACATTGGCTCTGTAATGGTACTTCCTGTATATAACCTCCTCACATTGACTCTGTGCTGGTACTTCCTGTATATATCCTCCTCACATTGACTTTGTACTGGTACTTCCTTTATATAGCCTCATAACATTGACTCTGTACTGGTATTTCCTGTATAAAGCCTCCTCACATTGACTCTGTACTGGTACTTCCTGTATATATCCTCCTCACATTGACTCTGTACTGGTACTTCCTGTATAGCCTCCTAACATTGACTCTGTACTGGTACCCCTGTATATAACCTCCTCACATTGACTCTGTACTGGTACAGCTGTATATAGCCTCCTCACATTAACTCTGTACTGGAACCCCTGAATATAGCCTCCTCACATTGACTCTGTACTGGTGCCCCTGTATATAGCCTCCTCACATTGACTCTGTACTGGTACTTCCAGTATGTAGCCTCCTCACAATACCTCTGTACTGGTAGCCCTTTATATAGCCTCCTCACATTGAGTCTGTACTGGTACCCCTGTATATAACCTCTGTACATTTACTCTGTACTGGTAACCCTGTATATAACCTCCTCACATTGACTCTGTACTTCTTCCCCTGTATATAGCCTTCTCACATTGACTCTGTACTTGTACCCCTGTATATAACCTCTGTACATTTACTCTGTACTGCTACTTCCTGTATATAGCCTCCTCACATTGACTCTGTACTGGTACTTCCTGTATATAGCCTCCTCACATTGACTATTTTCTGGTACTTCCTGTATAAAACCTCCTCACATTGACTCTGTACTGGTACCCCTGTATATAGCCTCCTCACATTGACTCTGTACTGGTACCTCTGTATATAGCCTTCTCACATTGACTCTGTACTGGTACCCCTGTATATAGCCTTCTCACATTGACTCTGTACTGGTACCCCTTGTATATAGCCTCCTCACATTGACTCTGTACTGATACCCCTTGTATATAACCTGCGTACATTTACTCTGTACTGGTACCCCTGTATATAACTTCCTCAAATTGATTCTGTACTGGTACCCCTGTATATAGCCTCCTCACATTGGCTCTGTACTGGTACCACTGTATATAGCCTCCTCACATTTACTCTGTAATGGTACCCCTTTATATAGCCTACTCACATTGACTCTGTACTGGTACCCCTGTATATAGCCTCCTCACATTGACTCTGTACTGGTACCGCTGTATATAGCCTCCTCACATTGACTCTGTACTGGTACCCCTGTATATAACCTCCTCACATTGACTCTGTACTGGTACAGCTGTATATAGCCTCCTCACATTGACTGTACTGGTACCCCTTGTATATAACCTCCGTACATTTACTCTGTACTGGTACCCCTGTATATAGCCTCCTTACATTGACTCTGTACTGGTACTTCCTGTATATAGCCTCCTCACTTTGACTCTGTACTGGTACCCCTGTATATAGCCTCCTCACATTGACTCTGTACTAGTACCCCTGTATATAGCCTCCTCACATTGACTCTGTACTGGTACCACTGTATATAGCCTCCTCACATTTACTCTGTACTGGTACCCCTTTATATAGCCTCCTCACATTGACTCTGTACTGGTACCCCTGTATATAACCTCCTCATATTGACTCTGTACTGGTACCCCCTATATATATTCTCCTCACATTGACTCTGTACGGGTACTTCCAGTATATAGCCTCCTCACATTACCTCTGTACTGGTAGCCCTTAATATAGCCTCCTCACATTGACTCTGTACTGGTAACCCTGTATATAACCTCCTCACATTGACTCTGTACTGCTACCCCTGTATATAACCTCCTCACATTGAGGAGGCTACAAACTTCCTTTATATAGCCTCCTCACATTGACTCTGTACTGGTACTTCCTGTATATAGCCTCCTCACATTGACTCTGTACTGGTACTTCCTGTTTATAGTCTCCTCACATTGACCCTGTACTGGTACCTCCTGTATACATTCTCCTCACATTGGCTCTGTAATGGTACTTCCTGTATATAACCTCCTCACATTGACTCTGTGCTGGTACTTCCTGTATATATCCTCCTCACATTGACTTTGTACTGGTACTTCCTTTATATAGCCTCATAACATTGACTCTGTACTGGTATTTCCTGTATAAAGCCTCCTCACATTGACTCTGTACTGGTACTTCCTGTATATATCCTCCTCACATTGACTCTGTACTGGTACTTCCTGTATAGCCTCCTAACATTGACTCTGTACTGGTGCCCCTGTATATAGCCTCCTCACATTGACTCTGTACTGGTACGTCCTGTATATAGCCTCCTCACATTGACTCTGAACTGGTACTTCCTGTATATAGCCTCCTCACATTGACTCTGTACTGGTACTTCCTGTATATAGCCTCCTCACATGGACTCTGTACTGGTACTTCCTGTATATAGCCTCCTCACATTGACTCTGTACTGGTACTTCCTGTATATAGCCTCCTCACATTGACTCTGTACTGGTACTTCCTGTATATAGCCTCCTCACATTAACTCTGTACCTGTACTTCCTGTGTAAAGCCTCCTCACATTGACTCTGTACTGGTACTTCCTGTATATAGCCTCCTCACATTGACTCTGTACTTGTACTTCCTGTATATAGCCTCCTCACATTGACTCTGTACCGGTACTTCCTGTATATAGCCTCCTCACATTGACTCTGTACCGGTACTTCCTGTATATAGCCTCCTCACATTGACTCTGTACTGGTACCCCTGTATATAACCTCCTCACATTGACTCTGTACTGGTACTTCCTGTATATAACCTCATCACAATGACTCTGTACCGGTACTTCCTGTATATAGCCTCCTCACATTGACTCTTTACTGGTACTTCCTGTATATAGCCTCCTCACATTGACTCTGTACTGGTAATTCCTGTATATAGCCTCCTCACATTGACTCTGTAGTGGTACTTCCTGTATATAGCCTCCTCACATTGACTCTGAACTGGTACTTCCTGTATAAAGCCTCCTCACATTGACTCTGAACTGGTACTTCCTGTATAAAGCCTCCTCACATTGACTCTGAACTTGTACTTCCTGTACATAGCCTCCTCACATTGACTCTGAACTGGTACTTCCTGTATATAGCCTCCTCACATTGACTCTGTACTGGTACTTCCTGTATATAACCTCCTCACATTGACTCTGTACTGGTACTTCCTGTATCTAACCTCCTCACATTGACTCTTTACTGGTACTTCCTGTATATAGCCTCCTCACATTGACTCTGTACCGGTACTTCCTGTATATAGCCTCCTCACATTGACTCTGTACTGGTACTTCCTGTATATAACCTCCTCACATTGACTCTGTACTGGTACTTCCTGTATATAAACTCCTCACATTGACTCTGTACTGGTACTTCCTGTATATAGCCTCCTCACATTGACTCTGAACTTGTACTTCCTGTATAAAGCCTCCTCACATTGACTCTGAACTGGTACTTCCTGTATAAAGCCTCCTCACTTTGACTCTGTACTGGTACTTCCTGTATATAGCCTCCTCACATTGACTCTGTACTGGTATCCCTGTATATAGCCTCCTCACATTGACTCTGTACCAGTACTTCCTGTATATAACCTCCTCACATTGACTCTGTACTGGTACTTCCTGTATATAGCCTCCTCACATTGACTCTGTACTGGTACTTCCTGTATATAACCTCCTCACATTGACTCTGTACTGGTACTTCCTGTATATAGCCTCCTCACATTGACTCTGAACTGGTACTTCCTGTATAAAGCCTCCTCACATTGACTCTGAACTGGTACTTCCTGTATAAAGCCTCCTCACATTGACTCTGAACTGGTACTTCCTGTATATAGCCTCCTCACATTGACTCTGAACTGGTACTTCCTGTATATAGCCCCTCACATTGACTCTGTACTGGTACTTCCTGTATATAACCTCCTCACATTGACTCTGTACTGGTACTTCCTGTATATAACCTCCTCACATTGACTCTGAACTGGTACTTCCTGTATATAGCCTCCTCACATTGACTCTGTACTGGTACTTCCTGTATCTAACCTCCTCACATTGACTCTTTACTGGTACTTCCTGTATATAGCCTCCTCACATTGACTCTGTACTGGTACTTCCTGTATATAGCCTCCTCACATTGACTCTGAACTGGTACTTCCTGTATAAAGCCTCCTCACATTGACTCTGAACTGGTACTTCATGTATAAAGCCTCCTCACATTGACTCTGAACTGGTACTTCCTGTATAAAGCCTCCTCACATTGACTCTGTACTGGTACCACCTGTATATAGCCTCCTCACATTGACTCTGTACTGGTACCACTGTATATAGCCTCCTCACATTTACTCTGTACTGGTACCCCTTTATATAGCCTCCTCACATTGACTCTGTACTGGTACCCCTGTATATAACCTCCTCATATTGACTCTGTACTGGTACCCCCTATATATATTCTCCTCACATTGACTCTGTACGGGTACTTCCAGTATATAGCCTCCTCACATTACCTCTGTACTGGTAGCCCTTAATATAGCCTCCTCACATTGACTCTGTACTGGTAACCCTGTATATAACCTCCTCACATTGACTCTGTACTGCTACCCCTGTATATAACCTCCTCACATTGAGGAGGCTACAAACTTCCTTTATATAGCCTCCTCACATTGACTCTGTACTGGTACTTCCTGTATATAGCCTCCTCACATTGACTCTGTACTGGTACTTCCTGTTTATAGTCTCCTCACATTGACCCTGTACTGGTACCTCCTGTATACATTCTCCTCACATTGGCTCTGTAATGGTACTTCCTGTATATAACCTCCTCACATTGACTCTGTGCTGGTACTTCCTGTATATATCCTCCTCACATTGACTTTGTACTGGTACTTCCTTTATATAGCCTCATAACATTGACTCTGTACTGGTATTTCCTGTATAAAGCCTCCTCACATTGACTCTGTACTGGTACTTCCTGTATATATCCTCCTCACATTGACTCTGTACTGGTACTTCCTGTATAGCCTCCTAACATTGACTCTGTACTGGTGCCCCTGTATATAGCCTCCTCACATTGACTCTGTACTGGTACGTCCTGTATATAGCCTCCTCACATTGACTCTGAACTGGTACTTCCTGTATATAGCCTCCTCACATTGACTCTGTACTGGTACTTCCTGTATATAGCCTCCTCACATGGACTCTGTACTGGTACTTCCTGTATATAGCCTCCTCACATTGACTCTGTACTGGTACTTCCTGTATATAGCCTCCTCACATTGACTCTGTACTGGTACTTCCTGTATATAGCCTCCTCACATTGACTCTGTACCTGTACTTCCTGTGTAAAGCCTCCTCACATTGACTCTGTACTGGTACTTCCTGTATATAGCCTCCTCACATTGACTCTGTACTTGTACTTCCTGTATATAGCCTCCTCACATTGACTCTGTACCGGTACTTCCTGTATATAGCCTCCTCACATTGACTCTGTACCGGTACTTCCTGTATATAGCCTCCTCACATTGACTCTGTACTGGTACCCCTGTATATAACCTCCTCACATTGACTCTGTACTGGTACTTCCTGTATATAACCTCATCACAATGACTCTGTACCGGTACTTCCTGTATATAGCCTCCTCACATTGACTCTTTACTGGTACTTCCTGTATATAGCCTCCTCACATTGACTCTGTACTGGTAATTCCTGTATATAGCCTCCTCACATTGACTCTGTACTGGTACTTCCTGTATATAGCCTCCTCACATTGACTCTGAACTGGTACTTCCTGTATAAAGCCTCCTCACATTGACTCTGAACTGGTACTTCCTGTATAAAGCCTCCTCACATTGACTCTGAACTTGTACTTCCTGTACATAGCCTCCTCACATTGACTCTGAACTGGTACTTCCTGTATATAGCCTCCTCACATTGACTCTGTACTGGTACTTCCTGTATATAACCTCCTCACATTGACTCTGTACTGGTACTTCCTGTATCTAACCTCCTCACATTGACTCTTTACTGGTACTTCCTGTATATAGCCTCCTCACATTGACTCTGTACCGGTACTTCCTGTATATAGCCTCCTCACATTGACTCTGTACTGGTACTTCCTGTATATAACCTCCTCACATTGACTCTGTACTGGTACTTCCTGTATATAACCTCCTCACATTGACTCTGTACTGGTACTTCCTGTATATAGCCTCCTCACATTGACTCTGAACTTGTACTTCCTGTATAAAGCCTCCTCACATTGACTCTGAACTGGTACTTCCTGTATAAAGCCTCCTCACTTTGACTCTGTACTGGTACTTCCTGTATATAGCCTCCTCACATTGACTCTGTACTGGTATCCCTGTATATAGCCTCCTCACATTGACTCTGTACCAGTACTTCCTGTATATAACCTCCTCACATTGACTCTGTACTGGTACTTCCTGTATATAGCCTCCTCACATTGACTCTGTACTGGTACTTCCTGTATATAGCCTCCTCACATTGACTCTGTACCAGTACTTCCTGTATATAACCTCCTCACTTTGACTCTGTACTGGTACTTCCTGTATATAGCCTCCTCACATGGACTCTGTACTGGTACTTCCTGTATATAGCCTCCTCACATTGACTCTGTACTGGTACTTCCTGTATATAGCCTCCTCACATTGACTCTGTACTGGTACTTCCTGTATATAGCCTCCTCACATTGACTCTGTACCGGTACTTCCTGTATATAACCTCCTCACATTGACTCTGTACTGGTACTTCCTGTATATAGCCTCCTCACATTGACTCTGTACTGGTACTTCCTGTATATAACCTCCTCACATTGACTCTGTACTGGTACTTCCTGTATATAACCTCCTCACATTGACTCTGTACTGGTACTTCCTGTATATAGCCTCCTCACATTGACTCTGAACTGGTACTTCCTGTATAAAGCCTCCTCACATTGACTCTGAACTGGTACTTCCTGTATAAAGCCTCCTCACATTGACTCTGTACTGGTACCACCTGTATATAGCCTCCTCACATTGACTCTGTACTGGTACCACTGTATATAGCCTCCTCACATTTACTCTGTACTGGTACCCCTTTATATAGCCTCCTCACATTGACTCTGTACTGGTACCCCTGTATATAACCTCCTCATATTGACTCTGTACTGGTACCCCCTATATATATTCTCCTCACATTGACTCTGTACGGGTACTTCCAGTATATAGCCTCCTCACATTACCTCTGTACTGGTAGCCCTTAATATAGCCTCCTCACATTGACTCTGTACTGGTAACCCTGTATATAACCTCCTCACATTGACTCTGTACTGCTACCCCTGTATATAACCTCCTCACATTGAGGAGGCTACAAACTTCCTTTATATAGCCTCCTCACATTGACTCTGTACTGGTACTTCCTGTATATAGCCTCCTCACATTGACTCTGTACTGGTACTTCCTGTTTATAGTCTCCTCACATTGACCCTGTACTGGTACCTCCTGTATACATTCTCCTCACATTGGCTCTGTAATGGTACTTCCTGTATATAACCTCCTCACATTGACTCTGTGCTGGTACTTCCTGTATATATCCTCCTCACATTGACTTTGTACTGGTACTTCCTTTATATAGCCTCATAACATTGACTCTGTACTGGTATTTCCTGTATAAAGCCTCCTCACATTGACTCTGTACTGGTACTTCCTGTATATATCCTCCTCACATTGACTCTGTACTGGTACTTCCTGTATAGCCTCCTAACATTGACTCTGTACTGGTGCCCCTGTATATAGCCTCCTCACATTGACTCTGTACTGGTACGTCCTGTATATAGCCTCCTCACATTGACTCTGAACTGGTACTTCCTGTATATAGCCTCCTCACATTGACTCTGTACTGGTACTTCCTGTATATAGCCTCCTCACATGGACTCTGTACTGGTACTTCCTGTATATAGCCTCCTCACATTGACTCTGTACTGGTACTTCCTGTATATAGCCTCCTCACATTGACTCTGTACTGGTACTTCCTGTATATAGCCTCCTCACATTGACTCTGTACCTGTACTTCCTGTGTAAAGCCTCCTCACATTGACTCTGTACTGGTACTTCCTGTATATAGCCTCCTCACATTGACTCTGTACTTGTACTTCCTGTATATAGCCTCCTCACATTGACTCTGTACCGGTACTTCCTGTATATAGCCTCCTCACATTGACTCTGTACCGGTACTTCCTGTATATAGCCTCCTCACATTGACTCTGTACTGGTACCCCTGTATATAACCTCCTCACATTGACTCTGTACTGGTACTTCCTGTATATAACCTCATCACAATGACTCTGTACCGGTACTTCCTGTATATAGCCTCCTCACATTGACTCTTTACTGGTACTTCCTGTATATAGCCTCCTCACATTGACTCTGTACTGGAACTTCCTGTATATAGCCTCCTCACATTGACTCTGTACTGGTACTTCCTGTATATAGCCTCCTCACATTGACTCTGAACTGGTACTTCCTGTATAAAGCCTCCTCACATTGACTCTGAACTGGTACTTCCTGTATAAAGCCTCCTCACATTGACTCTGAACTTGTACTTCCTGTACATAGCCTCCTCACATTGACTCTGAACTGGTACTTCCTGTATATAGCCTCCTCACATTGACTCTGTACTGGTACTTCCTGTATATAACCTCCTCACATTGACTCTGTACTGGTACTTCCTGTATCTAACCTCCTCACATTGACTCTTTACTGGTACTTCCTGTATATAGCCTCCTCACATTGACTCTGTACCGGTACTTCCTGTATATAGCCTCCTCACATTGACTCTGTACTGGTACTTCCTGTATATAACCTCCTCACATTGACTCTGTACTGGTACTTCCTGTATATAACCTCCTCACATTGACTCTGTACTGGTACTTCCTGTATATAGCCTCCTCACATTGACTCTGAACTTGTACTTCCTGTATAAAGCCTCCTCACATTGACTCTGAACTGGTACTTCCTGTATAAAGCCTCCTCACTTTGACTCTGTACTGGTACTTCCTGTATATAGCCTCCTCACATTGACTCTGTACTGGTATCCCTGTATATAGCCTCCTCACATTGACTCTGTACCAGTACTTCCTGTATATAACCTCCTCACATTGACTCTGTACTGGTACTTCCTGTATATAGCCTCCTCACATTGACTCTGTACTGGTACTTCCTGTATATAGCCTCCTCACATTGACTCTGTACCAGTACTTCCTGTATATAACCTCCTCACTTTGACTCTGTACTGGTACTTCCTGTATATAGCCTCCTCACATGGACTCTGTACTGGTACTTCCTGTATATAGCCTCCTCACATTGACTCTGTACTGGTACTTCCTGTATATAGCCTCCTCACATTGACTCTGTACTGGTACTTCCTGTATATAGCCTCCTCACATTGACTCTGTACTGGTACTTCCTGTATATAGCCTCCTCACATTGACTCTGTACCGGTACTTCCTGTATATAACCTCCTCACATTGACTCTGTACTGGTACTTCCTGTATATAGCCTCCTCACATTGACTCTGTACTGGTACTTCCTGTATATAACCTCCTCACATTGACTCTGTACTGGTACTTCCTGTATATAACCTCCTCACATTGACTCTGTACTGGTACTTCCTGTATATAGCCTCCTCACATTGACTCTGAACTGGTACTTCCTGTATAAAGCCTCCTCACATTGACTCTGAACTGGTACTTCCTGTATAAAGCCTCCTCACATTGACTCTGAACTGGTACTTCCTGTATATAGCCTCCTCACATTGACTCTGAACTGGTACTTCCTGTATATAGCCCCTCACATTGACTCTGTACTGGTACTTCCTGTATATAACCTCCTCACATTGACTCT
The DNA here is from genome assembly GCA_023634145.1 of Thymallus thymallus. Lineage (NCBI taxonomy): Eukaryota > Metazoa > Chordata > Actinopteri > Salmoniformes > Salmonidae > Thymallus > Thymallus thymallus. The sequence goes on from CM042422.1 coordinate 3,489,003, forward strand.
GTACTGGTACTTCCTGTATATAACCTCCTCACATTGACTCTGAACTGGTACTTCCTGTATATAGCCTCCTCACATTGACTCTGTACTGGTACTTCCTGTATCTAACCTCCTCACATTGACTCTTTACTGGTACTTCCTGTATATAGCCTCCTCACATTGACTCTGTACTGGTACTTCCTGTATATAGCCTCCTCACATTGACTCTGAACTGGTACTTCCTGTATAAAGCCTCCTCACATTGACTCTGAACTGGTACTTCCTGTATATAGCCTCCTCACATTGACTCTGAACTGGTACTTCCTGTATATAGCCTCCTCACATTGACTCTGTACTGGTACTTCCTGTATATAACCTCCTCACATTGACTCTGTACTGGTACTTCCTGTATCTAACCTCCTCACATTGACTCTTTACTGGTACTTCCTGTATATAGCCTCCTCACATTGACTCTGTACTGGTACTTCCTGTATCTAACCTCCTCACATTGACTCTGTACCTGTACTTCCTGTGTAAAGCCTCCTCACATTGACTCTGTACTGGTACTTCCTGTATATAGCCTCCTCACATTGACTCTGTACTGGTACTTCCTGTATATAGCCTCCTCACATTGACTCTGTACCAGTACTTCCTGTATATAACCTCCTCACTTTGACTCTGTACTGGTACTTCCTGTATATAGCCTCCTCACATGGACTCTGTACTGGTACTTCCTGTATATAGCCTCCTCACATTGACTCTGTACTGGTACTTCCTGTATATAGCCTCCTCACATTGACTCTGTACTGGTACTTCCTGTATATAGCCTCCTCACATTGACTCTGTACTGGTACTTCCTGTATATAGCCTCCTCACATTGACTCTGTACCAGTACTTCCTGTATATAACCTCCTCACATTGACTCTGTACTGGTACTTCCTGTATATAGCCTCCTCACATTGACTCTGTACTGGTACTTCCTGTATATAACCTCCTCACATTGACTCTGTACTGGTACTTCCTGTATATAACCTCCTCACATTGACTCTGTACTGGTACTTCCTGTATATAGCCTCCTCACATTGACTCTGAACTGGTACTTCCTGTATAAAGCCTCCTCACATTGACTCTGAACTGGTACTTCCTGTATAAAGCCTCCTCACATTGACTCTGAACTGGTACTTCCTGTATATAGCCTCCTCACATTGACTCTGAACTGGTACTTCCTGTATATAGCCTCCTCACATTGACTCTGTACTGGTACTTCCTGTATATAACCTCCTCACATTGACTCTGTACTGGTACTTCCTGTATATAACCTCCTCACATTGACTCTGAACTGGTACTTCCTGTATATAGCCTCCTCACATTGACTCTGTACTGGTACTTCCTGTATCTAACCTCCTCACATTGACTCTTTACTGGTACTTCCTGTATATAGCCTCCTCACATTGACTCTGTACTGGTACTTCCTGTATATAGCCTCCTCACATTGACTCTGAACTGGTACTTCCTGTATAAAGCCTCCTCACATTGACTCTGAACTGGTACTTCCTGTATAAAGCCTCCTCACATTGACTCTGAACTGGTACTTCCTGTATATAGCCTCCTCACATTGACTCTGAACTGGTACTTCCTGTATATAGCCTCCTCACATTGACTCTGTACTGGTACTTCCTTTATATAACCTCCTCACATTGACTCTGTACTGGTACTTCCTGTATCTAACCTCCTCACATTGACTCTTTACTGGTACTTCCTGTATATAGCCTCCTCACATTGACTCTGTACTGGTACTTCCTGTATCTAACCTCCTCACATTGACTCTGAACTGGTACCTCCTGTATATAACCTCCTCACATTGACTCTGAACTGGTACTTCCTGTATATAGCCTCCTCACATTGACTCTGTACTGGTACTTCCTGTATCTAACCTCCTCACATTGACTCTTTACTGGTACTTCCTGTATATAGCCTCCTCACATTGACTCTGTACTGGTACTTCCTGTATCTAACCTCCTCACATTGACTCTTTACTGGTACTTCCTGTATATAGCCTCCTCACATTGACTCTGTACTGGTACCACCTGTATAAAGCCTCCTGACATTGACCCTGTACTGGTACTTCCTGTATCTAACCTCCTCACATTGACTCTGTACTGGTACTTCCTGTATATAGCCTCCTCACATTGACTCTGTACTGGTACTTCCTGTATCTAACCTCCTCACATTGACTCTGTACTGGTACTTCCTGTATCTAACCTCCTCACATTGACTCTGTACTGGTACTTCCTGTATATATCCTCCTCACATTGACTCTGTACTGGTACTTCCTGTATATAACCTCACTATTGTTATTTTATTGTTGCTCTTTAATTATTTGTTATTTTTCTATTTTTAATCTTTTTCATTTATATTCAGTTTATTTTTCTTAACACTTATTTTTCTCAATACTGTATTGTTGGTTAAGGGCTTGTAAGTAAGCATTTCACCCGATCAAATGAAGTACAACACTCTCGTTAGTCATACTGTTGACTGCTGAATTATAGTTTGGTAACACCTCCTATGAGTACCCTGTTCATAATGTACTGTCACAATGCCTTATAATATATTACATTACGTATAATGTAATGCATACCATGACTGCAAGGCATACCATGACTGCAAGGCATACCATAACTGCTCGTAAACATGTACAATTATTATTCAGTAGATGAGGAACAATCTTTTGTTAATTTTATAACTTTTTAACTGCGTTGTTGTGAAAGAGCTCATCTATACTTTGATTTGATTTAGATACGAGGTTCATAGAACATTTATTTGAAGTGTTATTTAATTGGCATTCTCTTTATGAAAGGCGTGTTTTTGTTAAATGTGAAAAGAGTTTTGTGTATTTGAATAAAAAATACAAAAAATAACAAGCCACTGTGGAAATGCACATTATGTTAGTTGGAATTGTAGACAAAAGTTTGAGGCTTTTAGGTCGGGGCTCCCACATGGCGCAGCGGTCTAAGACACTGCATGTCAGTGCTAGAGGCGTCACTACAGACAACCTGGTTTGAATACAGACTGTATCACAACCGGCCGTGATTGGGAGTCCCATAGGGCGGCGCACAATTAGCCCAGCGTCGTCCGAGTTTGACCGGTTTAGGCCGTCATTGTAAATAAGAATTTGTTCATAACTGACTTTACTAGTTAAAAAAAGGTGAGGAAGTAAGTTGTACATCTCAATTAATATTGAGCTTCTTACACCGTGGGTGGGTTAATCAGTGTGAATTGTCCATGAACACATCGGTCTTTCAATGGTAAGTGGATATTATCATGCAATGCAGACAAGTTACTGTCTGTCTCTGAGCCCATTTTGGGTTAATTGCAGGCGGGAAGGATGACCAATCAATTAGGTCAGTGAATTGTGATATATTATATACCGCAAGGGCATTAGTGTCATACATACTTTGTCATGCTGTGCAGAGATTGCTGTCTTTATACAACACGGCTTGTTTGGCATGTCTACTAATGCTAAGCCCTGGTGGGGGTTTTGATGTAAGAGGAATTGAAAGTAAACATGGGAAGCAGGTTTGTAGAGATGAATGTAACGTCAACTGAGGTCTGAGCAGCATACAAATCCCACAACACCAAATCCCACACACTGTTTGACCTTGAAGTCATGACTGCAGTGCATTCCGTTATGGAGCTCATATCCCAAAATGCCCTGACGTTTCAACCTAGTTTCAGATGAATCATTTCCAGATTACCCCATGTGGTAGGCTATACACTTCAACTCATTGACGACTCACAAATCCAAAACCATCTGTGCCAATATTCACAAAGTGTTGATTTAGGTTCAAGTCTTATGCATTGTGATAAAAGGCTAAATAGATCATAGCTCTTACTCGGCTTTGTGAATAAGGCTCTGGTTTAGCTCCATTTGGTGACTATTTTGGATGCAAAACTACTGCAGTAAAAAAAAAAACGGTTATTTTTGCTGAATTTGCAGCATACTTCAGCTATACAGCACTCTGACTGCAATCTTTTTTCGTAAGGGTGACCTTCAAATATCAATATATGAAGGATCACGTGTTGGCCACAAGTAACATCATTGAACGTTATTTTCAAACATATCCACCAATCTGTCAGCCCTATCTGTGTAGTTGAAATCACTACATCCCAAGTCTAGTATTTCCGTGGTATATGGTATCATATGAGGGTTTACACTGTAGGTAGCCCACCAGACAAATGGCTTGTCCGTCTGCTATTGTAGGCTATAACCTCCCTAATGACGCGGTTGGACCGACCCTACCTTGGGTTCCAGTCTCTTCTCTTACATTAGCAAGCTATTTCCGACTAGAAGGATTTCTCTGTGAGATGGGAGGGATGATGCTGAGGTGAGCGCAGCAAACCCGTTTTCCTTTTTTTTCTTTTTTGTCGGAGCTCCTCCTCGATCGTCGGATAGGATAGTAGCATCACATTTACTCAATGAGAGCAAGGGCACCCGAGAGAGGATACTGAATTTCGACCTGGTGCGCTAACGTGCCTTTCCATTGACCTCTACATAAAGGTAAGGCATTCATTAATGACTCGCACTTGTGTCAATGTTAAGCGTTTTACGCATGCATTTGACTTAGGCGACGTTAACCGAGCGGCCGGGTAATTACGCAGCTTTGGGTTGTTCTTTTTATAACGGGCGGTTTTATTGCAGGACAGAGGCGCACGTTGCAACAGCTGTTTGCCTGGTCCTCGTAGAAATGACGAGATAACATGCGGGTATTTCACTGCACGGTGCAGGCTATGGGCCTGCGCAAGAGAAGGCCAGTATGTTTGCGTTTAGGCTATTTAATTTAAACGTTACTGACTGATAACTTACATGTCCAGCAATGTTAGTTATTTTCCTGTAAAGAAATATTGAGATTGCGACGCAAGTCGCGTCTATGCGTCACGAAACAATTCGACGTAACTAAAAATGTAACATTCTGCCAATAATTTACAATAAATAGCCTATGCAGAAAAAACGCACATCCCCATGTGTAGGCTACATAGGATTTGCTCTGGCTACAGATAGTTATGTCTCGGGGATTTCATAACCACATCTTTAACAATTAAACAATTATGAGATGGGAGACAGGAATTCTATTAAATAATGTATCTAGAACATGATCATCTCAACACTCATATTACCCATGATGCTCTGCAGCACAAATAAGTATGGAGGTGCAAATGGTACAACCCTAATACATAACAAAAAACTCCTCTCCTCCTGTTGGGAGTCTGTTCTACATGTCCAAGCAGTCTAGGTGCCTGCCTATCTCTCGTAGGGTAACAGTGGTCAACCTGACTCACAACAACGTCTTCGGACTGTGGTGTTGGCGCAGGTGTAGGCATGTGAGTAGCCTGTGTCACAGTTTCGTCATGTACTTTTGTGGGTGCGGCTGAGTAAGTGTCCTTAGAATGTGGCTGTGAGCCCCTAGGTGACGACTGCTGAGTCAGGGTGTCACTTAATAACAGTTCTGGACCGCTCACGACTAGTGGGCCAGGGTGTCACCCAGTAACAGTTCTGGCCCGCTCACGACTAGTGAGCGGGCCAGAACAGATCTGTGTGCCTTTGACAGATGACGTCCTCTGCAGTCTGGACAGTGTAGGACACAGGACCAGAGCAATGACTGTACTAGGAACCCACTTTGGTTCGTTGACGTAGTTTCTAGCTAAGACAGTTTCTCCAGGATTGAAAGCTCTGTCATTTGCTCTCAGTCCACAACGTTTGACTTGACCCTACTGTCTCGTTCTGCGGTTTGAGTAGGTCGAAGCGTGTGTGTATCTCTCTCTTCATGAGTTGCGATGCAGGTGTAGCCTTGGTGTGTTCCTGTAGGATATCAGGAAGCTGTTCAATCATGGTGCAGTCTCCCATCGTCTGTACAAACCTCTCTGCCAGCCCTTTGGTAGATGGATGATACAGCCTAAACACTTCCCCAAACTTCTCAATGCTCTTCTCAGCAGTAGTAGACCTCATGGTGGCAAACGTTGGCCACGAGGTTGCACGACCTTGAGAAACATTCTGTCTTCAAATGGACCTTTGAAGTCGATGTGTATGCGTTGCCACGCCTCCCCCAGCCAATCCCACGGATGAAAAGGTGCAAGTTGAGGTACGTTGCGAACCATCTGACATGAGGAACATGTTTTGGCTTTCTCCTCAATGCTTCCGCCAGCAGACTTACCATTTCTTCATCAAGAGGCCTTGTGAGATGGGCATTTTTTTACGAGGCTCCCCCCATTCTCCACTCGACGGGGGGTTTTGCCTGGCCACTGTAACCAGGTTATTAAGCCCACATTGTTGACAAAAAAGACCTCCAGAAAAGTTTATGAATCCATACAGCCAAATAGTAATTCATAATAGAACAATAATTTATTTCCATACATATACATATTTTTCATATCAATATTAATGTAATCCAAGTTTTCCTCATAATAGTCAGGGTTGTGTAGGTTACTTTCTAAATGTAATCTGTTAAAGTTACTAGTTACCTGTCCAAAACTGTAATTACCAACGTAACTTTTGGATTACCCAAACACAGTAATGTAATCTGATTACTTTCCCCTAAAGAGGTGCAGGTTAGTAGCTGGCACAGCCACAGTCATACAATCTGATTTTAAACCTAACCCTAACCTTAACCACACTGCTAACCCTAATGCCTAACCCTAACCTTAAATGAAGACCCCCCCCCCCCCCCACCGCCCGCCCACTTGAAAATCTATGGCTAGACCTGAAAATGGTTGTCTAGCAACGATCAACAAACTAATTCTGAAAATAATGGACAAATGTTGCCCAATCCAGGTGTGGAAAGCCCAGAAACACTCACAGCTGGAATCGCTGCCAAAGGTGCTTCTACAAAGTACTGACTCAGGAGTGTGAATACTTATGTAAATTAGATATTTCTGTAATTAATGTTCAAGAAATTTGCAAACATTTATAAAAACATGTTTTCAATTTGTCATTATAAGGCATTATGTGTAGATGGTTGAGAAAAAACATACATTTAATCCATTTTGAATTCAGGCTGTAACAACAAAATGTGGAGGGGGTATGAATACTTTCTGACTGTAGCCTGAATGCACTGTAGCTTGGACTGTAGCCTGAATGAACTGTAGCTTGGACTGTAGCCTGAATGCACTGTAGCTTGGGCTGTAGCCTGAATGCACTGTAGCTTGGACTGTAGCCTGAATGCACTGTAGCTTGGACTGTAGCCTGAATGCACTGTATCTTGGACTGTAGCCTGAATGCACTGTAGCTTGGACTGTAGCCTGAATGCACTGTAGCTTGGGCTGTAGCCTGAATGCACTGTAGCTTGGACTGTAGCCTGAATGCACTGTATCTTGGACTGTAGCCTGAATGCACTGTAGCTTGGACTGTAGCCTGAATGCACTGTAGCTTGGGCAGTAGCCTGAATGCACTGTAGCTTGGACTGTAGCCTGAATGCACTGTATCTTGGACTGTAGCCTGAATGCACTGTAGCTTGGACTGTAGCCTGAATGCACTGTAGCTTGGGCTGTAGCCTGAATGCACTGTAGCTTGGACTGTAGCCTGAATGCACTGTAGCTTGGACTGTAGCCTGAATGCACTGTATCTTGGACTGTAACCTGAATGCACTGTAGCTTGGGCTGTAGCCTGAATGCACTGTAGCTTGGGCTGTAGCCTGAATGCACTGTAGCTTGGACTGTAGCCTGAATGCACTGTATCTTGGACTGTAACCTGAATGCACTGTAGCTTGGACTGTAGCCTGAATGCACTGTATCTTGGACTGTAACCTGAATGCACTGTAGCTTGGACTGTAGCCTGAATGCACTGTAGCTTGGACTGTAACCTGAATGCACTGTAGCTTGGACTGTAGCCTACAAAAGCCCATTCCTGCTCCTTTCTTGCGATCCATTAAACACATTTGGTGTGTCATCATCGCGGTCTCTGAAGTTTGCTAAAATCCCTAAGTAGCCCTTTAAACTTGTGCCTTTTTCCAATGTCATTGAGAAAACAGAAAAGGTCTCCCAAAACAAAATCTGCAAACATTGTTTCTGAATTTTTAAGTAATCCTACACATAATCATTTAGTTTTTCAAAAGTTTCAGTAATCTGATTACAATATTTCTGCCGGTGACATAAGGGATTACAGTTACATTTTTTTTTTAAATCTGCTCCATGTAACAGATTACATGTAATCCTCAATGAGGCCCTTTACATGTAATCCTCAATGAGGCCCTTTACATGTAATCCTCAATGAGGCCCTTTACATGTAATCCTCAATGAGGCCCTTTACATGTAATCCTCAATGAGACCCTTTACATGTAATCCTCAATGAGGCCCTTTACATGTAATCCTCAATGAGGCCCTTTACATGTAATCCTCAATGAGGCCCTTTACATGTAATCCATTACCCTGATAATAGTAGAAACAAGTGTAATTTATAATAATGAACTATTCCATTGTTTCACACGATATTATTTCAAACGTGACTTTCATTGAAATTAAGATGCAGCATTGAAGTGATGAAATTGTCGTCAAGACAGAGGCAGAGGTCGTGTATGTGTAGCCCATACATCTAATGATGTCTGGCCAAATAGGCTGGTCTCTGCCTGGGGCCTCCAAATCACCAAGTCCGCGCCTGGCCACCAGAAGTAGCTTTGTGTGATTTCCTTCATCAAACCATTCCACAATGACTTGAGTGTAGCAGTTGCAACAGGGGTTTCCTCAGCGAAGGCGGAATGATAACTCTCCTCCCTCACTGCAGACAACCGGACTGTACTGACAGCTCAGTTCTCCTGGAAAGGTAAGGTTTCAGTTCCGGAGTTGCAGCTCTTCCTTTGATGATGAGTCGTTTCTGGTGTTTCTCCGCACTTGTGTTGAAGTGACTGGTGCATTTTCCACTTGTCTGAAGTAGAAGATGTCTACTTGGCGTGACTGTTGCAATGCAGTTCTGACTTGCAGTACTTGATGTCGTAGGTGTGTGCTGACAACAACAAAGGCCAAATTTGCATTCCGCTTACAGCAAGTGATGGAATCCCAGTATGCGGTCCAAAGATGCTCGTCAGCAGATCTGTAAGAAGGGTGAACTTCATCCCGTACAGATACTGGTGAAACTTACGCATTCCAAAAAAACGATGCCTAGGTCTTCCTGTTCTATCTGTGCATATTTATTTCTGCTTTGTTCAATATCCTCAATGAGAAAGGGATCGCCTTCTCTTCAGCTGGAGACATGATATGGTAATGACTGCTCCCGAACCATAGAGACTAGGATCACAAGGTAGTTGGATGAGCAATGGGTCAAAGTGAGTGTTTGCTTGGTTTTCACGAATGCTTCCTTGCATTGTTCTGTCCATTTCCATATTTTGTCCTGACAAAGCAACTGATGCGTACTACGTATAAAGTGTACGTAGTAATTCAATAACCCCAGGAAAGAACACAGTTGACTGACGTTCTGAGGGGCTTCCAAGATAGCCTTGACCTTGAACGGAGCCTTGTGAAGGCCCGTAGCATCGATGACTTGTCCGAAGTATTCAACTAGGGATGTGACAAATGGACAACTTCTCTTAGCGTTTAAACAGCAATTTTTTAAAACGGTTTTCGGTTAAAACGATAAGAAACATTCATACAATTCTACGTGAATTCACAATACAGCTGCGATGCTGCCAACAATGTTTGGGTTTCACTCACGGTTTGGGTCCCTTTCAGATGGTTAAGCATTGCACATGTACTACCATTACTGTACCTCATTTCCTTCTCATTTAACTTCTCAAAGTCCATACAGGACTTTGCTGCTGTCGCTTGCCTTTCTCTGCCATTTCTCCAACTGTTGGCGACGATGACGTAGTGGTGGAGAGTCTATTCCAAAATAATTGATTCCTTACGTCGACTCCCGATGTCGACTCCCATTTCTGAGTGTCAAGATTAAATTCCGAATGGAATCCACTCTTAAGATTAAGTATTTTTGGAACGGAGGAGATTGATTAGTTTCCGTACTTCCGAGAACACAAACACTTGCATCTTTCATAGTGAGCTAGAGAGAGGGGAGTGGCGCGGTATAGGCAGGTTGGCCACCAGGCAGACAGTCAGAACAGTGCACTCGGCCTATCTATCTGCTTGACGAAGACATTTCCCCCCGGGGATCAATAAAGTACCTATCTATCGATTGATCTATGGAATGCTGTATCTTAGAATTTTTTGGCTTGCAATGTCTCGCAACTTGAGAAAAGCAGGGCCTATCATCAATGAATAGAGTAGGATATTCTCCATGCAACAGACCGAAGAATGAACACACACTTGCATCATTAGCAAAGATAAAGAGCAGGGGTGTAATCATTAGTCCAAGTTTCTATTGGACAAATTCGGGTAGATCCCTCCCAGTTTCGTTCTGTTTGCTATGGTTCCTAAACTTTTTGAAACAGAATTGGTGTAATGAATACGCCCCAGGCGAGCCAGCGCGAAGGAGAGAGGATGTGGTAGGCAGAAAGAACCTTGGTTGCGCATACACTACCGTTAAAAAAGTCCTTGTTTCTGAAAGAAAGGCACATTTTTTGTCCATTAAAATAACATAAAATTGATCAGAAATACAGTGTAGACATAGTTAATGTTGTAAATGACTATTGTAGCTGGAAACAGCTGATTTTTTATGGAATATCTACATAGGCATACAGAGGCCCATTATCAGCAACCATCATTCCTGAGTTCCAATGGCACGTTGTGTTAGCTAATCCAAGTGTATCATTTTAAAAGGCTAATTGATCATTGCAATTATGTTAGCACAGCTGAAAACTGTTGTGCTGATTAAAGAAGCAATACAACTGGCCTTCTTTAGACTAGTTGAGTATCTGGAGCATCAGCATTTGTGGGTTTGATTAAAGGCTCACAATGGCCAGAAACAAATAACTTTGAAACTCGACAGTCTATTATTGTTCGGAGAAGTGAAGTCTATTCCATGCAAGAAATTGCCAAGAAACTGAAGATCTCATACAACGCTGTGTACTACTCCCTTCACAGAACAGCGCAAACTGTCTCTAACCAGAATTGAGCAACTGAGCAAGAGGACAAGTACATTAGTGTCTAGATTGAGAAACAGACACCTCACAAGAGTTAAAATGGCAGCCTCATTAAATAGTACCAGCAAAACAACAGTCTCAACGTCAACAGTGACGAGGCGACTCCGGCAACCCCGGGATGCTGGCCTTCTAGGCAGAGTTGCAAAGGAAAAGCCATATCTTCCTCTGTCCAGTGTCTGTGTTCTTTTGACCATCTTAATCTTTTATTTTTATTGGCCAGTCTGAGATATGGCTTTTTCTTTGCAACTCTGCCTAGAAGGCCAGCATCCCGGAGTCGCCGGAGTCGCCTCTTCACTTATTTCAGTCAATCAGTCTCTTTTCTCTAGCTTCACTCCGTAGCCCACATACTAGTCTGTCTCTTAACATGGTCACTGATTCTCTCCCTTCCTGATTTCCTCTGTGGAACCTAAACCTTTCAGCAATAACTAGTGGTTTTGATGAAAAGTATTTCCACAATATCCCCATACGTCTTATTACCTGGCCAATCTAACTGTAGCAGGCTGCATAGTAAATTAAATGTATTTTGTCCCATTACACCAAAAAATAGTAGCAATAATTTTGCCCTCCAACAATAACAGCGCTTCCATCCACTGTTTTTATGCGAGTAAGTCATGCTATATAAAAAAAAAAATGTCATCACAGCTGTGAGTTTCAATGCAATTTTTTAAAATTCCTAAAGATAAATTGTTCTTTTCGACAAGGTGGGATCTTTTTTGTCGGCCTTTATGTGCAAATATTGATATAATAGCCATCATATCGAAGTAACCGTGGAGTCATGCGATGATGTGGTGTGCTGTCAACTTCACAGGATGGTGAAAGTGCACAGTGATGCTCCTTTTCAATAAATATAGAGGGTCTTATTTTAGTGACATGATGATCAATGCTTGACTGCTGTTTGACCAATACAAACATTGTATTGCATTGTATAGCTATCCATAAAAATATCATCATGTAGACTAGCCTACCCACACTATATCTGCCAGCTGTTGGCTAGAGCGCACGCGTGCCAAGACCAGAGTAGCTATTTAACGCAACAGTTTGTGACAAAACTATCGATAGAGTTGAAAATGCTTTAGATTTTTATTCCGTACGTGAAAACTTAATCGGAAAAATACATTTGTCATCACGCAGTGATTTTTATCCACAACAAGTCTGTGGAAACACACCACTGGTGGGAAAATTCTTTATGCGTTTTTTTTTATATAATCACATGAAAGTCGGTCGCTAATTGGATCGAAACCTAGCTAATGTCATTTGCAAAAACAAAATATTCTAACCGCTCTGTACATACAGTATATGAGCTCAATACATTCAATAAACTGTCCAATGTTCCTAACAATTCCAGACATGCTAATTCTCTCTTATCTAACTTAAAAAAAAAATGTTTAACCTTTATTTAACTAGGCAAGTCAGTTAAGAACAAACTCTTATTTACAATGACAGGGTCAGCCCCTGGAGCAAATTAGGGTTAAGTGCCTTGCTCAAGGACACATTGACAGGTTTTTCAACTTGTCGGCTTGGGTATTCGAACCAAGTATTGTGACATTTCGGTTACTGGCCCAACACTGTAACCGCTGGGCTACCTGCTGCCCAAGACTATGCACTTGCCTCTGCTAGCAATCGACTGTGCTAACATTTGCTTAGACTGTACCACGGAAAATAACAGTTTTAAAAACTTTGTTAAGCACATCTATATAACAATTCAGTAATGAGGAGACAGGAGACAGGAATTTAATTCAACCATTTATCTGGAATGTGATCATCTCAACACACATACTGTTGAAGTCGGAAGTTTACATACACTTAGGTTGAAGCCAATAAAACTCATTTTTCAAACACTCCACAGATTTCATGTTAACAAACTATAGTTTTGGCAAGTCGGTTAGGACATCTACTTTGTGCATTACACAAGTAATTCTTCCAACAATTGTTTACAGACAGATTATTTCACTTATAATTCACTATATCACAATTCCAGTGGGTCAGAAGTTTACATACACAACTAAGTTGACTGTGCCTTTAAACAGCTTAGTAAATTCCAGAAAATGATGTCATGGCTTTAGAGGCCATCAGCCTAGAAGCTGATAGGCTTATTGACATCATTTGAGTCAATTGGAGGTGTACCTGTGGATGTATTTCATGGCCTACCTTCTAACTCAGTGCCTCTTTGCTCAGCATCATGGGAAAATCTAAAGAAATCAGCCAAGACCTCAGAAAATAAATTATAGACCTCCACAAGTCTGGTTCATCCTTGGGAGCAATTTCCAAATGCCTGACGGTACCATGTTCATCTGTACATACAATAGTAGGCAAGTATAAACACCATGGGACCACGCAGCCGTCATACTGCTCAGAAAGGAGACGCATTCTGTCTCTTAGAGATGAACGTACTTTGGTGTGAAAAGTGCAAATCAATCCCAGAACAAAAGCAAAGAACCTTGTGAAGATGCTGGAGGAAACGGGTACAAAAGTATCTATATCCACAGTAAAACAAGTCCTATATCGACATAACCTGAAAGGCCGCTCAGCAAGGAAGAAGCCACTGCTCCAAAACTGCCATAAAAAAGCCAGACTACGGTTTGCAACTGCACATGGGGACAAAGACCATACTTTTTGGACAAATGTCCTCTGGTCTGATAAAACAAAAATAGAACTATTAGGCCATAATGACCATCGTTATGTTTGGAGGAAAAAGGAAGAGGCTTGCAAGCCGAAGAACACCATCCCAACCGTGAAGCACGGGGGTGGCAGCATCATGTTGTGGGGGTGCTTTGCTGCAGGAGGGACTGGTGCACTTCACAAAATAGATGGCATTATGAGGAAGGAAAATTATGTGGATATATTGAAGAAACATCTCAAGACATCAGTCAGGAAGTTAAAGCTTGGTCACAAATAGGTCTTCCAAATGGACAATGACCCCAAGCATACTTCCAAAGTTGTGGCAAAATGGCTTAAGGACAACAAAGTCAAGTTATTGGAGTGGCCATCACAAAGCCCTGACCTCAATCCTATAGAAAATGTGTGGGCAGAACTGAAAAAGTGTGTGCGAGCAAGGAGGCCTACAAACCTGACTCAGTTACACCAATTCTGTCAGGAGGAATGGGCCAAAATTCACCCAACTTATTGTGGGAAGCTTGTGGAAGGCTACCTGAAACATTTGACCCAAGTTAAACAATTTAAAGGCAATGCTACCAAATACTAATTGAGTGTATGTAAACTTATGACCCACTGGGAATGTGATGCAAGAAATAAAATCTGAAATAAATCATTCTCTCTACTATTATTCTGACATTTCACATTCTTAAAATAAAGTGGTGATCCCAACTGACCTAAGACAGGACATTTTTACTAGGATTTAATGACAGGAATTGTGAAAAAACTGAGTTTAAATGTATTTGGCTAAGGTGTATGTAAACGTCTGACTTTAACTGTATTACCCATAATGCTCTGCATCACAACTATGGTAAGTATGGAGGTGCAAATGGTAACCCTAAAACATAACACAGATGATCTGCTTTCAACGCCGCAATCCAAACGTGTAGTAGGCTAGTCTGTAACTGTAACCTTTAAAAAGGTTTTACTGGAGTTTTTCATGGGCATTTGGTGCATCACGTTGCGAGTTTTTGGAGTTCCGCTATTTGCATATATTTAAATTTGATACCATGCCATTAGTAGGGTTTAATTTTTTTAATGTAATATTATATAATGAATCCTCTCTGTCCGAGTAGGCCTCATTGTAAATAATTACATAGTATGGTAGCTACATAGATTCCTGTCCCTTTTAATAAATATTCTATTTATATTTTGAGGAGGAAGTGCCTGTTTTCCATGTTGTTATTATTAGCCTCTATCTGAGTGTAGTTTGTAATGCATGTGACAACCAATTAGTATATTATGAATTCAAACATTTGCAGAATTGTTTTTATGGTAAAGGCTTATTTCTGGAAAGATAAAGTAGCATATAGATATTATATACAATTTGATAACCAGAACTACATTGTAGTGTTAAATCCACCACAGAATTGAGGCAGCCATGTGACAGCTAATCGTTTGTTGCTGTGTGTGAGTTCTACATGTTAACACTTCCTCCTTTTGCTTTTTCTCTTTCTGTCAAAATCTTGTTTTTAGAGGTGAATATGAAGACATCGTTTGGCAAGCCAGACCCTGGAAAGCTTCTGGAATCCTCCCATGTTGTTTGAAGCCTAAGGCATAACCATGCATTGTGTCTGGTGAAAACCAGTCCACCCTCTTTCGACCCAACCATTGAGAGTGAAGACACACGCACACACACCACAGTGATGGGTTTGGACCAGCCCTGCTTGGATATGGTGGCGCAAAGGCCCTTTCTGGGTGCAACATGTAAAAGTCACCGCCACCAGAACCTACGCAGAAAGATGAGGCCCATACGAATCCTGGGTTTTGTATTCAGCCTGGTAGCCATAAGCGCTATCTCCTTTTCCTTCAGCGCCTTGACCTGGAGCTCAGGGACCCACTCGGAGCCGCTCCTGCCCCAGGAGTCCCTCCTTCAGTCTGGCCCGACTCCACACAGGACTCTACTTTCTACCCAGCACCAGGGGGACCCCAATGTCTCAGCCGACATGCCCGTGGCCATGAGGTCTTCGGCAGACGGCAACGAGAGCCAGGGGGACTACCCCACGGACCTGTTCACCCTGGAGGAGAGGCGCCAGGGCGCTGTGGTGCTCCACATGTTTGGGATGCTGTACATGTTCATCTCTTTAGCCATTGTGTGTGATGAGTTCTTCGTGCCTGCTCTGACAGTCATCACAGAGAAGCTGGCCATCTCTGATGACGTGGCGGGGGCCACCTTCATGGCGGCAGGCGGGTCGGCGCCCGAGCTCTTCACTTCGGTCATCGGCGTGTTCATCTCCCACAGCAATGTGGGCATCGGGACCATAGTGGGCTCAGCTGTCTTCAACATTCTCTTTGTCATTGGAATGTGCGCCATCTTCTCCAGGGAGATCCTCAATCTGACCTGGTGGCCCCTCTTCCGTGACGTCTCCTTCTACATCATGGACCTGATCATGCTCATCTGTTTCTTCCTGGATAACTACATCTCCTACTGGGAAAGTATTGTGCTACTATCAGCCTATGCCTCCTATGTGATCTTTATGAAGTTCAACAGCAACGTGGAGGGCTTTGTGAAAGGCTGCATGAACCAGAATCAAGTGGTGGAGGTAGAAGTGCAGCCCAAGGTGAGTCTAGTTAATCTATTTCTCTATTTGTCTTTTATCTCTCTTTCCTGTCAGAGCTTCATCACCATCATCCTCTGCCCCTCACACGCGCACGTGCTCACAGCCTACGAAGGAATGGTTAAATTCAATTCAGGAAGTGATTTTGAGAATTTAAATAAAACAAATTAAAACATTTGAAATGAATAGAGATTTTTATTTTAGAGAATGTATATACCCTTTTTTCTATTATTGAATTAGAATGTCAGGTTACTTCCTGAATTGACTGACTGACTGTATTTCAATATTTATTCGATTTTGGACTATGACCTTTAGACTGCAGGTGTCGTTTCAATGCTTTGAATGCTTACCCTGTGCTCTGAAATGAAAATGTCATAATACCCCTTTAAATTGTGCTCAGTTATATTGCTTTGCTGTACTCAACTTCATACATCATTTCCAGAGGGAAACTGTAACTATTTTTTGAGTTATGATACATTTTATGAGTACAACCAATAAGTGATTATGAAAATGCAGTCAGAGCTCCCAGAACTCCCTCTACAGGTGATTTGCTGGACATGCAATGATGCAAGTAAAAACAAATCCCAAACCTGCAAGGTTTGAAATTGCAACAATACTCCAACACACCAAGCCCTCTACTAGACTATAGATTAAGTTTTAAACAAGGCCAACATATCGCTTTTGAATAATTATTTCTCAATCAATTTTGGTACCAATGTCAGTGGCTTCCGAAAAAAGTCACACACATTGACCTTTTCCACATTCTGCAGGCTGAATTTAAAATTGAGATTTTCTGTCATACAAATTACACTGAACAAAAAATATAAACGCAACATGTAAAGTGTTGGTCCCATGTTTCATGAGTTGAAATAAAAGATCCCAGAAATGTTCCATACACACAAAAATAGTATTTCTCTCAAAATGTGTGCACAAATTTGGTTACATCCCTCTCTCTTTTCCCAAGATAGTCCATCCACCTTACAGGTGTGGCATATCAAGTAGCTGATTAAACAGCATAATCATTACACAGGTGCACCTTGTGCTGGGTCAATAAAAGGCCACTCAAAAATGTGCACAACACAATGCCACAGATGTCTCAAGTTTTGAGGGAGCATACAATTGGCATGCTGACTTCAGGAATGTCCACCAGAGCTGTTGCCAGAGAATTGAATGTTAATTTCTCTACCATAAGCTGCCTCTAACGTTGTTTTAGAGAATTTGGCAGTACGTACAACTGGCCTCACAACCGCAGACCACGTGTAACCACGCCAGCCCAGGACCTCCACGTCCGGCTTCTTCACCTGCGGGATTGTCTGAGACTAGCTACCCGGACAGCTGATGAAACTGTGGGTTTGCACAACCAAAGAAATCTCAGGGAAGCTCTGAGAATCTGCGTGCTCGTTGTCCTCACCAGAGTCTTGACCTGACTGCAATCCAGCGTCGTAACTGACTTCAGTGGGCAAATGTTCACCTTCGATGGCCACTGGCACGCTGGAGAAGTGTGCACTTCACGGATGAATCCTGGTTTCAACTGTACCGGGAAGATGACATTCTGGAAGCTAAAAATTTCCCAGTTCTTCCATGGCCTGCATACTCACCAGAGATGCCACCCATTGAGCATGTTTGGGATGCTCTGGATAGACGTGTAGGACAGCGTGTTCCAGTTCCCGCCAATATCCAGCAACTTTGCACAGCCATTTAAGAGGAGTGGGACAACACAGGCCAAAATCTACTGCCTGATCAACTCTATGTGAATGAGATGTGTCGCGCTGCATGAGGCAAATGGTGGTCACACCGGATACTGACTGGTTTTCTGATCCACACCCCTACATTTCTTTTTTAAAGGTACTGTATCTGTGACCAACAGATACATATCTGTATTCCCAGTCATGTGAAATCCATAGATTAGGGCCTAATTAATTTATTTCAATTGACAGACTTTCTTATATGAACTGTAACTCAGTAAAATCTTTTAAATATTGAATGTTGCGTTTATATTTTTGTTCAGTGTTATTAAAAATGAAAAGCTGAAATGTCCGGAGTCAATAAGTATTCAACCGTTTGTTATGGCAAGACTAAATACACGACATGACCAAAAGTATGTGGACACCTGCTCGTCAAACATCTCATTCCAAAATATGGAGTTGGTCCCACCTTTGCTGCTATAACAGCCTCCACTCTTCTGGGAAGGCTTTCCACTAGATGTTGGAACATTGCTGTGGGGACTTGCTTCCATTCAGCCACTAGAGCATTAGTGAGGTCGGTTACTGATGTTGGGTGATTAGGCCTGGCTCGCAGTCTGCGTTGCAATTCATCCCAAAGCTGTTCGATGGGGTTGAGGTCAGGCCTCTGTGCAGGTCAATCAAGTTCTTCCACAACGATCTCGACAAACCATTTCTGTATGGACCTCGCTTTGTGTACAGGGGAATTGTCATGCTGAAACAGGAAAGGGCCTTCCCCAAACTGTTGCCACAAAGTTGGAAGCGCAGAATCATCTAGAATGTCGTTAGCGTTAAGATTTCCCTTCACTGGAACTAAGGGGTCTAGCCCGAACCATGAAAAACAACCCCATACCATTATTCCTCCTCCACCAAACTTTACAGTTGGCACAATGCCTTCGGGCAGGTAGCGCTCTCCTGGCATCCGCCAAACCCAGATGGTGATTCATCTGGCGTGATTCATCAATCCAGAGAACGCATTTCCACTGCTCCAGAGTCCAATGGCTGCAAGCTTTACACCACTCCAGCCGACGCGTTGCATTGTGAATGGTGATATTAGGCTTGTGTGCGGCTGCTCGGCGATTGTTGTCAGAGGCAGTTTGGAACTCGGTAGTGAGTGTTGCAACTGAGGACAGACAATTTTTACGCCCTACGCTCTCCAGCACTCGGCACTACCACTTCACAGCTGAGCCGTTGTTGCTCCTAGACATTTCCACTTCACAATAACAGCACTTACAGTTGACCGGGGCAGCTCTAGCAGGGCAGAAATTTGTCAAACTGACTTGTTGGAAAGGTGGCATCCTATGACGGTACCACATCGAAAGTCACTGAGCTCTTCAGTACTGGTCATTCTGTCAGAATCAATGTTCTGTCAGAACCTATGGAGATTGCATGGCTGTGTACTCGATTTTATACACCTGTTAGCAACGGTGTGGCTGAAATAGCTGAATCAACAAATTTGAAGGGATGTCCACATACGTTTGTGTATATATAGTGTAAGTTCCAGAGTAATTATTTGCTTAACAAGTGACATAATAAGTTGCATGGACTTACTCTTTGTGCAATAATGGTGCTTAACATGATTTTTGAACAGATACCTTATCTCTGTACCCCATACATATCTGTAAGGTCCCTTGGTCGAGCAGTGAATTTCAAACACTGATTCAACCACAAAGACCACAGAGGTTTTTCAATGCCTCGCAAAGAAGGGCACCTATTGGTAGATTTGTAAAAATAAAAAAAGACATTGAATATCCATTTGAGCATGTTGAAGTTATTAATTACACTTTGGATGGGTGTATGAATACACCCAGTCACTGCAAAGATACAGGTGTCTTTCCTAACTCAGTTACCGGAGAGGAAGGAAACCGCTCAGGGATTTCACCATAAGGCCAATGGTGACTTTAAAACAGTTACAGAGTTTAAAGGCTGTGATAGGAGAAAACTGAGGATGGATCAACAACATTGTAGTCACTCCACAAATCAAATCAAATTTATTGGTCACATACACGTGGTTAGCAGATGTTATTATGGGTGTAGCGAAATGCTTGTGCTTCTAGCTCCGACAGTGCAGTAATATCTAACAAGTTATATATAACATTTTCACAACATATACACATAAAACTAAGTAAGGAATGGATTGAGAATATATACATAAATGTCAGGGCAGCATTGGACTAAGATCCAGTGGCATAGTAAGTAGTAGCTGCATTATGTTATGGGTATGCTTGTCATAGGGAGTTTTTTAGGATAAACCTGGTTCAGTCTGCTTTCCAACAGACACTGGGAGATGAATTTAACCCAAAACACAAGGCCAAATATATACTGGAGTTGCTTACCAAGAAGACAGTGAACATTCCTGAGTGGCCAAGTTACAGTTTTGACTTAAATCGGCTTGAAAATCTATGGCAAGACTTGTTTCCAGTTTGCCATTATTGGGTATTGTGTGTAGATGGGTGAGAATTATTATACTTTTTAAAATCCATTTTGAATTCAGGCTGTAGCACAACAAAATGTGGGATAAGTCAAGACATAGAAGTGAACACTGTAGTAATTACATGAAAAATGGTCCTGTGTAGCTCAGATGGTAGAGCATGGCGCTTGCAATGCCAGGGTTGTGGGTTCAATTCCCACTGGGGACCATTATGAGCATGTATGCACTAACTAACTGTAAGTCACTCTGGGTAGTGTCTGCTAAATGACTCAAATGTAAATGCAGATGCCAACGTCAATAATATATCCTAGTAATAAAAAAAGTGAAATGGAGATGTGTTTTCATCAGACATTGTACAAAGAAACCAAACATGTACACAAATTACCCAAGACAGTCACCATGAATTCTTCAGAAAAAGATAGCATATTTTCTCTTTTTATGCAGCAAAATTAAGCAGTTTTTTTCTTCACATTCCTCTTGTGACATTACACTACAACTCAGATATTTTCAGACTTCAAAAGTGTTTTTCTGTTGAGATGGCATTGGCCTGCGGCACCCAAGCTGCCTCACAGTATTCCTCTGTGGGATTAATAAAAATGCCAGTGTCATTCTAGGTTAAGCTGGACAAATTATGTCCCAGTTTGACAAACAATCCCTGGAAATATACTGAATCCCTACAAACCATATTTCATTTGACAATGTCAAAGGAAGGTCTGTTTTGAAATGGTTTTAAATAAATATAAAAATGCAGATATCCAAAAAATGTTAGATAGATAGATAGGTACTTTATTGAAATTTCAGATCTCAGTCCTCCAAAGTATGATTTTTAGCAATTATTAGTAGACCTTTAAAAAATACCTTCAGTATGATGATTTCAACCTCATTGCAAGGAGTAGCAGTTTCTGTACACAAAATTGCTACTGTGGTACAATGGTCTTATTCCATCTGTCATTGTCTCTCTCATTAAGAAATTCTAAGAATCTTGAAATACTCTCTCAGGTTAAACAATGCTATAAGATATATGTTTTTGTTTATTCACTAATAATGACTGGTATCTTCCTTGTGATACCATGTATATCTTTAGAAATCCATTGACTTTACAGAGTATAGAACGCTATCCTCAATGTCAATGGAGGGAATATATTCCAGAGCAATTTGATACCGTTGTTGAGATTATCCGGTTGGATTTAGGTTACTTTGTGACACGAGATGGGAATTAGTTTGGAGATATGATCCCAGAAATCTGTACTGTAAAGCTTTAAATAAATCAGGATTTACTTTAAGTACATAAAGGATATTTCATCTGAGGTCACATGCTGGGAATCGAACGTCCAAGAGACTCTAGGATTCACATACTGTAGCTTTTCAAGGATGGCTAGGTGGTTGATATGCTCATTGCCAAGTGAGAATCTAATAACAAAGCTTTCAAAAATGTAAGGAGGTCTTGAGAATTGGTGTGTTTTGTCTATAGTGATGCATTTTGGCTTCTGGCTGCTATTAGTGAGTGAAATAAACCAAATGAGAATCCAACCGGGAGCACCAGAGCGAAAAGGAGATTCAGTTGACCTTGAGATGCAATGCATGAGATGACTGGAGAAAATAACAGAAAGGTGATAGACAGATGAGTCGATCAACCCTGCTTGTCTGTGTTCTCAGATTTAAGTCCCTCCTATCAGAACGGCCCTGGACGTTCTGCCGCCCTAGGCGAGACAAAAATCGGTTGGGAACTGCAGCAACGCTATGAGCTGGTGGCTGGGGCGCCGGCGGCGGTATAGTAGTCGATCAGGGGCAATTGTCAAAATGCTCCTCCAAATTTGTCTAATCTTGCCTAATGGGAGGGCCGGCCCTGGCCGCCTGAGGAATGCCTCCACCACTGCCCTCTTGGCTACAGACCAATGTGTTTTTTGGTGATAATGTCAGAATCTATCTTTATGGCGATGATTTTACAGTGCCTTCGCAAAGAATTCACACCCCTTGTGTTACACCTTGTTCCACATTTTGGTGTGTTGCACCCTGCATTTGAAATTCATTAAAAACATTTTGTTTATCTCACCCATCTACACGCAGTGCCCCAATAATGACAAAGTGAAAACATGTTTTTAGTAACGTTTTTGAAAATGAAATACAGAAATATGTAATTTACATAAGTATTCACACCCCTGAGTCTCAAAGAGTTTTCCACACCTGGATTGTGCAACATTTGAACATTATTCTTTTCAGAATTGTTCAAGCTCTGTCAAATTGGTTGTTGATCATTGCTAGACAACCATTTTCAGGTGTTGCCATAGATCTTCAAGTAGATTTAAGTCAAAACTCTAACTCAGCCACTCAGGAACATTCACTGTCGTGTATCTGTCTTTTGTGTATTTCGTTCTGGCAATTTGCTCCTGTCCTGTGTTGTTCGTAGCTGCTTGACAAAGAAATGTCCCCTCTGGGATCAATAAAGTGTGTCTTCCTTCCTTCCTTCCTTCCTTCCTTCCTTCCTTCCTTCCTTCCTTCCTTCCTTCCTTCCTTCCTTCCTTCCTTCCTTCCTTCCTTCCTTCCTTCCTTCCTTCCTTCCTTCCTTCCTTCCTTCCTTCCTTCCTTTCCTTCTTTCCTTCCTTCCTTTCTTTCTTTCTAAGCAGCTCTTATTTTATAGTCCAAGCCTCTTGGGTGACTAAGCTATTCAGTTACAAATGTATATTATTAGAAAATCAGTTTCTAAATATATTATTTTATTCAATTCAAAGCTTGAAGTGGGACTGAGACAGAGTATTTAAAGCTTGTGTTATTTCAAGATTTAATTGGAAAAGGTGATTATAGAACTGTAGATGTGTCATTATGGCAATTTACAAAAGTATGTGGACATCCCTTCAAATTAGTGGATTCTGATATTGATTTTTTTCATACACGTGTTGCTGACAGCACACAGTCATCTCCATAGGCAAACATTGGCAGTAGAACGGCCTTACTGATTTCTGCCCTGCTAGATCTGCCCCGGTCAACTGTAAGTGCTGTTATTGTGAAGTGGAAACGTCTAGGAGCAACAACGGCTCAGCCATGAAGTGGTAGGCCTCACAAACTCACAGAACGAGATCACTGAGTGCTGAAGTGTGTAGTGCAACACTCACTACCGAGTTCCAAACTGCCTCTGGAAGCAACGTCGGCACAAGAACTGTTCGTCAGGAGCTTCATGAAATGGGTTTCCATGGCCGAGCAGCCGCATACATGTGCAATGCCAAGCGTCGGCTGGAGTGGTGTAAAGCTTGCCACCATTGGACTCTGGAGTAGTAGAAACGTGTTCTCTGGAGTGATGAATCACTCTTCACAATCTGGCAGTCCGATGGACAAATCTGGGTTTGGCGGATGCCAGGAGAACGCTAACTGCCCCAATGTATAGGGCCAACTGTAAAGTTTGGTGGAGGAGGAATAATGGTCTGGGGTGTTTTTCATGGTTCGGGCTAGGCCCCTTAGTTCCAGTGAAGGGAAATCTTAATGTTACAGCATACAGTGACATTCTAGACGATTCTGTGCTTCCAACTTTGTGGCAAAAGTTTGGGGAAGGCCCTTTCCTGTTTCAGCATGACAATGCCCCCGTGCACAAAGCAAGGTCCATACAGAAATGGTTTGTTGAGATCGGTGTGGAAGAACTTGACTGGCCTGCACAGACCCCTGACCTCAACCCCATCGAATTCCTTTTGGATGAATTGGAACGCCGACTGCAAGCCTAATCACCCAACATCAGTGCCCGACCTCACTAATGCTTTTGTGGCTGAATGAAAGCAAGTCCCTGCAGCAATGTTCCAACATCTAGTGGAAAGCCTTCCCAGAAGAGTGGAGGCTGTTATTGCAGCAAAGGGGGGACCAATTCCATATTAATGACCATGATTTTGGAATTTGATGTTTGACAAGCAGGTTTCCACATACTTTTGGTCATGTGGCCAATATATATATATATTTTTTCATAATCATTTGATTGGAGTACAAAACTTTTACCACTTAAAGCACATAGGTATAATACATTATACCTAATGTGATCAGTAGATTCAGTAACATTTAAGTGGACTGTAAAAATGTGGCATTTAATAAACAGGCATTTCTGCGTCATTTTACATGACTGGAGACATTTGCAGAATCGCTTTTAATACCACAAAAAGGGCCAACAAGACAGGCTACTCTGACGGCCTTTTCACATCAACAGCGTTGTAGTTTTTATCGTCCAAATTCAGAATAAAATATATGTATTCTGATTTTGATGAACAAAACCATTCACGCCAAGTCTGACGCGTTTACCCCTCTACTTCTCAGGAAATATTCGCATAATGCCAAAAACACTGCCGCTACGGTCTCTTGCTTTTAAGAACGCAGTGGCGATATGTTTTTGAGAGGATGCTGTAATGAGAGAAATAAGATAAGCGAGCCCACTGAAAAATATTATACGATTAATTATTAAATCATGACAGGAGCTAGGCTAACGTTTGCTTCAGTTGCTTTTCCATAGGATCATGACACTTGGCTGCAGATCCGACTTTTCCCGGGATCTTCAGTTCGCTAACTATAGACGCCGAAGCTTCTGCGCATGTGTATGTTCTCCACTTTACGCACAGAGAACAGAACAGAACCAAATTGCATATTTTAGTTACTTTAGAAAGAGGCTATGCTACATTTTGTTGTATAATTCAAAACAACACTGTATAACTCAAGAAGATATAAATGCATATACCCATTAAAACTGATTGATGTCAAAATGTAATGGGTTGGTGCCGCATGGAAACTAAACTATGCTATTATTATGTGACCTTGCAGACATTGATCTAACTTAATTAAACAAGCACCATACTCCTGAGTAGCGTGTTCTCCACGCATAAAGTGGAGAATATACACATGCAAAGAACATGCTCTGCACATGCCAGGAGCTTAAGGAACCTTATTTCCCGCTGATATGATTGCGCCTGTATTCGACTTTTGTCTTAGACTTCCTATTAAACAACGTTTGCATAAGAGCATAAATCCCCTCAAGCATTTATCAGAGGTAGGACTGTAGGCCTTCTTAGCCCAGTAACTAGACAAATATCTAGTGGAGAATGATTAAGACGTCCTCTCTTGTACCACAAGGTCATGCGGTAATATGGACATCCGGTAGTAGTAGTAGGGCACATTCCCTAAAGCAACAGCATGACAGTGTGTTGTCCCCATACTGTCTTGTCCCCATACTGTCTCACAGTGCTGCCATAAGCGTAAAAAAACAGACAGGGAGAGCAGAAGGAGGGGGGCACATGGTGAAAACTCAAAGACAAGAACTGAGCCTTCAGTCGGTGATTTGGCGTTCTGCCATCGCCATGGCGATCCGACAGGCCCAGGCGAGGCGACCTGTGCTGTGATCATGAGGTTTGGCAAGAGCTGTAACACCAACAGGGTGTTAATGAGAACATGTTGGTGCCACAGAGAGTGTGAGGGCAGAATGACCTGGGAGTGCTGTGGTTGATCTTATGAACGGGGCTTTCGTAACTCATCTATGGGTATTTCCAAACCAGTGGAAATGATGCATCATCAGTCTTAGTTTATTTTTTCCCTCCCCAATTTCGATCTCGTCTCATCGCTGCAACTCCCCAAAGGGCTCGGGAGAGGTCGAGTCATGCGTCCTCCGAAAGATTTATTGAGTCATTGCAAATTGATGTTATTTTTCCAATTATCAGTTTACTTACTGAATTCAATTGGAATTGACCTTGTTCTAGGCGGTCAAGGTTTGAAGGCGTTAGTGCTTTTGGTCACAGCTTGGGATCCAGGAATCTGTCCAATTTCAATTCTTTGATATTTACCCATTGATTCTTGAACAATATAATTTATGAATGACTCATGACCTTAGCACACCTGTCTTTTATAATGTTTCATATACGTTTCAAACTATCATGTTTATGTCATGGACTGACAGTCCTTGCGTCTAGAGCTGTCTATGAATTTGAGAGGGCTTAACATTCCCTTTGTCCCATCTAAACTATATACCAAAACAAGTGACAGGGCTGCTGTTTTTTTTGTTGTT
Organism: Thymallus thymallus; assembly: GCA_023634145.1. Taxonomy (NCBI): domain Eukaryota; kingdom Metazoa; phylum Chordata; class Actinopteri; order Salmoniformes; family Salmonidae; genus Thymallus; species Thymallus thymallus. The sequence continues at coordinate 3,515,435 of CM042422.1, forward strand.
TTTTTCAAATCCCAGAATGTAACTTTAACGAAGCATTCATAAACCCTTTAGTTCACAAATCATCAATAAGCCAAGGTCATACTATATAAGGGTGATATCATCAGGTCATCAATAAGACAAGGTCATACTATATAAGGGTGATATCATCAGGTCATCAATAAGACAAGGTCATACTATATAAGGGTGATATCATCAGGTCATCAATAAGACAAGGTCATACTATATAAGGGTGATATCATCAGGTCATCAATAAGACAAGGTCATACTATATAAGGGTGATATCATCAGGTCATCAATAAGACAAGGTCATACTATATAAGGGTGATATCATCAGGTCATCAATAAGACAAGGTCATACTATATAAGGGTGATATCATCAGGTCATCAATAAGACAAGGTCATACTATATAAGGGTGATATCATCAGGTCATCAATAAGCCAAGGTCATACTATATAAGGGTGATATCATCAGGTCATCAATAAGCCAAGGTCATACTATATAAGGGTGATATCATCAGGTCATTAATAAGCCAAGGTCATACTATATAAGGGTGATATCATCAGGTCATTAATAAGACAAGGTCATACTATATAAGGGTGATATCATCAGGTCATTAATAAGACAAGGTCATAATATATAAGGGTGATATCATCAGGTCATTAATAAGACAAGGTCATACTATATAAGGGTGATATCATCAGGTCATCAATAAGACAAGGTCATACTATATAAGGGTGATATCATCAGGTCATTAATAAGACAAGGTCATACTATATAAGGGTGATATCATCAGGTCATCAATAAGCCAAGGTCATACTATATAAGGGTGATATCATCAGGTCATTAATAAGACAAGGTCATACTATATAAGGGTGATATCATCAGGTCATTAATAAGACAAGGTCATAACATATAAGGGTGATATCATCAGGTCATTAATAAGACAAGGTCATACTATATAAGGGTGATATCATCAGGTCATTAAATCTGGAGCTTTGCCGATTGTGGCATCATCTTTTGAAACCCTTTATAATATGGCATTTGTTTTTAATGTATGTCAATAATTTATGTATAAAGGTCTTATGAAAACTGTTTTATTATGATTTACTTCGTACTGAATCCGAATGTTTAGATTTTTCGAAAGTGTTAAGTAAGTATTTTATGCCCTATTGTGTTAATTTAACGCCACCATTTTGTTTGTTTATTTATTTCTAAGTCTTCCCTCTTTCTAGAACACAACGATACGGACACTGCTCTAGGTCTGGGACATGAAATGGAGAAAACTGGGGGCCGCTGGCCATTTACTACACCAGTCATATATGCAACTCAATTTAACCCTGGGGGTAATGCATAACACCATCAATACTTCAAACTGAAACAGTCTGTCCCTCCTTCCGCTTCGTGCTTGCCTTTTGGAAAAGCCCTCCATCGGTCATCAGTTCGGCCCCCATGCAGTGTATTAACCAACTAAGGGTTTTATTCACACGTACTGTATCAGTATTATTTGCAGCTCACTGGGTGATGGTAGACTGTTTCCCTCAAATGTATTCCATGATACGCCATCAATCCAATTAGCAAAACTACACAACACATAGATGTGCTGTATATTTTAATGGGTTTAAAATGTAAACCACTTGTGTGCCAGAAAGTCTACTCACTTCTGGACGCTGGTATTACATGGAAAGGAGAATGTTTGAGGACAGGAATAGTAAGGGCTCGAATTGCATGGGAGAGAAAAAAAATCTGACATTGTATGCTTTTTTCTAGGCATTTGTAAGCATATTTATTTATAAAAAAAAAATAATAATCCTATAGCAAACCATTAGTAACAGTTTACTGCTGATTATGACATACAAAGATAATGAAGTTGATGAATTGGGAAAGGGTTTCTGAATCAGGTGATTAATGGTAGCAGAAGGCACAAACATGGCATTAATAAGAAACTATGAACCATTATGTTGTTTATTTGGCACGATTGGCATCTGATCTGACAGCAGCCGGTGATCAGCACCCTCTAGCATGTCCAGATTAGATTATAAACTGGGTCAATTTTAGCCCTGAATGCTGATTGACTGAAAGCCGTGGTATATCAGACCATATACCACTGGTATGACAAAACAATGAATTATGTTGGTAACCAGTTTATAATAGCTATAAGGCACCTCGGGGGGTTTTTGGTATATGGCCAATATACCACCGCTAATGGCTGTATCCAGGCACTCCGCGTTGCGTTGTGCATAAGAACAGCCCTTATACCACACCTCCACGGGTCTTATTGCTTAATTATAATATGACTATACAAAATAAGGAAATACAATCTAAAAATTCTAGCTGAATTTAGAATAACAGATTTTAATTGTATTTCTTTTTCACAAAACCATCACTATCAGGTCCTGATCATCATGAAAGGAAAAATTGACATTTGAACAAATACCTAACGCAGCAATGCTGTAACGTTAGTAGGAGGAGATATGCATCTTTCAAATTACTTGCCATGTATTTAACCCCTTATTTTTGGCACTAAACAGTCTCCATATACAGTACCAGTCAAAAGTTTGGACAAACCTACTGATTATTTTCTACATTGTAGAATAAAATTTAAGACATCAAAACTATGAAATAACACATATGGAATCATGTAGTAACCAAAAAAGTGTTAAACAAATCAAAATATATATTATAGTTGAGATTCTTTAAAGTAGCCACACTTTGCCTTGATGACAGCTTTGCACACTCTTGGCATTCTCTCAACCAGTTTCATGAGGTTGTAACCTGGAATGCATTTCAATTAACAGGTGTGCCTTGTTAAAAGTTAATTTGTGGAATTTCTTTCCTTCTTAATGCGTTTGAGCCAATCAGCTGTTTTGTGACAAGATAGGGGTGGTATACAGAAGATAGCCCTATTTGGTAAAAGACCAAGACCATATTATGGCAAGAACAGCTCAAATAAGCAAACAGAAATGACAATCCATCATTAAATAAAATCAAATCAAATTGTATTTGTCACATACAAGTGGTTAGCAGATGTTATTGTGGGTGTAGCGAAATGCTTGTGCTTCTAGCTTCGAAAGTGCAGTAATATCTAACAGTTTCACAACATATAACCAAATACACATAAATCTACGTAAGGAATGGATTGAGAATATATACAGTTTAAGTCGGAAGTTTCCATACACCTTAGCCAAATACATTTAAACTCAGTTTTTCACAATTCCTGACATTTATTCCTAATAAGAATTTCCTGTCTTAGGCCAGTTAGGATCACCACTTTATTTTAAGAATGTGAAATGTCAGAATAATAGTAGAGAGAATTATTTATTTCAGATTTTATTTCTTTCATCACATTATCAGTGGGTCAGAAGTTTACATACACTCAATTAGTATTTGATAGCATTGCCTTTAAATTGTTTAACTTGGGTCAAACGTTTCAGGTAGCCTTCCACAAGCTTCCCACAATAAGTTGGGTGAATTTTGGCCCATTCCTCCTGCACATTTTGTTTTTTGCCCTAACACTACACGTCTGATTCAAATAATCAACTAATCATCAAGCTTTGAGTGTAGCGTTGGGGTCCCGAGGATCGAGTTTGCGAAACGTTGCATTAAAACAGCAAAGCCAAAAAAATCATTATAGCATGTAGGGCAAGACACATCAAATATTCTACGAATAAGATGGAAGACACATAGAAAAGAGGCAAGAAAAAAGGTTAACAAATCTGCCGAACGTTGCGAAGTTGGATTCCGTGCACAGCCACAATATTAGATGCGTGTGTCTTCCATGTTTGATAAGCCGGTGTGCTGAGGCAGATGTTGGTGCAGAGATGGAAGGTGTGACCTCTGATGCATTACTATCTATAAATAGAGGCACAGAGGCAAGATCCACCATCAGGATGCGCTTCAAAGATTAGTTACAAAAAGGATTGTGTGCAAGCACAGAGGACTGCCTTTCCCTCCTAACGATTTAGACGTGTGTACTGGTGTTGACCTTGTTTAGGTCCCACATATATAAAGCTAACGCAAGGTATTCAGGAGATGCTAGTCAGTAACATTTTTGCTAAATCTAATTGAATCCAGCTGAACTCCTAGTGTGTGTGTGTTGCTTAAGGTTTATGTGCTTCATTTGTAAATTGGGAGGTGCTGGAACAAAAAGTGAGCCCGAGAGGGTGTGATCGGGGAGGCTGTGAGGTACTGGAACCACCTTTATAAGCACCTTTGTAATAAACCATTGCATGCATTATCCTCACTTTTGTGTACCGGCATAGAACAGTAGAGTAGAGGCGCTTGCAGAAGTCGCACACATGGGGATTCTTTTTTTGTAGCTTAGGATCCGGGAACAAATGTCATGTCATTCTACATCATGTTAGGTGACTGGAGACTTTAGCAGAATCATTTTTTAAATACCTCTACAAATGTTTGAAATGACAAATGCTACTTTGACACTGATTAACTGAGATCAGTAAGAGGAACAATATGAGGAGGAAATAGTCCTAAAAAAGCTTTCCAGTTTCCCTGACTCACCCAAGGATGCGGAGCAATGGCCAATGAGCTCGCCGCCATTTTGGCTCGTGCCAAAAGCTTATCTCTCAGTTGGCCTATTTGGAAGTTGATAACTTGGTAGCCTAGGATCTTTCAACCTGTTTTCCTGCGATTGTACACAAATTATAAACGCAACATGTAATGTGTTAGTCCCATGTTTCATGAGCTGAAATAAAATATCCTAGAAATGTTCCATACGCACAAAAAGCTTATTTCTCCGAAATGTTTTCCACAAAGTTGTTTACATCTCTGTTAGTGAGCATTTCTCCTTTGCCAAGATAATCCATCCACCTGACAGGTAGGGCATATCAAGAAGCTGATTAAACAGCATTATCATTACACAGGTGCACCTTGTGCTGGGGTCAATAACAGGCCACTCTAAAATGTCCAGTTTTGTCACACAATACAATGCCACAGATGTCTCAAGTTTTGAGGGAGCGTGCAATTGGCATGCTGACTGCAGGAATGTTCAACAGAGCTGTTGCCAGAGAATTTAATTTTAATTTCTCTACCATAAGCCACCTCCAACATCGTATTTGGCAGTACGTCCAACCAGCCTCACAACCACAGACCATGCGTATGTTGTCGTGTGGGGGAGCAATTTGCTGATATCAACGTTGTGAACAGTACCCCGTGGTGGCGGTGGGGTTATGGTATGGGCAGGCATAAGACAGACAACGAACACAATTGCATTTTAATGATGGCAATTTCAATGCACAGAGATACCGTGGCGAGACGCTGAGGCCCATTGTCGTGCCGTTCATCCGCCGCCATCACCTCATGTTTCAGCATGATAATGCGCGGCCCCATGTCACAAGGATCTGTACACAATTCCTGGAAGCTGAAAATGTCCCAGTTCTTCCATGGCCTGCATACTCACCAGACATGTCACCCATTGAGCATGTTTGGGATGCTCTGGATCGACGTGTACGAGTTCCTGCCAATATCCAGCAACTTCGCACAGCCATTGAAGAGGAGTGGGACAACATTCTACAGGCCTCAATCGACAGCCTGATCAACTCTATGCGAAGGAGATGTGTTGCACTGCATGAGGGAAATGGTGGTCAAACCAGACACTGACTGGTTTTCTGATCTACACCCTACCTTTTTTAAAAAGTTATCTGACCAACAGATGCATATCTGTATTCCCAGTCTTGTGAAATCCATAGATTAGGGCCTAATTCATTTAAATTGACTGATTTCCTTAGATGAACTGTAACTCAGTAAATCAAATCTTTAAATTGATGCATGTGGAATTTATCTTTTTATTCAGTGTATTTGAAATATTGCTAGGCCTTTTTTTGAATGCACGCTGTTCACTGACCGATTTGGTGCACGTTCCAACCTGTAGGCATGCCTTGTGATTGGGATATAAGGAATCCACAGCTATGCAATAAAAAAAATAAAAAATAAGCTATTGCTTTTTTAAATATGCTATTGATAAGCTAAATTATAGGCCTACTAGTGTAGTATTCACAATTATTTCATTTATTTCTGAACAGACTGCAGTAATTCTATAACTTTGGCACATGTAATTCAATTTATTAGGGTTGCTGCGGCATAAGCTGTATAAGGAACGAAATGATGAAGTGCAGTGCTCGAGAGATGAGAGTTGCTACCAGAGCCAAGAGAGATAATAGAAAGTGAATCTCATTCTAGTTCGGTGAGAGATTCAGGCGTGCTTCTCTCTCTCACCACAGCAATGGCCACGCGTTGGTACAGTAGGCTACCATGTTTGAGCAAACCATAAACCCGGGCCGGCCCAACACAAACCAATACCAGCTAGGAGAATTACAGAGTAGTTAACTCTGATTGCTTGTATTATAATTTTTACATTGCAAACAGGGAAAATTATTTTTTCATGCCACGAGAGGTACCGGATCCTGGCAAACGGGTTCTGGCACAAAACAGTCCAAAACTGAGAGGTGCCGGATCCTGTTCCAGCAGGATCTGGCTCAAATTAAGCATTGTGTACTACCATTGAGAGAAGGACATCTTTTTTTATGGCTGTTTGATTATCAGCAACTCTGTCTTACTAAACTGACTTGGTTGGAAGTGATTTTCACCAAACCTTTTCACCAAACCTTTTCACCGAAGCTACATTTGTCACCCAGTTTAGAGAGTACTTCAAACCTCCCAGCAGATATTTGCTATATGATATTACAGTCAAGTTGAAGGTACAAAAGGGTTTCTTGTGTTATCTCAATGCTGTCATTTCAGATGAGCCACATTAAATATCTCTTAGCGGTGGAATAAATTGATTATCTAATGTTCTTCATGTAAGGCCAAGGGCGAGAGTAGCCTGGTTTCTAAAATTGACTTTCTTAGCATCTGGACCTTCCAGACAAATCCAGAGATTTTTATTATAACAGAGACATGGCTAAATAAATCAGTATCAGACTCTGATGTAACTTTGATCAACAGATCTGACTGAAAAGGTAAAGGTGGCTATTTTTGTGAAAACGTTGCATTTCTGTGTCTGTATTTCTTTCCACCTCAGTCCCTAGTCAGTTTGAATGCCTAGCCCTAAATGGAGGGTAAATGGTAGATTTTAATATTTCATATATAATATTGAATATTTAGGGTTAAAATATAGATTTAACGCTTGGTTCTCACCCGAACTGTCTAAGGTTCTTCAAAAAAAAAAACGTATATTACTTGGACCAAGGCTAGATCCACTGACTCCAATTCTGATAGCCAGTCCTTCACGAGATTAAAAAAATAGACGCTTAGTTATAATGAGAAAAGCAAAATCAACATACTATTAGACTCTCTTTCTGTTATTAAACAAAGAGGCACTTAAAAATATGTTGCATAAAGTAAAAGAAAATGTTTTACTGCATCGGGGACACAGACGTTTGGGCTTTACAGCCTTCTTCAGTGTGTAGGTAACACGTTATTTAATTCAAAACAGCATTTGTAAAGAACAACAGATGAGTAGCAGGTGCTTCTAATCAGGGTTGGTACTCATCTGCCAATCAGGGATGTGGCTTTTCTGGTCTACCTGTATACAAATGAGTCACAAAGAGATACCGAATTATGGGGTATGGGAGGGGGCACCAAGGACAACTCACCTAAATACATCACATCAATTCATGAGATAGCCCACCACAAACGACATCAGGCAAAGCTGTCATAAATATGTGTGGGCTCATAACTCATAAATTCTATGCAAAATCTGATATAGACAGTGTTCTTGTATAACAGTCTAAATATGGCTTATTTTTAATTTATTAATTTTATTTATTTAAACCTTATTAAGTCATTTCAGAACAAATTCTTATTTACAATGACGGCCTACCAAAAGGCAAAAGACCTCCTGTGGGGACGCGGGCTGGAATTAAAAATAAAAATAAATAAAATCTGGACATCAAAGCTCACTTAGATATACTGCATCCGGACATCAAAGCTCACCTAGATATACTGCATCCGGACATCAAAGCTCACCTAGATATACTGCATCCGGACATCAAAACTCACCTAGATATACTGCATCCGGACATCAAAACTCACCTAGATATACTGCATCCGGACATCAAAACTCACCTAGATATACTGCATCCGGACATCAAAACTCACCTAGATATACTGCATCCGGACATCAAAGCTCACCTAGATATACTGCATCCGGACATCAAAACTCACCTAGATATACTGCATCCGGACATCAAAGCACCAGTGGAACGGAAGCAGGAGAGAGAGAGACATGGTCACATGACCACCATGCGAGGGAGAGACAGTTAAAACCAAATTACACTGTCTACATCCACAACTTCCCAAGCAGCCAACGCTGGTTGCCAGGTATCATTCTGAGTCAGTGGTCCAGTCTCCTTTGTAGTCAAACTGACTGATGGTCGAGTCATGTGCCGACAACAGGACCACATTCGCCTGCACTATGACAAAGAACATACAATGTTTTGAGACAAAACAGCTGTGGCGGGTAGTGCACAAGTTGAAACACCACAGGGAAGAGTGTCTGAGGAACAAGGGCATTCAGTGGCTCCAGGAGAGGGTGATGGACTGTCTCTTACAAACACCCGACCCACTCCTGTGCCCTCAGACCCAGCTCCACTGGGACACGCCTCACCTGTGTCAAGGTGTCACACGGCTCCTGACAGACTGACTCTATAGTTGATACTCCTGCTGTTAGTTTTTTAACAGTAGACATAGTTGAAAGAAAAAGGCCTTATCTTTGTTTGCTTACAGTTGCAGTAACACTAGCACAAGTTCTAAAGTATTGTGAAGAAAAGAAGAGGAAACACTTGTTTACTTGTTGACTTGTATACTTAATGTATTTTCCATAGTGAAGGAAATTGATTGTACTCTAGAGTTAATGTAGTTAAGAAATTAATTTAATTTAATTTCGGAACCAATCCAGATCATAAAGCAATCGTCTATATAGCGGGTCCAATATTTAACATGATCTTTGTAAGGATTATTTTCATAAATTAAATCCAATATGAATTTCCCCATGGTAGCAGAAGGTGAATGTCTGTAAATAGTAAAAGTCTGTAAATAGTAATATTCAATATTTTGGTTAGCACTAGTTGTGCAAGCTCAATTATATAATTTGTGGGCACATCGCTTAAGCGTTTGGAGAGGAAGAATTTGAGGGCCTCCATACCTCCATCATTCGGAATATTGGTCTATAGCGATGAGACATCAATTGTGACTAACCAATATCCTTCACTAATAACTGGTATACTTTGTAGTTTTATTCCAAAATCAGTAGTGTCTTTTAAATCAAATGGCAACTGTTAAATGTGAAAGTCCACATAACGAGACACTTTTTCTGTTAGGGAGCCAATACCTGAAACGATAGGTCTCAATGGAGGGTCTGTGGTTGATTTGCGAGCCCTAAACAGACCATAAAGGATCAAAACTGTAGGTTTTGGGACAGAAGGATATTTAAAATATTGTTCTGTCAACCATTTATCTCGTAGTCCTTTATTGATGACGTTATTCACTTAAATGTTATAGTTGGAGGTAGGATGGAAAATCAATTTCTTGTAAAATAAATTACCAACATACTCTAAATGTTTTTCAATATACAGCACCAGTCAAAGGTTTGGACACACTTACTCATTCAAGAGTTTTTTCTTTATTTTTACATTGTAGAATAATACTTGAGACATCAAAACTATGAAATAGCACATATGGAATCATGTAGTAACCAAAAAAGTGTTAAACAAATCAAAATATTTGTTATATTTGAGATTCTTCAAAGTAGCCACCCTTTGCCTTGATGACAGCTTTGCTCACTCTTGGTATTATCTCAACCAGCTTCATGAGGTAGTAACCTGGAATGCATTTCAATTAACAGGTGTGCCTTGTTACAAGTTCATTTGTGGAATTTCTTTCCTTCTTAATGCGTTTGAGCCAATCAGTTGTGTTGGGACAAGTTAGTGTTGGTATACAGAAGATAGTCCTATTTGGTAAAAGACCAAGTCCATATTATGGCAAGAACAGCTCAAATAAGCAAAGAGGAACGACAGTCCATAATCACTTTAAGACATGAACGTCAGTCAATCCGGAAAATGTCAAGAACTTTGAAAGTTTATTCAAGTCTTGCCTTGGATTTTAAAGCCAATTTAAGTTGAAACTAACTCGACCACTCAGGAACGTTAAATGTTGTCTTGGCAACTCTAGTGTAAATTCGGTTATTGTTGTTGAAAGGAGAATTCATCTCCCAGTGTGGTGGAAAGCAGACTGAACCAGGATTTCTGTATTCTATTTATTTTTATCCTAAAATGTATTCCATATATTTTTATCCTAAAAAACTCCCTAGTCCTTGCCAATTACAAGCATACCCATAACATTATACAGCCACCCCCATGCTTGAAAATATGAATATGAATGTCTACAATGTTGTTGATCCATTCTCAGTTTTCTAATATCACAACCATTAAACTCTGTAACTGTTTTAAAATCACCATTGGCAGTTTCCTTCCTCTCTGGCAACTGAGTTAGGAAGGATGCCTGTATCTTTGTAGTGACTGGGTGTATTGATACACCATCCAACCTAATTAATATCTTGACCATGCACCAGTCTGCTTTTTTTATTATTAAACATCTCCAAATCGGTGCTCTTCTGTAGATCAGTGAAATAGAATCATTGATAAACGCTCAACTTTGTTCCTTCTAAACCAAGAACTGTTACCTAAATACATACCATTCTGGATTTAGACAGGTACACTACCAACTCATCTGCTTCACTTGTAGTCAATGATATTGCATACTCTCTTGACAAAAAAACGGCATTTTACTGACTTCAATATAAAGTATCTATCTATCTATCTATCTATCTATCTATCTATCTATCTATCTATCTATCTATCTATCTATCTATCTATCTATCTATCTATCTATCTATCTATCTATCTATCTATCTATCTATCTATCTATCTATCTATCTATCTATCTATCTAGACATGTCAAAAGCTTTTGATAATGTGGATCACTCATTATTATTATTACATAGACCAGACAGTTTTAGAATTTTGGGTTTCGGAAACAGCTGACTGACGACGGGGGCGTTTAAATAGACGAGATGCACAGTTCATTCCGTTGCCGCAGTACAATAGACTCTTTACGCTTTAAACACACTGATTAAACTAGATGTAACTAGAGTCAACTAGATTAAACTGCGTCATTGCGCAAAAATAGTATGCAGCGTCATCTAGATATGTGGCAACAAAAGTTCAACATTCACCTTCTGCTACCATTTCTGTCATCCTGTTTACGCAGACAGTTTGACGCACACAGTGCGATGAATACAACGTGTGCGACACACGGAACGCACTGCAACTGCCTCTGCAACGCAATGCTGCAGGGAAAACGTAGCGTTCCATTGGAAATGAATGTACTTCTCTGGTGTATCATACCATACCAAACTAAGTGGCTCCTTATCAAACAAGTATCATGAAATTCATGCACCCAATGGCTTACCAAAAACAGGCCACACTATGAGTTGACAGAGAGTTCGGCGGCCCACACAAACACACACACACACACACAGCCATATTTAGCCACACGTTAAAAAGATTAGCTCCAGCGTATAGGATTATTTCAAAGATGGCAGACCCAGGATCCAATAGCGTCTTAAAATAGAAATGTGTGTGCTTTGAACTCAATAGGGTCTTCAGTCCTTGTCAACCATTCCAGCTTCAGCTCATCTAATGAGGGAGATGAGATACATTAGACAATAATGAGTTCCCCGTTTTGAGTTTACCTTTTCGTGGGCTATGAGGCAATAAAACCTAACTTTGCCTGGATTTGAAGAAGTAGGTTGATCAAAACACTTTTTGTGTGTGTTTTTTGCTTTCATTATATTTCCAATGGCTCTCTGTATTATTTAGACTAGAGTATCCCCATGCATTCTATTTGTGTGCTATACCTCTGCATTGGCTCTGCACTATCGATGAGTTTTACTCAATTACTTGAAATAGGAATAATTATTCCTCGTTAGTTAAGAACAACACTTATTTAATTATTCTTATTTAAAAATAAACAACACATCAATAAACAACAATTACACTACACGTATGTACTGTATATACGCCTACATATCAATTACACAAAACATGACAAGTAACAAAACACACATTTTAATTTACAAGCAATACAATAAAAATAAAAGCCCCTCAGACAGCAGCCCCTGCCCCATTGGGAAGGCTTTTGTACTGCCTGTAAAATTTCCCTCCTTGCAAGAGCTTATTAAGGGGCGGCAGGTAGCCCAGTGGTTAGAGTGCTGGATCGAATCCCCGAGCTGACAAGGCAAAAATCTGTAGTTCTGCCCCTGAACAAGGCAGTGTTCCTAGGCTGTCATTGAAAATAAGAATTTGTTCTTAACTGACTTGCCTAGTAAAATAAAGGTAAAACAAACAATAAATATAAAAAAAAAAAAAAAAAAAGGTGACCAGGTCAAACCATTTGTAATGATGGTCTGCTGGACTCCGGCTCTTGTAGAGAAGCAAACCGCAGACTGTGAGCCGCTTCTCTCCCTTTGATGCTTAATGAGTGTGTGTTCTGAAGTGGCCTGGGAGTGGGTACCTTCTCATGGACAGAACAGGGCTCAAGCTTAAACTGCCATCTTCAATGGAGGCTGTTTCAATTGATTTGACCATTGTTTGTCCCACTGTTGTACGAGGCCCTGAGGACTGAGGTGTGCAGATGGTTTTGAGTATCTTTGAAACATTTGTCTAAACATTCAGGATATTGTTAGATTCTTTGATAACCTTTAAAAAATTGATCAGAGTGTAATTTGAATAGCATTGTTTCAGTGCCTTGAAATTATACGTTAGATGTTTGCAGGTCTAGCAAGAAATACTAGATAAACTAGATAAACCCTGGATTCTACTCCATAAACAATTTATAAATGCTCTATTAAATTATGTAGCTTTAATTGTTTTGGTTGTCATGGTATCACAATGTACTTCCAAACATCAAAACACAGGACCAGGCTGATACAGATGCCTATAGGAGCGTCTCATCTCAGAATAGCCTCAAAATGTCTAATCTTCATTAGGTCTAAGACACAAGACAAAACGGTGCAATACAGAAGGTCAATTATCTCTCTGATAATTTCATTTCGAATGAAAATGGGCCCCTCCTATGTCAAACAGGTCACGACATCCCGATTTGGTTGCACTTGCCTCTTGGACGCATGTAAACCAATCCTGCTAGCCTGGGTACTTCTTCAACGTCACACGTGGCAAGGCTACTCAAGGTGAAGAACCGAGACGAATGAGAAGCTGGAAGCTCAATCAATACTGGCTATTTTGAAAGATAATGTAGCCTGAAGGGCACCGGTATCCTCAGTGTTCATCCCGAGGGAATGTTGTGTTGTATTGTAGAGGCCTGAGCAGGACTGATTTCTTCATCCCACTCCCTTCTGCACCAGTAGCTGGTCCCAAACCCAACCGCAGTCCTGCAATATTATTTTAGGCGTATGTGACGCAGCTCGCTTGCCGGCCATGGTCCCAGCAATTTTGCAACCTATAGGCAATAAAAAATGAATTCAAAAATGAGTTTCTCATGTGGCCCTTAATGTTATCTGTATTACTGGGCTATCTATGTCAGCCAATATGTTAGATGTACTTTGAAGGGAGCAGAGTTGGAGAGACTTGCACTTTCTCTTGAGTTATTTATATAGCTCACCTTTTAGAAGCGAGAAGATTTTCAGACTGATAAATATGGGTGATCAATATTTATTTCTAGGCAATGTAGTAAGTAGCCTAATCATATTTATAAACTGGGTGGTTCGAGCCCCGAATACTGATTGGCCGAAAGCTGTGGTATATCAGACCGTATACCACGGGTATGACAAAACATTTATTTCTACTGCTCTAATTATGTTGGTAACCAGTTTATAATAGCCATAAGGCACCTTGGGTGTTTGTGGTATCTTGCCAATATACTATGTTTAATGGCTGTATCCAGGCATTCCGTGTTGCGTTGTGCATAAGAACAGCCCTTGGCCGTGGTATATTGGTGATATACCAAACCCCCTCTTGCCTTTTTGCTTAATTAGGAAGTAAGTTTCCTTCGAAAGAGAACTGCCCTGTGCTTCTCCATCCAAGCATAGGCTATAGCAGGGGTGAGCAAACTTTTTGGCTCATGGGCCACATTCAGCTTTTGAAACCATGTGAGGGGCCACATACTATATGTGTGACAAAACGTGAAGTCTGTTCACGTTCACACACAACCACTAGTGTACTGTAGGTTTACGTATGTTGCTAAGATTGCAGAACTATTCAGTCACTGTACCATCTCTCACAGACACACAAAGAAACATGAACAAAGCATGTTTATATAACTGGAAACAGCAGATGTCTGATACAGCACTGTAAATACCTTCTCTACTACTAAAGAACAATCTGAGTGACACAAATAAGAGCAAAAAGTATATAATTTGAGTTCATATTGAATGGCCTGTTTATGACAGCATATTATGGAACAGTTGTCAATTCACCTCCAACCTAAAAAATAACACTGTGAGCCACATAGAGCCACATAGAGCATACATAGAGCCACATAGAGCCACATAGAGCCACATAGAGCCACATAGAGCATACATAGAGCCACATAGAGCCACATAGAGCATACACAAAACAACATTTGGCTTAATGTTCAAATGAATGTAGATCATCTATTAAAGCAGATTACGGAACAGTTCTCAGATAGTCTCAACCCTAATAAAGTACAATCTGAGCTATTGTAAGTGTTCAATGTCAAATGGATGGGGACAAGGCCAGAATACAAGTGCATTGGTTGATAGTTCTCACTGCAATTTAACCATCACCATAATAAAAAGAAATACCTAAAACTGTTGAAAACAAGGAAAGAAAACATAAGGCTGACCAACCCCACTCTTGGTGATTTCAGTCTTAATGTCAGGAATGGGTATGGTCACCTCTCTTGGAAAGTGTCATTTTTTACTTAGAGATCCTCAGAACAGCTTACAAGTGGTAATTTGTTAAATTTGACCTGTGACATGATTTGTTGATGTTCATGACTGACAACGTTTGTTCACTCACATATGTGAACCCTAATAAAAGTGCTTTCATTCAGTGAGCCACAAAACTGGTCTATTGTGGCTGTGTTGTACTTCTCCTTCAAATCACTGTCGCACTGGATGTCGATGAGCTCCAGTTCTGTGTCTAGTGGTGCTTTTTCGCTGTCGAAAGACAGGGGGCATGATACAAGCTCCAGCACAGTCTCAATCTTCATTGAACTAGGCAAGTCAGTTAAGAACAAATTCTTATTTACAATGACGGCCTACCGGGGAACAGTGGGTTAACTGCCTTGTTCAGGGGCAGAACGACAGATTATTTACCTTGTCAGCTAACCACTAGGCTACCTGCCACCCCAAAGTCTGAGATGCGGCGGGAGAACTCAGCGTGCAAGTCGCTTAATGTGCTACTGTCTGTCACAGTGTGGCACCGCGGTGGGGGCGCGTCCAGTGCTGCCAGTCTCAGGAAATGAGCGAGAGACCTGTTGCTCATTTGTCTGGAGATCAACATATGTTTGACCTTGAACCACGTTGGAATACAGTTAATGCACAAAAACTCCCTTTCCCTGGAGCTTCACGTTTAGATCGTTCAGATGTCGCTGTCCACACCGAAAGCAAAGTCGGCCAGCCAGTCTACGTCTTGTAACTCGGAGAAGTCGTCAGCTTTACCAACCGTATCCAGGAACGTTCCAATCTCCCCTCTCGTACGAATCTTCCCCAGGCTTAGCCAGCGCACATTTTAGTGATATAACAAGTCCTGGTGCTCTGTCTCAGTGTCATTGAGCAGTTAAATTAATTTTGACGATGGTTAATACTGTCGTATAAGTCAGAGCCCCTGGTTACAGCTAGGATACAGCGCCATCTATTGGAGGTTGTTTATATATAATGGAATGAGTAATTGTAGGCCAAAAATCGTGACTCAAATCTAATAATTTAAAAAAAATGTCTTGCAGGCCAGATTGAAGTGCCCCGGCGGGCGGATATGGCCATACTTTGCCCCCCCCCCCCTTGGGCTATAGCCTACTCTATTTAATTGAGACCACACGCGCACCTGAAAGGCGAAGGTCGAGAGCCACACTGCTTCTTGACACACTGCTTGCTTAACCCGGATGCCAGCCGCACCAATGTGTCGGAGGAAACACCGTACAGCTGGCAACCATGTCAGCGTGCCTGCACCCGGGCCCACCACAGGAGTCGACAAGGACATCCCAGCCGGCCAAACCCTCCCCTAACCCGGGCGACGATGGGCCAATTGTGCACCGCCTCATGGGTCTCCCGGTCATGGCTGATTCTCCGCCCATGTAGGCAGCCTACTCTATTTCAATAAGACCACACATAGGCGCACTTGAACTTGCACACCTAACTAGGGTAGAAGAGGTAGGCTACAGCTAATTCTGTGTGTGAATAGTGAGAAAAATATGTACTTTTAATACAATAGGTAGGCTTTTCAAATAACCAGCAGGACAACACATAATATTTTCACCCCACCCGCTCCCACTTGCAGCATGAAACATGCTGACGGCGCTGCAATGATCTCCCGCTAATGTAATGCTGTCGGCCTAAGTGGCACCAACCGACTGCTGTGAGAGATTGTTTGCAACACCGCTTACACTTGCGTCAGTTTCTCAAATCGTGGCTGAAAACACTTCAGTTTAGAATTATGCAGTGAAATGTTCCTCGCAGTAGACTGACCTGACATTGCTGCTAATAGTCTGCATCCGCATGATGTCATGCTATAGTGACACGTGTCTCTGCTGCTTCCTGGTGTTTTAAAGAAATATGTTTCTTTTGCTAGAAGTAGGAATTGTAATACTAGAATCAACATTAACCTTATGATGGGATAAAGGTCAGCCATTTTGGTCAGGGAGTTGGTCAACCATGGTTTGCCAGTGCTGTGATAAGATATTGTGTAAAATAGTTAATTTGAAGAATTTATTTGAACTGTATGTTTGTTAGCTAGCTAGTCAGACAGTTTTAGAGGAATGCTCCCATTAACTTTTCAAATTAACTGCAAATATGCCAACATTCCATTCAAACAATGCCCGCAAGCCACAGCCATACACTGGCGTCACTCAGCCGGGGGGAGGCGTGTGGCCCCTACCTCCATGGGTTCAGGCTCTGACTCAGATCGGTCAACGAAGGAGGGAGAGAGGCGATGGGAGTGCCAACGCTCCCGAAGGAGGTTATCCAGATGAATGGTCATCGCGATGGACCTTCTAACGCAATCCTCTTCTTTGTTTTTCATTTCGTGATATCCAATTGGAAGTTACAGTCTTGTCCCATCGCTGCAACTCCCGTACGGACTCGGGAGAGGCGAAGGTTGAGAGCCGTGCATCCTCCGAAACACGATCCCGGAAGCCAGCCGCACCAATGTGTTGGAGGAAACACCATACACCTGGCGACCGTGTCAATGTGCAATCGCCCGGCCCGCCACAGGAGTCGCTACAGCGCGATGGGACAAGGACATCCCAGCCGGACAAACCCTCCGCTAACCCGGAAAACGCTGGGCCAATTGTGCGTCGCCTAATGGGTCTCCCGGTCGCGGCTGGTTGCGACACAGACAGGTATCAAACCAGCATCTGTGACAACGCAGCTTGCACTGCAATGCAGTGCCTTAGACCACTGCTCAACTCGGGAGGCCCACAATCCTCTTCTGAACAAGGTGCGGAACGCTGGCTCATTCCATCCACTGGATGCTGCCACTGTACGAAAGGTTGAGGGTGTGGTCCTCCTGCTGTAGTTGGAGTAGGCGCTCACCCCCCTGTCTGCCCTCCGGTGGATGATCGAAGACTCGTCTGAATAGAGCCATGAACCTCCCATAGGAAGCCAGCTCCTCCTCTCCTCTCTCCCAGACGGCCGTAGCCCATTCAAACACCCCCCCAGTCAGCAGAGAAATAACCATGGCAACCTTAGACCCTCTCGGTGGTGGGAGCTCCCATCTGGAAAATAGAGGGAGCACTGGAGTAGGAAGCCACGGCATATAGATGGAGTCCTGTCATATTTGTCGAAGGGACAAATGGGCATCGCTGACCTGGGCAGACGGCTGAATGGACTCATGGTAGAGGAGCCTCCGCTCGTTGGGGGTGGCACCCCTTGGGGAAGATCTAGATGTTGAAGAATGCGGAGGACCTCATCCATCCCCGTCTCCAGTTGCTCCAGCTGATCATGGTGTTGGCGAACTAGGTCTCCCTGTTCATCGACCATCTTAATAGTCGTTTGGCGCCGCCCTGAGTGGTCGCCTTTTAAGCAGCTCCCGTTGTCCGTGCATTAATTGTTGTTTTAGTTCGTTTTCTTTCGTCTTTTTTCTTTAGTTTTATTTTTTATTTTGCTACAGTCGAACTATAACAGTTCAGGATTATGGATTTTATGGATTTTATCGCAGCTGAACGTCGACAGGAGTCGTCAACTGTTATTGTTTACAACCGAGCCCAGCTCCTGGATTTAGCCCACACAGCGCTGCTGCTCCCCAGGGAAAAGTTTGATATTCCGGACGAATTGAAAAGACGACGCCGTGGATGCAGGGCGGGATTGAAATGTAAGGCAAAGCGGAGGAGGTTCAAGTACAAGCCGGTTATACCGTCTATTATTATGGGCAATGTGAGGTGTCTACATAACAAGATGGATGAGTTGGCGGGACTTGTTCGTGGACAAAGGATTTATCGGGAAGCTAGCCTAATGTGTTTTACTGAGACTTGGCTGAACGATAACATCCCCATACAGAACGTCACTATCGACGGTTTCCAGACCATCACAGCGGACAGGGATCGCGTCTCTTCCGGTAAGAGTAAGGGTGGTGGGCTGGCTTTATTAGTTAACAACAGATGGTGTCATCCGAACCATATTACTGTTAAGGAAAAGTTTTGTAGCCCGGACATTGAACTGCTAGCCGTTAGCCTGAGACCCTACTATCTACCGAGGGAATTCACGGCGGCCATTGCTGTTATTGTTTACATCCCGCCCTCTGCTGACGCAAACGCAGCGTGTGACGTCATCCACTCTGTTATCGCGAGGTTACAGACAGCGCATCCCAGTGCTTTCCTTGCAATTTCGGGGGATTTTAACCATGCATCTCTCTCTTCAACGCTGCCCACGTTCAAACAGTTCGTGAAGTGCCCAACCAGGAATAATAAAACTCTGGACTTGTTATATGCTAATGTGAAGGATGCATACAACTCCACTGCACTCCCTCCCCTCGGTAGATCGGATCACAACCTTGTCCACCTCACCCCACTCTACAGGCCTATGGTCCAACAGCAGCCTGCAACCACCAGGACTATTAGGAGATGGTCCCCGGAGGCGAATGAGGCCCTACAGGACTGCTTTGAAACAACAGACTGGGATGTGTTCTGTGAGGCTCATGGGGAGGACATCGATGGACTCACTGACTGCATAACAGACTATATTAATTTTTGTGTAGACAACACTGTACCCACCAGGAAGGTACGCTGTTTCCCAAACAATAAACCCTGGGTCACCAGCGACCTGAAGGCCCTGCTGAATGAGAAGAAGAGGGCCTTCAAGGAGAAGGACAAGGACAAATTGAAATGCGTCCAGAGGGAGCTGAAGTTGCGGATTGCTGAGGGGAAGAGAGTGTATAAGGAGAAGATGGAGGACAAGCTGAGGCAGAGCCAGGTGAGAGAGGTGTGGAAGGGTATGAGAAATATCACTGGCTTCAAAAAGTCAAACAGTGGGCAGACGGAGGGGACCCAGGACAGAGCCAATGAGCTGAACCAATTTTTTAACAGGTTCGATACTGGCCCTGTCCACCTCCCCTCCAGCTCCCCAGACCACACACCCTCACGGCTATCCCACCCCCACTTTGCTCACAGCACCTCTGCTGAGACAATCAGTGACCCCACCTCCGCCCCTGCCCCCCCTGGACTGATCCTCAACACCCCCCTTCCCCCCACCTCCCTACCTGGGCTGGCTTTCACCACCAACCAAGTGAAGAGAGAGCTGGAGAGACTACACCAGTGGAAAGCGGCGGGCCCTGATGGCATCAGCCCAAGGGTGCTGAGGGTCTGTGCTGACCAACTGTGTGGAATACTCCAGCGTCTTTTCAACCTTAGCCTGAGCCTAGAAAGGGTCCCTGTGCTGTGGAAAACATCCTGCCTCGTCCCAGTGCCCAAGAAGGCACACCCCACTGTCCTGAATGACTTCAGACCTGTAGCGCTAACATCCCACATCATGAAGACCCTGGAAAGGTTAGTCCTCGCTCACCTCAGACCCCTGGTGTGTTCATCAATGGACCCCCTGCAGTTTGCATACCAGCGCAACATCGGGGTGGATGATGCAATCATCTACCTTCTGCAGAGGGCCTACTCTCACCTGGACAACGCAGGTTGCACTGTGAGGGTCATGTTTTTTGACTTCTCCAGTGCCTTCAATACCATTCAGCCCCTGCTACTGGGTGAGAAGATGAGGAGGATGAAAGTGGAAGGACCCTTAGTCTCCTGGGTCACGGACTACCTGACCGGTAGGCCACAATTTGTGCGACTACAGAGCTGTGTGTCAGAACGGGCAGTTAGCAACACAGGGGCCCCCCAGGGTACGGTCCTGTCCCCCTTCCTGTTCACCCTCTACACCTCAGACTTCAGATATAACTCTGAAACATGCCACCTACAGAAGTTCTCGGATGACTCTGCTATTGTAGGGTGCATCAGGGGTGGGCAGGAGGAGGAGTACAGGAGCACAATCAGTGACTTTGTGTTGTGGTGTGAGCAGAACCACCTTCAGCTCAACATCAGCAAAACTAAGGAGATGGTGGTGGACTTCAGGAGAACCAAGGCACAACTGACTGCAGTCCCTATAAAGGGGATGGATGTGGAAATGGTTGAGTCATACAAGTTCTTGGGTGTCCATATGGACAACAGACTGGAATGGGCTGGTAACACCGGGGCCCTGTACAAAAAGGGCCAGAGCCGACTCTACTTTCTGAGGAGGCTCAGGTCCTTCAACGTGTGCAGTAAACTACTGCATACCTTCTACCAGTCTGTGGTGGCCAGTGCCATCTTTTTTGCAGTGGTGTGCTGGGGAGCAAACATCAAAGCCGGTGATGCTACTCGGGTAAATAAGCTGATCAGGAAGGCTAGCTCTGTCCTGGGGATGAGCCTTGACACTCTAGAGGAGGTGGCGGAGAGACGGATCCTGGCCAAACTGCTGGCCATCATGGACAACGTCACCCACCCTCTGCACGCTATGGTTATGACGCAGAGGAGCTCTTTCAGTCACAGACTGATCCCACCACGGTGTGCCAGAGAGCGCTACAGGAGGTCCTTCCTGCCGGCGGCTATGAGACTATATAATGCCTCACCGGGGTGCCGTGCCGTTGGCAACATAGATCTGGAACTGTTGGGGTGCTAGGACCTAGTTTAATAATTATGCATCCATCCGTGAGTAACTCTGTTCCGTCAGCACTCATCCACTCAGGCCATACGTATTCATACAGGTCTGTATATACATACCCATGTACAGTTGTTATATTATATCACATGCAATATTGTAAGTAATTATTGGACCTAGGCATTCACTCAGGAATGCATATTAGTATCCTGCCAGTTGCACCTTTTCTCATTGCTTTTAGTATATCAAATGTGCAATAAGTGCAGTTGTCTGTAATTAAACCCTGCGCACTAAGGACTGTATTTTAAGGGAATTACTATTATTACCCCAATGATATCATACACACATTTAGCTATTAAAGTATCTCTTCCTGTCATTTACCTGTACAGTTTGTGTAAACATGCAAGTATTCACTTATCTGTAAATATAACTGTATACCTAACTGTACAGCTAATTTAACCATGCAAAATTTTCACCTACCTGTTCATTTACCCAGTCTGTCTATTAAGTAAACTATTATTACCCTCGCTCATATCATACGCATTAGCTACTGAAGTATTTCTCTGCCATCAACCTGTATAGTATAGTTAACCATCCAACATCCACCAATGTATAGTGTACATATTCAGCCAACCATGCAATGTCCTTTTATAGCTTTTTTTTGCACTCCAGATATCCTGTATTTCTATACTTTTTCATACTGCCGCTCTATGTATCATGTACCGTGTATCTGTCTTTTGTGTACTTTCGTTGTGGCATTTTGCACCTGCCCTGTGTTTTTGTTGTAGCTGCTTGATAATGAAATTTCCCCCCCGGGGGATCAATAAAGTACCTATCTATCTATCTATCTATCTATCTGGGAGATGTCTCGGTTGGCTGCCGCTTCCATTCTGTAGAGGCAATATTCTGTAACGTAGACGCAGGGAGTCAGGAAGCAAGTGCCGTTAGTGAGTTTAATGACGACAACATTGAACGATACAAAACAAGAAAAGCATCTAAGCATGGAAACATAAACAATACTGCATGGTGGGTGATAACAACGGAGTGCTGTATAAAGAGGAAGCAATCAGGGTGGTGATGAAGCCTAATGAGGCGCAGGTGTGCATGATGAAGCTTGCCAGGTGTATGTAAGGATGGGTTGCCAGGACCGGTGGTTAGTAGACCGGCGACGTCAAGTACCGGATAGGGGGAGTGGGAGTGGACATGACAGGTCCAGACATGGTTTAGAGAAACTCACAAAAAATCACTTCCTCATCCTTGTTGTGTAGTATGGGGCATTGAAACAACATTAACAAAGGCTCCAAAAACACCCAAATACATGCTTTTAGAAATGGCAAACGTGCTGTCCGTGACCAACTCTCTCAGAACAATCTTCTTGACCCTAACCAGTCAGGTTTCAAGACAGGTCACTCAACTGAGACTGCTTTTCTCTGAGTCAGGGAGGCTCTCCGCTCTGCCAAATCTGACTCTCTCCTACCTGGCAGATCACTCCTACCAGATGGTGTGGAGAGGATCTGTGTCTGTACCACCTGCTCTCACTATTGGTGTCCCACAGGGCTCGGTTCATAGGCCCGCTCAATTGTTTTGGAAGTAAAAGAAAGAAGGTATGCCAGTCTGTGTTGGTTTCTTGAGGAGGGGAGTGACTCTGGTCATCTTGAAGTCAGAGGGGATGGAGCCATTTGTTAGGGATGGGTTGATGAGGGAAGTGAGGAATGGGAGAAGGTCTCAATGGGAAGGGACAGTGGTAGTCAACATAGGCAGAAAGGGAGGAGAGTAGTGTCGAAGAGGCAGAGTCAGGAGACAGGAGTGAGAAGGATTTAGCGGAAGGGAGAGATAATAGGAAAGAAGAGGAGAGAGTTGTGGGAGAGCGAGCGAAGATTGTGACGGCGCATGGCCATCTGGGTAGGGGCTGAGTGGGTAGGGTTTGAGGAGAGAGAGACCTGGAGGGTTGCAGTGAGATTAGTAGGCGAACAGCCTCTAGTTAAGATGAGGTCAAGCATATTGCCTGCCTTGTGAGTGGGAGGTGACTGGGAAAGGGTGAGGAGGGGAAAGAGAGAACTGGAAAGCAATGAGTCAAAGACAGGAGTCGGGAGGTTGACGTCGCCCAGTACGATGAGTTTCACGTTTTAATGTCACGTGAAAGTAGAGTGAAATGCCTTTCTTTAAAGCTCCAAACTCAACAATGCAGTAATCAATATAAATGTAGCACAAAAAATGACATAAAGGTAGAACAAAATCACACGCAAAATTAAAATAAGAAGAATGCCAATACCATGAAGCCTTAGAGTTCTTGGGAACAGGAATGATGGTAGTGAATATGCCTGCCAGCTGATCTGTGCATGCTCGGAGTACGCGTCCTGAAATACCATCATTCCTGTTCCCAAGAAAGGCATTTCCCAAGAAACACGGTTCTGTTTTACCACAGGCCTTTTCGGAATGGGTCTGACTCTCCCCGGGTCCATTCGGAATGGGTCTCCATTTTTTCAAAATGTATTTATGCATATCGGGTCCGGGTGGGTAGGAGGGACAATTGCTATAGTTGTAAGAACCGACGCTGGGGATGAAAAGCAGGTACGGGGAGTAACATTTAATACTGGCATCAAACAGAACAGGACAGGTACGGGGAGTAACATTTAATACTGACATCAAACAGAACAGAACAGGACAGGTACGGGGAGTAACATTTAATACTGACATCAAACAGAACAGAACAGGACAGGTACGGGGAGTAACATTTAATACTGACATCAAACAGAACAGAACAGGACAGGTACGGGGAGTAACATTTAATACTGACATCAAACAGAACAGAACAGAACAGGACAGGTACGGGGAGTAACATTTAATACTGACATCAAACAGAACAGAACAGAACAGGACAGGTACGGGGAGTAACATTTAATACTGACATCAAACAGAACAGGACAGGAACAGCTTCAGAACCAGGATACAACAATTAATGCTGAAGCGGGGAATGGAGCTGGGGTACAGACAGATATAGGGAAGGTAATGACAAGTGATTGAGTCCAGGTGAGTCCAGTAATCGCTGATGCGCGTGACGAGGGTAACAGGAGTGCGTAATGATGGTGGCAGGAGTGCGTAGTGCAGGGCAGCCTGGCGCCCTCGAGCACCAGGGAGGGAGAGCGGGAGCAGGCGTGAAAATAGCATTTCAACATAATGTTAGTTTCACTGTATTACCAATACGAAGCTAAAACCAAAAGCAGAATATTTGAGCTTTGATCCCCTTCCATTTTTTAAAGACAGGTTAGTGGAAAAGTGTGTGGCATGGAGATGAGAGCATTGCCGGTCAACCAGACTCTGGCAGCAACGTAGATACTTTTGGCTCAAACAACCAACAAAAATGACTATAAAATCCATAACCCTAAATAAAATGGTAGACCAACAGGTGAACAGTACAAGTGGTTGGAGGCTGGCCATTGAAAGGATACCTTGCATGCACCTGAGGCATGACTTAGATCTTCTTCTGGGAGGGATATGTCAGGAATGTGGCACTGACCGAGGACTGTGTAAGAACGGGCACTTAGTGTTACAACTTGAACACCAAATTCAAAATGTTAGGAGACATGCTCAGTCACTCTTGTCACATTGTCTTTGTTTATGCAATGAAATCACTGTTATTCTCATCTAGCTCAACCTCTTTTGAAGTTGTAGTAGCAGTAGCAGTAGTAGTAGTAGTAGCGGTGGTAGTGGTAGTAGTAGTAGTATCAGTAGTAGTAGCAGTAGTAGTGGTAGCAGTAGCAGTAGTAGTAGTAGTAGAAGTATTAGTATTAGTATCAGTAGTAGTAGTAGTGGTAGTAGTAGTAGTATCAGTAGCAGTAGCAATAGTAGTAGTAGTAGTAGTATCAGTAGCAGTAGCAATAGTAGTAGTAGTAGTAGTATCAGTAGCAGTAGCAATAGTAGTAGTAGTAGTAGTAGTAGTAGTAGTATCAGTAGTAGTAGTAGTAGTAGGAGTATCAGTAGTAGTGGTAGTAGTAGTGGTGGTAGTAGTAGTAGTAGTAGTAGTAGTAGTAGTAGTGGTGGTAGTAGTAGTAGTATCAGTAGTAGTAGTAGTATCAGTAGTAGTATCAGTAGTAGTAGTAGTAGTGGTAGTGGTAGCAGCAGTAGCAGTAGTAGTAGTAGTAGTATCAGTAGTAGTAGTAGTATCAGTAGTAGTAGTAGTAGTAGTAGTAGTATCAGTAGTACCAGTAGTAGTAGTAGTAGTATCAGTAGTAGTAGTAGTAGTAGTAGTAGAAAGTGTGACGGATTTGCATCAGAATCATCCATAAAAACACACATCTGATTTATTGCCTGTGAGATTGGTAATATTGTACTAATACAGTTCATACTGATCAATACATGTGTTTGCTTGATTCATGTGTTTGTGAAAATGACACAGCATTATTTCTCCTCCCACCAACAAGAGCAGCCTGATTCGAAGGGAGAACAATTGTGGCTCAGTTTTGGCACGTGGAGCTCCTGTAATTATTTCTGCTTGTTAGAAAAAATGGAGGGGTTACTAATTAGCAAGTGTCTGGCTTCTTGACTTGTTGTTTCTTCCTTCCATCCCCTTTTTCCTTGAAATCATCATTATTATTATCTTCTCTAGGAAAATCTAGGAGGCGGGAAAAAAAACAGCTCAGTTTTGCTGTTCAACAGTTTGATGTTCGACGTAGTGCATCTAGACAGACAGTTCTCAAAGGGTTGACTGACAGCCTGTGACAGACAGCTGCACTGTAAGCACGTACTGGTCGACCCCTGCAGGGTGTTCACTAGAAACCAGGCCTCCCATCTTTGTATTGGAAAGAGGGCTAGCCTACGACAGCTGGTTAGACTATGATACGTCGTTGTTTACCAATTTTAGAGAACCATAAAGCTTGATTTGATAGCACAATGTGTATACATACCGTATTTGTCATTTGGTATGTTTGTTTATTTAACCTTTATTTTAGCAGGGAAATCCCATGAGACCAAGGCCTCTTTTTCAAGGGAGCCCTGCATGTACACAAATTATACAAAATGTACAACATTTACAAATATAACTTAATAAAAACATACAATATTTACAAGAATATGTAAGAAAAACAACCACGGGACACAAAAAAAACAGAACGCATATTTACCTAATTATGTAGAGACGGGACCTATAGTGTTTGGAGGTTCGTGTGTCAATGAAGTAAAGTACGGCAAAAGTTTGATCGATCTACGAGACGTAGCTCTTCCCACTCACAGCCCCTGTCATCCTGTATACGGTTGAAAATGGCAGGTTTCATTTAAAGGCGCCTAAATTGGAAAGCAGTGGCTGTACAGTAACATGAGGTCAGAGCTCCGGTTCTCCGTTTAAAAGCGCTCTGTGGGTTTTGACTGACAGCAGTTATGAACGTGTAGAAGACGCCCCCATCCCTCCCACTAATCGGGCTACTTTTGCACTTTTGTTGTTGTCTGAGTGAGAGGAGTAGATGGGTTCCGAAAGATGAGACGTTGAAGATTATAATAAATACCGCTTTGATGTCATACAAGGAAACCACACACCCTTGAGTCCAAATGTTCAATTCAGATTTCCATATTTGAAAAATCACTTAATTTGCATTATTTGAACCAAGATTACTTTTTGTCAATGTAGATACCCAGATATTTATAAGCGGGTACACGATCAATGTGGGCAAACATCATGTACTTGGTGTTAACTGCATTACGTACCAATACTGTATACAGAGACATGACCCATACTGTATACACATTATTGCAGATTGTAATTACTGGATTAAGTCATTATTGTTTATCATTGAAGAGGCAGAGTATTAAAGTCATCCGTGTCGTCTTCTGTATGGATACCAACACTGACATTTCTTATTTTTTATTTAACTAGGCAAGTCAGATAAGAACAAATTCTTATTTACAATGACTGCGCACACCGGCCAAACCCGGACGACGCTGGGCCAATTACGCGCCGCCCTATGGGACTCCCAATCACGGCCGGATTGTGATACCGCCCGGATTCGAAACCAGGGACTGTAGTGACGCCTCTAGCACTGAGATGCAGTGTCTTAGACCGCTGCCGCACCCGGGAGCCAATATATATATATAGCAGTGTTTTTAATGAAAAGTTACATAAAAAAAACACTAACTGAACTAACATGGAATGAAAGCTTCCCTTTATCTCTACCCTGACATCTTAGGGCTTATTCAGATTGAAGAACTGAACTAAAATTACATTTTCATAATATGTACATTCACTTTTCTATTTACATTAGCAAAGAATGTCGAGATGACCAGCAGGGTCAAATAATAATCACAGTGGATTTGTAGATAAAAGCACACAATAACAGCACTTACAGTTGATGTTGAAAGTCACTAAGCTCTTCAGTACGGCCATTCAACTGCCAATGCTTGTCTATGTAGATTGCATGGCTGTTTGCTTGATTTTATATACCTGTCAGGAACGGGTGTGGCTGAAATAGCAGAATCCACTCATTTGAAGGGGTGTAGACAAACATTGGCAGTAGAATGGCCTTACTGAAGAGCTCAGTGACTTTCAACATCAAAGGATGCCACCTTTACAACAAGTCAGTTCGTCAAATTTCTGCCCTGCTAGAGCTGCCTGACCTCCGTCCCCTTTATTTTAGTCTTTTCTTCACCCCCCGGTCAACTGTAAGTGCTGTTATTGTGTGCTTTTATCTACAAATCCACTGTGATTATTATTTGACCCTGCTGGTCATCTATGAACGTTTGAACATCTTGGAGAAAGATCTGGCTTTAATGGCCATGAATTGTTATAATCTCCACCCGTCACAGCGAGGAGGGACTGGCCTCCCCTCAGAGCTTTTCCTAGCCACCGTGCTTCTACATTGTCAGGCTCTGACCCTGGCTTATCTCTATGTTGTTATGGTCAGGGCCTGGCAGGGGTCTTCTAGCTAAGTTTTGTGGTTTTGTGTTTGGTCCCCAATTAGAGGCAGAAGCTTAGCTTTGTCTCTAATTGGGGAACCTATTGATGTTGTAACCTTTTCCACCTACGTTGTCGATTGTTTGTAGTGTTTGCCTTGTTGTGAGAGACACTCAGTTCACGGTGTGTTTCTATTTCACGTCTTTGTTGTTTTCGTGTTAGTTCGCTTGTCTTGAATAAATTAATTGCTGCTGCGTCATTCACACACCCGCTTCGTGCTTCTACATCTGCGTTGTTTGCCGTTTTTACATCAGCAGATGTCAAAGTGCTATACAGAAACCCAGCCTAAAACCCCAAACAGCAAGCAATGCAGATGTAGAAGCACGGTGGCTAGGAACAACTCCCTAGAAAGGCAAAACCTAGGAAGAAACCTAGAGAGGAACCAGGCTCTGAGGGGTGGCCGGGTGGAGATTATAACAATTCATGGCCATTAAGGCCAGTTCTTTCTCCAAGATGTTCAAACGTTTATAGATGACCAGCAGGGTCAAATAATAATCACAGTGGTTGTAGAGGTTGCAACAGGTAAATACATCAGGAGTGAATGTCACTTGGCTTTTCATAGCCTGGCATTTAGATGTTGAAATAGCAGGTGCAGTAGAGAGAGAGAGAGAGTTGAAAACAGCAGGTCTGGGACAAGGTGGCACGGCCGGTGAACAGGTGAGGGTTCCCTAACCGCAGGCAGAAGAGTTGAAACTGGTGCAGCAGCACGACCAGGTGGACTGGGGACATCAAGAATAAGAATATGTTCTCATCTGACTTGCCTAGTTAAATAAAGGTTAAATAAAATTATTAAATAAAAAAGGAGTCATCAGGGCAGGTAGTCCTGAGGCATGGTCCTAGGGCTCAGGTCGTCCGGGAGGGGAGGAGGGGAGGGAGAGAGAACTAGAGGGAGCATACTTAAATTCACGTAGGACACCGGATAAAACAGGAGAATAACACCAATGTAACAAACTGAAAGAAAATTCCTCTCATTTCAGTACTTTAAAAAAAAAAGAGCTGAACCAAACAAACAACTTCAATGTTAATGAGAAACATTTATTGTATTGCCAATTGACTACAAAGTGTAAATATTATAATTTTGGTCATAAAGTCACGCAGTTGCTAAGCCATTCTTCATGATTCTTCAGGTGGCGGTTTGGAAAGTTTCAGGTGAAGATGGTAGAGAACATAACACTTCAAACTCAGAACATTTCTTAATGAAAAGGAAAGTTACGGAACAGGACGTCTGTTTTACACATAATACTCCATAATACTTTTGTCAGCATTGCATGGATTTCTTTTCATCGATGTTTCCATGATCCGTTTCCAGGAATAATCCTGATGTGACATTACATAAGAACTGGGACCAGAGCTGTTGGGATTAACACACGGTGACTCCAGAAGACATGCTAATCTCCCTATGTGATTATTAGTCATGATATTTGACACTGGTTTAATGAGCGACTGAGATTTTCTGACATTCTCCTGTTCTCTCTGGGTTGCCTTTAAGAAAGGTACAAATAATGGATTTATTTTAAAAATCAGGGATTATTCAAAAGATATGGAACGGCGGAAGAAGATTTTAGCGGTTTAGCCCTGATAAATCTGGACTAAAAAGGGAGCGCCAGGTCCTTTTGATAGATAAAATGTTCAGGTTTTGGTGCGGTTGAGTGGGTAACACTATCACCTCTGGAACCATATACTTTCCTTTGCGGCAGGGATCCATGTTTTTTCCCCAGGTGAGCCCTACGCACTTCTGCTCCCTCCAGGGCTGTAGTGGTGCCTGGAGAAGTGGACATACTATTAATATTTCCCAAACTGGCCACCCGTGGAAGGAATGGCGCTCTGTGTGAAACATTCTATGAGAAACAGTGACATGTACTCGGAATGACGTAAAATTATAAATTAGTCAGTTTATTAGGTAAACCCATCTAGTACTGGGACGGACCCCCTTTGCCTCCAGAACAGCCTTGAATTATTCGGGGCATGGATTCTACAGGGTGTGGTGTTCATACGTTGCTCAATTGGTATCAAAGGACCTATCTTGTGCCAAAGGATCCACACCATTTCACCACTGCCACCAGCATTTACTGTTGACATCAGGCAGGATGGGGCCATGATTTATTTCAGCTTTTATTTCATTCATCACATTCCCAGTTGGTCAGAAGTTTACATACACTCAATTAGTATTTGGTAGCATTGCCTTTAAATTGTTTAACTTGGGTCAAATGTTTCGGGTAGCCTTCCACAAGTTTCCCACAATAAGTTGGGTGAATTTTGGCCCATTTCTCCTGACAGAACTGGTATAACTGAGTCAGGTTTGTAGGCCTCCTTGCTCGCACACGCTTTTTCAGTTCTGCCCACAACTTTTCTATAGGATTGAGGTAAGGGCTTTGTGATGGCCACTCCAATACCTTGACTTTGTTGTCCTT
Source organism: Thymallus thymallus (assembly GCA_023634145.1). Classification (NCBI taxonomy): domain Eukaryota; kingdom Metazoa; phylum Chordata; class Actinopteri; order Salmoniformes; family Salmonidae; genus Thymallus; species Thymallus thymallus. Next base: position 3,546,175 of record CM042422.1, read on the forward strand.
AAGCCATTTTGCCACAACTTTGGAAGTATGCTTGGGGTCATTGTTCATTTGAAAGACCCATTTGCGACCAAGCTTTAACTTCCTGACTGATGTCTTGAGATGTTGCTTCAATATATCCACATAATTTTCTTTCCTCATGATGCCATCTATTTTGTGAAGTGCACCAGTCCCTCCTGCAGCAAAGCACCCCCACAACATGATACTGCCACCCCCGTGCTACACGGTTGGGATGGTGTTCTTCGGCTTGCAAGCCTCCCCCTTTTTCCTCCAAGCATAACAATGGTCATTATGGCCAAACAGTTTTATTTTTGTTTCATCAGACCAGAGGACATTTCTCCAAAAAGTACGATCTTTGTCCCCTCTGTTTAAAGGGTTCTACATGGAACTCAAAATGGTTCTACCTGGAACCATAAAGGGTTCTTTAAAGGGTTATCCTATGGGGACAGCCAAAAAACCCTTTTAGGTTCTAGATAGCACCTTTTTTTCTAAGAGGGTAAATATATGTATTGTGTATGTTAAGAGTATGTAGTAGTATTGAGAAAAAAAGTCAGTCAGTTTTCCCATCTGGGACAATATAGGTTATCCTATCCTATCCTATTTTATGCTGGAACACATACACCCTGTCCTGGCCACTTAAATTGATGTTAGGTAGGTGTTTCTGATGTAGGATGGTGTCCCTGTCCTGGCATAAAAAGAGATTTGGGCTGGCATTCAAACAAACTGACATGGCACTGCACTTGGATGGATGGAACCGCAGTAGCAGTCTTAACCCTTAGAAACCCGGACCCAGTTTTCCTTGCATGAGAATTAAGCAGTGATTAGGACTACCCAAGGAGACTGCAAATACCATATTTCTGGAGATTATTATTTTTTAAACACTCCTAGCAGTAGTATACTGTATGTAACATCGGGCAGAAAGGCGTGCCAACCACACAGTTTCAACAATGTGTATGTCTGCATTGTGAACAGTTTAAATGTAAAAATTAAATCATGAAATCTAATAATAATACATTTCATTTGTATAGAGATTTTCATTACAGTGTTATCTCAAAGCTCTACATTGGCAAACATTTTAAATAGTGACAAAGTAATAAAAAAAAACACATTTAGAATCAAGGCAGTAAAAAGCAATAATACGTCCTAAAAAGGACTTTCCAGATTAAGAACATAAGAAAGACGATTTGTAGAAATGTGTTTTAAGACCTGTGAGGCTCATTGATAGAAATGAGGTGGCGGATGTAGGTAGGAGTCAATCCATTCAAGGCTTTAAACACTAGGAGTTTAAGTTGATGTCTCTGAGGATTTGACCGAGAGGGAGCATGTAGATTAGGAATAGGCCCCCCAATCTGGACTCCAATCATTATGTATTGCTTCCTATTGGAGAGGTTAGGAGGAGAACCAGTTCACACCAGTTCCAGAGACTGCAGTGTGCTCTCTGAGACGCCACAGGAGGATGTTGTGGTCAACAGTGTCAAAAAGCAACACTGACATCTAAAAGAAGGAGGAGCCTAGGTGATCCAGAATCTGCATCCATTAGAAGGTTGTTTCAAAGGGAGGTTGGGGATGGGCCTGTAGTTGAATAGGATGTCCTGGCCAAGGTTGGATTTCTTCAGTAAGGGGGTGACTGCGGTTGTTTTGAAGTGTGATGGTACCTCCCCGGTCAGCAGGGACTTGATGAGGAGGGTGACAAACTGAATCAGGCTGGGTGAGCAGGTTTGATGTAGGGATAGGGTCAGTCATATGCAGTAAACCATTTTAAAGATGATTGACTGCACGATGGTGGATGTGACTTCTGTGAAGTTGCTGAGGGCAGTCTGGGCTTGGTATTTGTTCTCTTGAAAACTCAGAAGGTTTTGCAACAAAGCTAACACCAGAACCCTGTTCTCAACCATCAACCGCCTTCTCAACCCTGCAAACTCATGCCCCACTGCTCAGATGAGGACGATTTTAAGTTTGCTAATTACAAACGGTCGGCCAACAGATTGTGTCAGTTTTTATTAGGATCTCATCTAGAAGAGAATGTTGTTGTTGTTGTTTTGGGGGGCGGGGTCGCATACAGACACGTTACCAGGTGTTTAATGAAACTGACTAACTAAATTAAAATCTCACCTACTTGCAAATATTATTTTCTTCAGGATCGCAGTGCAAAGTCAAGTGCAGTGCAAAGGTTGTTAATCTGCATTTGTTTGAATACTGGCCTTGGTTGGCATCTGAGGTATAGGACAAAAAGGCTACAAAGAGATTATTCTTCTTAGGATGAAACTTGGGGGTGTCTGATGTCATTGGTGGAGAGAAAGGAAACTATACCGGATAATAAACAATAGAAATAACCCAATTGAGAGACATAACTGAATATTTGAAGATACTGGATTTCCACATAAGTAGGTTTAATGTGCATGTCTTTAATGTCCTCCGGATGGAGGGAGTTGGCACTTGATTTAGGAAATAGCAATACAGTGCGTTCGTCAAATGTATTCATAGCCAGGTTTGTTGTCAGTGCTGTATGGGTCAAACCACAGAACTGCCATTTTGGAAATAAAGTATTATCCCCAAATCAGACACACAAGTACTTACTTGATTTGAACCAGGTCATTTCTTTACTTGTGCTAGTTTACAGTTGAAGACACTTAGGTTGAAGTCATTAAAAATCATTTTTAACAAACTATAGTTTTGGCAAGTCGGTTAGGACATCTACTTTGTGCATGACACAAGTAATTCTTCCAACGATTGTTTACAGACAGATTATTTCACTTGGAGGTGTACCTGTGGATGTATTTCAAGGCCTTCCTTAAAACTCTTTGCTCGACATCATGGAAAAATCTAAAGAAATCAGCCAAGACCTCAGAAGAAAATGCACAAAATAGATGGCATCATGAGGAAGGAAAGTTATGTGGATATATTGAAGAAACATCTCAAGACATCAGTCAGGAAGTTAAAGCTTGGTCGCAAATGGGTCTTCCAAATGGACAATGACCCCAAGCATACCTCCGAAGTTGTGGCAAAATGGGTTAAGGACAACAAAGTCAAGGTCTTGGAGTGGCCATCACAAAGCACTGACCTCAATCCTATAGAAACTTTGTGGGCAGAACTGAAAAAGTGTGTGCGAGCAAGGAGGCTCAGTTACACCAGTTCTGTCGGGAGGAATGGGTCGGGAGGAACCCAACTTATTGTGGGAAGCTTGTGGAAGGCTACCCGAAACGTTTGATCCAAGTTAAACAATTTAAAGGCAATGCTACCAAATACTAATTGAGTGTATGTAAACTTCTGACCCACTGGTAATGTGATGAAAGAAATAAAAGCTGAAATAAATCATTCTCTCTACTATAATTCTGACATTTCACATTCTTAAAATAAAGTGGTGATCCTAACTGACCTAAGACAGGGAATATTTACTAGGATTAAAGGTCCGGAATTGTGAAAAACTGAGTTTAAATGTATTTGGCTAAGGTGTATGTAAACTTCCGACTTCAACTGTACATGTAAATCGTGAACATTTACATGTATGCTATTATTTCCCTCTGAGTCCTGCAGAGTTAAATGGTCTGTGAATTGAATGGTTGTCCATATGGCTGATAAATCTCAAAAGCCTGCTGAGGAGAACATTTTTAATCATAAGCCTATCTTGGTCAGCTAGATAGTGAGTGACATACAGTAAACCCAGCACTGCGGTGGTGTCACTCTCTTGAATCCATCAATGTCACATCATCATCATCATCATCATCACTGCGACAATGGAATGTCTCTCTACTGTCTTTTCACCTGTCTGTCTCTGGTTTGTAAGACATGCCTCACATCTATGTGCTCTCTCTCTTTCTCTCTCTCCCTTCTCTTCCTCTCTGTTTTCTTGGATGTGAAGGCTGTGAGTCCCGTGGCACCAGAGGATGAGAGCAAGCTGTCGGTAGGTCCTGTCTGGTTTGTCTATGTCTATGTCTGTGTGCCTATGTAACTAGTCTATTTTCTTTCTCTCCTTCCACACTGTACTCAAGAACCATGCGTTCTCTGTTTTCTGGGTCCAACCTCCGTGTGTGCCTGTAGTAGCTCTGTCTGTCCTTGCAATTCTAAATTTACTTAATTTTCTATAGTTCCTTTGAAACCAATATAAGTATTGTTGTCAATTAGTTATGGGAGGGGTGGTAGGGTTAATTGAAAACAATACAGAAGGAAAATATTAGATTTTTTCCCATAATAATATATGGGGGATTGGAAATGATGCAGACAATTACATTGATAGAAGCCACAATCTATCCTCAATATTAAAGCTGATTCACCCTCCCCCATCCTTATGGTCTCCCCACCCGCTCACACTCACATGGGCTTGGGAATTAGCAGCTGACACCTCCAGATTGTGTCGACGCATCACCACAGGCCAGCCAAAGAGGACGTACTCCAAACAGCTGCCGCCTATGACGGTGGCCAATATCCCCAAAAATCACAAGTTCAGCTCAAACCGCCGGATTAACCTTGGCAAAGGTCTTTGGGCTATTTTTGGCTAAATCATGATGACAACTTTAGCTGTGATGAGGTGTTTTAACCTATGGAGTGGTCCATTCTGTCTGGTACCCCTGGCCCTGCTTTAGCATTGTTGTTGAATTAAATGTGTGGATTTCATGCAAATGATTAAGGGGGAATTAGATGCAAAATTAAGATGTTGGGCACATTAGACCTGTCAGAAAAGGCTTTGATTGCTTAACATTGCAATTGTATTTTAGCAGACACTCTTATTCAGAGTGACTTACAGTTAGTGGTGCATATCTGTTCATACTTTTTTTTTTTGTACTGGTCCCCCATGGGAATTGAACCTACCACGCTGGTGTTTCAAGTGCCATGCTCTACCATCTGAGCTACATGGGGACTATCAACAAAGTCAGATTTTTTTTTCCCCCTGATGCACAGAATGGTTGAAAAGGGGATTCTAGTAAAGCTTTTTACTTTCTTGAAAGTGTCCCTGCGCTGCATCACAGGTTAGAAAATAAAAACATGCTGGAAATTGGATATGTCTGCACCTTCCGTCAGGGGTGTATTTGAGATATTTCACCTATGTATTTCATTACATAAAGTTATTGTAAGATGATTGCAATGTACTGTTGCTGCAGCAGAGGCATTTCTAAAAGTAACTTTTGAACCAACGCATCTGTAGTGATTGTTCAGACACATTACAAATGTATATTTTGTTTTCTTACCTTAAAATTCACAGTTTGGTTTGTTAAACTAGTCACTGACACCAACCGCTAGTATTAGCATTTTCTTATCAAAAAGTAAAATGTCCCCTGTTAGCATGCTTTAAATGCCCACGTCATCCCTGAAGGAGATTGTGTACAGTAGCTCAATGACATGGGTTGAAGTTACTTTGATAGGATTTGGGCATGATATTTGAGTTCAGTCTAGTTCTGGAGATGTAACATGTCACCTAGATATTTGACTGGTTTCATGGAAAGGACTTGAACAACTAGAAGACACAATTAAAGGCAACATTTTTAAACCAATCGGATGTAACAGGCGGTATCTGAACCTGGGTCTCTCGCAGGAAAAACAAACATCTTGACTGTTAGACCAAGAGGAAGTTCCTTCTTGGGCCCAGGGTGACACAGATGTTGATCACAAGACCATGAGCCCTATTGATATGTGCTACATTCACCCACCTTTGACCTCATCCCCCAAGTGAGACTGTCCTACAGTTGGGTGCCATTGTCATAGGCAGGATCTGATCTCAGGTCTCTCACAGGAGTAACCAACATCTCGACTGTTAGACTAAGGGGACATTCCTGGGCATATCATTTCCACTACAGGGACAATGAAACTTTAGACCTGATACAGATAATGATCTAAGAAGAGGGCCAGCACTCACTAGTCTAAGAGCATTTTGCTTCGGAAATGATGATACTGCATAATTCTGTACGAGAAATACAGCTAACACTACAGGTATTGCCTTAGGGGAACCGCCAAGGACCAGAATGACTTGTGCAACGGTGCCATTGTTTGCGTAACAGCATTGTGCTCCTCTTGCAGGCTAGGCCCCGGCTTCAGAGAGGTGGCAGCTCAGCCTCCCTGCACAACAGCCTGATGAGAAACAGTATCTTCCAGCTTATGATCCACACACTGGATCCTCTCAGTGAAGGTAAGCAGTTGTCCAACACACAAAACGGTCACTGTTTCTCTATCCCGGGTTTCTCCTAGTGCAACATGGGATGCTTTCGTTTGTCTTTGCCTAATTCCACTTCCATACAGAGCCAGAAGGTTAAGAGGCAAACCCAGGTTAACGTTTCTCTGCCACTCGGCCAACATTTCATGAAGACAGGCTGAGTTGTTGCACGTACCGTACGTTTTTGCTATTAGATGGATTCTGATTGAACCGTGTTCTTCATGAGCTATTTAATTAAGAAATTAAGAACACATCATAAAGCCTAGAAAGGTTTAGGAAAATATTCCATCAACGTCCCACAGAAAACTGGACAAAAATGTTCTTGCAACGTTCCCATGAAATGTGTCTAGAGCTTTAATATCTTATGTTCTGAGAACATGCCAACCATGTTCTGTGTATGTTTGGTGGGACGTTGATGGAATGTTCTCCTGACCCACAGTAAACTGGACACGAATGTTCTTGCAATGTTCCCATAAAACATTCATATCTTAAACTCTGAAAACATGGTAACCACCTTCTTGTTAAGTTCGATTTGACGTTAAGGGAATGGTCTTTTGGAAACATTCCTTGCACATCACAGGAACATTCCTATGAAAACATTAGTTAATGACCTAATGAGACTCTTAAGGGAACTTTCTCTAAAGTTGAGGGAACGTTTGTCGTTAGATGGGTTATAGCTCGGAGAGCTGTAAATAGCTTTCCCAGGCATCCAGATGATCTAACCACCAAATCTCTTTGTCAAACCTGTGTCTAGGGCTCTATAACATATAACCTGTGGCTAGGGCCCCTACCTATAACAGGAAGTCCCAGTGACACGCTCATTACAGAATTGGCAGTATCCGCGCTGGGCTAAAGGCTAGAGCTACCGCTTTCCATGAATGGGACACATACAATAAATCCTGCTACGACCTCCGACAAGCCATCAAACATGAAAAAGAAAATATGGGGTTAAGATGGAATCCTACTACACCGGCTCCGACGCTTGTTGGATGTGGCAGGGCTTGTAGACAATTAATTACGGATTACAAAGGGAAACCCAGCCATGACTTATCCAGTGATACTATGATATCCATGATACCTCTCAGGCAAACTAAATGCCTTCTATGCTCGCTCCGAGGTGAACAACACTGAGTCATCCTCTCCATGGCCCATGTGAGTAAGACTTTTAAATAGGTTAACACGCGCAAGGCCGCTAGGCCAGACGGAATACTGGGGCGTGTTTTCAGAGACCAGCTGGCAAGTGTCTTCACAGACATTTTCAACATCTTCTTGTTACAGTCTGTAATCCCAACATGTTTCAAACTAACAAGAATTGTTTCTGTGCCCAAGAACTCCAGGGTAACCTGCCTAAATGACTATCGTCCCGTAGCACTCACATCTGTAATCACAGTACTTTGTAAGACTGGTCATAGCACACATCAACACCATCATCCCAGACACCCTGGACCCACTAGAAGTTGCATACCACTCCAACAGATCCACAGATGACAGATTCTCAACTAGTCTCCCACCTGCACAAGAGGAATACCTATGTGAGAATGCTGTTCATTGACTACAGCTCAGCATTATCATCACCAAGCTTGGGACCCTGGGACTGTACACCTCCCTCTGCAACTGGACTTCCTGACAGGCCGCCCCCAGGTGGTGAGTGTAGGCAACAGCACCTCCACTACGCTGACCCTCAACACTGAGGCCCCTCAGGGGTGCGTGCTTAGTCCCCTCTTGTACTCCCTATTCACCCACGACTACACGGCCAGGCACGACTCCGACACCATCATCACGTTTGCTGATGACACAACGGTGGTAGGCCTGATCACCGACGGCAAAGAGACTACAGGGATGAGGTCAGAGACTTGGCATCTTCTCCCTCAGTGTCAGTAAGACCAAGTAGCTGATTGTGGACTACAGGAAACAGGGGGTCGAGGACGCCCCGTCCACATTGACAGGGCTGTAGCGGAGCGGGTTGGGAGCTTCAAGTTCCTCAGTGTCCACATCACCAAGGGCTTGACATGGTCCACAAACACCGGCACAGACGTGAAGAGGGAACTACAACACTTCTTCCCCCTTAGGAGGCTGAAAAGATTTTGCATGGGCCATCAGATCCTTAAAAAATTATTCAACTGCATCATTGAGAGAATCTTAACTGGCTGCATCACCGCCTGGTATGGCAACTGCACCGCCCCCAACCTCAAAGCGCTACAGAGGGTGGTGCGGACGGCCCGGTACATCACTAGAGCCGAGTTCCCTGCCACCCAGGACCTCTATATCACGCAGTGTCAGAGAAAGGCCGGATAAATTGTCAAAGACTGAATCTTTAAGACTAGTTAATAGTTAATCAAATGGTTACCCAGACTATCTGCATTGACCACATTTTGGGTCACTGACTCCATGCACACTCAGAAGACTCTACCCACACACACACACTTACACAAACCCACACACTACATACGCACAGGCACACACAACAGACATATACACACATACTGACGCCCCACACACATGCGTTTACATTATATATGCAGCTGCTACTACTCTGTTATTTATTGTATTCTTATTATTATCTATCCTGATGTCTAGTCATGTTTACTGTCTATATGTACATACTGTATCTATCCTCAACTACCTTGTACCCCTGCAAATTGATATGGTATTAGTACTCCCTGTATATAGAGTCGTTATGGTATTAGTACTCCCTGTATATAGAGTCGTTATGGTATTAGTACTCCCTGTATATAGCGTCGTTATGGTATTAGTACTCCCTGTATATAGCGTCATTATGGTATTAGTACTCCCTGTATATAGCGTCATTATGGTATTAGTACTCCCTGTATATAGTGTCGTTATGGTATTAGTACTCCCTGTATATAGCGCCATTATGGTATTAGTACTCCCTGTATATAGCGTCATTATGGTATTAGTACTCCCTGTATATAGCGCCATTATGTTATTAGTACTCCCTGTATATAGCGTCATTATGGTATTAGTACTCCCTGTATATAGCGTCATTCTTGTGTATTTAATTCCTCTCGTGTTATTATTTAAATTGTATTTTTAACTCTGCATCATGGGAAAGGGCTTGTAAGTAAGCATTTCACTGTAAAGCACCTGTTGTATTCGGGACGTGACAAATAAAATGTGATTTGATTTACACTTTATATTGTGACTTATTGTGCACAATTTATCTGGTTATACAGTACCACAGAGGAGGCTGGTGAAGGGAGGGCGGCTTATAATAATGGCTGGGATACAGTGAATGGAATGGTTTCAAACACATGGAAAGAACAGAAAGGTTCGTACACTGTATATGTTCCCAATAAAGCACCTTTATTGAGGTCAAAGAAAACCATGTGTTTGGATACCATCCCATTCATCCCATTCCAGCCCATCCTCCCATTTTAAAAGTGCCACCAACCACCACGGACTGCAGTACCTTCAGTGAGTCATGGTGTCTACCAGTCTCCATAATCTGTTTCTCTCTGAAAAACGGAGATCATTGAACTGTGGGCACCTCAATTCCCCTCTATGAGGTGAGGTCTTAATTTCCTGTTATCTCATATCCGCACGGGAGGATGGATAATACACTGGCTGGTTTAGCTGTATGTAATTTAACTTTTTTGCAATTTATAAGGCTTTAGGCATTCTCTGCTTAGGATTTTGTCTTGACCATGGATTATTTTCCTATATCTGCTGTCTATCTTCAAACCAATGGGGTCCCAGGAAAATATATGTGGTGCTTGTGAGCTCAAGCAATGCTTTATCATCATGGGGTATTGTGTGTAGATTGATGAGGGAAAAACATTTTATTCAATCAATTTTAGAATAAGGCTGTAATGTAACACAATGTAAAAAAATGTCAAGGGGTCTGAATACTTTCCGAAGGTACTGTACCTTGCAATACAATCTTCTCGAAAAACAGCTGTACAATGTGCTCTGCAATAAGATAACCAGAGCAGTTCTCAAACAGCAGCTGCCCAATACCATGGTGGGCATGCATAAAGTTAGATGCATCCGAATGTAAGGTACGACACCCCTTCAAATTAGTGGATTCGGCTATTTCAGCCACATCCGTTGCTGATAGGTGTGTCAAATAGATTGCTGAAGAGCTCAGTGACTTTCAACGTGGCACCGTCAACGTGGCACCTTTACAACAAGTCAGTTCGTCAAATGTCTGCCCTGCTAGAGCTGCCCAGGTCAACTGTAAGTGTTGTTATTGTCACGCCTGCTCCCACTCTCCCTCCCCCAGCACTACCCACTCCTGCCACCTTCATTACGCACAACTGTTACCCTCGTCACTCGCAGCAGCGCCCGTTGGACTCATCTGAACTCCCTCACGTTGTTGATTGTTCCTGTATATCTGTCCGCTCCTCACTGTTGTTTCACGTTGTTGTGTGTGCATGTCCTGCCGTTTCATGTCTGAATTCATTAAATGTTTATCTCCCTGTACCTGCTTCTCATCTCCTACGTCGGGCATTACAGTTATTGTGAAGTGGAAACGTCTAGGAGCAACAACGGCTTAGCTGCGAAGTGGTAGGCCACGCAAGCTCAAGGAACGGGAACGCTGATTGCTGGAGCGCGCAGTGCGTGAATGTCATCTGTCCCCTGTTGAAACACTCACTACCGAGTTCCAAACTGCCTCTGGAAGCAATGTCAGCACAGTAACTGTTAGTCAGGAGCTTCATGAAATGGGTTTCCATGGCCGAGCAGCACAAGCCTAATGTCACCATGTGCAATGCCAAGCATTGGCTGGAGAGGTGTAAAGGTCGCCGCCATTGGACTTTGGAGCATTGGAAACACGTTCTTTGGAGTGATGAATCCAGCATCACCATCTGGAAGTCGACGAATCTGGGTTTGGCGGATACCAGGAGGACGCTACCTGCCCCAATGTATAGTGCCTGTATGGTCTGTGGCTGTTTTTCATGGTTCAGGCTAGGCCCCTTACTTCCACTGAAGGGACATCTTAACGCTACAGCATACAATGACATTCTAGACTATTCTGTGCTTCCAACTCTGTGGCAACAGTTTGGGGAAGGCCCTTTCCTGTCTCAGCATGACAATGCCCCCGTGCACAAAGTGCATCATCGAACATCATTGTTTATTGAGTATAAAGACAAATAGCATAGGTATCTCAGGTAGTATCTGAAGTATCTAAATATAGTGTAACCTACAAATACATTTATATCAAGTGTCATGGATGTTAGTCCAGAAACGAGAAGCCTGGGCCTCTGATGGAGACTGTAGCATCAACTAATGCTTCAGTTCTTCAACTCTAAAAGGCACTAGACTGTGTAAGACAAAACCCACAAAAGAAAAGACGACAGGCAAATCCATACGTGGTCCCAATGTGTAAACAGTGACGGCATTAGGATGGCTCTCCTCACAGGTGAGTGAATCAGCCCATGCTTGGTGAATAGCACTTGGTTGATCTCTGGGACCAGGACACAGGAGAGCTGAATAGATCACGTGAGACAAAAAGTGAGAGACAATAATGAATACAATTAATTTCCACAGCAAATGAATGTAGTTTGTGAGCTAGAAAATTAACATCCTGACAGTCTGAGGCAGGGTGCTCTTCAATCCTCATACTCCAACTATTGACAGAGATAATGTGGCATTTCTTATCTTTCAGTATGAATGAAATTAGTGGGTCCTGCCTTGATGACTGTATTATATTTACACTACTTGTCCCAGAATGACATGCTAGCTAGTGATAAAGCTATCTGCTCCTGCTATCTAGGAACATATATATACACTTGTTGTAACTAGATAGCTAACTAGCAAGCTTGCTGTGTTCTACGTTAGGAGTAATTTTACAGCTTGCATTGATAGTATCACATTTCTATAACTAAATAATTTGATTACCAATAAATAAAACATTATTTACCTGATAGCAGTTTGTCGGACAGAGATATCTCACGTGATGTCACCAGCTGTCTACTACCTTAGATACGGATGACAGGATTGGCAGACGTGATCAGCAGAGCTAGTACACAAGTTTTGATTGGTCTACAGTTTACTACTCGGTGGCGTTTGAAAATTCGAACAAAAATAAATATACGCAATATGCTCCTCCCTCGAGAAAGATCGATCATTTCAAAAAGTAAAGCACACAGCTTGCTACGGCCCGTCACCTATATGCAAATGTGGTTGATCGTTACAATAAAATAAGTCCCAAATGGAAGGGAAACAGATTGTTAGTCATCTGTCTCCCCATGAAATCAGCCAAAACAATCTCAATAATTTAATGCATGCACCCACTCCTATTGAATATGCATTCATCTGTATAGTGAATAGGCCTAGGATACATCTTGATTTACCCAGTTTATCAATAGAGATTTACCATTCAAATAAATTATTACTATTATGTTGTTGGCACATCAATGGCACATCAAGTGCCATTCTGTGACTTTGGCTAATATTTTTTTTTTTTGCCATGTTATCGTTTTGGTGTTGAGTTTCGTGATTGTATTGAGAACCCTGATACTAAATCTAGTAATATTGAATATCGAAGTCAAAATTCTAGTATCGTGACAACACTAGTTTGACGATAACGCTGTGACGTAATGGAAGGGAGGATGATAGACTCCTGAGGGCTGTAAGAGTTTCACTGATAAATAAAGCACAATCCAGCTGTGGAAAGCACTTAGAGACTTACCCAGAAAGGTGCTTCTACAAAGTATTGACTCGGGGGTTTGAATACTTATGTAAATTAGATTTTTATCTCTTTCATTTTCAATACGTTTGCCAACATTTCTAAACATGGCTTGTGATATATATTTTTGTTATTAATTTTGAATTCAGGCTGTAACACATCAAAATGTGGAATCACTCGAGGGGTATGAATACTTTCTGAAGGCACTGTATATATATATATTAGATAATTCATGGATTATGTTTGAAATTATTAGATTGAGTTTATTTGACGCATGCACAGTAAATGAGTGCATGTTCGTGATTGAAAAATACATGATTCAAAACAAGCTGTTCAGTTACTTCCTACTCTGCCAGAAGTAGCAGCTCCGCCTCCACAGGCACATTTAGGCCGTGTGAACATTTCTTGAATTGTTCTGCCAGCTATTTGCTATGAGGGGGAACTGCCATCATAAATTATAACAGCACAAAGTAAATGGACCGTCCTTGGGTGCAAAAAGTAGCATTCGGTTAGAACTTCTGGGTCTGCTCTAGTTTCTCTCCCAATATCAATCTCGCGCCAGACGACTTACTTCCGCACGTGAGACTAGATCTTCTCTATCAGGTACAGATGCCACTGAAGCAAAAAAGTTAATTATAATTTACATGTAAATAAATAAATCATAACAGTCATGGGAGCATGGGACCTGATAAATCGGACATCTACATCCAAGAAGAGTTGAAGGTCAGAGGGATACACTAGCTAGAACCTTCTCATGGCGGATCTGGTAGGACAAAAAAGCTTGACCCCCCCCATGTTGTTTGTCGGGTTCTACTGTAGTTGACAGGTCGACATGTTGTGTGAAAACACCTGGTGTATCACAAAGCATAAAATGAATTAGAACAGCCTAGTATGTACAAACATTTTTTAAGTCGACCAGTGGCACTTCCGTGGAGCTCAGCTTTAAGGTCCAATGTTGAATCATGTTTTTTCTTCTTGTACATTGATCTTTTCTCTCTCCCTTTCTATCTCTCTTTTTCCTCCTCTGTCCCCTCAGAATTTGCTGATTCTGGTAAGTTACTTTTCTAATTATCTTTGACAAAATGCTGTTTATTATCATCTCCACACCTTGGAATCAACTTTTTGCCAAACTTTCCACTTTGATTGTACCTCTCCCTGATTGCAGTGAGAGTGCTTTCAGAAAGTATTCACACCCCTTGACTTCTTCCACATTTTGTTGTGCTACAGCCTGAAATAGAAATTGATTATGTATGTTTTTACATGTTTTTACAAATTAATAAAAAATGAAATGCTAAAATGTATTGAGTCAATAAGTATTCAACTACTTTGTTTTGGCAAGCCTAAATAAGTTGAGGAGTACACATTAAGCTTAACTAGTCACATAATAAGTTGCATGGACTCACTCTGTGTTCAATAATAGTGTTTAACATGATTTGTTTAATGACTACCTCATCTCTGTATCCCACACATACGATTATCTGTAAGGTCCTTCAGTCAAGCAGTGAATTTCAAACATAGATTCAATCACAAAGACCAGGGAGGTTTTCCAGTGCCTCTGGTAGATAATCTTCTCTTTTTTTTTAACAATATCCCTTTGAGCATGGTGAAGTTATTAATTACACTTTGGATGGTGTATCAATACAGTCACTACAAAGATACAGGAGTGCTTCCTAACTCAGTTGCCGGAGAGGAAGGAAACCGCTCAGGGATTTCACCATGAGGCCAATGGTGACTTTAAAACAGTTTCAGAGTTTAATGGCTGTGATAGGAGAAAACTGAGGATGGATCAATAACGTTGTAGTTACTCCACAATACTAACCTAAATGACAGAGTGAAAAGAAGGAAGTCTGTACAGAATAAAAATATTACAAAACATGCATCCTGTTTGCAATGAGGAACAGAAGTAATACTGCAAAAAATGTGGCAAAGCAATTCACTTTTTGTCTTTAATACAAAGTGTTATGTTTGGGGCAAATCCAATACAACATATTACTGAGTACCACTCTCCATATTTTCAAGCACCATGTTATGAGTATGCGTGTAATCATTAAGGACTGTGGAGTTTTTTAGGATACAAAAATAAATGGAATGGACCTCAGCACAGGCAAAATCCTAGACGAAAACCTGGTTCAGTCTACTTTCCACCAGACACTGGGAGATGAATTCACCTTTCAGCAGGACAATAACCTAAAACACAAGGCCAAATATACACTGGAGTTGCTTACCACGAAGACAGTTAACGTTCCTGAGTTGCCAAGTTGAGCTTGAAGAATTTTTTACAGAATAATGGGCAAATGCTGCACATTCCAGGTGTGTTAAACTCTTAGAGACTTACCCAAAAATACTTGTGCTTCTACAAAGTATTGACTCAAGAGTGTGAATGAGATATTTCTGTATTTCATCTTCAATAAATTTGCAAAAACTGTTTAAAAACACGTTTTTACTTTGTCGTTGTGGGGTATTGTGTGATCATTTAAATTCAGGCTGTAACCAACAAAATGTGGAATACGTCAAGGGGTATGAATACTTTCTGAAGGCACTGTATGTCAACGATTCTATGCAGATTCTCCGTTACATATTTTGACTATTTTATATGGATGCCATTTATTTGTCCTTCCTCTGTCCTTATCCTTTCCATCTGCCCTCTTTTTGACCCTTTGTGAGCTAACCATTGTAACAATACATACTATACTAACCATCTTGGATTGGGGCCAAACACTGAAAGAGCTGAGTACATGTTGTGTTCTTTGACACAAAAGTAGAGGACCAACGATGGACCGTAAACAGTCAGTGGCCGACAGGATTGGGGAGTAACTGATAACATATGATCAGTTAAATGTAATAAAACATTTTCTTTACTGTAATCTGTTACGTTACCAGCTAAAATATGGTGATCAGATTACAAATACTTTTTTTTTTAAACTAGATGATTACTACTTGGATTACTTTTAAATTAAAAAATAGCTAACTATTATGACACCTTTCTGTTTCTCAATTGACATTCAATTCAGCATTGAAAAAAGGTTTAAGTTTGTTCCACCTCACCGAGTCTTCTTCTAACGCCTCTTAAGGGGAAAGTAATCAAAAAGTAACTGAAAGTAATCAGATTACGTTACTGAGTTTGGGTAATCCCAAAGTAACGTTACTGATTACAATTATGGACAGGTAACTACTAACTAACAGATTACATTTAAAAAGTAACCTACCCAACCCTGGTGGCCGACCATTGCCCACTGTATCTGTGGTGTGTTTGCACAGTTGGGAAGGTGCTTTCCACTTTGATTCCTTAACACTAGAATCTACAAGTAACCGACAAAATAATGGAAACACTTGAATAAATGAGGGATACATTAGTATATTGAAAGCAAGTTTTCCCACATGTGCGAGTCTGACCACAAGTCAGAGACCACTATGATGGCACACCAAATGTGTTTGATGGATCGCGGGAAAAGAGCAGAAATAGGCTTTTGTCGGCTACAGTCCAAGCTATGTCTTCCAATGGTGCGACTGCTGTCAGTATCCAAAGATTATCCAACTTGAATAAATGCTTGGCGGTACGGATGACAGCATTGATGTAGTCTACGGCGATACGGATATCACTTATTATTGATATCTACATATTGTCTTTCTTACAAAAATGTGTAATTTGGTCATTATAGAGTTTTGTCATTTTTTTTATTTTTTTATTTGGTTCCTAAATTGTCCAACCTATTTTATTGAATTCAAATCTGGCCAGCCCCTGTGCTATTATTACACACCACAACTGTCAACACAACCTATTTTTCCATCAGTGTTCAGCTGAAAAAAATCTCACTTAGGAGCTTCATCATTAAAAACCAGACTATAACTTGATAGGTCTGACCTCTGATCAGTCCACAGTCTTGTCATTGTTGAACATTCCTAGCTGAGATCTTACTGTACTTACTGTGATATTTTTGGGACTGAATCAAACGACATATATATATATATTTCATTTTTTTTTCATTTTTTGGGCAGAAATGCCTTTTTCATTTAACTAGGCAATTCAGTTAAGAACAAACTCTTATTTACAATGACGGCCTACCAGGGAACAATGGGTTAACTGCCTTCTTGAGGGGCAGAATGACAGATTATTTACCTTTTCAGCTCGGTGATTCGATCCAGCAACCTTTCGGGTTACTGGCCCAACACCTTAACAACTAGGCTACCTGCCGCCCCGAAAACACCTTCTGGAACATGTGAACTTTCATGTCCCTTAATAACAAACTTGTATGCCATCTGTAAATACGAATAAAATTGTTTAAAATTATGAGACTTGTTGTTTAAGCCACAGAAAAAAACAGCAACCTTCCCACTAGCCATGATTGGCTGAGATAATGAGTGGGCTGGACATGCCGAGTGAGGAGTTCGGATTGGACTGCCATATAGAAGGTTTCTGTCTATTTGAGCTGGTCAGTCTGTGTTGGTAATCCTGTCAAACGTGGCTTTTTTTAATGTATCAGGTAGTGGAGCTGCTTAAGTGTTGCTCTCCACTTTCTGGAGGATCGAGTTTTGAAATCAGTGGAATTAGAGTATGATAGTTAAAGAGATGGAGAAAACACCTGTCTCCGGATTACATCTTCAAACTAAGGGCAACTGTGACATGGGATCCGTGACAGGGAGACGCGTCCATCATGCATGATGATGTATACGGGTAAGGTAGTCTAACTAGCTACATTTTCATATATTACACTTTTCTAATTTTGACAGAAAGTTGTTTAATTTCAAGCTAAAGTATACTGTTAACTAGCTAACGTTAGCTGGCTGGCTGGCTCCCTACATAACGTTGCGTGTATGACGTCATTATTCGTATCCCAAATCCGTTTGCTTAGCTAGTAAGAGCCTAATGTTAGCTAGCTAACATTGAACCTGGTTGGTTAGCTCCCAGCAGATTCATGCAGGGTAGTAATGACATGATCACTGTTCATTGTTGTTTAACTAGATAATGTTACGTGACGTGTGTGGTCTTACATGTTGTTTACCTAGCTAGGTTTATTGTTTACCTAGCTAGCTAGCTACATGTCTTAAGCTAAAGTGTACATCACCAGTTGAATATGGCCGGTGTCAGTAAACGTCGGCAGAAAAGGGTAATGAAATTGTTGCCAGCTGAGCTGGTTAGGCTGTTTTCATGTTATCCAAGTGGTTTTCGTGGGCTCCCATGTGGCGCAGTGATCTAAGACACTGCATCTCAGTGCTAGAGGTGTCACTACAGACAACCTGGTTCAAATCCAGACTGTGTCACCACTGGCAGTGATTGGGAGTCCCATAGGGTGGTGCACAATTGGCCAGTGTAGGCTATCATTGTATATGAGAATTTGTTCTTAACTGACTTGCCTAGTTATATTTAATTAAATCTAGAGGTAAACCAATCATTGTGTGAGTTCTGAACGTTCCGAGAGGGAAACGATATGGGTGGGGCTAAAGCTTAAGAGGGTGTGAACAATGCTGAATGGGTGTAGACAAAGAAGAGCTCTTCACTAGATTCCAAAACATTCAAATGCCATTTTCTCAAAAGTGAGTTTACAGTTTTCAACTTTCAAAGCAGAATTACTTTCCCATTGTTCCTCAAAAATGCAGTGGAGTCTCTACTTTTATCAAATGTAAAAAACAGCATTTCAAATTTTGCTACATAAGACAAATCAAGGTGTTGAGTCACATTTTAACTCTGCCCTGAACATGGGACACACTGGGAAAACAAATATATTGCACTTTTCTTAAAAAATTCCCTATTTCTTTAAAAATAATAATTTGATCGCCACACCTTATTGGATTTTCAACATTGCAAAACCTAATTTATTTTTGTGAAAATAAATACACATTTTAGGTTATCGATGTGATTCAAATCAAATTGTATTCATCACATGGGCCAAATACATCTGGTGTAGAGTACAAATACTTCACAGTGGAATCCTTACTTATGAACCTTTCTTTAAAAATAATAATTCAAATTTAAATAGTAACTAAGTCGAGGATTAAAATAAAATACACAATAATAGAGCCATATATACAGGGAGTACCAATAGCAGATCAATGTGCAGCTATATACAGGGAGTACCAGTAACAGATCAATGTGCAGCTATATACAGGGAGTACCAGTAACAGATCAATGTTCAGCTATATACAGGGAGTACCAGTAACAGATCAATGTGCAGCTATATACAGGGAGTACCAGTAGCAGATCAATGTGCAGCTATATACAGGGAGTACCAGTAGCAGATCAATGTTCAGCTATATACAGGGAGTACCAGTAGCAGATCAATGTGCAGCTATATACAGGGAGTACCAGTAGCAGATCAATGTGCAGCTATATACAGGGAGTACCAGTAGCAGATCAATGTGCAGCTATATACAGGGAGTACCAGTAGCAGATCAATGTGCAGCTATATACAGGGAGTACTAGTAGCAGATCAATGTTCAGCTATATACAGGGAGTACCAGTAGCAGATCAATGTTCAGCTATATACAGGGAGTACCAGTAGCAGATCAATGTTCAGCTATATACAGGGAGTACCAGTAGCAGATCAATGTTCAGCTATATACAGGGAGTACCAGTAGCAGATCAATGTGCAGCTATATACAGGGAGTACCAGTAGCAGATCAATGTTTAGCTATATACAGGGAGTACCAGTAGCAGATCAATGTGCAGCTATATACAGGGAGTACCAGTAGCAGATCAATGTTCAGCTATATACAAGGAGTACCAGTAGCAGATCAATGTTCAGCTATTTACAGGGAGTACCAGTAGCAGATCAATGTTCAGCTATATACAGGGAGTACCAGTAGCAGATCAATGTGCAGCTATATACAGGGAGTACCAGTAGCAGATCAATGTGCAGCTATATACAGGGAGTACCAGTAGCAGATCAATGTTCAGCTATATACAGGGAGTACCAGTATTAGATCAATGTTCAGCTATATACAGGGAGTACCAGTAGCAGATCAATGTTCAGCTATATACAGGGAGTACCAGTAGCAGATCAATGTTCAGCTATATACAGGGAGTACCAGTAGCAGATCAATGTTCAGCTATATACAGGGAGTACCAGTGGCAGATCAATGTGCAGCTATATACAGGGAGTACCAGTAGCAGATCAATGTTCAGCTATATACAGGGAGTACCAGTAGCAGATCAATGTTCAGCTATATACAGGGAGTACCAGTAGCAGATCAATGTTCAGCTATATACATGGAGTACCAGTAGCAGATCAATGTTCAACTATATACAGGGAGTACCAGTAGCAGATCAATGTTCAGCTTTTTACAGGGAGTACCAGTAGCAGATCAATGTTCAGCTATATACAGGGAGTACCAGTAGCAGATCAATGTTCAGCTATATACAGGGAGTACCAGTAGCAGATCAATGTGCAGCTATATGCAGGGAGTACCAGTAGCAGATCAATGTGCAGCTATATACAGGGAGTACCAGTAGCAGATCAATGTGCAGCTATATACAGGGAGTACCAGTAGCAGATCAATGTTCAGCTATATACAGGGAGTACCAGTAGCAGATCAATGTGCAGCTATATACAGGCAGTACCAGTAGCAGATCAATGTTCAGCTATTTACAGGGAGTACCAGTAGCAGATCAATTTGCAGCTATATACAGGGAGTACCAGTAGCAGATCAATGTGCAGCTATATACAGGGAGTACCAGTAGCAGATCAATGTTCAGCTATTTACAGGGAGTACCAGTAGCAGATCAATGTTCAGCTATTTACAGGGAGTACCAGTAGCAGATCAATGTGCAGCTATATACAGGGAGTACCAGTAGCAGATCAATGTGCAGCTATTTACAGGGAGTACCAGTAGCAGATCAATGTGCAGCTATATACAGGGAGTACCAGTAGCAGATCAATGTTCAGCTATATACAGGGAGTACCAGTAGCAGATCAATGTGCAGCTATATACAGGGAGTACCAGTAGCAGATCAATGTGCAGCTATATACAGGGAGTACCAGTAGCAGATCAATGTGCAGAGGTACAAGGCAGGGTAAAGTGACTAGTCATCAGGATAGATAATAATAATAAGGTATTTGAGGTAGATATGTACATGAAGGCAGGGTAAAGTGACTAGTCATCAGGATAGATAATAATAAGGTATTTGAGGTAGATATGTACATGAAGGCAGGGTAAAGTGACTAGGCATCAGGATAGATAATAATAAGGTATTTGAGGTAAATATGTACATGAAGGCAGGGTAAAGTGACTAGTCATCAGGATAGATAATAATAAGGTATTTGAGGTAGATTTGTACAAGAAGGCAGGGTAAAGTGACTAGTCATCAGGATAGATAATAAAAGGTATTTGAGGTAGATATGTACATGAAGGCAGGGTAAAGTGACTAGGCATCAGGATAGATAATAATAAGGTATTTGAGGTATGGACTCTTCAAGGTGTCGAAAGCGTTCCACAGGGATGCTGGCCCTTGTTGACTCCAATGCTTCCTACAGTTGTGTCAAGTTGGCTGGATGTCCTCTGGGTGGTGAACCATTAGATAGATAGATAGATAGATAGATAGATAGATAGATAGATAGATAGATAGATAGATAGATAGATAGATAGATAGATAGATAGATAGATAGATAGATAGATAGATAGATAGATAGATAGATAGATAGATAGATAGATAGATAGATAGATAGATAGATAGATAGATAGATAGATAGATAGATAGATAGATATCCCCCGGGGGGGGAAATTTCATTGTCAAGCAGCTACATAAAACACAGGGCAGGTGCAAAATGCCACAACGAAAGTACACAAAAGACAGATACACGGTACATGATACATAGAGCGGCAGTATGAAAAAGTATAGAAATACAAGATATCTGGAGTGCAAAAAAAATAAAAGCTATAAAAAAGAAATAGCTTAGTATGGGTGGTTGGCTGAATATGTACACTATACATTGGTGGATGTTGGATGGTTAACTATACTATACAGGTCGATGGCAGAGAAATACTTCAGTAGCTAAAAATGCGTATGATATGAGCGAGGGTAATAATAGTTTACTTAATATACAGACTGGTTAAATGAACAGGTAAGTGAAAATTTTGCATGGTTAAATTAGCTCTACAGTTAAGTATACAGTTATATTTACAGATAAGTGAATACTTGCATGGTTACACAAACTGTACAGGTAAATGACAGGAAGGGATACTTTAATAGCTAAATGTGTGTATGATATCATTTGGGGTAATAATAGTAATTCCCTTAAAATACAGTCCTTAGTGTGCAGGGTTTAATTACAGACAACTGCACGTATTGCACATTCGATATACTAAAAGCAATGAGAAAAGGTGCAATTGACAGGATACTAATATGCATTCCTGAGTGAATGCCTACATAAGTTAGGTCCAAGAATTACTAGCAATATTGCACGTGATATGATATAACAACTGTACATGAGTATGTATATACAGACCTGTATGAATAAATAGGTCCTGAGTGAATGAGTGCTGACGGACCAGAGTTGCTCACGGATGGATGCATAATTGTTAAACTAGGTCCTAGCACCCCAACAGTTCCAGATCTATGTTGCCGACGGCACGGCACCCCGGTGAGGCATTATATAGTCTAATAGCCGCCGGCAGGAAGGACCTCCTGTAGCGCTCTCTGGCACACCGTGGTGGGATAAGTCTGTGACTGAAAGTGCTCCTCTGCGTCATAACCATAGCGTGCAGAGGGTGGGTGACGTTGTCCATGATGGCCAGCAGTTTGGCCAGGATCCGTCTCTCCGCCACCTCCTCTAGAGTGTCAAGGCTCATCCCCAGGACAGAGCTAGCCTTCCTGATCAGCTTATTTACCCGAGAAGCATCACCGGCTTTGTTGTTTGCTCCCCAGCACACCACTGCAAAAAATATGGCACTGGCCACCACAGACTGGTAGAAGGTATGCAGTAGTTTACTGCACACGTTGAAGGACCTGAGCCTCCTCAGAAAGTAGAGTCGGCTCTGGCCCTTTTTGTACAGGGCCCCAGTGTTACCAGCCCATTCCAGCCTGTTGTCCATATGGACTCCCAGGAATTTGTATGACCTAACCATTTCCACATCCATCCCCTGTATAGGGACTGCAGTCAGTTGTGCCTTGGTTCTCCTGAAGTCCACCACCATCTCCTTTGTTTTGCTGATGTTGAGCTGAAGGTGGTTCTGCTCACACCACAACACAAAGTCACTGATTGTGCTCCTGTACTCCTCCTCCTGCCCACCCCTGATGCACCCTACAATAGCAGAGTCATCCGAGAACTTCTGTAAGTGGCATGTTTCAGAGTTATATCTGAAGTCTGAGGTGTAGAGGGTGAACAGGAAGGGGGACAGGACCCTGAGGGGAACGGTCCATTCTTGATACACACAGGAAAGTGTTGAGCGTGAAAACCCCATCAGAGTTGCAGTTCTTGATACAAAACGGTGCCCCTGGCTCCTACTACCATACCCCGTTCAAAGGCACTTAAATGTTTTGTCTTGCCCATTCACCCTCTGAATGGCATACATACACAATCCATGTCTCAAGTGTTTCAAGGCTTAAACTCCTTCTTTAACCTGTCTCCTCCCCTTCATCTACACTGACTGAGGTGGATTTAATAAGTGACATCAATAAGGGATCATAGCTTTCACCTGGTCAGTCTATGTCATGGAAAGAGCAGGTGTTCTTAATGTTTTGTCCACTCAGTGAACAAGCAGAGTAAAAACTCACGGACAACTATCATTTGTTTTATTTTAAAAGTCATCTTTCATTGACAAGCTATACATGAATTATTATTCCCAGAGCAGGAAACACATACAAAAAATGGGATTGATATCAATAGTTTGCATTACGCGTAAGGTTCTAGGCCTTGCTTTGTCCCACCCAGGTAAACTGCATAAACCTGGAAAAGTTATCTCATTGGCTACAAGACTGTCAAGGTACTATAGTAGCCAATCCCCTGTGTAATGGATGCTTACAGTGTGTAAGCAGGCTGTAAGTGTCATATTTTTGATGCGTAAAGATATAGTCACTTGGTGGTCATTCGATGTTGATATTAAGTCATACATCATCAGGTAACATTGATTTGTTCTTACCAACCTAAGGATTCATTTGAACCCCCCCATGTAGCTGTAGTTCAAACACAGACCAAATCGAAGCTTACCTTGTAATATTTTTGGTGTTTGGTGAACATTTTGACTCTCGGGGCTGGTGATCAATAACGGTAGATCACAGGCAGACTAATAAGATCTCCTCATAATCTGTGGAGTCCCGGCTTTCGTGTGAATCAACGTTTTCCATGTTTATTTGGTTTACGGTTCACAACGCTAACCGGAATGTAGGTAGCAGCCATCTTGAAATGAGGTCATCGGCTCGGCCTGCCCTTATACATTCGTATGCCCATATATGGTAGTAAGTCACACGGAAGATCTGAAGGCACCAATCAATAGCCATGATACTCAGGTTTCCGCGGACACCCAGCTTTTGCAGATAGGGGCTACCGTTCTCATACCAGACGGAATTGAATTAAAATAATCTAATAGGGTCCCCAAATATGGGGACTTTACATTTAAGAAGATATATTATCCAACCCCAAAATCGGTTCCACTCCTGTCGCCATGTAAAATGATCTGGGTATTGTTACTGGTCCTATGGTCAGAGACATAGGTATTAGTGGTGTCGCTTTCAATTCTGCCCCTGTTACCCCGCTAAATGCAATACTTTTTCCTGTCTCAGTTTTAGCCAATTTCTCATCATAAGGAATCAGTGATATCTGAGTGCCGGTATCTATTAGAAAGTTGTGTGAGACGTGGTCTCCTACATCCCCCTCCACGTAGAAACCGTCCTCTCGCCGAACCACAATCGACCGTATAGAGTTTTTTTTGTCCCGCTGCCTTCAAGAGAGTTTTCCTGTCCCGCCACTGTTCGTCTGTTCATGCTGCAAAGGCCTGCATCTTAGCATTCCCTCCAAAGGCAGCGGGTGCAGTAGGCTCCTGTACCATCCCACACTCCCTTTTCCAATGACCAACAGCCCCACACTTAAAACAGGGCTCTGACGCCTTTCCTCTCTGTGTCTTGGCCCTACCTTTGCTATTGTTGGTGACTTTCACTGTGGCTGTATAAACCACACGCACGGCTACGAAGTGAGCGGAATTAGATTCCACTCTCAAAGCCGGCCTTTACTATTTAATCGCAGCGAAAACAACATTCACATATTTATTTTAGTTTTTATATCAATGAATGAGGCTGTCCTCCATAACTTGTAGGTAACCTTTTCCCACCATCCACATTCCCACTCACTGACAATGTTTCATCTTTAAGCACAGAGATTCTCCTATTCTCCACCGTATGCACTTCCTTCCTTTGTCCTTCTACATGGACTCTTTCTCTACAACCTTTCGTACTAGTACACGAGCATGACAATTTATCCATCCACACACACTCTACGGCTTCACGGCCTGGACTTTGGTCGCACTTACGGATCTCGCAGGGGAATTCCCCCACTAGGGACCTATCCCACACGGAACCTACCCTACACTGTAGTGTCACTCACAGATCTCGCAGAGAACTATCTCCACTTGGGACCTATCCTAATGGAACCTACCCTAAACCATGTATTTCCGACCGGTCATTACACAATGGGCCTACTGAATAAACTCAGGCTTTCTAGGTCCGTATCCTATAATTGTTCAGCCTACGATTTTCATCTCCCCAAGATGTCAGAGTGAGTGGTAACAGATGTAGGAACTGTGAATACCTTGTTTCTGGTTCCGGCTGATTCGGATTCTCTAGTTTGACTGTAAATCAGGGTGAATCCTTCCGACAACGCCAACAGCTCAAACCAAGTTTAATCCCCTACAGGGTCAAACAGCTGCAAAGACCAAGACGTGTTTCCACCAGTATTTATACCCTCCTACTAGGAGGAGGCAAGTCCTTGCACATCTAAACAGCCAATATATCTCTGTTGCTAGGCAGGAACTTAAGTGGTGTGTGTGTGTGTGTGTTTGTGTGTGTGTGTGTGTGTGTGTGTAATAGAACTGTTCCTTCTCACTTCATCTGAACCCGAATTCCTCACTCCTATCTAATCCACGGCTATCCAACCTTATCAGTGACCGCAACCAGGTGATTGCCTTTTTTCCAGTAACTTTCCATACCACTAGTTCTTATTCCCCCCACCGTATACATTCCTTACACATGTAATCATTAACTTCTAGTATAGTATTTGGGCCCCGTTTCCCAAAAAGTATCTTAAGGCTAAGTTCCTCGTTAGAACCTTCGTAGGAGCATCTTTAAACCTCGGAGCCGTTTCCCATAAACATCACTATTAACGTTGCACTTGAAAACGCTCGTAATCTAACGCCTGCCTCAGACCAGCTAAATGTGTCGTTAAATGCTTTCTTGCCCTGCCGCGTCACTCTATCCATCTTCGCTAAACATAGAATCACATGGTTCTTTGATGTGCGTTTGGGGTCGTTGTCCTGCTGGAAACCCACAACCTTCTACAAAGGTTTGGACACTGGATTGAACATTACATTACAAAAAACCTTTACTGCTGATTTCATAAAGTATTGCACACATTCAAGGCACCCAGTACCAGAGGCAGCAAAGCAAACCCACAGCATTATCAAACATCTCCCATGTTTGATTGTGGGGAGGGTGTTCCTTTCTTTGAATGCTTACTTTGGTCGTTAATAAACATAGCAAGACACCACTCCTGAAGGAGGCACAAGAAAGCCTTATTGAACTTAATTAAATAACGTTGGCAATATCAATCAGCGCTGTGTTTACTGACAACCTAATGAAGCATTCAATGAAAAGAACACCCTCCTTACAATCAAAGATGGGGGAGGTTTGCCAATGCTGTGGGGTTGCTTTGCGGCCTCCGGTACTAGTGGCCTTGAAATCAGCAGATTATCAGAGGAGTCCAATGATCGACCCAGTGTCCAAAAACTGGGTCTTCATTTGAAGGTTGTGGGTCTTCCAGCAGGACAACGACCCCAAACAAACATCAAAAACCACCAAGAAGAAACAGATCTGAATCACATCCAAAACCTATGGTGAGATCTGAAAACAGCGGGTGGTGTAGGGCTCCCCTTAAACATTGACGAATTAGAGCTGCTAAAAAGTTGGCCGAATTTCCAGTAGAAAGGTGAAGCAAGCTGATTGATGGCTACAAGAAGCATTTGTCTGCAGTTGTCTTGTCCAAAGGCTGTGCAACCAATTACTAGCTCCGGGGTGTCAATCATTTTGTCCATTTGTCTTTATTTTCTTGATAAAAATTGTAAACTTAAGTTTACAAAAATTAAAACACAATAAAAAGGTGTAGAGACCAAATGTGTATATATATATATTTATTTAACTTATTTGAGAAGAAATAGTGCAAGGGTGCCAATATATTTGGCCGCAACTGTAGTGGTGCAAAGTCATGCTATCATTGCAACACAATGTGAATGACAGAGTTGGCTGTTCATCCCAGAGCATGCTCTGGCAGAGTATATGATGGAGAACAGTGACGCTGTGCTGGTACTGCATGCTGTAAAACAACGTGGGAAGTAGCTGAGAAGCGAATATCTCTTTAAAAATCAACAACTTTGATTAGTCACAAATTCAAAGATGATAGTTGATCAAATTAGTGACCTAATACAATACATGCTTTATTGCCAAAGACTCCAGTCACCCATGTCATAGACTGTTCTCTCTGCTAACGCACGGCAAGCGGTACCAGAGTGCCAAGTCTAGGACGAAAAGGCTCTAACAGTTTCTAACCCCAAGACATAAGACTCCTGAACAGCTAATCAAATGGCCACCAGACCACTTTTAACGCTGCTGCTACTCTCTGTTTATTATATATGCATAGTCACTTTAACTATACCTACATGTACATATTACCTCAATTACCTCGACTAACCTGTGGCCCCTCACATTGACTCTGTACTGGTATCCCTGTATATAACCTCCTCACATTGACTCTGTACTGGTACACCTGTATATAGCCTCCTCACATTGACTCTGTACTGGTACGTCCTGTATATAGCCTCCTCACATTGACTCTGTACTGGTACTTCCTGTATATAGCCTCCTCACATTGACTCTGTACCAGTACCACCTGTATATAGCCTCCTCACATTGACTCTGTACTGGTACAACTGTATATAGCCTCCTCACATTGACTCTGTACCAGTACCACCTGTATATAGCCTCCTCACATTGACTCTGTACTGGTACCCCTGTATATAGCCTCCTCACATTGACTCTGTACTGGTACCCTTGTATATAATCTCCTCACATTGACTCTGTACTGGTACTCCTGTATATAGCCTCCTCACATTGACTCTGTACTGGTATCCCTGTATATAACCTCCTCACATTGACTCTGTACTGGTACACCTGTATATAGCCTCCTCACATTGACTCTGTACTGGTACGTCCTGTATATAGCCTCCTCACATTGACTCTGTACTGGTACTTCCTGTATATAGCCTCCTCACAATGACTCTGTACCAGTACCACCTGTATATAGCCTCCTCACATTGACTCTGTACTGGTACAACTGTATATAGCCTCCTCACATTGACTCTGTACCAGTACCACCTGTATATAGCCTCCTCACATTGACTCTGTACTGGTACCCCTGTATATAGCCTCCTCACATTGACTCTGTACTGGTACCCTTGTATATAATCTCCTCACATTGACTCTGTACTGGTACTCCTGTATATAGCCTCCTCACATTGACTCTGTACTGGTACCACCTGTATATAGCCTCCTCACATTGACTCTGTACTGGTACTTCCTGTATATAGCCTCCTCACATTGACTCTGTACTGGTACCACCTGTATATAGCCTCCTCACATTGACTCTGTACTGGTACCCCTGTATATAGCCTCCTCACATTGACTCTGTACTGGTACCCTTGTATATAATCTCCTCACATTGACTCTGTACTGGTACCACCTGTATATAGCCTCCTCACATTGACTCTGTACTGGTACCACCTGTATATAGCCTCCTCACATTGACTCTGTACTGGTACCACCTGTATATAGCCTCCTCACATTGACTCTGTACTGGTACCACCTGTATATAGCCTCCTCACATTGACTCTGTACTGGTACCACCTGTATATAGCCTCCTCACATTGACTCTGTACTGGTACAACCTGTATATAGCCTCCTCACATTGACTCTGTACTGGTACCACCTGTATATAGCCTCCTCACATTGACTCTGTACTGGTACCACCTGTATATAGCCTCCTTACATTGACTCTGTACTGGTACTTCCTGTATATAGCCTCCTCACATTGACTCTGTACTGGTACCACCTGTATATAGCCTCCTCACATTGACTCTGTACTGGTACTTCCTGTATATAGCCTCCTTACATTGACTCTGTACTGGTACTTCCTGTATATAGCCTCCTCACATTGACTATGTACTGGTACTTCCTGTATATAGCCTCCTCACATGGACTCTGTACTGGTACTTCCTGTATATAGCCTCCTCACATGGACTCTGTACTGGTACCCCTGTATATAGCCTCCTAACAAATTCCACATTAAATATTTTATATTCTACCAGAAAGATCAATAGTAATGCAACTTTCATGCAGCATGCGATATATAAATGTCAAATGTGGCAGTGCTCTTATCCTTGGCCTCTGTATTGTCTTCGCAACTTTTGCTGATTGTTGCGTCTGTGTCCCATGTCTGGCGTTTTTTCTGGTCATGGCGTGTGGTTTTTGTCGCACCCGTACTGTGTTATGACCCAGAACTCATTGATCACGCAGCTGAATCAGCCCAGCCCTGTTCAGTGTCCACCCTCCATGCCTACTTGTTTTAGGAAGTAGCTTGCTGCTACAGCCATTCAGTGCTCCCAGGCCTTTAGTACCCCACACAGAAATAGATAGATGAATAATTGGGCCTTGACAAAGTTATGTAATCCCCCCCCCCACCCCCACCCAACTCGCGGCTGGCTGTTGAAAGAATCAATGTTAAAAGCCTTCTCCTCCAGTTCAGACTAATTCTCATGACGCAAAATAAAACTACTGCAGAGAGGTCATGCCACAAGGACAAAAAGCCATTTGGTAAACAGCTAAGAGTTCTTACGTCCCGTGACAAAGGGCAAACAAGCATGGGAGTGATTTTGTTAAGGTATATTTCTGCATAAGCTGCAACACTGGACGACAACACCATTAGGGATTGTAATCAACTTGAATGTAACACTGAGCTCCCCAGTCTTAAGAGACACAGATATAATTTTGCTGCTACTTTGTTTACACAAGTCCATCACAAGCTCTTCTCCACTTCCTGGAAGTAGGACTCATAATTTCTCATTTCCACGGAACCCTTTCAAAGGTAAAAATAAAAAAATGATAGAAGCCTCTCAAAAGACAACACTGTTAAACACAGATAAACAAATGCAACTCTTGATCTGGATGCGTCTTTCTGTTCCACCAGTTGGATAGGAACCGTTCTAGTAGGTTCCTCCTGCATAAGTAATTTATTTAGCTTTATTTTGGTTTCTGATAGTTACACGTGTTACAGATATGTTTAGACTCATTCCTTCTTTCAGTAAAGGGAAAGAAGTGCGGTTTTCCAGACAAAGCATCCTGTTGTGTAAGATTATATTTATTGCAGTGTCCTCAACACTGTATTTTCCAGTTGAGCAGTGTCTGCCGTTTTTTAGTTCCTGGCTAATTCAGAAACAATATGTGCTGAGTGTCTCTCCTCTGTATACCTCTATATACATAAGAGCAATAATCAAAATACTTTCGCTAGATTCACCTCAAAAAAGAAAAATGATCTTTGCTGTGTATATACACTCATTCAAGGGTTTTTCTATATTTGCACTATTTGTTACATTGTAGAATAAAAGTGAAGACATCAAAACTATGACATAACACATATGTAATCATGTAGTAACCAAAAAAGTGTTAAACAAATCTAAATATATTTTATATTTGAGATTCTTCAAAAGTAGCCACCCTTTGCCTTGATGACAGTTTTGCACACTATTGGCATTCTCTCAACCAGCTTCATGAGGACCGCCACAGGAATGGAAGACCCAGAAATACCTCTGTTGCAGAGGATAAGTTCATTAGAGTTACCAGCCTCAGATTGCAGCACAAATAAATGCTTCACAGAGTTCAATTAACAGACACATCTCAACATCAACTGTTCAGAGGAGACTGTGTGAATCAGGCCTTCATGATCGAATTGCTACAAAGAAACCACTACTAAAGGACACCAATAAGAAGAAGAGACTTGCTTGGGCCAAGAAACACGAGCAATGGATATTAGACCGGTGGAAATCTGTCCTTTGGTCTGGAGTCCAAATTTGAGATTTTTGGTTCCAACCGCCGTGTCTTTGTGAGATGCAGAGTAGGTGAACGGATGATCTCCGCATGTGTGGTTCCCACCGTGAAGCATGGAGGAGGAGGTGCGATGGTGTGGGGCTGCTTTGCTGGTGACACTGTCAGTGATTTATTTAGAATTCAAGGCACACTTAACCAGCATGGCTACCACAGCATTCTGCAGCGATACGCCATCCCATCTGGTTTGCGCTTAGTGGGACTATCATTTGTTTTTCAACAGGACAATGACCCAAAACTCACATCCAGGCTGTTTAACCCTCCCGTTGCCCTGTCTGGGTCAGGATGACCCTGCCATGTTAGAGTGTCAACCCTGGGCTAACACACATGGCTGCTAACTTGTTAGAGAGAGTGGTAGTCACTGGAGCCGTTTAGTAGGCTTGTTGTCTTACATGTATGTATGTATGTATGTATGTATGTATGTATGTATGTATGTATGTATGTATGTATGTATGTATGTATGTATGTATGTATGTATGTATGTATGTATGTATGTATGTATGTATGTATGTATGTATGTATGTATGTATGTATGGCAAATAATAAAGTAAGTGTCAAAAGCGAACGTGTAAGGTTGTTGTTGTTGTTATAAAAAGGTAAAACCAAAGAGAAACTCTGGGTGTAGAGAGAGAGAGAGAGAGAGAGAGAGAGAAACCACTCGACTTTTCTTTATTTCTTTATTGTAGAACAAGGTACATGGTGTGAAATAAATGCGACAGAGTTGGCTGAAAACAACATAGGTGTAGTTGAAAGTAGACACAATGTCCATGGGTTTGCGGAGCCGGGTCCCCCCCACCCCCCCATCACGATGCCCATCTTCCTACTAGGCCATGGGCGGCGCGGCGGCTGGGTGGTAATTGTCACCGAAGGAAGGACACCTAGAAAGACAAGTGTGTCGTCTGTGTTGTTTGACGCTGAAGCCAGTAGTGTAGAGGGAGGATAGGAAACGCTACATCTGCTGCTGAGTATCCTTGATAAAGTACGGGCTGTCGTCGTCGTCGTCGTCGTCGTGGTGGTGGCGGTGGTCCTTTTTCTTCTTCTTCTTCTCCTCCTCCTCCTCCTCAGGCCCCCAAGAGAACAGGGAGCACTCGCCAACCCGGTGGTGGCAGACGTCTAGCATCTGACCGTTCTCGTCCAAAGACACATTGACCAAGTCTCTGCACGGTATCAAAGGGGATTTGTTGTTGTTGTTGTTGTTGTTGTTGTTCCTGTCAGAGTTGCCTGCTGCTGCTGCTGCTGCGCGTCGTCGTCGTCGTCGTAGTAGAGGATTGACAAAGTCTCTGCGCGGTAGTATCAAGGGGGATTTGTTGTTGGTGTCCGAGTTGCCTGCTGCTGCTGCGCGTCGTCGTAGTGGTAGAGGAGCAACAGCAGCAGCGGCAGCAGCAGCAGCAGCAGCAGCAGCAGCAGCATTGGTACTGCGAGGCACGGGAGGCTCCTCATCGTCGACAACACCAACAAAGGACTCTGCGTCGTCGTCGTCGCCGTCGTTGCCAGGCACACGCGTTGAACTTTTGGGCCTCAGCAGCAGCAGGGAAAGACTATTTCGCTCAGGCTCATCGATGTCTGAGGCGCCTGGCGTGGCAGGTGGCTTGAAGTCATCGTCATCACCATCACCATCATCGAGGAGGAGCATGGAGAAGGCGCTGGCACACAGAGCCTCGATCCTGTCGAGCAGTTGTGCGTACCGCCCGACAAAGACATCCCCTAGGGCCTCGTACCTGTCCAAAGGCATGCGGATGAAACGGGTGAAGCTCATCTGCTGGGGTTCGTCAACA
This sequence comes from Thymallus thymallus, assembly GCA_023634145.1. Classification (NCBI taxonomy): domain Eukaryota; kingdom Metazoa; phylum Chordata; class Actinopteri; order Salmoniformes; family Salmonidae; genus Thymallus; species Thymallus thymallus. The sequence continues at coordinate 3,579,087 of CM042422.1, forward strand.
AAGAAGCCGGCACACTGGGACATTCCCATGACCCTGAGGCACTTGACAAGCAGCGGATCGAGCTGCCGACTACTCTGTTCCCTGGGGCACTGCCTCTTTCGCCTCTCTAGCAGCCGCTGCTGCTGCTGCTGCTGCTGCTGCCGCCGCCGCTGCTGCTGAAGGACGTTAGACAGAGAATACATGTTGTTGGTGTTGTTGTATTATTGTGTGATAGATATACACAGGTCCAGTCCAGGGAGTCTGCAGTGTATTGTTATATAATAGTATTATTATCTTTCTTTTCTTTGGTTTTGTTTAGTTTTCTTTGCAAAAAAAAAAAGGTTCTCCTCCTATTTCTACTGAGAATAATTTTACTTTGACTGTGAACACTGGGCCCCACCCCCGTATCCCTTTAGTCAAGCATAACCCGTTGTCCTCCCGGCTGTGGTGGTGGTGGTGGTTGTGGAGCTGCCAACCCAGCCGGGGCCCTGTCCTCTGAGGGTCAAAACGACCCAGGTCAGGGTCAAACCGACCCAGGGCAGGCAGGCAGGCAGGCAGGCAATGTGTTAGCTAGCTAGAGAGAGTGGTGGCGGCCAACCCAGCCGGGGCCCCTGTCCTCTGAGGAGGGTCAGAACGACCCAGGTCAGGGTCAACCCGACCCAGGGTAGGCAGGCAATGTGTTAGCTAGCTAGAGAGAGTGGTGGCGGCCAACCCAGCCGGGGGCCCCTGTCCTCTGAGGAGGGTCAGAACGGCCCAGGTCAGGGTCAAAACGACCCAGGGCAGGCAGGCAGGGAAACAACAAGATACTACTAATAAAATATTGCAGCAGCCGCAGAGGCCTGAGGCGGCGGCGGCGGCAGGACACCGCAACATCGAGACACGTCCCGACGTGGTGAGAGGTCTTTGGAGGGGGGGCTCCCCAAGCCTAGGTTAGGTGCCTACTAAGCCATGAGTGTTCCTCGTCGTAGTTTCACCGCCAAACAGGTCATAGAACAGATATTTTCCCAAGAAGAGTTTGACTGCGAAGAGGAGGAAGCTGAGGAGGTGTCAGAAGAAGAAGATTGTGAGGAATACAACCCGGCAGACGACGACGACGACGACGACACTGCCCAAGGGTTAGAAGAAGGAGAACGAGGAGCCTTAGAAGAACGAGACGAAGAAGCAGAAGCAGAGCGAGACGAAGACGCAGAAGCAGAGCGAGACGAAGAAGCAGAAGCAGAAGCAGAGCGAGACGAAGAAGCAGAAGCAGAGCGAGACGAAGAAGCAGAAGCAGAGCGAGGAGACCGCAGCCTCAGCCGCCGCCGACGACAACACCAACAACAACAACAACAACATGACATCCCTCGAGTGGAAAGAGAGACTTTCGTGTCGAGAAACGGCCAAATCGAATGGTCCTCGGTGCCCTGCTGCGGCGACGACGACGGCGGCGACGACTACGACGACGGCAATCGGGGCGGCGGGGCTTCACAATATAATAATAGGCCGCCGCCGCAGATGAGGCCGGGGCCTACGGAGCACGCCCTTGGCCAGGCCAGCGACATCCTCTCGACGTTCCGCCTGTTTGTCACACCCGAGATAGAAGACATCATCCTAGACATGACCAATCTGGAGGGCTTTCGAAAATACGGCGGAGACGGCGGCGGCGACGGCGGCTGCTGGAAGGGGATGGACGCCACCGACCTGCGCGCCTACATAGGGCTGCTCATCCTAGCCGGAGTGTACAGGTCCCGAGGCGAGGCCGCCGCTTCTCTGTGGGACGCCGAGAGCGGGAGGACCATTTTCCGCGCTACCATGCCGCTCAAAGTCTTTCACGCTTACTCGAGACTCCTTCGATTCGACGACCGTCGGACCAGACCCGACAGGCGAGCCTCGGACAAACTGGCCGCCGTCAGAGAGGTCTGGGACAAGTGGGTCGAGCGGCTGCCGCTCCTCTACAACCCCGGGCCCGACGTGACGGTGGACGAGCAACTGGTCCCCTTCAGAGGGCGCTGTCCTTTCCGTCAGTACATTCCCAGCAAGCCGGCCAAATACGGCATCAAGTCCTGGGTGGCCTGCGACTCCAAATCCAGCTACGCCTGGAAGATGCAAGTCTACACCGGCAAGCCCGCCGCCGCCGCCGGGGGCCCCGAGAAGAACCAGGGGATGCGAGTCGTGCTCGAGTTGACGCAGGGACTCGGCAGGGGTCACACCGTCACCTGCGACAATTTCTTCACCTCCTACGAACTCGCGCGCCAGCTCCTGCTGAGGAGGGACGTCACCCTGGTCGGCACCGTCAGAAAGAACAAGCCCGAGCTACCGCCCGCGCTGCTCGTCACCTCCAAGGACAGCGAGAAGAGGAGCCTCTTCTCCTCCAAGTTCGCCTTCACGCCCACCACAGCTCTAGTGTCGTACGTCCCAAAGAAGAACAAGAACGTGTTACTCCTCAGCACTCTGCACGCCGCCCGGGCTCACGTTAGCCGGCGCCACGACAAGAAGCCCGCCATCATCCTAGACTACAACAGCAACAAAGGAGGGGTCGACAACCTAGATAAGGTCATTGGAACCTACAGCTGCAGGAGGATGACCGCCCGCTGGCCCCTGGTCGTCTTCCACAACATCCTCGACGTTTCCTCCTACAACGCCTTTGTCATATGGAGAGAGATCAACCCCACTTGGATGCCCGGTAAGCGCAACAAGAGGAGGGTGTTCCTCGAGCAGCTGGGGAAGGCGCTGGTCACTCCCTTCATCCAAAGAAGGGCCCGACTCCCTCGCACCGAAGCCTCCGCGGCACTCGTCAAAGCCCTTCAACAAAGCACGTCACTTCGTCCACCCCCTCAGGAGCCGTCCGCCCCAGCAGCAGCCCCAGCCCCAGCCACAGCCACATCTCATCTGCAAGCAAGTAAGAGGAAGAGGTGTCAGGTCTGCCCGACGAAGAAGGACTGTAAAACACACACTACGTGCTCCAGGTGTAACAAATACATCTGCAAAGGCTGTTCACACGCCTACTGTCCCTCCTGTTCCAATTCGGCCTTTAGTCAGAATAGCGGGACACTTCGACCCGGAGGCCACGGCGTGTACGCTGACAGCCACAGCCAGAGCCAGACTAGCGGGACACTTCGACCCGGAGGCCACGGCGTGTACGCTGACAGCCACAGCCAGAGCCAGACTAGCGGGACACTTCGACCCGGAGGCCACGGCGTGTACGCTGACAGCCACAGCCAGAGCCAGACTAGCGGGACACTTCGACCCGGAGGCCACGGCGTGTACGCTGACAGCCACAGCCAGAGCCAGACTAGCGGGACACTTCGACCCGGAGGCCACGGCGTGTGCACAGAATACCAGGACAACGGGAGGGTTAAGGGCTATTTGACCAAGAATGAGAGTGATGGAGTGCTGCATCAGATGACCTGGCCTCCACAATCTTCCAACCTCAATCCAATTGAGATGGTTTGGGATGCGTTGGACCGCAGAGTGAAAAGCAGCCAGGTGAAGCTGGTTGAGAGAATGCCAAGAGTGTGCAAATCTGTCATCAAGGCAAAGGGTGGCTACTACATGATTCTATATGTTTTATTTCATAGTTTCGCAGTTAATATATTTTGTCTTGCCCATTCACCCTCTGAATGGCACACATACAAAATCCATCTCAATTGTCTGAAGGCTTAAAAATCCTTCTTTAACCTGTCTTTTTGACCATTTTATTTTCTTGTTCTTCGTGCTCAGAGGTATTTAACTATTTTTGTTTTAGTGTTTCTTGATTGATAGTGTTTAACGTGTATAATTGTGTTTTGTTTGTCTAATAATATTTTACATTTTTGCAAGCTGAAGTTAATAGGTCCAGTGTCAACCATACAGTTCTCGAAAAGTTTGTGAGATATTTTTCACCCACTCTTTTTAGATATTCTAAATGGTTTTGCCTGACGGGTCCAAATTTGATTGTAACTTAGCATGCAGAAGGTTATTTTCCAACTACAGATCTGTTAGTGACTGGATATGCACTGTCCTGGTTTTGGGTTACTTTCAGCCCCAGGGCCTTGTCATTGACCATAGAAGATTGGTATGGGTATCTGAATCTTTTCCATGCTAACAGATACACACAAACATGCCTGCACGAACATACGCAAGCACACACACACAGACTCCCCCAAAAACATTGGAACATCACAGCAGTCCTTCTTCTCTTTCATCTTGGAGACACACATCGGCCAATGCTTTGGAAGCTCCAAAACAGGCAGTGAGAACAGAACCGCATACGCAAGTAAGATTTACATCACTGATTTTGGAGTGACTCATCCACCCAGGAATTGCATAACAGGCGGCACTGTCAGAAAACCGAGAAGCCAAACAGAGATAATGTAGTAATGATTACTGGGAAAGGGCTGTCCTCCAATTGTGAGTCGGGCTAGAGGCAGCAGATACGGAGGTAATCCATATCAGCGTGTCAGAATGTATTAACGAGTGTCTGTGCCGAGCAAGGGTGTTGATTACAACAGACAGCGGACAGAGAAAGAGGGGAGGGGGGGAAGCTCTGTGGAGGGGGGAAGCTCTGTGGAGGGGGGAAGCTCTGTGGCACTGGGTTTCTGTTGGACAGTTAATGATTTTGCAGGAAGGTCACACATGGTGATAAGGTACATCTCGATGACTCACCACATCAGTCCTGACGAATTAGCCAACCTTGGAAGCTTTCATATTGATTGAAATGCACTCGTCTGATTGAAAGTATGACCAACATGCGTGCACTGACTTTCATTCACAACCACTTCATTAACACGTGTGATGTAGTTCAGACCCATTAACTTTTTCTACATTTTGATTCGTTACAGCCTTATTCTAAAATGTATTAAATATATTTTTTCCTCATCAATCTAGACACACTACCCCTTAATGACAAGACAAAAACAAAAATGTATTTGCTTAAGCATTCAGGCTCTTTGCTATGAGACTCGAAATTGAACTCGGGTGCATCCTGTTTCCATTGATCATCCTTGAGATGTTTCTACAACTTGATTGGAGTCCACCTGTGGTAAATTCAATAGATTGTATGTGGTTTTGAAAGGCACACACCTGTCTATATAAGGTCCAACAGTTGACAGTGGATGTCAGAGGAAAAACCAAGCCATGAGGTCGAAGGAATTGTCCTTAGAGCTCAGAGACACGATTGTGTCTCGGCAGCATTGAAGGTCCCCAAGAACACAGTGGTCTCCATCATTCTTAAATGGAAGAAGTTTGGAACTACCAAGACTTTTGCCCAGCCAAAATGATCAATCGGGGGTGAAGGGCCTTGGTCAGGGAGGTCACTCTGACAGAGCTCCAGAGTTCCTCTGTGGAGATGGGAGAACCTTCCAGAAGGACAACCATCTCTGCAACACTCCACCAATCAGGCCTTTATGTTAAAAGCCACTCCTCAGTAAAAGCCACATGACAGCCCGCTTGGAGTTTGCCAAAAGGCACCTAAAGGACTCTCAGACAATGAGAAACAAGATCTCTGGTCTGATGAAACCAAGATTGAACTCTATGGCTTGAATGCCAAGCATCACGTCTGGAGGAAACCTGGCACCATCCCTACGGTGAAGCATGGTGGTGGCAGCATCATGCTGTGGGGATGTTTTTCACCGGCAGGGACTGGGAGACTAGTCAGGATCGAGGGAAGGATGAGTAACGGGGTCTGAATACTTTCCGAATGCACTGTATATGCCTTTAGTAGACACTTTTATACAAAGCGCCCAATAGTCACGTGTGCATACATTTTACGTATGGGTGGCCCCAGTGGGAATCGAACCCACAACACTTGGCGTTGCAAAAGTCACACTCTACCGACTTAGCCACACAGGATCACTTCCTGGACCACTGGCAGATCTGTTGTGAAGGAAGTTGTCAAGGAAGTGAGTTTGTTTTTATACTTAACCCTCACCTGGCGTCAACCAATCATGTCCTCGCGGAGCTATACGGAGCCCTCCCCGGGACATTTTTAGAGGTGTATGGCGATGCGGTACGGAGCTCAATTTGGACTCTGCGTGCCTCTGGAGGCTCCGCATTTGCGTCACAACATCCATACGGCACCCCTGACCACATTTTCGGATGAAGCATGAAATGGTTGTTATGCAATAATGGGTATTTCCAGCAAACTCAGCTTTTACAACTGTTAATATACTGCAGCTTTATTGATGTGCAGGTAAAAAAAAAAAACGTTTTAGGTGCTCATTTGAATTTTCTTTCTTTTTTTTTTTTATGAATAACGTGAGATAGTGCGGATGGGGCGGATAGTGCAGGTGTATTGATGCATGTCTTCAGAAGTGGCGTGTAGTCGTGGACGCGAAGGGAAGCCAGGCTTCCCCAAAAAATGTACCAAGAAAATAAGTATAATTTATCTTTCTTCTCTCTGTGTTTCATAAATGTCCTTCAATTTGCAAGAGGCTGAATGTATCACACAGGAGAAAGCATCAGAGCGAACGAAACAGCGCCCCTCTGTCTCAGTATGTGTAGCGTATCTATCTGATGCTGTCTGGTCAAAAAGAGTATGACATTGTTGCCGCCCGTAGCATGGAATACAAGGTAAGGCAGTGAGCATTTGGCCTCCCTTGATAAAAAATAATTTAAATAATAGCCAATCAGCGTTGCGTTAAACTGAATGAGCTCAGCTGTATCTTGGACCACCAAAAAAAAGGGTCAAGGAAACCAGTTTGGATTTGGCTTCAAACCCATCACAAAAGCCAAACCTCATTGACAGATTTATTTTTTGAATTGTTGCATCTCGTTGTCCCAGAGTAAATTAGGGTTAAGTGCCTTGCTCAAGGACACATCGATAGGTTTTTCACCTTGTCGGCTCGGGGATTCGAACCAGCGACCTACTGGACCAACGCTCTAATCGCGACTGTTATTCCTTATCCACTTAATATTATTATTATTATTTTTTATTTCGCTCACTCGCCTCACTTTTCTGGGGGAATTTTTTTCTGGCCTTAGTAACAAGAAAACAATTCTGAAATGGACTTCATCAGTCTCTTAAATTGTATGTAACTGTTTTGTTATGTCTTTTAGACTAGATGCTATGCCCCCAGAAAATAAAAGTGTACAAATTTAGGTTCAACTAGTATAAAGGCTTAGTAGACCTGGCCATAGATTGGGTGTGACCGATTATGCGTCATAAAGTGTTCTCTCCCAATGGCTTGCATCTAGGACATTACTGGCTCATTAGTACATTATGACATTGACTTCAAACTGTAATTTGAATAGTAATGTGAAAACTTGCTTGTGTTCTTTTCCTTTGAACTAAGAGAAGTCTGGAACCATGAGAAAAGCAGAGGAGCCCTGAGTCCAGGCAATGGACCTGTGAAGGTGACACCCCTAGTTAACTACTCAATGGTTGTGTTGCAGGGAAATTCAGAGAGAAGGCGTCAATCCTTCACAAGATTGCCAAAAAGAAATGCCAAGTAGAGGACAGCGAGAAGGCCAACGGAGTAGCCAGCCGGTCAGGTGAGTGGTCTCTACTCTGGGGGCCTAGTGTAGACCCATCTGTTAACATAAGGGAGTGACAGTCAGGTGAGTGGTCTCTACTCTGGGGGCCTAGTGTAGACCCATCTGTTAACATAAGGGAGTGACAGTCAGGTGAGTGGTATCTACTCTGGGGGCCTAGTGTAGACCCATCTGTTAACATAAGGGAGTGACAGTCAGGTAAGTGGTCTCTACTCTGGGGGCCTAGTGTAGACCCATGTGTTAACACAAGTCAGTGGTCTCTAATCTGGGGCCTAGTGTAGTCCCATGTGTTAACACAAGGTAGTGGTCTATATTCTGGGGCCTAGTGTAGTCCCATGTGTTAACACAAGTGGCTGACGGTCAGGTGAGTGGTCTCTACTCTGGGGGCATAGTGTAGACCCATGTGTTAACACAAGTGAGTGACGGTCAGGTGAGTGGTCTCTACTCTGTGGGCCTTGTGTAGTCCCATGTGTTAACACAAGTTAGTGACGGTCAGGTGAATGGTCTCTACTCTGGGGGCATAGTGTAGGCCCATGTGTTAACACAATTGAGTGACGGTCAGGTGGGTGGTCTCTACTCTGGGGGCCTAGTGTTGTCTCATGTGTTAACACAAGGGATGGTCTCTACTCTGGGGGCCTAGAGTAGTGCCATGTGTTAACACAAGGTAGTGTCCTTTACTCTGGGGGTCTAGCGTAGTCCCATGTGTTAACACGAGGGAGTGGTCTCTAAATCAAATCAAATTTATTTATAAGCGCTTTTTACATCAGCCGATGTCACAAAGTGCTATACAGAAACCCAGCATAAAACCCCAAACAGCAAGCAATGCAGATGTAGAAGCACGGTGGCTAGGAAAAACTCCCTAGAAAGGCAAAACCTAGGAAGAAACCAAGAGAGGAACCAGGCTCTGAGGGTTGGCCAGTCCTCTTCTGGCTGTGCCGGGTGGAGATTATAACAATTTATGGCCATTAAGGCCAGTTCTTTCTCCAAGATGTTCAAATGTTCATAGATGACCAGCAGGGTCAAATAATAATAAAAGTAGTTGTGGAGGTTGCAACAGGTAAATACATCAGGAGTGAATGTCACTTGGTTTTTCAGTGCAATAGAGCGCAGGTGCGGTAGAGCGAGGGCGAGATGAAAACAGCAGGTCTGGGACAAGGTGGCACGTCCAATGAACAGGTCAGGGTTCCATAACCGCAGGTAGAGGAGTTGAAACCGGTGCAGCAGCACGACCAGGTGGACTGGGGACAGCTAGGAGTCATCAGGGCAGGTGGTCCTGAAGCATGGTCCTCCGGGTAGGCTCAGGTCCTCCGGGAGAGGAGGTAGAGTGGGAGAGAGAGAGAATTAGAGGGAGCATACTTAAATTCACACAAGACACTGGATAATAACATCAGATTTAACAAACTGACCCTAGCCCCCCGGCACATAGACTATTGCAGCATAGATACTGGAGGCTGAGACAGGGGGGGTCAGGACACACTGTGGCCCCCTCCGACAATACCCAGACAATAACCCCCAGACAGGGCCAAACCAGGCAGGATATAACCTCACCCACTCTACCAAGCACAGCCCCTACACCAATAGAGGGATATCAACAACCACCAACTTACTACCCTGAGACAAGGCTGAGTATAGTCCACGAAAGATCCCCTCCACTGCACAAGCCAGAGGGGGCGACAAACCGGACAGGAAGTGACGCACCCCTCCTAGGAATGGCATGGAAAACACCAGTAAGCCAGTGACTCATCCCCCATAATAGGGTCAGAGGCAGAGAATCCCAATGGAGAGACGGGAACCGGCCAGGCAGAGACAGCAAGGGTGGTTCGTCGCTCCAGAGCCTTGCCGTTCACCCTTGCACCCCTGGTCCAGACTACACTCAATCATATGACATACTGAAGAGGTGAGTCTTCAGTAAAGACTTAAAGGTTGAGACGGAGTCTGCGTCTCTCACATGGATAGGCAGACCATTCCATAAAAATTGAGCTCTATAGGAGAAAGCCCTGCCTCCACCTGTTTGCTTAGAAATTCTAGGGACAATAAGGAGGCCTGCGTCTTGTGACCGGAGCGTACGTGTAGGTATGTACGGCAGGACCAAATCTGAGAGATAAGTAGGAGCAAGCCCATGTAATGCTTTGTAGGTTAGCAGTAAAACCTTGAAATCAGCCCTAGCCTTAACAGGAAGCCAGTGTAGAGAGGCTAGCACTGGAGTAATATGATCAAATCATTTGGTTCTAGTCAGGATTCTAGCAGCTGTGTTTAGCACTAATTGAAGTTTATTTAGTGCTTTATCCGGGTAGCCGAAGAGTAGAGCATTGCAGTAATCTAATCTAGAAGTGACAAAAGCATGGATTAGCTTTTCCGCATCATTTTTGGACAAAAAATGTCAGATTTTTGCAATGTTACGAAGATGGAAAAAAGCTATCCTTGAAATATTCTTGATATGTTCATTAAAAGAGAGATCAGGGTCCAGAGTAATGCCAAGGTCCTTCACAGTTTTTTGGGAGACGACTGTACAACCATCAAGATTAATTGTCAGATCCAAAAGCAGATCTCTTTGTTTCTTGGGACCTAGAACTAGCATCTCTGTTTTGTCAGAATTTAAAAGTAAAACATTTGCCGCCATCCACTTCCTTATGTCTGAAACACAGGCTTCCAGGGCAGGCAATTTTGGTGCATCACCATGTTTCATCGAAATGTACAGCTGTGTGTCGTCCGCATAGCAATGGAAGTTAACATTATGTTTCCGAATGACATCACCAAGAGGTAAAATATATAGTGAAAACAAAAGCCCTAAAACGGAACCTTGAGGAACACCGAAACTTACAATTGATTTGTCAGAGGACAAACCATCCACGGAGACAAACTGATATCTCTCCGACAGATAAGATCTAAACCAGGCAAGAACTTGTCCGTGTAGACCAATTAAGGTTTCCAATCTCTCCAAAAGAATATGATGGTCGATGGTGTCAAAAGCAGCACTAAGGTCAAAGAGCACGAGGACAGATGCAGAGCCTTGGTCTGACACCATTAAAAGGTTGTTTACCACTTTCACAAGTGCAGTCTCAGTGCTATGATAGGGTCTAAAACCAGACTGAAGTGTTTCGTATACATTATTTGTCTTCAGGAAGGCAGTGAGTTGCTGCGCAACAGAAATGGGAGATTCGATATAGGCCGATCGTTTTTTACATTTTCTGGGTCAAGGCGTGGCTTTTTCAAGAGCGGCTTTATTACTGCCACTTTTAGAGAGTTTGGTACACATCCGGTGGAGAGGGAGCCATTTATTATGTTCAGCATAGGAGGGCCGAGCACAGGAAGTAGCTCTTTCAGTAGTTTAGTTGGAATAGGGTCCAGTATGCAGGTTGAAGGTTTAGAGGCCAGGACAATTTTCATGAATGTGTCAAGAGATATAGGATTAAAAAACTTGAGTGTCTCCATTGATCCGAGGTCCTGGCAGTTCTGTCAGACTCAGGACAGCTGATTCAAAGAGCAGTCCGTAATTTGCTTTCTAATGATAATGATATGTTCGTTGAAGAAGTTCATGAATTCATCACTGCTGAAGTGAAAGGCATCCTCTCTTGGGGAATGCTGCTTTTTAGTTAGCTTTGCAACAGTATCAAATAGAAATTTAGGATTATTCTTGTTCTCCTCAATTAGGTTGGAAAAATATGATGATCAAGCAGCAGTGAGGACTTTTCGATATTGCACTGTACTTTCTTTCCAAGCTAGTAGGAAGACTTCCAGTTTGGTGGAGCGCCATTTCCGTTCCAGCTTTCTGCAAGCTTGCTTCAGAGCTCGGGTATTTTCTGTGTACCAGGGAGCTAGTTTCTTTTGGCAAATGTTTTTTGTTTTTAGGAGTGCGACTGCATCTAGGGTATTACGCAAGGTTAAATTTAGATCCTCAGTTTGATTGTTAACTGATTTTTGTACTCCGACGTCCTTGGATAGGTGGATGGAGTCTGGAAGAGCATCTAGGAATCTTTGGGTTGTCCGAGAATTTATACCACGGCTTTTGATGATCCTTGGTTTGGGTCTAAGCAAATTATTTGTTGCGATTGCAAACAAAATAAAATGGTGGTCCGATAGTCCAGGATTATGAGGAAAAACATTTAGATCCACAATATTTATTCCACGGGACAGAACTAGATCCAGTGTATGACTGTGGCAATGAGTAGGTCCGGAGACATGTTGGTCAAAACCGACTGAGTCGATGATGGCGCCGAAAGCCTTTTGTAGTGGATCTGTGGACTTTTCCATGTGAATGTTAAAGTCACCAAAAATTAGAATATTATCTGCCATGACTACAAGGTCTGATAGAAATTCAGAGAACTCAGTAAGGAACTCTGTATAAGGCCCAGGAGGCCTGTAAACAGTAGCTATAAAAAGTGATTGAGTAGGCTGCATAGATTTCATGACTAGAAGCTCAAAAGATGAAAACGCTGTCCTTTTTTGGGGGGGTAAATTGAAATTTGCTATCGTAAATTAGCAACACCTCCGCCTTTGCGGGATGCACGGGGGACATCGTCACTAGTGTAACCAGGAGGAGAGGCCTCATTTAACACAGTAAATTCATCAGGCTTAAGCCATGTTTCAGTCAGGCCAATCACATCAAGATTATGATCAGTGATTAGTTCATTGACTATAACTGCCTTGGAAGTGAGGGATCTAACATTAAGTAACCCTATTTTAAGAAGTGAGATATCACAACCTCTTTCAATAATGACAGGAATGGAGGAGGTCCTTTATTCCAGTGAGATTACTAAGGCGAATACCGCCATGTTTAGGTTTGCGCAACCTAGATCGAGGCACAGACACGGTCTCAATGAGGGTAACTGAGCTGACTATACTGACTATGCTAGTGGCAGACTCCACTAAACTGGCAGGCTGGCTAACAGCCTGCTGCCTGGCCTGCACCCTATCTCATAGTGGAGCTAGAGGAGTTAGAGCCTCGTCTATGTTCATAGATAACATTAGAGCACCCCTCCAGCTAGGATGGAGTCCGTCACTCCTCAGCAGGCCAGGCTTGGTCCTGTTCGTGGGTGAGTCCCAGAAAGAGGGCCAATTGTCTACAAATTCTATCCTTTGGGAGGGGCAAAAAAATTGAGTTGTGAGACTCTGCTGTAGAGCTCATCACTCCCCCTAACTGGGAGGGGGCCAGAGACAATTACTCGATGCCGACACATCTTTCTAGCTAATTTACACACTGAAGCTATGTTGCGCTTGGTGACCTATGACTGTTTCATCCTAACATTGTTGGTGCCGACGTGGATAACAATATCTCTATACTCTCTACACTCGCCACATTTATTTTTAGCCAGCACCATCTTTAGATTAGCCTTTACGTCGGTAGCCCTGCCCCCTGGTAAACAGTGTATAATCGCTGGATGATTCTTAAGTCTAATATTGCGGGTAATGGAGTCGCCAATGACTAGGGTTTTCAATTTGTCAGAGCTAATGGTAGGAGGCTTCGGTGGCTCAGACCCCGTAACGGGTGGAGGAGAGACCTGAGAAGCCTCTGGCTCCGACTTGTTGCTTAATGGGGAGAACGGGTTTAAAGTTTCTGTCGGCTGAATGAGCGACACCGGTTGAACATGCCGACTGCATTTCTTTCCAGAAGCCCTGAGAAAACTGTCCGGCTGCGGGGACTGTGCGAGGGGATTTATACTAGTAACTGTACTTACTGGTGGCACAGACGCAATTTCATCCTTACACTTAAATTGCCCTTGCCTAACGATTGCGTCTGAAGCTGGGCTTGCAGCGAGGCTATCCTCGCCATAAGGCAATAGTTTTCCTGTATGTTATGAATACAGTGACTGCAGTTAACGTCAGATGACATAGTGTTAATAATGTTACTACTTAGCTTCGGCTGGTGGAAGTCCTGTAGAACCATGTCCAGATAAGGCGCCCGGGATAAAAAAGTTGAATGAAAAAAATTAAATAAATTATAATACAAAAACGTAGACCGAGAAAATAAAAAGAACTAAGACGTGGGTAAATGTGATAAATTAAAATTGATTTAAACAGTTATAAAAACGTAAAACTTGGCAGGTAGCCAAGAAGTAACAAACAGCAGCTCAGAGACAAATGATACGCTCAAAACGGAAATGACGTCAGTAGCAAGCTCACTACTGTCTCTGTGGGGCCTAGTGTAGACCCATGTGTTATCACAAGGGCGTGATGGTCAGGTGAGTGGTGTCTACTCTGGGGGCCTAGTGTAGTTCCATGTGTTAACACAAGGTGGTGGTCTCTACTCTGTTGGCCTAGTGTAGTCTCATGTGTTAACACAAGGTAGTGGTCTCTACTCTGGGGCCTAGTGTAGTCCCATGTGTTAACACAAGGGAGTGGTCTCTACTCTGGGGGCCTAGTGTAGTCCTATGTGTTAACACAAGGGAGTAGTCTCTACTCTGGGGGCCTAGTGTAGTCCCATGTGTTAACACAAGTAAGTGACATTCAGGTGAGTAGTCTCTACTCTGGGGGCCTAGTGTAGTACCTTGTGTTAATACAAGTGAGTGGTCTCTACTCTGGGGGCCTAGTGTAGTCCCATGTGTTAACACAAGGTAGTGGTCTCTACTCTGGTGGCCTAGTGTAGTCCCATGTGTTATCACAAGGGCGTGATGGTCAGGTGAGTGGTCTCTACTCTGGGGGCCTAGTGTAGTACCTTGTGTTAATACAAGGGGGTGGTCTCTACTCTGGGGGCCTAGTGTAGTCCCATGTGTTAACACAATTGAGTGGTCTCTACTCTGGGGCCTATTGTAGGTCCATGTGTTAATACAAGTAAGTGGTCTCTATTCTGGGGGCCTGGTGTAGGTCCATGTGTTAATACAAGTGTGTGGTCTCTATTCTGGGGGCCTGGTGTAGTTCCATGTGTTAATACAAGTGAGTGGTCTCTATACTGGGGGCCTGGTGTAGTCCCATGTGTTAACACAAGGGAGTGGTCTCTATTCTGGGGGCCTGGTGTAGGTCCATGTGTTAATACAAGTGAGTGGTCTCTATTCTGGGGGCCTGGTGTAGTCCATGTGTTAATACAAGGTGGTGATATCAGAAACAGAAAATCTAAAGAGTGATCTCTTTTTCTTTACCATATATTTCTCTCTCTCTCACACACACACACACACACACACACACACACACACACACACACACACACACACAAATGTTTTTTATGTTTGGCAGTTGGTTAAACAGACATCCCACTATTCAATAAAAATGTATCCCTTCAATGCTCTATATTGTTTTGAAAGCATGTAATTGTTAGATATTTATTATTATATAACAGTTTCGGAAAATTCTGCAATCTGACGAATTGCAGTTCAAAGCTATTCAATAATCTCCAATAGCCACACAGGTTGAGATCGTCACTATTTGGCCATGTTACAAAGTACAGAAGTTCCAGTCATTACGCCTGTCCTTTCTAGTATTCCCATCTAGTGATTATCACACTGTCGAAGGAGTGCCAGTTGTAACTTGATATATCAAATCTCAAAACGCCCTCTCTGGGCACTGACAAAAACAAAAAACATGGTGGACATTTCGCCCTGCTCTGTATCTGTAACCAGTAGTAACCACCAACTTCAGTTTAATTAATCTTAAATTAACAGACTAATCTAACATTCCCACACCCTACTCGCATAACCCCTGATGCTGGATTGCTAGCTCCTTGAGGTTTTGCCTCATTTCCTGCGTTTTCTGATAAAACAGCTCAGCTAGCTAGTTTTTTAACACCCACCAGCTGAACCCGGAATGCAGCCACACCAATGTGTCGGAGGAAACACTGTTCACCTGACGACTGCAGTCAGCCTGCAGGCGCCCGGCTCACCACAAGGAGTCGCTAGAGCGCGGCGAGCCAAGTTAAAGTAACCTCAAAATGACCCCAAAAGATTTCTAAGTCCATATTGATGCAGAAAATCTAAACTATTAGGAAGAAGTCGACTGACAAAGTCCTGAAAAAGCAAGCATGGCATTTAGAAGTGCCAAAGTGCAATGTTTTGTTCAGTTGAGCCGCTGCCAAGTGCAATTCATGTGTGTTTTCACTTCAAAGAGCTCTGACACAATGGTCCAAAAGATACTCAGAGGGGCCATTGAAAAAGCTTTCATGCGTACAATGTTCCCATACAGACAAAATCAAAGAGGGACATGGATATTTATTTCCGAGGCAAAATTAGGCTAATAGTGCTACGTTAACATATTAGCATCTTAACAGAACCTAAATTCATGACAAGTATCGATAGCTGCTTTGTTCTCTAATTGTTTAAGCTTAGAAGTCCATGTTGCTGGTTAAAAAAATAATATATATTGAACTGTAGTCCAAAAAAACTTTATATGCCACTAGTATATCAAATGTACTTTTCAAATGTATCATTAATGTGAATATTTTCAATGGTTTAGTTAATAGTGTATAGGATCCCTTCCAATAGGACCAGGGAAGTAATTTGTTCGATAATAGGAGTATCAGATCACTTTACCTCCCTGACTATCTCCTGCTGTGTCACAACCACACTTGGACTAAATCAATGTTCATGTCCATTATGTCATATTTATCCGATTATATGGCTTTTGGCATTTTTTTTATTTTAACAAAGAGCGTAAGTAAATCCAAGTGTGTAAAATGAATAGGTGCCTAAATAAAGTTTGACAAAAGGTATCCCTCTTACAAGATAGGGGGAACACTCATTAACAGACAGGTAGGTCCAGCATCTCCCTGCTTAGCATTTTTGGTGCTACTAGCAATGCTAATGGCGACATATTGCATTGGTCAACTTTGGGAAATGGCTGTATAGTTTGTTGTTTGTGGTAGAAATACGTTTGCGTAAAGAAGTGTGTGCAGTGTTTATTGTCTGATGGCAATCATCATCGGATACCGTACAGTGGCTTGCGAAAGTATTCACCCCCCTTGGCATTTTTACTATTTTGTTGCATTACAACCTGGAATTAAAATAGATTTTTTGGGGGGGAGTTTGTATCATTTGATTTACACAACATGCCTACCACTTTGAAGATGCAAAATATGTTTTATTGTGCATAACTATTCACCCCCTCAAAGTCAATACTTTGTAGAGCCACCTTTTGCAGCAATTACAGCTGCAAGTCTCTTGGGGTATGTCTCTATAAGCTTGGCACATCTAGCCCCTGGGATTTTTGCCCATTCTTCAAGGCAAAACTGCTCCAGCTCCTTCAAGTTGGATGGGTTCCGCTGGTGTACAGCAATCTTTAAGTCATACCACAGATTCTCAATTGGATTGAGGTCTGGGCTTTGACTAGGTCATTCCAAGACAATTAAATGTTTCCCTTAAACCACTCGAGTGTTGCTTTAGCAGTATGCTTAGGGTCATTGTCCTGCTGGAAGGTGAACCTCCATCCCAGTCTCAAATCTCTGGAAGACTGAAACAGGTTTCCCTCAAGAATTTCCCTGTATTTAGCACCATCCATCATTCCTTCAATTCTGACCATGCTTCACTGTGGGGAGGGTGTTCTCGGGGTGATGAGAGGTGTTGGGTTTGCGCTAGACATAGCGTTTTCCTTTGGCCAAAAAGCTCAATTTTAGTCTCATCTGACCAGAGTACCTTCTTCCATATGTTTGGGGAGTCTCCCACATGCCTTTTGGTGAACACCAAACGTGTTTGCTTATTTATTTCTTTAAACAATGGCTTCTGTAAAGCCCAGCTCTGTGGAGTGTACGGCTTAAAGTGGTCCTATGGACAGACACTCCAATCTCCGCTGTGGAGCTTTGCAGCTCCTTCAGGGTTATCTTTGGTCTCTTTGTTGCCTCTGATTAATGCCCTCCTTGCCTGGTCCGTGAGTTTCGGTGGGCTGCCCTCTCTTGGCAGGTTTGTTGTGGTGCCATATTCTTTCAATTTTTTAATAATGGATTTCATGGTGTTCCGTGGGATGTTCAAAGTTTCTGATATTGTTTTATAACCCAACCCTGATCTGTACTTCTCCACAACTTTTTCCCTGACCTGTTTGGAGAGCTATGAGCTATGCAGGCTAACGTTAGTTAGCTAATTAATTTGCTAGCTATCATACAGTAGGCGTATATTGATAATTAGTTAATGTAAATACATATGCAATCATAATTGACTGTAGCGCAAATAAAGTGACGAATTTCCAGGCAAGGCTGGTCCATTTAAAAATCATTCCTTCCTCCCTCGCCCCTTGCCCTGCAAGTGTATACTTGTCAAACGTCATCAGAAATGTCCACTTAATTTGAGGGCTGAGGGGATAGGGTGTGTCTTTTCAGTGTTTGGGCCGCAGCCCAGGTGTGTATATATACTGAGATCATGTGACAGATCATGTGACACTTAGATTGCACACAGGTGGACTTAATTTAACTAATTATGTGACTTCTGAAGGTAATTGGTTGCACCAGATCGTATTTAGGGGCTTCATAGCAAAGAGGGTGAATACATATTCACACACCACTTTTCATATTTTTTTTGTTTTTTGAATATTTTTTTTTTTTTCACTTCACCAATTTGGACAATTTTGTGTATGTCCATTACATGAAATCCAAATAAAAATCAATTTAAATTACAGGTTGTAATGCAACAAAATAGGACACTTTTGCAAGGCACTGTATTATACTGCATCACAATGATGACAGAAGGTTTCCTATTAAATATTTGTCTCCTTTTGAAATGATTTTGAAATGTGCCAATTCAGAATTAATTGAGTAGAATGTTCAGTCGGCCACAAAGAGAATCTTCATTACAATATTGTGATGCAACGTTCAACTCATCTATACCACAACTACATTAATTTCTCTACTTGTTTGCTCTTTTATGATATGCAGATAAGAATCTTCCAAACAGCTCCAATTTTGAGGTGGAAGTCCCACCTCCAATGAATGGCACTGCAGGACAAGAAGAGGAAGCTGCGGTAAGAAACCCATTTTAGGAGCACACTTACACAAAAACACACCTCAATAACTCCCATCCCTCCACAGATACAGTAGAACCTCAAAGATACGAACCTTAGTTATGGAATGCCGAACGTGAACAATTCATTAAATGGAAAAAAACAGAATTACTCTAGGTTAGAGAAAAACATAAATGTTTTTTTTTTATGTGCTTAAAACACAGACATTTACAGTATGTAGAGACATGGTTAGGACATATTTTATTTTATGGTTTTCATGTAAAGGTACGAACATGTCAGTGTTCCGAACGTCCTCAATTCCTGAGGTCTTGTATATTCAATCCAACATCTAACACACTTAGATGGAACTAGGTATATGGATTCGTTCCTGAAAAAGAGACCAACTGGTGGTAATCTCGAAACGTCCAGGTTTAAATATAAGTACAACTTTCCAAGCATACCTGCTAGAGGACCAAAAATGACCAGCAGGAGACAGGGATACAATTCACACCTTATTTCAAACTCGAACAGACACAAACGGCAAACAGGAAGTGGACTAATGGAAGTGTTATCTACAGGAGAAGAACAATAATATATCAGCTAGGGGTAGTAGTAGTAGAAACAGCGCTAAGCTAACAATAGTATGACCAATGTATACATATATGCTAATAACAGGGGAATAGCTGCATACTGTACATAGTAGTTGGATCATTAACATGGACTAGCAGGCTACATGTATACACAATAGCAATGACCATATCAGAATATATATATATATATAATTTGTACCTTTATTTAACTAGGCAAGTCAGTTAAGAACAAATTCTTATTTACAATGACGGCCTACCTACAGGGTCAGCCCCTGGAGCAAATTAGGGTTAAGTGCCTTGCTCAAGGACACATCGGCAGGTTTTCACCTTGTCGGCTCGGGTATTCGAACCAGCAACCTTTTGGTTACTGTCCCAACGCTCTAACTGCTAGGTTACCTGCAGTAGGGATAGTAGTAGAATTAGCAGTTGGCTAGCACTCTAGGCTGAATAGCTGATAAGGCAAGTAATGGACTCACATAGCAAGCATAATAAACAGTATATACAAAGGAGGCTAATAGTTAGCTGTTATGCTAAATTATGTTAGCATGTTATGTGGTTTTGTGGCTATGCTAACATGTTTTAGGTAAGGCCATGGGGGCCGCCATCTTGGGTTGCATGACAAGCAACGTAACTTTTGGATTACCTGAACTCAGTAACATAATCTGATTACGTTCCGTTACTTTTAGATTACTTTCCCCTTAAGAGGCATCAGAAGAAGACAAAAGTGTATGTTACCAATGTTATAGTTCACATAGCTGACCATATGTGGATGTTAAATTTACTTTATGGGTTGGTTATGTAGGCTTTTTCTAACCCATCACTTTCTACTACAAATAATAATAAGATTAAATTATATATTTAAATTAAAATCCAAAGTCTATCAGAATTCCAAACCTTCCAATAAATGTTATACCCCTTGATCTTCAAGAATAGGACTTGGAAATATGGAAGTATAGATTAGCCAAATTGTTTTGTTAGCCAGTTTTCAAATTGTTTTGTTACTCTGTTGTTTATGATGTTGTTGTCATGGAGAACTGATTGGGCTCATTGATTCGATTTGAAAAATAAATGCTGCGCTCATGGAATGGCATGTTTTGAGCACAACTGAAAAGTGCTAATTGCATGTGAAAAATGAATGTCATATTCTGCATTTGCTATAGGCCTGTTGTTTACCTTTTTGTTGGTGACACTTTGATATCTTGATAATATGCAGCTGTTTAAAGGGAAAATCCACAGATATAACAATAACAAAACGGTCGCCCCACCTCTGTTTTGTTAAAAAGCTGAGAGAAGGGCCTTGAGAAATGTATCCACTCTCTCATTAATAGCTATGGATGCAAGGACTGACCATCCATGATATCAAAATTATTGTTTTAACCATGTTATGAGGCTAAACACTGTTTGTTTACATGTACAATGTTTTCAAACATTGGAGAAAAACAAGCTAATATTTTGGGTTCTCATGGAGTGTGACAGTTGAACTAAGCTCATGAGGCATTTATAAGTTATATTCTTCAAGAATCAAAGGATATACTGTATCTATACACTGGGAGCCAACAGTTTGGAAATATTACTCATTCAAGGGTTTTTCTTTATTTGCACTTTTTTACATTGTAGAGTAAAAGTGAAGACATCAAAAATATGACATAACACATATGGAATCATGTAGTAACCAAAAAAGTTGTATATATTTTATATTTGAGATTCTTCAAATAGACACCTTTGCCTTGATGACAGCTTTGCACACATTCTCTCAACCAGCTTCACCTGGAATGCTTTTCCATCAGTCTTGAAGGAGTTCCCACATATGCTGAGCACTTGTTGGCTGCTTTTCCTTCACTGCGGTCCGACTCATCCCAAACCATCTCAATTTGGTTGAGGTTGGAACCAAAAATCTCAAATTTGGAATCATCAGATTTCCACCGGTCTAATGTCCATTGCTCGTGTTTCTTGGACAAGCAAGTCTCTTCTTCTTATTGGTGTCCTTTAGTAGTGGTTTCTTTGCAGCAATTCGACCATGAAGGCCTGATTCACACAGTCTCCTCTGAACAGTTGATGTTGAGATGTGTCTGTTACTTGAACACTGTGAAGCATTTATTTGGGCTGCAATTTTCTGAGGCTGGTAACTATAATTAATTTATACTCTGCAGCAGAGGTAACTCTGGGTCTTCCTTTCCTGTGGCGGTCCTCATGAGAGCCAGTTTCATCTTAGCGCTTGATGGTTTTTGGAACTGCACTGGAAGAAACAAAGTTCTTGAAAATGTTCTGGATTGACTGACCTCCCGCTCCCCCTCCCTGGTGCCCATCACTACGCACTCCTGCCACCATCATTACACACACCTGTTCCCCTCGTCACGCTCATCAGCGATTATTGGACTCACCTGGACTCAACACAATTGATTGGCTCAAACGCATTTAGAAGGAAATAAATTCCACAAATGGACTTTTAACAAGGCACACCTGTTAATTGAAATGCATTCCAGGTTACTACCTCATGAAGCTAGTTGAGAGAATGCCAAGAGGGTGCAAAGCTGTCACCAAGGCAAAGGGTGGCTACTTTGAAGAATCTCATATATAACATATTTTGATTTGTTTAAAAAATGTTTTTGTTTTTTTACATTCCATATGTGTTATTTTATAGTTGTGATGTCTTCACAAATATTATTAGAAAATAGTAAAAAAAAAAAACTTTTGACTGGTACTGTACATAAATCTGTAATGTCTATGTTAATGTTTTAACCCTTTACACACATGGGAATTGGCGTAATGGATAGGGCTAAATTGAAATGTTTCTTAGAGAAGAAATTTGAAAAGCAAATGTATTAGCATGGTAGAAATTGAACAGTTGGGAGATTATGGGAAAATGATTAGACCAAAGTGGAGGATACAACAGTTCACCTGACACAAGACTGAATCCAAACATTACACTGTTGATTTGATGTACATTTTACATTTTATTATTTTCACTGCATTTGTTGATAACGAAGTGTGAAAATACTCTTGATAAGAATATTCCTGAAACATTTTGAAATATAAGAGGAAAGGAATGCCAAGGGTTTGAATGAGAGGACAGTTCATAAGTTATTTTCCACGCACTTGAAGAGTTTTTTACTATAAGGTGCTTTTTTGAGCTCTCCTAGCTGTGCCGTTGAGGAGCTGAAGCAAGCACACTTGTAGTTATTTTGTTTGGAACACAACTCTGCTTCCCCGCCATCACACTATTACAGCGTAGTGTAAAAGTGTGTGTCTGGGTGTGTGTGTGTGTG
The DNA here is from genome assembly GCA_023634145.1 of Thymallus thymallus. Taxonomy (NCBI): domain Eukaryota; kingdom Metazoa; phylum Chordata; class Actinopteri; order Salmoniformes; family Salmonidae; genus Thymallus; species Thymallus thymallus. Next base: position 3,601,219 of record CM042422.1, read on the forward strand.
TGTGTGTGTGTGTGTGTGTGTGGCGTCAGTATGCATGTAGGCGCATGTAGTGTGTGTGTGTATGTGTATGTGCGTGTCGGGGTGTCAGTGTAAGTACTGTATGTGCAAGAGAGTTAGTGCAAAAAAGGGTCAATGTAGGTAGTCCGGGTAGGCATTTGATTAGTTATTTATCAGTCTTGTTTAACATTCTTATGACTCAGGGGTAGAAGCTGTTCAGGGTCCTGTTGGTTCCAGACTTGGTGCTCTGGTACCGCTTGCCATACAGTATCATAGAGAACAGTCTATGACTAGGGAGGCTGGAGTCTTTGGCAGTTTTTAGGGCCTTCCTCTGACACCGCCTGGCATAGAGTTCCTGGATGGCAGGGATCTCGGCCCCAGTGATGTACTGGGCCGTACGCACCACCCTGTTCTAATGGAATTTGGTTGTGCTTTTAGATGGTTGAAAGCATAGTCATAACACATTAGGAATTCAACAAACTTTTGGCTTTCTCTTTGAGTGGGTGAAAATAGGTTGTAATCTCTTCGATCGACCAAATATTACCCAATTCTCCTGGTTGAAATGTCGTGGTGTGCCCAGCAAGTTTTTATTTTGTTAAGAGGCCTCTATCATTACACACAATAGCATTTGGAACATAGAATCGTCTTAGAATAGACTACGGAAGTAAGCCGGTGAATTTGAGCCTTGTTGGTAATATGACCATGCATATCTATCGATTCTTCTACACCCCGTCAGTTTTGAGCCTGATCTATGACCGATAGCACCTTCTAATAATAGTCATCACCTCAACCCTCATCTCTCATACTGTTACTCAAATGAAACCCGCTTTCCTCATGTTTCTATCTTTAGAGGGCTTCCTTTTGCCAGCGTCGCACAGTATAGCTGTCAGTGTCTGTCAGGAAGTGCCTTAGAGCACCTCACACCTTCATACATCGCCGTTGGCCCGGTCCCACTAATTGTTCAATTCCTACAGGATGCCTTGGCAACCATGTTTGAGGAATAGGGCGATGGTTAAGGTCAAATAAAACGTCACAGCGCCATGTTCTGAACCCTCAGCTTACAAACTGTCCAAAAAAGACTCAAAACTTGGGATGAACGAAAAAAAGAGCAACACTAGGCTGTGTAAAATGTTAGCCATTTGAAGTAAAATTACATTAAGGCCAGGATGTATTTCCGTTGAGCATTCACGGTCAACACTGCATATTTTGGCACAATCAAAATTGATTTGAATCACGGCCTTACTCTGTGATTGTATACCACGGGTATGACAAGACATTTATTTTTACTGCTCTAATTACGTTGGTAACCAGTTTATAATAGCAATAAGACACCTCCGGGTTTTGTGGCCAATATTCATTTTAGGCTCAAAAGAAGCTGTGTTTTGTGGTTTTTGTTTATTTTGACTACATCACCCATAATTCTATCTGCTTCCATACCATTATGTGATGTGATGTCATGTCAACAACTGCATATCTCATGTAGCTACCCTGTTTTCCCTAACTTCCCCTCAAATACTTTCAAATAAAGCAAGGTTGATGATTGGTCAGCCCAGAGGGGAACATTTTATTAAAAACATTGAATTTCAAAGAGAAAGTGCCATGATCCCACAGGAAATATGGGTGTTTTTTTTAATGCTCTGGGGCCTCATTTAGAACCGTTGTGTAAATATAACGCTAAATAAACGAGGATTCGCCTATAACTCCGACCTTGAAAACACCCTCCATTCACCTTTTATTGTGACAATAACACCCTTTATTTGCTGTACAATTTGGAACTATTGGCACAGTCCTTTGGGAGGTGTTGGCAGAATCTTTTCATCTTTTCAGTAACTTTATACTGTATATGGCAAAGGACTGTGCCAGTTTCTGAAAGAAAATATACTGTCTAATTGTTGTGGACCTATCAACAGAACGTTTGAATTTAACAATGTTTTGCATTGACTTTTCCACCGACCTTTACTGAACAAAAATATAAACGCAACATGTATGGAACATGTAAAGTGTTGGTCCCATGTTTCATGAGCTGAAATAAAAGATCCCAGAAATGTTCCATACACACAAAAAGCTTATTTCTCTCAAGTTTTGTGCACAAATTTGTTTACATCCCTGTTAGTGAGCATTTCTCCTTTGCCAAGATAATCCATCCACTTGACAGGTGTGGCAAATCAAGAAGCTGATTAAACAGCATGATCATTACACAGGTGCACCTTGTGCTGAGACAATAAAAGGTCACTCTAAAATACTGAGGAGTATTTATTTCTGTAATAAAGCCCTTTTGTGAGGAAAAACACATTCTGATTGGCTGGGCCTGGCTCCCCAGTGGGTGGGCCTATGCCCTCCCAAGCCCACCCCATTGACTGATTTCCTCCTATGAATTGTAACTCAGTCAAATCCTTTAAATTGTTGCATGTTGCGTTTATATTATTTCCCCAGAGAATTCTGCAACATTATCTAATCTAATCCACAAAAGTATAATTACAGTAGGATACTATACAGTAGTTGCATATATACTTCAATGTACAACTGTCTTTTCACCTAAATTTGACCTTAAGCTATAAACTGTACTGCCTATGGGATCGCATAGACTACAGCAAAACTTGACATACATAGCCAAGAGTTGCACAATTCAAGGAACTTTCAATAAATTCCCTGGTTGTCCAGAAATCCAGGTTGGAGGATTCTGTGTTTCCTGCTTATTCCCTCCTGATTACGAAAAAGCCTCCAACCGGGATTTTGGGAAAACCAGGGAATTTTTTGAAAGTTCCAGGAATTTTGCAACCCTACACAGCCTATCTACTTACTAGGCAAAAATTAAATGAGAGATAGGCATGGTTATTTGTTGTCTAGCTATTTTGGGAATGTATCACAGACAGAAAAGGTGAGACTTTTATTCTGCAATGGTAATGAAAATAAAATAAATAGGAAATAGATTCCTATGTCTAAATATTTTAGATTCCAAAAACAAAACATAGATGTTCTCAGTAACGGCAAATGTCTGCATTTTGTTATTATTTCTTCCTTTTTTTTATGTTATCTTAAGAATAAGCATGTCATCATATCAAATTATTGCATTGAATCAAATTATTAAATTCCAATGAGTAACAGCCTTCCTTCTTCAAGATCCCTTTTACCCTGTACAAATCTCCCACTTTACCACCACCAAAGCACCCCCAGACCATCACATTGCCTCCACCATGCTTGACAGATGGCGTCAAGCACTCCTCCAGCGTCTTTTCATTTGGTCTGCGTCTCACGAATGTTCTTCTTTGTGATCCGAACTTCTCAAACTTAGATTTGTCTGTCCATAACACTTTTTTTCCCCAATCTTCCTCTGTCCAGTGTCTGTGTTCTTTTGCCCAATCTTTTCTTTTTATTGGCCAGTCTGAGATATGGTGGCCAAAAGTTTGGAATATTATTTTTCTTTATTTGCACTATTTTTTACATTGTAGAATAAAAGTGAAGACATCAAAACTATGACATAACACATACTACTAACTTTTTCCCTATAAGGAAAAGGCATTTTGGTTTATTTTAAAGGTTTTTATTTTTAATTTTTTTGATTTCTTAAATTGGCTAACCTTTATCTGTCAATAGTGTTGAAGTGAAGATTACATATCCATTTGTCCAAATAAGTACAAAAAAAAAAGAGAACTTTCGAGGGGGTGTACTTACTTTTTCACATGACTGTATGTAAATAAGGAACTGTTTTCACTTTGTCATCGTGTGGTATTGTGTGTAGATTAATCAATTGTAGAATAAGGCTGTAACGTAACAAAATGTGGAAAAAGTCAAGGGGTCTGAATACTTTCCAAAGGCACTGTAAAACTATATATTTTGACTGTGTGATCAACTTAAATACAGACTACTCGTTGCTCTCTAGGGTCTGTTCTGGTGGACCGTCATTACAATCATTTCTCGCGACTTTGTAAAAATGCTAGCTAGCTACAGTACAAAATCAATGACCAACTAGCTACCAAACAAAGTCAACACTATAATTTCATATTTGGAAACGACTCCATTAACACACTCTACATATTTGGAATACAGTTGCACAGTTAATTTTCTGCTCCACCTTTGTTGGTGTAGGCTAGATGTCAAGACTTTTTTTTTATTTAACTAGGAAAGTCAGTTAGGAACAAATTCTTATTTACAATGACAGCCTTGCTACAGGGTCATCCCCTGGAGCATATTAAGGTTAACACATTGACAGGTTTTTAACCTTGTCTGCTCGGGTATTCGAACCAGTGACCTTTCGGTTACTTGCCCAACACTCGAACGGCTAGGCTACCTGCTGCCCTAGATCCGTGCAGATGAGCCGAAAACACCAACTCGCCATTGCTCAGGTTCTTAAGCTTGTTCCACGTGTTTTAAAGAGAAGGACTTCAACACTGTGACAATAATGCAATATATCAGGTAACTGGGTCTGTAATTTTGGCAAGAAGAGGCCTGCTTGGATTAATGTCATGCAGTTTTCAGTGGGAAAGTGAGCCACTGCCTAATTCCATGTCACCTACACAGCAATGCAGACAGACTCTTACCTTTAGAAGTTGAGGTATCTCACTTGTTTGGCATTCTGATGACCACACTGAAGGTCCAGCAGTGTATGAACACCTGATGAGTAGAGTGTCAGGCTCATCAAGGTTTGGCGCAATCTTCCAAACCACTGTCATCAAACACCCCTCTCTCAAGGTCACAGAGAGTGAGGGCATGCCATCCAAATTCTGTAATCAATTCCCAAGACCCTAGTTGTCATTATTTATCATAGTAATCATATTGTGTGCACTTGGCGTTCTTGTCTCAGCAGCCCGGAAGAGGGATCGTTTATTAAATATTGGTCAAGTAGTAATAAACAAAGAAATCACAAGAGCCTTTGTTTTCCTTCCTGCCTATCAGTCCAGGATGTGACTGACATTTTTTGACATTTGGACCCATTTGGATTCGTGGACATTTTGTTGTACTGTACATTGTAGAGCTTTAGGGTGGCTGACCCTGACTGCACCACACGGCCGCTTGATACTCTGACCATTTTGGTCAGAATCTCCACATTTCTCCAACCCAATTTCACATTTAACTCTATCAATACTGCAAGCCTCTCTTTTCTATACAGGAGGAGGAGGAGGAAGAGGAGGAGGAGGAGGACCAGCCTCTGAGCCTGTCCTGGCCAGATACCATGCGCAAGCGCTTCACCTACATCTTAATCATGCCCATCATCTTCCCTCTATGGCTAACACTGCCCGATGTCAGGAAACCAGTAAGTGCTTCCCCTCCATGTATGTCTCTTACTGTTCCAGTTTGTCAGATAGAGAAATAGGCTGTGTCCCAAAATGGCACCCTGTTCCCGACATAGTGCTCTACACACTATGGCTCAAACGTAGTTTAGGAAGTAGGGTGCCATTTGGGACGTAGCCATGGAGAGAAAGACTCATGTTTGGTATTTATCCGTCTATACCTATTTAGCTCTAGCTGGTCAATAATTAAGTGTGATGTGTTATTTGCTTTATATACCTGGTAGTGCAATGATATTGAGGCTTCATTTGACATTTACGCCTTTAGAGTAACCATAGCCGTTTCCTCCTTTGTCTAACAGACTGCAAAGAAGTTCTTTCCCATCTCCTTTGTGGGTTCTATCTGTTGGATTGCTGGATTCTCCTACTTAATGGTGTGGTGGGCTCACCAGGTACGTGGTTTGCACTGGGGGCTACATTCATTGAACCATTAAGGGCTTTTCACACTACTGAGCCGAGCCAAACCAAGCTGTACTGAGCTGGCCTGGTGGAAGACGCCTGTAAACGCAACATGTAAAGTGTTGGTCCCATGTTTCTTGAGCTGAAATTAAAGATCCCAGAAATGTTCCATACACACAAAAAGCTTCCATCCAATCCATCCACCTGACAGGTGTGGCAAATCAAGAAGCTGATTAAACAGCATGATCATTACACAGGTGCACCTTGTGCTGAGGACAATAAAAGGCCACTTTAAAATGTCCAGTTTTGTCACACAACACAATGCCACAGATGCCTTAAGTTGAGGGAGCGTGCAAATGGCATGCTGACTGCAGGATTGTTGCCAGATCATTTTATGTTCATTTCTCTACCATAAGCCGCCTCCAACGTCATTTTAGAGAATTTGGCTGTACGTCCAACCGGACTAAAAACCGCGGACCACATGTAACCAAGTCAGCCCAGGACCTCCACATCCGGCTTCTTTACCTGCTGGGTCGTCTGAGACCAGCCATCTAGCTGACAGCATTTCTGTCTGTAATAAAGCCTTTTTGTGGGGGAAAAACTCATCCTGATTGGCTGGGCCTGACTGCCCACCCATGTGAAATCCATAGATTAGGGCCTAATGAATTTATTTCAATTGACTGATTTCCTTATATGAACTGTAAAATCTTGAAATTGTTGCATGTTGCATTTATATTTGTGTCCAGTATACATTATATAGGTAATTAGAAAAGGAGAGGGATATTCAGAGTGTTGAGATTGTTATTAACAGCCTTCCGCTCTTTGTCCTGAGTAACTACACCTCTCAATCAAAGCTAGACAACGACAGTCAGTCAAATCCCCAAATACAGGGATTTCAGCAGAATAGGAAAAAAATAGATGTTTAATTCCTTAAATCTCACGTCCACTTAAACCCCCTAAGCGGAAAAAAAATCTAATATTTAGTTTTATTTACCCCATTTTTTTCTCTTTCCTCTCTACAGGTTGGAGAGACCATTGGGATTACCGAAGAGATTATGGGCTTGACTATATTAGCAGCTGGTACCTCCATCCCTGACCTAATCACCAGCGTCATTGTTGCACGGAAAGGGCTGGGGGACATGGCCGTGTCCAGCTCTGTGGGCTCCAACATCTTTGACATCACTGTTGGGTATGCTTTTGTCATCAGTACTGTGACCACACTAATTTCTAATTACCGTAAAATTGCAATTAATAGCAAGGGCTGGTTTATTATCTTAAATCACTGAACACAACAGGCATACTGAATTATGTAATGTAACAAAGTCAAACGTTAAACCTACTGTAGTAAACGATTCATGGTCATTCATGGTAACCTTGTAAACAATGAATCTAGACCTGGCGTTTATTTGAAACAGCTGCTTATTTTGCTGAAATTTTTCAAAAATTTTAATAGTTTGCCTAATTTCAGTTCAAGTATAGTGTAGCGAATCATAAACCGCCGAGAAATATATTTTTGAAAAGACGCAAACGTGTTATTTAAGCACAGAAAAGCATAGAAATAGTGCATATAGAACAAATCTACCGCTTTTTAGACTTTCTTTCAATGTGAATGACAGATCTATCTCACATTTCTATGTGAATTAGGTTGGGTCGTATTGCTTTGTTCTTGTCCAATAAGTAGCTTTCCGTTTCATCGAGATGAATTAAAACCACACTTAGGTACCATTTTGATAACAATTATTACCAGCTTTATGGTAAATGCTTGGTAGACACCAGATACTTTATAATAGGATGTAAAAGTTAATTTAACGTTGTTGTATTCTCTAATTCATTCGATTGAATATGGTTTGCCGAACCCCAGAGGGGCCCATTCTCAGGTCATTATATAAACCCCAGAGGGGCCCATTCTCAGGTCATTATATAAACCCCAGAGGGCCCCATTCTCAGGTCGTTATATAAACCCCAGAGGGCCCCATTCTCAGGTCGTTATATAAACCCCAGAGGGGCCCATTCTCAGGTCATTATATAAACCCCAGAGGGGCCCATTCTCAGGTCATTATATAAACCCCAGAGGGGCCCATTCTCAGGTCATTATATAAACCCCAGAGGGCCCCATTCTCAGGTCGTTATATAAACCCCAGAGGGCCCCATTCTCAGGTCATTATATAAACCCCAGAGGGCCCCATTCTCAGGTCGTTATATAAACCCCAGAGGGGCCCATTCTCAGGTCATTATATAAACCCCAGAGGGCCCCATTCTCAGGTCATTATATAAACCCCAGAGGGCCCCATTCTCAGGTCTAAACTGAAAGATAGCTATTATCTAGATTTATTACACAGATCTATGCGATGCTGAAAGATAAACGTGTGTGTGTGAGTGTGTGTGTGTGTTTGTGTGTGTGTGTGTGTTAATTTTTTTTGTGTGTGTTTCAGCCTGCCGTTCCCATGGCTCCTCTGGTCCATCATCAACAACATGCAGCCTGTGGCGGTGAGCTCTAACGGGCTCTTCTGCGCCATTGTGCTTCTCTTCCTCATGCTCATCTTCGTCATCATCTCGATTGCCGCCTGCAAGTGGCGTATGAGCAAGCTGCTGGGCTTCATCATGTTTGTGCTTTACTTAGTGTTCCTGGTGGTCAGCGTTATGCTGGAAGACAAGATCATCGCCTGCCCTATATCCATCTGAGACCTCACTCCTTCCTCTCTCCTGCCACAAAATGTTCACTCCTTCTACAAGATACAAGAAGCATGGGGATGGAAGGGAGGAAAATACACTCACTTTTTGGAATGAGGGCGCATGATATGGCTCGGTTGATTCACTGGACGGCTAGAAATAGATAATGATACAAATCACAATAATAATACTAATAACAATAATAATAATAATAATACAACATATTATTATTATTTTGGGCGGGGGGGGTGGGGGGGGTTTGTAGACGGCTGGCGGGATGTCGTTTTGTTGGGATGGGGAGGTGTATTAGCCAGGTAGAGGAGCAACTATGCCATCTTATGCATGTCACTTGTTTTACTACATCAGTGGACTACTCAGTAAATTGAGGAGGCTGACCCTCCTGTGGACTTTGAGGTCAAGAAGTACACAAGAGACTTGTGCACACAAGAGACCTGACAAAGCTGTGGTGGCTGAGCCTGGCACAAAACACCAGAGGTGCACCAATATTGATCTCTGCTTCAGGACTGATTGTGAGAAACCTTTTTCGAATAAGACTTTGGATGACACTCTTTAACTGGCTTCACTGACTGACCGGATGACTTTACTCGACTTGTCACTTCAGTGTTTGTTGTCTAGTGAGTTTGATGATGATGATGAAGGGATGTTGCTGATACTCCACACAATGCATGGATTCACATAAGACTCAAATGTGGTTTTGAGCCATGAATATCTCCTCTCTTGTGTACTTAGGGGTTCGGAGCATCAAAACAGGAAGCAGTCCAAGCAGTTTTGTATGCAGAGCTGGATATAGGAAGCGATTCTTTGCTCATTTAACTGTTCCTCTGTCCAAAAGACAGAAGTTCTAACATTCCCTCTCCTCTTCTGGATGTCAGTGCTCACCATGTCTCTTCAGAAGATCCATGCATTATTTTTGGATTGACACACTAGCTCTAGTTACTGAAATAGGAGTATCCCAGTTGTACTGTAGCAGTAACATGTACTGTAGTTGTTGGATCATGCCTCTTCCTGGGTCTTGATAGGCCTACGTATGATCATATTCACTCTCCACCCACCATTGGAAATAAGAGTTCATATTGTAAAGAGCTTGCCGTGCTTCACACACCAATTGGTAAGGTAAACTCTAATGGAAATGTTTAACTTGGAACCCAATTCAATCAATTGCAGACACATTTTTAAAAATGCACCATGATTGACTCAATGTTTAAGCTGCAATGTAAGGACAGATTTGGTTACACATCAATATCCAAAGACTACGGACAACGATTCAGCATTGAGATAAGCGAACGAAACTGATACTTTTGTATCAATCTTTTTTTTTTTCAGATCTCAAACTGGAATAACGGCAACTGTCTGCAAGAGTAAGAGAATGGGGTCGTGTCCGTTTTCAAACGTTTAACACCTCTGACACACAGCGTAAACATTCTGAGTGAAACCACAAGGTGGTTTTATCTGAACTTGATTGAATTGGCTTAAACTGCAGCCTCTCTAAATATATACTAGTTTAGAATATTATTCACTCTGAATAAGCAAAGCATGTGTAGACTCAGATAGGACACTCATAACCAATATGTCAATGTCAAAATACAGTCTTAGATAAGATAACTGTCACTCAATGTTTGAAAGAGTCATACTTAGATTAGTGAATGTTTAGCACACTCTTGAAATTAAGACTTGAAAATTCAGACTCCTAGAGAAGTTTATAGGATCAGTAAAATGCATGATAAAAAAAATATCAGGCTGAATTGTCTTATTATACCTGTCAGAATTACCGTTACCAAAAAAATTATGAATTCTCAAATATTTAACATTTCGATATTGCTTTGACGCAAGAGTGTTAGGCTTCTATGTACAAAATTACAACAAATATGTATGGTTAATGTCTATCAACCTTGTGCAATTTATTTTCAATTGAAGGGTGCTTTCGTCTGCATGTGGGAAGTCGGTATACTCTGGCATCATAAAAATTATAATTTGTTTAACAAAAAGGTATACAGTAATAACAAATGAACAGGAGTCATATTACCAGTATTTTGCAGCAAACTGAAACATGTTATTGAATTATTATTATTATTATAGAATGATCTATTTTGTTAGTAAATCTCATGCAGTCATTTTCACAGTCACCCATAAACTACATGGAACATGGACATAAAAAAAACTAACAGCAATATACTGTATGTGTCAGGATTGGGGTCAATTCTGATTCATAGTTTTTCTTAAAGGAGAGTGGAATTCCACTCTCCATGAGTATTTCTTTCATCTTTATTTAGACTGTGAATAATTAGATAGGCAACACAGGCAAGGAGGAGGAAAGTCTGCAAGGTTAGGAGGGGGGGGGATTACCATTGGACCACACAGTCCAATTCAATTCCAGAGTTGTATTGGCCACACTGTACAGGAAGCAGGATTTGAATTGAATTTGAAATAAATTAAGTGGAAATAAATTGAATAAAATTATATGGAATTCAAATGGAAATCGAATTTAATCCAGAAATTCAGAATTGGCCCAAACCCTGGTATGTGTCATTGGGGTTAAAGGAGTGTTACCATTGGACTACATAGTCCAATTAAATTCCAGAGTTACATTGGCAGGAATTGAATTGAATTTGAATTTGAATTGGCCCAAACCCTGGTATGTGTCATTGACAATTGCATTTCCATGCGTTTGACACATGGCTCACTTTCAGAGATCTAAACTGCATTACCTCACTTTTCTCTCTGTATATTAGCAAGAATTTACTGTAAAATATGAATAACTAAATAATGTGAATGTATGATGAAAGATGCATGTGAGGAATTTGGGCTGGTTACCCATTGGCGGCACACATGACATGGAATTATGTACTGTATGTTAACCTTGTGCATAACGCAAAAAATGATAAAAATACATCGAAAATACATGTAAATAGAAAATATATGCCTTTATAAGATTCCTCACTTGAACCAATCTAGAACAAAACTCCTTGATCCAGGCTTGTATTGTGTTAAAAAAAAAATAAAAAAAATGTTTCAGTGGTAGGAACACATTTATCTTATAGAATATTGATATAGTAAACTTGTTCTCATATTATCATAGTATAAAAAAAATAAACAATAAAAATATGAAGTAACCCTCATACACTTCAAGGATTCACTATTATCATGATTGATTGGTTGGATACTTACCCTGTGTGTACACCACGTTTCTACATTGTTTTGCTGGTATAAAAAAATTAGGGCTATAGATACCACATTGCCTCCTAATATTTATTTTTTTCTATTGCCACTATCTGTCTTTAAAGTGTAGGCGCCAAAGTCAAGGGGCAGGTTGAGCTTTCACTCCCAAGGACCCATTTCCATTTTCGCCACACACGTGAAAAACACACGTTTAGAAAGTTGAGACATAAGCTGTGAGCATCCCCTCGTTCACCTTCCGATAATAAGATAACATAGTGCCCGCTATACAGTGTCCATTGCCTTATCCCGTAGTATGATCCAGGGAAAATAAGAACTGTGTCTGTGTTGCTAGAATACAGTACATGAATTAGTCAGGCATATTCTGTCATTGAGTTCCTCCCACCCACACTCTCACTAGTCTCTCACCAAACCACTTGCTCTTACCCTTTTTTCTCGTAGGTGGGAGTCGATTATCTGTGTTCACACTTCCCCAACCTTAGCGAAACTGCCATTTCATAGTGCACTTGTACTTTTCACTCAGCCTCACTTTTCCAGATTCCCTCAGCGACATTTATGTCTGGTGTCAAAGGTACTGTATCATTAAGCATTCAGAAAAGCTCCTGTCAAATGATATTGAATGAGCAGAGGCACTGTTTCCAACGTTACGTTATGTATTGTGTGCAAGCATGAATGCAAAAAAAATGCAAAAACAATTGGTTTAGCATGTGAGACTGATTACAGATTATAGGGTAGGAGTCAACCACTAATACACATTTTTGCACTGTAAATGTTTTTATTTTATTGGTGTTAATGTAAGATTTATTTAAGGTGTACATATATACAGACAATTAACCATATAATCTAGATGTGTAAAACTACTCTAAAACTACTGTAAAACACAAAATATCTAATACAATGAATAAAAGGTAACAAGGAAATTATTCAAACTTGAAGTTTTGTTTTATTTTCCATTATGTTAAAAGCTGCAGTCTGGGATTAGAAAAAGGATGTGTAATTCCACTTAATGTTATTGAATTGAATTTATTTTGGGTAACAGACATATACAACACAATTTACAATGTGGACCCAGAGGATATCACTTAAAAGTATTAATTAAAACGCTTGTTTCCAAAGTGGTCGTCGATGGTAAACACATATAATGATTAAAAGACCAGGCAAAATTACAAACAACCATAAATACATTCATTTATATTGACATCCTAGACAGTGGCACTAATCACTGCACTTTTCCCTAACCTGGTTTCTCATACTTAGACAACCTTGACAAAATGAAAACCTTTGCCTGCTTGATCTCCAAGGGGAGGCTATTCCATAGACAAATGCCTGCATAGAAAAACGTGCTACTCGCAGTACTGTTTACTCTTGGGATTTTACAAGACATAACACTAGCTCTGGTATTGTAACTGTGCTGGTTATAGACTATATCTGTCATGGTTGGTAGGCAGGACACGAGGCGCTGAGCAGTAAGATGTAGACATTCCTTTATTGTCTTCACAAAAACAACAAACAAGGAGAGAACGCAACCATGAACTGATATGCACTTTTCACAAACAAAGATCCTCACGCAGGTGGGAACTAATCAACTTAAATAGGATCCCAACTAGAGACAACATAGGGCAGCTGCCTCTAATTGGGGACCAACAAAAACCAAACATTGAGATGTCTAGAGGCATCTTTTCTGTCAAGCCCTGACCGCATCCACCAGACAAACATAGAGATGCCTAGAGGCACACCCTGGTCTTGGGAAGGGGCGACGGCGTCAGTGTCGGTGGAGGCTCCGGCCCCGGAGCAGGACGTGACGCTGGGGCAGGTGGAGGCTCCTTCCTCGGAGCAGGACTGGCCACCTGATCCCGCGAGTCAGGAGGCTCCGGGCACTGGAGGTACCCAGCTGGGAAATGCTTCAGGGAGCTCCGGCCTGGGAACCGGCACTGGAGCGAGGAGCCGGCACTTGAGGTACCGGGCTGGGAACCGCCTCAGGGAGCTCCAGCCTGGGAACCGGCACTGGAGCCCTGGAGTGAGGGGCCGGCACTGGCTGGGGCTGGGGAACGGCACAGGGATCCGGGTGCGAGGAGCCGGCACTGAAGGTACCGGGCTGGGAACCGTCTCAGGGAGCTCCGGCCTGGGAACTGGCACTTTATCCCTGGTTGTAGGGGCTCCTCCCTGAACCCCCATGAGTGTAGCGACAGGGGCTCTTCACTGAACCCCCCTGAGTGTAGCGGAAGGGGCCCTTCATGCCCCTCCGACAGCCCCCATAGCCCCCACCCCCAAAACCTGTATGGGGGCTCTTCTGGGCTGTTTGCAGGGCCTGCCCTCTGGTTCTCCAACGTGGATCCAGCCGGCGTCGCCACTGCCCTGGATTCAGACCAGGATGGTCTAGACAATGGAGGTACTCCTCCTCAGAGACAAGCTTCTTCCCTCCAAGGAGTTCCTCCACTGTCCAGCTCTGTGTGATCCTGTGTTGGTGGATCTTTCTGTCATGGTTGGTAGGCAGGATACGAGGCGCTGAGCAGTAATATGTAGACATTCCTTTATTTTTATTTAAGCTTTATTTAACTAGGCAAGTCAGTTAAGAACAAATTCTTATTTACAATGACGGCCTACCAAAAGGCAAAAGACCTCCTGCGGGGACAGGGGCTGGGATTAAAAATAAAAATAAATAAAATATAAATATAGGACCAAACACACATCACGACAAGAGAGACAAAACAACATTACCTAGAGAGATACCTAAGACAACAACATAGCAATGCAGCAACACATGACAACACAGCATGTTAGAAACGTAACATCACAACAACATGGTATCAACACAACATGGCACAAATATTATTGGGCACAGACAACAGCACAAAGGGCAAGAAGTTAGAGATGACAATACATCATGCAAAGCAGCCACAACTGTCAGTAAGAGTGTTCATGGCTGAGTCTTTGAATGAAGAGATTGAGATAAAACTGTCCAGTTTGAGTGTTTGTTGCAGCTCGTTCCAGTCGCTAGCTGAAGCAAACTGAAAATATGCTTTGGGGACCTTTAACAGAATGTGACTGGCAGAACAAGTGTTGTATGTGGAGGATGAGGGCTGCAGTAGATATCTCAGATAGGGGGGGGGGGGGAGTGAGACCTAAGAGGGTTTTATAAATAAGCATCAACCAGTGGGTCTTGCGATGGGTATACAGAGATGACCAGTTTACAGAGGAGTATAGAGGTCAGTGATGTGTCCTATAAGGAGCAATGGTGGCAAATCTGATGGCCGAATGGTAAAGAACATCTAGCCGCTCGAGAGCACCCTTACCTGCCAATCTATAAATGATGTCTCCATAATCTAGCATGGGTAGGATGGTCATCTGAACCAGGATTAGTTTGGCAGCTGGGGTGAAAGAAGAGCGATTACGATAGAGGAAACCAAGTCTAGATTTAACTTTAGCCTGCAGCTTTGATATGTGCTGAGAGAAGGACAGTGTACCATCTAGCCATACTCCCAAGTACTTGTATGAGGTGACTACATCAAGCTCTAAGCCCTCAGAGGTAGTAATCACACCTGTGGGGAGAGGGGCATTCTTCTTACCAAACCACATGACCTTTGTTTTGGAGGTGTTCAGAACAAGGTTATGGGCAGAGAAAGCTTGTTGGACACTAAGAAATCTTTGTTGTAGAGAATTTAACACAAAACTAAATAATGTGGGAGGGGCCAGCTGAGTAAAAGACTGTATCATCTGCATGTAATTGGATGAGAGAGCTTCCTGCTGCCTGAGCTATGCTGTTGATGTAAATTGAGAAGAGCGTGGGGCCTAGGATTGAGCCTTGGGGTACTCCCTTGGTGACAGGCAGTGGCTGAGACAGCAGATGTTCTGACTTTTGTACACTGCACTCTTTGAGAGAGGTAGTTAGCAAAACAGACCAAGGATCCCTCAGAGACACCAATACTCCTTAGCCGGCGCACAAGAATACCGTATCAAAAGCGGAGACAAAGTGAAGACAAAGTTGATTGTCTTCACAAAAACAAGAAACAACGAGAGAAAGCAACCATGAACTGATATGCACTATTCACAAACAAAGATCCA
Source organism: Thymallus thymallus (assembly GCA_023634145.1). NCBI lineage: Eukaryota > Metazoa > Chordata > Actinopteri > Salmoniformes > Salmonidae > Thymallus > Thymallus thymallus. The sequence continues at coordinate 3,616,827 of CM042422.1, forward strand.
CACGCAGGTGGGAAACTAACTTAAAAAGGATCCCAACTAGAGACAAAGTAGGGCAGCTGAGGCCCTAGAGGCATCCCTATGGTCAGGTCCTGACAATATCATTGTGGTTTTCATATAACCTGGGGCACGATCGTTTAAGATATCAAACGTATGATTAAGTTTAAGTTGGTCCACTTTGAAATCCAAAGGCTACAAGCCCACCTCCTGGAACTCCTGTACCCCTACGTGGGTCCTAGCATTAAGCATATACCTGATAACATTACTTTGCATGACCTGCATTGTCTTTTCAGCTTTTTTGATATCCCACTAGACCAAGCAGAGCAGGCATCATCAACATGACACTGAATCAAGGTTTACGAACCTCTGCCTGCCATCGACCTGCGCTTTGCACGGCCCTTTGTTATAATTAATATTCTGAGAACCGAACTATCCGCCTCCTGTGTCTGCATCTGGGTCATATCCTGAGTCGGGATCATTTCTTTGGCCTCTTGACAGATAAGACCTAAACCAATCCACTGCTACATAATTTAGACCCATGCGTTTCAGTTTCATCAGGAGAATATCATGGTCCAGTGTCAAAAGGTTTCTGCAAGTCTGACATGACCATACCTGTATAGTTCCCCTTCTCACTTCCCTGCTTGATGTTGTCAAAAAGGTGGATAAGGCAATTATCAGTGGAATGAGCTGCTCTAAAGCCATATTGGAAGCTTGTGCTCGAGAAGGTATCCCTCAAGTTGATAAAAAACTAATCTCTCAACGACTTTGGATCAGGTTCTGAGGATCGACACAGGTCTGTAGTTTCCTGCATTTGTTTTACTGCTCTTCTTATGGAGCGGAACCATCCGGGCTGTTTTGAGATCATTGGGAAAAGTTCCACTACTAATAGAAAGATTTACAATATGCGTTATCATTTTAACAGTGACACAAGCACTATCCTTTATGAATCTTGCAGGAAGGTTATCCAGCCCAGTTGCTTTGTTTGTGCTCATTAAGCATCGTAGATTGTCCTCTGTTACCCATGCACAGTTAAAAATGTATATTTGTGATACCTTTGCTATGGCCAAAGTTGTTATTGTCAGACTGGCCATAGTGTCCAGAGCAGGTCGGTAACTTCTTTACCAGAGATGAGGCTATAGTGGGAAGAAAATAATTTGCAACCTTTGCCTGGTCATAGCATGAAATATAATCAATATCCAGGCCAATGCTACAGGATGTTACCTCATGAGGTTTTGAGCCAATGTCCTTAAAAATGTTCCACAGTTTACGAGGCTGATGTAAGTTGTCATTAACAGCTGTTGGGATTTGGCCTCCATTTTGTATCTTCCCTGCTTTCTACTGTTAATATAATCATCATAATATGGTTGTAGATTTGTCTTTTTGAATTTGGCCAAGTAGCGATCCCTTTTCCTTACGAGGTTTAATATCTCGGAAGTTATCCATTTCCCTGACCGCTGACGTTGCTTCCAGAGACAATTTGTAACTTGGTAATGAGTGTTGCAACCGAGAACAGAGGATTTTTACGTGCTACGTACTTCAGCAATCTGCGGTCCCGTTCTGTGAGCTTCTGTGGCCTACCACTTCGCGGATGAGCCGTTGTTGCTGCTAATAACAGCACTTACAGTTGACCGGGGCAGCTCTAGCAGGTCAGAAATGTGATGAACTGACTTGTTGGAAAGGTGTCATCTTATGAAGGTACAATGTTGAAAGTCACTGAGCTCTTCAGTATGGGCTATTCTACTGCTAATGTTTGTCTATGGAGATTGCATGGCGATGTGCTCGATTTTGTACACTTGTCAGCAACGGGTGTGGCTGAATCTACTCATTTGAATGGGTGTCCACTTACGTTTGTGTATATACAGTATATATATAAGAAATACCTTATATACATAAGTATTGAGACCCATTGCTATGAGACTCGAAATTGAGCTCAGGTATTTCATTGATCATCCTTGAGATGTTTCTACAACTTGATTGGAGTCCAGCTGTGGTAAATTCAATTGATTGGACATGATTTGGAAAGGCACATACCTCTCTATATAAGGTCCCAGGCTTGACCTTTTCAGGTTTAGTGTTTTCAGGTTTTAGAGACCTCTCTGGAAATCTCTATGTTCTTTTTGGAATTAGATCAGCTGCGCCACATTGCCTCTAATTGGGGAGCCTATTTATGTTCAGCATTCCCACCTGTGTTCATTTGGTTTTGTGTGGATGCCAATTCATGGTCGCTGTCTCTCCTTAGTTCGGTTTTGGGATTATTATACGGAATAAAAGGAATGTCTTCGCACTACAGCTCTGCGTCTCGGGTCCTGTTTCCTAGCGATCGTCACACTAATTAATTGACTGATTTCCTTATATGAACTGTAACTCAGTAAAATCATAGAAACTGTTGCATGTTACGTTTATATTTTTGTTCAGCATAGATGGTACAATTATATTCTACACAATGACTGCTTGTTTTGTCACAAACTGATTTTAGGCCAACTATTTAAATTTTAGCAACCAGGAAATGGCTGAGTGATTTCTGCATAGCATAGTGTATCCTTAATGTAAATGTATACCATGTCACTGTACAAGCCACCGGGTTAAGCAATTATCAAAACATACTTTGTACCCTCACCCAGGTTCAGTGTTAAGTGCTAAAATGTTATTGATGACCCGTTTAAAAATGCTATACATTAAGAGGCTTGATATTATGTTTTTTTTTCTCTCAATATACCATTGCAAAGACGGTCGACATCCAAAACAAAGAAAGTGTTTGACTATGTTATGTTGGTCATGCGTCTGACAGAGAAGCAAATTCTTCTGAAGGAGATGGGACAGCACTGCCAGTACCTCACTGTCAGGCTTTCTCTGGTTCTGAACCCAAACGCAGATCAGACAAGGTAGGGGGGGTGAAAAAGGTGAGTATTTATTGATCACAATATAATAATGGAGATGGTTCGGCAGATGTGCAGACAGGGGAGTACAGATGATGGGGGGCTGAAGGTGTAGTCTTGTGTTCCATAGATGGTAGACGGGTCCGGTAGCCAGGCAGGAGAGACGGGAATTCCAGGTGAAAGTACTGAGGCAGAGAGAACAAGAAATCAGATGAGCAGGCAGACTGAGATGAACAAGGCAAACTGAAGATGGTAAATAACTCTGGTCTGATGAACAAACACAACATACGGAGTGTGACTAATGATCCGGCAGGAACTGGATGTCAGGTCTCGGCTTAAGTAGTGTTGTAATGATGATCAGGACCAGGTGTGATGATTGCTGACGAGGAACAGGTGAGAGCAGACTCAGGTGATCCTGGAATTCCCGCCTTACACTCGTTGCCCAGCAACCTGAACAGGGCACGTTCAGGAACACAACACAACAACAGACAGGAAAACAGGCTCACGGGGACGGGGTCGTGACACTCACGGAATAGGTCCAAACTGGCAGAAGTCTGAGGACACACAAAGTAAGTTAGTACAATTTTGAGGTGGCATTTCAAAACTATCGTTGGTGTAATGTGTCTTTTAGCGTGCAACCAAGGGACATGATTGACCAGCATCCCATTGACAGTACAACTAGGACATTTTTTTTTGTAACCGGGTTACTTCCACTCCTCAGCTCAAGCCTGTGCCCAGTTCTAAGCTGACTGCGCCTACCAGTAAAAACGGTGTACTTTTAGCCTACATTGTTTTGGGGGAAACGGTCAAGATTTCTATCCGGCCAACTTTCAAATGCAGAGACAAGACATAATGCGCCAATCACGCATCTTCATAGCTATGTTAATTTGCCTATAGGTCTTGGCTACATACCCATATAAAATAGGCTGATGTTGACCTAGGCCTATACAGTATGTAGAAAAACATTATTCTCTCTTGTAGGCTTTTGTGCATCATATTGCATTGGCCTATAGGCAACGTACTCGCATGATGAAGAACATGCGCGTCCATCTCACCGCCCTACTAGTTCTAGGCAAACATGATTACAAGGTGAAACACAAATCATGGCACTGCCATCTGCGTGACAATGAATTCAGTGCATCGTTGTCCATACATTTCCGACATAGACATAGCCTAGGCCTATGCTTTCAATGGGATCATGGTAAGGGTGCATTGGCTAATGGGCCTGCATGATTCAGTTTGAATTTAAAACATTTTTTCCCTTACCTATGCACTAATTCACTTCCATTCAATAATTCAAAACCATTAGATGGTGTTATTAGGAAGCTACAATGTAATCTTCACTCGTCAGACAGAGTTAAACAACCACTACACCGGCCACTAAAAGCAGCACTTCAAAAAAGTAGCTAACTTTTTTGTACCAATCCAATGCTTTTTATAAGCACAGTGGGAGTGAACTAACACCCATAAGGGAGAAGGCAGGATAATTGAAAGTAACTTTTATTTTGGGGTCTGAGGAAGAGCACACTGGCTGTGGCTGATATGCTTTTTATAAGCACAGTGGGAGTGAACTAACACCCATAAGGGAGAAGGCAGGATAATTGAAAGTAACTTTTATTTTGGGGTCTGAGGAAGAGCACACTGGCTGTGGCTGATATTCTAAAACAGACCCACACTAACAAATGACTTGTCAAATGGTTTTGTATGAATTGTTGTTTACTTTCAGTCACAAAGTACAGTGTATTTCTTACTTGGAAGCCCTCTGGTCCTCTTTTGACTTCTCTCCACTGCTATATACAGTGGGGAGAACAAGTATTTGATACACTGCCGATTTTGCAGGTTTTCCTACTTACAAAGCATGTAGAGGTCTGTAATTTGTATCATAGGTACACTTCAACTGTGAGTGACGGAATCTAAAAAAATATTCCAGAAAATCACATTGTATGATTTTTAAATAATTAATTTGCATTTTATTGCATGACATAAGTATTTGATCACCTACCAACCAGTAAGAATTCCGGCTCTCTCAGACCTGTTAGTTTTTCTTTAAGAAGCCCTGCTGTTCTCCACTCATTACCTGTATTAACTGCACCTGTTTGAACTCGTTACCTGTATAAAAGACACCTGTCCACACACTCAATCAAACAGACTCCAACCTCTCCACAATGGCCAAGACCAGAGAGCTGTGTAAGGACATCAGGGATAAAATTGTAGACCTGCACAAGGCTGGGATGGGCTACAGGACAATAGACAAGCAGCTTGGTGAGAAGGCAACAACTGTTAGCTCAATTATTAGTAAATGGAAGAAGTTCAAGATGACGGTCAATCTCCCGCGGTCTGGGGCACCATGCAAGATCTCACCTCGTGGGGCATCAAAGCTCATGAGGAAGGTGAGGGATCAGCCCAGAACTACACGGCAGGACCTGGTCAATGACCTGAAGAGAGCTGGGACCACAGTCTCAAAGAAAACCATTAGTAACACACTACGCCGTCATGGATTAAAATCCTGCAGCGCACGCAAGGTCCCCCTGCTCAAGCCAGCGCATGTCCAGGCCCGTCTGAAGTTTGCCAATGACCATCTGGATGATCCAGAGGAGGAATGGGAGAAGGTCATGTGGTCTGATGAGACAAAAATAGAGCTTTTTGGTCTAAACTCCACTCGCCGTGTTTGGAGGAAGAAGAAGGATGAGTACAACCCTAAGAACACCATCCCAACCGTGAAGCATGGAGGTGGAAACATCATTCTTTGAGGATGCTTTTCTGCAAAGGGGACAGGACGACTGCACCGTATTGAGGGGAGGATGGATGGGGCCATGTATCGCGAGATCTTGGCCAACAACCTCCTTCCCTCAGTAAGAGCATTGAAGATGGGTCGTGGCTGGGTCTTCCAGCATGACAACGACCCGAAACACACAGCCAGGGCAACTAAGGAGTGGCTCCGTAAGAAGCATCTCAAGGTCCTGGAGTGGCCTAGCCAGTCTCCAGACCTGAACCCAATAGAAAATCTTTGGAGGGAGCTGAAAGTCCGTATTGCCCAGCGACATCCCCGAAACCTGAAGGATCTGGATGGAGGAGTGGGCCAAAATCCCTGCTGCAGTGTGTGCAAACCTGGTCAAGAACTACAGGAAACGTATGATCTCTTTAATTGCAAACAAAGGATTCTGTACCAAATATGAAGTTCTGCTTTTCTGATGTATCAAATACTTATGTCATGCAATAAAATGCAAATTAATTACTTAAAAATCATACAATGTGATTTTCTGGATTTTTGTTTTAGATTCCGTCACTCACAGTTGAAGAGTACCTATGATAAAAATTGCAGACTTCTACATGCTTTGTAAGTGGGAAAACCTGCAAAATCGGCATTGTATCAAATACTTGTTCTCCCCACTGTATATATACAGTGGGGAGAACAAGTATTTGATACACTGCCGATTTTGCAGGTTTTCCCACTTACAAAGTATGTAGAAGTCTGTAATTTGTATCATAGGTACTCTTCAACTGTGAGTGACGGAATCTAAAACAAAAATCCAGAAAATCACATTCTATGATTTTTAAGTAATTAATTTTCATTTTATTGCATGACATAAGTATTTGATACATCAGAAAAGCAGAATTTAATATTTGGTACAGAAACCTTTGTTTGCAATTACAGAGATCATACGTTTCCTGTAGTTCTTGACCAGGTTTGCACACACTGCAGCAGGGATTTTGGCCCACTCCTCCATACAGATCCTTCAGGTTTCGGGGCTGTCACTGGGAAATACAGACTTTCAGCTCCCTCCAAAGATTTTCTATTGGGTTCAGGTCTGGAGACTGGCTAGGCCACTCCAGGACCTTGAGATGCTTCTTACGGAGCCACTCCTAAGTTGCCCTGGCTGTGTGTTTCGGGTCGTTGTCATGCTGGAAGACCCAGCCACGACCCATCTTCAATGCTCTTACTGAGGGAAGGAGGTTGTTGGCCAAGATCTCGCGATACATGGCCCCATCCATCCTCCCCTCAATACAGTGCAGTCGTCCTGTCCCCTTTGCAGAAAAGCATCGCCAAAGAATGATGTTTCCACCTCCATGCTTCACAGTTGGGATGGTGTTCTTGGGGTTGTACTCATCCTTCTTCTTCCTCAAAACACGGCGAGTGGAGTTTAGACCAAAAAGCTCTATTTTTGTCTCATCAGACCACATGACCTTCTCCCATTCCTCCTCTGGATCATCCAGATGGTCATTGGCAAACTTCAGACGGGCCTTGACATGCGCTGGCTTGAGCAGGGGGACCTTGCGTGCGCTGCTGGATTTTAATCCATGACGGCGTAGTGTGTTACTAATGGTTTTCTTTGAGACTGTGGTCCCAGCTCTCTTCAGGTCATTGACCAGGTCCTGCCGTGTAGTTCTGGGCTGATCCCTCACCTTCCTCATGATCATTGATGCCCCACGAGGTGAGATCTTGCATGGTGCCCCAGACCGAGGGAGATTGACCATCATCTTGAACTTCTTCCATTTTCTAATAATTGCGCCAACAGTTGTTGCCTTCTCACCAAGCTGCTTGCCTATTGTCCTGTAGCCCATCCCAGCCTTGTGCAGGTCTACAATTAAATCCCTGATGTCCTTACACAGCTCTCTGGTCTTGGCCATTGTGGAGAGGTTGGAGTCTGTTTGATTGAGTGTGTGGACAGGTGTCTTTTATACAGGTAACGACTTCAAACAGGTGCAGTTAATACAGGTAATGAGTGGAGAACAGGAGGGCTTCTTAAAGAAAAACTAACAGGTCTGTGAGAGCCGGAATTCTTACTGGTTGGTAGGTGATCAAATACTTATGTCATGCAATAAAATGCAAATTAATTATTTAAAAATCATACAATGTGATTTTCTGGATTTTTGTTTTAGATTCCGTCTCTCACAGTTGAAGTGTACCTATGATAAAAATTACAGACCTCTACATGCTTTGTAAGTAGGAAAACCTGCAAAATCGGCAGTGTATCAAATACTTGTTCTCCCCACTGTATATATTGGCTCCCGAGTGGCGCAGCGGTCTAAGGTACTGCATCTCCCATAGGGCGGCACACAATTGGCCCAGCGTCGTCCAGGTTTGGCCGGGGTAGATAAGAATTTGTTCTTAAATGACTTGCCTAGTTAAATACAGGTTAAATCAAATAAAAAATTAATAAATATCTGCCTCCTCTTTTCTCTCTAACTCTCCTGCGTCCCCCTCTCTCTGCTTTCCTCCTGCCTCGTTTATCTCCATCTCTCTGCTCTCCTCCTGCCTCCTCTCTCTCCATCTCTCTGCTTTCCTCCTGCCTTGTTTATCCCCCTCTCTCTGCTCTGCTCCTGCCTCCTCTCTCCATCTCTCTGCTCTCCTCCTGCCTCGTTTATCTCCATCTCTCTGCTCTCCTCCTGCCTCGTTTATCTCCGTCTCTCTGCTCTCCTCCTGCCTCGTTTATCTCCGTCTCTCTGCTCTCCTCCTGCCTCATTTATCCCCCTCTCTCTGCTCTGCTCCTGCCTCCTCTCTCTCCATCTCTCTGCTCTGCTCCTGCCTCCTCTCTCTCCATCTCTCTGCTCTCCTCCAGCCTCGTTTATCCCCCTCTCTCTGCTTTCCTCCTGCCTCATTTATCTCCCTCTCTCTGCTCTCCTCCTGCCTCCTCTCTCTCCATCTCTCTGCTCTGCTCCTGCCTCCTCTCTCTCCATCTCTCTGCCTTCCTCCTGCCTCCTCTCTCTCCATCTCTCTGCCTTCCTCCTGCCTCCTCTCTCTCCATCTCTCTGCCTTCCTCCTGCCTCCTCTCTCTCCATCTCTCCTGCTGCATCGTCTCTCGTCTCCTCCTCCTTGGAAGTTAAAACCATAGGTGGTTATGTTATCTAATACAGTAGTTCTAATTGATTCACTATGTATTATTCAATACTTATTACTTAAGTTGTTACAAACACAGGCCTCCATGTACCTTTGGGTAATGTGTACAGTAGTGTTTATACGTCAGATGGAAAGTTACAGCGCTGCATTTTTTTAACAGTATGGATATAAAGTTAGCATGGGAAATACATTTAAAAGGGTGAGCTTTCGAATAGTAGGTTACCGTTAATGTGACCATTATTTCATGATAAGCAGATATTTATTTGTGTAGCACATCTCGGTGTGACAATGACATACCTTTGAGGAACATCTAAAAAATGAAATTAATTTAGTCATATACTACCTGGGCCCCTGCTGGTATAGTGTTGTTGGGGCACTCGTACTGTCCCACCAAACCCCTCCTCTTTTCACATTTCCCCCATAGGAGGAGGGGCCTGTGGTCCAGAGCCTTCAACTTCTCAACCTGAGATATAAACCCGCTTGGTCTGCGTTTTCCTAAATAGCTGAAAGCACTTCTTTAGTTGAACCCTTTTCTCTACAATGTAAACGCAAACAAGCAACATAACATTAAAAAGGAAGCCTAATTAACATACAACCTAAAAAACAGCAGGCCTTGTCATTCGGTCAATGATCAAAAATACAACATAGTCCATGATAAATATACATATATACAATATACAATCGTACAATTATGAGGTCGGACTGTAAATTAGTGTTACATTATGATTATGGACAGGATATTTTTCAGACCATACACTATCACCTGACCAGGGAAACTGAATATACATATGTATGTATGTACAGTTGAAGATGGAAGTTTACATACACCTTAGCCAAATACATTTAAACTCAGTTTCTCACAATTCCTGACATTTAATCCTAGTAAAAATTCCCTGTCTTAGGTCAGTTAGGATCACCACTTTATTTTAAGAATGTGAAATGTCAGAATAATAGTAGAGAGAATTATTTATTTCAGCTTTTATTTCTTTCATCACATTCCCAGTGGGTCAGAAGTTTACATACACTCAATTAGTATTTGGTAGCATTGCCTTTAAATTGTTTAACTTGGGTCAAAAGTTTCGGGTAGCCTTCCACAAGCTTCCCACAATAAGTTGACAGAACTGGTGTAACTGAGTCAGGTTTGTAGGCCTCCTTGCATGCACACGCTTTTTTAGTTCTGCCCACAAATTTTCTACAGGATTGAGGTCAGGGCTTTGTGATGGACACTCCAATACCTTGACTTTGTTGTCCTTAAGCCATTTTGCCACAACTTTGGAAGTATGCTTGGGGTCATTGTCCACTTGGAAGACCCAGGGCGGATTGCAGAGGTCTTGAAAAAGAAGGGTCAACACTGCAAATATTGACTCTTTGCATAAACTGAATGTCATTGTAATTATACTTCAGTGTTACCATAGTAACTACTGACATAAACATCTAAGAACACTGAAGCAGCAAACTTTTGTGGAGACCAAAACTTTTGGCCACGACTGTATTTAGCCTATCAGGCTGTGACCACAGCGGGGACTGTGAAGTAACACAAACATAGGCACAGACACATGCTTACACACATGATAACATACGCACTATACACACACATATACTTGGATTTTGTGTTGTAGATATGTGGTAGTAGAGTAGGGGCCTGAGGGCACACACTTAGTGTGTTATGAAATCTGTTGTGAATGTATTGTAATGTTTTTAAAATTGGGGATCCATAATACATAAAAATACCTAGGGCTAATAATAACTCATAATAAAAAATAATAATAAATAACATTGTATTTTAATTATAGACTGTAATCTCCAAAAACTCTAATTCATTTGCAGTTAGGGTTAGGGTTAGGGTTAGGGTTAGACTTTAGAAAGGCAGGGCAAGATGGGTATAGGTCTATAACAGTTTGGTTCTAGAGTGTCCCCCCCACCCCCTTTTGAAGAGGGGGATGACCGCGGCAGCTTTCCAATCTCTAGGGATCTCAGACGATACGAAAGAGAGGTTGAACAGGCTAGTAATAGGGGTTGCAACAACTTTGGCTGATAATTTTAGAAAGAGAGGGTCCAGATTGTCTAGCCCAGCAGATTTGTAGGTGTCCAGATTTAGTAGCTCTTTCAAAACATCAGCTGTCTGGATTTGGGTGAAGGAGAAGCGGGGGGGGGCTTGGGCAGGACTGTGTGTATTTGTTCCTGACTTCCCTGAAAAGTTGCATATCGTGGGGGCTATTCAATGCTAATGCAGTACGCCACAGGATGTTTTTGTGTTGGTCAAGTGCAGTCAAGTCTGGGTGAACCAAGGGCTATATCTGTTCTTAGTTCTACATTTTTTTGAAAGGGGCATGCTTATATAGGATGGTGAGGAAAGCACTTTTAAAGAACAACCAGGCATCCTCTGACGGGATGAGGTCAATATCCTTCCAGGATACCTGGGCCAGGTCGATTAGAAAGGCCTGCTCGCAAAAGTGTTTTAGGGAGCGTTTGACAGTGATAAGGGGTGGTCGTTTGACCGCTGACCCATTACGAACGCAGGCAATGAGGCAGTGATCGCTGAGATCCTGGTTGAAAACAGAGGAGGTGTATTTGGAGGGCAAGTTAGTCAGGATGATATCTATGATGGTACCCATGTTTACGGATTTAGGGTTGTACCTGGTAGGTTCCTTGATAATTTGTGTAAGATTGAGGGGATCTATCTTAGATTGAAGGACACCCGTGGTGTTAAGCATATCCCAGTTTAAGTCACCTAACAGTACAAACTCTGAAGATAGATGGGGGACAATCAATTCACATATGGAGTCCAGGGCACAGCTGGGGGCTGAGGGGGGTCTGTAACAGGCGGCAACAGTGAGAGACTTATTTCTGGAAAGGTGGATTTTTAAGAGTAGAAGCTCAAACTGTTTGGGCACAGACCTGGACAGTATGACAGAACTCTGCAGGTTATCTCTGCAGTAGATTGCAACTCCGCCACCTTTGGCAGTTCTATCTTGACGGGAAATATTGTAGTTGGGGATGGACATTTCAGAATTTTTGGTGGCCTTCCTGAGCCAGAACTCAGACACAGCTAGGACATCCGGGTTGGCGGAGTGTGCTAAAGCAGTGAATAAATCAAAATTAGGGAGGAGGCTTCTGATGTTAACATGCAAGAAACCAAGGCTTTTACGGTTACAGAAGTCAACAAATGAGAGCCCCTGGGGAATAGCTGTAATGCTGGGGGCTACAGGACCTGGGTTTACCTCTACATCACCAGAGGAACACAGGAGGAGTAGGATACGGGTACGGCTAAAGGCTTTAAGAACTGGTCGTCTTGTGCGTTGGGTACAGAGAATAAAAGGAGCAGATTTCTGGGCGTGGTGGAATAGATTGAGGGCATAATATACAGACAGTGATATGGCAGGATGTGAGTTCAGTTGAGGTAAACCTAGGCGTTGGGTAATGATGAGAGAGGTAGCATCTCTGGAGACACCAGTTAAGCCAGGTGAGGTCTCCGCATGTGTGGGGGGTGAGACAAAGGAGCTATCTGGTGACTCAGGTGTTGTTTTGCCAGATTGAACTGTTCTCTTTAAAGTGTGTCTTCTATTCCGTTGGTTGCATTTCCATTGCCTTCTCTTGCTTCTTTGTTGTCTCTTTGTAAGATCAGAGATAGACTTCTCTTCTCCCATCTCTTTTTCTTCCAGTATCTGTCCCTGTCTATTTGCAGATGTTCCTGGTATCGTATAGGATAATTTTTTATTTTGTGTCTGTGCTGTTTTATGTGGCATCTAAATGTTACAAATAAAAATACTACTTAAGTTTAACTGGATTAAATTAATTGAACATGATTTAAGCCTAAAGTAAAAAAAAACAACATAAGATCATCTATTTTGGTCATTTCCACCACAGTTAAGTTTGATGGAAATGACATCACTGCCAAAGGACGGGTATATTTTGTCTATATCAAAACACATATTGATATAGATTTTATTTAATTGACTCTTTCTCTAGTAGATAACATTATGTAATGTGTAATTATTCATGTTTTCTCATAGCAAAACATAGCAGAAGATCAAAAGTCTGGGTCGGGGGCAAAACACTGAAAATTAGGTATAAAATGCATCTGAAAAATGTATGGTTTTAGTAGTTAAGCTAATGTTCTGTGGTTATGTTTACTTAAGTTGTCTTAGTTCAGGTTATGGGGGAGGGGGAAATGTTAGAGTGCAAACCGTTACCGAGCCTTGCATGGCCGGAGGTTAGGTTCATTGTTAATAATAGAATTTGTGGAATAAAGTGTGTGGTTCCTGGGGTCGTGCTGTGGGACACAGGAACTCTCTGTCAAACCAAGCTCTATCTCATGCCATCTTCCTTTGTCCCAGCTTGGGACATTACTATATAAATAATTAAAACATGTATTTAATACATACAAATCCTAAAAATTTACCCAGAGGACATAGAAGTGCCCGTAGTTGCAGAATCACCCAACTAACAGTCTTAAAATTCGAATAGTTATAAACTGTAAATTAAGCGTTTGCTCATTTGCTAGGCTAACCTTACCTTTCTGTTAAATTGTGGAACTCATTGGGGGGGGAAGCTGAGTTTGGCCTGAAGAATCAGGAAAATCATAGTTTGGGTGACGTCACCAATGCAGTTTAGACACTGTTTTCCTATCCTGTCGCCGTAGCAGTAATGTGCGAACTGTGGGCACGCGAAAGGTGATTTTGACGTGTGTATTCCACACTATTAAAGTATTTCTGCGTGGTATGCACGCGCCATTTGAGCGACTGCGTTGATTAAACATGGGAGGTTCGATAATGCTGCCTCTGGTATTGCACAGTATTATGAGATGCCCATTTCCTGCTAATTTATGATTTTGAGAGCTTCCCAAATGTTCCATAAATAAAACATGCCTCTAAAAACGGATTTAAAAGGCTCTACCTGCTGCCTTTACAAACAGTACCTTTCTCAAATAATATTTGGATTAAAGAAGTCTTTCTAAATTAGGCGCCAGTCTGGTGCTTTATTTAAAGAAATGAAGGCCATGGATCTCAACTTTGATGACAATTGTCAGTTCATTTAACCATACAATGCTGTTGCTGAGCCTGATTTTCCCCCAGTCTTCACACATACCTTTAATCCCTATAGTTTAAAGGTATGTGTTTGCTGTTAAATGTGAGGGCCCATAAATGGCCTGTGGATTTAGTTTGTGGCTAAATGCTTGAGATATTATGGGTTAGCACGCCCTCTTGTGACATAAACCTCACATTACAAAAGTATGGGACAGCTCACACAGCAGAGAAATCAAATTAATTTTGTGAAATCATTTCTAATACTTAAGCTGCGCTTGGTTTGCCTGGTACAGTGGGATCAATGGAAACCGCTGTGACATCACTCGTCCATATATGTATATAGTCTTAATTAATTCCTTACTTAGATTTGTGTGTATTGGATATATGTTGTGTAATTGTTAGATGTTATTTGATATATCTTACTGCACTGTCGGAGCTAGAAGCACAAGCATTTTGCTACAACCGCAATAACATCTGCTAAACACGTGTATGTGATTTGAGCTCTGGTTCACGGCCCACTCTTTTGAAACAAATAACAGCATAGCTGACAACAGGATATTGAAGGGAAATGAGCTGCCGGGCTGAACCTTCCTTTAAGATTTCAGTTTTTCTTTCCTGGGTTCAAGACCCGCAAGGAAAGTAGTACTGTTGCCGTTCACTAAAATCCCTGCAGTGGTGGGATGGTGTCTTGGGGGCCATTGGAGAAGCGTGTACACTTGAGGGACTTGGTATATTGAAGCGTGGGGACATGGTGTGCATGTGAGGGACTTAGAATAGCGAAGTGTAGGAGCACATAATCCCGGATGGAGAAAATATATTGCCTAGGTAATCCTGTTACAATCACACTTCCATCGAAGTCTTGTAAATCACTGTTGCACAATACAAAACAAAATCGATAGTGTGGTGGAAATGCTTTTTTAAATGTTCTATGTTAAAGGACGCCCCCCAGAGGAAATTGCCCCACTATTTTCAATGTACAGTAATTTCCTGTCGTAGAGATGAAATGCACAGACTAATTATACATATTCACCAATTGGGTGCGGGAATTTCCATGTGGAGTTGAAACACATAATTTACCTGTACAGTTAATTTAACCATACAAATATTCGTTTACCTGTTTATTTAACCAGACTGTATATTAAGTAAACTATTATTACACTCATTTATATCATAAGCACATTTAGCTATTTAAGTATATTTTTCTGCCATCGACCTGTATAGTATAGTTGTCTGCCTGCTTGCCTGCCTGCCTGCCTGCCTGCCTGCCTGCCTGCCTGCCTGCCTGCCTGCCTGCCTGCCTGCCTGCCTGCCTGCCTGCCAGCTGTCAGCTGTCAGCGTAGCTAGCTAGTGATGCTATAGTATCTTGCTAAACCTATCTAGCTAGCTAATGTTATCTGTTGTTGCTGGGGTTTTTTTAAACTAAAAGATTAGGCAGCTGGCTCTATGGCTGTTTATGGAACTGGATTTGTCATATACATTGAATTAGGAAAAACCACTAGCCTGTCTTTGACTTCGCCATCTATTGTTATCTCCAAAGTTATGTCATCTTCCATAAATCTGCCGTAATAGAAATAGCTATAAAGAATAAGATAATAATATGGATAAATATTGAAAGATGGCTGATATGCGTTTTTCTACATTGTAGAAAAACGCCCCTTTGCTCATCATAATGCAGCTGCAAATGACATGTAACTATAACTGACATCCGGGCAACTTTGAGAAAAAACACTTTATATTGGAGTTTTGCCTGTTGTTCACGTGAGTTTCTCCCCTCTCATTGGCTACCGGATCTTGCCTCATCCCGACTGCCTTACATTTCTGAAGCTATTATTTTCATTGTTAGAGTGACCACTTGAGTATCTGGTCAATATAATGGAGTGAAGCTGACTTTAGCGGTCAAAACCATTCATCTTTGGGGTGCCATATAGGTGTCATATCACGCAATTCTACCATTCATAAAATGTTTAGATTTAGATCATTTTTACTTTTGCACCCCCTATTGTTATTTGTTGGCTGTTTGGCTCATCAATTCCATGCTGGTGGGTGGTAACATCCAAATAAAACACCAGCCCTGAAACGAAACAGTCTGAAAAGAATGTGTATGTCACATCGCAGGAAAAGACACCACATTCCCACAGATTTGCATGAAGTGGGCGGTTCGGATTTGTCTCTTCAAGCCCAAATATATCATACTTTGACTAAAACAATGACTTATTCAATTAAATCGTTGTGCTACATCATAGGTAAGCTCTGGCCATCGTCTTTCAACTCTAAAAAGTGGATTTCTACTGGTGTGGAAAGATTAATTGATTGATTGAATAATTGATTGGATGGGATAATGTAGGACATGTTGGTTTGGTGTCTCTAGTTTGAATGGTTCAAGAGTTACTGTTGGTGGGTAATTAATTCATGTTAATGTATGTTAATTTATACAAATGTATATAGTTATGATTAGTGGCGATTCTAGCTTGTATGTCGCCCTGAGCGAACCCACCCTAACCCTAACCCTATTTATTTTCTGTACAGGCTTCCTTCTTCTCACTCTGTCATTTAGGTTAGTATTGTGGCGTAACTACAATGTTGTTGATCCATCCCCAGTTGAGATTTTAGCATGTAAATCTTGGTGGTGCAAAGAAAATATAAAAAGTGGGATGCATGGCTGAATTTGCACGTGTAAGCCAAGCGCCACCACTACTATCAGTAGCACTGTTTTTATTTTTATATAACCTTTATTTAGTTAAGAACAAATTCTTATTTATAATGACGGCCTACCTACAGGGTCAACACCTGGAGCAAATTAGGGTTAAGTGCCTTGCTCAAGGACACATCGACAGGTTTTTCACCTTGTAGGCACGGGTATTCAAACCAGCAACCTTTCGGTTACTGGCCCAACGATCTAACCACTAGACTACCTGCAACACTGTCAAAGCTGTACAAAAAAAGTCTGCAAACAATCACACACCGGCCACGAACTATGTGTTTACAATATTGCGTTGGTGTCAGGCTCTGGCCATAGAGAAGCAAATAGGCTTCTCTATGTAATTATGGTCAGAGTCTGACAGTGTCGTTCTTTTCTGTTTCTGTGTGGGGTTTAGGTTGGATCCCTAATTAGAGGGAGCTTCACCGCATTGTCTCTAATTAGGGATCCCATATATGTTGAGTCTGTCCTTCACTCGGGTGTGGGTCGTTATCGATGTATGTCGCAGTCACGGTTGAAGTAAGTGTGTTTTTTTACGTCCGTTCATTGGTGTGTTTTTTGAACGTGACGTTAGTCTATTCGTGTTTTTGTGTTGTTCTGTAGTTTGTCATTCGTTGTACTTTATACATAGTATTTAATTTCTTACATAGTATAAATAAAGATACAATGTCGAAGTACTATCCCTGCGCTGCGCCTTGGTCATTCCTACACCCACAGCGTGACAGTTGGTGAAAATAGACCAAATTATTACGCTACTAATAGCTTACTACACAACATACACTTAGTATTACTTAGCTACAGTATACATATCTTCCTGGCATATTACATCATTTATGCAGCAGCATACAAGACATTTTTGGACTCACCTTGCTCACATAAAATATGCCTTGTGGGCAAATTTTGTCATCAAACTTTGTCATCAGTCTGGCATTCTCTGGATTTATGGTGACACAAACATCACACAGCCACTCCACTAAATATCAGGCTAGTGATTGCTTTGCAATGCTTTCAGTTAGCCACTGATTCCTTCCAAACCACTCATTATTGAATTAGCGATTTCCAACTTGTGTAATGGGTAGGTCCAATGGCCGATGAGCACCGATACGTTTTATCTATAATTATTTATCTTCATATGACAAGTATTAAAAAGGATTTGCCAGTAGATTGTCGACTTGATTCATGATGATGACTGCTAGCTAAGAGTTTGAAAAGTAAGATGTTGACATGATCAGTCCAATCAAAGCTACTGTACATATATTGTGATTTGACATCATTTTATCTGTGGCCAACTTATAATGTAACTCTATGGCAGGACCCAAAGGGCTGAAATGTTCGATGTCTACTCTTACTAAGGCTTACTAAGGACTTACACTTGGCCTGTGACATAGAGTCCCCATGAGTGATAGAACACTGAGCCTCCGTATTTTCAGAAAGCACTGAGCTAGGCTGAAACACTGAGCTAGGCTGAAACACCTGCATTTTGGAGCTGCTTTACTCAAGAAAACACAAAAGAGACCATGTTTGTATGCGGCTGTATTAACTCAATGATATATATATATTTTTTTTTTACATAGTTTGCAAACTGATATGTGACACGTATTAATGCCAAAATAAAATAAAAAAAACAGGCAAGGCCAATGTGTTGTGTGTGTGTATAGATAGATAGATAGATAGATAGATAGATAGATAGATAGATAGATAGATAGATAGATAGATAGATAGATAGATAGATAGATAGATAGATAGATAGATAGATAGATAGATAGATAGATAGATAGATAGATAGATAGATAGATAGATAGATAGATAGATAGATAGATAGATAGATAGATAGATACTGTATATATACATTTTCTATTTTGCTAAATCCATCCTCAGTTCTCTCCTTTCACAGCCATTCAACTCTGTAACTGTTTTAAAGTCACCATTGGCCTCATGGTGAAAACCCTGAGCGGTTTCCTTCCTCTCCGGCAACTGAGTTAGGAACGATGCTCAAAGGGATATTCAATGTCTTTTTTTTTTCTTCATCTATCAATAGGTGCCCTTCTTTTTTCGAGGCATTGGAAAACCTCCCTGGTATTTGTAGTTGAATCTGTGTTGAAATTCACTTCTCAACTGAGGGACCTTACATATAATTGTATGTCTGGGGTACAGAGATGAGGTTACATACTATTATTGCAGACATAATGAGTCCATGCAACTTATTATGTGACATGTTAAACACTTTTTTACTCCTGAATTAATTTAGAAATACTATAACAAAGGAGTTGAATACTTATTGACTCAAGACATTTCTGCTTTTCATTTTTTCTTAATTTGTTAACATAAAAAACATAATTACACTTTGACATTGTATGTGTTATTATTACTACTAATAACAATAAGAGTATGTAATAAATCTAGAGTTGTGCTTTCCCTTCAGCAAGAGACCTAAATATTGAAAGCATTTAATGAGAACTAAAAGGTGTGAAACATGAGAATATTGTCACATTTACATTGTGTAATTTATTGACGGTCCCTAACTAGCCCTAAAGGTAAGCTATCCAAAGTCAAACCAACTTAGCCACTGTGGCACACCAGCCGGCTGAAGCTAATTAGCGAAAGCAGCTAACCGTTTCCTAAAGCATCAGAAGGGTGAATGACTGTAACTGTGTACTGTTGAAGAATAAAATGCTGAAAGAAATGTCCCCTCGGGATCAATAAAGTACCTATCTAATTAAAAATGTGTTAGAAGAAATGACCATTACAGCAGCAACATTAACATCCTGGTATCAATATTAAGACTTCCGGTTTTCCGATTTTGCCTTCAAAATAAAATTCTGCGGTAAAACGCTATGTGTATGATACGAAATCAATCATTTTTGCAGCTAAACTAAAAGAGAATTACTACTTTATATAAAATAAATATCTCGTTATGATATAAATAATATCCCTATTTGCTCCCGAGTGGCGCAGTGGTATAAGGCACTGCATCTCAGTGCAAGAGGCGTCACTGCAGTCCCTGGTTCAAATCCAGGCTGTATCACAATCTGGCCGTGATTGGGAGTCCCATAGGGCGGCGCACAATTGGCCCTGCGTTGTCTGAGTTTGACCTGCGTTGGCGGAATTTGTTCTTAATTGAATTTCCTATTTAAATAAAGGTAAAATTAACCACTTTATTTTACACACAGACTGATCATATAGATCATATTCTTTGTTGTTTAATTAGTAAAAACCTGCATGTTTCGGTACAAAAACAAATGGTCACCTTTTTGGGCCCTCACCAGTTTGCATCCCTGACACTCTTGGCATTCTCTCAACCAGCTTCACCTGTAATGCTTTTCCAACAGTCTATGCTGAGCACTTGCTGGCTGCTTTTCGTTCACTCTGCCGTCCAACCAATCCCAAACCATCTCAATTGGGTTAAGGTCGGGCAATTGTGGAGGCCAGGTCATCTGATGCAGCACTCCCATCACTGGAGGTGTTTTGGGTCATTGTCCTGTTGAAAAACAAATGAGAGTCCCACTAAGCGCAAACCAGATGGGATGGCTTATCGCTGCAGAATGCTGTGGTAGCCATTCTGGTTAAGTATGCCTTGAATTCTAAATAAATCACAGACAGTGTCACCAACAAAGCACGATCACACCTCCTCCTGCTTCACGGTGGGAACCACACATGCAGAGATCATCCGTTCACCTACTCACAAAGACATGGCGGTTGGAACCAAAAATCTCAAATTTGGACTCATCAGACCAAAGGACAAATTTCCACCGGTCTAATGTCCATTGCTCGTGTTTCTTGGCCCAAGCAAGTCTCTTCTTCTTATTGGTGTCCTTTAGTAGTGGTTTCTTTGCAGCAATTCGACCTCGAAAGCCTGATTCACACAGTGTCCTCTGAACAGTTGATGTTGAGATGTATTACGGCTTGACTGACCTTCATGTCTCTTAAAGTAATGATGGACTGTAGTTTCTCTTTGCTTATTTGAGCTGCTGTTGCCATAATATGGACTTGGGCTTTTACCATCTTCTGTATACCACCACTAACTTGTCACAACACAACTGATTGGCTCAAACGCATTAAGAAGGAAAGAAATTCAACAAATTAACTTTTAACAAGGCCCACCTGTTAATTGAAATTTATTCCAGGTGACCTCCTCATCAAGCTGGTTGTGAGAATGCCAAGAGTGTACAAAGCTGTCATTAAGGCAAAGAGTGGCTACTTTGAAGAATCTAATTGAATCTGGTTACTACATGATTCCATATGTGTTATTTCATAGCTCTGTACATGAGTATGTATATACAGACCTGTATGAATAAATAGGTCCTGAGTGGATGAGTGCTGACGGACCAGAGTTACTCACGGATGGATGCATAATTGTTAAACTAGGTCCTAGCACCCCAACAGTTCCAGATCTATGTTGCCGACGGCACGGCACCCCGGTGAGGCATTATATAGTCTCATAGCCGCCGGCAGGAAGGACCTCCTGTAGCGCTCTCTGGCACACCGTGGTGGGATCAGTCTGTGACTGAAAGTGCTCCTCTGCGTCATAACCATAGCGTGCAGAGGGTGGGTGACGTTGTCCATGATGGCCAGCAGTTTGGCCAGGATCCGTCTCTCCGCCACCTCCTCTAGAGTGTCAAGGCTCATCCCCAGGACAGAGCTAGCCTTCCTGATCAGCTTATTTACCTGTGAAGCATCACCGGCTTTGATGTTTGCTCCCCAGCACACCACTGCAAAAAAGACTGGTAGAAGGTATGCAGTAGTTTACTGCACACGTTGAAGGACCTGAGCCTCCTCAGAAAGTAGAGTCGGCTCTGGCCCTTTTTGTACAGGGCCCCGGTGTTACCAGCCCATTCCAGTCTGTTGTCCATATGGACACCCAGGAACTTGTATGACTCAACCATATCCACATCCATCCACATCCAGTTGGTTCTCTCTTCTGAACAATATTGCCAGGCGAAATGCCAGGCGAAATCTCACATCATTAGCTCATTGTTATGGAGGTATCCCCTAACATTCACTAGAAAACCGCTTAAACGAACACAAAATGAAGTACATTTGCTGTTGTTCTGGCTGCATCGTTTGAAGTGACTGTCTTAGCCGAAGTTGGCTAGCTAGCAAGCAAGGTATAAGAACGCTGCCAACCATCATGGCAACGGAACATTTACAACGTATGACTGGGTCGCGTCCATAAATAAAGTAACAACTTGGTCGAGTCTCTGGTAACCGATAGAACGAACGACCAGACGGGTTCAGCAAACCTAGATTTGTGTCGGGACTATATCTGGTGGAAGGATTAAATAGTATGAATAAATTCATCAAAACAAAATGTATGAAAATATGTCAACAAAACCCGTCAAAATATATCCTCCAAACACCGTTATAGTTAGCATGATCTAAATTTAATTATCACTTAGTTTGCAGGTGTGCCAGTTGTTTCGTAGTTCCAATGGCAACAGGGATGAGTCTGACACTGTGCTTCCTAACACTTCGCCACAAGAGACCAAAGGGGCGCTACATCATCTGGCCCCGCATTGACCAGAAGTTCTGCTTCAAAGCCATGATCACTGCAGGTTAGGCACTAACATTAACATGTTCTGCTCTTAACCGTCAATCTACAGTTTATTGCCTGATTGTTATTCTTGCAATAGATGTATCAGTTCAGTTGGATTTGAAAAATGACTTCCCTTTTCTAAGATGAGCTGGTTAACATGCATGCTATACCGGATGCATGGGGCCTAACTTTTTCAGAGTGTTACATGCTCCCATTATTTAAAATGAAACCTCGCAGAAAACTACTCTTGCTTTCTATATTCGTCTCACGGCTCTGTGAACACTTGATCATGTATCTCTACTCGTTCCGTCTATTTATGCCCCTACTGTTTTCACGCTACCCCAGTGTAGCTCCCCGTAAGGCAACTCTTGTCCAACATTGACCACTCTCTTGCGCCTTGTAACCATGGACAGGGTTTGAACCTGTGGTGGTTGAGAACATTTTGGAGGGCGATGAGCTGAGAACAGATCTGGAGGCGGTGGATCGTAAGGTGCAAGAGCTGGGAGCTGAGAACATCCTTTGCGTCCACTCCACTACTTCCTGCTTTGCCCCACGTGTCCCCGACAGGTATGCCTTGTCCTCAAGCCATCCAATCATGGTTCAATAGAGCTGTGAAAAGTATTCAGACCCTTTACTCAGTACTTTATTAAGTATTCAGACCCTTTACTCAGTACTTTATTAAGTATTCAGACCCTTTACTCAGTACTTTATTAAGTATTCAGACCCTTTACTCAGTACTTTATTAAGTATTCAGACCCTTTACTCAGTACTTTGTTGAAGCACCTTTTGGCAGTGATTACAGCATAGAGTCTTCTTGGGTATAACACTACTAGCTTGGCACACCTGTATTTGGGGAGTTTCTCCCATTCTTCTCTGCAGATCCTCTCAAGCTCTGTCAGGTTGGATGGGGAGCGTTGCTGCACAGCTATTTTCAGGTCTCTCCAGAGATGTTCAATCGGGTTCAAGTCCGGGCTCTGGATTGACTTGGCTGTGTGCTTAGGGTCGTTGCCTGCTGGAAGGTGAACCTTCGCCCCAGTTTGAGGTCCTGTGCACTCTGTAGCAGGTTTTCATCAAGGATCTCTCTGTACTTTGCTCCGTTCATCTTTGCCTCGATCCTGACTAGTCTCCCAGTCCCTGCCCATGAAAAACATCCCCACAGCATGATGCTGCCACCATCATGCTTCACCGTAGGGATGGTGGCAGGTTTCCTCCAGATGTGACGCTTGGCATTCAGACCAAAGAGTTCAATCTTGGTTTCATCAGACCAGAGAATCTTGTTTCTCATGGTATGAGAGTCCTTTAGGTGCCTTTTGGCAAACCAAGATTGAACATGTGCCTTTTAGTGAGGAGTGGCTTCCGACTGGTCGCTCTACCATGAATGCCTGATTGGTGGAGCGCTGCAGAGATGGTTGTCCTTCTAGAACGTTCCAAACTTCCTCCATTTAAGAATAATGGAGGTCACTGTGTTCTTGGGGACCTTCAATGCTGCAGAAATGTTTTGGTACCCTTCCCCAGATCTGTGCCTCGACACAATCCTGTCTCAGAGCTCTACGGACAATTCCTTCGACCTCATGGCTTGGGTTGTGCTCTGACAGACACTGTCAACTGTGGGACCTTATATAGACAGGTGTGTGCCTTTCCAAATCATGTCCAATCAATTTAATTTACCACAGGTGGACTCTAATCAAGTTGTAGAAACATCTCAAGGATGATCAATACATTTGCTAAAAAATAAAAAATAAAAATGTTTTTACTTTGTCATTATGGTGTATTGTGTGTAGGTTGATGAGGGTGGGAAATTATTTAATACATTTTAAAATAAGGCTGTAATGTAACAAAATGTGGAAAAAGGAAAGGGGTCTGAATGCTTTATGAATGCACTTTTTTTTAATACGTTGCAAAGTTTGGTTATTTCTATAATCTCATTAGGGGGCTTGTGTGGGAAGAATCGATCCCTTTGTACAAAGCCTGGACAAAAACATTAATGGTTCCAGTAGGTGGTGCCATAATTCCTGGTTTCAGTGAGTCTTTCATTCAGGAGATCAGCAGAATGTATCCAGGTTAGTGCGGTTTAAAATCCGTAAGGACCATCTGTGTTTGACCAGGCCTGAAACAGTGTTAGAAAATGTTGTGTAAAGTTGCTATTATCTGTATTAGTTACTGTGAGGCTCAGGTAGTGTAATTGTTCAGCCATCAGCGGTTGGTAGCTCAGGGTCTCGATCCAACTCCTACTTGTTGTGTAGGATTTTATTCCAGCCTAGCAATTAATCACCAGTTTCAAATAATCAACGTGTCATGAAATCAGGTATCCTTGTGCTAGGCTATAATAAAGACCTGCATGTGGCTAGTATGTGTTGTAGGATATGTTGCCTACAATATGAGAATAGAATAAACAAAGATTTCCATTTCCAACTATATCAAGTGAGTACTTGTCCCCTTTTTTCTTTGTGATCGACTGTTGACGTCAAGCTCCCTTTTTCAGTTTTTGCAAGAATACAGACTTCAGCGTATTCCTTCCATTCCTCTGTAATAAAGTTCTCACTGGATTGGAGTTGGAGACCACTGAGATAGATTTTAAGCATTCAAAGCCATAATAATGAGCTAATAATTCAATTATTACATGAATTGGAACCTATTAAAGAACCGAATGGTTGAGAGGAACTGATATTGATACCAATATCGATACAATCCTAGGAAGGGTTCAGGTTAGAAAGTTTGTCTGACTGCCCTTTTGTTCCCAGGTCGAGCATCATCTCATCGTCCCTAGACGTGCTCATCACCCTGCTCACCCTGCTCACCCTGGGAGCCAGCGGCTACAGGAAACTCCTGGCAGAGCAGAAGGTGAGATTGATTAGCATGTATTTTGGGGGACGATTATCGGCACTCTGTGTTCTCTACATGTGTAAACTTGCTCCAGGTTCTGACCCTGTAGGTAGGCCGTCATTGTAAAATAAGAATTTGTTCTTAACTGACTTGCCTCGTTAAATAAAGGTTAAACAAAATAAAAACTCACTGAAAGAAAGTAAGTAGAGGGGCGACAGCAAGGAGAAATTAATTCAAGTGAAGCTTAGGAGTTTACAAAATGGTCCCTGTTGGCTCCATTTACTAAAGTAGAGCTAACAACACAGTATACTAAAACCCTTTATGTACTGCAACAGTCCCAGACACTCCAAGGCAATATATGTGGAAAAGGGATAAAAATAGCTCTTGTATTTTGCACTGGAAATTCTGCGCTGGTCTCCCCAGCCAGTATTCGGTTACATCAAACATGGTTTGATGGTTTTGATGTCTTCTCTATTATTCTACAATGTAGAAAATAGTAAAACATTAAGAAAAACCCTTGAATGAGTAGGTGTGTCCAAACTTTTGACTGGTGCTGTATATACAAAGAAATGTCAATAGAAAAACATGAAATGCAACTAGTTTACTATCATTACAACTTCAATTTGAAGTGATTGGTATTTGCTGTGTAGTTGGTTGTCTCTTCTGAACAATATTCTATGCCAGGCGAAATCTCACATCATTAGCTCATTGTTATGGAGGTATCCCCAAACATTCACTAGAAAACCGCTTAAACGAACACAAAATGCAGTACATTTGCTGTTGTTCTGGCTGCATCGTTTGAAGTGACTGTCTTAGCCGAAGTTGGCTAGCTAGCAAGCAAGGTATAACAAGGCTGCCAACCATCATGGCAACGGAACATTTACAACGTATGACTGGGTCGCGTCCATAAATTCTGCGCTGGTCTCCCCAGCCAGTATTCGGTTACATCAACCATGGTTCTTGTGTGTCACCATAAAAGGTTGATTCTTATGGTATGCCATACAATGTCCATAATGCTATCAGCGTAATGTTTGATCGAATCCACCCAGGAAATACCTCTTGCCTCACATGACCCGGCTATCGATATCTATTGGTTCGTATGATCAGTATTTGATGTCTGAACCAGGTTACGGCCGCGTTGGAGTGAATCAAAGCCCTATTATGGATTAATTGTGACTGACTGATCTTCAAATAGTAATGAGTAGTTACGATGCAAGATGTTTTGTAGATCAGTCAGCCTTGACTCTCAATAAAACTCGGCTGCAATGTTGAACACGGCCATTAATAATATCTGCAGCTTAGTGAATTCATAACATACCCTTGCGAGTCAACCGCTTTGAATAATTTAAGTCATAAAAGGAATCTTTCTTATTATGAGCTGGTATACCTTGAGCTACGGAAGTGAGCACTGTAAAGTAGGGAACACACAGGACTAATGATTGGTCAAAAATTGACCATTGCCCATAGTCCCCGGGTTTGTGTTCCACACAATTCCCAGTGGTTGGCTGACGTTGCTGATTCAACAATCTTGGTTAGCATTCGGTGTGGAAAGTCATCCAAAAAAACAACTGGCCGACCAGTGCTGAATCCTTTTGGTCTGTTCGACTTTGGGGCCATACTTGGAACATTAGAAAAATATTAAGTTCAAGGTTAACTTTAAGCATCAGCCAATTAAAATGGTTGACATAGTGTCACGGAATAGAACGCTAAATAGCAGCTGGTCCCATCAGAAAACCTGGCACATGTTAGCCCTATGCTAACATCACCAGGTGGCAGTGATTATTTCCTGTAACAACTTCCTCATCAGCCAATCAAAGACATTACACTTTTTCTCCACAAAACAATGGCATTTCTTAAAATGGGTCAACTGGGCCACCAGAGGGATTTTGTAAACCTCCAAAGTCAAGGTGTACTTTTGTTTCACAAGTACCAATATTTTGCATGATGTATCCTTTGTTAGGCTACTAACTAAATCAAATCTAATCAAATGTTATTGGTCACATACACGTGTTTAGCAGATGATGTATATCACAATTACAGTGAGTCAGAAGTTTAAATACACTAAGTTGACTGTCTTTAAACAGCTTGGAGAATTCCAGAAATGTATGTCATGTCTTTAGACAGCTTCTGATTGGCTAATTGACATCATTTGAGTCAATTGGAGGTGTACCTGTGGATGTATTTTAAGGCCTACCTTCAAAATCAGTGCCTCTTTGCTCGACATCAAGTGAAAATCAAAAGAAATCAGCCAAGACCTCAGAAAAACAATTGTAGAGCCTGGGTGCACAAGTCTGGTTCATCCTTGGGAGCAATTTCCAAACGCCTGAAGGTACCACACCCATCTGTACAAACAATAGTACGCAAGTATAAACACCATGGGACCACGCAGCCGTCATAACGCTCAGGAAGGAGTTTGGTGGGACGACATATCCTAGGTAGTTTGCCAGAGGTCTGGAATTTTCATCGGACAGAGGAAGGATGTACTTTGAATTGCTTGGAAATGGATTTGGAACCCCTCCCAGACTCATGGGCATCAATAATCTTTATTCTGAGGGCCTCGGGTTGGTCTTTTGATCTTTGAATGATGTGTTACCACACACCCATATGGTTAAGACCAGACCAATTTTCTCTCTAATGTTTTCTAATAATTTGCACCTGTTTTGGTACCTAATTCACATAATTTAGGCATTTTATGTGATGGTAAAGGTAGGGGTGTACTAACATTTTCCCCATAGGAAAACCTTATCTGTCAATAGTGTTGAAGTGAACCTATCCATCTGTCCAAATATGTAAAAAAAAATAAAGAACTTTCCAGGGGGTGTACTTACTTTTTCTCATAAACACACAAACACACACACACACACACACACACACATACGAAGCTAAATAAATGGTCTACTACTTCTGGCCATGGATGGCAGAGAGAACACCAGTTCCTGCGTGCTCATGAAAAACAATAAGTGCTCTAAACAGCTGACTGACAAAAGCAGTCAATGGATAAATCTAATGCTAATGTTGAATCCAGATCCGAGCTATCTGTTTGAACAACTGGCAAACAGCTCGGACACGATAACATAATCACTAAACACACACGTACACACGGATCTTGTGTTGTCGAGATGTAGTAGTAGAGTAGAGGGCCTGAACACTTAACGTGTTGTGGAATCTGTTGTGTGTATTGTAAAAAAAAAAAAAATTGTATAGCTGCCTTAATTTTGTCCCCGTAAGAGTAGCTTAGCTAAAAGGGATCCATAATAAATACAAATGCATTGGCTATTTTTATCAAGGACGCAAATGTACAAAGTAAAATCGATGCATTCAGGAGCTCAGCTCAGGCCAAAACTCAGCACTACTGAGCGGACAGCGCCGACACATAGAAATAAATGGTTTAAACCATGACCGAGAGGCATTCTTCTTGGTGCGATGAGGGGAGCGGGTTTTCAAAATGCTTTCACATAGCGCTATTATACCTTTATAAAATGGTCAGATTATTATCTTGTTTTTTACAGACTACCAAAAAATAAGTGAAAGAAGACGGCCATGTAGACAGAAGGCTGTTTGGCTCATCTCAGTCACGAAAAGGGGACTGGGAGACTATTAACTTAAACCCAGCTGGAAAAAGTGGATTTCTATTGACGTTGGCATTTTAAAAAGTGTGAGGTGGGATCAGATCGGTACAGAATTGTCCAATGAGGTTGTGGGGTGAGCCCAAGCACGTGCATGTCTTTTGTACACAACTTTCGGGGACTCCATTCGGCTCTTGGGCGCTGCTTTCGGAACTACTGGCTAAAAACATACAAAAGTTATGAAAAGCCTCTCTAAAATCCTCAGCTAAAGATCCTATCAACCCTGAGATTACACTTTGTATAATAACGTGTAACCTCAACTATATTACAATGTAATTACACAGCAGATCCTATGTACATACAATGTTACAACAGTTATAACTGTGTATTAACATTGGTATAAGAACGTCTTAAGGTTAAGTATTTCCCTTGATATTGTTACTGGGATCTTATTTTACCACTGCGTTACATAATTTGAGCCATACATTCTGCTCAAACAATTCCTCCATTATTGAGACAACTCAATGCTTACCCCTTACAAGTACTCCAGTTTATTTTGTGCAATTTCCAATACAATACTAACATGTGCCTTGTATGATTCACCCTTATATGCAATTAACTCTTTTCAACATTTTAGTTCTCAAAAGGGCTGGAAATCAAGAACACTTAGTCAGCACTTCTGCCATAACTTAAGCAATGGCTAAAACACTGTTCCTTCCCTGCAATAATGGATCCCAGTGGTGGAAAAGTGATGCAATCACAGCCCAGTCTCCTTTCCCCTCGTTTATCAGTGTGTGAACACATTATTATTATTATTATGTATTTTTATTTTATTTAACTAGGCAAGTCTGTTAAGAACAAATTCTTATTTACAATGACGGCCTACACCGGGCCAAACACGAACGACGCTGGGCCAATTGTGCGCCGCCCCGTGGGACTCGGCCGGTTGTGATACAGTGCCTTAGACCGCTGCGCCACTCGGGATCCCTGTATTTATAGGTGGGATATTGTTTTTCAATGTCAGAGACCAGGCAAGACTGAACGTGCATAAAGAAAGGGAAAGTATCTCCAATGTTTTGACAGCTAAGCTGTCTTCATCAGGCTGCATAGATCCCCAAATGTTTATTTATTTGTAAGCGCTATATAAATAAATGTATTTTTGGTATTATAACGCTAGCACAGTTGGGGAATGGGAGTTCAAAGGAGTGAAAACTATCACTTGAGGACTAAATCAGTCTGGTTACCATCTGAGGGACCGGTCAGCATCATCCCCGGGACCGGTGCCGGTCACAGACCAGAGGTTGAGAAACACTGGTCTATGTGGAGGAAAACTGCTAGACAAGCAATGCAGCTGACGGAGAGCGTGGGAGGCTAATGCTATTTATATCTATCTCTATGTGCGTGGCCTGAAGGAGATGTACGCCTACCTGGCGCAGGAACTGAAAAGGCTTGCTGAGGCTCATGGGAAGAGACTGCTGCACAGCCCATACAAACCCATATCACTGGATAAGATACAGCCCATACAACCCCATATCACTGGGTAAGATACAGAGCACACGACTCCATAGCAGTGGGTAAGATGCCTCTTACACAACCCTTATCACAGCTCCATATACACCTTCATATACAACTCCTTATCTATGGATTAGCCCTAAATTACTAGATCTGAGGCATGGCAATTCTTAAGTCAGAGTAAAGTTGCTTTCACATTACACAATATTCATGTTCGTACGATATTCTTAGTTTAGGGCGTGTCCTATGGGAATATTGGAGAAAGATAGTTTATGTGTAGTGTGAACGTTTCTACGAACGCTGTCTGCGTCCAATGTTTGTACGTGTTTGTAAATCAAAACATGATTGATTGTCCCCAATGCAAATTCCATAAATGTTCTATATTTCGACTTGGCGTGAAAGGTAATATTTCTCCAAATTCGTGTTAGCTATTTTTTGTTATTTTCTCTCCATCGTCAGTCCTTGTAAGCTTGCAACTAATATAAAGCTTTAACTCAAGTAAAGTTCAAACCAGCTAGCGTCTGCATGTCACAGCACTTTTCTGCTCGAACATTGCTTCTATATCTGTAAAGTTGGGGACTCATGACAAAGTGAAAGGTGTACATTTCCTGTGAATGCCAATGTTGTCATGACCTTCTGTTCGTCCCTGTTTTCATGTAGCCATGTCTCTGGATGGCCTCCAGACACAGAGTGACAAGGCTGTGACTCAACTGGGCTCCATGCTGTTCACCAGGCAGGTGTCTGGGGCCAGGTAATCATCCCCATTGGCCAGATGCCAGAGTCTGCTTTGTGGAAGAGGGAGGTAGAATGATGAGGATGAGAGGCTGAATCTCAATAGCTTGTGCTTGACACCCAATCCGAAATGAACCCCTAACCCCTACCCAGAAACAAATAATTTATTTACACAGGGAGTCAACATTGACACCCATGTCTATGTTTTTTAAACTTTTATTTAGACGGGGGGGGGGGGGGGGGGGTCTCATTCTCAAGGGAGCCCTGTGAACACGAACACACAATTAAATACGACATAAAGCAAAATTACGTCAACGCAATGCAATAAACACAACCAGATTAGTCAAAAGAAACTATCACATCATCTCCCTCAAAATGGATCTATACTGTCCAATGGGGACCATCGAGTCCAGCTTCAAGTTGACCTGAAGGCTATTCCACGAGCTGGGGGCAAAAAAACAAAAAGCATTTTTCCCAGCCAGTCCAGAGAGCGGGTCTGGAAAGTTCTGGATCTCCATTTTAATATGTGAGCTGAGGTAGTGGGGGAGTCTCTGAAGAACCGCTTTGTATACAAAAAGTAGCCAGTGCTTGTCCCTTCTGGTAGTCAGAGACTCCCAGTCAATAGAACTATGGCATTGCTTTAACAATCTTCCTTCTAGTTTCCAAAGCCAGGATTTATTTCTATAAAAGAAAGCAATCTTAATTTTCTGCTTTTTTAGTCAGTTTTTCAATATGTGTTTTAAAAGACAATGTATTATAAATCCAAATACCCAAGTACTTATAATGGAGAACTTACTCAATTTGGGCTCCCTTTAATACACAGGTCCTCAGGCTCAATATTACCAGACCTAATACACAGGTCCTCAGGCTCAATATTACCAGACCTAATACACAGGTCCTCAGGCTCAATATTACCAGACCTAATACACAGGTCTTCAGGGTCAATATTACCAGACCTAATACACAGGTCTTCAGGGTCAATATTACCAGACCTAATACACAGGTCTTCAGGGTCAATATTACCAGACCTAATACACAGGTCCTCAGGCTCAATATTACCAGACCTAATACACAGGTCCTCAGGCTCAATATTACCAGACCTAATACACAGGTCCTCAGGCTCAATATTACCAGACCTAATACACAGGTCCTCAGGGACAATATTACCAGACCTAATACACAGGTCCTCAGGGTCAATATTACCAGACCTAATACACAGGTCTTCAGGGTCAATATTACCAGACCTAATACACAGGTCCTCAGGCTCAATATTACCAGACCTAATACACAGGTCCTCAGGCTCAATATTACCAGACCTAATACACAGGTCCTCAGGGTCAATATTACTTAACCTAATACACAGGTCCTCAGGGTCAATATTACTTAACCTAATACACAGGTCCTCAGGGTCAATATTACCAGACCTAGAGAACAACATACGTGTGGTTTTATTAGGATTTAGCACTAGTTTAGTTTAAGATTCGTAAGCAATTTTTTAATTGAGTCAAAACCATGTTGAAGGTCATGAATGGCTTGCTGTACTGAGTGGGCACAGGAGTAAATAACTATAATCTGCGTAGAGATGTTAAAACAGGTTTTAACAGATAGACCAATATTATTTATATAAATAGCGAAGAGAACAGGGCCTAAAATTGACCCCTGCGGCACACCTTTCATAATATTGAGGAAACTGCATTTGATACCATCAGTAAGCACACATTGTGTCCTGTCCATTAGATCGTTTTTTAACCATTTGCAAGATGCCTGATCTAGACCTATTTCAGACAGCTTTTTGAACAAGTAAGAAATGGTCAAACTGTATCAAACACCATCGACAGGTCAATAAGGCAGCATAATGATTTTTATAGTCTAAACAATATAGCACATCATCTAAGACAAGTGTGGCCGCTGAAACAGTGCTATGTCCAGGTCTTAAACCAGATTGGTGCTCATTAATATTAGACCAATATCCATCCTGCCCTGCCTTTCTAAAGTTTTCGAAAGCCAAGTTAACAAACAGATAACTGACCACTTCGAATCCCACCGTACCTTCTCTGCTATGCAATCTGGTTTCCGAGCTGGTCATGGGTGCACCTCAGCTACGCTCAAGGTACTGAACGATATCATAACCGCCATCGATAAAAGACAGTACTGTGCAGCCGTTTTCATCGACCTGGCCAAGGCTTTCGACTCTGTCAATCACCGCATTCTTATTGGCAGACTCAACAGCCTTGGTTTCTCAAGTGACTGCCTTGCTTGGTTCTCTAACTACTTTGCAGACAGAGTTCAGTGTGTCAAATCGGAGGGCCTATTGTCCGATCCTCTGGCAGTCTCTATGGGGGTGCCACAGGGTTCAATTCTTGGGCCAACCCTTTTCTCTATATACATCAACGATGTCGCTCTCGCTGCTGGTGACTCTCTGATCCATCTCTACGCAGATGACACCATTCTGTATACATCTGGCCCCTCTTTGGATACTGTGTTTACTAACCTCCAATCAAGCTTCAATGCCATACAACACTCCTTCCGTGGCCTACAACTGCTCTTAAACGCTAGTAAAACTAAGTGCATGCTTTTCTATCGAACGATGCCAGCACCCGCCCACCGGACTATCATCACTACTCTCGACGGATCCGAATTAGAATACGTGGACACCTACAAATACCTAGGCATCTGGTTAGACTATAAACTCAACTTCCAGACTCACATCAACCATCTCCAATCCAAAATTAAATCCAGAATTGGCTTCCTATTTCGCAACAGAGCCTCCTTCACTCATGCTGCCAAACATGCCCTTGTAAAACTGACTATCCTACCGATCCTTGATTTCGGCGATGTCATTTACAAACTAGCCTCCAACACTCTACTTAGCAAATTGGATGTAGTCTATCATAGTGCCATCCGTTTTGTCACCAAAGCCCCTTACACTACCCACCACTGCGACCTGTATGCTCTCGTTGGCTGGCCTTCACTATATATTCGTCGCCAAACCCACTGGCTCCAGGTCATCTATAAGTCTTTATTAGGTAAATCCCCGCCCTATCTCAGCTCACTGGTCACCATAGCAACACCCACCCGTAGCATGCGCTCCAGCAGGTATATCTCACTGGTCACCTCCAAAGCCAACACCTCCTTTGGCCGCCATTCCTTCCAGTTCGCTGCTGCCAATGACTGGAACGAATTGCAAAAATCATTGAAGCTAGAGGTTCCTATCTCCCTCAATAACTTTAAGCATCAGCTGTCTAAGCTGCTTATCGATCACTGCACCTGTATATAGCCCTTCTGTAAATAGCCCACACTACTACCTCATCCCCATATTTATTTTTGTTTATTTTTCACTAATCTTGCACTCCAGTATCTCTATTTGCACATCATAATTTGCACATCCTTCATTCCTGTGTTAATGATGATAATTCTGTAATTTATTTCTACTCTATAGTCTATTTATTGTCCTACCTCCCAACCTTACTGCATTTTTGCACTACATTTTGCACTCTGTTTATATATTTTCTATTGTGTTTTTGACTGTTTGTTTTACTGTGTAACTCTGTGTTGTCTTTTGTCGCACTGCTTTGCTTTGTCTTGGCCAGGTCGCAGTTGCAAATGAGAACTTGTTCTCAACTGACCTACCTGGTTAAATAAAGGTGAAATAAAAAATAAAAAAAAATAAAATTAAGAATAGAATGAGTTGGCCAGGCAAGATAGCAAGATAGCAAGGGACATTGGACAGCAGTTATCCGTCACAAAGGACATTTGCCTTTGTGTAGGGGGGAAGACATACAAAATGCATCTAAATGAAGATAGCAAGTACTATTAGATAGAACGGTCCAAATAAAACTCAAGATAACAGCCATATTTGTAAATTAATACAAAAAAACAAAAACATACAATCCTCAACATGTCTCTTACTAATGTCTTGGAACTGATCAAATTACACTTGAGAGTCTGATTTTAGGGTATTTTGAAATACATTCCAGTTATGGGTGCAAAAAAACTAAAAGCCGGTTTATCTAGGTCAGTAGGGACAAAGCGGATTTCAAGAATTAGCCATTTATAGGAGCGAGTGAGGTATTTCTTACTTCTGTATGTCACGAGCGATGTGTGGTAGTTTCTGCAGGAGAGCTTTGTAAATGAACAGAAGGCAATGCTGCATTCTATGTGTTGCCAGGGACAACCAGCCACTTTGTGATACAGATCACAACTGGTGCGTGCCAAAACCAGTCACCCGTAACGAAGCAGAGGGCACTATGATCAACTGCATCCAGTGGTTTGAAAGTAGTGTCAGCTGCATTCATATAGATTATAGTCAAGGGCTGACAGGAAAGTTGACTGAACAATGTTCTTCCTACTATCAAGTGTAAAGCACTTATTTTCAGTAGAATAATCCCAATTTATTTCCTTGTTCAATTTGGGCTCCTTTCAACAAGCAAATATGTCAATCTGTGACGCAAATGTTGAGAAAATAACATGTATTTAGTTTTATGCGCAGTCAGTACCCGTTAAACAGTCTTTTATAAGACATTAAAGCAGTCTGTAGATCAGATATAGCCTCGTTTTTCAGAGAGGGCAGAATAGTGAAGCAGTGCCATCTTAAAAGTGTTGCTGACAGTTCTTTATTAAGGAACCAATATCAGTAATATACAACGTGAACAGAACTGTGCCTAAAATGGACCCCTGAGGAACACCTTTTGTGGCCTCTAGGATTGTGAAGTTTCAAATGTATACATCGTCCAACAAAATACTTACTTTCAGGTTCCTTCTCGACAACGCAACAAAAATAAGAAACTGTTAAATATAAGAATACGAACATAAAGTAAATGGCAGCAATTATACATTAAGATCGATCCGTAAGGTAGTTATTGTACCATGCACATGCATTTCCACTCGAGGACAATCTACGCAGTAACAACGATCGATCCACAGTACAATGCTGTTTAAAAATAAAAATACATCATCTAGAGAGCATACAATATCCTTAACAAAGAATGCAGCTGATATGGTACTACATCCCTGTCTAAATCCTGATTTTATATGTGTTTAGGTTACAGTTCCTGGTTAAGGAGGAAGGAAGTTGAGTCTATGAAGAGTTATGTATTTTATTTTTCTTCTTCTGGTCTAATAGTTTGATGAAGTAAGGAAGACGGAAATATTTGTAAACATTCTCCTAAATGATTCATTGTGTCTTCCAGTGTCAAAGCACCTTCTCCTATTACCACAGGGTTACACCCTATTTTCCTGGAAGTGTTTTATTTTTTTTATTTTTTTATTTCACCTTTATTTAACCAGGTAGGTCAGTTGAGAACAAGTTCTCATTTGCAACTGCGACCTGGCCAAGACAAAGCAAAGCAGTGCGACAAAAACAACACAGAGTGAACACATTCATTTTCAATGTTTCAAAGAAATCAATCTGTCATACAATAATTGTATAGCCTAGTACGGCTGCAATAAAGTTTTCGCCTTCTTAAGATATTAATTCGCTTTATCAGTGGCGGTTCTAGCTTGTATGCCGCCCTGGGCGAACCCCCCCCCCACCCTTCAAGATGCTGCCCATGTCGACCTAAATCCGCCACTGAGTTTTGTATTTATCCCTGTTTGTAACGAACAACAATAAGGCAATTATATAGTATGGGACCACTTTGCCTTTCCCTTTCTCTTTTGTGAGTGTTCCAAGCAGCATGTTAAACTTGCTCGTTTCAAGACAATTGCTGCGTGCGGAAGGTATGGTGATGTCTGTTTTCAGGGGTGGTTGCCCTTGGTAACGAACAGATGGTGAGTTGTGTGGCATCGTGAACCACTCGGAGGCGTACCCACACCCCTATCTCAACGCCGCCTCGACTGTTGGCATCACAACGGGACGGCGTGACGCTGTGCATCAAAAGACTGGACAAGTGCCTGGAGAACCTCAGGAAGGATTACCATTGCCTCTCACAGGCCAGGAGGACCATGCTGGAGAGTGGAGAAAAAGGAGCTGAAATGGAGCTGGGTCTGTTTGAAATATTCCTAGGGTGAAATTATTGATATTATTGAAATGATTATGGTCCATGGACGTATAGGTCTTCTAAAATGTCACCATTAATAATGCATGACAATACTGCATTCCGTTGGCACTGTGGAAAACAAGTTCTTCTGTGTGACTAATGCTATTTTCTTGTACAGATTTGCACTGATAATACATCCAATGTCTGTATGAATTGGCAGCATTCACTGAAGACTTCACTGGTCATAATGACATTGAGGCTATAGTGTAGTCTACATACATGACCTTCAGAAAGTATTCACACCCCTTTTGTTGTTTTACAGCCTGAATTTAAAATTAATTGAAAAAGAAAAGCTTGAGTCAATAATTATTTAACCCCTAAAATATGTTCAGGAGTAGAAATGTGCTTGTAATGAGTTGCATGGACTAATAGTGTTTAACATTATTTTTGAATGACTACCTCCGCTCTGTACCCCACACACAATTATCTGTAAGGTTCCTCAGTCGAGCAGTGAATTTAAAACAGTTTCAACCAAGGTTTTGCAATGGAGGCAACCTATTGGTGAATTGATTTAAAAAAATATTCCTTTGAGCATGGTGAAGTTATTAATTACACTTTGGATGGTGTATCAATACACCCAGTCACTACAAAGATACAGGTGTCTTTCCTAACTCAGTTGCCGGAGAGGAAGAAAACCGCCCAGGGATTTCACCATGATGCTAATGGTGACTTTAAAACAGTTACATAATTTAATGGCTGTGATAGGAGAAAACTGAGGATGGATCAACAACATTGTAGTTACTCCACAGTACTAACCTAAATGACAGAGTGAAAAGAAGGAAGTCTGTACAGAATACAAATATTCCAAAACATGCATCCTGTTTGCAACAATGAACTAAAGTAATACTGCTAAAAATGTGGCAAAGCATTTTATTGGTGCATCATGTTATGGGTATGCTTGTAATCGTTAAGGACTTTGGAGTTTTTCAGGATTAAAAAGATACATGTTTCACTTTGTCATTATATGGTATTGTGTGTAGATGGGGGAGAAAAACATCTATTTCATCCATTTTGAATTCAGGCTGTCACAACAGCGTGGTATAAATCAAGGGGTGTGAATAGTTTCTGAAGACACTGTATCTGCTATTGTCATTGTAAGAGGGAATGTGTTTAATAACTAAACCAATCCTAAAGCCATCTGATATGGACAGAGATCAATCACCTTAACCCTGTGAATCCTAATGTAATTGAATGACCTATGGCTCTTCTACTGAGAATATTTTGCATTAGGGCTTTTGTTTAGATAAAATCCCTTCTGTTAGTTTTTTTGTTGATAAAACCTACAGGTGCATTAAAACTTATTGCTGCCTTCTCAATTAGGATGTTATTTCTATTTGCCTCTGTAGGGTATACTAACTTTGTAACAGATACGTGTCATTAACCAGCCTAGCCTCAATGAGGCAATTTATACCCAAGCATAAA
The DNA here is from genome assembly GCA_023634145.1 of Thymallus thymallus. NCBI lineage: Eukaryota > Metazoa > Chordata > Actinopteri > Salmoniformes > Salmonidae > Thymallus > Thymallus thymallus. The sequence goes on from CM042422.1 coordinate 3,654,890, forward strand.
TGCTTACCCTTCCTATCACAGAGATTAATGAACCTGGAAGGAAGGTCATCTCAGATGTAGACTCGGTCATGGGAATTGGTGCACAATCAAAGCAGTTACTGTAGACTGTACCCAAACGTATTGCCTTCTCTGTCAAATCCCAATAATTGAGAAGTCGGGCAGGGAATGCACCAAAAATATTATCTAACAGGTCATTCATTTAGCCCTCAAGGAAATTCTATCGGAATACATGGTTGTTCTGGTTAAATTGCTGTTCAGAAGAAAACGCTTATGCATGTGCATGACGTTTGTATCAGAGGCATGTGTTCTGAATGGGATAACGTTTGGACGAGCATTGTATATTTTCTGTCCAGCAGAAACATTTTCTAATTAAAACAAGTTGTTTTTTGCATTACTGTGCCATCGGGCACCAGATTGCTATAACATAACAAACCTAATGCAATAGTAAATCTTAGCTGTAGCGTTATAGGTTTGGAAATATACAGCCATGTCTTCTTTTTTTTTTACATATTTGGACAGATGGATATGTAATCTTCACTTCAACACTACTGACAGATAAAGGTTACCCAATTTAACAAATCACACACACATTTTTTTTAATGCAATTAAAATAAACAAAAATGCCTTTTCTTTACCATCACATAAAAAGGATAAAATTTGAATTAGGTCTAACAAAACAAGTGCAAATGATTAGAAAACATTAGAGAGAAATGTAGGAGGGTCCTGCCTTCCATAAAGATAATAACATTGGTCTGGTTTGGTTTTAACCATATGGGTGTGTGGTAACACATCATTCAAAGATCAAAAGACCTACCTGAGGCCCTCAGAAGAAAGATTATTGATGCCCATGAGTCTGGGAGGGGTTACGAATTCATTTCCAAGCAATTCGAAGTACATAATTCCACTGTCCGACGAAAATTCCAGACCACTGGCAAACTACCTAGGATAGGTCTTCTTACCAAAGTGCTCATAGAAGTCTCTAAGAACCCCAGGGTAACATCAGGGGATCTACAGGCCTCTCTTGCCACAATCAATGTCGAATTGCATGGGTACACTGTCAGAAAGAGACTGCTGTCAGGCTCTGGCCATAGAGAAGCCTAATTGCTTCTCTATGTAGCTGTGGTCAGAGTCTGACAGTGTCGTCCTTTTCTGTTTCTGTGTGGGGTTTAGGTTGGATCCCTAATTAGAGGCAGCTGCACGGCATTGTCTCTAATTAGGGATCCAATATATGTTGAGTCTGTCCCTCACGCTGGTGTGGGTCGTTATCGTTACATATCGATGTATGTCGCAGTCACGGTGAAGTAAGTGTGTTCGTTACGTCCGTTCATTTAGTGTGTTTTTGTGAACGTGACGTTCGGTAGTCTGTTGAGGGTTTGTGTTATTTTTAGTTCGTCATTTTTGGTCTCTTATACATAGTAAATCTATTTTATATTACATAGTATATATATGATTAAAGAAATGTCGAACTACTATCCCTGCGCTGCGTCTTGGTCTCTCCACATCCCATGCCGTGACAACTGCACAAACTTGGCATACATGGGAGGTCAGGAAGGAAGAAGCCTCTGCTCTCAAATAATATCAAGACACAACTGACTTTACCCAGGTGTTGTCTGGCAAAAGTCAGTTGTCTTGATATTCTTTTATACAATAAAGTCCAAATTGGTGAAATTTATAAAAAAAAATGGAAAAGCTTTGCTATGAAGCCCCTAAATAAGATCTGGTGCAACCAATTACCTTCAGAAGTCACATAATTAGTTAAATAAAGTCCACCTGTGTGCTATCTACTGTATGTGTCACATGATCTGAGTATACCGTATATACACCTGTTCTGAAAAGCCCCAGAGTCTGCAACACCACCAAGCAAGTGGTTTAATGTGGGTGTTTGTTGGATGTATCTGCCATTCAATCACAACAAACAAACAAGTACAGTGGTGAGAAGTTTTGATGTTCCCCTCCTGACTCGCCTTCTCAAGATGATGGATGAATTCAGTTCTATGTGTAGACTAAAGCCTGCACTGACCTTGTGTTTAGCCAACCTGACAGCAGCTAGCTAGCTAGCGTAGCTTGGGGATAGCTACAGCTATCTAGCTAGCTGATATTTCTCTCAGTTATGCCAGGATAGAATGAAGTACCAATGTCTGGAATGTGTTTCATGAGACACTCGTTCTACAACACCTCGCTACAAAAGTAGCTTGCAAGTTTTATCACGTGATGTAAAGACATGTTACCGTGGAAACGATAACAGCTGCGAGTTGAATGCCCGGTCTTCAGTCAGCTCAGCTGTCAACACAATCTTCTATAACTGGCTAGATTTTTTCTCATCTCCTCCGCTGTTAGATCTTTCCCGGGGGACAAATCCCAGAACTAACATCCCTTCAGGTGTAGGCTACATGTGGACATTTCACAAACATGGCCAGCTTGAGTGTATAGTGCAACAATAATGTCTGGTTGTGCTTGTGTTACAAATGAAAATAAGATAGAACAAGGAGCATACAAATCTCTGGTACAACTTAAGTTGTTCCACCACTAGCATGGCATTCTATTCTATTTATATGGTCTATTCTAAGGATTTGGCTGTCTAACCACATCTCACTGGGTGAGGTTCTGTCTTCAAGTCTCCAGTGTGTGATGAAGTCCCTTCCATCTATGTAATGCAGTCAGGTGGCAGGAGGGGTGGAGTGCGTGACACTAAATCCTGGATATGACAGAGTTTGCCTCATGGGTCCAGCAGACAGAGGCCAATAAATACAGGCAGATGTGAGATGCAGGAAGATGGTCCTCTTCTCAGACCACTCTGTAGTCTACTGACCAGGAGGAAGCTTTGAATCGGTCAGTAGCCCACAGAGTATTATGAGAAGAGTGCAATTGCTGAACTTATGTAGATATTATAAGTGTTTCTTTCAAGTGTAACAGTTCCATATCGAACAAACCATCCTCCACATAATACTGCAGAAGTAGCGTTCTGCTAATATAACAATATGCAAATATGACACTTTTCACCTCTATTGTCATTCATTGCCGATAGAGATGCTGTACCTATCAGCATTTTGTCTGGTGGTAAATGTTATAAAGACAGTTCCCTGACATGTTTGAAGAATACACAGGTTCCCCCCACCATTCAATTCAATAACAAAAGACGATGAAAAGTAATAGATGTGTCTTGTATAATTGGTATGCCGAGTGCAAGGTCTCTCCCAGTTCAGACATCTGTATCAACTTGTCTTTTAGTCAGGGGACTCCATGACAAAACATCTTATCTCCTCCATCTGTAGAAAACAAGGCACTGATTACATTATCAATGGTTGGTTCCAGAACTGACAAGTGATAGTATTCTGACCTATGACCAACCTGAAGTGGGACTGGTGCCTGGCCACGTACTGCCTCAGACTTTTTTTTTGTTAACTTAACCTTTATTTGACTAGGCAAGTCAGTTAAGAACACATTCTTATTTACAATTCGGAAAACGCTGGGCCAATTGTGCGCCGCCCTATGGGACTGCCAATCACAGCCAGTTGTGAAACAGTCTGGATTTGAACCAGGTTGTCTGTCTTAGACCACTGCGCAACTTGGGGGCCCAGATACCAGCAGTATGCAGTACATATGCTCCTGATATGGTTCCCACCACACTGCTGAACAACAAATCCACCAGCTTTTGTAAGTAGCCTGTGAATTAAATAAAATCACTCAATAAACATTTAGCGAGAAAAATTTCTTTTCTCTAGTTTGGAAGTAATTATACTAATAGAGTGCCTAAGTACAAAATAGACTCAGGCCAGTGACGCCGTTACTATTTCCACGTTCAAAACTGGAAAATCTCCAACTTCAGTGCGTTTAACAGAAATGGTAACTCAGGAAAAAAGATTGCTCCGACTGGGAAAAATTATTTTGAATGGTCATCCAACTCTAGAGCTCCGACTTTCCGACCTGAAGATAACATCATGATTTGACCTTGTTTTTCCCTGAGTTACCAGTTGTCTTGAAAGCACCATATGCAACCAGCTGTGTGACATTACGTTGCTGAATGCTTGCTGACACGTATTTGTAGCATGTTAACTTAAAATACTTATTTTTTAGGGGACTTTTATGAGAACAGGCATGTTGTTTTAGCACTAGTAGCAGACGAAGCCCCTGAATGCTAGCTAGCTAGTGCTAACTAACCTAGCCCTTGATCATGACTCCCAGTCCCATTATAGTAAAGGCAGAAGGCCGCCAGTTAGTTAGAGAGAAAGTGTTAACCCAAACAACCTGCTTGTTCTCATAAAAGTACCTAGATACCTAACTTGCAAATTCAGGTTAGTTAACAATATCTTTGTCTGAGTTGAAATTATTTGACTAGCTAGCTAACAATAGCTAGCATAGGGATCTTCTTAGCTAGCCAGTTTCAGTTGAAACATTATCGATAGCAAGCTGGCTAACGTTGTGTCCTATCAAACCTTATCGTCAGGTGCAATGTTAGCTATGCAAATCTTCCTCTATGACATTACATCACATTACACATTAGGGAGAAGCTAGTTACATCACAGTATCATAGCTAACTAGCTAGCTACTCACCACACACCAGTCACAGCCATCATGACGTATGTTTGTTGTATGTAATCCATTCCTTAACATCTTGCGCAATATTGTGAATGCATTAGAACTTTGCACCAACTTTATGGAAGCCCATTTTCACAAGTGTGCGTGCATTGCAGACTTGACAACATGTCCACAACACATGGCAGCTGGGGGCGGACCATACCTTGTTGTCTTTAGGCAATTGGACATCATTGGCAAAAAAATGTATGACCAGAATTATCCTAATTCTGAGACTATAATTAATGTTTCTGACTCATAGGCTGTTTATAACAAGAGAAGTTGGTTCTAGGAGGCAGTTCCCCTTTAATTTAATCAGGTGTTAAATGAGGAAAAAAGGAGAGTGGATTGCCACTTTAAATATTACTAGTAGTGCTGCTTGAAATTGGCCCCTCCCACGTTACAAGACAGGTACCCATCCTGGAGCCAGAGGTGCCAAATCGCCATGATGTGTTTAGCAGATATGTGAAATGCCTGTCCAGACGAGATCTGGCATGTGTCAGTAACGTCTGAGCAGGGGAACACAACCATTGTTTGCAGCATAGAGGTGGAAAGAGGGATCATCTTTGTATCTGTACCATAATGGCTTTTGTGAAAGCATGGGCAGCACCACTATGGAGTACATTTTCTTCTTCTTTTGTATTTGAAAAAAACGTAAAGCTAAAATTGGTGAGTTACCACCACCTGCAGTACTGGACTCCTGAACCAAATCTTGTCATTCATTCATTGTGGCCACTAGATGGCAGTGATATAGCTTAAAGCCATTTGCAAACCACAGGCAACCCAATTTGAAGACAATGCTCTGAAAAACACAAGTTTCACATGTTACCAAACCCGTACGCAACTCTTGAGGTTCCTCGGGTCTCAACCGAATTAGGTGAATCCACTTTTTTAGTTTTAATGGACCTCACTGCTGGAACAATTTACAAAACGTATTATATTTGGATGCTCTGGTGCCGCTCGGGCAATTGAAAGTGTTGATTAAGGAAGGTAGCTGAGGAATAACTGAGGAATGTAAGGGTTTTTCTTAAATGTTGTGTTGTGCTGTGTCTTTGTTTTACATTTTATTGATTGCTGTTTTGCTTCATATTATATTTGATTGTTGTGTTGCTGTGATGAAGGCACCCGGGTCTCAATGGGTTTTTCCCTGAATAGATAAAGAGTCAAATGTAAAACTTACATGTAAAATGTTTGCATTGTAACTTCAGAAAATGTCCATAATATATTTGCAGTAATAGTGTAATCAGGTGAATCACAATATTTTTTCACCCAAAGTGTTTTGGGCCCACAGGAAATTGCATTCAGAGCAGGTCTGTCTTTGGTTGTCAAATAGGATGTCACTCCCCCTCTTCCATCAGTGTCATTCAGAAGCATGTCCATCTCTTCACGAGCACGACCAACAACAGTAGACTTGGGCAAGCATCCAATATGTACAATTTGTTCAACCACTTACAGATTGGATTAGTTTACAAACTGTATACTATTTATCTTTGTGTAGTATTTTTTAAATTATTATTATTATTTTATTTAACCTTTATTTAACTAGACAAGTCAGAAGAACAAATTCTTATTTACAATGACGGCCTACACCGGCCAAACCCAGACGACGCTGGGCCAATTGTGCGCCGCCCTATGGGACTCCCAATCACGTTATTAGACAAAGATAATTAATAAATCACTGTGCATGCAGAAACATAGATATTAAAACCAACTATTCTTAAAAAGCAACCTGCAGCAACGCATGCTGGGAAATGTAATAATGAGGCCTCTCCCATGTCTTTTTCACTCAGAGAGTTAACGGAAATGAACACAGTCGAGTAACAACATCACCATGGGGTGTTGATTCCACTGTGATTCAAATAACACTTAATTTATTCACTGCAGGTGGCATCAATTTCAATCCCACTGGATTCAACACTGAGATAGAAAACTCACAACACTTTTTACCTCAACAGATGTGAGCAATAATAAATATTCCATACAGTAACCTTCAGTTGGCTCCATTTTATTATTCAAATTAATTAAATATTATATAATGATTTCTTCATTGAAATGTAGATATAAGTAAATGTGTGTACGGTTGAAATTTGGCGATAGAAACGATGAACAAACTAAATGTATTTTTAACGTCAGTAAAATACATATTATTAACGTCAGTAAATGAGGTATTTTCCATTTTTATTTAGAAACGAAAATGAACCTGATTTCAACGTCCGGAAAACGTCATTTGGCTCACTGGGTAGGAGTTGATCAAATATTGTTTTGTCTCTACCATAATGTATCTAGTAATATGCATTATTAAAATAAGCACTCCAACGTTTCATCAGCTGACTTTTGGCCTGTAATGTGATGTGAGTAAACCGAATGCTTCATAGACTAGAAGTATGAAATGTAGCCTACTATCAATGCTAGACTACAATTGCAATTACCCTACTAAAATCCTACCGGTATTCATTAGCGCACATATGCAATCTGAACATATGCGGCTACACTCTAAAGTCTGCTGTTGAACCAAACTATCCATAGAGTACTGGGTATAAAGGTATAATAAATAATTAAAGGGGGGTGAAGGGAGCTGCAGCTGAATTGCTGATGCAAGGGGGTTCAGTGCAGCATTTCATGTCGCAGGGTGGACGGAAGCGTTACAATCTACCCGGCGTTTATTGCTATCTCACACATGCAAGTCTGACCCCCCCCCCCCCCCACCACCACCAAAAAAATGATGTCAATCGTTAAAAACGGCGTTTTATTTTCAGTTGTGTGCTTGTACATTGCAACACCGATTGATTTAAAAAGGGTTTCCAGATGTCCTTCGGCATGCAGCTGTTCCAAGGAGTCCATCATTTGTTTCGGATCTTCTTATGTCCCAAGGATCATCCCGAACGACATTAATTCACTGTAAGTAACTTCAGTCATACCTGATTTAGCCTAGAGCTACTAATAATCATGTCTATGTTGCTGATGAAAGTGGTGACATAGGAACGAGTTGTAGTACTCCTACATTCACACTTGTTTTTTTCCCCATTTATATATATATATATATATATATATGCAATGACATGGGGGAGACCGGGGCTAAAAGTAACACTTTTGGCGGGGTTAAATGTAACAGTCTGAAGGTTTAAATGTAACACTGTCTTCAAGGGTTTATAGAAGCATGTTTTGATTTGAAACTGATATTTGGATGAAAATACACTAAAAAAAAAAAGAATATATATATATATTTTAAGAATGCCATATTGACCAAAAACTGTGTAGCCAAAATGTATATATTTTATATTAGCATTCAAATGCATGAATTAAAAATATAAATTATTATCTTAGTTCTTCTTGATAGAACGTGACATTTTATACAATTATGTGAATGTGTCTAAATACCATAGAAAATACAATAGACGTTTTGGTACCCTGCGTTACAACTAACCCTGTTACAACTATCCCCCATTACTAATCTAATCTAGTCTAATCTTAGTTTTGTGAGAAAATACAACAATAATTATTATTATTCTTCATACTGATACAAAAAAGGTGTCCGTGGCTACGGATATGTCGTTTTTGTCTCAGGAAACCTCTTTTTTAAAGCTAAGGATCCGGATCACGTTCTGCGCATGTGTTATTTTACGGACACATGAGTTATTCTAACTGCTAGCTGCTGCTCACACTCCCCTCCCTTCACATTTCACTCGTTCCTCACCCTCTTCTGAACCATGATGCAGCCTATATCTCTGCCTCATGTTTCTGAACAGCTGAAATAAAAACCCTGCAGCGATTTGAACGAACATTCCAAAACATATATATTGTGAAGGCTACAACCTTCTTTGTCTGTCTGTTGTAACGGATACTGCAGTTGCACAAGCAGGACGCAGTCCCTACACTTTGGACACATATTGTGTGATGATGTAGGCTGATCTTTATAGTTGCTGCCATATTGTACTTCCTGAAAATAGTGTGTATCCGGACCGGTAAAAAGAGTCTGACTTTGGGCGAGTTCATTTTGCGTCACCCTTGTGCCAAAGTTATGCCATCGCTAGACTGCCTGTTTTTGACGCACTTACAGTATGCTTGCAATACTGACAGCAAAGTTTGTACAAACATATCGATATTGTATTTTGAGTAAAACATTATGCTTATGCTTAATAAGGCATGGAATGCAATAGTTCGAACAGTTTTGTGTACAACATGAAATTTGTAGGCTACACCAGTGACCAGACAAAGGCAATCAGGGAGGGGGGGAGTGGCACCAGAGGACTCACCACAGCAGCTAAGATGTGGCTATAATTCTGGCATATTCTCAAATGTATAATTCAACATATTGTTATAATTATTCAACATATTGCCAAATGTAATGGCAAAACAAACCAAGGAGGTCATTTAGTTATGTACCGTATGTATGTGTTCATGAAGGTTGAAGGTGTATGCAATTTATTACATTCACTTACTAGGTAAGCTAATGTTAGCTAGCTAGCTAGCTTGATGTTACTGTAGCTAAAAACAAGGTTAGTGACACACTGACACGCCAAATGCATGCTGGAAGGCCAATGTGTTAATCTTACATTGTCTTCATCACTGTCGCTGTCAACCAGTCTCAAAAATAGATGAAACAACATACTACCCAAAAGAGAGCAGTCACACCTCATCTGTTTTCAGCCATTTTTTATTTGTGAACCGTATTATCATTAGTGAATTTGTCATTATCAAGCGCTATAGATGCTCGAACCAGAGCGGTCACATTTCTGAGCGTCCAGAGTGAATTTACGAACGCGCCATTAAGTAAGCAGTGGAGTGGGCACTCAGCTACATAAAAAATATCCTGCAAATGCACAGAAATATCCATATTTTGGGGCAAATCTCTAGTCCTTGCATACCTATAAGATGATGTAGCCACCACCATTCTTGAAAATATGGAGAGTGGTACTCAGCGATTTGCCCCAAACATAACACTTTGTATTCAGGACATAAAGTTTATTTCTTTGCCACATTTTTGGCAAATGTTGTCTTGTTGCAAACCGGATGCATGTTTTGGAATATTTTTATTCTGTACAGACTTCCTTCTTTTCACTCTGTCATTTAGGTTAGATAGATAGATAGATAGATAGGTACTTTATTGATCCCCCGGGGGGGAAATTTCATGCTTAAAAGGCGACCACTCAGGGCGGCGCCAAACACATCTGAGGTTAGTATTGTGGAGTAACTACAACGTTATTGATCCATCCTCAGTTTTCTCCTATCACAGCCATTAAACTCTGTAACTGTTTTAAAGTCACCATTGGCCTCATGGTGAAATCCCTGAGCGGTTTCCTTCCTCTCCAGCAACTGAGTTAGGAAGGACTCCTGTATCTTTGTAGTGACTGGGTGTATTGGTACACCATCCAGTGTAATTAATAACTTCACCATGCTCAAAGGGATATTCAATGTCTGCTTTTTTTTTTTTTTTACCCATCTATCAATAGGTGCCCTTTTTTTCGAGGCACTGGTATTTGTGGTCGAATCTGTGTTTGAAATGTACTGCTCGACAGATAATTGAATGTGTGGGGTACAGAGATGAGGTAGTCCTTCAAAAATCATGTTAAACACTATTATTAAACACTAAACACTATTATTGCACACAGTGAGTCCATGCAACTTATGTGATTTGTTTATGCTTGCAATAACAAAGGGGTTGGATACTTATTGACTCAATACATTTCAGCTTTTCATGTTTAATTAACTTGTAAAAATGTCTAAAAACATTATTCCACTGATATTATGGGGTATAGTGTGTAGGCCAGTGACACAAAATCTGGCTGTAAAATAGCAACATTTTGAAAAAGTCAAGGCATGTGAATACTTTCTGAAGGCACTGAATATATGTAGAGACAATAACCAAGTAACAACTTTCTAAGTGGTTTCAACATTTTAGTTATTTAGCTGTTTCAACTGTGTTCATTTCATTCCTGTCTAAAAGTAGGCTATCAACTTGGATAACTTCGGTTTTAGAAAAAGTTATCATTCATCAACCTTCTCACATTGTGGATATTCTTGTTTTAACTTAACTTATAGCCATCATGTAATAATACCTTGAAGGTTTGATTGACATTGAATTCAATAGTTGGCTATTGAGAGAAGGCCTATACTTTACATAACATTCGTAATTGTTTGAAATGTTTAGTTGCATTGCGTCAACAGTACAACACTACTTCTCCATTCGTTTTGGCAATATTAGAATGTTGGAACGCATAGGCATTCCGAGTTGTTTAATTGAATGGGAATCATACCTAGGTAGGACCTCTTCTAGACAATATATAGGCTAGAGCCTGGAGCATTGCACAGTGTTATACAGATTTTAAAAGCCTTCTCTGGGATTACGATTAAAATCATGAACCATGTCAAATATTTATTGAACAGTTTTTAAAATACTCTTATTAGATCTTTATTTATTAATTGTACAATGGACATTTCATTTCACACAATTAGCGGAGGAGCACAAGGTCAGCCTCAGAGTTCAAGCAGTAGGGGATGCAACCAGACCTGGGTGTAAATAGTTTTTTTTTTTTTGGGCCTGCCACAATGGAAGTCAGTGGAATAGTCCCAAAAGTCCCCATCCATCTAGCACTCCAGGCTAGTATTGAAAGATTTAGAATACAATTTAAAACCAGGTCTGGATAGGACATGAGCAATGTATGCCGTTGTAAGGTGTTAAGTAACCTTGCCTGAGACAGTGAGACCTAATCTCGGCAACCCAGAACCAAATCTCAAAAACCAGTGCACCCTTACAATTCTCCCTCATACTATATCCCACAGCCAATCAATATTTTGTTGTATCCCACAGCCAATCAAACACAACACACTCACGAAGCAGCGTAACTTTCACTCCACAAAAGCCATGTGTGTGAAATCATTGTTAGCGCCAAACTGAGAATGCAGTAGCCTAAAGTTGCACACTTCTGTACTGTTAACAGAGTCTGAAGCCTCACGGATTTAGCTACAATTTGTTGCATATTATGCAGAGCTTGCAAGTTTGACCAATCACGCACTAGGCCTATTTTTGCAGTTTACTGTATTGTTTTATTGAAGACCCAGTTTTATATATATTTCCACACTATGAGGTAGGAACAATACTGTGAAATGTAAAAATGTTTTATGGTAACGACCTTTTTAGTGTAAAAATGTGTTAAAAGACCTAAAAGAGAGTTCCAAACCTCTGCCAATAACAGCTAGTTTTTAGTTTTCCCTCCCCACTCACTGACAGTCCGAGCAAAATTATTGCTTGAGAAATTACTCTTTGCTAAAAAGCAATTTTGTTTCTATTTGACCATTCTAATTGAAAACAATCACAGTAACGTACTTAATTGTTACCCAGAAATTATATGATATTGAGTTAAAAGAAGTTTAACGTTTCTTCGCTTGAAAGCCCTAATTCCGAAAGTCATACATATTATGTCAAGCTTGAAAATCTGTTCAGCCATTTTGGCTCAGTGACTCACTACCCAAACCTGACTCAACTAGTTTCATGTGGCCAAGAGACGTCATGTGATCTCCTACTGCTGTCTAGTGGACAAACTGGGAATCAGACAGAGGACATATATATTTACATCAATGGATAGGAAGAGACTTCATCTTTCACTTCATAGGTATATCATGCCTGTAAGACGGAGAAATGAAGGTATGGCATGTTGCACAAGCCCTGCACTCTTAAAGTGTCTGGGTTCCTATGGGAGTTTAAAGTGGCTGGGTTCCTATGGGAGTTTAAAGTGTCTGGGTTCCTATGGGAGTTTAAAGTGTCTGGGTTCCTATGGGAGTTTAAAGTGGCTGGGTTCCTATGGGAGTTTAAAGTGTCTGGGTTCCTATGGGAGTTTAAAGTGGCTGGGTTCCTATGGGAGTTTAAAGTGGCTGGGTTCCTATGGGAGTTTAAAGTGGCTGGGTTCCTATGGGAGTTTAAAGTGTCTGGGTTCCTATGTGGCTGGGTTCCTATGTGGCTGTGTTCTTATGGGAGTTTAAAGTGTCTGGGTTCCTATGGGAGTTTAAAGTGTCTGGGTTCCTATGTGGCTGTGTTCCTATGGGAGTTTAAAGTGTCTGGGTTCCTATGGGAGTTTAAATGGGAGTTTAAAGTGGCTGGGTTCCTATGGGAGTTTAAAGTGGCTGGGTTCCTATGGGAGTTTAAAGTGTCACCATAAGGTACAAGATCTGACTTAGTTTCTTTTGGAACAGTAATTGGTGATATATTTTATTTCAAACCTAGACTTTCAAATCTCTTATATATGTACACAGTGTACAGTTTGCCACGACTCTCCTGCACTGTAAAAAAAATGTTTTCAAGTCTGCCCTCTGATCACTTGTCTGCTCCACAGTTTCTTTTAAACTGTTCTGCTTTGCTCTGTGCTTACTCCATAATCTTACTATCTTTCAGGAGCATTGTCAACGGGACCTTCTCCGAGATCAAGGAGACCATGTTTGCTCACATGCCATCTCTCCAACTCCTGTGAGTCAATGACACTTGTACTATACATGAATATATAAATTAAACTACTAGTATGTGTGGAATGCCCATGGGAATGGATAGGGGTTTAACCTGTTTGGAAATTAAGTTGAGTTCAACAACAGAGGGTCATAAAAAGTCCATTTTAGAAGTGACAACTACGAATGTGATCAGTGTTGTTCTTAAAAATAAAAATAAAAAACAATGTGTGTGCACACATGAACCAGATGATATTAATTTGCACTGACAGGGGGCTGGATTGCTTTTTAATTACTGATAGTTTTCAGCTGTTGTCTTGGTTTTCCATGCCTTTTTGAACCTCCCTTTCTTCATGTGTTCAATACTTTTTCCCTGTGTCATTTCACATTATTACACATAACTTAATTTCTAAACTTATTTGTTTTGGTTTCTTTGTATGTATGGATTACTTGGGTTGTTACCAACATCTGGTGAAACTTTCATGTCAATAGCACCTTTGGAAATATATTTACTGAGAAAAATGGTGACGTGTTCAATACTTATTTCACCCGCTGTATACAAAAGTATGTGGACACCCCTTGAAATGAGTTTGGTTCTGATATTACAGCTAAACCCGTTGCTGACAGGTGTATAAAATCGAGCACACAGCCATGCAATCTCCGTAGAAAACATTGGCAGTAGAATGGCCTTACTGAAGAGCTCAGTGCTGAAGCGTGTAGCACGTAAAAATCCTCTGTCCTCTGTTGCAACACAAACTGTCTCTGGAAGCAACGTCAGCACAAGAACTGTTCGTCAGTAGATCCATAAAGCCTAAGATCACCATGCGCAATGCCAAGGTTCATCTGGAGTGGTGTAAAGCTCGCCGCCATTGGACTCTGGAGGAGTAGAAATGCGTTCTCGGGAGTGATGAATCACGCTTCACCATCTGGCAGTCCGACGGACAAATCTGGGTTTGGCGGATGCCAGGAGAATGCTACCTGCCCGAATGCATTGTGCCAACTGTAAAGTTTGGTGGAGGGCTAGGCCTCTTAGTTCTAGTGAAGGGAAATCTTGAAGCTACAGCATACAATGACATTCTAGACGATTCTGTGATTCCAACTTTGTGGTAACAGTTTGGGGAAGGCCCTTTCCTGTTTCATCATGACAATGCCCCCATGCACAAAATCGAGGTCCATACAGAAATGGTTTGTCGAGATCGGTGTGGAAGAACTTGACTGGCCTGCATAGAGCCCTTACCTCAACCCCATCTAACACTTTTGGGATGAATTGGGACGCCGAGTGCGAGCCAGGCCTAAGTCCCTGCATCAATGTTCCAACATCTAGTGGAATGCCTTCCCAGAAGTGGAGGCTGTTACAGAAGCAAAAGGGGGGACCAATTCCATATTAATGCCCATGATTTTGGAATGAGATATTAGACAAGCAGGTGTCCACATACTTTTGGTCATGTAGTGTAAATAAAGTATTGAAATGGTATCAGGGTTTTAAGGTAAGTGGTACGCTGTTCAGCTAAAATAGTGTAAAACCTTTAAACAATAACAATGTTATTGCTTTTCAACCTCTTTCTGCCACAAAGTCTGTTGAATTTCAGAAGTCATGTATTACCCATGATACATTTTTAACAGAGCTGAGATTTACTTTGAAGTGCAAAGTGTAGGAATAGGCCTACAGGCGATTCTCTCAATTTTTTTGGAGCACTGAGCATATGTCAGGTCTGCTGAGCGGAAACCTGAACATTGTGGAAATTGTGTGCAACTTCCGTTGCGCGTTTACTGTGAGCACTGAGGCAGTTTTAACAGTTGGCAAGCAGCCTACTGTGGCCATTTGATCATAATGTAGGCCTACCAGAGTGGCCTACCATCAAAAACAATGGAGAAAAATGCATTCCATAACATTTTAACATGGAAATATCTGTTTGATCATTTAGACTGCAGTAGCAGCACGTGTGGTGTTTAATGTAGGTCTAAATTCTATGAGACTTTTGAAAAAAAACTTGCAGGGATTGACATGAACCTGTTCATCCACTGGTCCTTCAGACAAAGAGAGACTGAACATGTTGTGCTGTTTGATGCAAGAAACCACTTTACAAAATACAATGCATTATTATTCCCGTACCATTATTACAGAGAATCAGACAAATTGTTCTACCCTCTGCCTATTGGCTACTTAGATTATTCAAGGCCGTCTCAAAATTCAACACTGCCCCTTTAAGACATAAAAAAAAGTCGCTTTTCAAAGATGGCTAGAAATGCACACATTTTGAGCTGTTGTAGGAAGCAACCACTCCCCCATTGTTGACTAGAAATTAGCTATAACTGCGCTAATAACTCACTAACTAGCAAAGAATATGAACAAATGCGCACAGGTGGCTACATGCAGCTTCTTGATCTCAAAACAAGCGCATCTACTCATGACCGCCGCTCATGCTGTAAACACAGTCCAGTTCAAATTGAATGGCACAGATCTATATATGTCAATGGCTATATGCATATACAGTGCATTTCGGAAAGTATTCACACCGCTTCACTTTTTCCACATTTTGTTACGTTACAGCCTTATTCTTCAAAAAAAAACTATTTAATCCATAATGACGAAGCAACAGGAAGTTTATAAACATAATAAAACTAAAATATCACATTTACATAAGTATTCAGATCCTTTACTCAGTACTTTATTAAGTATTCAGATCCTTTACTCAGTACTTTATTAAGTATTCAGATCCTTTACTCAGTACTTTATTAAGTATTCAGATCCTTTACTCAGTACTTTATTAAGTATTCAGATCCTTTACTCAGTACTTTATTAAGTATTCAGATCCTTTACTCAGTACTTTATTAAGTATTCAGATCCTTTACTCAGTACTTTATTAAGTATTCAGATCCTTTACTCAGTACTTTATTAAGTATTCAGATCCTTTACTCAGTACTTTATTAAGTATTCAGATCCTTTACTCAGTACTTTATTAAGTATTCAGATCCTTTACTCAGTACTTTAATAAGTATTCAGATCCTTTACTCAGTACTTTGTTGAAGCACCTTTGGCAGCGATTACAGCTTTGAGTCTTCTTGGGTTTGACGCTACTAGCTTGGCACACCTGTATTTCTGGGAGTTTCTCCCATTCTTCTCTGCATATCCTCTCAAGTTCTGTCAGGTTGGATGGTGAGCGTCGCTCCACAGCTATTTTCAGGTCTCTCCAGAAATGTTTAATCGGGTTCAAGTTGGGGCTCTGGCTGGGCGACTTAAAGAGATTCAGAGACTTGTCCCGAAGTCACTCTTGCATTGTCTTGGCTGTGTGCTTAGGGTCGTTGTCCTTTTGGAAGGTGAACCTTTGCCCCAGTCTGAGGTCCTGAGCGGTCTAAAGCAGGTTTTCATCAAGGGTCTCTCTGTACTTTGCTCAGTTTATCTTTCCCTCGATCCTGACTAGTGTCCTGGTCCCTGCCGCTTAAAAACATTCCCACAGCATGATGCTGACACCACCATGCTTCACCGTAGGGATGGATTTGGCCAGGTGATGAGCGGTGCATGATTTCCTCCAAGACGTGACGCTTGGCATTCAGGCCAAACGGTTGAATCTTGGTTTCATCAGACCAGAGAATCTTGTTTCTCATGGTCTGAGAGTCCTTTAGGTGCCTTTTGGAAAACTCCAAAGGGGCTGTCATGTGCCTTTTACTGAGGACTGGCTTCCGTCTGGCCACTCTACCATAAAGGCCTGTTTGGTGGAATGTTGCGGAGATGGTTGTCCTTCTGGAAGGTTCTCCCATCTCCATGGTCAATTGATCATCGTTCATCAATTGAATTTACCACAGATGGACTCCAATCAAGTTGTAGAAACATCAAGGTTGATCAATGGAAACAGGATGAGTTCAATTTAGAGTCTCATAGCAAAGGATCTGAATACATTTTTTAATACATTTTTTAATACATTAATACATTTAATACTTCGTAGATTGATGAAGAACATTGTTTATTAAATACATTTTAGAATAAGGCTGCCTAATGCAGGTTTGATTATGGCACACCGGTCTGTGTAGAGTACGGGTCTGACTCGTGCCTGTCAATGCATTTAAATCCTACTCTAATGTGCTACAAGAAAATCTCTTGCATAGTTTGTTTTGTTTTCTTATATTACATTGAAAGTGTCTAATATTGCATTGAGTGAAAATTGAGTGAAGTTCAATCTTTGCTGATATTTCGTCATCAAATTCCAGGTTTTCGGAAATGTTCTAAATAAAAGTCTAATGTAATAGTAGAAACCTTTTATTCATGATATACAGTTGAAGTCAGAAGTTTACACTTTTGCCAAATACATTTAAACTCTTCCTGACATTTAATCCTAGTAAAAATTCCCCGTCTTAGGTCAGTTAGGATCACCACTTTATTTTAAGAATGTGAAATGTCAGAATAATAGTAGAGAGAATGATTTATATCAGCTTTTATTTCATTCATCACATTCCCAGTGGGTCAGAAGTTTACATACAATCAATTAGTATTTGGTAGCATTGCCTTTAAATTGTTTAACTTGGGTCAAAGGTTTCGAGTAGCCTTCCACAAGCTTCCCACAATAAGTTAGGTGAATTTTGGCCCATTCCTCCTGACAAAACTGGTGTAACTGAGTCAGGTTTGTAGGCCTCCTTGCTCGCACACGCTTTTTCAGTTCTGCTCACAAATTTTCTATAGGATTGAGGTCAGGGCTTTGTGATGGCCACTCCAATAACTTGACTTTGTTGTCCTTAAGCCATTTTGCCACAGCTTTGGAAGTATGCTTGGGGTCATTGTCCATTTGGAAGACCCATTTGCGACCAAGCTTTAACTTCCTGACTGATGTGTTAAGATGTTGCTTCAATATATCCACATAATTTTCCTTCCTCATGATGCCATCTATTTTGTGAAGTGCACCAGTCCCTCCTGCAGCAAAGCACCCCCACAACATGATGCTGCCACCCCCGTGCTTCACAGTTGGGGTTATGTTTTTCGACTTGCAAGCCTCCCCCTTTTTCCTCCAAACATTACAATGGTCATTATGGCCTAACAGTTCTATTTTTGTTTAATCAGACCAGAGGACATTTCACCAAAAAGTACACTCTTTGTCCCCATGTGCAGTTGCAAACCGTAGTCTGGATTTTTTATGGCGGTTTTGGAACAGTGGCTTCTTCCTTGCTGAGCGGCCTGTAGATATAGGACTCGTTTTACTGTGGATATAGATACTTTTGTACCTGTTTCCTCCAGCATCTTCACAAGGTCCTTTGCTGTTGTTCTAGGATTGATTTGAACTTTTCGCACCAAAGTACGTTCATCTCTAGGAGACAGAGCGCGTCTCCTTCCTGAGAGGTATGGCGGCTGCTTGGTCCAATGGTGTTTATACAGTTGAAGTCTAAAATGTACATACACTTAGGTTGAAGTCATTAAAACTAATTGTGTTTGTTTGTACCGATGAACATGGTACCTTCAGGTGTTTGGAAATTGCTCCCAAGGATGAACCAGACTTGTAGATGTCTACAATTTATTTTCTGAGGTCTTGGCTGATTTCTTTTGATTTTCCCATGATGTCGAGCAAAGAGGCACTGAGTTTGAAGGTAGGCCTTGAAATACATCAACAGGTACACCTCCAATTGACTCAAATGATGTCAATTAGCCTATCAGAAGCTTCTAAAGCCATGACATCATTTTCTGGAATTTTCCAAGCTGTTTAAAGGCACAGTCAACTTAGTGTATGTAAACTTCTGACCCACTGGAATTGTGGTCTAGTGAAATAATCTGTCTGTAAACAATTGTTGGAAGAATTACTTGTGTCATGCACAAAGTAGATGTCCTAACCGACTCGCCAAAAATATAGTTTGTTAACATGAAGTCTGTGGAGTGGATGAAAAATCTGTTTTAATGACTTCAACCTAAGTGTATGTTCAACTGTATTTAAAATCGTGTTAATTATGTAAGTTGAAAACACTGTATGTGTCCCTAGCAAAGACGAAGAGCTGTGAATAGATCAGCGCTTCACCAATCAGGGCCTTCAAAAAACGTCCCAAGGATGTCCTAAAAACATCCTCGGGGACGTCCCCAGGACAAACCGGGAACTTGACAAAACCTCTGGGAACCATGACAGAACATCCTGCTGACTTTTGGCGACCATTTCATGACGTCCCAGGGACGTCCTAACGACTCATAATTTTTAGCAGGGTATATCCTTATTATTAAAGTGAGGAATACATAATATGGCCACGCTACCAGTCTGTGCTCAGTTGGCAATTTTAAGGACATATGCATTGTTCCAGTGTAAGATACAGTTGTACATCAGCAATTTACCTTTTTACTGCAAGCATGACATCGATAGAGACCTCATCTTTATTAGAAAGCTTATCATTGGAAAACAGTACCTTTGACCTCATCTCAGATTACAAGGTCACAAAAGGGAACATGGAGAGAAGTTTTTGTCAGCGATATACTGGAGGACAGACATAGATTTCTCCTCAAACCTAAACATCCCCACAATATGATATCACTATGGTGATATGACCATCATTTGAGGATAACATTTTGACTTAGTTTTTGATTGAAATGAACTTAACCTTTTTAGATGTACAGTATATATCATGTTAAAATATCAGTGATTCTACATGTGAATGTTTGTCAAAGACGTGTGATATTAAATGATATTGATATTATGAATTATAATAATACTTTTGCTTTTTATGCTACAATGTCTTTCAATATTTGCACTTGTGTTCAAAGTAACTAACTGTTTATATGTTTTTATCATAGACTTCTTAATTCAAATTCAGTGATGACAATAAGAGATGATGCATTTTCTGGCCTTCCACACCTGGAGTACCTGTAAGTGCCTTTCCCTTCATTCACTCTTTAAAACAATTATACGCTGAAGCTAATTTTTGTTGTTCAAGAAATTAGTTACAGAGATACTAATGAGTAACTGTATCCCATTTTTTTTTTATATAGTTGGGATTAATTCTACTATGCGTAAAGAACAATCCATTTGATCTTTTGAACTGTTGTATGTCTTGTTCTTTATACCTTCTATGTTGTTCTTTTAGGTTCATTGAGAGTAACAAAATAGAGACTGTCTCCAGATATTCCTTCAGAGGACTCAGGGACCTGACTCACCTGTAAGTTCCAATAATCATCATTGTCATCATAGGAAATTAGATTTGACAAACTTGATTTTAGATGGTTCCTCACCCTGAAAGATAATCCCTCACCCTGAAAGATAATCCCTCACCCTGAAAGATAATCCCTCACCCTGAAAGATAATCCCTCACTCTGAAAGATAATCCCTCACTCTGAAAGATAATCCCTCACCCTGAAAGTAGTCTATGGGCCAAGATACTATAATCCATGGTTTGGTTTAACTACAAAAATGTCAGCTAAATTTAGCCACCGCTTGTTGATAAGCAGTGAGCAACAGCAAAGATTCTTGGCTAAATCAACTGAAATCAACCCGGTTTGGGGTTTTGACGTTACTGATAGAATTCAGGTAGAAATTTGAGTTATAGATCTATCATTCTAATGAAGTCTGGTAAGTGTGTGTGTTATTGTTGCTCCTTTTAGTACACCAGCTTCTAACAGCTGAAAAATACTATATTGTTGGTTATTGAGAAGATATGTCACAACGGTAGAGTTGGTACAATGATTCTCTACCAAATACATTGCTTGTTTTGTCACATAAACAGAAATTAGGGGGACATTTTTAGAATTTTAGCAACCAGTTAATGGCAGAGCGATTTCTACATAATGCAGCTTAAAAAGGGATTTGGCCAATCAGCTCCCTTGATTGTTAGCTGGCGGTGGCTAAAATTAGCTGAGGTTTATAGTGGCTGTTTAAAGAAAAGTATCTCATGGCCTATAGGCTTCTTTAATAAGGGTGAGGAACCATCTAACTTCAAGTTGTTGAATCCTGAACTTTAATTGCAGTGAAGGCAATGTATGTTTGGGGATAATGCAGTGGTATTTTAGCCCACATTGTCTTCTTACCAGGGCATTACCAGGGCTACAAGGGCTTACTAGAGGATATTCTACCCAAAATGCAACCTAATGGTTTTCCACTTATTTTCCACTTGCGTTTTGTTATTAGTCATGTATTAATGTCAATTAAAGACTAAGGGCTCTATTTTTATCTTGTCGCAAGGCCGTGCTATTGTCATACGCAAGTAGTTTGGCCATGAGGGGTTGCAATATCTGAGGTATGTCCTTAAAAACGTGTGCCATAGTGCCAATTTCAGGAAGCTCAAGTGGTAACATTTAATGGCCCAGTGCAGTCAGAAAATGTGATTTTCCGTGTTTCATATATATGTTTCCACACTATGAGGTTGGATAAATACTGTGAAATTGTGAAAATTATGATAATGCCCTTTTAGTGTAAGAGCGGTTTCAAAAGAGCACCAATGGTGGGATGGAGTTTTGGCCTTCCATGGTGACATCACCAGGTGTTAAATGAGCTAACAGACCAATAAGAAAGAGAGTTCCAAACCTCTCTGCCAATAACAGCTAGTTTTCAGTTTTGCTAAGAAGCTATTTTTGTTTCTTTTTGACTATTTTAATTTCAACCAATCACAGTAAGGAACTTCATTGTTACCCAGAAATTATTTTTTTTATAGCCTACAATGCTATTATGACTATACAGTCTGTGTAGATTTGACCGATATCCATGGTGCTGAATTCTCAGCTAGGCTAATCTTATTAAAATGTTTGGCTTGCGCGTTCAATTCAATTGACTACGTTACTATTGTGTAGTGCGAATGCGATGTGTAGACTGACAGACTTTCGTGTTGAAGCGTAACAAAAATGTGAACTGCAAACATTTCTAACAAATGTAACAAAAAAAGGTAAACTTGTAGTTGTTATTACTGTAACACGCAGCATGTACGCGTTGCCCTTCCTATGCCAAGAGGCCCAGGCTTTTATAATCGCTATTATAAAAACGATCAACTAGGACGAACATCCATGCCGTGCCGCTGAATTGGAATTCATGACGAATTGGAGTTCATAACCAGATCAGATGGCGATGGTATCAATTTAAAATGTAAATGGTATAAATATGTATGAAAAGTCCATTTCAGACTTGCGGCCCCCCAGAACCTCAATTTTAGAAGGACTGGCCTAATAAAACAGATTGTGTTGTTTGTGACAGTGATTTGTTTGCCAAAATGTGCTTAAATGTTCCCACTTGCACTAAAAATATTACTGCTGCTCTGGACAAAAGTTACCAACACGCTTGCGTTTGGAAATAGAGCCGTTGAAAGTGTGTGAAAACACAGAATACTACTAAAATCAAATAAAAAATAATTAACATACAGTATTGCTATGTGAAAGATATATTTTACAATTTTTTTGGGTACAAATTTCTGGAATATCTTGCCCTTTGATCCTCTGTATTTCCATGATGATTAATTGACAGGAATATCTGCTGGTTGAATCTAACAATGCTGTTTTCCCTCAGGTCTTTGGCAAACAATAAATTAAGAAGTCTACCCAGGGATTCCTTCATCGACCTGGACTCATTGATAGAGCTGTGAGTTGTTCTACATTGTGCTTTTGATGTGTAGTGATTATTTCTTTAACTGTATACAAGCTAGATGGTAACACTCTCTGTATAGTGATGCAGGTCTTTAGATGTTGTATGTATTGAATTGTGTCATTCCAAACTTTTTCGGCAACGTTATATTCCATTGTGTTCGACTCAAGGAATACTTCTGGCTAGCACTCTTCTATAACATGCAGTTTACATCAAAAATAATAATTTAGTTAAAAAATATATATTTACGCTCCCAGACTGCAGTGTTGCATGTGTTGCAGCTGTATTATACACATTGAATTGCTAATTTCTCTGGTTATTTTAATCTATTCTAATCTATTAATTATTTTGAGTAATCCAATGGATTACATTACTGATGACAATCTTAAACAGGTAATCTGATCTGTAATGTAATCAAATCAAAATTGGGGGGGGGGAAATGTCATCAGCATAACAATGAAAGTAAAGGTAACATTATACAATGAGTTTATGATGATTCATTTCTCAAAGAAACATGTTCTCGTAAGGATGAGTTGGAGGAGGAAATGAAGAAGGCTGTGATTGGGAGTCCCATAGGGCGACGCAAAATTGGTCCAGCGTCGTCTGAGTTTGGCCGGTGTAGGCCGTCATTGTAAATAAGAATTTGTTCTTAACTGACTTGCCTAGTTAAATAAAGGTTGCAAACACTATTTGGACTCCTCCAGGCTTGTTTTGAGAATGGCATTATTCCATCTGTATGGAATAATGTTTGGTATACAGCATGCTGTCTCTAGAAGAATATCAAGACACAGCTGACTTTTGCCAGACAACACCTGGGTAAAGTCAGTTGTGTCTTGATATTATTGATATGATATTATTATTTTTTGAGAGCAGAGGCTTCTTCCTTCCTGACCTCCCATGTATGCCAAGTTTGTGCAGTCTCTTTCTGACAGTGTACCCATGCAATTCGACATTGATTGTGGCAAGTGAGGCCTGTAGATCCCTTGATGTTAACCTGAGGTTCTTAGAGACTTCTATGAGCATCCTTCGGCTCTTGGGACGACTTTGGTAAGAAGACCTATCCTAGGTAGTTTGCCAGTGGTCTGTAATTTTCGTCGGACAGTGGAATTATGTACTTCGAATTGCTTGGAAATGGATTTGTAACCCCTCCCAGACTCATGGGCATCAATAATCTTTCTTCTGAGGGCCTCGGGTAGGTCTTTTGATCTTTGAATGATGTGTTAACACACACCCATATGGTTAAGACCAAACCAGACCAATGTTCTTATCTTTATGGAAGGCTGGACCCTCCATCGACTCTAATGTTTTCTAATCATTTGCACTTGTTTTGGTACCTAATTCAAATTGTAGCCATTTTATGTGATGGTAAAGGTAGGGGTGTACTAACTTTTTACCCATAAGGAAAAGGCATTTTTCTCTATTTTAATTGCATAACATTTTTTTTGGTTTGTGTCATTTGTTAAAATTGGGTAACTTTTATCTGTCAATAGTGTTGAAGTGAAGATTACATATCCATCTGTCCAAATATGTAAAAAAAAAAAAAAAAAAAATTCCAGAGAGTGTACTTACTTTTTCACATGACTGTATAATTATCATAATTTTATTTGAATACAGCAAATATAGTGTCTTATTAGCCCATGTGGGCTGGAAGATGCATGACACTATAATAAAATCAATCAATCAATACAATGAAAACAATAACAGACCCTTTAGTGACACCAACTTTGACACTAGTTAAGGGCGAGGAGTCATCATCTAATTGCACGAATTGGAGTCTGTCGGACAGGTAAGAGCAAAACCAAGAGAGTGCCCGACCTCGAAGACCGACATTCGTCTCCAGGCGTCTGAGAAGAATATGACGGTCAATAGTATCAAATGCTACGCTTAGATCGAGACGCATGAGTATAGAGAGAGATGATCATTTGTGACGTTTATAAGTGCGGTTTCAGTGCTGTGGTGACTGATAGGATTCATAGACAGAATTAGAGTTTGGGAAAATCTGTAAACTGCTGGGCAAGGGTATGGTTACGCTGTGACCTGATATCTGGTTGTCTGCCCTTGCAAAGGGACCTGAGAGGAAATGCCTTTGAGTGTGACTGCAGTACCAAGTGGCTGATAATGTGGCTGAAGAGCACCAACGCCACGGTTTCCGATGTCATTTGTGCCGGACCCAAGGACATGAAGGACAAGCGTCTGAACGACATGGCCAGCCTGCATAATGAATGCATCTCCACTGGTGAGCCCTCCATCATAAGGCCTGCTTAACATAAACTCATGACAATGATAGTAAAATATATGAGAGTTTCCATAAACTGAGAAGCTTATTATGAATAACCACGGTAGCTGTTGAAAGGAAACTTTCAAATCTCAAAACTACAGTTATGACAACAGTTCACCTGACAAGACTGAATTCAAACGTTAGTGTTGATTTTATGTGCAATTTACTTTTATTGTTGCCTGACGACTTATACTGAATCTAATATAGCTGCTCTATCAATCGCTACATACAGTACATTGTCTGAATCTGCCGTCCTAGAAGTAGTTTTTGTAACTTCAAAATGAGGGGCGTCGTACCAAACTAATTCTCCAGCGATTGGATCGTCTCTAACAAATCGAACCAATCAGCGTATCAAAGTTGATAACGTCATCGTGCAGGCCGGCTCTGGCCCAACCCATCGGTTTCTGGGACCAATCAGAACGGTCAGAATGTGTTTGCGTTCCAGACGTCGTCTGGGAGGAAGATAAATCAAGACCTCTAATGGGCGTGGCATTTGGCCGGTGAAATGTGGATGGGGTAGCCAGGCAACTTCTACTGTACTTTCAATAGACGTTTGTGATTCACGGAAAGAGCCTATTTGCTGCTTTCTTTAGCTCTCCCTTTTGGATTAACTGAAGCAAGTCCACTTGCTTCTCACAATTACTGTTATTGTTTAGTCTCTCGTGGACAGATCTACGTAAACATAACTGGTACCGTAGAATCTGTCGGAAAGGAATGGGATGCGTAGGATAACGAACAGCAGTTGTTCCGGTTTTTGGGGTTTTTCGTCACTGGTTATTTGGACAAATCAAAATTTTGCAGGTGTTAGCATCTTTCAATTTCGGAAGGGAGGAGACATTCGGGCCGTAACTTGCAAAGTTAGAGGGTGGAGATCCTTGTTCCAGTTCCGCTCCTCATACTAGCATCTCTTCATCTCTTCTCTTAACACGTATGGACCCAGTTCTAGATTAGTTTACACGACACATAAATGGTTTATTACAAACCATACTAATGCTAAGATTGATTCTCCACAGATTTTATCCACCATCAGTCGGTGCCATCAGAGTCTCTGTCTGTGGATACATTCTCTTATAAAAATGACGTCTATGTGGCCATCGCTGCACCCAACACAGAGAGTTGTATGGTTTTACAGTGGGACCACATTGAGATGAACTTCAGGACTTATGACAACATCACAGGTAACATGACATCCTATGTTACTGGGGCTGCCATTTTCCTCTCTCAAACACACTTGTTGTGCAGAGTAACATCAAAATAGACTGGATGAGTGGAATTATAATATGTAGCATGAGTTATGGTTTAACTTATTTTTCTATTTTTTAATTAAAATTGAACCTGATTCTTAGTATAAATGCAGATACATGCTGACACTGTACACACAAAGCATTCGCGAGCTGCAGTATCATATTTCACATTTTTTTTAACTTTACAGTGTGTTTACTGATAACTCGTGTGTGTTGGCGAGAGGAAAATGACGCACTGAATGTCAAGTGACAAAATCACAGCAGCCATTTTGTGCTTTATATCGGTTGCTCTTCCTTCTTCTTAATTCATATATTTCCAATATATTAAAGCCAGAAAACTATCATTTGAATTTCTAAATGGGTCTTTTCTGTGTCTCAAATCTCAGGCCAGTCAATCGTTGGGTGCAAGTCGGTCGTCATCCAGAACCAGGTCTTTGTCATAGTGGCCCAGCTCTTTGGTGGTTCTCACATATACAAGTTTGATGAAGACCAGAACAGGTTCAGCAAGTTTCAGGATATTGAGGTATCCAAGATCTCCAAGCCCAACGACATTGAAGCCTTCCAAATTGCTGGCGAGTGGTTCTTTGTGATTGCCGACAGCTCAAAGGCGGGGCTCTCCACTCTCTACAAGTGGAACGACAAGGGCTTCTACTCCTATCAGTCCCTGCATGAGTGGTTCCGTGACACTGACGCTGAGTTTGTGGATCTGGATGGCAAGTCCCACCTCATCTTGGCCAGCCGCTCCCAGGTGCCTGTAATCTACCAGTGGAGCAGGAATGCCCAGACGTTTGCCCTGCAGGGCGAGATCCCCAACATGGAGGATGTGGTGGCCGTCAAAGCCTTTCGGATCAAGGAGGACCTCTACCTGGCCATGACACGCTATATAGGTGACTCTAAGATACTCCGCTGGAGCGGCAAACAGTTTATGGAGATCCAAGCCCTGCCCTCACGAGGCGCAATGATTCTCCAGCCGTTCTCCTTCAAAGAGCGCCACTATCTGGCTCTGGGCAGTGACTATACCTTCTCACAGATCTACCTGTGGGACGCTGATAAGAAGCTCTTTGAGCGCTTCAAAGAAGTGTACATCATGGCGCCACGCTCCTTTACCGTGGTGTCCACCGACCGCCGGGACTTCATTTTCTCCTCCAGCTTCAAGGGCAATACTCAGATCTTTGAGCATATCATCATCGACTTGAGCTTATGAGATAGCCAGCTGCATCTTATGTCTTCCATTCTAAAAGTTGATATTTTTGTGGGAGAAAGGGGGGAGAGGGAACTCAAGCAGCATTATCAAATATTTATTCCTATTAAGCACTTCTTGTGTGGTTGTATGCTGTTTTTAATCAGTCATGTCCCCCAGTACTGTTCTATTGACTTTTATACGCACAGGTAATCTCGGTTAACCCAGAACAAAAATTTCACGTAATTTGGTCACCTGTTTTGGGTCTATACGTGTTAGAAATTGGGAGTTCCGGTTTGCAAAGTCTTGCAAAAGGAAACTCTCAGCCAATTATTTTCCATTGCCTTATCAGCACAGGGTTTTAGTGTTTGTCCGCCACCTAGCTATTAATATTGAGTCCCATCTGCTTTGTAGATACAGGGAAAAGTTGAACAAACCTTTAATAATGTGACCCAGAACCCTTGTGACCTCGAACCCAGAACTCCTAAACAATCATTAGCAGTACACATTTATTTTTGTGTTTAGTTTACACCTCCGACACCTGCAAAACATCAGCAATGGGGGTTTCGGATTTCGCCGGTTAACGCTTGATCTGATTGAGCCTAGGCCTAAGGTATTGTCATAGATATTGACTATGCTAGTTTGACTAATAAAACATTGACCAAATAAGTCAAAATGAAAGCTCTACAGACAGAACAATACTTATACATATTGACAGAAAGTATGTCTCATCCATGTATGATGACATTCTCCCTCCATATTGCACAGCTGGTTCTTTGCTTGTCAGACTAAACTCTGTGAAATTGTCTTAAGTGGATCAAGCTCTGCCTCAAACAGCAAAGTTACAGTTGGTGATCAGAGTTCAAATTAGAATTTATAATATGTTTTGCAGAGAACACAGACAGAATAATTTTATTGTAGTTTTTACTGGTTGCATATTTAACCACCACATGCCAATATTTGAGCCATACCTCCAACAATTCTTCTTCTAAAGAAACACATTTGTATGCTAACTGTAAACTGAACTGTCCACTGTAAACTCCTGTCTTGAGGACTACTAAATATGGTGAAATTACTACCAAATATGTCGATGTTTCCAAGATCTACAAGAACAATCTACAAGATTTTCTCTGCATGTTGATAAATGAGGCCGACTAAGACTATAAGTCTACTTGAGACTATAGTAAATTTTTGCAAAGTCTGCAGGTTCCCGATGAGAATTGTTTTCCCAGTGGCGCAGCGGTCTAAGGCACTGCATCTCAGTGCAAGAGGTGTCACTACAGTCCCTGGTTCGTGTCCAGGCTGTATCACATGATTGGCCGTGATTGGGAGTCCCACAGGGCGGCGCACAATTGGCCCACCGTCGTCCGGGTTTGCCCGGGGTAGGCCGTCATTTTAAATAAGAATGTGTTCTTAACTGACTTGCCTAGTTAAATAAAGGTTAAATAAAAAATATTCAATAAAAAATATCCGGTATACAACTGGTCATAACCAGCTAGCATTAGCAGGGTGGCTAAGTGTGACATGTTTGCCTATGGGGAATCCTAACAGCTGCTTAAGTTGTTACCTGAGGGTTAAACCAGACTTGTTCCTCTACATTAGCCGCTAATATGCTACATCGTAAGTATGGCCCCAATGAGTTCAGACAAGTTCATGTACAGCTCCCAATTGATAGGGTTGAGTAATTATTTTAGCAAAACACTGACCCTTCCAGTGTCACAGCTCTGTAAATAACTAGATGTCTGTCTATCAGACAATAGCATGTTTTATGCTTTTTATAGATTTAGTAAACATGTAACCTGCATATAGCCATAAGACCAGGCCAAATGAATTAGTTCAACAGGCACCGACAGAGATTTAGCATTGTTACGTTTTCAGAAATATATATTTTATTTTTTGCGTGATTTCCCACAGCAATCGTTTATGCCTAAAGTTTTGATCTGTGATGTTCTTGCATGAACAGATGTGCAAGTAAATTATAATGCTAAAATAGTACAAACTTGTACAGAATACTACCGCCTGCATTGTAACCAAAACTAGAAGGCATGAATACATCACTCCAGTGTTACCCTAATTTCCCCGGCTGCTTATAAAGCATCAGTCTAATTTAAAGATTTCACTATCAACTTTTCAATCATTGCACGGGCTTGCCCCCTCTTATCTGACATGCTTGCTCCATATAACCCAGGGAGAAAGCTCCACTCCCAAGGTGGTCTGTTGACGATACCTAGATGTAGAACCAAGGTCGGGAGCGTAGCAATCTCTATCAGAGACCGATAGCTATGGAGCGACTTACCCTGTTAGGTAAGAGGGACAAACACAATTGAGGTTTTTAAATCACACTTGAAAACCCACCTTTTTACTTTGCCTTTAAAATATGATTTTGTTGTTATTTTAGCATCCTTTTCTTAATCTTTTATTGCTTTCCATTTAAAAAAATCTCTTACCTTTTATTGTTTTTACTGTAATATGTGTTGTGATTTTAAATGCACTTTAAATAAAGTTTGATTTGATAAAATATGTTAGTCTACAATGCATTCAACTTTCTTGACTGACACATGATCACGGAAAATGAAAAGCTGAGCAATGGGGGCTGGAGACTGACAGGTATTGGTAAAAAATATGTTTTGAGTCAAACGTTATATAAATACCAAACATCGGTTTATTGTAATTCACAGATTCTTCCTGTTTCATGATTGTTTAGTTTCAAACTTGAACTCATGAAATAAAGAATTCTAAATGCTATAGGGGATAAAATGACAGTTATATTTGAGAGACCTTGAATATCACTTTCAGTGTGTGAGTTCTGTGATACAAGGGTATGGAACAGTTTATTTAGCTCTCCATCCCCCCTCCCCCTCCCCCCTTTGCACACGACACCTCCGTTGAGACAATCAGCGACCCCCTCCCCAACTCCGCCCCCGCTCCCTCTGGACTGATCTGCAACACCTCCCTTCCCCCCACCTCTAGACTAATCCTCAACACCTCCCTTCCCCCCACCTCTAGACTGATCCTCAACACCTCCCTTCCCCCCACCTCTAGACTGATCCTCAACACCTCCCTTCCCCCCACCTCTAGACTGATCCTCAACACCTCCCTTCCTCCCACCTCTAGACTGATCCTCAACACCTCCCTTCCTCCCACCTCTAGACTGATCCTCAACACCTCCCTTCCCCCCACCTCTAGACTGATCCTCAACACCTCCCTTCCTCCCACCTCTAGACTGATCCTCAACACCTCCCTTCCTCCCACCTCTAGACTGATCCTCAACACCTCCCTTCCTCCCACCTCTAGACTGATCCTCAACACCTCCCTTCCTCCCACCTCTAGACTGATCCTCAACACCTCCCTTCCCCCCACCTCTAGACTGATCCTCAACACCTCCCTTCCCCCCACCTCTAGACTGATCCTCAACACCTCCCTTCCTCCCACCTTTAGACTGATCCTCAACACCTCCCTTCCCCCCACCTCTAGACTGATCCTCAACACCTCCCTTCCCCCCACCTCTAGACTGATCCTCAACACCTCCCTTCCTCCCACCTCTAGACTGATCCTCAACACCTCCCTTCCCCCCACCTCTAGACTGATCCTCAACACCTCCCTTCCCCCCACCTCTAGACTGATCCTCAACACCTCCCTTCCCCCCACCTCTAGACTGATCCTCAACACCTCCCTTCCCCCCACCTCTAGACTGATCCTCAACACCTCCCTTCCCCCCACCTCTGGACTGATCCTCAACAACTCCCTTCCCCCCACCTCCCCACCTGGGCTGGCTTTCACCACCAACCAGGTGAAGAGAGAGCTGGAGAGACTATATCAGTGGAAAGCGGCAGGCCCTGATGGCATCAGCCCCAGGGTGATTAGGGTGTGTGCTGACCAACTATGTGGAATACTCCAGCATCCCTTCAACCTTAGCCTGAGCCTAGAAAGGGGCCCTGTGCTGTGGAAAACATCCTGCCTCATCCCAGTGCCCAAGAAGGCACACCCCACTGTCCTGAATTACTTCAGACATGTAGCGCTAACATCCCACATCATGAAGACCCTGGAAAGGTTAGTCCTCGCTCACCTCAGACCCCTGGTGTGTACATCACTGGACCCCCTGCAGTTCGCATATCAACGAGACATCGGGGTGGATGATGCAATCATCTACCTTCTGCAGAGGGCCTACTCTCACCTGGACAACGCAGGTTGCACTGTGAGGGTTATGTTTTTTGACTTCTCTAGTGCCTTCAACACCATTCAGCCCCTGCTACTGGGTGAGAAGATGAGGAGGATGAAAGTGGAAGCACCCTTAGTCTCCTGGGTTACGGACTACCTGAACGGTAGACCACAATTTGTGTGACTACAGAGCTGTGTGTCAGAACGGGCAGTGAGCAAATGGTTGGTTCCTGGGAGTCCATATGGACAGCAGGCTGGAATGGGCTGGTAACACCGGGGCTCTGTACTAAAAGGGCCAGAGTCGACTCTACTTTCTGAGGAGGCTCAGGTCCTTCAACTTGTGCAGTAAACTACTGCATACCTTCTACCAGTCTGTTGTTTCTTTTTTGCAATGGTGTGCTGGGGCGCCAACACAAAGGCCGGTGATGCTTCTTGGGTAAATAAGCTGATCAGGAAGGCTAGCTCTGTTCTGGGGATTAACCTTGACACTCTAGAGGAGGTGGCGGAGAGAAGGATCCTGGCCATACTGCTGGCCATCATGGACAACGTCACCCACCCTCTGCATGCCATGGTTATGATGCATAGCAGCACCTTCAGTCACAGACTGATCCCACTACGGTGTGCCAAAGAGCGCTACAGGAGCTCCTTTCTGCTGTGGATACATTCTTTCTGCTGTGGATACAACCCTCACTGGGGTTCCGTGCCGTCGGCAACATAGACCTGGAGCTGTTAGGACCTAGTTTATCAATTAGGCATCCATCCATCCGTGATCTGTAATCACTCATTCACTCAGGACTTATTCATTCAGCAATCATTCATTCAGGACTGTATATACATATTCATGTACAGTTGTTATATCATATCACATCCAATATTGTAATTCTTGGACTGAATTTACATAGTCATTCACTCAGGACTGCATTTTAGTATCTTGTCAGTAGTATCTTATTTTTTCATTGCATTTAGTATATCGAATGTGCAATACGTGCATTTATCATAATTAAACCCTGTACTAAGGACTGTATTTTAAGGGAATTATTATTATTACCCTAAATTATATCATAAATGTAGCTATTTAAGTATATTTTTTCCTGTAATTTGCCTGTACAGTTAATTTAACCATGCAAATATTAACTTACCTGTACATCTAACCAGACTGTATATTAAGTAAATTATTATTACCCTCACTTATATCATACGCACATTTAGCTATTTAAGTATCTATCTATCTATATATCTATCTATCTATCTATCTATCTATCTATCTATCTATCTATCTATCTATCTATCTATCTATCTATCTATCTATCTATCTATCTATCTATCTATCTATCTATCTATCTATCCATTTAAATGTATAAGTTTATAAAACATGTATCCGTAGGCTGCCACTCAAAAGAAAAACAACAGTAAGAAATACAGAGTTTAAGTAATAATAATAATAATTTCCCCTAGCAACTAGGGTTGCTCGTCACTCACCCCCCAGACCCACCACCACCTTTTTTGCGGCAGTGCTGCCTGCCAGTAGAAGTCATCTCTGATTGATTGAGAGATTCAAGGAGCTATCATCGTTAAGTAACAATATTTACATTCATGTACTTCAAAGTGAGTTTTGTAACTTTGGCCCAGAAGCATTTAACTGCAGGTTTTAACTCCCTCATCATATGAAGGAATGTGCCTACCTGATTTAGGGGACACAGTGAACAGTTGGGAGTTGGGGCCAATTTATTTTATTTTATTTTATTTCACCTTTATTTAACCTGGTAGGTCAGTTGAGAACTAGTTCTCATTTACAACTGTGACCTGGCCAAGACAAAGCAAAGCAGTGTGACAATAAAAAAACAACACAGAGTTACACATGGAATAAACAAACGTACAGTCAATAACACAATAGAAAATCTATGTACAGTAAAAAACTATTTACACGGGACAAGAGAAACATGTCCGCACTGCTACACCATCTAGGAATAAATTGTATTAATTGTAATTGAATGTAATCTAATTTATTGTAAAAACGCTTCCTTGGTGTTAAATACAGTCTGTTAACAAACTTAAAATGTATAAATTGATGGTTCGGCTTACGGGATGACAAGTTCTTATTTTTCTATATTAAAGGGTTGTTCCAGGGCCTTCCGAGTGGTGCAGCGGTCTAAGGCACTGCATCACAGTGCTAGAGTTATTACTACAGACCCGGGATCATTCCTGGGCTGTGCCACAACTGGCCATGTCCGGGAGTCCCAAGTGGACCAGCATTGTCCGGGTTAGTGGAGGGTTTGGCCAGGGGGGATTTACTTGGCTCATCGTGCACTAGCGACACCATGTGGCGGGCTGGGTGCCTGCAGGCTGACCTCGGTCGTTGGTGCGGCTGGCTTCTGGGTTAAGCTGACGGGTGTGAAGTAGCGCGGTTAGGTGGGTCATGTTTCGGAGGACGCATGACTTCGCCTTCGCCTCTCCCGAGCTGGTTTTTAAAGCGTTGTTCAGATTCAATTGGATCTGTGGACCATACTTTTTTAATGACTAACTCAGAATATGAGCTTTTCCAAAAGTTTAAAATATATTATAGAGATCAGTCCTTTCGGAAGCCCAGATCATTTATTTATAAATCCCATCATTGGATGATTCAGTAGTTGGGTTTTCCCAAGGGACTCCATATGCCAGAAAAGCTGACTTAAGTTGTAAATATAGAAAAAAAAGGAGTTGCCTGCTAATGTGTATGTATCTTTGAAATCTTGGAATGTTCTCAAACCATTACTGTCCATGATATCTGCAACGGTACGGATTCCACATTTGGACCATTGGGGGCAAAAGGCCTAGTTTCTGATGAATTAACAAGTTGTGGGTGTGTCGAGGCTTGACCCCTCACAGGCCAATCAGAACGTGCTGTTGTGTATTTACGGTCTTTTACCCTATTGCATTCTCAGCAACTCAAATGTTAGGGTAAATTCATGTTGTAAATGTAAACAAACAGTGTTTAGCCTCCTAACGTGGTTAAAACAATAATGTTGATATCATGGATAATCAGTCCTTGCATCCATAGCTCTGTCTATTAATCTGAGAGTGGTTACATTTCTCCAGGCCCATCCCTCAGCTTTTTTACCAAAACAGAGGCTGGGCGACCGTTTTGTTATTGTTATATCTGTGGATTTTCCCTTTAAACAGCTGCATATTATCAAGATATCAAAGTGTCACCAACAAAAAGGTTAACAATAGGTTTTATTTTTCACATGTAGTTAGCCCTTTTCAGTAGTGCTCAAAGCATGCCATTCCATGAGCGTACCACTTATTCTTCAACTGCTGTCAGAGTCCAATCAGTCCTCCACGACAACATCATAAACAACAGAGTAGGCTGGATAATAAGTCCTTAGTTTTGAGGTCATGCTCAGGTAAAACAATTTGGCTAATCTATACTTCCATATTTCCAAGTCCTATTCTTGAAGATCAAGGGGTATAACATTTATTGGAATGACTGGAATTCTGATAGACTTTTTAATGTAAAGATATAATTTAATCTTATTATTATTTGTAGTAGAAAGTGATGGGTTAGAAGAAGCCTACATAACCAACCCATAAAGTAACATGTAACATCCATATATGGCCAGCTATGTAAACTTTAACATTGATTTATCCTGCAATATATGTCGTTCAACTGGTAACATAAATTTTTGGTAATATACACTACCGTTCAAAAGTTTAGGGTCACTTAGAAATGTCCTTGTTTTTGAAAGAAAAGTACATTTTTTGTCCATTAAAATAACATCAAATTGATCAGAAATACAGTGTATACATTGTTAATGTTGTAAATGACTATTGTAGCTGGAAACGGCTGATTTTTTATGGAATATCTACATAGGCATAGAGAGGCCCATTATCAGCAACCATCACTCCTGTGTTCCAATGGCACGTTGTGTTAGCTAATCCAAGTTTATCATTTTAAAAGGCTAATTGATCATTAGAAAACCATTTTGCATTTATGTTAGCACAGCTGAAAACTGTTGTGCTGATTAAAGAAGCAATAAAACTGGCCTTCTTTAGACTAGTTGAGTATCTGGAGCATCAGCATTTGTGGGTTCGATTACAGGCTCAAAATGGCCAGAAACAAAGAACTTTCTTCTGAAACTCGACAGTCTCTTCTTGTTCTGAGAAATGAAGGCTATAAAGGCGACTCCGGGATGCTGGCCTACTAGGCAGAGTTGCAAAGAAAAAGCCATATCATATTCAGACCCTTTACTCAGTACTACACTATTACAAGTAAAGGTGCTATCTATAACCTAAAAGGGTTCTTCGGCTGTCCTCACAGGAGAACCCTTTAAAGAACCCTTTTTGGTTCCAGTTAGAACCTTTTTGAGTTCCAAAATAGTTCTGCCTGGAACCAAAAATGGTTCTTCAAAAGATTCTCCTATGGGGACAGCCGAAGAACCCTTATTTTCTAAGAGTGTATGTTGGCAGCGATTACAGCATTGAGTGTTCTTGGGTATGACGCTACAAGCTTGGCACACCTGTGTTTGGTGAGTTTCTCCCATTCTTCTCTGCAGATCCTCTCAAGGCTCTGTCAGGTTGGATGGGGAGCGTCGCTGCACAGCTATTTTCAGGTCTCTCCAGAGATATTTGATTGGGTTCAAGTCCCGGCTCTGGTTGGTCCACTCAACAACATTCAGAGACTTGTCCCGAAGCCACTCCTTGGCTGTGTGCAAGGGTCATTGTCCTGTTGGAAGTTAAACCTTCGCCACAGTCTGAGGTCCTGAGCGCTCTGGAGCAGGTTTTCATCAAGGATCTCTCTGTACTTTGCTCTGTTCATCTTTGCCTGGATTCTGAATAGTCTCCCGGTCCCTGCTGCTGAAAAACATCCCCACAGCATGGTTTTGCCACCACAATGCTTCACCGCAGGGATAGTGCCAGGTTTCTTCCGGACGTGACGCTTGGCATTCAGGCCAAAGAGTTAAATCTTGGTTACATCAGATCAGATAATCTTATTTCTCATGGTCTGAGAGTCTTTTGGTAACTTTTGGCAAACTCCAAGTGGGCTGTCATGTGCCTTTTACTGAGGAGTGGCTTCAGTCCGTCCACTCTACCGTAAAGGCCTGATTGGTGGAGTGCTGCAGAGGTGGCTGTCCTTCTGGAAGGTTCTCCCATCTTCACAGAGCTCTGTCAGAGTGACCATCGGGTTCTTGATCACCTCCCTGACCAAGGCCTTTCTACCCCGATTGCTCAGTCTGTCCAGACTGACAGCTCTAGGAAGAGTCTTGGTGGTTCCAAGAATGTCTTGGTGGTTTAAGAATGATGGAAGCCCATGTGTTCTTGGGGACCTTTTTTTGGTACCCTTCCCCAGATCTGTGCCTCGACGCAATCCTGTCTCGGAGCTCTACGGACAATTCATTCGACCTCATGACATGGTTGTTGCTCTGACATGTACTGTCAACTGTGGGACCTTATATAGACAAGTGTGTGCCTTTCCATATCATGTCCAATCAATTGAATTTATAATGACTCATATCAAGTTGTAGAAACATCTCAAGGATGATAAATGGAATCAGGATGCACCTGAGCCTGATGAACCTGAGGGTCTGAATACTTATGTAAGTAAGGGATTTGTCATTATGGGATATTTTAGTTTGCTAAGAAAAAAAAATATGTTTTAGAATAAGGCTGTAAAGTAACAAAATGTGGTCTGAATACTTTCCAAAGGCACTGTATACACAAAAGCATGTGGAAACCCTTTCAAATTAGTGGATTTGGTTATTTCAGCCACGCCCGTTGCTGACAGGTGCATAAAATCGAGCACACAGCCATGCAATCTCCATAGACAAACATTGGCAGTAGAATGGACTTATTGAAGAGCACAGTGACTTTCAACGTGAGACCGTCATGATGTCACCTTTTCAACAAGTCAGTTCGTCAAATTTCTGCCCTGCTAGAGCTGCCCTGGTCAACTGTAAGGGCTGTTAACGGCTCAGCAGCGAAGTGGTAGGCCACACAAGCTCACAGACCGGGACCATCGAGTGCTGAATCGCAGTGGTGTAAAGTACTTAAGTAAAAATACTTTAAAGTACTACTTACTTTACTATTGATATTTTTGGCAACTTTTACTTTCACTTTACTACATTCACAAAGAACATGATGTACTTTTTACTCCTTACATTTTCCCTGACACCTAAAAGTACTAAAAGTACATTTTGAATGATTAACAGGACAGGACATTTCTTTAGTTACAATCTTATTAAGAGAACATACCTGGTCCTCCATACTGCCTCTGATCTGGCAGACTCGCTAAACACAAATGCTTTGTTTTTAATTATGTCTCAGTGTTGGAGTGTGACCCTGGCTATCCGTAAAAAAAAAAATTGTGCCGTCTGGTTTGCTTAATAGAAGGAAATTTAAATAATTAATACTTTTACTTTTGATACTTAAGTATATTTTAGCAACTACATTTACTTTTAATACTTAAGTATATTTAAAAACAAACACTTTTAGACTTTTACTCAAGTAGTATTTTACTGGGTGACTCACTTTTACTTGAGTATTCCCAAAACTCCCTACAGGGTTCCAAACTGTCACTGGAAGCAACTTCAGCACAATAACTGTTCGTCGGGAGCTTCATGAAATGTGTTTCCATGCCACACACAAGCATAAGATCACCATGCATAGTCCCAAGTGTCGGCTGGAGTGGTGTAAAGCTCGCCGCCATTGGATTCTGGAGAAGTGGAAGTGCGTTTTCTGGAGGGATGAATCACGCTTCACAACCTGGCAGTCCGACGGACGAATCTGGGTTTGGCGGATGCCAGGAGAACGTTACCTGCCCCAATGTATAGTGCCAAGTTTGATGGAGGAATAATGGTCTGGGGCTGTTCATGGTTCGGGCTAGGCCCCTTTGTTCCAGTGAAGGGAAATCTTAATGCTACAGCATACAATGACATTCTAGACGATTCTGTGCTTCCAACTTTGAGGCAACACTTTGGGGAAGGCATTTCCTGTTTCAGCATGACAATGCCCCTGTGCACAAAGCGAGGTCCATATAGAAATGGTTTGTCGAGATCGGTGTGGAAGAACTTGACTGGTCTACACAGAGCCCTGACCTCAACCCCATTGATCACCTTTGGGATGAATTGGAACACCGACTGTGAGCCAGGCCTAATTGTCCAACATCAGTGCCCAACCTCACTAATGCTCTTGTAGCTGAATGGAAGCAAGTCCCTGCAGCAATCTTCGACTAATTCGATTTCAGATTTGAACTTTTTATGATTCAACCTATGGGTGTTGATTATTTTTATAGCATTTTAGCTAATCACACTGACACTATGGAAAGCTAATTCCTTGGATGGATTTCTTAGCTTCGACTCAACGTCCCTTTTATGTGCACGATAAAAGGGAATCACGTGGGCCTGGCTGGTTCTCCATACCAAATTCAGCTTTCAATATGAAACAGTAGATTGTAATGCGTTTTTAATGGGAGATTATAATTCTCCCACTTTTGAACAGACTTTGATAGAAGTCCTTGGCAACTCCTTCACTTTGTCCCATATAGGCATAAATTTGTCTACAATATATGTTCTATGTCTGTTATGTTGAATGTCTTACCTGTAAATAAGAATTTGTTCTTAACTGACTTTTGCCTAGTAAAATAAAGGTTAAATAAATAAAAATTAAAAATTAAATTACTTGTTTTTGGGCTCCCAAGTGGCGCAGTGGTCTAAGACACTGCATCTCAGTGCTAGAGGTGTCACTACCCCCCCGGGGGATCAACAAAGTACCCATCTATCTATCTATCTACAGACAACCTGGTTCAAATCCACACTTTATCACAACCAGCTGTGATTGGGAGTCCAATAGGGCGGCGCACAATTGGCCCCGCGTCGTCCAGGTTTGGCCGGTGTAGGTTACAATTCTCATTGTAAATAAGAATTTGTTCTTAACTGACTTGCCTGGTTAAATAAAAATGTATCAAATAACACATGTGATGTTTTTGTCCTGTTAGAGAGTAAGTGTGTTCTCTTTCGTTTTCTGTAAATCATTGTTATTTTGTATAGTTCCGACTGAGTTCTAGTTTGTGTTAATAAAAACGATGTCGAACTGTCGCTACGCCTTGCCTTGGTCAATGGAAACACACGATCGTGACAGTGGCCACATTAAATGTAACTGTTCTTCCTTGTTGTCTCAAACAATGCTTGACAAAATGGCTTATGTGGTTGTACAAGCAGTCAGATTAATGTTGATGTGGCGCATCTGCTTACATTTTCCTGTTGACAACATCCAACTCTACCTCCTCCTCTAATCGGCAGGAACACCCTTATCATCCACACCTGTGTTGTGTGTTGCTCATTGTGTTCTCTTCAAGTTCTCCAGTTCGTGTTATTGTTTTCACGCCATGTGTGCTGTTCAGTGAGTTGCTGTAGTTATTCCTTTCTGTCATTAAAGAAGCTTTTGTTTTTGATTTCGCAATTTTTCGCCTCATTTTTTCCACCACCACTCATCACAGGGGGGGGTTCAGATTGGGTTTACGAACTACTGAATTGTTCATATTTGATTTGCACAAGCAGTGGGTGAGCTTTGGATATCACTCCTCTGATAGAAGGTGACTTGCTAAAGATAGCAATCTGTGAAGTTGATTTTGTCAGGTAAAAAAAAAATATGTTATATACAACAGCTTTGTCTCTAGAGACAGAACAGTGACAGTGATGTAATCCATGTTTAGAGATGCAGTTAAGTCTCTACTTCCTGATTGGGTCTAAAAACATTTCAACACATTTACTTTGCAGACCCAGAAACCAGTTCGAAATTGCAATTGATTTTATGACCTGTCAGCGGAGAACATGGAGATAATTTAGCAACCAAATACATTCGTTTTTTTTAAATTCTAATATTGATTGATCATTGTTACTACACATAGACATGTCACTACCTTTAATGTTGTTATTCAGCCGTTTCACAGAAAATTGTATTGCTTTTTGCTTTTAACGTGTTTATTTTATTATTATTTTCTGTTTCTATTCATCTAAACTTAAGAATTGATCCTGGGGTGATTTATTTTAATGAATATGGTTTTCATATTTTCAAGGCACACTTCCTACCAGAGGGGAGAAGCTTTTTTCAATTGAACTTTGTATTTCTCAAATAAAAGTACAATTTAACATTTATGATAGTGTAACTTTAATTATGCATTTAATGGCCTTTCATTCCATTTTATATTCATCTGATTCAAACTTGATTCACTTTGAGGATACCATTGACCAGACCAACCAATCAGACCAACCAATCTGACCAACATACAAAGCCAAACCTGTCACCTGGAGTTGCATGGCAAATGGAACACAAGGAAAGCACCAAGGATGATCGGAATGGCTACTATGTGTGTTTTTTCGCGTTATTTGTAACTTATTTTGTACATAATGTTTCTGCCACCGTCTCATATGACCGAAAATAGCTTCTGTATATTAGGATAGCGATTACTCACCCCGGACTGGACAAAGAGTTTTTCTTCAACGAGTCGGAAGGAGAGGATGTACTTCAAACACCCGACAAGACCGAAATCCCTGTGTTTCGCAGGAGAAAGAGACGGAGATATCGGGGACGCAACTCGGGGTGCCTTGTAAGGATCCGAAGGCTAGTGGGTAATTTGCCTTTACCATCAGTATTACTAGCCAACGTACAATCATTGGAAAATAAATTAGACGAGGTACGATCACGAATATCCTACCAACGGGACATTAAATCTGTAATATCTTGGGTTTTACAGAGTCATGGCTGAACGACGACATGAATAACATACAGCTGGTGGGTTTTAAGCTTTTTAGGCAGGATAGAACAGCGGCCTCTGGCAAGACAAGGGACGGCGGTCTATGTATATTTATTCAGCTGGTGCTCGAAATCGAAGGAAGTCTTGAGGTTTTGCTCGCCTGAGGTAGAGTATCTCATGATAAGCTGTAGACCATTTTTTCATATTTTTCGTAGCTGTCTACATACCACCACAAACCGATGCTGGCACTAAAACCACACTCAATGAGTTATATACAGCCATAAGCAAACAGGAAAATGCTCATCCAGAGGTGGCACTCCTAGTGGCTGGGGACTTTAATGGAGGGAAACTCAAATCCGTTCTACCTAATTTATATCAGCATGTTAAATGTGCAACCAGAGGGAATAAACTCAACCTTTTACTCCAAACATAGAGACACGTACAAAGCTCTCCCTCCTTTTGATAAATCTGACCATAATTCTATCCCCCTGACTCCTCCAAGCAAAAACTGAATCAGGAAGTACCAGTGACTCAGTCAATAAGAAAGTGGTCAGATGAAGCAGATGCTAAGCTTCAGGACTGTTTTGCTAGCACAGACTTGAATATGTTCCGGGATTCTTCTTGTATTACCAACAGACCACCATAGTCCCTGTGCCCAAGAACACTAAGGTAACCTGCGTAAATGACTACCAACCCGTAGCCATGAAGTTCTTTGAAAGGCTGGTCATTGCTCACATGAAAATCATTATCCCAGAGACCCTAGACCCACTCCAATTTGCATACTGCCCCAACAGATCCACAGATGATGCAATCTCATTTTGCACTCAACACTGCCCTTTCCCACCTGGACAAAAGGAACACCTATGTGAGAATGCTGTTCATTGACTACAGCTCAGCCTTCAACACCATAGTGCCCTCAAAGCTCATCACTAAGCGAAGGACCCTGGGACTAAACACCTCCCTCTGCAACTGGATCCCTGACTTCCTGACAGGCCACCCTCAGGTGGTAAATGTAGGTAACAACACATCTGCCACGCTGATCCTCAACACAGGTGCTCCTCAGCGGTGGGTGCTCAGTCCCCTCCTGTACTCCCTGTTCACTCATGACTGCATGGCCAGGCACGACTCCATCATCATCATGCAAACCGCAATCCACTACAGAGGGTAGTGCATACGGCCCAGTATATCACTGGGGCCAAGCTTCCTGCCATCCAATACCTCTATACTAGGCGGTGTCAGAGGAAGGCCCTAAAAATGGTCAAAGACTCCAGCCACCCTAGTCATAGACTGTTCTCTCTGCTACCGCACAGCAAGTGGTACCGGAGTGCCAAGTCTAGGTCCAAAAGCCTTCTTAACAGCTTCTACCCCAAGCCATAAGACACATGAATAGCTAATCAAAGGGCCACCAGACCCTCTTTTTTACGCTGCTGCTACTCTCTGTTTATTATCTATGCATAGTCACTTTAACTCTACCTACATGTACATATTACCTCAATTTCTCGACTAACCGGTGCCCCCGCACATTAACTCTGTACTGGTACCCCTGTATATAGCCTCGCTATTGTTATTTAATTGTTGCTATTTAATTATTTCTTAATTTTATTTTTATTGCGTATTCCCAGCCGGGGGACCCCAGTACCAGCTCCACGCGACCAACCGTCGGTCAGCCACCCCAGGTTGGAAGATCAGCGGCCACTACTTCCGCCTCCGACGGCCGATAACAGGAAGACGCTGGAGGGTTTTTTCGATCGGTGGAAGGAGGAACAGGCGAAGTGGTGGAGAGCCTGGGTGGCCCTTCCTCCCGCGACCGAGCCCAACCCTCACGTTCGGCGGAGAGTTTTGAGGCCAGATTGGCGATCTGGAAGAAGCGTCTGGCTCACCTCTTTCCCGAGGAGAAGAAGGAGGAAGAGCCGGATTGCCGGAGCTCCTCGCCAGGCCGGTGACCAGTCCGGGACAGGCAGCCAGGTCAATTGAACAGCTGGAGCTTTCGTCTGCACTGCTGCCCGGGCTGGGCACGGCAGCTGATCCGGCTTCAAAACTCTATTCGTCCCCCGGTCGAGAGTCCAGACCGACATCACCCGTGCCTGCTCCTCACCCCAGACCACCGGTGCAACAGCTACGGCCCACTGTCCGGAGCCTCCAGCGATGCTCCAAAGCCCGGCTCCTCTGCGCTGGTGCCTAGGCTGGGCACAGCGTTCAGTACCGCTGGGGAGGCGGAGCCCCTCAGCGTGCCGGTGCCCAGTCCGGGGCCGGTAGCCAGCCCAGCTACGTGGCTGGAAACATTCTCCATGCTGGTGCCCTGGTTGTGCACAGCGTTCAAGACTGCGGGAGAATCGGAGCTCCACAGTCTGCAGGGGCACAATCAGAGGCAGACAAGCAGCATGACTACGTGGCGGAAAGCCTCATTGGCGTCGGGGTTCAGGCCGGGCAGGGTGGTTAGAATTGCTCCAGTGCCGGAGCAGTCCGCTCCACCGGGGTCCAGTCCAGGTCCGGTCGTCTGCTCCGCTCCAGCGCCAGAGCAGTCCGCTTCACCGGTGCCTAGTCCGGCTCCGGTCATCTGCTCCGCTCCAGTGCCGGAGCAGTCCGCTTCACCGGTGTCCAGTCCAGGTCCGGTCATCTGCTCCACTCCCATGCCGGAGCAGTCCGCTCCACAGGTGCCCAGTCCGGCTCCGGTCATCGGATCCGCTCCAGTGCCGGAGCAGTCCACTCCACCAGGGTCCAATCCGGGACCGGTTGTCTGCCCCTCTCCAGAGGTGGAGGTCTCCACACCAGGGTCCGGACTGGACTTGGTGCGTCAGGGGGGTTGGGTTGGGACTCTTGTGTTTTGTTGGGAGGGGAGTGGGGGAGTTGGAGGGCCGCGGTTAGAGTTTGGCAGTACACTGAGTGTTTTTGTATTAGTTAATTTCCTTCCCCAATTAGAGACAGCTGTCTCGAGCTGTCTCGAGTAATTGGGGATTCTATGTGTCAATGTTTTCCACCTGGGTGTGGATTCTTATGTGTGTTTAGTCATAGGTTTCTGTTCACACCAGTTCACGGGTGCTTACTCTCCTTTGTTATTTTTGGTCCTTGTTTTGTTAAACAAGTTAAATAAAAAGGAATGTCGCTCCACGAACGCTCCATTTACCGTCCCTTACTACAGCATCGTGACAGCTGGTCTTGGGTCATTGATAAGTAATTGTCTCAACGCAGCCTTATAATGCTGTGAAAGGATCCAGGAACCCAAATGATTTTAGGTGGATCCCATCCTCCTTACAAAATGTGACCCGAGTTTTGGTTGGTCTGCCATATAGCACGTGTCTGTCTATTGGAGCTGGTCAGCATATCAGGTTCATTGTGCGCTCTGAATGCAAAACGCTCTGAATTTACGAATGGACAATCTGACAACACAGTTTCAGTCACCAACGCTCTGGATAACATAACAGCCTAACCAGCTCTGCTAGGGCGAGTAATATTCAGTGAGCTGTTCTCTCTCTCTTAGATGTTTGGAAGTAGCTGGCAAGTTAGTACAGAATGCTCGGATCAAAACTTAAAGAGATGGGTGGGGCTAAGGCTTAAAATATCAATGCTGAATGGGAGAAAGACAAAGAAGGGCTAATACCAAAACATTGAAAAAGTGAGTTTACAAGTTATGAGTATCGAAATTGTCAACAAAAGTTACACCCATTGAGCTGCAATAATCACATAGCAAGTTGTGAAGAGAAAGAATCCTTCTAAAGTGTGTGACATAATCACCAATGTCAAAAGTGACATAACACA
Organism: Thymallus thymallus; assembly: GCA_023634145.1. Lineage (NCBI taxonomy): Eukaryota > Metazoa > Chordata > Actinopteri > Salmoniformes > Salmonidae > Thymallus > Thymallus thymallus. Next base: position 3,699,759 of record CM042422.1, read on the forward strand.
CCATGTTGAATATAATATTAACATGTGCTTTATAAAGGGTGACATTTTGTGCTGAAGATTGTTATACGCTATAAATTTAAGTCATGTTAGTCACATTACACCTAATCTAAAGTGAAGTCATGTTAGTCACATTACACCTAATCTAAAGTGAAGTCATGTTAGTCACATTACACCTAATCTAAAGTGAAGTCATGTTAGTCACATTACACCTAATCTACAGTGAAGTCATGTTAGTCACATTAAACCTAATCTAAAGTGAAGTCATGTTAGTCACATTACACCTAATCTAAAGTGAAGTCATGTTAGTCACATTACACCTAATCTAAAGTGAAGTCATGTTAGTCATATTACACCTAATCTAAAGTGAAGTCATGTTAGTCACATTACACCTAATCTAAAGTGAAGTCATGTTAGTCATTTCTAATCTAAAGTGAAGTCATGTTAGTCACATTACACCTAATCTAAAGTGAAGTCATGTTAGTCACATTACACCTAATCTAAAGTGAAGTCATGTTAGTCATTTCTAATCTAAAGTGAAGTCATGTTAGTCACATTACACCTTATCTAAAGTGAAGTCATGTTAGTCACATTACACCTAATCTAAAGTGAAGTCATGTTAGTCATATTACATGGTGCCGTGCCGTCGGCAACATAGACCTGGAACTGTTTAACAATTAGGCATCCATCCATCCGTGAGTAACTCTCTGGTCTGTAATCACTCATTCAATCAGCACTTATTCATTCAACACTCATTCATTCAGGACTGTATATACATACTCATGTTCAGTTGTTTTACCATATCACGTGCAATATTGTAAGTAATTCTTGGACTGAACTTAAGTAGTCATTCACTCAGGACTACATATTATTATCCTGTCAGTTGTATCTTTTTTTATTGCATTTAGTATATCGAATGTGCAGTACGTGCATTTATCTGTAATTAAATCCTGCACTAAGGACTGTATGTCACGGTGCATGGTGAGGGAATGAGGCGCAGAGCGAGAGGTGAAAATAACAAAGAGACAAACCCGTGACCTGTGTGTAGCTGACACACTAGGCAAACACTACAACTACAATAATCCACACGCAGGTGGACGGACTGGGCACCGGTGGAGCGGACTGCTCAGTGAGGAGATCTGGCGGTGCACTGGACGCCGTGCCCAGCATGGGCAAAGATGCAGAGGGGGTTTCCAGCCATGTAGCCGGGCTGGCTGCCGGACCCGGACTGGGCACTGGCGTGGCGAGGAACTCCGGCTCTGAAGGTGGACTGGACGCTGTGCCCGGGCTGGGCAGCAGCGCAGAGGGGTTTTCCAGCTGTGTGGCAAGGCTGGCTGCCGGTCCCGGACTGGGCACTTTCGTGATGAGGAGCTCTGGCTCTGGAGTAGGACTGGACGCCACCCCTGGACTGAGTGTTGGCGCAGAGTATAACTCCAGCTGTGCCCCCGGGCTGGTCGCCGGTTCCGGACTGGACATGGACATGGTGAGGAGCTCCGGTTCTGGAGGAGGACTGGACGCCGTGCCCGGCCTGGGCACCAGCGCAGAGGGGTTCTCCAGCCGTGTGTCAGGGCTGGCTGCTGGTCCCGGACTGGCCCCGGCGCAGTGAGGAGCTCCAACTCTGGAGTCGGACTGACCGCCGTGCCCATCCTGAGCACCGGCGCAGAGGGCTCCATCCGTTGCGAGGAGCTCCGGCTCTGGAGGAGTGGGGCTGGACACACGCACCGGGTGTCGGGTGCGGTGAGCCGGCACAGGTCTTACCGGACTGGAAAGACACCCTGGAGGCCTGGTGCGTGGAGCCGGCACAGGTGGCACCTGTGACACGCACTTCAGGGCTAGTGCGAGGTGTCGGTACTGGAGGCGTCGGGCTAGACACCAGCACAGAGGATGGCTCGAGTGCTGGAGCAGAACTGGACGCCAGGTCTCTGCCGCCGGAGGCTGAAGTGGTGGGCGCTGATCTACCGGGCTGTGGGCTGTCATTGGGAGCTCCGAACCGGAACGGCACACCGGAGGTCTGGTGCGTGGAGCCGGCACAGGAGGCCCCGGGCTGGGCACACGCACTGGAGATCGGCTGCTGGAGCCGGAAACTAAATGCACCTTCTTGTCGTCCTCCTCGGCCCACCCGAAATATCCTCAAACGCTCCTCCTCCTTGTCCCTCGCGTCCCAAGGAAAGTTTCAAAATAAAAGTCCCCCAGGTAATAGTAGAAATGTGTTAATAACCATTCAAGATATATTAAAAATAATTGTTTTAAAGATTAACAATGATTTATATTTGTTCACATTTAAGTGACATCTGCATTTAATGTGGGTTTAAGGTCTAAAAAATGCCCCCAATGCGAATCACTATAAATGGCTTAGAGCAAGAACTATTCTGGGTGCGGCAGTAAGGAATACTCAGTAGGGTCTGTAGAATGTACTGTATATATGGTGTCATTTCATTCATTTTACTCCACCGATTCCATTGGCGGCCGAATCACATCACATGTGCATTTACTGCACTACAGAAAACCAACTGTTCCTAGGCTGTCATTGAAAATAAGAATTTGTTCTTAACTGACTTGCCTAGTTAAATAAAGGTAAAAAATATAAAATAACACTGTGGAGTCTATACCCTAACTCAGGGATCTTCAACCGGGGGTCAGCGACCCCTAGGGGGTCCGTGGGGGTACTGCAGGGGTTCCCCCAAATTTATAAAAAATGTTAGTGTCGATAGTGTCACGGCTCCACCTGCTCCAGAGGCACCTGCCCCAGCGGGAAAGGGTAAGCGTAAGAGAGAAAGTAAAAAAAACGTATACAATTGTGGAAGATTTGATATTGCCCGCGGCCAGTGATATTTTTTTATAGATTTTCTATTGTGTTTTTGACTATGTTTGTTTACTGTGTAACTCTGTGTTGTTTTTGTCGCACTGCTTTGCTTTGTCTTGGCCAGGTCGCAGTTGCAAATGAGAACTTGTTCTCAACTGACCTACCTGGTTAAATAAAGGTGAAATAATATAAAATAAAAAATAAAATAAATATGTGCAAGACCATGTTTGGCAATGATGAATATGCCCAAAAACTGATGACTATCCCGTTATCAGACACAACGATTGCACGGCGAGTTTGCGAAATGGGATCTGATGTGAGGGAGCAGTTAATTGAGAAGCTGAAATCGGCCAAAGCCTTTTCATTACAGTTGGATGAGTCTGTGGACGTGTCCAAAGACGCACAGCTCTTGGGATTTGTGCGTTTTGTTGACCAAAACGAAATGTGTGAGGAGTTTTTATTTTGTTAGAAGCTCCCTGAACACAACAAGCTCTGAAATTTTGAAAGTGATTGATATCCAAGATGGCGTAACAGTGCTGACGTATTTTTGTTCGTCCCGTCTCATGTAAATAGTTTGTAATAGTTTGTAAACTGTCTTTCCACACATTTGTATTTATTTATTTTGTTCCCGATTTACCTCTACTGCAACCCACCTTACCCAACTTGAAACGGATCTATTATCCTTACTTTTCATTCTTTTAACTGAACCGCAGTCAGAAGCTAGCCTGCTAGCTAGCTTGCTAATCTAGCTTCTAGCCATCGCTAACCACTGCTAGCGGTCCTCACCTCCGCTCTGGCTGTTCAGACAGCTTTTAGTTCGGACATTATCGGCCAGTCTGCACAGCGCGCTACCAACCCAGCGCATATCGGACTGCGTTCCCTTCCATTTCACCGGATTTTCCACTGAAATCACAGGACCATCACACCGGATCATCACAGCTAGCTAGCTGCAATCGAGTGACCGACGTTTTTGGCTAACCTCCATTGTTTGTTTACATCCTACCTATGCTAGCGTGAGCTAGGCTCATCTCCCGGACAGCCGACGTGTACTAGCTACTCTCCCGGACTACAGTACCTCTGTCAACCTGCCTGGACCTTCTACTGTCGACACGGAGCCCCACCGAGCCACCGTGACTGGTCTGCCGACGTAATTGTCCGACGTGGTCTCAACAGGGTTCTCCTCTGCGACGTCGCCGAAGATCCATCTGCTAGCTCCGGCCTGCTAGCCCGGCCTGCTAACACTCTGAACGCCGTGCGTCCTCGATCGCCTAGTCCAGCGCCCATTGAATTCTGCTCTCTGGCTCGCCTCTTTGCTGCTCATCGGACCCTATGATTACTCAGCTTCACAGCTGATGCCTGCAGGACTGTTTGGTTATACGGTATTTCTTTCTGTTTAACTGCCAGGCCCCAGGTCCTGTGTGTAGCATATGACATTTTTCTCTAACTGACCCTCTTTGTCCATTCATCGCCATTACCCGTCGTTGCCTTAGCCCTCTTAATTAACTGTTTTTTTAATTTTTATTTTTGTCCCTCAACTGTTTGTTTTTATGCCCTTTTATTTCAATATGCCTTGTCTTTTGTTGTTCAGGTTAGCTATTATTGTTTTATTTCACTGTAGAGCCCCCAGTCCTGCTCAACTGGCCTCTGATAGCTTTTTTGTCCCTCCCCCCACACATGCGGAGACCTCACCTGGCTTAACTGGTGTCTCCAGAGATGCAACCTCTCTCTTCATTACCCAACGCCTAGGTTTACCTCCACTGAACTCACACCCTACGATACCCTTGTCTGTACATTATGCCCTCAATCTATTCCAACACGCCCAGAAATCTGCTCCTTTTACTCTCTGTACCCAACGCACTAGACGACCAGTTCTTAATGCCTTCAGCCGTGCCCTAATCCTACTCCTCCTCTGTTCCTCTGGTGATGTAGAGGTAAACCCAGGTCCTGTAGCTCCCAGCTTTACACCTATCCCCCAGGCGCTCTCATTTGTTGACTTCTGTAACCGTAAAAGCCTTGGTTTCATGCATGTCAACATTAGAAGCCTCCTCCCTAAGTTTGATTTATTCACTGCTTTAGCACACTCCGCCAACCCGGATGTCCTAGCTGTGTCTGAATCCTGGCTCAGGAAGGCCACCAATAATTCGGAAATCTCCATCCCCAACTACAATATTTCCCGTCAAGATAGAACTGCCAAAGGAGGTGGAGTTGCAATCTACTGCAGAGATAACCTGCAGAGTTCTGTCATACTGTCCAGGTCCGTGCCCAAACAGTTTGAGCTTCTACTCTTAAAAATCCACCTTTCCAGAAATAAGTCTCTCACTGTTGCCGCCTGTTACAGACCCCCCTCAGCCCCCAGCTGTGCCCAGGACTTCATATGTGAATTGATTGCCCCCCATCTATCTTCAGAGTTTGTACTGTTAGGTGACTTAAACTGGGATATGCTTAACACCCCGGCTGTCCTTCAATCTAAGATAGATGCCCTCAATCTCACACAAATTATTAAGGAACCCACCAGGTACAAAATCCGTAAACATGGGTACCATTATTGATATCATCCTGACTAACTTGCCCTCCAAATACACCTCCTCTGTTTTCAACCAGGATCTCAGCGATCACTGCCTCATCGCCTGCGTTCGCAATGGGTCAGCGGTCAAACGACCACCCCTTATCACTGTTAAACGCTCCCTAAAACACTTTTGTGAGCAGGCCTTTCTATTCGATCTGGCCCAGGTATCCTGGAAGGATATTGACCTCATCCCGTCAGTAGAGGACCCCTGGTTGTTCTTTAAAAGTGCTTTCCTCACCATCCTAAATAAGCATGCCCCTTTCAAAAAACGTAGAACTAAGAATAGATATAGCCCTTGGTTCACCCCAGACTTGTCTGCACTAGACCAACAGAAAAACATCCTGTGGCGCACTGCATTAGCATCGAATAGCCCCCGCGATATGCAGCTATTCAGGGAAGTCAGGAACAAGTACACACAGTCAGTTAGAAAAGCAAAGGCCAGCTTTTTCAAACAGAAATTTGCTTGCTGTAGTACTAACTCCAAAAAGTTCTGGGACACTGTAAAGTCCATGGAGAATAAGAGCACATCCTCCCAGTTACCCACTGCATTGAAGCTCGGAAACACTGTTACCACCGATAAATCCACGATTATCGAAAACTTCAATAAGCATTTTGCTACGGCTGGCCATGCTTTCCACCTGGCTACCCCTATCCCGGCCAACAGCTCTGTACCCCCGGCAGCTACTTGCCCAAGCCCCCCCTGCTTCTCCTTCACCCAAATCCAGACGGCTGATGTTCTGAAAGAGCTGCTAAGTCTGGACCCCTACAAATCTGCTGGGCTAGATAATCTGGACCCTCTCTTTCTGAAATTATCAGCCAAAATTGTTGCAACACCTATCACTAGCCTGTTCAACCTCTCTTTCGTATCGTCTGAGATCCCTAGAGATTGGAAAGCTGCCGCGGTCATCCCCCTCTTCAAAGGAGGAGACACTCTAGACCCAAACTGTTATAGACCAATATCCATCCTGCCCTGCCTTTCTAAAGTTTTCGAAAGCCAAGTTAACAAACAGATAACTGACCACTTCGAATCCCACCGTACCTTCTCTGCTATGCAGTCTGGTTTCCGAGCTGGTCATGGGTGCACCTCAGCTACGCTCAAGGTACTGAACGATATCATAACCGCCATCGATAAAAGACAGTACTGTGCAGCCGTCTTCATCGACCTGGCCAAGGCTTTCGACTCTGTCAATCACCGCATTCTTATTGGCAAACTCAACAGCCTTGGTTTCTCAAGTGACTGCCTTGCCTGGTTCTCTAACTACTTTGCAGACAGGGTTCAGTGTGTCAAATCGGAGGGCCTATTGTCCGATCCTCTGGCAGTCTCTATGGGGGTGCCACAGGGTTCAATTCTTGGGCCAACCCTTTTCTCTATATACATCAACGATGTCGCTCTTGCTGCTGGTGACTCTCTGATCCATCTCTACGCAGATGACACCGTTCTGTATACATCTGGCCCCTCTTTGGACACTGTGTTTACTAACCTTCAAACAAGCTTCAATGCCATACAACACTCCTTCCGTGGCCTCCAACTGCTCTTAAACGCTAGTAAAACTAAGTGCATGCTTTTCTATCGAACGCTGCCAGCACCCGCCCACCGGACTATCATCACTACTCTCGACGGGTCCGAGTTAGAATACGTGGACACCTACAAATACCTAGGCATCTGGTTAGACTGTAAACTCAACTTCCAGACTCACATCAACCATCTCCAATCCAAAATTAAATCCAGAATTGGCTTCCTATTTCGCAACAAAGCCTCCTTCACTCATGCTGCCAAACATGCCCTTGTAAAACTGACTATCCTACCGATCCTTGATTTTGGCGATGTCATTTACAAACTAGCCTCCAACACTCTACTTAGCAAATTGGATGTAGTCTATCACAGTGCCATCCGTTTTGTTACCAAAGCCCCATACACTACCCACCACTGCGACCTGTATGCTCTCGTTGGCTGGCCTTCATTATATATTCGTCGCCAAACCCACTGGCTCCAGGTCATCTATAAGTCATTACTAGTTAAATCCCCGCCCTATCTCAGCTCACTGGTCACTATAGCAACACCCACCCGTAGCATGCGCTCCAGCAGGTTTATCTCACTGGTCACCCCCAAAGCCAACACCTCCTTTGGCCGCCATTCCTTCCAGTTCGCTGCTGCCAATGACTGGAACGAATTGCAAAAATCACTGAAGCTAGAGGTTCCTATCTCCCTCACTAACTTTAAGCGTCAGCTGTCAAAGCTGCTTATCGATCACTGCACCTGTATATAGCCCTTCTGTAAATAGCCCACACTACTACCTCATCCCCATATTTATTTTTGTTATTTTCACAAATCTTGCACTCCAGTATCTCTATTTGCACATCATAATTTGCACATCCTTCATTCCTGTGTTAATGATGATAATCTGTAATTTATCTCACCACTATGGTCTATTTATTGTCCTACCTCCTAACCTTACTGCATTTTGCACTACATTTTGCACTCTGTATTTAGATTTTTCTATTGTGTTTTTGCCATGTTTGTTTACTGTGTAACTCTGTGTTGTTTTTGTCGCACTGCTTTGCTTTGTCTTGGCCAGGTCGCAGTTGCAAATGAGAACTTGTTCTCAACTGACCTACCTGGTTAAATAAAGGTGAAATAAAAAATTTAAAAAAAATTACTTTTTCAGAGCAAATGAGATAAGCTGGGCAAAGTGTGTTATGGTGTGTACTAACGGTGCGCGCGCTATGACTGGTCAGAAAAGTGGACTGATGGCGCTTATCAAAAAAGTCACCCCAAAAGTTATGTGGATTTCTCGTGGATCAGTATTGGACCGTGTGTTTGAGTTACGCACAGCTATTCATGAGTTTCTAGCTGGCCAAAACCGCACGGAGCTGGCTGCACATTTCAATGACAATGTCTGGCTCACTAAACTGGCATATCTTGTGGTTATTTTCTCAGAGTTTAACAAACTGAACAGTTCCATGCAGGGCCGTAATACACATGCCATTCAGCTGTATGACAAGATGGAAAGCTTTCTGAAGAAAACAACGAGATGGAGAGAGCGAATCAGGGAAGGTAACTTTTCTATGCTTCCATCAGTGGAGGAGTTGGCTGATTCTGCAGTGCTTTCGCCTGACGTGAAACACGCAATTATTAAGATATGGATACAGTTTCCATTCAAAGACAAAGCATATGACAGCTCAAACTTGACAGCCTCTGAGGAAGATCAGCTGATAGAGCACAGACAGCACGCACAAGAATGTGTATGAGTCAAGGCCTCTCATTCAATTCTGGATTTATTGCCAGAAAGACTTCCCCCAGCTCACTGCAAAGGCAATGCTGAGCCTTTGTGAAAGTGGATTTTCCTCCCTCACCTACCTGAAGAGCAAATACCGGTCCAGACTGCAGCCTGAGGATGACATGGTGCTCTGCCTGACAACCTCCATCTCCCCCAGAATAGACCAGCTGTGTGCTACCCACCAGGGCCAGTCATCTCACTAAGGTAGGCCTATGTGTCATCCATAAGCTAAATAAACCCAAATGTAAACCTCAAAAAAGTTTAATCAAACATAAACATAATAATTGAGTATATAAATAGGTTAAAAAAGGGATTATAATTATTGTATTATATGGCCAATAATAAAAACCAATAATAGTTCTGTATGACTGAGTACAAAATAGGTTAAAAGAGGTGATAAATATGTTAGTCAGTTACTGTTAGTGTACGGCCAGGCTTAAAACACTACAACTTTTCTTTTTTAAATCTGGGGGTCCCTGTTCTATTTCTCTATTGGCCAAGGGGTCCCTGGGCTGAAAAAGTTTGAAGACCCCTGCCCTAACTTATAACCAGAGAATGTTTTTGGGACATTCTCTGTTTATAAGTTAAATCTTTCAAAGTGTGCTCCTCCCCATTAACCAGTTAGCAAAAGATATTGGGCATGACCATTTCCCATTTAAAGTGGAGCATCAGGTCTTTGGCCAGGTCTTTAACCATGCAAAATTTTCACTTACCTGTTCATTTAGCCAGTCTGTCTATTAAGTAAACTATTATTACCCTCGCTCATATCATACGCATTTTTAGCTACTGAAGTATTTCTCTGCCATCGACCTGTATAGTATAGTTAACCATCCAACATCCACCAACGTATAGTGTACATATTCAGCCAACCACCCATACTATGCAATGTCCTTTTATAGCTTTTTTTTGCACTCCAGATATCTTGTATTTCTATACTTTTTCATACTGCCACTCTATGTATCATGTACCGTGTATCTGTCTTTTGTGTACTTTCGTTGTGGCATTTTGCACCTGCCCTGTGTTTTGTTGTAGCTGCTTGACAATGAAATTTCCCCCCCGGGGGATCAATAAAGTACCTATCTATCTATCTATCTATCTATCTATCTATCTATCTATCTATCTATCTATCTATCTATCTATCTATCTATCTATCTATCTATCTATCTATCTATCTATCTATCTTTACTTATATGGGGATAAAGGTCACATGCTCATTTACAGTTCTTTTCAATCGCTTACACACAAAAAACTTTTTTAATAAAAAAAATATTTAACCTTTATTTACCTAAGTCAGTTAAGAACCACCCTATGGGACTCTAGCACTGAGATGCAGTGTTTTAGACCATTGCGCCACTTGGGAGCAGTGCAGTTCTCTACATTAGAGACATCATTCAAAACTAACAGGTCTTGTGTTTCGTTTGGAAAACATTGCCATTCAAAACGCCACACTCATTTAGCAATTACTTACACCCAGTGCTCACGTGTGAAAACACAGCTTATTTCTTCACTTAGAAATCAGAGCTTGAGCACTATAAATAGGCTTCAGGTTGCCTTTCTTGGTTTGGACAACAATTGAGGCCAATTTTGGAGAGAGAGTTAGAGGTTGAGGAGTGGGAGGAGGAGGAAGAGGACAAGGAGGAGGAGCAGGAGGAGGAGGAAGAGGACGAGGACGAGGTGTGGAACAAGGAAGAGGAGGAAGGAGAACAACCACAGATGAGATCTGGGCCACTTTGGTTGACCATGGTTTGAGTTTCAGGGAGGCTGGGCAGAGGGTCCAGCATAACTTGAGCCGCTACACTACAGCAAGTGTCATTCGGACATTTCGAAATGAGAACAGGTAAGTAAACCTACCCTCTATACCAGGCTGCTGTACTTACAGCACTGCAGCACTTACAGCACTACAGAAACATTTCATACGACAACTGCAACACCACATCATCACTGACAACACAGCATTCAGTGACAGGAGTTTATCTCTCAGCTCTACAGAGTACCATTTGAGCTAAATTCTGACAGAGTGAAACAACTGCACTATGAATATGTATTTATAGTGTGAATTCTGTTTACAGTGTAAATACATATATACTGAATATGCATAAATACTGTATACTGTATATTTGTGCACATACATGTACGTGTGAGTGCTATGACAAACTGCCGTACACTCCACTGAACATGCAAAAGACACAAGATAATAGTGTTTTACATTTGTCACATCCATGTGTCAGGCCCTGACAGGGGGGTCATCTAGAATTGTCACGGTGCGGAGTATATATGGGACGATATACGGAGCGCTGGTGAAGTGTCATCCTTTTTATTGAAAATGAGATGTTCTCACGAAGCATTTACAATAAACAAGGAGAGTGAAAACAAAAACACGATTACACAAAACACGGTGACTTACTTTGTTTGTTGCAGGCAGTGCAGACAGACAAACGAACAATGATCCACACACAGGTGGCTGTGTGTGGAGTCTAAATACTATCCCCAATCAGAGACAACGCTATACAGCTGTCTCTGATTGGGGATGATCATCTCCCTAATAATGTGTGATGACTTGGTTGTGTGCCTCTCTCCTCCCCTAGGTGGGAGTAAGAGGCCTTACCACAACCAAGCCATCACAGTACCCCCCCCCCCCCAAGGTGCGGACTCCCGATCGCACACACAATCCCCCCCTTCCTGAAAGACAAAAAAAAAGAAATGTCCAAAAACTAGGGGGGACATGGCTGGGTACTGAGGTGGTTGCTGGTGGGGGCTCCGGTTCCGGGCGTGGCACAGGCTGTGAGAGTAGCTTCCCTCCTACCTCACGGTTGCACGCCCGGTCCGGTCCGGACCCCGGCGCGGTGGTTCCCCCCTCAGTACTCCCGCCATTCACCAAGTCCTGTCTGGACCCTGGTGCGGGAGCCCTCGACCCTGGAGAGGGGCTGACAACCGGCCCCGGACTGGGCACCGGTGGAGCGGACTGCTCCTTCCCTGGAGCGACGTAGACGACCGGCCCCGGACTGGGCACCGGTGGAGCGGACTGCTCCGTCTCTGGAGCGACGTAGACGACCGGCCCCGGACTGGGCACCGGTGGAGCGGATTGCTCCGGCACTGGAGCGACGTAGACGACCGGCCCCGGACTGGGCACCGGTGGAGCGGACTGCTCCGGCACTGGAGCGACGTGGACGACCGGCCCCGGACTGGGCACCGGTGGAGCGGACTGCTCCGTCACTGGAGCGACGTAGATGACCGGCCCCGGACTGGGCACCGGTGGAGCGGACTGCTCCGGCACTGGAGCGAAGCAGACGACCGGCCCTGGACTGGGCACCGGTGGAGGAGGCTCCAGGCCTTGAGCTGTGGCTGGAGGCTCCGGGACGCTGACCTTCGCTGGAGGTGGCGTGGCGCTGACCTTCGCTGGAGGTGGCGTGGCGCTGACCTTCGCTGGAGGTGGCGTGGCGCTGACCTTCGCTGGAGGTGGCGTGGCGCTGACCTTCGCTGGAGGTGGCGTGGCGCTGACCCTCGCTGGAGGTGGCATGGCGCTGACCCTCGCTGGAGGTGGCGTGGCGCTGACCCTCGCTGGAGGTGGCGTGGCGCTGACCTTCGCTGGGGACCTCGGGCTGCTGACCGTCGCCGGGGACCTCGGGCTGCTGACCGTCGCCGGGGACCTCGGGCTGCTGACCGTCGCCGGGGACCTCGGGCTGCTGACCGTCACCGGGAACCTCGGGCTGCTGACCGTCACTGGGGACCTCGGGCTGCTGACCGTCACCGGGGACCTCGGGCTGCTGACCGTCACCGGGTACTTCGGGCTGCTGACCGTCACCGGGGACCTCGGGCTGCTGACCGTCACCGGGGACCTCGGGCTGCTGACCGTCACCGGGGACCTCGGGCTGCTGACCGTCACCGGGGACCTCGGGCTGCTGACCGTCACCGGGGACCTCGGGCTGCTGACCTTCTCCGGAGGTCTCGGGCTGATGACCTTCACAGGAGGCCTCAGGCTGCTGACCTTTACAGGAGACCTCAGGCTACTGACCGTCACAGGAGGCCTCGGGCTGCTGACCTTCTCCGGAGACCTCAGGCTGGATGCCGTGCCCACCCTGGGCACCGACGCAGAGGTGGTCTTCAGCCCTGCAGCTGGTCTGGCTGTCGGCCCCAGACTGGGCACCGACACGCTATGGAGCTCCTGCTCCACAGCGGGACTGAACGTCGTGCCCACCCTGGGCACCGACGCAGAGATGGTTCCCAACCCTCTGGTGGGGCTGAACGTCGTGCCCACCCTGGGCACCGACGCAGAGATGGTTTCCAGCCCTCTGGTTGGGCTGGCTGTCGGCCCCAGACTGGGCACCGACGCGCTATGGAGCTCCTGCTCCACAGCGGGGCTGAACGTCGTGCCCACCCTGGGCACCGACGCAGAGATGGTTTCCAGCCCTCTGGTTGGGCTGGCTGTCGGCCCCAGACTGGGCACCGACGCGCTATGGAGCTCCTGCTCCACAGCGGGGCTGAACGTCGTGCCCACCCTGGGCACCGACGCGGAGAGGGTTTCCAGCCCTGTGGTTGGGCTGGCTGTCGGCCCCAGACTGGGCACCGACACGCTATGGAGCTCCTGCTCCACAGCGGGGCTGAACGTCGTGCCCACCCTGGGCACCGACGCAGAGAGGGTTTCCAGCCCTGTGGTTGGGCTGGCTGTCGGCCCCAGACTGGGCACCGACACGCTATGGAGCTCCTGCTCCACAGCGGGGCTGAACGTCGTGCCCACCCTGGGCACCGACGCAGAGATGGTCTCCAACCACAGAGCTGGGCTGGCGACCGTCGCGGTAGCCTCCGTGCGAGGAGTAGGCACGGGGCGTACTGGACTGGGGACACGCACCATAGGTCTGGTGCGAGGAGCTGGCACGGGTCGCACCGGGCTGGAGACACGCACCATAGGTTGGGTGCGAGGAGTAGGCACAGACCGTACCGGGCTGGGGGAACGCACCACTGGTCTGGTGCGAGTAGCTGGAACGGGCTGTACCTGGCTGGGGAAACGCACCGTTGGGTCGGTGCGTTGAGCTGGCACGGGTCGCGCCGGGCTGGGGAAACGCACCATAGGTTGGGTGCGAGGAGTAGGCACAGACCGTACCGGGCTGGGGGAACGCACCACTGGTCTGGTGCGAGTAGCTGGAACGGGCTGTACCTGGCTGGGGAAACGCACCGTTGGGTCGGTGCGTTGAGCTGGCTCGGGTCGCGCCGGGCTGGGGAAACGCACTGTTGGGTTGTTGCGTTTAGCTGGCACGGGACTCACCGGGCTAGCGTTGCGCACCGATGGTTTGGTGCGCTGAGTCGGTCTCCTCCTCCTCCGACTCTGGACCGGCGCTGGAGGCACCGGACTGGGAACTGGCGCTGGAGCACGACTGTCCCTGTCGTGCCTACTCCACCGCCAATCCCCATCCTGTGAGGGTTCCTCCGGGAACCCCCACGAGTGAGGGAACAGAAGCACATCGTCGTCGTCTTCCTCCGACTCCTCTCTGTACTCCCGTTCCCACGGCTGTAGGGGCTCCTCCTGGAACCCCCACGAGTGCAGTGGTCGGGGCTCTTCTCCCTCGATCCCCGACCACCCCCATAGCCCCCCCCCAAAATCTGTTTGAGGGGTTTTCTGGGCTCCAGGCTGGTCCTCAAACCTAGCCCGGTGACGTGTCCTCCGTCTCCGGCGCCTCGGTTGCTCCGGACCCCAGCCTTCCTCCACCGCATGATAATGGTAGACATCCTCTTTCGATAATTTCCCCATATCGTAGAGGATGTCTACCACTGTCTTCTCTCGTTGCGTCCCAGGGTGGTGGATCATTCTGTCACGGTGCGGAGTATATATGGGACGATATACGGAGCGCTGGTGAAGTGTCATCCTTTTTATTGAAAATGAGATGTTCTCACGAAGCATTTACAATAAACAAGGAGAGTGAAAACAAAAACACGATTACACAAAACACGGTGACTTACTTTGTTTGTTGCAGGCAGTGCAGACAGACAAACGAACAATGATCCACACACAGGTGGCTGTGTGTGGAGTCTAAATACTATCCCCAATCAGAGACAACGCTATACAGCTGTCTCTGATTGGGGATGATCATCTCCCTAATAATGTGTGATGACTTGGTTGTGTGCCTCTCTCCTCCCCTAGGTGGGAGTAAGAGGCCTTACCACAACCAAGCCATCACAAGAATAGTCTATGGAGGTTTTGTGTTGGTTCCCAATTAGAGGCAGCTGCATTGCGTTACCTCTAATTGGGCACCCTATTTAGGCTGTTAATTTTCACCACTTGTGATGTGGTTGATTGTTGGGTGCGAGTTTGCATCTAAATAAAATATGCAGGACTTAAGTAGCACTGAGCCTTGGTCAATTATTGGACGGATCTGTGACACCATGTCAGGCTCTGGCCATAGAGAAGCCTATTTGCTTCTCTATGTAACCATGGTCAGTCTGACAATTATTTTCTTTCTGTTTCTGGTGGTGGTTTGTGTTGGATCCCTAATTAGACGCAGCTGTAGTGCATCGTCTCTAATTAGGGATCCTACATAGGTTTTTATGTTCCACACCGGGGATGTGGGTCGTTATTGTATATTTCGCTATATATTTTGTACGTTTTTGACGTTTGTTCGTTCGTGTCTGTTTGTTCTGTAGTTCGTCATTGGTGTTTTATTATACATAGTAAATTATATATATATTACATAGTATAATAAATTATGTCGAACTACTATCCCTGCGCTGCGTGTTGGTCTCTCGATGACAGAACGACCCACCACTACGAGACCAAGCAGCGGGAGAGACGGAGAGACGGAGAGAGAGGAAGTGCCGCGTTATGAACGACGGGCGAGATGGGGAAAAGCCAAGCAAATTTTGGGAGGGGGCTATGGGGGTGGTCTGACTACAGGGAGGAAGAGCCAATACCACCCCCCCTGTGGAGCATAGAGAGGCCGAGGTACAAATGGAGGGCTCAGTGCAAGGTGAAGGAGGAGTATTTGGAGGAGCATTTTGGAGAGGTTCTGGAGGAATTGAGGGAGATACAGGGAGATGGCAGTCCAGGTCCGGTCGTCTACTCCACTCCCGGGCCGGAGCAGTCCGCTCCTCCGGTGCCCAGTCTGGGTCCGATCGTCTACTCCACCCCCATGCCAGAGCAGTCAGCTCCACCGGTGCCCAGTCCGGGTCCGGTCGTCGTCTCCACTCCCATGCCAGAGCAATCCGCTTCACCGATGTCCAGTCCGGGTCCGGACCTCTGCTCTACTCCCCGCACCCGACCTCCAGTGCGTGCGCCCAGCCAGGTGCTTCCAGTGCCGGCTCCACGCATCCGACCTCCGGTGCGCCTCCCAGTCCGGTACATCCCGTGCCGGCTCCCCGCACCCGACCTCCACCATGTGTAGTTGCCGTGTATAAGAGCTAATCATTTGATGGTTTGTGTGTAGAGTTTTGATGCAAAAACACAATTTTGAGAAGACTTAAAACAGTTTTGAATTAAGTGTTTGGTTTGGCAAGAGATGTGTGACGTTTTGCATGTTGTGTGTTGTTACTCAAAGTAACAATGTTCTAGTCCAAATGCTGCAGACAAAAGTCGATCAGTTAATGAACACAATGACCCAGTTGGATGACCAATCAGCAGAACTCACTGAAATCACTGACCGATTGAATGATGAGAGAACTCAGGTGATGAAGATGGAAAAATGTATCTCTAAACAAGCGGAGGAAATCTCATCACTGAACCTCTGCCTGCAAACCATGACAGATACGTATGAGGCCGAACGGAGCAAGTGCAACACTCACGTGTCTAAAATAAGTAGTCTAAATGCCCAAGTGGACTCTGCGATGCAGCAGAATACCACCCTTAGGTACCGTCTGGAGGAACTCCAGAAGAGCCACGCGCTACAGCATGACTACCCAACCAAGCAACCTAGCTTGCAACCGGAGCTCGTTACACAAAGGAGTGAAGACGACAGAAGGTTTCAGACTTTGCCTCTCTCAGGTGTCCCTAGTCTTCTCCTCTTGGCCATTCGGCACAGGGTAATATGGCGCATTCTACCAGCATGTTAAATGTGCAACCAGAGGAAAAAAACTCTAGACCACCTTTACTCCACACACAGAGACACATACAAAGCTCTCCCTCGCCCTCCATTTGGCAAATCTGACCATAATTCCATCCTGATTCCTGCTTACAAGCCAAAACTAAAGTGACATGAGCTGCCTATGCTCGCTTCTAGGCAAGCAACACTCAGGCATGCATGAGAGCATCAGCTGTTCCGGGCAACTGTGTGATCACACTCTCTGTAGCCGATTTGAGTAAGACATCCTCCAACAAAGCCAAAGATTGGCTTCTCCTCTTGGCTTTTCGGCCCACAATTCCCCACAGGATGAAGAAACCCTCTCTGCGCACTTTGCACTTTGCACCTTTGACCCTGTTCCAGGGAAGCCAAACGGCAAAGAGACGTTCTTCGCAGACACAGAGGACGCCTTGGATGGCTACCCGAACGCTACAGGTACTGACAGGCTTTACCTGTTGAAGCGGATGTCAAACAGACACGTGACAAGGTTCATCCATCTAGAACAGCAACACTGCAAAACGACTACGCAAACCGTGCCACGGCTCAGTGGTTCTGCGACTCGCAAACCCGACAGCTAGCTGGCTAACACTGTCAAACAAGCTTGGAATGAACACCCACAAGCATACTATCATAGGCTTTGTTCAGCTTACATTGGCCTACTCAGTGAAACAGGAATGGAAGAGCTATTGCCATTCAAACAAATGTTTCTGTCGAAGATGTATCCCCACTTCATTAACTACTTGGGTCCTACAGCCCATGTTGGTTTGCCAATTTCAGATCTCAGAGAGCTTGCGAGCTTTTGAAGCATCAAAAGTGCGCAGCGTTAAGAGCCCTGACATCTCGGTTTTGAAGATTGAACAGGAGCACTCACTCCAGTTAGAGGGTCCATTATCAGGGATAATGGCGCACAACAAAGGTATCTACCACGAAACCACAATACCAATAACCACCGCGGTCCAAATAGCTATGAAGTACGTCGCCAGCGAATTGACTACCGCTACAATCAACCTGATCGCTACGTTCCTGCACCCAACACACACAAAGTGTCAGAGCACTTTGTGACCGGTAGGGTAACAAAGGGTTCAATGATGATCAAAAAGTAGACCGATCCTCTCTAGAAGTTTTGCTACGAGAAGTACTAAAGCGAGAAAAATTTCAGAAAGGGTAAAAAGATTAGTCACAATGACTAGACATGGAAATGGCGTACAACAGGTCCACCAGAATTAACCCCCTTTTTTTACCTTTATTTTACTAGGCAAGTCAGTTAAGAACAAATTCTTATTTTCAATGACGGCCTAGGAACAGTGGGTTAACTGCCTTGTTCAGGGGCAGAACGACAGATTTTTACCTTGTCAGCTCAGGGATTCGATCCAGTAACCTTTTGGTTACGGGCCCAACACTCTAACCACTGGGCTATCTGCCGACCCTTAGCGAGGACGTAAACAATCAACTTACTTCCGCTCTCAATTGAGACCCTATCCAGGGCCCGCTCAATCAAGAAACAAGACCTCTGGCTTTGTCCTCAGACTCAATTACAAATGTTGCGACGCACAAGGTAAACAACATCGCAATAGCCAATTAGACTCAAACTCCGATAAGTCGATCTGTTTTCACCATGAACACAAATTACACATCACGTTATTAAGAATAACCACTCCACTTTGTGGGGAATACGACCACAAAACGCAACTCAAAGGGGCCATATCTCAAAACAGTCCTAGAGGACTGCTTAACCCGTGATGCACTAATTGATTCAGGCTCGACAATATCGCTCATCTCTCAAACGTTGTTCAATGATCTCAAAAGGGCTTTGAACCCAGCTAAAAGTTTGTTAAAAATGGAACGATGCGACACTAAACTTCAATGCGACTCATGCTGAAACTACACTTCCAAGACATATTGTTTGTTCACCCTGTGTATTCTACCAGCCTCGAAACTGAACACCTGCTACTCTGAGCAGATTTGATGGATCGTTTGGTCCCACTGATGGATTGGAAAAACAATCAATTGTGGTCACAGGTAACTGTGCCGTCTCCACTGACCACACTGTCTTCTCCCAACGCATCCATGAGGGGCATCTGTCGAAAGAACCCCTTGGAAAAAAGATGTTTGACACCTCTTGGTGCAGCAAGGAGATATTACAATATCTCGTCACATTCAATCAGCAAACCTGATCAACCATTATTTTCATGATTTCGAGCCAGCAGTCTCTGTGAGTGAGCAACTTCCCTCCTCCTTGGAGTACTTTATCTAAGATTAACTTCTCTTGTCCTTTGGACACTTCCGCAAGCACCCCGGCCGTCTCAGGAAAAAAAAGCGTCAACATGCAGAGTGGATTCTGCTTCCGATTATATATTTTCCGCTTTGAGAGGGACTGAAACCCCTTTCGATGAAACTAACGGCGTCAGGTTTTTTTGCAACAGTTTAACTATAATAGTTCAGGATTATTGAGTGCTACTGTTTTACGAAGGTTTTAGCGGTCCTTTTTATCACTGAGGCACTTTTTTTTTTTCTCAGCGTCGAACGTTCACACGAGTCCTCAATTATTTACAACCAAGCCCAGGCCTGGATTTAGCACACTCAGCGCTATTGCACCCCAGGGAAAAGTTCGATATTCCGGGCGAGTTGAAAAGGCGACGCCGTGGATGCAGGGCAGGTTGGAAATGTAAGGCAAAGCTGAGTAAGTACAAGCCGGCTATACCGTCTATCATTATGGGTAACGTAACAAGGTGGATGAGCTTGAGGGTCTGGTCCGTGGGCAAAGAGACTACCGGGAAGCTAGCCTAGTGTGCTTTACCGAGACATGGCTGAATGATAACATTCCCATAGAGAACATAACTATCGGTGGTTTCCAGACCATCAGAGTGGACAGGGATAGTGCTTCTTCCGGTAAGGGAGGGGGACTGGCTTTATTAGTTAACAACAGAGGGTGTAATCCGAGCCATATTACTGTTAAGGAACAGTTTTGTAGCCCGGACATTGAGCTGTTAGCCATTAGCCTGAGACCCTACTATTTGCCTAATTTACGGTGGCCATTGCTGTTATTGTTTACATCCCTGTGAGGCTCATGTGAAGGACATTGATGGACTTACAGACTGCATAACAGACTATATCCATTTTTGTGTAGACAACACTGTACCCACCAGGAATGTACGCTGTTTTCTAAATAATAAACCCTGGGTCACCAGCGACCTGAAGGCCCTGCTGAATGAGAAGAAGAGGGCTTTCAAGGAGGGGGAAAGGGACAAATTGAAATGCGTCCAGAGGGAGCTGAAGTTGCGGATTGCTGAGGGAAGAGAGGGTATAAGGAGAAAATGGAGGACAAGCTGAGGCAGAGCCAGGTGAGAGAGGTGTGGAATGGTATGAGAAATATCACTGGCTTCAAAAAGTCAAACACTGGGCAGACGGAGGGGACCCAGGACGGAGACAATGAGCTGAACCAATCTTTTTACAGGTTCGACACTGGCCCTGTCCAGCTCCCCAGGCCACACACCCTCACGGCTGTCCCACCCCCACTTTGCTCACAACACCTCCGTTGAGACAATCAGCGACCCCCTCCCCACCTCCGCCCCTGCTCCCTCTGGACTGAACTGCAACACCTCCCTTCACCACCACCTCTGGACTGATCCACAACACCCCCCTTCCCCCCAACTCACCACCAACCAAGTGAAGAGAGAGCTGGAGAGACTACATCAGTGGAAAGCGGCGGGCCCTGATGGCATTAGCCCAAGGGTGCTTAGGGTCTGTGCTGACCAATTGTGTGGAATACTCCAACGCCCACTTCAACCTTAGCCTGAGCCTGGAAAGGGTCCCTGTGTTGTGGAAAACATCCTGCCTGGTCCCAGTGACGAAGAAGGCACACCCCACTGTCCTGAATGACTTCAGACCTGTAGCGCTAACATCCCACATCATGAAGAACCTGGAAAGGTTAGTCCTTGCTCTCCTCAGAGCCCTGGTGTGTACATCACTGGACCCCCTGCAGTTCGCATACCAGCGCAACATCGGGGTGGATGATGCAATCATCTACCTTCTGCAGAGGGCCTACTCTCACCTGGACAACGCAGACTGCACTGTGAGGGTTATGTTTTTTTACTTCTCCAGTGCCTTCAACACCATTCAGCCCCTGCTACTGGGTGAAAATATGAAGAGAATGAAAGTGGAAGCACCCTTAGTCTCCTGGGTTATGGGCTACCTGACCGGTAGGCCACAATTTGTGCGGCTACAGAGCTGTGTGTCAGAACGGGCAGTGAGCAACACAAGGGCCCCCCAGGGAACGGTCCTGTCCCCCTGCCCTCTACACCTCGGACTTCAGCTATAACTCTGAAACATGCCACCTACAGACGTTCTATGATGACTACGCAATTGTAGGGTGCATCTGGGGTGGGCAGGAGGAGGAGTACAGGAGCACAATCAATGACTTTGTGTTGTGGTGTGAGCAGAACCACCTTCAGCTCAACATCAGCAAAACATAGGAGATGGTGGTGGACTTCAGGAGAATCAAGGCCCAACCGACTGGAGTCCCTATACAGGGGATGGATGTGGAAATGGTTGGGTCATACAAGTTCCTGGGAGTCTATATGGACAGCAGGCTGGAATGGGCTGGTAACACCGAGGCTCTGTACAAAAAGGGCCAGAGCCGACTCTACTTTCTGAGGAGGCTCAGGTCCTTCAACATGTGCAGTAAACTACGTGGTGGCCAGTTTCATCTTTTTTGTACTGGTGTTCTGGGGTGCCATTATAAAGGCCGTTGATGCTTCTCGGGTAAATAAGCTTATCAGGAAGGCTAGCTCTGTTCTTGGGATTAGTCTTGACACTCTAGAGTAGGTGGCAGAGACGGATCCTGGCCAAACTGCTGGCCATCATGGACAACGTCACCAACCGTCTGCATGCCATGGTTATGATGCAGAGGAGCACTTTCAGTCACAGACTGATCCCACCACGGCGTGCCAGAGAGCACTACAGGAGGTCCTTCCTGCCGGCGGCTATTAGACTATTTAATGCCTCACCGGGGTGCCATGCCGTCGGCAACGTAGACCTGGAACTGTTGGGGTGTTAGGACCTAGTTTAACAATTATGCATCCATCCGTGAGTAACTCTGGTCTGTAATCACTCATTCACTCAGGACTTATTTATTGTTTCAAGTCTGTATATACATATTCATGCACAATTGCTATATCATATCACGTGCAATATTGCAAGTAATTCTTGGACTTAACTTACGTAGTCATTCACTCAGGAATGCATATTAGCATCCTGTCAGTTGTATCTTTTTTCATTGCTTTTAGTATATCGAATGTGCAATACGTGCATTTATCTGTAATTAAACCCTGCACACTAAGGACTGTATTTTAAGGGAATTACTATTATTACCCTAATTAATATCATACACACATTTAGCTATTTAAGTATCTCTTCCTGTCATTTACCTGTACAGTTAATGTGACCATGCAAATATTAACTTACCTGTAAATGTAACTGTATTTTAACTGTATTAACCTGTATAGTTAATTTAACCATGCAAAATATTCACTTTAAAAAAAAATCACTAACCAGTCTGTATATTAAGTAAACTATTATTACCCTCACTCATATCATACGCACTTTTAGCTATTTAAGTATTTCTCTGCCATCGACCTGTATAGTATAGTTAACCATCAACCAATGTATAGTGTACATATTCAGCCAACCACCCATACTATGCAATGTCTTTTATAGCTTTTTTGCACTCCAGACTTCTTGTATTTCTATACTTTTTCATACTGCCACTCTATGTATCATGTATTGTGTATCTGTCTTTTGTGTATTTTCGGCATTTTGCACCTGCCCTGTGTTTTTGTTGTAGCTGCTTGACAAAGAAATTTCCCCTCAGGGATCTATCTATGTGATTTTGCGAGGGGTGAAAGTGAGTGATGAGGCTATAAAATGAGAGAGAGAATGAAGGTAACAAGGTTTTAATAGGAGTTAAATAGTGACCCTGATGACCAATGTGGAACAGGGTGTTGCTACCATCTTCCGCCGACCGTCGGTTAGAAAGCCGGCGAGGATGATCGCTGGAGAGGAGGAGGGACCGGTGCTCTGCGCGGGGCATTTGTTACAGTACCCCCCTCCCTAGGCGCGGCTCCCGACGTCGCCACTCGCCGGTGCCCTGGGCGACCCCGAGGGAGAGGTGCTGGTCGCTCCGGACGGCGAGCATGGAACTCGGTGGTAAGCGACGGATCGCAGATGTCCGCCGCCCGAACCCAGCTACGCTCCTCAGGGCCGTAACCCGCCCAGTCCACCAGGTATTGGATCCGACCCTGCCGTAGCCGAGAGTCCAGCACCATGTCCACTCGATATGCCAGACCCCCAGCTACCTCCGTTGGTGGTGGAGGCGCCACTGCAGGGCCGGACCCCCCTAGTGGACCAGGAACCACCGGTCTGAGGAGAGAGACATGGAAAGAGGGAGACAGGTTGTTATAAGGTGGTGTGATTCTCAACCTATAGGTGACCTCGTTCACTCTCTGAAGGACCGTGAATGGTCCCACATACCGGGGGTTTTAGCTTATGACTGGGCAAACGGAGCTGGAGGTTCCTCGAGGACAGCCAGGCTTTATCCCCTAGGTGGAACACTGGAGCCTCACTCCGCCGCCTGTCCGCCTGCGTCTTTTGCTTTTAGGCGGACCCTAGCAGCAGACCAGACTCCCTCAGCCCTCCCAAACCACTCCTCCACTGCCTGAACCTCACCAGAACCCCTCCCCCAGGGGTACAAGTGGGGCTGAAAACCCAGTACCACCTGGTCAGACCAGTGGAGGCGTGGCGCAGGGAGTTCTGAGCGTATTCCGCCCAGGGAAGGAAACGGGTCCACTCACCTGGCTGTTCCATGCAATACGCCCGAAGGAACCTCCCCAGTTCTTGGTTGGTGCGCTCCGCTTGCCCATTCGCCTGAGGGTGGTACCCGGATGTGAGACTGACCGCGACCCCCAGTTTGGACATGAACGCCTTCCACACACGAGAGGTGAACTGGGGACCCAGGTCAGACACGATACTGTCGGAAGACCTGTTGAAAGAGCACCTCAGCGAACTGGAGAGCAGAGGGGAGGCAGGGTAGCGGTATGAAGCGCACCATCTTCGAGAACCTGTCCACTACCACGGCGATGTTGGTTTTCCCCTCTGCTGGCGATAGATCTGTGAGGAAATCTACCGCGATGTGAGTCCAAGGCCGCTGAGGTACTGGTAGGGGATGGAGCTTTCCTGTTGGAGCCGTTTCTCGGCGCCTTGGACTGTGCGCACACCACACAAGACAGTACATAATGACACACATTCCTCCCCATGCCCGGCCACCAATACTTCTCCCGGAGCGCTTCCAGGGTCCGACTGATACCTGGGTGCCCGGTTGCAGGTGTTGTGTGTGCCCAGGTTACCAGCCTTCCCCGCACTCTCCTCGGAACGTAAACCTTCCCCGGAGGGCAGGTTGCTGGGGTAGGATCCCGTCTCCCTGCTCGTTGGATCTCCGTGTCGATGTCCCAGGAGACGGGTCCCACAATACATGATGGAGGCAGGATCGGGACGTCCTGCCTCGTCTCTGCCCCTCGGTCGTGGATGCGGGAGAGTACGTCCGCCCTGCTATTCTTTGTTCCCGGGCGATAGGTCAGGGTGAACTGGAAGCGCTCAAAAAACAAAGTACAGCGGGCCTGTCGGGGGTTAAGGCGCCGGGCTGCCCTGACGTACTCCAGGTTCCGATGATCCGTCAGGACAGTGAACGGCTCATGAGCACCCTCTAGCCAGTGTCTCCACTCCTCTAATGCCAACTTTAACGCCAGTAGCTCTCGGTCACCAACGTCGTAGTTCCTCTCCACAGCACTCAGCTTTTTGGAAAAATAAGCACAGGGGTATAGCAAGGGAGGGTTCCCTTGCTGCTGGGAGAGGACCGCCCTTACCCCGACCTCCGATGCGTCTACCTCGACCGTGAAGGGCTTACGTGGGTCTGGATGGCGTAACAAAGGAGTGGTGGTAAATCGGCCCTTCAGGTCGAGAAATGCCTTCTCGGCACTCGGGGTCCAGGCGAGGCGTTGAGGGTTTCCTTTCAACAACAACGTGAGTGGCGCTGCGATGGAGCTATAGCCCTTGATAAACCGGCGGTAAAGTTGGCGAAGCCAAGGAAGCTTTGGAGTCCCTTAATGTCCCGAGGAACTGGCCATGACCTGACTGCCTCCACCTTCAACTCCTCTATCTTCACCCCCTCCGGAGAAATACGGTACCCGAGGAAGGAGATGGCCGTTTGGTGGAAGGCGCATTTTTCCTCCTTGACGTACAGTTGATTCTGTAACAAACGGCGGAAGACAGCACGAACGTGTGTCACGCGTTCTGAGAACGTCTGGGAGTA
The DNA here is from genome assembly GCA_023634145.1 of Thymallus thymallus. Classification (NCBI taxonomy): domain Eukaryota; kingdom Metazoa; phylum Chordata; class Actinopteri; order Salmoniformes; family Salmonidae; genus Thymallus; species Thymallus thymallus. The sequence goes on from CM042422.1 coordinate 3,724,807, forward strand.
AAAATACCATGATAGAGTCATTTAGCCATGACCGTGGACGTATATAGAATATAGTCCAATTAGACTATTAAGGTGTGGTAACTATATTTTGTATATCTTTTGTTTGTGTTTTTATAAATGTTTTGTTTCATTTTCTTTGACACTGAGGAAGTGATAGAGCCACAAACAAGTTCCCCATACAACCACCAGTTAGTGCCACAACGCCGCTCATTTAGGTAAGAAATATAATGATGTATTTCCTGAGTGTTGTGTATTATTAATGTCTGTCTAAATTACTGCCTAGATCCACCAGCCTGGACAACCGGACAACGGGTCCGGAACGACTATCCTCAACCAGGACATCCCCTGGCCATTCTTGTGGTAGTCTGCAGCTTGGAGAAATCCCACCAAGGTATACCACCAGAGGGGGACCGCTACAATGATCCAAAAAACCAGGACATCCCGTGGTCATTTTTATGGTGGGTTGCAACTTGCAGAATCCTTCTAAGGTTGAACCCACCAGAGGGGGACTGTCATGAATGTCCTGTGAGGATCCAATGGGTCAGATCAGCTTGGCAATGGATGACAATAACCAGACCCATCTATCACCCACAGTGGGGAGGAGGGGTTGACAGCTCACACCCTGTCGTAAATTAAAGGAGAGGAGAAAGAACATCCCTCTACAAATTTCACAGAGGAATGTGCTTTGTCTACACAGAGACTTTTCCCACACGTTAAAAAGTGAATACTGGAACAATATTTCTAACTCAAGAACGTGGGGAATGTTCAGATGATCTATGGAAAACTAATGTCATATGAGTTTTTATTTTGTAATTTCATTAATAAGGTTATGAAGGAAATACTGTAACTTGAAAAGTATATACACTGCATGTATGAAGTCTCCATCTTTAACATTGTATACGAAATATGAAAAATTATGAAAGTATCTTACAAGTGGGTCGCGGAAAGGCCCAACCAAACCCTTTCCAAGAAGGCTTGGTGCCAACAACGATAAACGGTAAATGAAGGCATTCACACTGTTCAGAATGATGAAATGATAAGAGGTTATAATTTAATACGTTGACTGTTTTATGGATGTAAAGACCTTTTAGAGTTTAATTCGGGAGATAGAAACTCTTTAAACAACCTCTTCCGAGGTGCCCCAAATTCTAATGAGTTAATTGTTACATGATTGATTGAATTGACTAACAATTAAACATAGTCAGTTGATTCGATAAATAACAGTCATAAGATTAATTAAAGTAAAGTCACAACAGCCATTTAGCACATCTGGTAGGCTCATGTCACTGGGCAGCTCATGGCTGGGTTTCCATTTAGCCCGTCTGGTAGGCTCATGTCACTGGGCAGCTCATGGCTGGGTTTCCATTTAGCCCGTCTGGTAGGCTCATGTCACTGGGCAGCTCGCGGCTGGGTTTCCATTTAGCCCGTCTGGTAGGCTCATGTCACTGGGCAGCTCGCGGCTGGGTTTCCATTTAGCCCGTCTGGTAGGCTCATGTCACTGGGCAGCTCGCGGCTGGGTTTCCATTTAGCCCGTCTGGTAGGCTCATGTCACTGGACAGCTCGCGGCTGGGTTTCCATTTAGCCCGTCTGGTAGGCTCATGTCACTGGGCAGCTCGCGGCTGGGTTTCCATTTAGCCCGTCTGGTAGGCTCATGTCACTGGGCAGCTCGCGGCTGGGTTTCCATTTAGCCCGTCTGGTAGGCTCATGTCACTGGGCAGCTCGCGGCTGGGTTTCCATTTAGCCCGTCTGGTAGGCTCATGTCACTGGGCAGCTCGCGGCTGGGTTTCCATTTAGCCCGTCTGGTAGGCTCATGTCACTGGGCAGCTCGCGGCTGGTTTTCCCTTTGTAGTCTGTAATAGTTTGCAAGCCCTGCCACATCCGACGAGCATCAGAGCCGGTGTAGTAGGATTCAATCTTAGTCCTGTATGGACATTTTGCCTGTTTGATAGTCCGTCTGAGGGCATAGCGGGATTTCTTATAAGCGTCCGGAATTAGTGTCCCGCTCTTTGAAAGCGGCAGCTCTAGCTTTTAAGGTGATTGTACTTTTCTTCCCAACACAACACCGCAATAAATGTGAGTCCACATTACAACGTTTTCTAGCACCCCATGGGGGATTCAAATTTACACTGCAAGTGGCAATCAATGTCAGGAACTCAGCGCCTTACCACTGTGAGCTAACTGTCCAGAGCCACATTTGCACATCATTTTACTATCAGAACGTGCCAGTGGACTTCTGGTAAGTATACTTTAGTGAGAAAGTGTTGGGATCAGGTACAACTACATTTACCAAACCCCGAAATGAATATTTAATGTATAAAAAATACAGTAGCCATTACTTCTTTCAGAACCATTTGTTCCCACTTCATTGCTCACCGTTACTAATGCATCCAAGGTAGATCTACCTTTATGGAAGTCACTTTGACAATGACTCAATAAACCTACAGTGTATGTTCCAGGAAATAGGACCGTCTGTTGACAATCATCTTTTCCATCAGTTTACATAGGTTAGAGGTAAGTGCTAGTTGGTCTATAACTATCAGCACATGAAGGATCCTTTTCAGGCTTTACAAAAGGTAACATAACTGCACGTTTCCATCCAGAAGGTATGGATGGGTTGGTTGTTTTGCAAAAATAAATTATGACGCGTGCTCAACTATGGGGCAAAACAGATGGGGTTGGCATAGATTGTTGACAACATGTCAACTATATTTAGTCTCCAATGTTTATTGAAAACATAAATAAATGTGCATAATGAGCACTTGTTGTCTCTCAAAAATATTGTTACTGTTGTTGGTTAGCTAGCTAGCACATTTTTGCAATATGTAACTCGTTTCAGGAAACTAGGCGTATGTCGCACGTCACTACTTCACAGGAGTGGCATTTGAAGGTTTTTGCAAGAAATGCCTTCTGGAACATGTGGAATGCCATCTTTAAATACAAATATATATTTTTTTATTACTATTTGGTTTAGCCACGGAAAAAGACAGGAACTTTCCCGCTAGCCATGACTGGCTGAGATAATGAGTAGGCTGGACATGCCGAGAGATTCAGATTGGTCTGCCATGTAGCACCTTCTGTCTATTACATGAGTTGCTCAGTATGTGTAGATAAATGTCTTTTTTTGAAAGATATCATGGAGAACTGCAAAAGTGTTGCTACTGTTCTCAATAACATTTCTGCCCTGAAATTACCAGGCGCTATCGACAAAGGTCAGCGGGGAAAAAGTTATGAGGGACTACTTTTTAGAGGAAGATCGTGCCGTGCTGACTCTCTCTTCTGATGACAGTGATGGGGCAGTTATAGCCTAATGTTAGATAAATAACATTGAACCTAGTTGGTTAGCTTTTGTACTGCTAGTACTCTATGGATTGGGATTATTGTTAATCCACTTCGCTAGATGATTACGTGACCCATCAAGTTAGCCAGGTGTGTTTGGCGGTGATTACGGCCATCTATTATATATTCACGCTAAAATATTTGTATCTGGAATCTGTCTTTCAGCATCAGTAGAACACGCCTGACTCTACTCCACCAGTCATACAAGGAGAATAGTCCAATACCTCCCATCTAAAAGAGAGCTGGCCCAAGCAAGAACAAGTTACACCTGAAGCATGAGGACTTGCAGTGAACTTCATCCACAACTACAGAGAGGATAATACAATAGTATTACCAGGACGCCACCCAGGACACAAACACTTTGGATAATACAATAGTATTACCAGGACACCACCCAGGACACAAACACTTTGGATAATACAATAGTATTACCAGGACGCCACCCAGGACACAAACACTTTGGATAATACAATAGTATTACCAGGACGCCACCCAGGACACAAACACTTTGGATAATACAATAGTATTACCAGGACGCCACCCAGGACACAAACACTTTGGATAATACAATAGTATTACCAGGACGCCACCCAGGACACAAACACTTTGGATAATACAATAGTATTACCAGGACGCCACCCAGGACACAAACACTTTGAAATAATACAATAGTATTACCAGGACACCACCCAGGACACAAACACTTTGGATAATACAATAGTATTACCAGGACACCACCCAGGACACAAACACTTTGGAGGAAAGCTGCTGCCGTCTCATGTGACAAAAGCAGCAGTGTGGCGTCTCTACAAGGAATTGAACACTTGGCATTTAAACCATAAACAACACCTTTTGATTATTTCATTTACCAACATGATTGCCACTACTTTTATTGATCTTACATTATTTGTGTATTTTTCAGAGGTATGTGTAGTCGGGCTGTCTTCCTTCAGGAATCTGTGGAGAAAATGTCTCCCTCACATCTCAAGCACCAAGCCAATCTGCCAAAAGCTGTTAAATCAGCCAAGCTGTGGTCTGTCTAACAGAAGATGGCCCAACGCATCACCGGTGGCAAACTACCTGCCCTCCAGGACACCTACAGCACCTGATGTCACAGCAAGGCCAAAAAGATCATCAAGGACAACAACCACATGAGCAACTGCCTGTTCACCCCTCTATCATCCAGAAGGCGAGGTCAGTACAGGTGCATCAAAGCTGGGACCGAGAAACTGAAAAACAGCTTCTATCTCAAGGCCATCAGACTGATAAATAGCCATCACTAACACATTAGAGGCTGCTACCCGATATACATAGCCTTGAAATCACTGGTCACTTTAATAATGGAACACTAGTCACTTTAAATATTTTTTACATATTTTGTATTACTCATCTCATATGTATATACTGTATTCTATTCTATTCTACTGTATTTTGTCCAAATATTTATTCCATTCCTTTACTTCAGATTAGTGTGTATTGTGTGTACTGTTATGAAACTGTTAGATATAACTTGTTAGATATTACTGCCCTGTTGGAGTTAGAAGCACAAGCATTTCGCTACACCTGCAATAACATCTGCTAAACATGTGACCAATAAAAATGGATTTGATTTGGTTACTGACTGCAGTTGTCTCTGGTCCTACTGAACCAGCAAGCAAAGACATCAGGATGCATTACAGCTTTAAATTACAGCTCAACAAGTTAGCAACATTTCCTCCTTTATACTGATTGAGGCCTTAATTAATGATTCATGTTTATTTTATGACTGTTTTTTTTTTTTTTTTTTTTTCTTGCATTTTGTATTTTTATTGATGTGTGTATTTTCTGTAATTTATGTAATTCAGGGCTCATCTGTAAAAGAGACCGTGGTCTTACTATGACTCCCTGATAAAATAAAGGTACATTTGGTCTTATATAGCAACATTTTAAATGGTGTTTCTTACATTGGATAAAAGTAGAGACTAATACACTACAGGTGAGGAACAATGGGAAAGTAATTCTGCTTTGAAAGTTGATCAACTTTTGAGAAAATGGCCCTTGAATGTTTTGGTACCTACACCCATTCACCATCATTCACACCCTTTTAAGCTTTAGCCCCACCCATCTCTTTAAGGATTTACATGTGAGGCCATGTACTAAACAGAGTTTCGTAGTTTACTAAACAACCAAAGATTTCAAGACTAAAGGCTGGTTAACACTACGGGTGTTTTCGTAAATTTTATCTGGAGTGCCAGTGTGCTCTGGGCGTTCGGAAACTCAGAGCCTTGTCAGATTGTCCGTTTGTAAATTCTGGCCGAGGAGTAGGGTTGATCTAAGCATTCTGTCCTAAAAACAGCAGTCAAGCACCCAAGCTAACTGGCTAACGTAGGCTCTTTGTTTTCCTGTCCAACAGGAGTACATCCCTCAGCATGGACATCCTGCGCCAGTGTGATCTGACCGCACACGTCCAGTTGAAGAGACGACAGCACATGGAGCCTGTGGACAGACAGGTCAGTCACTCATCAAATATGATACAATAGTGTAAAATATTGAATTTGTAGATGCATCAAAATGTTGACTTCATGTCCCCTTTTCCCCATGTTTTAGAAATGAGTTGTGACATGGGGTGACTGGAGTCTTTTTTTTAGGGCCTTCCTCTGACACCGCCTGGTATAGAGGTCCTGGATGGCAGGAAGCTTGGCCCTGGTCATGTACTGGGCCGTACGCACTACCCTCTGTAGTGCCTTGCGGTCAGAAGCCGAGCAGTTGCCGTACCAGGCAGTGATGCAACCAGTCAGGATGCTCTCGATGGTGCAGCTGTAGAACCTTTTGAGGATCTGAGGACCCATGCCAAATCTTTTCAGTCTCCTGAGGGGGAATAGCCTTTGTCGTGCCCTCTTCACAACTGTATTGGTGTGTTTGGACCGTGATAGTTTGTTGGTGATATGGACACCAAGGAACTTGAAGCTCTCAACCTGCTCCACTACAGCCCCGTCGATGAGAATGGGGGCATGCTCAGTCCTCCTTTTCCTGTAGTCCACAATAATCTCCTTTGTCTTGATCACATTGAGGGAGAGGTTGTTATCCTGGCACCACACGGCCAGTTCTCTGACCTCCTCCCTATAGGCTGCCTCATTGTTGTCGGTAATCAGGCCTACAACTGTTGTGTCATAAGCAAACTTGATGATGGTGTTTGAGTCGTGCCTGGCCATGCAGTCATGAGTGAACAGGGAGTACAGGAGGGGACTGATCACGCACCCCTGAGGGGCCCCTGTTTTGAGGATCAGCGTGGCAGATGTGTTGTTACCTACCCTTACCACCTGGGGGCAGCCCGTCAGGAAGTCCAGGATCCAGTTGCAGATGGAGGTGTTTAGCCCCAGGGTCCTTCGCTTAGTGTTGAAAGTTGAGGGCACTATGGTGTTGAAGGCTGAACTGTAGTCAATGAACAGCATTCTCACATATTTAAATGATTATACATATTTCTTGCCACCAACAGAATGCTATATATAAAGGGTATTCAACAATCTCAATACTGTAGATTTTGCTGCGAAAAGACAGAATCAGTAGATCATTTATTCTGGTATTGCCCCTATGTGGCTTGTTTCTGGTCACAGGTTCAGGAATGGTTAAAAAATCAAAACATTCACTTAAAATTAGCCTTACAAATAGCAGTGTTGGGCAATGTATGTAGAACATCACAGCACAATTGAAAAATATATGTCACATGGAAAGGAGATATATGGTGAAAGGTGGGATGGGCTTAGTATTAAAGAGCTTATGTTTGGTAATGTATTATTGTTATGTGATTGCTTTATATAAAAGTAACATGTATGTAAAATGTGTATATAAATGTGTATATAAATGTATATATAAAATGTGTATATAAATGTATATATAAAATGTATATGTAAAATGTGTATATAAATGTGTATATAAATGTATATATAAAATGTGTATATAAATGTATATGTAAAATGTGTATATAAATGTGTATATAAATGTATATATAAAATGTGTATATAAATGTATATGTAAAATGTGTATATAAATGTATATGTAAAATGTGTATATAAATGTGTATATAAATGTATATATAAAATGTGTATATAAATGTATATGTAAAATGTGTATATAAATGTGTATATAAATGTATATGTAAAATGTGTATATAAATGTATATGTAAAATGTGTATATAAATGTATCTATAAAATGTGTATATACATGTATATGTAAAATGTGTATATAAATGTATATGTAAAATGTGTATATAAATGTATATGTAAAATGTGTATATAAATGTATGTGTAAAATGTATACATGTACATACAGTTGAATTTGGAAGTTTACATACACCTTAGACAAATACATTTAACCTCAGTTTAATCAAAAAGGTCTCTCCAGACACAAAACAAAAGAGTAGTGACACATGCTGTAAAACAACCACAAAGACACGGAGGTAGAACCACGAGCTGTAACGTATCCACACTGAAGAAGCACATCGACTACAAAACAAACCGGCAGCACCATGCACTGGTATGAACAAAACAGAGCATACACAAGAATCCACAACGTAGTGGAACACAAAGGAACATAAATAGAATCCCCAATTAGAGACTCAAGACAGCTGCCTCTAATTGGGGATTAGGGCACTGGCATGATGAGCAGCTCCAGCTCTGGAGTGGGACTGGACGCCGCCCCTGGACTGGGCGTCAGCGCAGAGGATAACTCCAGCTGTGCAGCCGGGCTGATCGCCGGTTCCGGACTGGACACCGGCATGGTGAGGAGCTCCGGTTCTTGAGGAGGACTGGACGCTGTGCCCGGGCTGGGCACCAGCGCAGAGGAGCGCTCCAGCCGTGTAGCCGGGTTGGCTGCCGGCCCCGGACTGGGCACCGGCGTGGCGAGGAGCTCCGGCTCTGGAGGAGGACTGGACGCCGTGCCCATCCTGGGCACCAGCGCAGAGGAGCGCTCCAGTTGTGTAGGCTACCAGTCCCGGACTGGGCATGGCGAGGAGCTCCGGCTCTGGAGTGGGACTGGACGCCGTCACCGGAGGTCTGGTGCGTGGAGCCGGCACAGGTCGTACCGGTCTGGGCACACGCACTGGAGGTCGGGTACGGGGAGCCGGCACAGGTCGCATAGGGCTGGGCACACAGGGATGAGTCCATATACACTACTAACTATAGCAGACTACAGGGATGAGTCCATATACACTACTAACTATAGCAGACTACAGGGATGAGTCCATATACACTACTAACTATAGCAGACTACAGGGATGAGTCCATATACACTACTAACTATAGCAGACTACAGGGATGAGTCCATATACACTACTAACTATAGCAGACTACAGGGATGAGTCCATATACACTACTAACTATATTAGGACCATCAGTAAGAGGAAGGTCCTCATTTGGGTTCTGGTCACAGGAGTCGTAAGAAAGGCTGCCCTTCTCATGACTTATGTAGTCTACTTCACACTCCTCTTACTCATACAGAGAGGAAAACGACGTGGCTGCTGTTTAAATTAACTATGGAGTACTATTTAAAAAATCTGGGTGAATAATATGGATAGAGGACATAACAAAGGTATCTACAAACTACAATATACAGTACTACCACAGATGTTATCAATGATCATTGCTTTGGTGATTGATTCGATGGGTAGTCATGGATACAGCACACTACTGATTACACAGCCAACAACGTGTGCCTCACCATAAAATAATTTCTCTAAATGCATCTTCTCATTATTTATTACATAACTTTCAACGTCTGTTGGAAAGTGGGAAAAGGATTTTGCTCCCTTCCTCTGAACAGTATTGCAGCCGATTGCCGCACATAGCCTCATCTTTGTATCTTCATAGTAATTGCAGTAGTTATCTGTCTTTGACAAAAATACACATTACATTCCAGCTCAACTATGTCATAATCAAAGGGAGAAATGAGCTTTGCATGATTAGTTTTTTAAATATTGTTTCCCATCCCCCTAAACAAAATCACAGAGAACATTTTACAGTAAACAAGGTATTTATTGATGACATATGTTTCTTATCATGAAAAAAAGTTGATTCACAGAAGGAGTACTAGTAGTGGCAAAACTTGCAGACATCGACTTCTAGCTATTTAAGCCAAGTATGTTTTATTGTATGTGAGTTGTGAATTAGCTAGCCAGCTGGATATCTACTTGGGACATGCTAGCTAGCTAGCTACCGCAAAGAAGAGGAGGAAGACCATTTGTGCCTTATTGAATATGCATGAAGTTCATTAGGAAAACGCCCACTATCTAGTACATACAATCTCTATAAACAATTAAGTAAGTCAAGTCTACCAAACTTAGTGCACTCTGTTTGTTATAGATTCTAGTTTTGGGAACAGACAACTTTATGGAGATCAAATATTTCATTAATGAGAAAATTAGCAGAATGTTGGCCAAAATCCATCTAGCTCAATCTTCTCCCACTGCCTGCCACTGGGCTTCTTCTCACTACCATATTTGGTAGTGAGAGGAAACGCCAACCGGATGTCTCAGATTTATACATCCGGTAGAAATATCTGTGTCATTGTTCCATCTGTGATATCCCCTCGCGCTTGTTCCGGTATCACGCGCGCCCCCCATTCAACGAGAGAGAGAAAACAAAAACACTTTTAGCTAATAATGGATTTTACAACTTCAACTGTGGGAATTGGAGGATAACGACGTTGCGGTGTTTATTTGATCGACGCTGGATAGCTAGCTAGCCGGAAAGATTGTATATATATATATATATATATATTTATTTTTTAAATATATATTTTCTTTCGATGACAGCTAGCTGTCTAGCTAGTTTATTCGTTGACGTTAGCCATGCCACATTGATACAACGATAGCCAACGTTAGCATACTAGTAGCTATTTATTAACGTCAACTAGCTAGACATGGTACATATTTACACGGTAGTTACCTAATTAGATAAACGTAACTCGTGCTGTCGGTAAACCGTTATTGCGTTAACGTTCCTTGGTGTAAGCTAGGCGGCTAGCAATCTTAACTTTTGCGGCGTGTGTCATGCAGTAATCAACTTGTTGATCACACGGATTGTGTAGCTGGGCGGCTGAACTTGTCCAACCTGGGTTTTTACCACTACTAAATGAACACGATCCTGAAAGGATTTATATCTCAACCCTATTTTATTTTTTCTTCTCCGAAATCCCCGAAAATGTCCACCAGGACGCCATTGTTGGCCGTTATTGAAAACTCGTCTGGTGGTCAGGTAAGGTTTTAACAAATCCTAGCTACCTACAACAACCATAGCTGGGTCATTGTAGAAACGAGGTTGTACTTACATAGTTAATGTTACTGCGGCGGGAAGCCACAAGTTAAATAACAGTAAATGTCTATTTATTGTGCCGGTGGGCAGGACGTTTGGTCACTATGTCGGGGAATTTCAGAAAAAATATCTAAAGGAAACGTATTATTAAAGACTTCCCAAACGTCCCCAAAACAGGGGACTTTATTAATAATACATCCCTTTCCTTTATTGTCGAGCAACGCTAGTGTAAGTAGATTCAACCACGTTGCTGAAAGCAGCTAGAACAATCAATGCTACCTAACGTTACCTAGGTAACTAAGGGGTTTTCTTGTCAACTAACTAACGTTAGCTAGCTAACTAAGGGATTTTCTTGTCAACTAGGTAACGTTACCTAGCTAACTAAGGGGTTTTCTTGTCAACTAACTAACGTTAGCTAGCTAACTAAGGGGTTTTCTTGTCAACTAGGTAACGTTACCTAGGTAACTAAGGGGTTTTCTTGTCATCTAACTAACGTTACCTAGGTAACTAAGGGGTTTTCTTGTCAACTAGGTAACGTTACCTAGGTAACTAAGGGGTTTTCTTGTCAACTAACTAACGTTAGCTAGCTAACTAAGGGGTTTTCTTGTCAACTAGGTAACGTTACCTAGCTAACTAAGGGGTTTTCTTGTCAACTAGGTAACGTTAGCTAGCTAACTAAGGGGTTTTCTTGTCAACTAGCTAACGTTAGCTAGCTAACTAAGGGGTTTTCTTGTCAACTAGCTAACGTTACCTAGCTAACTAAGGGGTTTTCTTGTCAACTAGGTAACGTTATTTTATTATTTTACTATACACATATATAGAATATCTATCTTCAAAATAATGACTTGGGACGTCAGTTGTGAAATGAAAGCTTATTTTTAGTAAGAATACTTGCTCACGTTACATTTGAATCTTTTTAGATTCTACAAAACACACAACACATATACAATTATCTGTAAGGTCCCTCAGTTGAGCAGTGAATTTCAAACACAGATTAAACCACAAAGACCATGGAGGTTTTCAAATGCCTCTCAAAGAAGGGCAGCTATTGGTACATGGGTAAAAAGAGGACATACAGTGGGGAGAACAAGTATTTGATACACTGCCGATTTTGCAGGTTTTCCCACTTACAAAGCATGTAGAAGTCTGTAATTTTTATCATAGGTACTCTTCAACTGTGAGACGGAATCTAAAACAAAAATCCAGAAAATCACATTGTATGATTTTTAAGTAATTAATTTGCATTTTATTGCATGACATAAGTATTTGATACATCAGAAAAGCAGAAGTTAATATTTGGTACAGAAACCTTTATTTGCAATTACAGAGATCATACGTTTCCTGTAGTTCTTGACCAGGTTTGCAAACACTGCAGCAGGGATTTTGGCCCACTCCTCCATACAGACCTTCTCAAGATCCTTCAGGTTTCGGGGCTGTCGCTGGGCAATACGGACTTTCAGCTCCCTCCAAAGATTTTCTATTGGGTTCAGGTCTGGAGACTGGCTAGGCCACTCCAGGACCTTGAGATGCTTCTTACGGAGCCACTCCTTAGTTGCCCTGGCTGTGTGTTTCGGGTCGTTGTCATGCTGGAAGACCCAGCCACGACCCATCTTCAATGCTCTTACTGAGGGAAGGAGGTTGTTGGCCAAGATCTCGCGATACATGGCCCCATCCATCCTCCCCTCAATACGGTGCAGTCGTCCTGTCCCCTTTGTAGAAAAGCATCCCCAAAGAATGATGTTTCCACCTCCATGCTTCACGGTTGGGATGGTGTTCTTGGGGTTGTACTCATCCTTCTTCTTCCTCCAAGCACGGCGAGTGGAGTTTAGACCAAAAAGCTCTTTTTGTCTCATCAGACCACATGACCTTCTCCCATTCCTCCTCTGGATCATCCAGATGGTCATTGGCAAACTTCAGACGGGCCTGGACATGCGCTGGCTTGAGCAGGGCGACCTTTCGTGCGCTGCAGGATTTTAATCCATGACGGCGTAGTGTGTTACTAATGGTTTTCTTTGAGACTGTGGTCCCAGCTCTCTTCAGGTCATTGACCAGGTCCTGCCGTGTAGTTCTGGGCTGATCCCTCACCTTCCTCATGATCATTGATGCTCCACGAGGTGAGATCTTGCATGGTGCCCCAGACCGAGGGAGATTGACCGTCATCTTGAACTTCTTCCATTTTCTAATAATTGCGCCAACAGTTGTTGCCTTCTCACCAAGCTGCTTGCTTATTGTCCTGTATCCCATCCCAGCCTTGTGCAGGTCTACAATTTTATCCCTGATGTCCTTACACAGCTCTCTGGTCTTGGCCATTGTGGAGAGGTTGGAGTCTGTTTGATTGAGTGTGTGGACAGGTGTCTTTTATACAGGTAACGAGTTCAAACAGGTGCAGTTAATACAGGTAATGAGTGGAGAACAGGAGGGCTTCTTGGATGGGTGTATCAATACTGTCACTACAAAGATACAGGTGTCCTTCCTAACTCAGTTGCCTGAGAGGAAGGAAACCGCACAGGGATTTCACAATGAAGCCAATGATTACTTTAAAACAGTAAGAGTTTTTAATGGCTGTGATAGGAGAAAACTGAGAATGGATCAACAACATTGTAGTTACTCCACCAGACACTGGGAGATGAAATCACCTGTCAGCAAGAAAATAATAACCTAAAACACAAGGTAAAATCTACACTGGAGCTGCTTACCAAGAAGACATTGAATGTTCCTGAGTGGACAAGTTAAAGTTTTGATTTAAATTCACTAAAATACGACAAGCCCTGAATGTTTGTCTAGCAATGATCAAAACCAATTTGACAGATATTGAAGATTTTTGAAAATAATGGGGAAAAAGTTGCACAATCCAGGTGTGGAAAGCTCTTAGATTTACCTAGAAAGACTCACCGCTGTAATCGCTGCCAAAGGTGCTTCTACAAAGTATTGACTCGGCGGTGTGAATATAAATTATGCAGTGCATTCGTAAAGTATTCAGAACACTTTACCTTTTCCACATTTTGTTACGTTACGGCCTTATTCTAAAATTGATTAAATCTACACACAATGACAAATTAAAAATTCATGTTTTTGGACATTTTTGCAAAAATATCACGTTAACATAAATATTCAGACCCTTGGTCACTACTTTGTTGAAGCACGTTTGGCAACGATTTACAGCCTTGAGTCTTGAGTATGACGCTACAGGCTTGGCACACCGTACTTTTCTGCAGATCCTCTGAAGCTCTGTCAGGTTGGATGGGGAGCATTGCTGCACGTCTCTCCAGAGATATTTGATCAGGTTCAAGTCCGGGCTCTGGCTGAGCCACTCAAGGACACTCCTGCGATGTCTTGGCTGTGTGCTCATTGTCCTGTTGGAAAGGGAACCTTCACTCCAGTCTGAGAACCTGCTCCAGAGTGCTCAGGACTTCATTAAGGATCTCTCTGGACTTTGCGGCATACATTTTTCCTTCAATCCTGACTAGTCTCCCAGTCGCTGAAAAACATCCCCACAGCATGATGCTGGCACCATGCTTCACATTTTTATTTACAATGACGGCCTGGGAACAGTGGGTTTAACTGTCTTGTTCAGGAGCAGAACGACAGATTTTTACCTTGTCAGCTCGGGGATTCGATCCAGCAACCTTTCGGTAATGGGTCCAACACTCGGCTACCTGCTTCACCGTAGGGATTGTGCCAGTTTCCTTCAGACCCGGCGCTTGGTATTCAGGCCAAAGTGTTCCATGTTGGTTTCATCAGACCAGAGCATCTAGTTTTTCATGGTCTGAGAGTCTTTTAGGTGACTTTTGGCAAACTCCCTGACCAAGGCCCTTCTCCGATTGCTCAGTTTGGCCGGGCGGACAGTTCTAGGAAGAGTCTTAGTGGTTCCAAACTTCTTCCATTTAAGAATGATGGAGGCCACTCTGTTCTATGATCTTCAATGCTGCAGAAATGTTTTGCTTCCCTTCCCCAGATCTGTGCCTCGACGCAATCCTGTCTCGGAGCTCTACGGACAATTCCTTCGACCTCATGGCTTGGTTTTAGTTTTGACATGTAGCGTCAACTGTGGGACTATATATAGACAAGTGTGTGGCTTTCCAAATCATGTCCAATCAATTGAATTTACCACAAGTGGACTCTCAATCAAGTTGTAGAAACGTCTCAAGGATGGTCAATGGAAACAGAATGCACCTGAGCTCAAATTCGAGTCTCATAGCAGAGGTTGAGAATACTTATGAATAAGTGTGTGTGTGTGTATTTATATTTGTATATACATACAGTACATGCATACATACATACAGTTGAAGACGGAAGTTTGCATACACTTAGGTTGAAGTCATTAAAACACATTTTTCAACGACTCCACAGATTTCATGTTAACAAACTATAGTTTTGGTAAGTCGTTTAGGACATCTACTTTGTGCATGACACAAGTAATTCTTCCAACAATTGTTTACAGACAGATTATTTCACTTATAATTCACTATCACAATTCCAGTGGGTCAGAAGTTTACATACACTAAGTTGACTGTGCCTTTTTAAACAGCTTGGAAAATTCCAGAAAATGATGTCATGGCTTAGAAGCATCTGATAGGTAGGCTAATTGACGTTGTATTTCAAGGCCTACCTTCAAACTCAGTGCCTCTTTGCTCGACATCATGGGAAAATAAAAATAAATCAGCAAATACCTCAGAATTTCCAAACGCCTGAAGGTACCAAGGTCATCTGTACAAACAATAGTACGCAAGTATAAACACCATGGGACCATGCAGCCGTCGTACTGCTCAGGAAGGAGATGCGTTCTGTCTCCTAGAGATTAATGTACTTTGTTGCGAAAAGTGCAAATCAATCCCAGAGCAACAGCAAAGGACCTTGTGAAGATGCTGGAGGAAACTGGTACAAAAGTATCTATATCCACAGTACAACGAGTCCTATATCAACATAACCTGAAAGGCTGCTCAGCAAGGAAGAAGCCACTGCTCCAAAACTGCTATAAAAAAGCCAGACTACGGTTTGCAACTGCACATGGGGCCAAATATCGTACTTTTTGGAGAAATGTCCTGATTGGTCTGATTTAAACAAAAATAGAACTGTTTGTCCATAATGACCATTGTTATATGTGGAGGAAAAAGGAGGAGTCTTGCAAGCCCAGGACCACCATCCCAACCGTAAAGCATGGGGGTGGCAACATGTTGTGGGTGTGCTTTGTTGCAGGAGGGACTAGTGCACTTCACAAAATAGATGGCATCACGAGGAAAATTATGTGGATATATTGAAGCAACATCTTAACACATCAGTCGGGAAGTTAAAGCTTGGTTGCAAATGGGTCTTCCAAATAGACAATGACCCCAAGCATACTTCCAAAGTTGTGGCAAAATGGCGTAAGGACAACAAAGTCAAGATATTGGAGTGGCCATCACCAAGCCCTGACTTCAATCCTATACATACATACATACATACATACATACATACATACATACATACATACATACATACATACATACATACATACATACATACATACATACATGGGGCAAAAAGTATGGAATATTACTCATTCAAGGGTTTTTCTTTATTTGCACTTTTTTACATTGTAGAATAAAAGTGAAGACATCAAAACTATGGCATAACACATGTAATCATGTAGTAACCAAAAATGTGTTAAACAAATCAAAATATATTTTTTATTTGAGAATCTTCAAATATCCACCCATTGCCTTGATGACAGCTTTGCACACTCTTGGCACTCATTCAAGGGTTTTTCTTTGAGTGGCCCAGCCAGAGCCGGGACTTGAACGTGATCCAACATCTTGGGAGAGACTTGAAAATAGCTCTGCAGCGACGCTCCCCATCCAACACAACACAACACAACAGAGCTTGAGAGGATCTGCAGAGAAGAATGGGAGAAACTCTCCAAATACAAGTGTGCCAAGCTTGTACCGTCATACCCAAGAAGACTCGAGGCTGTAATTGCTGAGTAAAGGGTCTTAATACTTTCGTAAATGTGATATTTCAGTTTTTTTTTTTATACATTTGCAGAAATTTCAATAAAACAGTTTTTGCTTTGTCATTATGGGGTATTATGTGTAGATTGATGAGGGGGAAAAACAACATTTTAATAAATTTTAGAATAAGGCTGTAAAGTAACAAAATGTGGAAAAAGTTAAGGGGTCTGAATACCAACCTGAATACGCCTGATCTCGTCCGATCTCAGAAGCTAAGCAGGGTCAGGCTTGGTTAGTACTTGGTTAGGAAACTACTTGGGAATACCAGGTGCTGTAAGCTTTTTACCAGTTTAGCATACTCTTGTAAACACAGTAATCATATAAAGGACGATATAAAATGGAATTTCTAATTTATATCATCCACGTTTTCTTAGTTACATGAACTTGAAAAAGTCTATCCTAATATCATTCCATGGCTTACGGCCATACCAACCTGAATACGCCTGATCTCGTCCGATCTCAGAAGCTAAGCAGGGTCAGGCTTGGTTAGTACTTGGTTAGGAAACTACTTGGGAATACCAGGTGCTGTAAGCTTTTTACCAGTTTAGCATACTCTTGTAAACTCAGTAATGATATAAAGGACGATATAAAATGGAATTGCTAATTTATTTCATCCACGTTTTTTTAGGTACATGAACTTGAAAAAGTCTATCCTAATATCATTCCATGGCTTACGGCCATACCAACCTGAATACGCCTGATCTCGTCCGATCTCAGAAGCTAAGCAGGGTCAGGCTTGGTTAGTACTTGGTTAGGAGACTACTTGGGAATACCAGGTGCTGTAAGCTTTTTACCAGTTTAGCATACTCTTGTAAACACAGTAATCATATAAAGGACGATATAAAATGGAATTTCTAATTTATATCATCCACGTTTTTTGAGTTACATGAAAGAGTCTATCCAAATGTCTTTCTACGGCTTACGGCCATACCAACCTGAATATACGAATGAACGGTATGTTTGATGTGAATCTTGGTGAATAGTTCTCAGATTAGCAAATCCTGTCACGATCACTTGGTACAGGCGAGCACATCAGCAGTGGAGAAGGTGCTGGAATGAGTGTCTCATGGAAATCGTTGCAGTTTTTAGCTTTATATAGTGATATATGGTTTCTGAACAGTAGTTATGTTTTTTATCTTTTGGGGTGGCGGGTAGCCTAGCGGTTAGAGCATTGAGCAGTAGCCGAAAGGTCGCTGGTTCGAATATCCGAGCCGACAAGGTGGAAAGAACCTGCTGTGTCCTTGAGCAAGGCACTTAACCCTAATTTGCTCCAGGGGCTGACCCTGTAGGTAGGCCGCCATTGTAAATAAGAATTTGTTCTTAACTGACTTGCCTAGTTAAATAAAAATATATAAATAATTATCTCTGTATCTGTCTCTATCTAATACTTGTTGCATTCACTGAATTGTCAATTTAAGCTACTATTTCTATTACAGGCCTGGTCTGTTCTAAATCTTATTGAGAGAGGTTAAATAGTCTCTGAATAGTTGTTAGCATTTTTACATTGTTACAGAAGTAAAAATCGTTGTCAATCAAATAGTCTACTTTGTGTGGGTTTTGAAATACTTTCTGAATATTGTCCTCTGGTCACATTTTTGAATTAAAACATTTATATATTTATAAGTATAATATACTTGGTATGAGTAATTGAGTAAATTTTTCAATTGAAATACTCTAGGGTTCTCTTAAGTGTTTTTTGATAAGTGTCTTTAATCAATGGAAGACAAAATGAGTGTTATTCTTTTTGACATTTAATTTGGCATATTAAAGAAGCGGTTGTGCTCTTTAAAACTAAGTTGTCGTGTAATTGTCATTTATTTGTTTTTTTATCTATGTCTAAAGCTATTGCTTTATCTTAAATTCTCAGTAATCTACAGCAGCATTCTAGAATTCTATTGGGGTTTAAAGAGTTAGTATAAATCAACAAACGTTCTATAATTACACAATTAGTTTGTATCTTACGTTCTGCGAACAGCTAGTTCGTTTTTTCTAAGCAAGTTGTGGCTAAAATAAAGTGTTAGCCCCTAATGCTAATCGCTAGTTAGCTGGCTAGCTAGCTAGATAAATGTACAAAGAGTCAGAACAAACAAAGCTTGCTAATACAGCCTAATACAAGTGCTGGTGTAGGTCTAGATCCTCATGTTTGTGCAACGGTATCTTCTAAATTGGAGAGGACTGGGCGAAGCATGTTACTGGCCCAATGGTCTTAACTGCTAGGCTACCTGCTGCCATAATATAATCATCATTATATTTCCTTGATTGAACAGTATAAAACAATCAAAGCCCCATTTTGAAATCACTAATCATTTGTGTTGCCACCTTAGGGTCATGAACTACTCATAAAGCGTATTTAGAACTTTTATCATTAAAAAAACATAAAATACTTAATACGAATACCTTCAAAAAAAAAAAGTACAATATCATATGATATTTTGCAGCTGCCAATGAATGAGGGAAGATAGGATCCTGCACAAGAGAAGGAAAGGAAACGGGGGGGAATGGGGGTAGAGGGAAGGATAGAAGGGAGAGAATAAAGGCATGTGGATGGAGATGTAACCTGGAGAAGAGAGGAGGAGAGGACAAGTGAAGAGAGTGGCTTGAAATAGAGTGGGAGCGACAGACGGAGAGCGAGAGAGAATGATTGGATGAACAGAGAAAGAGAAGTAGAACAAGTGTAATGGAACAGAGAAGATGATCATGTATAGAGAGAGGTTACAAGTGAGCTTTGGTTTAGATTAGGGTTGCTAGGGGTCGGAAACATTCCGGTAAATATCCAGAATTTTTCCTTGGGAATTTAAGGGAAATTTTCTTTAATTCATCAAAATAGTTAGCTTATAAACAGTGAACATTTTTTGTGGGATACACAAGGCAATTCTAGGTCTTGTGGCATATTTTGGTTAAACTATCCCCAATTCAATGGAATTGTAACCCTCTGCATGTACAGTGCACTCCTCCATCACATGTACAGCTGATTCTCAAGATCTTGCACACTAATGAGATGCTATTGAGCCAACACTACTACTGTCTGAGCCAAGGACTTGTTTCATTTTAAAACATTTATCGTACAAAGGAGTTGTTTAATCTGACTGCTTAACTATTTATCTGTACATGGAATTGTATTTGTTTTTTTTTTTACTCCTTTTATTCTAATCTTTACAGGAAAATGCCACAGTCACTATCTGATGTGTGGAGACATTTCACTGCAGCTACTGTAGAAGGAAAAGCTGTGTACATTTGCAAATACTGTTCCAAATCATATGTGAAGAATGCAACAAAGATGCAGAATCATCTGGCCAAGTGCATAAAGTTCCCTCTGTGCTCACAACAAGCAACCTCTGACAAAAGTCCCTCTACTATTCGAGGTGAAAATTGATGAATCAGACACCTTATCGATAGCAACAGTTCATGAGCCTCCTGGAATCAGAAGTTTTTTTGACTCAATGGAGGAACTTAGTCAGAGAAATGCTGATGAATGTCTTGCTCGAGCTGTGTATGCAACTGGTTCACTTCTGATGCTCACAGACAATGTGTATTGGAAGAGATTTCTGAATGTTCTTCGCCCAGCATACACCCCTCCAACCAGACATGCTTTATCTACTCATTTGCTGGATGCAGAGTTCAAGTGAAGGTCAAGCAAATCATAGAGAAAGCAGACTGTATTGCAATCATCTATGGTGGTTGTTCGAATGTTCGTGGGCAAGGAATGATTAACTACATCATCTCCACCCCTCAACCAGTATTCTACAAGAGCACAGACACATACAGTCATCAATGACCTTGGACCACAGAAGGTATTTGCACTGGTGACAGACAATGCTGCGAACATGAAGGCTGCTTGGTCTAAAGTGGAGGAGTCCTACCCTCACATCACACCCATTGGCTGTGCTGCTCATGCATTGAATCTGCTCCTCAAGGACATCATGGCACTGAAAAGAATGGATACACTCTACAAGAGAGCCAAGGAAATGGTTAGGTATGTGAAGGGTCATCAAGTTATAGCACCAATCTACCTCACCAAGCAAAGTGAGAAGAATAAGAGCGCCACATTGAAGCAGACCAGCAACACCCTTTGGGGTGGTGTTGTCATCATTTTTGACAGTCTCCTGGAGGGGAAGGAGACTCTCCAACAAATTGCCATATCACAGTCTGCCGATATGGACAGCCCCATCAAGAGGATCCTCCTGGATGATGTATTTTGGGAGAGAGTGGTAAGCAGCCTGAAACTCCTGAAACCTATAGCAGTAGCCACTGCACGCATTGAGGGAGACAACGCCATCCTGTGTGATGTTAAGATTCTGCTTGGAGATGTAAGAGAATAAATCCGTACTGCCCTGCCCACTTCACTGTTGCTCCAAACAGAGGAAACTGCAGTTCTGAAATACATCAAAAAGTATTTGTTGGAACCCAAGTATGCTGGCAAGAGCTTCCTGTCTGGTGCAGAGATCAACAAGGTCTATGGTGTCATCACTACCGTGTCTCGCCACCTTGGGCTGGATGAGGGCAAGGTTCTTGGCAGTCTGGCGAAGTTCCACGCAAGGACTTTGGGATAAGGATGCAATATGGCAGTCGTTCCAACATATCTCATCAGCCACCTGGTGGAAAGGACTTAGTGGATCTGAGGCTCTTTTCCCTGTTGCCTTCATCATCCTCCAAATCCCACCAACATCATCTGCCTCAGAGCGCAACTGGTCCATTTTTGGAACACACACACCAAAGCATGCAACAGGCTGGCCAATACAAGGGTTGAAAAATTGGTGGCCATCCGGGCAAATTTGAGGCTTTTTGAGCCTGACAATGAGCCATCCTCAACAAGGTTGGAAAGTGACAGTGAAGATGAGGCCTTAGAGTTGTTCAAGAGGCTAACATTGAGGAGGTCCAGAGAGAAGACATGGAAGCCTGAGAGGAAGACCACCAAAGCTTTAGTTTCCAGACTCATCATTTTACAGGTGTTTTTGGGAGGTGTGATGGATAATTGGGGATCATTCAATATTCCCTTTCATTTGTTGTTTAGTGAAATCATCCCATGTGAAGAATCAACTCATTTAATTAAAGTTCAATTCGTAACTAAATATGTTTTTTTTATTTCTATTGCAAGGATTTAATCATTTGCAATTATGTCTACTTATGATAAGGTAGAAGGTTTCTGTCTCCATATGATATGGTAAATATATCCAATGCAAAAAACATCTACATTAAAATGGTATTAATATTAATTTGCATATATATCTGTTAATTCCTGTTAATTCCCACGGAAAGTTTCCACCTCTGAATATTCCCCAAAATGTGCAACCCTAGTCTAGATACAAGTCTTAACTATAAAACACACTCACATGCACACACTCACTCGCACACACAGCTCTTATCAGCGTTATGGGGTAAATAGTGATGAAACGTCCTCTCACTAGTCTAGCTAATGTTGACATGAGCCAAGATGACAGTCAGCACACACACAGCTCTCTCTCTTGCACACTCTCACGCACACATGCACTGACTAATGTGCTGTGTGTTTTGGTAGAAATAATGTCTCAAGCTAAATGCACACATATGTACATAACACACACACACACATTGAGCAATGTCCTGTACGTTTAGATAGATATTAACGTTTTATGCTGAATGACTATCCATGCATGATCTAGTCGGTTCAGTGTTGTCTGTTTTGCACACACACACACAGGAGCCATATAGAGGCTGTAGAGAGAGAGATGCTGAACAGCATGGGAGTCTACTTGGCAAATAAGGTATGGAGAGAGAGAGAGAGCGTGTGAGTTTGTGTTCCTCAGTCAGTGTGTGTGTGTGTGTCTGCGTTGTGACACCAAGCTCAAGAGAGACAGCATTCTTTGAAGATGCAGCTTTCAATCTCCTCATACGAGTTTATCACACACTCACACTGAGGAACTCACCCACACATACACATCCCTGCAGGACCTCAATAACATGTCCTAGGGATGATAATGACAAAAATACAGTTGCTGTGTGTGCGTGTGTTACTCCTCCAGATGGTGTGTGTGTGTGGTACTCCTCCAGATGGTCTGTGTGTGTGGTACTCCTCCAGATGGTGTGTGTGTGTGTTTTGTGTACTTCCACTGCTCTTTAAAAGGCTACATTATCCAGATTTGTCTTTATCTGAACTGGAATTGAACTAAAGGGGATTTGAATGGGAAGCTTCACCATAATACAGTAGATGTGAACTAAGCTCTATCTCTCTGACCATACGCAGATTATTGCTACTCCAGGACTGAAGGCTACAGGGACTCTCTTTGTTTCTGTATCTCCCTCTCAGTCGCTAACATCTTCTCTGCATCTCTTCCTGTCGCCATCAGTCTCTCACTTTCTCTCTTGATTGTTTAAGGTGCCCTTAGTCGTCGATGTGCATCTGTGTTTGTTCGTGGTGCTTTAGCAAACCCCTGCTTAGTCTCTCTGGGCAAACGGTTTGTATCTTGCAATGTCTCAATGCTCCAGCTAAAGCGTATGTACAGGTTGCGGCGTCGGTTGGGGCGGAGAGGACGAGTCGGAAATGGGAAGCGCGTCACCGGTAACGTCAACTGCCGTATTCTCTTACTAACCCAGCTGAACATGAGCACAATTCCCAGCCACATTTGAATCCCTACCAAACTAGTGATTTGTTCGGAGAGCTGTCTGTCGTGTTTCTTTTCTCTTTCGAAAGCTGACATCCTCCCCTGACCTTGTGCTGTTGCCTATAGGTTTACGTTGCTCCAAGGGCGGTAGTGTGTCTGTGTACTTTCTTCCATTGAATCAGAGCCTTGTCTGCTTCGCTGACCCTTATATGGACACATACACAGAGACTACTGTTCACTGAACAAAGAAGTTTAGGAAGAGAGAGCGAGAGATTTAAAATAATCATTAGATCTGTGGGCTGTGATAATAAAGAGGGGAGAGAGAGAGGGAGAGGAATTGTGCTGAGATTTTTCAGTTATTGACTTCAAAGTCGAACAAATCATGCAACTCTGTGCACATACTATTTTGAACCATTTACACTGAAAATGTTACAAAAACTGATTTACTGTGCAGATGTAAAATCTCCATCAGTTTTCAAAAAAACGTGTAAATATCTGAATTAAGATTCAAAGATGTCTGGAGAAATAATGAACTGAAAGATTGCCGGATCGAATCCCCGAGCTGACAAGGTAATAATCTGTCGTTCTGCCCCTGAACAAGGCAGTTAACCCACTCTTCCTAGGCCGTAATTGTAAATAAGAATTAGTTCTTAACTGACTTGCCTAGTAAAATAAAGGTAAAATAAATAAAAAATCATGGGTCCCTGACCTGTACTGCACAGAAATGCATAAGTATTCTCTGAGTTTGGGCAGAATATCACCTGTCGCACTGCTAGTATGCTCCTCAAACATTGGTTGATGCATGGAGTGTAATAAGTGCTATTATATATATTTCTCAGCTGCTCATATTAAGCACAGCTACCCGTCACTGAAAAACGGACCGGCGGGAAAGCATGCACCTCCATTCGCTATTCAATTGCGTACAGATGACATGTATTTTTTCCCTGCCCCTGTTCCTGCCTATATGCCATTCTAAATCTAAACTAATTGTACATATTAGTAAAGACAAGATTGAATTGAGAATAGTCTGATTGGTGAAAATATGATCACTTGATGAGAGAACAGCTGTGCTGAGACAAGGAACAGTGCAGGCTTTTCCCCCATACTTTCTCAAATCATCATCATATAGTCGCATCATACAACCTATATATGTTTTGATTTTTAAGACATTCTATCATTCACAACTAACGTTGCCAAATAACTCTCAATCTAGCATATATGACCTGTGTCAAATGACCACTTTTACACTCAACATAGCCACTTCATATGCACATTAAGCTCTGGAATTCAGGTAAGTTAAATTATATTCTTCTTAATATAAAATCATATACACTACCGTTCAAAAGTTTGGGGTCACATTGAAATGTCCTTGAAAAGCACATTTTTTTATCCATTAAAATAACATCAAATTGATCAGAAATACAGTGTAGACATTGTTAATGTTGTAAATGACTATTGTAGCTGGAAGCGGCAGATTTGTTTATGGAATATCTACAGAGGCGTACAGAGGCCCATTATCAGCAACCATCACTCCTGTGTTCCAATGGCACGTTGTACTAGCTAATCCAAGTTTATCATTTTAAAAAGGCTAATTGATCATTAGAAAACCCTTTTGCAATTATGTTAGCACAGTTGAAAACTGTTGTGCTGATTAAAGAAGCAATAAAACTATCCTTTAGACTAGTTGAGTATCTGGAGCATCAGCATTTGTGGGTTCGATTACAGGCTCAAAATGGCCAGAAACAAATAACTTTCTTCTGAAACTCGTCAGTCTATTCTTGTTCTGAGAAATGAAGGCTATTCCATGCAAGAAATTGCCAAGAAACTGAAGATCTCATACAACGCTGTGTACTACTCCCTTCACAGAACAGCGCAAACTGGCTCTAACCAGAATAGAAAGAGGAGTGGGAGGCCCCGGTGCACAACTCAGCAAGAGGACAAGTACGTTTGAGAAACAGATGCCTCACAAGTCCTCAACTGGCAGCTTCATGAAATAGTACCCCCAAAACACCAGTCTCAACGTCAACAGTGAGTTGCAAAGAAAAAGCCATATCTCAGACTGGCCAATAAAAATAAAAGATTAAGATGGGCAAAAGAACACAGACACTGGACAGAGGAAGATATGGCTTTTTCTTTGCAACTCTGCCTAGAAGGCCAGCATCCCGGAATCGCCTCTTCACGGTTGACGTTGAGACTAGTGTCAGGGAGGGAAGGCTGGAGGAAGGGATTTGGGGGTTTACATCTGAAAATCTATAAATAAAGTTACAAAAAGGCCACTGTGTTCTTGGGGACCTTCAATGCTCCAGAATGTTTTTGGCAACCTTCCCCAGATCTGTGCCTCGATACAATCCTGTCTCGGAGCTCTACGCACGTTTTTGCTCTGAAATGCACCGTCAACTGTGGGACCTTTTTATATAGACAGGTGTGTGCCTTTTCAAATCATGTCCAATCCATTGAATTTACCACAGGTGGACTCCAAGTTGTAGAAACATCTCAAGGATGATCAATGGAAACAGGATGCACTTGAGCTCAGTTTAGAGTCTCATAGCAAAGGGTCTGAATTTCTGTTTAGTATTTTCTTTGGTGACGAAACCACTTTGTCATTATTAGAGGAAAACATTTTATTTATTCAATTTATATTTAATCAATTTTAGAATAAGGCTGTAACGTAACGAAATGTGGAAAACGTCAAGGGGTCTGAATACTTTCCGAATGCACTGTATCTCATGTATTGTACTTTACTGTATGGGGGAAATGGTGTTGCACATGTTCACGATTAGTATCCAGAGATTTGATGTAAAGTCTCTCTTTATACATTCATTTTCTTTTGATATTTTTCTAATTCGTACATAGGTCACAAGTAAAGCCCAGTTAAAAATGAACACAGCTCATGCTTCTGCACTGCTCACACCTAATCCAGTCCCCACTGAAAACGGGGTGAGATGCCAAATGGAAAGCTCTCTCTTAAAAATGTAGCTAGCTACAGTTGAAGTCAGAAGTTTACATACACCTTAGCCAAATACATTTAAACTCAGTTTTTCACAATTCCTGACATTTAATCCTAGTACAAATTCCCTGTCTTAGGTCAGTTAGGATCACCACTTTATTTTAAGAATGTGAAATGTCAGAATAATAGTAGAGAGATTTATTTCAGCTTTTATTTATTTCATCACATTCCCAGTGGGTCAGAAGTTTACATACACTCAATTAGTATTTGGTAGCATTGCCTTTAAATTGTTTAACTTGGGTCAAACGTTTCGGGTAGCCTTCCACAAGCTTCCCACAATAAGTTGGGTGAATTTTGGCCCATTCCTCCTGACAGAACTGGTGTAACTGAATCAGGTTTGTAGGCCTCCTTGCTCGCACACGCTTTTTCAGTTCTGCCCACAAATGTTCTATAGGATTGAGGTCAGGGCTTTGTGATGGCCAGTCCAGGCCCTGGTGGCTAGTTCTCCACTAGTGACCTAAGAATATCTTGTCAGCTAAACCAACAAGCCTACAGCCTATGGCACGGAGCATTGCACGATAACATACAGTAGGCCAACTCATATTCTGTTCTTCTGAAATACATTTTCTTCATATCATAATGTTTCTTTAGACGGCTAAAATAAATAATGGATTTATTGTGATGTTGTATATTCAATTGGTTTATTAGACTTTTTGTAGGTGTCACAAAGAATCAAATCATTGGATTGTTTACTTGAAGGCCTGAAGATACTAAATATGTCTGTCAGTTAACGGTCGATTTCCTACCGTGAGACGGGTAGTCTTTTACATGACAATAACCTGCTGACAAAATGTCATGACCAGCCACAGTATGTGTCATTTAGAGCCGGGAGAGGTGACAATAATTGGAGAGAGGGAGAGGGAGGGTTGTCCTTACTTTTCACACTATTGCTTTGACCACCAGAGGACAGAAAGAGGAGAAAAATCTTTTGAACTTAATAGTATACCAGCGGAAGGGAGGACAGTAGCAGGTGACCCAACTGTTTTTGGAGAACTATGATTTCCCATTTTGGAAACGTAATTTCAAGGCAATGTTTCTTAAACTTACAGAAGGCAGAAAAAAAATATCCTGAATGAAATATAAGTGTTGATATTAGTAGGCAGGGGTGTTTATTTCAACATTCTTGTTTTGATGTATTTCTAATAGCTTTTACTTGTAGATGTTTTTTTTCCATCTGTTTGACAAGAAATCAAAGCCTTTGGGACATTTTTAGGATGGAAAATGGTAGAAACATTTTATATATGCCTCTTTGCTTTCATAGACTCTTTGCTTTCATTTCACACCCAATTTGACACGCTCCTATGAACTTCACATTTTGGGGTTCATGGGTCCTTTTACATGGAAATGGCTCAACAGTCACAGTGTGAATTTCACTGTATCTCTCTCTTTGGTGCCAGGTCTCTTGTGTGCGTCGTCAGCTACCGTCACCTTTGACCCTAATCCCAGTCACCAGTCTACCCAGATCTCACACACACACACACACACACACAATTGCCGTG